>CM066037.1:529920309-531320309 GCA_033557465.1 Ichthyophis bannanicus | reverse complement strand
CTTCTGTGACAAAAAACATTCAGAAATCTACTGGAGAACAAACACAAATAAGAAAATTCTTTATATCTGACAGTTACCATAAGGATGACACCAGAAAAATTCAAACATCACATTATTGAAATGGTAGTAAAGAATAGTTTACCACTATCCTTCTTTTCACAGACAGCCTTTTTAGGCCTAAATGGAGAAATGGCAAAAAAACTTGGTGTTTCTCTGGAAAGAGAAAGTATAAGGAAACTTATAATTGAGGAGGCCAAATGTAAAAAGGAAGAACTACAGAAAGTTCTGAAAGGACGTTTTGTCTTCCTTAAAATGGATGCATGCACACGTCAGTCAATTATTTCGCTATTAATGTTAGATTTGTGGATGAAAATAACAAAACAATAACAGTGACCCTCGGATTAAAGGACACTCAGGCACATCACACCAGTGATTACCTTCAGAAGTTAGTGGAGGGTGTTCTAGAAGATTTTGAAATTAAAAAGGAACAGATTTTATGTGTTGTGATGGATAACGCTTCTAACATGTTGAGCACAATTGAGAAGATGAATGCAGATGAAGGTAACAAACAGATATTAGTTAGAGGAAGACAGCTCTGCAAGTATTGGCGAAAGTTTAGAAACTGAAGAGAATGCTAACATTTTTTTAGACATCTTTGTTGAAGAAGCATTGAAGCTTGCTACTATTCATCATATGCGATGTGCTGTTCATACACTGCAGCTTGCCATAAGAGATGGATTAAAAGATCGCCATGCAGCTACACTAACTGGCAAATTACAGCAAGTAACTGTTGCAGCCAGGGCCCTGAAAACAGATGCAATTTTGAAAAGACGTGCAGGAAAAGGAGCCATTTTAGATCAAACAACTCGCTGGGGAAGCACTTATTTAATGGTGAAGCGTTTGCTTGAACTTAAAGACTTCATAGAAGAAATGGACAATGAAAATCTTGCATTAACTGAAAGCCAGTGGACACAAACAAAAGAGCTGGAGAACCTTCTTTTTCACCCCTTCACTGTCACCAAGAGGTTGCAATGTGACGATCTAACCCCGGGTAAATTCTTCTTGGAATGGAAGAGCCTGTTATATCGCCTGAACAAAAATGGAGGGTTAATAGCTGAGGGCATTGCATCTTCAATGATGAAAAGAGTCTTTTGCTGGAAAATGAAATCTTGTTAGCGGCTATTTATGTCGACCCAATGAGCCGAATTTTGTTGAACAGTGAACAGACTGCTACTGGGAAAAAGGCCCTCTATGATGTAGCAGTTCGCATGAAGGGATTACGACCTGAAATACCTCCACAGGATGAAGTTCTTCTTTTAAGCAATAGTGGTAACTCAGGATCATCATCTTCAAACGAAGAATTAGACTTTGATTCCTTCTTAAACAAAATAGAAGTTGCTAAACGAAAGCGACGTTGCATAAGCGTTACAGAACCAGTAAATGTCCAAATAAAAAAAATTCTAACAGGAGTTTTATAAAGCACTAGAAGTTGAAAAGTATGATCGCTCATCAAAACTTACTGTTGAAGAAGCCATCCTTGTTTATCCAGAGATCGTTAGTGATGTGGCCAGAATAGTTACTGCAATGCCACCCACCCAAGTCAGTGTCGAAAGATTATTTTCAGCCCTAAAAATAATAGTCTGACTTAAGAGCCTCTATGAAAGAGGATCTGGCAGAGGCAATTCTCTTCCTTAGAACTCTACATTGAATTCATTTGCATTTGCTAAGCCTATAACTACATTTCAAGATTAATATAAACCATTTCTAGGTTTTACAGATTTTGTTTTTGGTTCATATAGATAAGCTTTGTTTTTGTTCTAAAACAACCAAATAATGTGGTTTGTATTTTTGGACTGGTAAAGTTCCTGTTCCTGATGTTTATGCCTGCTGCTACTATCCAGCCACTTGATTGATTGATAAAAAAAAATTAATAAAACTTTGTTTTCATTGTGTTTGTCTTTTGCTTAAACTGTTCAATACAGTAGACTGTTGGCTTCCCAGCCAGTAGTCCTGTGGTAATGACATGTATGTTGTCTTTCTTTCCTTCATATTAATGCAGAGGAGTCGGAGTCGGGGAGTCTGAGTCGGAAGTACAAAAAACTGAGGAGTCGGAGTCGGAACATTTATCTACCGACTCCACAGCCCTGGGACCAGGTGTCCAAAATTTTTCAGATTTGGGGGAACCCCGGACATAGACCTCTTTTCAAGTTCATGGAATGCCAAACTTCCCCGGTTCTGTTCCAGAACTCCGGCTCAGGGAGCTCAGGCAAGGGATGCTTTCCTCCTTCACTGGGGTCAAGACTTCCTGTATGCCTTTCCACCCATTCCCCTAATTCCCAAAACCCTGTTCAAGCTTCAGAGAGACAGAGGCCACATGATTCTCATAGCTCCACATTGGCCATGGCAAGTGTGGTACCCTCTGCTTCTACATCTCTCTCAAGCTCCCTCCCTGGAGTTAGGGTCTGCTCCAGATCTCCTATCTTAAGAGGACGGAAAATTATGGCATCCCAATCCCCAGTCTCTGCATCTCAGGGCTTGGTTGCTGAAGGCCTAGATCTCCAGGATCTTCATCTTTCTCAACAGGTGAAAGATGTTCTTTATGCTTCCAGAAAACCTTCCACTAGACGTTCTTATGCTTTCAAGTGGAAGAGGTTTACTATCTGGTGTTCTGGGAAGGGTCTTAACCCACTTGCCATACCTCTGGAATCTTTGCTGGAGTATCTCCTCCATCTGTCTAATGCAGGCCTTAAGACAAATTCAGTAAGGGTCCATTTGAGTGCTATTGCAGCTTCCCTTAAGCCTCTAAATCAGGGGTCTCAAACTCAAATTGCTTTGAGGGCCAAATGAGGACTTGTAAAGTAACCCGGGGGCTGCATAAGACGCGGGGCCTCATTTGCATAAGGGGCCTCATTTGCATAAATATTTGCATAATGTTACCATGCACTAACTTTTAGTAAACATGCCTCTTTAATGAGTATGGATAAAGAAAGACTAAAAGATTTAGAAACAAGACAATAATTAAACTGGGAACCCCAAAAGCCAAACTTGGAATGCACAACAACACTGTAGAAATAAAACTATAAATTAATTTCCTCTTGTACTAAACAAAGCGCAAACATTAATGATGCACATTTCCCAGAGCTGACATATTCCAGTTAATAAATTCAAAATAAAGAGATATTTTTCTACCTTTTGTGCATTTTTTTCAGTTGCAATTGTTCCAGCCACTTTCTTCTGGTTTCTTCATGTCTTCTGCTAACTCTCCATCGTCTGCTGTCCATTTGCCCTTTCTTCTCTCCTAGTTTTTTTTCCATTCTCTCTCTACATCTGCTTTAACATACTAATCTTTCTCCTTTTTCTCTTTCCTCATTCCTATTTCATCCACTCAAATTTTACCCCTCCATCCTCAATCCCCACTTACTCTCCCAATACCTGGCCAATTGTAGATTTGTCTTCTCTCCCAGACAAAATATTTTTCCCCTCTCCATTTCACTTTCCCAGCTCCATCCCATTCTAATCCTCCCCCAACATCAGCTCCCTTCTAGTTCCAGCCCCACCCAGCATCCGCTCCCTTCTAGTCCCCCCATTAGTCCATTTCCAGTCCTATCCTAGCCTCACCATCAGCCCATTTCCAATCCTAGCCCCCCATCAGCCCATTTCCAATCCTAGCTCCCTCCCCTCACAGCCCATTTCCATTCCAAGCCCCCCTCCCCATCAGCCATTTGCAGTTCAAGCCCCCCTTCCACTCAGCCCATTTCCAGTCCTAGCAACCCCCCCAGCCCATTACCAGTCCTAGACCCCCCATAGCCCATTACCAGTCCTAACCTCCCCATAGCGCACTTCCAGTTTTACCCCCCATCACCCCATTTTCAGTCTTACCCCCCATAGCCCATTACCAGTCATAACCCCCCTGCCAATAGCCCACTTCCAGCCCTAACCCCCATTACCCCATTTCAGTCAGCCCTTCCATAGCTCATTACCAGTCCTAACTCCCCCCATCAGCCCACCTCCAGTCCTTCCTAACCCCCACCTGCCCATTTCCAGTCCTAGCCCCCACCATAGCCCATTACCAGTCATAACCCCCCTGCCAATAGCCCATCTCCAGTCATAACCCCCCTGCCAATAGCCCATCTCCAGTCATAACCCCCCCTGCCAATTGCCCATCTCCAGTCATAAACCCCCCGCCAATAGCCCATTTCCAGTCATACCCCCCCCCTGCCAATAGCCCATTTCCAGTCATACCCCCCCCCCTGCCAATAGCCCATTTCCAGTCCTACACCCCCCCCCCCCCAGGTAAATTAAAAAAAACCCTGGCTTCTGCTGCTCAAGCAGCAAAATCAGCTGTCCTGCGGCCCCTTCCCCTGTGCCCGGAGATCCGAGTCTGCTCTATCAGCGGCGTGCTTTTCAAGCCGCGAGGAGAGTATTCCCCTCTCGCGCGGCTTGAAACCGCGCGAGAGGGGAATACTCTCTTCGCGGCTTGAAAAGCACGCTGCTGATAGAGCAGACTCGGATCTCCGGGCACAGGGGAAGGGGCCGCAGGACAGCTGATTTTGCTGCTTGAGCAGCAGAAGTCAGTTTTTTAAAAAATTTGACAATTGATTCTGCCGCTGCCACGGCGGCAACGGCAGAAGCCAGGGTTTTGGGGTTTTTTTGTTTTCCTCCGTCGCGGGCCGCACAAAGTTGTCTCGCGGGCCGCATGCGGGCCGCGGGCCGCGTGTTTGAGACCCCTGCTCTAAATGGACAACCTATTTCCTCTCATCCTCTTGTAGCAAGGTTCATGAGAGGCCTCCTTTTAACAAAGCCTCCCATTAGACCACCTCCGGTGGCATGGGAATTGAATCTGGTTCTTGGTCAGCGTATGAAGCCGCCTTTTGAAACTTTGGCTACCACCTCCTTGAAATACCCTTCTTGGAAGGTCATCTTTCTCATTGCAATCACATCAGCATGTCGTATTAGTGAATTGCAAGCACTCGTAGCTAATCCACCTTATACAAGGTTCCATCATGACAAGGTAGTCCTTGGGACTCATCCACACTTTATGCCTAAGGTGGTCTCGCCTTTTCACCTCAACCAGGAGGTCTACCTACCTGTCTTTTTTCCAGGGCCTCATGCATCAAGTGCAGAGAGGAATCTCCATACCCTGGACTATAAAAGAGCTCTGGCTTTTTACTTAGAGGACACAGCAGCATAGAAAGTCCTCTCAGCTTTTTGTTGCCTTTGATCCTTTTCATTTGGGACTATCAATCTCCAAGAGAACACTATCTAACTGGATTGCCCAGTGCATTTCTTTCGCCTATCAGAGTAAGAACCTTTCTCTAGAGGGCCATGTCACAGCTCACAATGTGAGAGCCATGGCAGCCTCAATGGCTCATCTGAACTCTCTCTATTGACGACATCTGTCGAGCAGCCACTTGGGCCTCGGTTCATACCTTCACAGCCCATTACTGCTTGGACAAGGACTCCCGCCGGGATGCCTTGTTTGGTCAGGCTGTTCTCAAACACCTGTTCCATACTTAATCAGCTCCTACCCACCATCCCTGATGGGATGCCAGAGATCCATGTGGGGAAGTGCAGTCCTGTCCCAGGGACACACAACCTTTGGGGTCTCTCCCTGGCATCTAAAGCTAGGGAGTCCCCATATGTGAAGACTCATTCCTGCTTGTTCCTGGAGATAGCACAGTTACTTACCTGTAACAGGTGATCTCTGGGAACAGCAGGAATAAGTCTTCACAACCCACCCACCTCCCCTAGGAGTTGTATCTCTCCATCTATCTTTCCTTTCCTCTCTCTCTCTCTCTCTTTGTCTCAGCTTTAAAACTCAACTGAGGAGAGACAGTTGGGAAAGGCGGGAAGGCAGCACGCAGGCGCTGTGGGATGCTCCCAAAAGCTTTCTGATTGGACGCTGGGGAGCGTTCCCGTGCAGGCTCCGTCGGTACCGAAGATACCCATATGTGAAGACTTATTCCTGCTGTTCCCAGAGATCACCTGTTACAGGTAAGTAACTGTGCTCTCTGGGCAGTTAGCAACACAGTCTGTTGCACACTTATATACTTTTATAATTTATTTTGTAGGTTGGGCATTCAATTTGCCTGTTTTACTGTCTGTCTTTTCTGCCAGGCATTTTCGTTCAACGTACTAGTAACTGATTTTAATATACTTGTACTTTTTTGTATATATTCTTTATATACTGTTTTTTTGATGTCTATATTGTCCTTTTGGGATTTTTTTTAATGTACTCACGTTTGTTATGCTTTGAGACCCCTGATGAAGGCCTGAGTACCGAAACGTGGCCAAGTTTGCTCCTTTAATAAATTGCTTGGTTGAAGAAACAGTGGTGTTGCTGTGTGGTCTGTCTCCGCTTTGAAGTTGGTCTATAGAAACATGACAGCAGAAAGACCACATGGCCTGTCTGCCCTTCCATATCAACTACAATAGTCCCCTTTTTACCTTTTAGAGATCCTCTGTCTTTGTCCCTTGCATTTGTGAATTTAGATACTGTCCTCGTGTCCTCCACCTCCACTGGGAGAGTATTCCACACATCTACCACTTTCTGTAAAGAAATATTTCCACATATTACTTCGGAGTCTGTCCTCTCTTATTCTCATCCAATGTCCCCTCAATTGCCTTCAATTGAAAGAGACCCTCATGTGCATTTATGCCACGGATGTTTTTAAATGTCTATCATATCACCTCTATCCCGCCTTTCCTCTAAGGTGTACATATTAAGATCCTTAAGTCTGTCTTCGTATGCTTTATATTGATCACTAACCATTTTAGTAGCCACCCTCTGCACAGACTCCAACCTGCCTATATCTTTCTGAAAGTGCAGTCTCCAGAATTGCACACAATACTCCAAATGAGGTCGCACCAGAGACTTATAGAAACATAGAAAAATGATGACAGGAAAAGACCACATGGCCTATCTAGTCTCTCTCCATATCAACAACTACAACAGTCATCTATTTTTTTTTTCCTTTAGAGATCCTCAGTGTTTGTCCCATACTTTTTTGAATTCAGATACCGTCCTCATCTCTACCACCTTCACTGGGAGACTATGCCACGGTGTCCACCACTCTTTCCGTAAAGAAATATTTTCGCATATCATTCCTGAATCTATCCCCTTTCACCCTCATCCTATGTCCCCTCATAGCAGAACTTGCTTTAATCGAAAGAGGCTCTCCCCCTGTGCATTTATATAACACAGAGGTATTTAAACGTCTCAATCATATCACTTCTGTCCTGCCTTTCCTCTAAGGTGTACATATTAAGATCCTTAAGTCTGTCCTCATATGCTTTATAATTTATTTACGTTATCTCCAGGAACAAGCAGGAATGAGTCTTCACATATGGGTATCGTCTGTACCGACGGAGCCTGCGCGGGAACGCTCCCCAGCGTCCAAAAGGAAAGCTTTTGGGAGCATCCCACAGCGCCTGCGCTGCCTTCCCGCCTTTCCCAACCGCCTCTCTCCAGTTCTTCTTTTCCGCGGAGCCAGCAGGTCGTGTTCCTGTCACCGCTGAAGAATTTCTTATTTTCTTTTATTTCTTTGGTCGCGTGTCTGCCTTCTCGACGCCGGACCGGTACCGCCGGTCTTTTCTTTCTTTATTCTAAAAAAAAAATAAAAATAAAAATTACTGTTTCTCACTTCAGTGCATTTTTTCTTTCTGTGGCCTTAGGCCTACGAGAATTTTTCCTCATGGAAAAGCCCGCCTTCGGGTTTAAAAAGTGCACGAAGTGCAGTGGCACTATTTCTGTCACCGACACCCATGACTGGTGTCTAAAATGTTTAGGTCCTGACCATTCCATTACGGATTGTGAGTCCTGTTCCATGATGTCTAAAAGAGGTCTACAAGCCAAGCTCAGTACCCTGTTATCCCTCTGATGCAGCTTCGATGGCATTGACGTCTTCCAGGGCTGCTTCTTCCTCCCATGGATCTCGGGTAACCAAACTTAAGTCCAGCCGGTCCTCGAAGAGTAGATCTCCCTCTAAGTATCGAGATGCCTCCGGGCTTGCTCTCAAGGAATCCGCACTGGCAAAATTACCCCGGCGGGAGGCTCCGGCTTCCAAAGCTTTCTGGGGTCACAGGTTGACATCGATGGCTCGGCCTCGACAGATCACCTGTTGCCATGTTCTGGGGTACCAGTGGTTCCCACTTGTACCGACATCCAGACATTGGTGGCGTCAATGGATCAGAATATTCTGACCATGCAGTGTGCCATCACGGCATTCATACAAGCTGCGACGCCTTCGGTACCGCAACAAACTCTGTTGTCCGTACCAATTCCGGCACCGGCACAGATATCGGTTCCGGTGCCGGTACCGATTATATCGACATCGGCTTCGGTGTCGACTGCAGCGGTACACTGTTCTGTGATGCCCATCGGTACTGAATAGGTACCGATCACTCCCGATGTCGATACCACCCGGTACGTGTATCGGGCTCTGCAGGAGCATCCAGACAGGCAATACTTTGATTCCTCTGAAGACTCTGATGAATCAGAGGCCTCTATCGAAGCATTGGTGATCCTTCCTTAGGAGCTCTCTTCTCCAAAAAGGAGAATGTCTCCTCCAGAAGACTTGTCTTTTCAAGACTTCATTAGGGAAGTGGCCAGGGGCCTTTCCATCTCGGCCCCTGAGACAGAGCCTAGAGCCAAAAAATTAGATATATTACAATATCCTAGGGCTCCTAAAGAGGCAGCCACTTTACCAATACATGAGATTCTTTGTGATCACATGTTGGGCATATGGGAGACTCCTCTCACCACCTCCCCTCATTCTCATAGGTTGGACACCATGTATCGTGTTCCTCCTTGTCCTGGCTTTCATAAGACTCAGCTTCCTCACCACTCCATTGTGGTGGAGTCTGCTATGAAAAAGATCAAGAGTACAAAAAGGCACTCTTCTACTCCTCCAGGAAGAGAATGCAGAACCTTAGATGCCTTTAGCAGGAGAATTTTCCAGGCCAATATGCTTGTTGCCAGAATCAACTCCTATAGTCTCTATATGGGGATGTTTCTAAAAGAAGTTACAGATCATCTGCAAACTTTGTCTCCTTTTTTTTCAGAAGATAAAAGGGAAGAGTTTCTCACCTGGCTTAAACATGCCCAGGATATTTCCAAGTTTTCCAACCGTGCAGCCTTTGACTCTTTTGAAGGTGCCAGCAGAGCCTCAGCTATTGCCATAGGTGCACGCAGAGTTGCTTGGTTACAAGCTTCTGATTTGGAACCCTGGGTTCAGGATGGACTAGGAAACCTTCCTTGTACAGGTGAAAACCTTTTTGGCAAAGATTGGCAAGCAAAGGCCACCCAGATGAATGCTGAAAATTCTGCTTTAGATAGACTTTCAAAGTCTACTTCTGCTCCTTTTAAGAAAAGGTTGTTCAAAAATGGATTTTTCCCCAAAAAAGGGAAATATTATTCTGCTTATGGTCAGCAGGCATCTTCTGCAGGTCGTTTTGCTACAAAGACAGCAACAACCGAAACAGGCCAAGCCTAAGGCTGCTAGGACTGCTACGGCCCAACAGCCTCAGCCTCCTCAGGGCCTTTGACTTACAACTAGAGAACTTAGTCTTTCTGGCTCTAGAACATCCAGAGCCTCTCACCATTCCAGGAAGGTTAGCTCACTTTGCTCCCAGATGGGAACAGATCACAGCAGAGCAATGGACCCTCTCCATCATAAGGGAAAGGGTACAAGCTTCATTTCTTAAACCTTCCCCCTCACACCATGGTGAGACAGTTCAATTCTCCAACATCTCTCCTCGACCTGGGTCAGGAGATTGCTACCCTTCTTGCCCAAGGTGCAATAGAAGAAGTACCTCTTCTTCAACAGGGCTCAGGGTTCTACTCCCCCCTACTTTCTCATCCCAAAGAAAACGGGGGGCTACAGACCCATTTTAGATCTCAGAGAATTGAACAAGTTTCTATGCAAGGAGAAATTCTAGATGACTTCTCTCTGTACTCTCCTTCCATACCTCCAGAGTCAGGACTGGCTTTGTTCTCTAGATCTCAAGGATGCGTAGACCCATGTCCTCATCCATCCAACACACAAGGTTCCTTCGGTTCCTTTTCCAAGGAAAGCACTATCAATACAGAGTGCTTCCCTTCGGTCTGGCCTCTGCCCCAAGGGTGTTCACAAAATGCATGGCAGTAGTAGCTGCATTTCTACGCACTCTAGGAATATTTGTATTCCCATATCTGGACGACTGGCTCATCCGAGCTCCATCCCAGTCAGAGGCCCAGGCTTCCCTGGCCTGCACAAGCCGTATCCTTCAATATCTGGGACTTGTAATAAACATCCCAAAATCCCATCTCACCCCTACTCAATCTCGGGAGTTCATAGGGGCCTTACTGGATACCACCACTGCAAGGGCCTATCTTCTCCAGGCCCGTTGCCTACGCTTGTTGCAGTTAGCCTCCCAGATTCAGTTAAAGTCCCACTTAACTGCTGGAGAGATGTTACAACTGTTAGGCCACATGGCATCCACTGTGCATGTGGTCCATTATGCTCGCCTTCACATAAGGGCAGCTCAATGGACTTTGTCCACCCAATGGACCCAGGCATCAGGGTGCCTGTCGGACAAAATATTATCTCTTGAAGAGGTCACAAAGAATTTAGTCTTTGAACCCTTTTTTTCAAGAACATAAAAGAGCAGACTTTTCCATATTAGTCATGCTCAAAATGTCTCTAAATTCCTTAATCGTGCTTCCCTGGACTGTTTTGAGTCTATTAGCAGAACTTCTGCTATAGCCATAGGAGCACGACACATAGCCTGGCTCCAAGCTTCAGACTTGTACAAATGGGTACAAGAAAAGCTGGGAAATACTCCTTGTACTGGTGAAAATCTCTTTAACAAGGATGCTTTATTTTAAGCTAAGCAGTTAAACACTGATAGTGTTACTTTCAGAGGATTGTCAAAACTTTCCTCTACCCCAGCTACTAAAAAATCTCCTAACAAACTTTATTCCCCTGGGGGAAAAAATTTTATTCATCTTCTACCCATCATGCAGATGTTTCCAAAGAAGGGCAACATCATACCAGGCTAAGAAAACCAAAGTTTTAACAGGCTCAGCAAACTTAGCAGTCGCATGGTTTCTGATTTTTTTAATTTCATTAAATCTTTTTTCCTGTTGAGTTTCAGAACCACTACTTCTTAACTAGAAGCATTTGTAGTTCTCATCCTTATTAAGAGGTCAGTAATACACTGCCCCAATCCTCTACTTTAGGCATGAATCTCTTGCCAAGGGCGATCCATCCTTTCAGCTCTTAGAGCTATTGAGGATAATCATGCCCCACAGGTAATCTGAATAGATTAGGTCCAGTCCTTCAAGGCCCAGCTCAAGACCTACCTTTTTCAAGTGGCATTTAATCTCCCTCCCTAACCCTCCCTTCTGATACTATTTGTATTTGTACTTGTATTAGTAATTGTTACTGATTTCTGTTCTTTTCTTTCTTTCCTTTCCTTTCTCTTTTATGAATTTAAGTGGCGTTCCTTTTCCTTTTCTTGCAGCCTTATATTTTTTAAATGTTTTTAAATATTTTCGAATATTTTTAAACTGCTAAATCTTATTGTGAACCGCTCAGGTGCCCATGGTGTTGGGCGGTATACCAAGTTTTAGAATAAACATAAACATAAACATAAACACTTTTCTCCTCTCCTTTTAATTTAAACAGAGGAGTTACAACTACTTACAAGGTATGCTATGCCCTTCACCTTGGCAGTTGTCCTGTACGAGGATATCTTATACTTTGACTGCAGGGGAGCTTTACCTTTTTCAGGGACTACCAAATTGTAAATCTTCCCAACTCTATATTACTTCTATCCCTCTTAGTTGACATTTTTCAATCTCAGAGTGATATTATTTCACTGAAGGGCTTACCTTTTAAGCCATAGGATTGTCCTCAATACCTACTCCAGTAAGTAATTTCCATACAGAGTTTCTCCCCTCTGCAATCTTTCAAATAGTTCTTTTAAGACAACTTAGGCCATAATTGAGTTAGTCACTTCTAATTCTGTCTGTCGGTCCTTGTCCAATCTATAGGACCTATCCTTTTTTGCTGCCTTAACAGAATTCCAAGAGAGGTTCCAGTAACCTACTTGGACAATTTATTGTTGCAGGCAACCAGCCTGTCTGCTATTCTTAGCCATCTTCAATTCTTTGGCTCCCACAGAATAGATTAGGTTGCACACTGGTAGTTAAACAACCAGATCTCGCCTGGGCAACCTACAACAAGCAGGTCTTACTCCTCCTTGTTATTAAGTGAGTCTTTATTTATATTTATATGTGTATATAAATACACATCTCACTCTGAAAGATTTGTTACTGTCCATATTAATGCTGTTCCAGCATGCCATAAGGTTTAAATGGACAACCAATTTCTATGGTAATCACAAACTACCTTCTTTTACTGTAACCTCTCTGGTTACGTTACATCTGAAGCTCTCCATGTAAAGTCATCCTAGGTGACATCACTTGGGGAAGACCTTCCTGATCTTCAAGAAATTGGAGGCTACACCGCCCACTACAAATGTTTCTTTCTTTCCTTTGGATAGAGGGGTCTCAAAGACCCATCCTTTTTCTGCAAACCGGTCAGATTTATCTCCTCCTTTTCCTAGAGTTTTTTTCTGCTCCAAGGACAAAGAGCTTCAAATGTTGGCCTACAGAAGCTTTAGCTTCTCATCCAAGGTCCAACCCCATTAAACTCTCCCAGTTGTTTCTTCTGGGATTAGTTCTAGCCATTTAGGCTTCTGACCTCCGCCTGTATTGCGAAATTTATTTCCTCTACTTCACAGTAAGGTATTTCTTTGAGGATAATGTACTGGTTTCTAGCACCAGACAATTACTCTCAGCAAATACTTTCGCAATATTTTTGACTAAGGTCCACATTAGAAATTGGAATCCAATTTTCACTAACATTTCTGATCTACACAAGGACTCCTCTCCAGACGCCTTGTTTAGTCAAGCTGTTCCACAGCACACCCTTCTCACTTCAACTCCTACCCTCCATCCCTTGGATGCCTCAGGTTCTGGAAGATAGCATGGCCCATCGACTAGATTTGCAACATGCTGGGACCTCCTCCAGGCATCTTAGCTTGGGAGTTCCCCATATGTGAAGACTCATTCCTGCTTGTTCCTGGAGATAGCACAGTTACTTACATGTAACAGGTGATCTCTGGGAACAGCAGGAATAAGTCTTCACAACCCACCCACCTCCCCTAGGAGTTCTCTCTCTCTCTCTCTCTCTCTCTCTCATTTGTCTATTTCCCTCCTTCGGTCTCTGTTACAAACCCAACTGATGAGAGGGAAGTGAATGGGCAGGAAGGCAGCGTGCATGCACGTGGGATGCTCCCAAAAGCTTTCTTTTTGGACGCTGGGGAGCGTTCCCACGCAGGCTCCGTCGGTACCGACGTACCCATATGTGAAGACTTATTCCTGCTGTTCCCAGAGATCACCTGCTACAGGTAAGTAACTGCTTTCCTCCCCCTCCCCCTCACCCTTGTCTGACAGTACCACCTTTGACCTTCCTCTTCTCACTAACATATCTGAATAATGTCTTATCCCCCCATTTTATTGCATTGGCTATTTACTTCTCTTTTTGAATCTCTGCTTTCCTGACTACTTTGCTAGCTTCTCTAAGTTTTTCCAAATACAGATGCTTGTCTTCCTCTTTCTGTGATCTCTTGTATTTCATGAAGGCCTCCCTCTTTTTCTTCACCTTTTCAGCTACTTCTTTCGAAAGCCATAGTGGTCTCCTTTTCCTTTGACCTTTATTTACCATTTTAACAAAAAGGTTGGTCGCCTTTAAAATCTCCAGGAGCAAGCAGGAATGTAGTCTTCATATGAGTATCGTCTGTACCGACGGAGCCTGCGCGGGAACGCTTCCCAGCATCCAATTTAGAAAGCTTTTGGGAGCATCCCACAGCACCTGCGTGCTGCCTTCCCGCCTTTTCCAACTGCCTCTCTCCAGTTCTTCTTTTTCCGCGGAGCCAGCAGGTCGTTCCTGTCACCGCAGAAAATTTTTTCCTTATTCTTTTTGTGGTCGCGTCTGCCTTCCTCGACGCTATACCGGTACCGACGGTGGTTCTTTCTTTCTTTAAAAAAAAAAAAAAAATATATATATAGATATATATACTATAGTTTTTTTTCACACTTTTCCCCCCAGGTGCACGTGCCATTTTGGGCCTTAGGCCCAAAATTTCCTCCACTATGGAAAAACCTGCTTCGGGGTTTAAAAAGTGCACCAAGTGTGGCGGTACCATCTCCATGAGTGGTGTCTTAAATGTTTAGGTCCTCACCACTCCATTTCAGAGCATATGGCTTGTGCCATGATGTCCAAGAGGGGTCGACACAACCGAGCTGCTAAGCTCAGCACCCTTTTTCCCTCCAATGCAGCCTCTGTGGCATTGACATCTCAAAGGGTAGATCTCCTTCCAAGCATCGAGATGCCTCTGGCATTGCCCTTGAGGGTTCTGCACCGGCAAAATTGCCCCAGCGGGAGGCTTTGGCTTCCAAAGCATTATCGGGGCTCCAGGATGTTCTCGAGGCCTTGACCTCGGCAGAACTACTGGTGCCATGCTCTGGGGGTACCGGCTGCTTTTTCCGGTACCGATACCCAGGCATCGGCAGCGTCGATAGACCAGAGGTTCCTGGCTATTGAACGCAGTCTGGCGGCTCTCCTTGCGGCATCGACACCCTCAGAACCGTGTCGGACAGCTCAACCAGTACCGGCACCGACTCCGGTACCGGTACCGACAGCATCGACATCGGTGTCCATTTTGCCGGCACCCAGTCTTGCTATGTCTTCTGGTACCGATACACCGGTACCGATTTCACCCCCCCCCCCCCCCCCCGGTACCGACTTCGGTCGGTACGGGTATCAGGCTCTACAAGAGCATCGGAACAGAAGGTACTTTGAATCCTCGGAAGAATCTGAGGATTGATAGCTCTGTCCGTACCAGAGTACTTCTCCCAGAGGAGCCTTCCTCTCCTAAACGCAGGATGTCTCCTCCAGAGGATATCTCCTTTCAGGATTTTATCAGGGAGGTAGCTCGAGGTCTGTCCATTACTGTGACTCCTGAAACAGAGCCCAGGGCAAAGGAGTTGGAGATTTTACAATATCCCAAGGCTCCTAAGGAGGCAGCTACCTTGCCTATCCATGAGATCTTACATGATCTCATGTTGAGAATGTGGGAGACACCTCTTACCACCTCTCCTCACTCTCGCAGACTGGATACCATGTATCGAGTCCCTCCTTGTCCTGGTTTTCAGAAAACTCAGCTTCCTCACCACTCTATTGTAGTGGAATCAGCTATGAGAAGGATCAGGAGTGCAAAGAGGCATGCCTCTAATCCTCCAGGACGTGAGTGTAGAACTTTGGATGCCTTTGGATGTCGTACTTTCTAGGCTTCCATGCTTTCTGCCAGGATCAGTTCCTATATTTTATATATAGTTCCTTAAAGAATGTTCCTTAAAGAAGTCACAGAAGACTTGGAGATTTCAAGCCCTCTCCTTCCTGATGACAAGAGGCAGGACTTTTTCACACTGGTTAAACATGCCCAGGATGTTTCTAAGTTTGTCAATTGTGCAGCTTTTGACTGTTTTGAGTGCATAAGCAGAACCTCTGCCATTGCCATAGGTGCACGTAGAATGGCCTGGCTCCAGACATCCGATTTGGAGCTCTGGGTGCAGGACAAACACGGCAATATCCCTTGTACAGGTGAGAACCTATTCGGCAAAAATTGGCAAGAGAAAGCCAATGAGTTGGATGCTGACAACTCCACTTTGGATAAGTTATCTAAAGCCACAGCTGATCCTGCAAGAAAGAAATCTTTCAAGAAACCATTCTTTTCAAAAAAGAAGAGGTTTTATCCCTCTTATTCCCAGCAGGGACGTTCTGCAGGTCAGCCTGCTCGAAAGAATCAGCAACCACCTAAAGACAAGCAAAGACTGCTAAGCCTCAACCGTATCAGCAGTCTCAGCCTCCACAAGGCCTTTGACTTTCATCTAGAGAACTTAGCCTTTCTGGCCCTCAATGGACCAGAGCCTTCCACCATTCCAGGAAGGTTGTGTCACTTTGCCCCCAGATGGGGGCAGATAACAGCAGAACATTGGACACTCCATTATAAAAGAGGGGTACAAGCTTCACTTTTTGAGCATGCCCCCTCCCACAATGGTAAGACAGTTCAACTCTCCGACCTCTCTCATCAACCTGTTAGATCAAGAGGTCACTATGCTTCTTGCCCAAGGGGCAATAGAGGAAGTACCCATTCATCAACAGGGTACAGGGTTTTACTCCCCCTATTTCCTTATCCCAAAGAAAACAGAGGGACACAGACCTATTTTAGACCTCAGAGAATTGAACAAATTCCTGTTCAAAGAGAAATTCAAGATGGTTTCTCTGGGTACTCTGCTACCATACCTTCAGAGTCAGGATTGGCTTTGTTTTCTAGATCTCAAGGATGCGCACACTCATGTTCTCATCCATCCATCTCACAGAAAATCCCTTCGGTTCCTTTTGCAAAGAAAGCACTACCAATACAGGGTGCTTCCTTTCGGCCTGGCCTCAGCACCAAGAGTGTTCACGAAATGCATGGCTGTGGTAGCAGCATTTCTCCGCACTCTGGGAATATTTGTCTTCCCCTACTTAGACTGGCTCATTCGAGCCCCATCAGAGTCAGAGGCCAGGATTTCTCTATCTTGCACAATGCGTATCTTCCAGTATTTGGGTCTGGTCATAAATATCCCAAAATCCAATCTAACTCCCACTCAGTCTCTAGAGTTCATAGGAGCTTTGCTGGATACCAAAAAAGCAAGGGCCTATCTTCCTCAGACCCGTTGCCTTTGCATGGTGCAGTTAGCTTCTCAAGCAGTGCTAAAGCCTTATCTCACTGCCCGAGAAATGTTACAACTACTAGGCCACATGGCGTCTACAGTGCATGTGGTTCCTTATGCTCGCCTCCATATGAGAGCAGCCCAGTGGACTTTATCCACTCAGTGGACCCAGGCATCAGGGTGCCTGGCAGACAAAATAGCAAACACAAATCGCCTTATTTTGTCTCGTCAATGGTGGCAGTCCACTCAGAACCTGTTGCTGGGGTCCCCATTTCAACAACCTTTACCCCAGGCAACTCTCACAACAGATGCTTCACCAATGGGTTGGGGAGGTCATCTGCAAGACCTCTCCACCCAAGGCACTTGGACTCCACAGGAGACTCATCTACATATCAATCTCTTAGAACTCAGAGCAATCTTCCTTGCTCTTCGAGTGTTCCACACCCTGCTCAGCTACAAGACAGTCCTCATTCATATGGACAATCAAGTAGCCATGTTCTCCGTAAACAAGCAGGGGGGAACAGGCTCTCTGTCGCTTTGAAACGAAGTTTTGCGACTATGGGCCCTCGCCAGATTCATCTCCTGGCAGTGTATCTTCCAGGCATACAAAACTCTTGGGCAGACACTCAGTCGAGTTCTGCTTCCACACGAATGGTCTCTACATGCAGACCAGGTGTCCAAGAGTTTTCAAATTTGGGTAACCCCGGACATAGACCTCTTTGCTTTCCTCCTTCACTGGGGTCAAGACTTCCTGTATGCCTTTCCACCCATTCCCCTAATTCCCAAAACCCTGTTCAAGCTTCAGAGAGACAGAGGCCGTATGATTCTTATAGCTCCACATTGGCCATGGCAAGTGTGGTACCGTCTGCTTCTACATCTCTCTCAAGCTCCCCTCTCTGGAGTTAGGGTCTGCTCCAGATCTCCTGTCTCAGGAGGACGGAACGTTATGGCATCCCAATCCCCAGTCTCTGCATTTCAGGGCTTGGTTGCTGAAGGCCTAGATCTCCATGATGTTAACCTCCCTCAGCAAGTAAAGGATATCCTTTATGCTTCCAGGAAGCCTTCCACAAGATGCTGTTATGCTTTCAAGTGGAAAAGGCCCTCCAGTATGACTCTCCTCCGAAGGAGGCCTTTACTGTGCCGGTTCCTCCGATGCTGGAATGGCTCCTCTTCTGGATGTGGGAGGCACCGGCCTCGGCGCCAGTTCTGAGCAAGTGGGTCGATTCCATTTATCGACTCCGTAAGAGCCCTGGTTTTCAAAAAGGCGCAGCTACCGCACCATTCCATGGTGGTGGAATCGACCATGCATCGTCTGAAAAGCCAGAAGATGCACTCTGCAGTGCCCCCTGGCAGGGAGGCCCGGAACCTGGATGCGTTTGGTAGAAAGTGCTTCCAGGGCTCGATGCTTGCTTGCCATGTCCAGTCGTACCAGCTGTACATGGGCATGTACTTGTGAGCACTGTTCCCTCTAAGCTGTGCGCGTGTGCGCACGCACACACCTCGCCGAGCGAGCGCACATACTTTACAACACAGCGCACAAAAATTACGGCTCTGATTCTAATAGAAAACAACACAGACGTCTTAAAATTTAAAAGTTATGATTGTAATTACTAGAAATTTCCCGCTTCATTTAGTAATCGTCTATTTTCATTTAATTTGATTAAAATCAATGTGGTGTACATATTGTATTCTGACGTGTAGTCAAATTTTGAAGTATATAACTCCGAGTGTCATGTGGCGCACAAAAATTTAACCTTCCTTCAAAAGCTGCACACAGATGATATTTTATGCGCACACAGCCTACAGAAAATTAGAGGGAACATTGCTTGTGAGACCTGGCAAAGGAGCTTGCCGGGTTTTATGCTGGTCTCTCTGGGGAGCCTTTGCAGAGGTTCAAGTCCTTGTCTTCGGGGATCCGGGAATGCTCTAAGTTCATGTTCCGAGCTGCCTACAATGGCTTCGAGGCCTCAGCTCGTGTTGCGGCAGCCGGCATCACGGCTCGACGCCAGGCATGGACTGCAGTCATCGGATCTCGAGCCATGGGTACAAGTTGGTTGATGTCCCTTGCCGAGGTGAGAACCTTTTTGGCAAGCCCATGGCCGAGAAGGCTGCACAGCTCAAGATCGAGCACCTCACGAGGATAAGGCTGTCTAGGAAAACGTCTGCCCCTTCTCATAAAAAGAGGGGCTCGGGTAAGAAGTCCTTTTACCCAAGGAAGGTGACTGCCTACAAACAGTTCCCACCTTACCAGGCCTCCCCAGCTCCCCCACAGGGTCAGCAGGCCAAGGGGCAGGGACATGGGCCCCGTAGGCAGAAGGCCCCCAAGCCTCCCACTCAGCAGGGTGGGGGTTTTTGACTCCCAAGGCATAGCCTCTCCGTCTCTGCTGTCCCATCTCTGCACAGGAGGTCGACTAGCCCTGTTTGCCCACAGGTGGCCACCCATTACTGGAGACAGTTGGGTCTTAAGCATAGTCCACAAGGGCTACATGCTTCATTTCCATCAGTTGCCTCCTCCTTACTTCCCAGGAGAGCCTCCAAGGCCTCCTCTCCACACAGACCTCCTCCTGCAGGAGCTTCAGGGTCTGTTGCGAGACAAGGCGGTGGAGCCTGTCCCTTCCCCCCTACAAGGTCACGGTTTCTACTCCAGGTACTTCCTCGTACCAAAGAGAACCGGCGGCCTCAGGCCTATTCTCGACCTCAGAAATCTCAGCAGGTTCCTAGAGAAAAAAGTTCAAGATGCTTACTCTTGGAACACTTCTGCCCTACCTGATAAGGTGGAAAAACACTTTATTCAACCAAACCTATAGCCAACCCGACACAGGCCGTGTTTCGTGAACCTTCGTCAGGGGTTGATCAGGTAAAATACTAAAACATAAAAACATAAAAATAAAGTAAAAACATAATAAAACATTGTATAAGAACAGATAACTCAAACGTGATTATAAATTCATACATGAGTACATTAAAAACATAAATATCATAAATAAATAGTCAAACCTCGGTTTTCATGATTAATCCGTTCCAAAAAGTCTGACTAAAACCGAAACGTATGAAAACTGAAGCAATATTTCCCATAAGAAATAATGTAAATCCAATTAATCCGTTCCAGACACCCAAACATATTCACAAAAAATACAGTTTATAGAGAATAACTATATTTTTACATACATAAAACAATGAGAAATAAATATAAATGACTAATGAAATGGATAAATGAACATTTAACATCACTGAAAGAAAGCTAAGTTCAGTACTGTACAGTATGTTAACATCTGTGCCCAGCTCTCTTCGGAATCACATTGGATTCAGCCCATTAAAATACCTTTACATTATCTGCTCAATGCTTCAGAATGGCAGAAAATCTTAATGATATAGCTTGAGACGTACCCTGCAAGAGAAGGAACTGCCTCCCACATTCATGCAACATCTCCTGCTTACATTGACAGCTTTTCTTCCCTGCTACCTCCGAGCCTGAGGGGGCGCTCCAGAGAACGGGCAGGCGGTGGATGAGATCGGGGCCTTCCTCTCTGCGCAATCTTTGCCTCTCTGACTAGGCTCGAGGATGTGTTTCATTTATGTGCTCAGCTGGCTTTCGCTTCTCATCACGCTGGCGATCGGTGAGTCCGGGGGGCAGTGCTGCCTGGACCCGGGCGGGCGTTCCGGCAGTGTATACAGACCGGTGTGCAGCGCGAGGGTGTATGTATTTACAGTACTGTACTTTACGAAAACCGAGGCGATGTACGAGAACCGGGACAAAATCTCAGTCAAAAAAGACGTTGAAAACCGAAGCGATGTATGAGAACCGGGACAAAATCTCAGTCAAAAAAGACGTTGAAAACCGAAGCGTATGAAAACCGGGGCAAATGAAAACCGAGGTTTGACTGTATAATATATGTAAAAACAAACTCAAACCAATAAAAGGGATAAAAAGTGCAATTGGAACCCAATAAATAATAAAACTAATCATAATCAATCCATAGATAATAAACAATGTAACAAAATAAAAACTCCGAACATATTAGTTAAATACATAAAAGTATGCATGTTTAAAACAGAAAAAAGGTAATTGTAGACAAACACATTGTATAATTGTAACCATGGAGCACAAAGGGCACACGAGACAATGGTCATTTGTGTATGATCATGCTTATACTAATCAAACAGGAGTTGAACTCTTTAAAATAATATAAAGCCCCAATAAGTTGGAAAATCCAACATATTGATGAAAGGAAGAGAAAGCAGCAGGAGCGAAAGAAAAAGTACAAGAACCCAGGGGATAGAATGGTAGCAATATATAATGTCACATCTCAATCTACCACTTGGGAGACTGTCTCATATTAAGAATGAAACTCATCTACTTGTTAAAATTTATAATAACCCATTTCAAAATGGACCATTTCAAAAGGGAGGAGACATAGATGTAGGGACATTAGTCTAAAGATAATATAAAATATCAAGCTGCATAGTAAAAATTAGAAATTAAAAGTAAACTCACAAGAGACAAAAGCATTCTAACTCATCAACTCGACACCTTATGTAATCTACTAAAGATTTCAAATACCCGATAACAAAAAGCCTACCGTCATGGTCAAATGAAAAACAGCAACCTATGTTCGCCGTAAGCTGTTCCCAGATCGCACAAATTATCGGCAGCATATATTCTCCATAAACCTGTCCCAGATCGCTATCAGAGGAAATAAACAAATGTCTTTTAAATTCTAAACTATATGTAATCTATAACCAATAAAAAAAAATCCAAATAAGGGAAACTCACATCTTTCAATATTAAAAGCCATACCTTCATGGCGCTGATGCTAAGCAAAAAAAAGGAACTTCACCGTCTGCTCTCCGTGAATTCATCCAAGATCATGAGACGCCAGCTCATGCGCATATAAAACTAGAGCTAGATCAGCGGGAAACAGAGGGGGCGGAGTTAAATCGTCTTACCGCAGAACACAGGAATCAGACAAAAAAGTCTATAAGGGTAATATTGTGGTATGAAAAGTGAATAAAGGTGCCGAAATAATGGGCTAGATGCTCCTACCGAATAGCTACAACTTAAAACTTATCCCTGATATAATCTTGTGACAATATGGTAATTTCCATTTGTTATAACCTTCAATGGACTTTACAATTTTTGCACATTGTTTTTCTAACTCGCTGTTTAGAAGCCCTGTTTAAGTTTTTTAAGTTTTTATATACGCTGCCGATAATTTGTGCGATCTGGGAACAGCTTACGGCGAACATAGGTTGCTGTTTTTCATTTGACCATGACGGTAGGCTTTTTATTATCAGGTATTTGAAATCTTTAGTAGATTACATAAGGTGTCGAGTTGATGAGTTAGAATGCTTTTGTCTCTTGTGAGTTTACTTTTAATTTCTAATTTTTACTATGCAGCTTGATATTTTATATTATCTTTAGACTAATGATCCTACATCTGTCTCCTCCCTTTTGAAATGGTCCATTTTGAAATGGGTTATTATAAATTTTAACAAGTAGATGAATTTCATTCTTAATATGAGACAGTCTCCCAAGTGGTAGATTGAGATGTGACATTATATATTGCTACCGTTCTATCCCCCGGGTTCTTGTACTTTTTCTTTCGCTCCTGCTGCTTTCTCTTCCTTTCATCAATATGTTGGATTTTCCAACTTATTGGGGCTTTATATTATTTTAAAGAGTTCAACTCCTGTTTGATTAGTATAAGCATGATCATACACAAATGACCATTGTCTCGTGTGGCCTTTGTGCTCCATGGTTACAATTATTACACAATGTTTGTCTACAATTACCTTTTTTCTGTTTTAAATACGCATACTTTTATGTATTTAATATGTTTGGAGTTTTTATTTTGTTACAATGTTTATTATCTATGGATTGATTATGATTAGTTTTATTATTTATTGGGTTCCAATTGCACTTTTTATCCCTTTTATTGGTTTGAGTTTGTTTTTACATATATTATATTTATGATATTTATGTTTTTAATGTACTCATGTATGAATTTATGATCAAGTTTGAGTTATCTGTTCTTATACAATGTTTTATTATGTTTTTACTTTACTTTTATGTTTTTATGTTTTAGTATTTTTATTTTAGTATTTTACCTGATCAACCCCTGACGAAGGTTCATGGAACACGGCCTGTGTCGGGTTGGCTATAGGTTTGGTTGAATAAAGTGTTTTTCCACCTTATCACGTCTTTGGACTGTGTCTTCAACAGATACGTGAGTTCTTGCCTACCTTGTGGTACACTTCTGCCCTACCTCCAGCAGGGAGATTGGCTATGCTCTTTAGATCTAAAGGATGCATACACTCACATCCTCATTCATCCAGACCACAGAAAGTACCTCGGGTTTATTGTGGGAGGAAACCATTATCAGTAGAGTGCTGCCTTTCGGCCTCACCTCCGCTCCCAGGGTCTTTACCAAATGCCTGGCAGTGGTAGCGGCCTACTTAAGGAATCAGGGTATCTTTGTCTTCCCCTATCTGGACGACTGGCTCATCAGGGGTCAGATGTGCCAGGAGGCCAAGCAAGCCACCCTCCGTGCTATTTCTCTACTTCGACTCCTGGGGTTTTGTCATAAACTTTGCAAAGTCCACTTTGCTCCCCTCCCAAAACTTGGAGTTCATGGGGCAAGGCTAGACTCTCTGCAGGCAAAGGCTTTCTTGCCAGAGGACAGAGCCCAAAGACTGATAGACTTGGCAAACCAGTTTCTAAGCAGGTCACTGGTTTCCACCAGGCTCTGGCTGAGGCTTCTCGGCCACATGGCTTCGACAGTACATGTGACTCCCATTGCCCGGCTCCATATGATGCCTGCACAGTAGTGCCTCAGAACTCAGTGGACACAGGCCACAGGGAGCCTCAGAGACAGAGTAAGGGTGTCCAGACCATTCCTGAACTCCCTACTCTGGTGGCTGCACCCCCCCAACTTACTGCAAGGGGTGCCTTTTCAGATACCTGGGTTCACAGTGGTGTTGACCACCGATGCCTCCCTGCAGGGCTGGGGAGCACATTGTCTGGGCAAGTGCACCCAGGGCCTGTGATCTCCCTGGGAAGCCACGCAGCAGATCAACCTACTGGAGCTATGGGCTATTCGCTTAGCCCTCAAAACTTTCTCTCAAACCCTGGCTCACCAGTCTGTCTTAGTACAAACAGACAACCAAGTAGCCATGTTTTATGTGAACAAGCAGGGCGGCACTGGATCCAGGCTCCTTTGTCAGGAGGCACAGGACCTTTGCTTGTTTGCGCTCAGCCACATGTTTCTCAAAGCTGTTTATCTCCCTGGCCAGGAAAACTACCTGGCAGACAGGTTGAGTAGGATTCTGCAGCCCCATGAATGGCAGCTCCATCCCTTAGTGGTTCAGAAGATTTCCCTGAAATGGGGACTTCCATCCATAGATCTATTTGCCAGTCCCCTGAACAGACAGCTGCCCATGTTCTGCTCCAGGCAACCACATCCTCTGCGGCTAGCAGCAGATGCTTTTCTGATTTCCTGGTCTCAGGGCCTCCTATATGCGTTTCCTCCCACGCCTCTGGTGGCCTGAACCCTGTTCAAGATTCTGCAGGACAAGGCCTCTGTCCTTCTGGTAGCTCCCAGGTGGCCGAGGCAGCCTTGGTTCCCACTTCTGCTTCAACTGGCAGTGGACACCCCACTGCCTCTGGGGTTACAGCCAGACCTCATCTCTCAGGATCAAGGTTCTCTTCTGCACCCAAATCTCAAATCTCTCAATTTGATGGCCTGGAGGCTGCAAGGGTAGTTTTGGCTCCCTGGGGCCTACCTCCAGAAGTTGAGGAGGTCGTCCTGGCCTCTTGGAAGCAGTCCACTAGGAAAACCTATGCCCTGAAATGGAAAAGGTTTTCTGTGTGGTGTCAGCTGTGTACCAAAGATCCTTTCTCCTGTGCGGTACCAGTGGTGCTTAAGTACCTGCTGCACTTACCAATCAGGGACTTAAGTCCAATTCTGTTCGGGTCCACCTCTCAGCCCTAGCTGCTCACCACTCACTGGTGGAAGGACACACTCTGTCGGTTCACCCCTTGGTGTCCCAGTTCTTCAGATGTTTGATCTTGCTCAAGCCTCCTGTCCGTCCTGCAGCAACTGACTCGCCCACCTTTTGAGCCAATGGCTACTTGTCCTCTCCACTTCCTTTCCTGGAAGACACTCTTCATGGTAGCCCTAACCTCGGCCAGGCAAGTGAGTGAGCTTCAGGCCCTGGTCTGTGACAGGCCTTACACTCGCTTCTATAGGAACAGGGTAGTCCTTGGGAGGAACTTTGGATGAGTCCTAAAGGTTGTCTCCTCTTTCCACCTCAACCAGGAGGTGGTTCTTCCGACGTTCTTCCCTAGGCCTCATGCAAGCCAGGCTGCAGCAGTCCTGCATACCCTGGACTGTAGAAGGGCCTTATCCTTCTATCCTGATCGTTCACAGGGGCATAGAAGAGCTACTCAGCTTTTCATATCTTTTGACCCTAATAATTTGGGGTTAGCTGTGTCCAAGCGTACCTTTGTCCATCTGGGTGGCTGACTGTATCACCTGGGCTTACAGGGCAGCTGACCTTCCCTTGCAGGGTCGGTTCACGGTCCACCGTGTCAGGGCAATGGCTGCCTCAGTAGCTCATCTCCACTCTGTACCATTGGCAGACATCTGCAGGGCTGCAACTTGGTCCTCAAACCAGACTTTTGCGGCCCATTACTGCCTGGAGAGGGAGTCCCGTAGGGACAGTGCTTTTGGCCAGGCAGTACTCCGGAATCTCTTTGAGGTTTAGGCAACTCCTGCCCTCCAGCCCTCCGTTGGGCTACCAGTGGAGGTTCTTTCAGTGAAAAGCCTTTCTTTGATGCTGGGACTAGAGGGAGTTCTCTTGTTCAGCCTGGGTTCCTGGTAGCCCAGAGCTGGGGAGTCACCCATATGTGAGGACTGACTTCCTGCTTGGTCCTGGAGAAAGAGTAGTTTCTCACCTGTAACAGGTGTTCTCCAGGAGCAGCAGGAATCAGTCCTCACAACCCTCCCTCCTCCCCTGGGAGTTGCAGTTGTACATAGTTTATTTTTACATTTTTGTGTGCTGTTTTTTGGCTATGTCATCAGACTGAGCAAGATGGCACCTTTAGGCGGGAAGGGGACCGCGCATGCATGCAGTATTCCCAAAGGCTTTCATAGAAAGCTGGGGAAATGCTCCTCAGGGGCTCCATCGACATCGATGTCACCCATATGTGAGGACTGATTCCTGCTGCTCCTGGAGAACACCTGTTACAAGTGAGTAACTACTCTTTCACTTACCTGGGGGCTTTCTTCACCCATCCCCAACGAATGTAGTTTAAAGCCCTCTTCAGTAGATTAGCCAGTCTACTACTGAAGACGTGTCGACCTTTCTTGGACAGATGGATGCAATCTCTGCTCTGCAATCCTTTCAACAGCATCCCATGTTCCAGGAAACCAAAATGCTCTCTGACACCATCCACGCAGCCATGCATTAATCTTCAGGATGCGAGCCTCTCTGCCTTGGCCTTTACCTTCAACAGGGAGGATTGAAGAGACCACCACCTGTTCACCTATCTGCTTCACCCTCTGTCCTAGAGCCATGAAGTCACTTTTGATATGGTCGGAGGGATACCTGGCAGTATCATTTGTTCCGACATGTATTAGCAACATTGGGTAATAGTCAGTGGGCTTGATGAGTCTCCGCAAACTCTCTGTAACATCTCGGATTTTGGCACCTGGCAGACAGCATACCTCTCTGGACATCAAGTCTGGTCAGCAGATGAGTCTCAGTACCCCTCAGAAGAGAGTCACCAACCACCACTACCCTTCGCTTCCTTGTGGTCACTAATTCTTCAACTTTGGGGTACTTGAGCTCTGGTTCCTCCCGTTCCAGGGATGCTTTCACCTCCTCCACTTCCAGGGCTGCATAATGGTTCTTCAGTTCAAGGGCTGGAGAAGTTGGATTGGTGATTCTGTAGGCCCTGGTGACTTGTGTCCAACCTTTGTCATTCTGTAGGCACCCATCTTCTCCTCTGCTGGAGAGCTTGGTTGTTGCAAGAAGCATCTCATCAGTGTATTTCTCACTGTCTTGAATGCTCCTCAGCCTCGCCACCTCCTCTCTGAGTTCCCCACTTGTTTCCTGAGAGCTTCAGCATGCAGAGACATTATCACCTCCTTTCTGCTGGTCATTCCTCTCCCTATACACCCAAGTATCCTTCTGTTTTTTGCAGTTGCCTTTTCTGCCTGTTCAGCTACTTTAAGATTATCAGACACAATTGTGCCCAGGTCCCGCTCTTCCTTTGTGGACAGAAGTACCTTGCCCCCTACACTGTACAGCTCCTCTGAATTTTTGCAGCCTAAATGTGTGACACTGCATTTTTTAGCATTAAATTTCAGCTGTCATATTCTAGACCATTCTTCAAGTTTAACTAGAGCCCTCCTCAAGTTTAACTAGAGCCCTCCTCATGTTGTAGACTCCTGTGTCTCTACTCTATTACAGATTTTGTTATTGTCTGCAAACAAGCAAACCTTAACTGACAGTTCTTCCATAATATTAACAGATGCTAAACAGAATCAGACCAAGGACAGATCCCTGCAGCACACCACTAGTAAGCTCCATTTACCTGTACTGTTGCCTCCCACTCAACCAATTTCTAACCCAATCAGTAACTTTAGGGTACTTCCCTAGGGTGCTCTAACTCTCCTATC
The DNA here is from genome assembly GCA_033557465.1 of Ichthyophis bannanicus. Taxonomy (NCBI): domain Eukaryota; kingdom Metazoa; phylum Chordata; class Amphibia; order Gymnophiona; family Ichthyophiidae; genus Ichthyophis; species Ichthyophis bannanicus. The sequence goes on along the minus strand of CM066037.1, from coordinate 531,292,796 downwards.
TTATTTTTTAGACTTATAGAATTTGCATACAAGAATTTGAGGTTGTATTTTATTCATATTAATCTGGTTAGTAGTAGGCAGGGGTAACTTTGAATCTTTAAGTGCTATTTGCTCTGTACTTAAGGGCATTTGAGTTACTTTTGTCTTTATTGGAACCTCTGTCGATATGCCCTTATAGTTTTTTGCTAGTATCCTTTTGAACCATGCGCTCTTTTGCGACTGTTTGCTTTCTCCTAAGTGTGGCTTCATCCTTCCACTGCCTAGTACCCCTCCAAAGAACATTTTAGGTATCTCCATATCCAGGAGGAGGAGGCTCCAGGCCATTGCCACTGAGTCCACTGCAGGCCGCCAGCTCAGATTTAGTCTGAGCCTTGTCATGGGTCCAGCCACTGGTCTCGTCTTATGCCCCACTCCTTGAAGCTTTGTATGCATGATAGTGTCTTGCCCACCCCACCCCAGGAAGCTAGATACCGCTTGTAATATGCCTCTTATATCACTGTAGTCAATTAGGTGTGGGCACTCAAAAGCTCATGCAATTGGCCTAACGGGTCATACCTGGTCTGGCAATGAACCACATCCACATGCCAAACATCCTGCCAGGGCACAATTGTACCCTGCTTTCATATTCACTTGTTTCTGATGGTTCCCCACCATCAAATGAAAGATAGTTGGGGCCAGCTGCACAAGTTTACCCATCCACTCTGTAATCATCCCCATTCTCTCGTTCAACACTACCCTCCCAACCCATTTCCCAACCATCAGCCACTCACCCATTGCCTCTCACTTCTCCTTGGTACACTGTCATCCTGGCCACTCAGTAGGGGCAGCTTCACAGAAGGCTGACTGCTCCCATAGACTACACCACACAAACACATGCTCTCACACTCCCCCCCCCTCCCCCAACTCAGTGAGATACAATGATCTATGCAGGCCATAAGGGCAGCAACGATAACAGGAGCAAGAATTAGGGATATGATTTAACACAGTCCAGTCTAGCCCAAAAGAGAGAGAGCAAAAGGTTAACCAGAAAGGCAAAAAATAAAGGTATGGCTCAAGAGGAGATTAAAGGGCAGACCCAAAATTAAAATAAATGAGTGTCCAGGCCTAAGTATATATCCCTGTTGCAGTTGTCACTCTGTCTGAAATCCTGCAAGTAGGCCATTATTGTCTGGATCGTCTCTGGATCTCCTGGCCCAAAACACAGTTAAGCTTCTTAGTGTAGCAGTCTCTATTCATATTCCAAGGGGACTTAAGATTGCTGGACAAACCAAGGATTCTGTAAGAGACAGGATCTGTGTCTGGCTGAGTGACCTTACTCTTTGCAGCTAGCATAAGTTGACAGTGAACATAGCACAGTTCACAAGCATAAAATGTAACTGCTCAACAGGTGCCGACACTGTCCGAGTGACAGGCAGAGAGGTCCAAAGCAGCATGTGAGGTATGCTGCATGGTGGCCCACAAACACACTCTTCAAGGTCAAAGGGGGAACCCATCCACACCCACAACATTAGTGTAACTGATCTTTGTAGAATGCCATGGCTTCATCTGGCTTGGTGAAGACCTTGTGTTGCCTCTGATGTAAAATCTGCAACTTGACAGGATAGAGCAATGTGAAGCACAAGGCAGCAGTGGACCTCTGAGAACTTTGGAGTTTTTTTGTCACAGCCGTAGAGTAATCCTAAAAGGTAAGGATTCACTTGCCATTATATTCTGTTTCTCAAATTTCAAGCCATGCGCAACACTAGGTCCCTGTGCTGATAGTTCAGGAATTCTGCTATAGCCACTCGGGGTTTGGAATTGCCCTTGCGGCACTGGCCTAGACAAGGAGCCCACTCTATTTGTAGCTTCCCATCCAGGCCTTGTAGGTGAAGGCATAGAGGCAGCCATGTCTCTGGGAATCCACAAAGTTCAGCATCCAACACAGCTGCTGCGATACCAACAAAGCCTAATCTTTTTCTCTTGCCTTGATTTTCAAGGTCATCAGGTTTCTTTATCTGCTTCTGCAGTTGTTTCTAGAGTTTTTTTTTTTTTTTAATTGGCTCTGCTGGCTTCTGAACCGCCGTCTTCCGAATCAGAAACTGTTCCATCTGGCCCATGTAAGCATTGTAATCCGCCACTGATTGGGCCACCTTAGCCATCTGATCAGACAGGTCATTAAATCTGTCTTCCAAAGCCCATATTACTGCAGTCGAAACTTCCTCCACCAATAGACTCTGCCATTTCAGCTTGGAGTGGCCCCATCCGCCATCTTGCTCTCCACCATTTGACTCCTTTCTTTCTGTAGTGTTTGGCCACCATGGGATTAACCTATTGCCTCATGTTTGGCGTTGAGCTTCTATACTACATAATGTTTGCAAAGTCCACAAGGGCATAAGTGTAATTTTGGGTGGGGAGCTCATCGCAACACATGACTTTGTAGGTTTTGATTAAATAAAGAATGGTGGGGCGAATGCAGAAGGGGAGTCTGGGAAGAGAAACTGAGTTGGGTGGGGAAGGGACAGCAGGAAAGGGTTGAAGGGGGGGGAGGAAAGAGTGCAAGAGGTTGATTTGGTGAAGAGATGAATGCAGGGGAAGCACGCATACACCCACACACGATGAATGCATGGGAAACACACACACATTGAAGAGATGCATGCATGGGACACACACATGCATGATGAATGCATGGGAAGCGCACGCATGTGCACACAAGGCATGGGAAGCGCACGCATGTGCACACAAGGCATGGGAAGCGCACGCGCATGCACACAATATATGCATGGGAAGCGCACACACAATATGCATGGGAAGCAAGCGTGCGCACGCGCACACGGGAAGCGCTCACGCTTCCTGTGTGTATGTGCGTGCGCTTCCCGTGTGCGCGCGCGCGCGCTTCCCGTGTGTGCGCTTCGTCCTAGGGCATTGAGAAAGTTAGATAAAGCTTTGGTGTATTTACCATCTTCTAAAGATTTTAAAACAATCTATCAAAAATTTAAAAAAGCACGCGTGCTTCCCGTGTGCGCGCACGTGCTTTTTTTTATTTTTGATAGTAGATTGTTTTAAAATCTTTAGAAGATGGTAAATACACCAAAGCTTTATCTAACTTTCTCAGTGCCCTAGAAGGACGATAACCTGATACCAACGAATATAAAAGAATAGATATATTTCATATAAAATCTTATGAACTAAAAGTGTAAATGAAATTTGTGATTGAATTGGAAACCAGTATAACTTCAATTTAAAAAAAAAAGTGATGCCTTATGTCTAAACTTGTCTTTCTCTATCAAATGTAGCTGCCTGATTTTGTAAGAACTGGAGTTTTGAGCATAATTTCAGATACCCCAATAGAAATGCTATTGGAATAATTGATCTGGGCCAGGGCCAAATATTGGGTTAAAATATGAAATTAATAAATTGATAATCTTGACCTTATTTGACATAATTTACTTAAAGGAAACCGTTTAACAAGGCCATTTACCTGAGATTCAGAAGATAGATCTATTACAATGCCTAATTTTTTCCAACTCCAAAGATATCTCATTACCTAACAGTTTTAATTTCTGAACAGGTGGAACCAAACATCCGCATAAGAATAATAAGGCACGTTCGCTTCCTATTCCTTTCCCAAAAACTCAAAAATATTAAATAAAATTGGGGAAAGAGATAAACTGTGCAGAATTCCATATTCTAATTTCTATAGAGAAGAAATACAATTATTGAATCTGACATTCTAATTTCTGTGTTTTAAAAAAACCTTTAAACCAATTCCAAACATGCTGTAGGAGTTAGTTATTAACTAGCCATCTTCACAATTGGAATTTATAGGAGTTTTGCTGGACACTGCTCTGGTACTAGAAAGGATTATCGCTGATGTCAGCAGTATAAAGACTAAAAGGAAGCCTCAGCAGTCTTGGCATGAGATGAATCCTGTGGACTCTTAAGTTTCAGTGGCTACAGGAACACTCAATATCTTCTGTAGAGTTTGTCATGCAGCAGCTCATGGCCTCTGTCTTCATGGGTAGTTCATTCAGATTTGGTAAAGGTGTATCCATCTGTATTCCTCCTCACTAAATTCCCTTAATTTGAAATGTGACCAGGCTAGGATAGAGAACTTAAATAGAGGGACCTCATACTAACGATCTCTGGTACACTCGAGGAAAACATCTTCACATGAACTCATAATCTAAAGGTGGTTCTCAATGCTCTAAAGACTTTGAGATCATTGTCCTAGTTTATATGAACAAGTAGGGTTTAAGAGGTTCATATCCTTTATTCTGAAGTCTTCAGAATCTGAAACTTGGCCTTTTTGTAAGGGATGACCTGGCAAGAAAAATTATCTTGAGATACTCTGTTCCTAGACCCTCACAAATGATGTTGGAAGGAGTGGTGTCAAATGGGATATTCCATAAGAAGGGGGACACTCATTCATGATAGGTCTCTTGGTGACTTCCGTGAATTAAAAGGCTATTGTAATGCTTGAGGAGAGGGACAGGGGCAGACTGACAGTTCCTTTAGCCCCATAAACTCACAAGGGGCTTAAATCTCAGAAGGAATATAAGACTGATAATCAGGCCTGACCCAACCATTAGGCAAGACTAAGCAGTCACCTGGGGTGAGCAGCTTCTGAGAAGCGGCACAGTGGAGCAGCAATCAAAGCAAAACCGTAGATCCTGATGGCCAGACTAACTCGAACTATTGACTCATTCCTTTACAGACAGTGAGCATACATACATAGTAAACTTTTAAAGTATGATGTCCAACATTATATTTTTACTCTACATTGACTCTAAATATCAAAATTTTGGTGCTGGGGGGTGGGAGACATAAGGCTGAAGATTCATGTAGGGGGCCCAATATCCTTGCAATCGGCTCTGATGACCATCAAAGTACTTTTTTGACTGAGGCAGATTTGGTTCCCACTTTTCTTAATTGTCTCTAAAGGCTTTAAGAAATCAGATGGTACCAAAATTGGCCTCACGTGAACTGGCAGACAAGTGGTCCTGTTCTGCCTGAACAAGCAGGAAAAACAGGATTGCATTGCAAGCCTTTCAAGGTATGAAACTGGTTGAATTCTTATGGGAATGACCATAAAAGTTGTGTCTGGCAGGAAAGAACAGTGGGTCTGCCAGGATGTTGTCATCTTCTGTGTTGCCATGATAGACAGGATTTCCCTTGAGTGGGGAAGGCTAGGAGGAGACTTGCGATTCTTTTTCTGCAGAGATGTTCTCCTATACCTGCAAGTGGGGGGAAAGCTTAAAGATGAAAAGGGAAGTGTGATCCTGAGGGCTGAAGGACTACTGCTACCTTGCTGATACAGAACAGTGCCATCACCGCTGTATCTTTTCCTATCTCTAGGGTGAGAAAATCTTTTACTTGATCAAGCCTACTGCTGAGAACCTGGTTGTCTACGAATCTTGGAGCTCCTCTGTTACACAGAGTGAAGTGTTTTTTGGAGACAAGGTGGATAAGTGCTACAAATGTGTTGTGAAACAAGGCCACACCCTGTTTGTCCCTACAGGTGAGCTCTTGGTCCTGCTCTTACTCAGTTTGCTTCTATTTTAGCAGCTTTTTTTCATGATTGGTATGGGAAAAAATCAGTTTGAAACAAAATTACTAAATGCATTTAATTTTATTAAATTGCTCTTATAATTCTTAATTGGTTTATTCTGCGGTAGAGGAGCAGGTTTAGAATGCAAAGTCCAAGCACCAGTCAGTGCAATACAGATGAGGGGAAGGCAGGAGAGAATATCTGTCTCCACTCCTAGAAAGGATAGTGTTAACATGTGGTAACTTTAAGCATTTTTCTTCCCTGACGAGCCCACGTCATTTAAAAAGAAATGAAGAGGGTCTGGGAGCATGTCCTTAATAGGCATTTAATATTGATGCCTCACAATTCTTCCTAACTTTTTATGTGTTTCGGAGGGGACTTCACTAGTCTGCTCTAATTCAAAGTCTTTGAAAGCATGGCTTTATATTGTTTTATATAATGTGGGATCATATTTTTTTCTCTGAACACTCTAAGCTGTGGAGTTAATTTAGTTGTATTATGAGTAGCTTTCGGGCTTTTTTTTTTTAATTGACGCGAACTAAATTTTTTGGTTCTGATGTCGGATACAGACTAGCCCTAAGTAGGTGGCAAAACAAATGTGTTGGCTTCAGCCAGTCTAGAATACCAGCTTGTAATTGCAGTGTTCTTGGAGAAACCCAGTACAAAATTTTGAAGTGTTTTTTTTATCCCTTCAGCAATAGCTTAGTCTGGTTTGGTGCCTTCTAACAGGGTGCTGAAGAATTGCACTCAGTTCGGGACACTACAGCCTCAATTTTGGTTATGTCCCAATGTGCTAGTGTTTTGGGCAAGATTTAAGATGTTCCCCAGGAAATTCCTAGTGCTGAGGTGTATATTATTTTTTGCGGGTGAAAGGGAAGGGATTGCATTTGTGACAAAATCTTATCTTTTGGGCACAGGATGCCAGGTCTCTGTTTCGCAATGGAGAAATACATTTCACAACTTAATGCAAATAGAGAAGGGGGCAGCTATGCATTCGGCTAAGGACAAAACTAGGTTTCCTTTGATATTCAAATTCTGTCTCCAGGAGCTTAGAGCCTGAGTTAGGGAGGCTTTCTGTTGCACCTTTATCTGGTGGAAAGTCAACTGGAGCTAACAGTGGTAATCAGAGTTTGAGGTTGAGGGGGTGAGGGAGGCAGAGAAGCATGTGTGGATCTGCTTTTAAGGGTTTATAGAAGTTCATGGGTGTGAGCAATGAGGAATGGGTATCCTGCCACATATTTGACCTGGCTTGGCCACTGTCAGGCAGGATTCTGGCCCTGTATGACACACAGTGTTCTTACAGAATTGTACTGAAATAAGATCCCTTTTCTTATTCCCATTGAACTGTGGGCCTCAGCCAGAGGGTTCTCCCTTTTTGATAGCTGCATAGAGTGGAGGTGGGAGGAAGTAAACAGGGAATCTGCTGTTTGCAGAAATATGAGCCATATAGCCTTTGCAAAGATAAAACAGGTCTGCGACTAAAAAGCTGTTTGATTATTTTCATCTAATTTCCATGTATTTTGGTGTGCTGAAAACAAAATATTGAAAAAACTCCTAGATGTCATGATTTGTCATAACATGCAAAATTGTCTTCAAATTTATCAAATTTTTTCAAATTACTATTAATTCACATAAGTGCATTTAAGATATAAAATGCCAGAAAAAAAACTTAAAGGGGTTGTCCGAGTTATGTAAAAAAAAATATAGCACTGTAAATCTGATGGTCAGCAATATATACATAAGCTAAGCAAGTTTTAAGTCTGTGCTTCTAATGGTAGAAGGGGTTAATCTTTCCTGAAGAATCCAGTGGGAGGGAGACACAGGGCAGATAGCAGCAGCTCCGGTCAATGCATGGGGGCGTGGCCAGCACTGTGATGTCTCGTGCACAGACACAGAGCTGCTCTCTCCTGCATGCCACACTTGTGCACGAATCATAAGTTCTTTGTAAACCGCCCCTGATCTCTGGAAGGGACGGTATAGAAAAGCACACAAATAAAATAAATAATCATCAGGTTCTTGGTTCTAGGCTGTTCACACTTTTTCATCGCAATTCGTGTTAGCTCGTCATTCTTCAACAGTTATGGCTCCGCGAAAGTGTATTAATTCGCCAGACAGTTTGTTTCATCTGTGGTGAATATACAGTGTTGAAGCAACAGCAGAATATTACAGACTTTGTGAAAAAAGTATACTTTGCATACTTTGGACTAAAAATTGGAGATCAAGATAAAGTCTGGGCGCCTCATAAAGTGTGCAAACGGTGTGTTGAGGACCTCCGAAACTGGTTCAAGGGTAAGAAAAAATCTTTCCGTTATGGGATTCCTATAGTATGGCAAGAGCAAAAGAACCATAGTGACGACTGTTACTTTTGTTCATGCGATGTGAAAGGGTTTAATTCCAAATGGAAGCATTCCATTTCATACCCCAATCTTCACTCGGCAATTCATCCCATCCCCCATGGCACAGATATACCAGTACCCAAGCCCCCTGCTACCTTGGAAGAGATACCTAGCTCCGATGAAGGTGAAATTATACCTGAACCAGATGACGAATCAAGTTCTGACTTTGAAGATGATACAAGACCAAAATTGTTTTCTCAGGAGGAGATGAATGATTTGGTAAGAGGCTTGAATCTTTCTAAAGATGCCGCTGAGTTACTCGGATCAAGGCTGAAAAGCAGGAATTTATTGTTGCCAGGAGTGTCATCTTCATGGTTCAGACATTGTGAAAAGGAGTCCGTTCCTTACTTCGCCCAGGAAGACAAGTTGGTTTATTGCATCAATGTCGAAGGTCTGATGGGTCAATTTAAAATCCAATATGATTCAGAGCAATGGCATATCCTTGTTTTCTGTGTCTATGGGACAGTCGAGACCGACAAAATCACTGGACCAAGAAGAGTTGGCAGCCGAGGGTGCTAACAGTCAGTGAAAAAAATATCCTCCGAGAAACTTTGGTACCGTCCCATAAAGTTCTTCTACCACCTCTCCACATAAAATTGGGATGGATGAAGCAATTTGTAAAATCACTGCCAAGAGATGGAGAATGCTTCAAATACTTGGTCACCAAGTTTCCAGGCCTGTCGGAGGCAAAATTGAAGGAAGGTGTATTTGTCGGACCAGACATTAGAAGGCTTATAGTTGATCAAGAGTTTGTCAATACCATGATGGATCCTCAAAAAGAAGGGTGGATTGCATTTAAATAAGTCGTACAGAAATTTTAGGCAATAACAAAGATCCTCACTACAAAAAGATCGTCGGACGAATGCTGAAAGCATTTCAAGCTTTAGGTTGCCTGATGAGTTTGAAAGTGCATTTCCTCCAGTCCCACCTTGACTACTTTCCTGAAAATTTGGGAGCTGTGAGTGAGGAACAAGGTGAACAATTCCACCAAGACATTAAAGAGATGGAAAGGAGATACCAGGGAAAATGGAGCATTACAATGACGGCAGACTACTGTTGGATGCTTCAGAGACACATTCCAGATGCTACTCACAAGCGTAAATGCACCAAGAGGAGCCTCACAAGGATGAAGAATCGAGTTTAGTATGTGTAGGTGAGCTCATTTCAGTTCAAAAAGATTTTCATGAAAATATTGTAATAAAACTTTTTAATTTTATAAGTATTTCCATTTATTTTGAGGTATTGCCTTATTTAACATAGTTACCTAAATTGTCAGGAAACGTGATGTCCTATGACAAAATGGAGGTCATTTTCGGATTCAGCGCACCAAAAAACATAAAAGATTACGTGGAATAACCAAAACAGCTCTCGAAAAAAAAATATAATGGGCCTGATTTTTATTAAGTTGGCACAGCGACCATATTAATTTAAGTGCCAGCGGCAGTGTTTTCTTTAAACTGGATTTGCAGACATGTTTAGGCCTGCTTTATTTTTTTCTTGGGTAATGAGTTTCTTGGAGATCCATTATTACATCTACTTAGTTGATTGTGGAGTTTAAGGATCAATATTAGCAACTATTTTAATCGATAGATTTTTTTTTTTTGAAACAGTTTATTAATCCACATCAATGCATCACACAACAGTCTGTGTATACATAGCGCCTCTGGGCGGGGCTGTCTCTTGTCCACCACCCCAGTCCATTGTGGTGAAATACAATATTTACCTTCCCTACCCTCCTCCCACCCCCCCTCTTCCTCGCAGCTTCCCCCCTCCCACCCCCTCTCTTCCTCGCAGCTTCCGCCCCCCCCACCCCCCTCTTCCGCCCCCCCCCGTACTTCCTTATGTTGCTTTTAAGCTTACTTCCTTGCAGCTTCATTTCATATCCCCTAGTTCTACAGCTTCTCTGTCTTTGAAATAGGTTTGTTGGTTCATTAATACTCTAATTATTTAAATGTCTATATCATATCCCCCCTCTCTCTTCTCTAGGGTGTACATATTTAGGTCTTCGTCTTTTCTCATATGCCATCTGGTGCAGGCCCCATATCATTTTGGTCTCCTTCCTCTGAACTGTTTCAAGTCTCTTTATATCCTTTGCAAGGTACGGTCTCCAAAACTGAACATAGTATTCCAAGTGAGGCCTCACCAGTGATCTGTACAGGGGCACTAATACCTCCTTCCTGCTGGTGGTTCCTCTCTGTATACAGTTTAACATCCTTATGCCTTTGGCCACTCTCTTGTCACACTACTTTGCCACCTTGAGATCCTCACATACTATCACTCTGAAGTCCCTCTCTTGATCCATGCACACCACTCTTCTCCCCTATCGCATACAGCTCCTTTGGGTTTCTACATCCCAAGTGCATCACTCTTCACTTCCTTGCATTAAACCTTAATTGCCAAGTATTAGACCATTCTTCTAATCTTTATAGATCTTTTCTCATGTTGTCTACTGAAGTATCCCCTCTTATCTATGCTCTGCGAGTCTTCATTCACAGGCTTCACGGTTCTTTTGTACATATTCAAGTTCAGTATTTTTTATGGGATCAAACAAGGTGCACTGGCTTTCTATGTCTCTGAAAAGCACTTAGGACATGGGACTTTGTTGTAGCTGTCACATCCAGATACAGGTTACCTACATCCCTGGGCTCCAGAATCAGTTAGATGACTGACTCAGCAGGGTACTTCATCCTCATGTATAGTCCCTAAATCTTGAGTCTACTATATTCTTCGTGGACAAGCAGGAAGTAAGCCCTCATGGGTGACGTCGACGAAGCCTTGTTTGGGAACACTCCCCAGCTTCTATTGGAAGCTTTTGGGAGGCTCTACCTCGCCTGCGCCTGTCTTGCTGCCAGCTGCGGTGCCCCACAGAAATGTTTTGGTATCTGCTGGCAAACGTCTGTCTTTTTCCCCTTCCGGTGACTTTGATTTTTCTTTCCGCCTGCCGTAGATAGCATATTCCCATCACTCGCAGTTCTGCTCTGGTTCCAGCGCCCCTTTCTGGTTTCTTATATTATTCTTGTTTTTCATTTCCACGGCTGGCACCATTGAGCTGTTTGATCTTGCCACAGCCATTTTCCAGACATGTCCCAAAAGTCGGCCAGCAGTTTCAAAAAGTTCACCAGATGTGCCCGGACCATATCTGCTATGGACAAACACAGTTGGTGCCTCCAATATCTGGGTTCCGATCACCAGCCCTCCTCTTGTATTTTTGTCTACAGATGACAAGGAGAGACCTGAAGGGTCGAGAAAAGCAAAGGGAGTCCCTCTTTGATCAGCGCTCTGATTCATCATCTTCAGCGCTAGCACTGGTCCTGATGGCCTTTCTAGGACTCGCCAAGGCATTGACGTAAAGAGCTTCCTTGCTCATTCAGAGTCAAAGGGCCACTGTGGCTCAGAGCATTGGCTGTTGTCCAAATTTGAAGGACTGCACATTGACTGCATCAACTTCAAAGGTGGACTGGGCTAAGCCTCACATGTATCTACATCAGAATCCTTCCAGATGTGATGTCGAGAGCAATGGCTGTGAAAGGCTTGCCAAGGTGCCCTAGCGAGAGGAACCAACCCCCTAGAGTTCTGGAGGGGTGCCAAACATTTCCTGATGACAGGCCATACTGATACCCCTGTAGGGATGCCTGAGGTAGTGGTCGAAGCAGCCCCCAGCCCGAGGCCTTTGGAAGTGGAAGTTGTGGAGGGACCACCTCTGGCCCTCAAGGCCCTTATGGCTGTAGTGCTGACAAAACAGGCTGGTGCTTCAGTGCCCAAGGCATCACTACAAATTGTGCAGCCAATCCTCAAAGCCCATACATTGCCTACAGAGGAATCTACATCAGGGTGTCAGTTGGAATAGATGCCGGTCCCCACGGGGCCCAAGAGATAAGGGTGTTGGGGCCACTTGGCAATAGTGATCATAGCATGATTGCCTTTGATTTAATTAGTGGAGGAGGGATAGTAAGGAAATCCACAGTACTACCCTTTAACTTTCGAAAGGGAGACTATGATAAAATGAGGAAAACAGTTAAGAAAAAACTAAAAGGAGCAGTTGCAAAGGTTAGAGACGTACATCAAGCTTGGATGTTGTTGAAAAATACTATCTTGGAAGCCCAGACCAGCTGTATTCCACGCTTTAAGAAAAGTGGAAGGAAGTCCAAAAAACTGCCAACATGGTTTAAAGGTGAGGTCAGAGAGGCTGTTGCCAAAAAAGCATCTTTCAGGAAATGGAAAAAAGAGCCAAATGACGAAACCTGGAAACAGCACAAGCACTGGCAAGTCAAATGCAAGGCATTGATAAGGCAGGCAAAGAGAGAATTTGAGAAGAAGCTTGCTACGGAAGCAAAAACACGAAATAAAGACCTTTTCAAGTACATTCGTAGCAAAAAACCTGTGAGAGAGTCAGTTGGTCCATTAGATGATAAAGGGGTTAAAGGAGCACTAAGAGGCGACAAGGCGATAGCGGAGAGACTGAATGAATTCTTTGCTTCAGTCTTTACTGAGGAAGATGTAGGGATGTTACCCATGACTGAAGTGGTATTTAAAGGTGCGGAAGAATTGAAGGAAATATCGATACATCGGGAAGATGTCTTACAACTATTAGATAAACTGAAGAGTAGCAAATCACCTGGGCCGGATGGTATACATCCAAGGGTGTTGAACTGAAATATGAGATTGCAGACCTGCTATTAGTAATCTGTGAACTATCATTAAAATCATCTCTAATACTTGAAGATTGGAGGATCGCCAATGTAACACCAATTTTTAAAAAGGGTTCCAGGGGTGATCCGGGAAACTACAGACCGGTGAGCCTGACGTCAGTACCGGGAAAAATGATAGAAGCCATCATAAAGAATAAAATTACTCAGCATGTAGATAGTCACGACCTAATGGGAGACAGCCAACATGGCTTTAGACAAGGAAGATCTTGTCTTACTAATCTGTTATGTTTTTTTGAAGGAGTGAATAATCAGGTGGACAAAGGTGAGTCGATTGATATTGTGTATCTGGACTTTCAGAAAGCCTTTGACAAGGTCCCTCATCAGAGACTTTTGGCAAAACTAAAGTCATGGGATAGGAGGCAGTGTACTATTGTGGATCAGGAACTGGTTAAAAGATAGAAAGCAGAGGGTAGGGCTAAGGGGCCAATTTTCCCAATGGAGAAAGGTGAATAGTGGTGTACCCCAGGGATCTGTGCTGGGTCCGCTGCTTTTTGACATATTCATAAATGACCTGGAAAGTGGAATAACGAGTGAGGTTATCAAATTTGCAGATGAGACAAAACTATTTAAAGTTGTTAAAACCCAAGAGGTTTGTGAAAAATTGCAAGAGGATCTTGTTAAATTGGAAGACTGGGCATCAAAATGGCAGATGAAATTTAATGTGGACAAGTGCAAGGTTATGCACCTAGGGAAGAACAGCCCAAACTATGGTTACACGATGCAAGGTTCCACATTAGGAACCACCACCCAGGAAAAAGATTTAGGTGTCATTGTGGATACCATGTTAAAACCCTCGGCCCAGTGTGCAGGGGCAGCCAAGAGAGCAAATAGAATGCTAGGTATGATAAGGAAAGGAATGAAAAATAAAACAAAAGGTATTATAATGCCTCTATATCGTTCCATGGTGAGACCGTACCTTGAATATTGTATGCAATTCTGGTCGCCTTATCTTAAAAAGGATATAGCGATTTTAGAAAAGGTTCAGAGAAGAGCCACCAAAATGGTAAAGGGGATGGAAGGATACTCCTATGAGGAAAGGCTAAAAAGGTTAGGGCTCTTTAACCTGGAAAAGAGACGGCTGAGGGGAGATATGATAGAAGTCTATAAATTAATGAACGGAGTGGAACGGGTAAACGTAGATCGATTGTTTACGTTATCAGAATATAGAAAGACTAGGGGACATGCAATGAAGCTACAGGGTAAACTATTTAAGACTAATAAAAGAAAATATGTTTTCACTCAACGTGTAATCAAACTCTGGAATTTGTTACCGGAGGATGTAGTAAAGGCTGTTAATGTAGCTGGGTTTAAAAAAGGTTTGGACAAGTTCCTGGAGGAAAGGTCCATAAACCATTATTAAGAAGTGACTGAAGATATCAATGCTTGACCCAGTACAAGCATTGTGGAACTTGTGTCTCTTGGGGAAACTGCTAGGCACATATGACCTAGATTGGCCACTGTTGGAAACAGAATACTGGGCTTGATGGACCTTGGTCTGACCCAGTATGGCATATCTTATGATCTTATGTTCTTATGTTCTCTCAATTATGTCAGGGGTCCGATGTTCCAACAAAACCTCAGAAGTACTCGATGCCCCATCGATCTCGTTGATGCTCCCTCTCTCCATGCAATTGGAGGGAGCACTGGGCAGTGTCTCGGCGATACTTGGACTTCCTTTCAGAGTCAGACTGGCTGGGAACCAATGTGGACTCTGAGATCCTGTTAGTCCTCCTGCACTGGGGAATGGGCCTGCTATATGCATATCCTCCCATTTCTCTCATAGTGAAGACCCTGTTGAAACTCCAGGCAGACAGGGGCACGATGGTCCTCATTGTGCCATATTGGCCCAGACAGCTGTAGTTTCTCCTGCTTCATTTCTCCTGGAGGGAGCTCCTGTGGTTGGGCTCTGCTCCAGACCTTATCTCCAGGGAGGACAGGAGCCTGCACCACCCCAATATCTGGTCCTTGGCCCTCACTGCATGGATGTCAAGTGCTTAATTGTTAGCGTAATCTGCCCGACAGGGTGACAGAGGTTCTGTTGACCTTTAGAAGGGCTTCAGCTAGGTGGTATTACACTTTCAAATGGAGAAGATTCACCTCTTGGTGCGCTGATTGGGCTCTGGATTCCTTTTCATGCGCTTTTGACAGGCTGCTTGAGTACCTCCTGCACCTCTGAGTCTGGGTCTCAAGTTCAACTCTGTCAGAGTCCACCTGAGTGTGATTGGGGCCTACTATCATGGCTCAGAAGGGAAGTCCATATCAGCTCAGCCTTTGGTGGTTTGATTCTTGTGGGGCTTGCCCCTCTCTAAACCTTCTCTCAAGCCTCCGGTGATGACTTGGGACCTTAATGTGGTTTAGGCACAGTTCATGTTAGCTCCCTTTGAGCCACCTGTCTTCTGCCCTCTGACATTCTTGACCTGGAAGGTTGTGTTTCTGGTGGTAGTTATCTCTGCATGTCATGTCAGTGAGCTCCAGTCTCTAATGGCTCACCTGCCATATTGATTGTAAGATAAGGCGGCATAGAAATACTATTAAATAAATAAATAAATATACCCAGTTCCACCAAAATAGTGGTTTTATGCACGCATCTGTGTTTCCTCCCGAAGGAGGTATCCGCTTTTCATCTTAATCAGTTGTGCTTCCTACTTTCCCAGGTCTTGCACCCACAGGAGGGAAGGTGGTGCTGCACATGCTGAAGCACAAGCAAGCCTCGGCTGCCTACTTTAAGTGGATGAAGGCCCACCGAAGGTCCAACCAGCTGTTTCTCTTTTGACCCCAGCAAGCTAGGACTTGCCATTTCCAAATGCACTTTGTCAATTTGGCTGGCAGACTGCATCTCTTTCACTTATTCCCAGGCTGGCCTGAGCCCTGATGGTTATGTTGCAGCTTACAGTATCTGAGCCATGGCTGTATCAGTGGCCAACTTGCATTTCATCTCCAGAGAAACATACTGTTAAAGATTGTTTGAAGTTCCCCTATGTACATCCCTCCCATACTATGATGTTATAATGAATGCAAGTTACCGAGTTGAATGTATACCATATTGTTACAATGTAAACAATTAAGTTGAATGTAAACAACCTTGATTTAATGAAAAGGTGCTATATAAATACTGTTAAATAAAATAGAAGAGATCTGTAGGGCTGCAACGTGGTCTTCGGTCTACATATTCACATCGTGTTATTGTCTGGATGGGGATTTCCAAATCGACAGCAACTTCGGGTTGGGGGGGGGGGGGGAGGCACCATGGAATCTGGCTATTTTTTGGGATCTTGCAAGGTATTTGTGACCTGGATTTACCACTGTTGGAAATAGGACATTGAGCTTGATGAACCTTTTGGTCTGACCCTGTATGGCCGTTCTTATGCTTTAGATATAATATCACAAGGCAGTTTACAAAATGTAGATACATTATAAATTACACTATCGTAAAAACAATAAAGCTACCACTTGCAAGCATGCAGATTCTTGAATTTATCTATTTAACAAGTTTTCTCCAGGAAGTCAGCCCTCGCATATGGGTGACTGCACCAACTGAGTCTGTGCGGATGTGTCTCCCCAGCTTTCAAAGAAAGCCTTTGGGAGATGCCCTCATCCCATGCATGCGTTGTCCCCTTTCTGCTCTGGTGCCATCTTGCTCAGTCTCCTTTTTTTCAGCGGAGCCCAACAGCCCAATAACATGATCAGCACCCCTGCAGGCTATCACAAAACCAAACAAACAACCTCAAAAAGAGCACCATCACTACTGGGCATCCTCAGTATGGAACTCCCTATCAGTGAGCCTGAGAGCTTTAGAAGACCTCACAGACTTCCGCAAAGACCTCAAAACATGGTTATTTATAGAAACCTATGAGCATTCAAGCAACATCCCTTACCCAAACAGCAACAATAACACCACCGCCAACTAAACACACCCACCCCATTCACATGAACAAATTTATCACACCACGTTAGTAAATACCTTTATGCTATGTTAACTCAACTGTCCTGTCTAAATACTGTCACATAACTGTACTGTCTAAATGTTTACACGTACCCTAATGTTAAATGTAACCCTCCAATTGTGTTGTGACGTGACCACCTTGATTGAAGGAAAAGGTGGCATACAAATCTGTCTAAATAAATAAATAAATAGATGTATGTCCTGTTCCTCCCCCCCCCCCCCCCCCCCCCCGGAAAAATCCTTGACAAAACTGTTCCTTAAACTTAGTTTTCTGGTGGGCGTACTGGTTCCACTTCCCACCTTGAGTCGGCGACTTTTTTTTTTAAATCAAGGTCTCCCTCGACAGGCATGCATACCTTTTTTCACCCGGGGGGGGGGGGTGGGGTGTCGATCCTGTCTGGGTGCCTCCCACTGTCTCCCAGTGGATTAAAAAAATGTGACTGACTACTGCAGTCAAACCATGTCCATTACTGACACCCATGTCTGCTGCCTGGGCCCGGACCATGACAGTACCTCCTGTGACCTCTGCCAGGCCATGTCGGCCAAAACAAACAAGAAATGGCGTTGCAGGAAAAGTTGTTCCCCAGGTCTGACAGCACCCACCTCCTCGGCACTAAGTTCCAAGCCCAGCACATCCCGAGATCCCTGGGCGTCCTCTGAGTCCCGTGGCTGTGGAGCCTCCAAGAAGCCCCCAGAGCTGGAGAAGAAATTGAAGCTTGCCGAGGTTGCAGCGGAGAAACCTGGTAAAACCCCACAGAGGGACTTGGGCGACTCCGAGAAGCGCCCCACCAAGGTCCTCAAGAAGAATTTCTCAGCCGGTGGAGACCGTGTGAGATTCTTGAGGCCGTAGTGCCAAAAGTGCTGGCATGGGGCCTGAAATCCTCTGTGCCCGCGCCAAAAGCTGCAGAGCCTTCTGGCTTGAAAGCCAGAACGGTGGCCCTGGAGCATAACTTCACTGCTATCCTGGCCATGCAGCAGGCAATGATGACAGATTCCTCTGCCTCATCTGCCGTGACAACTGGGCCCTCTACTTTGAGGGAGTCCCCCGGTTGTTGAGCCAAGCCTAGAGTGCCCCTGGTCTCGAGATGGTCCTTTTGTGCAGGTCGAGATCCCAGTCCTGTTTGTCAGGTCTCCGGTCCTCGCCGGCCAGTGTCCACGACTCGGACCCCAGGTCCTCTGCAGGCCATCAGCCCTTTAGCGCTGGCCTTGATGCAAGGAGTCACAGGGCCTCGGACTCATCACCGCTCTGCTCCAAGTGGGAGATGGAGGACGAGGCGTCCCTGGACACAAGAAGGCACAAAGACATCCCTTCGGACTCATCTCCCCTGGCGCCTCGATGCCACTCTCCTCCCAAGGACATGGCCTTCCATGACTTCATCAAGGATATGGCCAGGGCCCTCTCGATGCAGACTGAGGCGGAGGAGGACCTGCGCACCAAAAAGTTAGCTATTCGCCAGTATGAGACTCCACTCAGAGAAACCCTCATGGTGCCCATACAGTTGATCCTCAAGAGGCTGTTACTCCGAATGTGGGAGACACTGGCGTAGGTGCTGATTGTTAGCCGTTGGCTTGACGCTATGTACCGTGTCTGGAAAGGACCGGGGTTCCACAAGCCCTAGCTCCCACACAATTCTATGGTTGTCGAGTTGACCATTCAAAAGCTAAAAAGCCAGAAGACCTACTCCTCCATCCCTCCCGGTAGGGAGGCCTGGGCCCTCAATGCCCTCGGGCACAAATGTTATCAAAGCTTGATGCTGCATTGCCAGATCAAAGCTTGATGCTGCGTTGCCAGATCAAAGCTTGATGCTGCGTTGCCAAATCCAAGCCTATGAACTCTATATAGGCATGTACCTAAAGACACTGGCTAAAAAGCTGTCAGGGTTTGCAGCAGGCTTTGCCGGGGAACCCCTCCAGCAGTTCCAAACTCTGACTTCGGCAGTGCGAGACCATTCTAAGTTCCTCTCCCAGGCCATCTATGATGACTTTGAGTCAGTGGCTCGAGTTGCAGCAGCTGGCATTGGGGCAGTGGCCTGCTTGATGTCCCCTGTACTGGTGAGAACCTCTTTGGCAAACCCATGGCTGACAAAGCTGCTTAGATCGAGGCCGACTTTGTGACCTATCAGAGGCTCTCCAAGAAGACCTCATCCCATCCCCACAAAAATACATCAGGGAAAAGAGCCCTTTTCCCAAGAGAGGAAAAATGCTGCCTTTGCACAGGGTCATCAGTACCAGCCCTACTCTGGCTATCAGCAGGTTCTCACCCCAAGAGTCAGAGGCAGGGGGCTCAGAAGGCAAAAGCACCTAAGCCCCAGACTCCAGCTCCCACCCAGCCTGAGGGGGGAGCTTTTGACTCCCAGGGCAGGGTCTCCCGTCCCCCAGGAGACCTTCACCAGCCGGCGGGGGGGGGGGGGGGGGTGCGCGCCCCTGGCTCTCTTTGCCCGCCCCTGGCTCTCTTTGCCCGCCCCTGGCTCTCTTTGCCCGCCCCTGGCTCTCTTTGCCCGCCCCTGGCTCTCTTTGCCCACAGATGGGCCTCAATCACCTCGGACCTTTGGATACTGCAGGTGATCAAAGAGGGTTACCACCTCCTACAGCAGATGCCACCCAGGCTCTTTCCAGGAGAGCCGGTAGGACCCCTCCTTCACCAGACCCTGCTGCTCACAGAGCTCTCATGTCTTCTCAGGGACAATGCAGTCGAACCTGTACCCAGATACCTGTGGGGCAAAGGCTTCTACTCCATGTACTTCCTTGTCCCAAAGAGAACTGGGGGCCTCAGGCCCATCTTAGACCTGTGAAACTTAAACAAGTTTCTGGTGAGGGAGAAGTTCAAGATGCTGTCCCTTGAAACACTGCTGCCCTACCTCCACCAGGAGATTGGCTTTGCTTCTTGGATCTAAAGGATGCTTACACACACATCCTCATCCATCCCTCCCATAGACAGTACCTAAGGTTCATGATAGGAGAGAACTACCTATACAGACTGCTATCCTTCCACCTGGCCTCCTCACTGAGGGTTTTCACAAAATGCCTAGCAGTGGTCTCAGCCCACCTATGTCTGCAAGGGGCCTTTGTCTTCCCCTACCTGGACGACTGGCTTATCAGAGGCAGTATGGCCGCAGAGGCCCACCATGCCACAGGGTACACAATTGTCCTGCTGCAGCACCTGGGGTTTATCATCAATTGCCCCAAATCTAATCTCACTCCAGCCCAGAGTCTGGAGTTCATAGGAGCTCAGTTGGACACCCTGCAGGCCAAAGCCTTTCTGCCCAGGGAAAGGGCAGACTGCCTCAGGGAGTTAGCAGCAAAGGTGCAGCACTGTTGTTCTGTGCTGGTCCGTCGTCTTCTCTGCCTTCTGGTCCACAGTCCATGTGACCCTGTTAGCCCACCTACATATGTGAACAGCCCAGTGGTGCCTCTGTGCTCAGTGGACGCAAGCCATGGGCAGATTGCGGGACAGGATCAGGATAATCCAACAGCTGGTGGTCCCTTATTTATTTATTTTATTATTTATTTATTTATTACAGTTGCTTATATACCGCACTATTCGGTATCAGCGCGGTTTACAGTATAACAAAAACAACCTAAACACAAACTGTTTGGTTTTACATAGAACAGGAATACAAACTTGGATAACAGGGTTGAACTATATACATGAGGGATAAATTCAATAACAGGGTTGGACTATATACATGAAATATTAGTTGCAATGACTGGTGGCAACTTCCCTGCCATCTCCAGGCAGGAATGCCTCTTCAGGTGCCCCCACCCCAGAGGGTCCTGACCATGGATGCCTCCCTCCTCACGTGGGAGGCACACTGCGAAGACAGTCACACACAAGGCAGCTGGTCCCAAGCGGAATCCCTGCTACAGATCAGTCTTCTAGAACTCAGGGCGATCTTTCTGCCCTTGTGAGTGTTCCGTCACCACCTGCAACACCAGTCAGTACTGGTACAGACTGACAACCAGGTTGCCATTTTCTGTGTCAACAAGCAGGGGTGCACAGGATCATGCTTCCTCTGCCAGGAGGCAGTGGCCCTCCTGTCCTTTGCAGTGCAACATGCTCCTCTGGGCAGTCTACCTCTTGGGCCAGGACAGCCTCCTGGCGGACAGACTCAGCAGGGTGCTCCAGCTGCACAAATGGTGCCTGACCCTCAGGGTGGTCTCACAGCAATTCCGCCATAATGGACCTCTTTGCTACCCCTGGACAATGCACAGCTGCCCCACTTCTGCTTGCAGCAGCAGCACCCAGCGAGGGTAGCAGCAGCAGATGCCTTCCTGATCCCATGGACGGAAGGCCTCCTTTATTTATTTAACGTTATTTATATACCGCCTTATCCTTCAAAGTGGATTCCACAGCAAACAATCGAGCCTTTCTACTGACCCCTCTGGTCGACAGGACCCTCTTCAAGGTCCAGCGCAAGGGGGCAGTACTGATATTGATTGCTCCAGGTAGCCCAGACAATTATGGTTCCCACTGCTGCTCTCCCTGTCTGTCGGCGGCACTCCCGGTCCCGCTGGACCATGCCCTGGACTTCCTGACAGGAGGAGGGCGCTCTCCTGCACCCCAATCTGGGCGTCTAACGTTAACAGCATGGCTACTGAAAGGGTAGCCTTGGTCCCTTTCAACCTCCCACAAGAGGTTAGGTCCTGTTGGCCTCCCTTAAGCCTTCCACAAGACAAGCATATGCCTTTTAAGTGGCATAGATTCTTGGTGTGGTGTGCGGAGAGATGGGAGAACCCGTTCTCCTGCCTGGTGCAACTGGTGCTCCAATACCTATTGCGTC
This sequence comes from Ichthyophis bannanicus, assembly GCA_033557465.1. Lineage (NCBI taxonomy): Eukaryota > Metazoa > Chordata > Amphibia > Gymnophiona > Ichthyophiidae > Ichthyophis > Ichthyophis bannanicus. The sequence goes on along the minus strand of CM066037.1, from coordinate 531,271,440 downwards.
TGTTGCACACTGGACTGAAGTCCAGCTTGGTGAGAGTGCACCTAAGTGCGATTGCTGCACACCACCACCCTATCGAAGGGAAACCTCTCAGATCAATTCCTGGTCTCTCGTTTCCTCAGGGACTTCCTGCTATTTAAGCCCCCCATCCACCCCCTGGTGGTGGAATAGGACCTCCATGTGGTGCTCTCACAACTCACCAAGCCGCCACTCGAGCCTTTAGCTACTTACCATCTGCAGTATCAGTCATGGAAAGTGGCTTTCCTGGAAGCTCACATCCACTCACAGAGCAAGCGAGCTTCAGGCCTTGGTGGCAGAGCCACCATACACAAGATTCTACAAGAACAGGGTTGTGCTCTGCACTTGCCCCAAATTTCTCCCAAAGGTGGTATCTCCTTTCCACCTCAATCAGGAGTTGGTCCTTCCCACTTTTTTCCCCACGGCCTTACGCCAGTCGGGAGGAAACTATACACTGGAATGCAAACGGGACCTATCCTTCTACCTACAGCGGACTGAGGGCTATCGCAAGGCCCCTCAGCTTTTCATTTCCTACAACTCCAGCAGACTATTTTTCCTGTTGCGAAGTGGCTTCTGTTCGGAGCGGAGTGTGCACAGTCAGCAGATACCTAAGCTCGACGAACAGAACAATGGCTGGAAAAAATCATATCGCTAAAGCTGTTGCCCCCGTTACAGCTTCTGCCTCGGTCCAGACAGAGGTCCTAATGCCAGTTGAAGGACCGGTTCCATGTGCAGGGTGCCTGCATGCTGAAGCTCTGAGGAAACAAGAGGAGGAACTCAGAGAGGAGGTGGCGAGGCTGAGGAGCATTCAAGACAGTGAGAAGTACATTGATGAGACGCTTCTTGCAGCAACCAAGCTCTCCAGCAGAGAAGATGGGTGCCAACAGAATGTCGATGGTTGGACACAAGTCACCAGGGCCTGCAAAATCACCAATCCAACTTCTCCAGCCCTTGAATTGAAGAACCATTATGCAGCCCTGGAAGTGGAGGAGGTGAAAGCATCCCTGGAGAGGGAAGAACCAGAGCTCAAGTACCCCAAAGTTGCAGAATCAGTGACCACAAGGAAACAAAGGGTAGTGGTGGTTGGAGACTCTTCTGAGGGGTACTGAGGCGTCCATCTGCCGACCAGACTTGATGTCCAGAGAGGTATGCTGTCTGCCTGGTGCCAAAATCCAAGATGTTATGGAGAGTTTGCCGAGACTCATCAAGCCCACTGACTATTACCCCATGTTGCTAATCCATGTTCGAACAAATGATACTGCCAGGTATACCTCGGAACGTATCAAATGTGACTTCATGGCTCTGGGACAGAGGGTGAAGCAGTTAGGTGCACAGGTGGTGTTCTCTTCAATCCTCCTTGTTGAGGGTAAAGGCCAAGGCAGAGAGGCTCACATCCTGGAGATGAATGCATGGCTGCGTGGATGGTGTCATCGAGAGCGTTTTGGTGTCCTAGACCATGGGATGCTGTTCCAAGGGTTGCAGAGCAGAGATGGCATCCATCTGTCCAAGAAAGGTCAGTGCGTCTTCAGTAGTAGACTGGCTAATCTACTGAAGAGGGCTTTAAACTAGATTCGTTGGGGATGGGTGAAGAAAGCCCCCAGGTAAGTGAAAGCCCCCAGGTAGGTGATACATTAAATAACTTTATGGAAATGGGTAACAGGGGTAACATATGGAAAGCAGTGTGTATAAATGCCCGTAGCATGGGAAATAAGATCCCTGATGTTGAAGCTTTGGTGGGAGTGGCTGACTTGGATTTAGTAGCAGTTACAGAAACATGGTTCACAGAAAACCATGATTGGGATGTAACTACACCTGGCTATACTTTATTCAGAAAGGACAGGGTAGGAAGTAGGGGAGGAGGAGTTGGCACCATATGTAAAAACTACTATTAAACCTTTGGAATTACAGAGCTTAAAAGGGAGAGGGGAGGCATTGTGCGTTAAACTAGAAAGAGGGAAAGAGAAATCTATTTACATTGGTGTGATATACAGACCTCCCTCACAAGAGGAAGAGGTGGACAGAGTTAATTGAAGACATGCACAGCATTGCTAGGAAAGGGGAAGTGCTACTGATAGGAGATTTCAATATGCCAGATGTTGATTGGCACATTCCTGCTGCAGTATCATCTAGAAGTAAGGAGATCCTGGATTCTCTACAGGGAGAACTATTCACGCAATTGGTAACAGACCCCACACGTGAAGGGGCCATACTGGACTTGGTGCTTACCAATGGTGAAAGTGTTTCTGATGTTGTAGTGGGAGATCATTTTGCATCCAGTGATCACCAGATGGTGTGGTTCAGTATTAGGACTAGGGCTGTTAGAATCCATTCAAAGGCGAGGATCTTAGACTTTAGGAACACTAACTTTGCGAAGATGGGCCAGTACCTCAGGGAGTCATTAGTTGGATGGGAACAGCTGAGGGATGTAGAAAAACAGTGGGAAAAACTGAAAGGGGATATTTTAAGGGCAACCAACCTTTTTGTTAAAATGGCAAATAAAGGTAAAAGGAAAAGGAGACCGCTATGGTTTTCGAAAGAAGTAGCTGAAAAAGTGAAGAAAGAGGGAGGCCTTCATGAAATACAAGAGATCACAGAGAGGAAGACAGGCATCTGTATTTGGAAAAACTTAGAGAAGCTAGCAAAGTAGTCAAGAAGGCAAAAATTCAAAAGGAGGAGGAAATAGCCAATGCAATAAAATGGGGGGATAAGACATTTTTTAGATATATTAGAAGAGGAAGGGCAAGAGTGGTATTGTCAGACTCAAGGGTGCAGGGGAGGAATATGTAGAAGCTGATAAGGATAAAGCGAAATTGCTTAACAAATATTTTTGTTCTGTGTTCACAGATGAAGAACCAGGAGCAGGACCTCAGAAAACACCCACAAATAGGAACAGAAGCAAAGGACATCTTGAACAATTTTCAAACGACTGTTCGTGAGAAACTATCTCAACTTAAAGTAGACAAAGCGATGGGACTGGATGGGATACACCCGAGAATACTGAGGGAACTTGGGGACGTTCTAGCAGCTCCACTGACTGACCTTTTCAATGCCTCGGAGTCGGGAGTGGTGCCAAAGGACTGGAGAGAGGCTCATGTGGTGCCTTTACACAAAAGCGGAAGTAAGGATGTGGTTGAAAACTACAGGCCGGTTAGTTTAACTTCGGTGGTGAGTAAATTATTGGAAACGCTGCTGAAAGAGAAAATAGTGAGGTTTCTGGAGTCCAGCGGATTACAGGATCCAAGGCAGCATGGATTCACCAGAGGCAGGTCTTGTCAGACAAATCTGATTGATTTCTTTGACTGAGTGACCAGGGAGTTGGACTGAGGGAGAGCCCTAGATGTGGTGTATTTAGATTTCAGTAAAGCATTTGACACTGTTCCTCACAGGCGACTTATAAACAAACTGAGCACCCTAGGGATGGACCCTAAAGTTACTGCTTGGGTTAGAAATTGGTTGGGTGGGAGGCGACAAAGGGTACAAGTAAATGGAGCTCACTCTGAGAAGGGTGTTATCAGTGGTGTGCCCCAGGGATCTGTCCTCGGTCCGATTCTTTTTAACATCTTTGTTAGTGATATAGCGGAAGGGCTTTCAGGTAAGGTTTGCCTCTTTGCGGATGATACCAAAATCTGCAGTAGAGTAGACACCCAGGAAGGGGGGGTAGATAACATGAGGAGGGATCTAGCTAAGCTTGAAGAATGGTCTAGAATTTGGCAGCTGGGATTTAATGTTAAAAAATGTAAGGTCATGCATTTGGGTTGCAGCAATCCAAGGGAGCAATATAGTATAGGGGGTGAAGTACTTTTGTCCACTAAAGAGCGGGACCTAGGTGTGGTTGTGTCTGATGATCTTAAAGTAGCTAAACAGGTAGAAAAGGCGACGGCCAAAGCTAGAAGGATGCTTGGGTGCATACGGAGAGGAATGGCTAGCAGAAAAAAGGAGGTGATAATGCCTCTGTATAAGTCTTTGGTGCGACCTCATTTGGAGTATAGTGTGCAATTCTGGAGACCGCACCTTCAACAGGATGTGAACAGGATGGAGTCGGTGCAGAGGGTGGCTACTAAAATGATTAGTGGTCTTCATTATAAAGCATATGAGGACAGACTGAAGGATCTTAATATGTACACCTTAGAGGAAAGGTGGGATAGAGGTGATATGAATGAGATGTTTAAATATCTCCATGGCATAAATGTTCAGGGAGAGAGCCTCTTTCAATTGAAAGCAAGTTCTGCTGCGAGGGGACATGGGATGAGGGTGAAGGGAGATAGATTCAGGAGTGATTTGCGGAAATATTTCTTTACGGAAAGAGTAGTGGATCTGTGGAATAGTCTCCCAGTGGAGGTGGTAGAGATGAGGACAGTAACTGAATTCAAAAAAGCTTGGGACAAACACAGGATCTGTAAAGGTAAAAAGGGGACTGTTGTAGTTATGGAAGGACAGACTAGATAGGCCATGTGGTCTTTTTCTGTCATATTTCTATGTTTCTATGTCCTGTGACTAAGCGAACTCTGTCCATTTGGGTGCAGACTTTATTGACCTTGCCTATGAATGAGCCGGGCTCTTCCTGGATCACAGCGCATTGCGTGAGAACAATAGCCACATCTGTGGCGAACCTGCGCTTAGTACTGGTGACTGAGATCTGCAAAGCTGCCACATTGTCTTCAATCCATATATTTGCAGCTCACTACTGCTTGGAAAGCGAGTCCCATTGGGACAGTGCCTTTGGCCAGGTGGTACGCCACAATCTGAGTGTAGGCAGCTCCTGTCCTCCAACCCTTCTGTGTTCAGGCTACTGGAGTGATAGTGCTGCTGAGCGCTAGGGTCTTGCAGAGTCTCTCAGGGGGACTCATCTTCTGCAACTCACGGCTACCTGACTTGGTCGCTGTTGGTGCTATCGTGGTTTGGTCCTCAGCAGTCTGGAGCTAGGGAGTCCCAGATGTGAGGATTGACTTCCTGCTTGTTCCTGGAGAAAGCATAGTTACTCACCTGTAACAGGTGTTCTCCAGGGACAGTAGGAATCAGTCCTCACATCCCTTCCTCCTCCTATAGGAGTGGTCTCCCTACCTTGTCTTATTTTTACTACTGTCCTAGCTATGTCATCTGACAGAGCAACATGGCACCCTTGTGCAGAAAGGGGACTACGCATGCAGGGGGGAATCTCCCAAAGGCTTTCTTTGAAAACAGGGGAGATGCTTCCACGTGGGCTCTGTCAGCACTGACATCACCCATATGTGAGAACTGATTCCTGCTGTCCCTGGCGAACACCTGTTACAGGTGAGTAACTATGCTTTTTATACTGCTTTATCATTTTTTAGTCAAAGCGGTTTACATTGTAACTTAAACTTGGTAATGTACATTAAACAGGGACATTGATAGCTTGGATTCTTCTGAGGTAATGGAGGAGGATTAAGTGACTTGCCCAAGGCCACAAGGAGTGCTAGTTGGAATTACAACCAGAGCTGTGACTGTCCCACCACAATGTACATCTGGTTGCTCTTCCCACCTCATTGATGCCATAGTTGCTGGTAACAGGAAGGAAGCATTCATTGCAAGACTCTGCCAGTCCTAAGACCCTCCTCTCACCTGCTGCAGGCTTCCTTTTCAAACGGGTTTGCTTTTCAGGTATCTACAATGAGTGTTTCAAGGGAAGTATGGATATGCTTAGCTCAAACACTTAATTTCAACAATCCAGACTTCAGTGGTCCTTGAGTACTGGTGTTGTATAGCTTGAATGTCAAGGCAGAGGGGGTTCATTATCTCTTTTCACGTGTCTTGTCCTGTCTGTTTCACTTGCTTGTTTTCCCTTTTGTCAGGACACAATCATTGAGTTGTACTCTAATATGATTTTCATTACTGCAGGCTGGATTCATGCTGTCCTTACGTCTCAAGATTGCATGGCCTTTGGAGGAAATTTTTTGCACAACCTCAATATTGGCATGCAGCTCAGGTTAGTCTGTGTCTTTTTCAAAAAGAAGTGGTAATCTGTTTTTGTTTTTGAAAAAACATCCTATAATATGCTTTTAGCTAGCTTTCAGCATCCATCCAAAATTGGATATACAGAAACGAAATCTGGTGAAGACAGACGGAATATATAGGCATTCATGGCATCTGTCAGCATTTCAATGCTGCAATTGAAAATATTTCTCCTTCATATAAAACAGGTCTTCTCAGAGGTAGGACTGCATCTTCTGGCCAGCTCAGATGTGTAGTTACTGCTGGCAGCATAGTGCTAGAACCAGAAGAACTAAGAGACCAAATTCACATATGCAAAACTGAGCCAATGAAGAAAGGAACTGTCTGGTCACCTGTTTTGCCTGTTTGCCCACATGTAGAGCTGTCTTCTACACACTATTTTTATTTGTTATGGTGAAATCCTAATAAAATTGCACCTGTTAAAAGATCACACACTGGCAGGCGGATGCGGAAACCCTGTGTTAGAACCCTGCGCTAAAGCTCAGCTTAGGCCTTCCTAACAGAGGTTTTGCTTACCAATGCTTAAGCAAACAGCATGTAAATCTGTGCTCAAAGTATCTATGCTAAACAAGGAGAGCAAGCCATGCATATGCACAGGGTCTGCTTTTGCTGCACTTACATCTTGCACACAACAAAATCCACTTTGGTCCTTGTGCGCATGTGCTGGAATCTTTTGGGGTGCAAACAGCAATATTCCATGCAGAAGTTCTGCTCAGAATAATATCGGTCGTCATAAACAGCGATGATCTGCACAAAATATTACTGTTTATGGGCCAGAGAGCATTCCAACACATGTGCGTAACATTGTTCAGCACATATATCCCCTGCTGTTTTCTTTCACCACTTATTCCACAAAGCCAGAAAAAAGTTGCAAGTTCTGCATGCTCAAGATAGAGAAGATCGGACACAAATTCCTCACTAACACTGGCAGCAGATTTGTGAGCTAACACTTTACATGTCCTTAGACCTCTCATTAAAATCCCATCATTGAGACCAACCTTCTGGTCGTCCACATACTTCTCTGCATAGGTGCTTCATACCTAATTGCTTCATTATCCATTTAAATAGTTTAAATGCAGTGTGCTGCTGTCTACTTGAGGCTTTGCACATAGCTCATGCTCAAGATTTGTTCTTGCATTGATAGTGCACAAAATGTGATTAAAACCAAGCTAACCTATATGCACGACCTATATACCTAAAACCAAGCTAACCTAGATCATGAGAGCAATGGAGGCACTTCAATACAACTAAAATCTCCAGGAACAAGTAGGAATGAGTCTTCACATGTAGGGAGACGTCGCCGACGGAGCCCGCACGGGAATGCTCCCCAGCATCCAATCAGAAAGCCTTTGGGAGCATCCCCCGTGCCTGCGCGGTGGCTTCCCGCCCTTCCTGCTGCCTCTCCACAGTTTTTCGTTTTCCGCGGAGCAGGCAGGACGTCCCTCCTGCCACTGCAGAAATTTCCTTTTTTCTTGTTTCCTGTGGTCGCGGCCCTTTTTTCCTGCCGACAACGGCACCTTCCGTGCCCCCTTTTTTTCTTTTACTTTCTTTATTCTTCGTCACCTAGAGGGAACCCTTTCTTTCCCTCGGGTCGTTGAGGCCTACCGGGCTTACAGCATGGAGTCTTCTCCCCAGAAGTGCCCTCACTGCGGAGACTTAGTTTTCCACTTAGACTCCAACGCCTGGTGCCTCTCCTGTTTGGGTCCTGACCCTTTCCTCCCGGGTCCTCCGGGCTACAGTATCGGGAGAAGACCTTCCCTTTTTCGGGTATCCCTCGATGACGTCTTCCCGCCCAAGGCGCGGTCATCGGGTTTTTCTTCTCTACAGGATCAGGTAACCACACAACAGTCTGTTAAGACTAGCCAAGTCTTGAGGGGCGAGTCTCATGCGCGGCATGGCGACGGCTCCGGCCAACCCCTCAAGCCCCCCTTGGCCAATTACCCCGGCAGGAGTCTTCGGGCTCCAAAGTATCCACGGGGTTTCGGGTTGTTCCTGGGGTTCGCTCCTCACAGAACATTCCCGAGCCATGTTCGAGGGTGGTATCCGCTTCGAGCGGTGCCGATTCCCCGGCATTGGCGCCGGCGTCGAGTGTCCCACTCTTTGCCAGGGATCGTCAGCTGGTGTCCTCGGCACCTCCGGGGCCGATCGACTCTACCCAGTCTGGCTTCCCTACATCCCAGCCATGCGCGGAGGTGGTATCCGCTTCGGGCGATACAGACCCCCCGGCATCGGCATCGGTGTCTAGCGTCCCGCTCCTCACCGGGGATCGTCAGCTGCTGTCCTCGGCACCTCCGGGGCCGATCGACTCGACCCAGTCTGGCGTTCCGTCATTCCTGCCATGCGCGGAGGTGGTACCCGCTTCGGGCGGTACCGATGCATCGGCGTCGAGTGTCCCACTCCCCGCCGGGGATCGTCATCTGGTGTCCTCGGCACCTCCGGGGCCGATCGCCTCAACCCAGTCGGGCGTTCCTACATCCCTGCCATGCGTGGGGGTGGTATCCGCTTTGGGCGGTACCGACCCCTCGGCGTCGGTGTCGAGCGTGCCGCTCCTCACCGGGGATCGTCAGCTGCGGTCCTCAGCGCCTCCGGGGCCGATCGACTCGAACCAGTATGGCGTTCCGACGTCCCGGCCATGCGCAAGGGTGGTATCCGCTTCGGGCGGTACCGACCCCTCGGCGTCGGTGTCGAGCGTTCCGCTCCTCACCGGGGATCGTCAGCGGCTGTCCTCGGCACCTCCGGGGCCGATCGACTCGACCCACTCTGGCGGTCCCACATTCATGCCATGCGCGGAGGTGGTACCAGCTTCGGGTGGCACGTCGGCGTCGAGGGTTCCACTCTTCGCCGGGGATTGTCATCTGGTGCCCTCGCTTCCTTCGGGGCCGATCGCTTCGACCCGCGCTGGCTTGCCGGTATCCCAGCCCTGCGTGGGGGTGGTACCGGATTTGAGTGGCGCCGCTCCCCCGGAGTCGGCAGGGGCGTCGAGCGCTCCACTCGTCTCCAGGGACCGCCGTCAGCCTTCCCCGGTGTCCTCGGGGTCTGTCGATCAATCCCAGACGGGCGATCCCCCGGCATCGACGTGGACGTCGAGGGCCCCGCCCATTGCTCGAAGGGGGACCCCGGTGTCTTCGATTGCTTCGATCCAGCCTGGGTTCCTGTCGGCCCGGCCTACCAGGGGGTTAGTTCCAGTGTCAAGAGGCACCGGTGCCCCAGCGCCGGAGTTTTGCGCTTCCCTCCCCGCGGCGGCTCGTCATCGGGTTGCCTGGGTACCCTCGGGGACGGGTCGTATGCCCCGGAAGGATTTCCCTCTGGGTAAGACGGGCTCAAGAAGGGGCCCGGCGTCTGGCAGTGCCTGCCGCCCGACATCGGCGCCGGTGTCGGATGACCCCCTCTTCACCGAGCTTCGTTCTCAGGGGCCCTCGATGCCCGCGACGCCGATCGACACGGTTCCGATTCGCTCCCCGGGGTCAGCATTGCCGGCATGGCCGCCGCCGCCGGAGCCCTCTAGGAGGGAGTCTATCTCCTCGCTCGGTTCGATGCCCAGCCTAGAATCGGTATCCAGCCTCGAAGGCTTGGCTACGACATGCTTCGGGACCGGACCCTGTCCTTTCCCGCGACGCAGAGCAGAGATTGCTAACCACTGCCCTCCGGCTGCCTCGGAACCCCCTCAATAGCCGGGGGCAGTGCCGCCCCCGGGGTCGGGGCCGAGGCAGATTCCTGTGGTCCCATCGGTGCCATCGACCCCTTCGATGCCTAGCTTGGAATCAATTCCAGGAACCGACGACGCCATGCTGACTGCCCCGATCCAGGACTGTTGGTACCCTCCTCTGCCCAGTGGACATCAGTCCGATAGGCCTTTTGGTGCCCTGGCGGCCCCTCCCGCCATCGCCTCTCACGGCATAGCCCCTCTGGGAGAGCCGTCTTTTCAGGATTTTCTTCTTGACATGGCGGACCTGCTTGCCATTCCCATCCAGGGTCCTTCCCTAAGTCAAGGTCCTGTGGAACAGGAGGCTGTAATGCTTCCTTTACATCCTTCCCTGCAGGATCTTCTACTGGGGGCATGGCGGTCGCCTTTGAGGGTTCCTGCGCCGTCGACAGCGATGCATGCTCTGTATTGGGTACCCCCCTCCCCGGGGTTTCAGCAGCACCAGCTTCCACATCATTCCATCGTGGTGGAATCTGCGCTGAGGAAGGTGGGAAGCAAGAAGAAGCATTCTTCTCGCCCTCCAGGTCGCGCCTCAAACGCTGGATACCCTGGGGCGTCAAACCTTCCAAACGTCCATGTTGGCTTCCAGAATTATTTCATATATTTTTTATGAGAGCCTGACACTCCGGGAGGTCACCGAGAGATTATCTCTGTTGTCCCCCTTTTTGTCTGCAACCAAGGCCTCTGAATATTCCTTGCTTCTTTATCACTGCAGGAATATCTCTGGGTTCCTTTCTCGTGCTTCTCTAGACTCCTTCCTGTCGGTCAGCAGATCCTCTGCTATTGCCATTAGAGCACGTCGTACAGCATGGTTACAGGCGTCAGATTTGTGCAGACGGGCACAACATAACTTGGGTAATTCTCCCTGTGCTGGAGACCACCTCTTCAATAGTGAAGCCTTACGTCAGGTTGCTCAGTGCTTCGCTAACCCTCCCAGCGTTAGAAGCCATCCTAGGTCCCGTCTTCCCCCCGGGGGTGGAAAATGCCTCACTAGACCTTCCTTCCCTAGGAAGAGGAAATGTCATCCCTCCGCCCACCCGCCAGGTGCGCCCAAGCAAGGGACCTCTCACTCTGGTTTGAAGTTCCTGGGCCCGCGCCAGGATACGCATACCAAGCAGTTTTAGGCTCCTGTAGGCGGCTGCCTGCAAATAACCTTCTCTTACCAGAAGCTAAAATTGAATGCTTATCCAGGGGTTCAGGTATTCTCCTTCCGTTCGAAGAGGGAGATCACCTCTATTCCATGTTAGCTCTGGCCCATGGACTTCCTACCCCTCAATTGACTTACCCTTAGGTACGTTCCCCCGAACCCTTCTCTGCCAGGGTTCCCCTGCTGATTGATACCGTACCGGTTTGCTGTCCCTCGCAGCATGTTCGGAACAATTCCTCGACAAGGCCGGATCAGCCCTGTTCCCCTTGCCTGCTTTCCCTGTTCAGGCAGGAGAACCCACCCGGCTATAGTTCCCCAATGCTTACCAAGGACTATACCCTCTGTCCTTCACGCTACCGTGCTGTTAGTTTGCTGATCTGCCCCTGCTCCACTGGAATAGATCCCTCCTCCCGGACGGATCTTGACACCACCCCCCCAGGGGGACGTTTTTGTGGATCAATGGCAGGGTCCGCCTTATCAGTGTTATGCTCATAGAGGTAGGTTCCTCGGCATGCCTGCGTTAGTGCCTGGGTGGGCGTTCTCCATGCCCAACTACCTAGATATATCAGATATTACCTGTTCAGTAGGTGCATATTGGGAGATGTCCACAGTGCCTGTGTTCTACCGCCTATTCCCCCCCCCCCCTTCGAGGTCCAGCCAGTCCGCCTGCCTATTTTCCTTGGATCGGCCCTCGGACTGGTTTGTACTGCATACTGCTGTGAAGTCAACAGCTGCTACTTTTAGTTATGCCCTCCTTCCGGAGGTTCAGACCCTTGTCTCCCTATCCCTTAGCTAGGGAAGACTGTGTACTCCTTCTGCTCCGGGGTACACCCCTACTCTTCTCCGGACTAGGCTATCCGGATCGGCCAGTCTTCTACTGTTAGTCCTCTGAGTTATGGACTCTGCTCCTAAGGGAGTGCTCAGCTTTTTGCATAAAGCTGCCTTGAAGACCTGCCGTCCTTCTCCTGACCCAGTTGACACCTGGATCTCCTGTCCTTCCGGATTTGGAACTTCCTCCTCGCTGCTGTGAAGTTCCCTTGAAGACCTCGCTACTGCGTCTACAGTACCTTCATCACAGCTCCACTTCTTACGACCCAGTAGGTAAGCTCTACCTGGTACTAGGTCACTAATTCATTAAATGCTTAATGATACTTCTCATGCATTCTAAAGACTACTCTCCCTGTAGCCTTTGGGTTTTTGCTGTTCCTCTCTTCTCAACTCCTACCCTCCCTCCCTCAGGGGATGCCGGGGATCCAGGTTGGGTAAATGCCATCCTGGCCTGGGCTGCGCTGATGGGATCTCCCCGGGCATCCTCAGCTAGGGAGTCCCCACATGTGAAGACTCATTCCTGCTTGTTCCTGGAGATAGCACAGTTACTTACCTGTAACAGGTGATCTCCGGAACAGCAGGAATTAGTCTTCACAACCCGCCCACCTCCCCTAGGAGTTGTATCTGTATCTCTCTCTCTATTCCTTCCTTTCCTCTCCTCTCCTTGCTCAGCTATGAAACTCAACTGGGGAGAGGCAGCAGGAAGGGCGGGAAGCCACCGCGCAGGCGCGGGGGATGCTCCCAAAGGCTTTCTGATTGGATGCTGGGGAGCATTCCCATGCGGGCTCCGTCGGTGACGTCTCCCTACATGTGAAGACTAATTCCTGCTGTTCCGGAGATCACCTGTTACAGGTAAGTAACTGTGCTTTATCAATACACCAACTCATCAACTAGGTACAATGCCTGACCTTATCTTTATACCAAAGAAGATGAGTGAACAGAACCACATAATTCCATCAATTATTTATTTATTTAGCAAGCATTTGTATACCGCTCCTTCCAGCGATCAGAAGCGGGTAAGATTACCTGGAAAAAGCTGTTGAATCAAGACAGAATAATTTTGATTTGTACATAAAGATTCGAAAGGTTAGCACGTCACGCAGAAAATTATCTACTTCTAAGCTAAGGGGAGAATAATTTACGTATGTACATTTATACTTTACAGGTTTTCTAGAGTGCTGTGGGAGAGTTGCCCCTCATGCGAGTTTAGTACAGGTTGAAATGACTTTGAAATAGGTGGGTTTTGAGTTTCTTTCTAAAGTCGGCTAGATCAATGTTGGCTCGTAGGTCGGGTGGGAGTCCATAGTGTCGGTGCTGTGTATGAGAAAGCCCTGTTACTAGTGATTTTTTTGACTGATCTGATATCTGTTGGAGTGTGGAGGGTGTTGGAATTGATGGTTCTCCTGTTTCTGTTGTATGGTTGCAATCTGATTAGGGTGTCGAAGGATGGTGCTATGCTGTGGATGAGTTTGAAGGTGGTCGTCAGTATTTTGTATTTTGTGCGGGCTGCTATGGGGAGCCAGTGTAGCTCAATTAGTACTGGTGTAATGTGTTCAGTAAGACTTTTCCTCATGATGACCCTGGCAGCTACATTTTGTGCCATTTGAAGGATGTTCAGGTTTTTCTTAGGAAGTCCTTAAAGAATGGCGTTGCAATAGTCGAAATGTGGCATGATGAGTGCTTGAGCAACGGATCTGAAGTCGTGGGGATCAATAATATTCCATATGGGTTGTAGAGCTCTGTTTGTAGAAGATTGCCCTGTTGGTTTTGCACAGGTGAGTTTCCATTTTTAGGTCGCAGTCAAATGTAACTCCTAGATATATTATTTCTTTCTTTGTTTGATAAGTGTTGTTGCACAGGGTTATTGATGTAGGTGGGTCAAAATTTGCTTTCCTTGAGATATACATCACCTCAGTTTTCTTGTGGTTGATTGTCATGCTGCTTTGTTGTAACCAATTTTGCATCTCGCCAAGACATGTTTCGAGTGAGCTGTAGTCCGGGTTGTCAGTGTCAAGTTGTGTGTACAGCATAATATCATCGGCATAAATGTGGTAGTTGATTTTATGCTCTGTAAATATTTTGCATAGTGGTTGCATATATACGTTGAAAAGGAGTGCTGAGAGTGCAGAGCCTTGTGGTATCCCTTGTGTATGAGAGAATGCTTCTGCTTTTTCGCCGTTGAATTGTACCTGTTGCATTCGGTTTGAGATGTATGATGTGAACCACTTTAGTGGGGTTCCTGATATACCTATTGACTAGATTCTGTTTATGAGGGTTCGATGGTTAACTGTATCAAAGGCAGCAGAGATGTCGATGAAAAGGAGTATATACATTTATGCCAATTCCCTGGTCAGACCATAACCTCATGTCTCAACATATCGAAAAGACCTCTGTCATGACACCCCAACAGCACACAGAGAAGATTCAAGAGCTTCCATAAGAAAAACTTGCAAGAAATATCCCTGATCCTGAATCATGAAATACTTGGAGAAACAGAAAGCAGGAGAAGGAATACTTGACCTGGATACTGCCATGGAAAGCTGGAATGCTAGGTATGATAAGGAAAGGAATGGAAAATAAAACAAAAGATATTATAATGCCTCTGTATCGTTCCATGGTGAGACCGCACCTTGAATATTGTGTGCAATTCTGGTCGCCATATCTTAAAAAAGATATAGCGATTTTAGAAAAGGTTCAGAGAAGAGCCACCAAAATGGTAAAGGGGATAGAAGGATACTCCTATGAAGAAAGGCTTAAAAGGTTAGGGCTCTTTAACCTGGAAAAGAGACGGCTGAGGGGAGATATGATAGAAGTCTATAAATTAATGAACGGAGTGGAACGGGTAAACGTAGATTGATTGTTTACCTTATCAGAATATAGAAAGACTAGGGGACATGCAATGAAGCTACAGGGTAAACTATTTAAGACTAATAAAAGAAAATATTTTTTCACTCAACGTGTAATCAAACTCTGGAATTTGTTACCGGAGGATGTAGTAAAGGCTGTTAGTGTAGCTGGGTTTAAAAAAGGTTTGGACAAGTTCCTGGAGGAAAGGTCCATAAACCATTATTAAGAAGGGACCCAGGATATTTATTTTATTTATTTAGACAGTTTTGTATACCGCCTTATCCTTCAATCAAAGCGGTCACAACACAATTGGGGGATACATTTAACACGCGGGGATATGAGACACATACACTAATACTTACAGGGAACATGGGCAATGGAGGGTTAAGTGGCTTGCCCAAGACCACAAGGAGCATCCGTGGGACTAGAAACCCCAGTCCTTCCGGCCCAAGGTTGCTGTCCTCTAGTGGGATTTGAACTTCCGGCCTGAAGTACCTTGCCCCAACCACTAGGCTACTCCTCCCTCAATACAAGCATTGTGGAACCTGTGTCCCTTGGGGAAACTGTTAGGTACATATGACCTAGATTGGCCACTGTTGGAAACAGAATACTGGGCTTGATGGACTTTGGTCTGACCCAGTATGGCATATCTTATGTTCTTATGGAACCATACCATCCTCGAAGCAGCCTTGGCTCCAAAGAAGAGACACGTCTACATGAAAAAAAAAAGTGCACCTTGGTGGTACTCTGACATCAAGCAAGTTAACGATCTCTACGGAAATTGGAGAGATGATAGATTTTTTGTCTGTCTCCATTATCACCCTTCGACACAAACATGAATACAATAACCTCATAAACAAGCTAAGCAACAATTCCACACCAACCTCATTATGAAATCAGCTAATAAACCACATGAACAATTTGAAATAGCTTGGTCATTCACTAAGGACCCAGCACAACAATCAACCCCACAAATACACCCACAAGCAATAGCAAACCATCTAATGTCCAAAAACTCCCAACTACATATGAACATCCCTCCAGCCCTAACTGCCAGCCAGCAACAGAGATCGTGGGAGGCGACAGAGTACAGGTAAATGGAGCTCACTCTGAGGAGAAGGAAGTTACCAGTGGTGTGCCCCAGGGATCTATCCTTGGTCCGATTCTTTTTAACATCTTTGTTAGTGATATAGCGGAAGGGCTATCTGGTAAGGTTTGCCTGTTTGTGGATGATACCAACATCTGCAATAGAGTAGAACCCAGGAAGGTGTAGCTAACATGAGGAGAGATCTAGCTAAGCTTAAAGAATGGTCTAGAATTTGGCAGCTGGAATTTAATATTAAAAAATGCAAGGTCATGCATTTGGGCTACAGCAATCCAAGGGAGCAATATAGTATAGGGGGTAAGTAAAGTACTTTACTTTTGTCCACTAAAGAAGAGCGGGAACTCTGTGTGGTTGTGTCTGATCTTAAAGTAGCTAAACAGGTAGAAAAGGTGACAGCAAAAGCTAGAAGGATGCTTGGGTGCATAGAGAAAGGAATGGCTAGCAAAAAAAAAGGAAATGATAGTGCCTCTGTACAAGTCTTTGGTGCGACCTCATTTGGAGTATTATGTGCAATTCTGGAGACCGCACCTTCAAAAGGATATAAACAGAATGGAGTCAGTACAGAGGATGGCTACTAAAATGGTTAGTGGTCTTCATTATAAAGCATATGAGGACAGACTTAAGGATCTTAATATGTATACCTTAGAGGAAAGGCGGGATAGAGTTGATATGATTGAGACATTTAAATACCTCTGTGGCATAAATGCACAGGGGGGAGAGCCTCTTTCGATTGAAAGCAAGTTCTGCTGTGAGGGGACATGGGATGAGGGTGAAAGAGGATAGATTCAGGAGAGATATGCGGGAATATTTCTTTATGAAGAGTGGTGGATCCGTGGAATAATCTCCCAGTGGAGGGTGGTAGAGATGACGGTATATGAATTAAAAAAAGCATGGGACAAACAGAGGATCTCTAAAGGAAAAAAGGGGACTATTGTAGTTATGGACCATGTGGTCTTTTTCTGTCATCATTTTTCTGTTTCTATTCTCCACAATATGGGGTGAGTTCCATAAACCAAGCTGTCAACAAATAGAACACATTATCTCCTCCCTCAACACCACCACCTCTCATTCAGACCCTTGCCCTGTAGCCTGGATAAAAGCAACAAAGGAACAACTCATACACTTCATACATAACCTAGTAACAACTGCTCTCACCCAAGGATACATGCCAAATTCACTCAAGCATGCTTCTGTATGACCAATCAAGAATTCTTCACGCAACAAACGATCCAGCATCATATACTGCCCAATCTCCAGTCTACCTTTCATGGCAAAAATTATTGAAAAAGTAGTACAAAGACAGCTACAGGACCACACAGACCAGCACGCTCCCCTGGATCCCCATCAACATGGGTTCAAACCAAACTATAACGTCGAAACTCTGATAGCATCACTCTTTGGCACTATCATCAGGGGAATTAACACAAAATCAGGCTTCATTCTCATATTCATGGATATGTCAGCTGCTTTCAGTACAGTATCCCACATTACCATGTTGCATCGCCTACATGGCACTACACTAAAATGGTTTCAATCTTATTTCAGCAACAGACAGCAAGTAAAATGCGGCACACACAAATCTTCAGCCTAAAACAGGGCATCCCTCAAGGTTCATCAGTCTCTTCGATGATGATCATTTATATACAACCAATCTACAACCTAATCAAACATCACAACATATAATACCAGCTATATGCTGACGACGACATGGTTTTCACTCCAGTTGACATCTGCAACCCTGTCCTCTGACCTATAACCAAATGCATGGAAGAAATAATCAGCTGGCTTGGAAACAATCACTTTGCAGTAAATTTCAATAAAACAGGCATTATTTACCACAAGAGATATTCAAACCCCCACAAGAAATTGGCCTATTATACAGAACCATTAAGGTACAGAAAAGTCAGATATCTTGGGTGTTATCTTGGATCAAAGCCTCAGCCTTCAGCCTCATATCAAGAAAACCACCGCAAACGCCTACTACAAGATGAAACTCCTCAAGAAGTAGTGTAATGGAGCCTG
Source organism: Ichthyophis bannanicus (assembly GCA_033557465.1). Lineage (NCBI taxonomy): Eukaryota > Metazoa > Chordata > Amphibia > Gymnophiona > Ichthyophiidae > Ichthyophis > Ichthyophis bannanicus. Next base: position 531,253,803 of record CM066037.1, on the reverse strand, counting down.
GATCACTTTAGCACTGTATTTCAAGAAGTCGTCATACCAGTCTTAGACTACTGCAATTCAATATACCATGGTCTCTCAAAGTGCTCTATACACCTGCACAAAATACAGCTGTCTATCACTGGACGTTCCAAACAAGATCACATAACCTCCCTACTTAACCAATTACACTGGCTTCCAATACACTCTCGGTCCAAATACAAGACAATCCTCATAACTTTCAAAATCCTATACCACTCCTCTGCAGATATCCTACAAGAACTAATTTCTTGGGGCACCAGCACCCATCCCAGGAAAATTGACAATCATAGTATGATTGTCACCCCATCTGAATTCAAGAAATCCAACCAAATGACAACAAGGGCACTTCCCCCTCTGCCCAAGGGTTATGGAACTCTCTGCCGGAAGATATTAGAACCACAACAGAAATTAAGGACATCTGTAAAAAGCTAAAGACTCATCTTTACAGTCATCACTTCGGACACATTATGTAAGTAAATATTCACCCCCTTACCCTGCTGTGCAGCTTACATCACACCTAGTTATCTCCAAGCTGATCTCTCATACACTAATGCCCACGCTTCTTTACTGTATATAAGCTCCTCTGTATTTAAGTTCCACATTGTTTCATCATTTAAATTTGCTTCTTTTTAATATGTTAATTTATTGCTATATTTTCACTCGTTACACAGTATAAGATTAATGTAAACAGCTTTGACTGAAAAACAGTACAAAAAACGGATAAATAAAATAAATATGCAAAGCCTAGCGTGGTTTTCTGCATCAGCCTGTGGGTTTGTATCCTAGCTTTGTGCAGCCCAACTTTCTTGCAAATTGCAGCAATCAGACTTGCTAAGGTTAGAAAAAATGATTGAAAAAGTAGTACAAAGACAGCTGCAGGACCACACAGACCAGCACACTCCCCTGGATCCCCATCAACATGGGTTCAAACCAAACTATAACGTCAAAACTCTGATAACATCACTCTTTGGCACTATCATCAGGGGAATTTACATAAAATCAGACTTCATTCTCATATTCATGTATCCTGACGTTCCCTCAAATAAGGAATAGGTTAGAATAGGGACTGATCAGTCTTCGGATATGTTCTTTTTGGGCTTTGACTGTATCCAGTACTTGGCTTGTCTTATTTAAAAACCAAGCCATGATAAATATTTTTTATTGAACATCATGAACCATTGGGTTGATGCATTTGAAAGTTCTGCTGTATGAATGTGTAATCTTTCTTGAATTAATTTGTTTAGGTGTTATGAGATGGAAAAAAGGCTGAAAACACCTGATCTTTTCAAATTCCCTTTCTTTGAAGCTATCTGTTGGTTTGTGGCCAAAAACCTGCTGGAAAACCTGAAAGGTAATTAGCTCTCTTGCCCTCTGAAGCCTTTGGTTGGTAAGGGTAGGACATCATTGTGTCACTTAATGAGTGGAGCCTGTTGTGTACTTGCTGTCTCTGTGCTGGTAGTATTTGAAAAAAATATGTAATAACACTCTTGGCTAGTCACAGGCAAAAAAAACCCCTTTTGATTTGAATAGTTGTATCCATTTTTGTGTTTATGGCTTATTTGATATACTGCCTTCTGCAAGCCGTCAGAGTTTACAATAAATTAATAATAAAACGAGGGAAAAGGGACTCCATATGCATTAGCAGAAAATAAGAAATACAGGAGAGAACAGATCAGCCCTGGGCCCTATCCAGCAACTTCAAAGGCTTCTAAAGCGGTTTTAAATCTTTTGTAGATTGGCTTGAGACGAAGATGAGAGGCTTGGCTATTCCAAAGCAAGGGGGTAACAAAACAGAATGCAGATTGTCTGGTAGATTTGTATTAGCTTTTCATGGGGGGGGGGGGGGGGGTGAATTTTTAAACAAACATGCAGGGGGATGTGTATTGAGGGAAGATAGTCAGGAATCTTGTTATGGAGGACCTTTGTGAGTCAGGGTTAGGATGCTGTTATAAATACAGAATTTGATTTGTACTTTAGTTTGAAACAAATATCTACTTAATATAAACATATCATCTACACTAGATTTATTATATAGTAATAACTAACTAGGTCCTGGCAGTTTTTATACTGCCCCACTCCTGCAGAATGTGCAAGCACTTTTTATCTGTGAATCCTGTTAATTTTCTGAATAAAATTATATATGTGCTTTCACTGTGAACCAGTCCAGAATGCATGGGTTGTGCCCATTGAGCAACAGATGGAGACTGCAATCCAAGAGCTGTGAACTCTAACCTGTAATAAGCTGCCTGCAGCCCCTTGCTTCCCTGTATTCTGTCTCCTGCGGATGGTGTTGGGCATCACATACAGTTATGCTGATCTGGTGCGAGAGCTCCTGTGCCTAATTGGAGAATTAGGTTCCCATATGAGCAGCAGGCATCAGTAATCGCTTGTGGGTGATATTAGAGGAGTCCGGAAGATGCTGTATTTTTATTTCTCTGCCTTTCTTTGTTTTCAAGCATTTGTCGGTTGCCCCCTCCCATACCTCTTCTAGCTGTAACAGACGTGAGTATATTAAAAAAATAAAAGAGAGAAAAAGAAAATAACAAAAAGGGGTGTTTTTTATTTTTTTTTTCTGTTCTGAGGTGCTTATGGGCTGGGCTGTACTTGGGCCATGTGGTGGGAGGGAGCTTCTATTTCAGCTGCACCTGTGAACAATTCCCTACTAATGTGAGGTTATGCCGGGAGTAGCCTTGATATTGAGGAGGGCAGTGTGTTGGATTCGGGGAGCTGTTCCAATGCTAGTCGTTGTGCATGGTGGGAACTGCCAAGGTAGTTTATTGGGTCATTCAAGTTTACTTTTCTGCAGTGAAGAAACCCTTGGGCAGCAAGACTTCTGTAATTTTTCTCTTTATCTAGCGGGGGCTGCAGGGGAAAGCACAGGAGAGGTGGTTATCTTTTCTTCCTGAGGCCTAGAGCCTCATTTCTGCTCCTTCCTCCACTCTGGGTTCTGCTTGTGCTGTGGCCTCCTGATATCAGACTCTTCAGCCTCCTGCAAATTGAGGGAATGGAGATGCAACTTTATCCTCAGAGGGAACTTTCTCTCCTGAGTTTGTGCTTCTTTTACACAAAGCTTTTTTGATGAAGTAGGTTCATGATGACCCTTCCAACATGAACTTATTCAATCCACCTAAGATTATGCTAGGTCCCTCTTCATCTAAGAGACAGTGTCTGAATGGACTAGGAAATGTAGGAGTATGATTAACATCGTAGGTAAAGGTCCCTTACAAAATTATCGTGTTGAACATTGCTCCCAGAGGAAGAATAAACTCATATACCAATTTATAGCATTCTCCGGGAACAAGCAGGAAGTCAGTCCTCGCATATGATGGCATAAAACATGATAACAGAAAAAGACCACATGGCCTATCTAGTCTGTTCTTCCATATCAACTATGGTTGATGTCTGCACTGACAGAGCCCTTGCAGAAGCATCCCCCCATCTTTCAAAGAAAGCCTTTGGGAGATGCTACCATGCATGCGTGGCCTCCTTCCCGCCCAAGGGTGCCACCTTGCTCAGTCTCCTTTTTTCTGTGGAGCACTTCTGACTTGTCCCCGTAAAAAGTTGATTTTTCAGCCTGAGTTTAATACTCACCTCCAGTACTGTACCCGGTACTCTTCCCGCCACCTGACCTCACAGTCTCGGCATTGAGTTAGTCCTTTTTTAGTGGTTTATTTTTTCCCCCATCTTTGGCATCTTCGTGCCTTTTTTCCAACTGGCAGCTCGGCGGGTCTTTGACCTCACTGGGGTATTTTTTTCCCCAATGGCTACCAGTTTTTTTAAAAAGTGGGGTGTGCCAAAATTGTCTTTGACTGATACATACGACTGCTGCCTTCGCTCTCTTGGGCTGGACCACGACCCCACAGCATGCGGTCTCTGCAAAAAGATGTCCAACAAGGCCCTCAAGAACTGCCAGCCGCAGCATGATAAGTTTTTCCCCCGAGTCCTCGGTACCTCCGAAGGTCAGGGCCTCATCTGAAGCCACGGCATCTCGGGGCAGCTCTACGGAACCCAAGCGACACTGTGGCTCTTTGAAGAGGGGGTCTCCCTTGAGGGAGCCAAGTAGAAGACCTCGAAGGTGGCAACCCTGGATGGATCAGACAGTCCAGGTATGTCCCGAATCAGGTCCCACAGTCTGAGACGCTCGTCTGAGCAATCGGAGAGGGAGCGGCCTGCAAAGGTCTCCCGAAAAGACACTACCTCGAACCGGCCTCAGTTGCCAGACACCATCCTTGTCGAGGATTCCCCTCCAGGGAAATTGGCATCGGGCCTGATTCCTTCGGTACCTGTGCCGATGGCTGCAGAGCCTTCTGGCCTGGAGTCCAGAATGGCGGCCCTGGAGTGGTTTGTCTGCCTTCTCATGGACCAGCAGTGGGCGCTGTTCGGTATGTGCAGTTCCTCCACCCCGACCACCAGGTCCTCAACGTTGAAGATGTCCCCGGAGGCCGAGCCGATCCTTGAAACCCTTCGGCCTTGAGTCGATCCTTGGCCGAGGTCTCGATCCAGTTCCTGCTCGACGGGGCCTCTGAGGGCCACAGGCCAGGGTCGGCCACAGGGCCCGTGGACCATCCTTCCATAGAGGCCTCGACAGCCTGGGAGATGGAGGACAAGAAATCGCCCGACACCTGTCATTGCAACATCCCTTCGGACTCCCACTTAGGAGCCCTGGCGGTGGTTCCCACCGGAGGACATGGCATTCCTTGACTTCATCAGGGACATTTCTGAGGCCCTGGCATTCCTGATGGAATCAGTGGAGGATCCTCGGGCGAAGGAGCTAGAAATCCTTCAGTATGAGGCCCCTCCGAGGGAATTGTTTGCTGTGCCCATCCCTCTCATCCTGGAATGGCTATTGCTCCATATGGTGGAGAAACCAGCATCTGTGCCGGTGGTGAGCAGGTGGATCGCCTCGATGTATCAAGTCTGCTGGAGTCCAGGCTTCCAGAAGTCAACTGCCGCACAACTCCATGGTGGTGGAGTCGGCCATACATCGTCTGAAGAGTTTGAAGGCACACACCTTGGATGCCATCGGCAGAAAGTGTTACGAGAGCTCAATGCTCATCGACCACATCCAGGCTTACCAGCTGTACATGGGCTTGTACCTGAGAGACCTGGCGAAGGAAATTGCCAGGATCTCAGCTGGTCTGTCTGAGGAGCCCCTGCAGTGGTTCAAGAACCTGGCCAAGGCCGGCCGTGAGTACTCCACGTTTGTCTTGGGCAGTCTATGATGGCTTCAAGTAGTGGCAGTAGGCATTGGCGCCAGACGCCAGGCTTGGCTACAGTTGTATGATTTCAAGCCATGGGTTCAAGACAAATTGGTTGATGTTCCATGCCAGAGAGAACCTCTTTGGCAAGCCCTTGACCGACAAGGCTGCTGAGCTGGAGACAGAGTTCATGATGAGGACCAGGCTCTAAAAAGACCGCCGCCCCTCCCCAACAGAAAGACTCTGGTAAAAAGCCTTTCTACCTGAGGAAAGGGGCTGCTTACAGAAACTATACATCTTTTCAGGCCTCCCCGTCTACCCAGCAGGGTCAACAGGCCAATGGATATGAGCATGGCCCTCATAAGTAGAAGGCTCCCAAACCCCAGGCATCAGCCAGGTGGGAGCTTTTGACTCCAGGGGCATAGTCTCTCCACCCCAAAGTGGTCAACAGCCCACGGGATGATGTCTGATCCACTATGCCCAAAGGTGGCTATCTATCACCACCAATTCCTGGGCACTTTGGGTGGTCAGAGAGGGCTGCCTCCTCCATCTGACTCACACATCCCCATTACTTTCCAGGAGAGCCCCTCTGGTCTCTCCTTCACTGGTACCTTCTACTGAAGGAGCTTGCAAGTCTTCTTGAGGACAAAGTGGTAGAACCAGTACCTCATCGACTCAAGGGTTCTACTCTAGGTGTTTCCTTGTGCCAAAAAAGACAGGAGGCCCAAGCCCCATCCTCAACCTGCACAAGTTCCTGGTAAGGGAGAAGTTCAAGATGCTCTCCCTTGGGACATTGATGCCTTACCTCCAGCGGGGGAGATTGTCTGTGCTCTTGGATCTGAAGGATGCTTATACCCACATCCACATTCACCCCAACCACAGGCAATAATTATGGTTCATGGTGGTGGAGGGGGAGGGTTGCATTTACCTCTACAGGGTGCTGCCTTTGAGCTTGGCCTCTGCCCCAAGGGTCTTCACAAAATGCCTGACAGTCGTAGCCGCCTTCCTCCACCTCCAGACGGGTTTGTCTTCCCCTACCTTGACAACTGGCTCATAAAGGAGGCTTATAAATAAACTCAACAGTTTGGGGATGGGTCCCAAGGTGATGAACTGGATCAGAAATTGGCTGACAGGCGACAGAAGGTGACAGTAAACTGAACTCACTTGGATGAAAGAAAGTGATTAGCGGTGTGCCCCAGGGTTCTGTCCTGGGCCCAGTACTGTTCAACATATTTGAGTAATATTGCTGAAGGACTGAATGGAAAAGGCTGTCTTTTTATTTATTTATTTAAACAGATTTGTATACCACCTTATCCTACAATCAAAGTGGTCACATCACAATTGGAGGGTTACATTTAACATAGGGGAACTTAACAACAAGACAGTACAATTGGAGGGTTACATTTATCATAAGGGTAACATTTAGACAGTACAAGGTAATTAACATATTATATTTGAGTAGGTGAGTGTTTGGGATGAGTGGGTATTGAGGTGGTGTTATGTCATTACCCTGTATGCCTATTTGGGATGAGTGTGTATCAGTTATCTGCAGTAGATGCATTACCGTTTGGGTGGGGACTGATTTTTGTCTGCTGGTAAGTTTCAATAAATAGATAAGTTTTGAGCTCCTTTCGGAATTCTGTTAGGTCATCTAATGCTCTCAGGCTTGTTGGGAGGGAATTCCAGAGTGTGGGTGCTAGTAAGGAGGGAGCTCTTTTTGAAGTAGTTGGTTTAGTCTTGTGGAATCATGCAGGTGTGCCTATCATGTTGTCTTTATTGGTTCTTCTCGGTCTGTTGCCGGTATCCTTCGTTATGATGTATTGGAGTGCCTCTGCTGAGAGCTGGTGGCTGACTTTATAGATGATTAGGATTATTTTCTGTTGCTAAGTCCATATTTTCCAACTACTTTGCCTTCTTCTTTGTTGCCAACTTTTGCGTTCCAGTCACCTATGACTATCAGGATATCCTGTTTGCATGTTCTGTCAATTTCAGCTTGTACTTGTTCATAGAACTCTTCAATTTCATTCTCTTCTGCAGCTGTTGTTGGGGCATATACTTGAATTATAGTTGTTGATAGGCAATCCTCGTAGACGAATAGAGATTAAGCGTTCGCTGACTGCATTGTATTTCATTACAGTTCTTGCAAATTTCTTCTTTATTATAAATGCAACACCATTTCTTCTTTGTCTTTCATTTCCAGCATAGTAGACCATGTGATCTTCTAATGCAAAGTGCCCCATGCCAGTCCATTTCAGTTCGCTGACACCCAACAGATCAAGTTGTACACGTTCCATTTCATTCTTGACCACCTCCAACTTCCCTTGGTTCATGCTTCGTACGTTCCATGTTCCAATGTGTAAGACATCTTTACAGCTTCTGACTCTCATTTCATGCGCAGTTCAAGTAGTTGGAAAATATGGACTTAGCAACAGAAATGAAGCTGGAGAAAGACTGATAGAATTCTGCAAGACCAATGATCTATTCATCTCAAACACCTTCTTCCAGCAACACAAGCGGCGACTGTACACATGGACTTCACCCAATGGATTGTATAAAAATCAAATTGACTACATCTGTGGAAGTCAACGATGGAAAAGCTCTATAACATCAACCAAGACAAAACCTGGAGCTGACTGTGGTTCAGATCATCAACTACTAGTATGCAAACTCAAGCTAAAGTTGAAAAAGAGCAAACCACTCATGAATGCATCAAAATATGACCTTGAGAATATACCACTGGAATTTAAAGACTGCCTGCAAAATCGATTTGCTGCTTTAGATACAAATGACAGAGCTCCGGAAGAGTTATGGAATGACATCAAGAAGGTTGTGTTGGAAGAAAGCGAAGTCTACAAAAGGTGAAAAAGCAAAAACGGCCAAAATGGATGACGGAAGAAACTCTGAAAATTGCCCAGAAACGCAGAGAAGCTAAAGCCAGAGGAGAAAGAAAGACAATCGCAGAACTCAACAGAGATTTCCAACGTGCAGCAAGACAGGACAAGGAAAAGTACTACGACGACGCATGCAAGGAAATAGAAGCAGAAACTATTAGAGGAAGAACAAGATCGGCTTTCCTAAAGCTACGAGAGTTAAAGAAAAAGTTCCAGCCTCGAATTGGAATGTTACAAGATGTTCAAGGTTCTATGTTGAATGATGCTGAGAAGATCAAAAAAAGGTGGAAGGAATATACAGAGTTTTTATATGATAAAGATCAAGTGGACCAACAGCCGTTTCAACCTGTACCTTATGATCGGGAACCATTGGTGATGAAAGAAGAAGTTGAAGCAGCATTGAAAGCCTTATCAAAGAACAAAGCACCAGGCATTGATGGCATTCCTATAGAAGTATTGCAGCAATCTGATGCAGCTGTTACCATACTTACAAGGCTCTGCCAAGAAATATGGAAGACAACATCATGGCCAACTGACTGGAAAAGATCTGTGTTTATACCAATACTAAAGAAAGGTGATCCAACTGACTGGAAATTATCGAACAATCGCTCTGATCCCACATGCCAGCAAGATTCTACTGAAGATTATTCAAAAAGAGACTACAACCATACCTGGAACAAGAACTACCTAAAGTGCAAGCAGTGTTCAGGAAAGGGCGAGGAACGAGAGACGACATTGCGGATGTGAGATGGATCCTTGAAAAGACTAAAGAATACCAAAAGGATATCTATTTGTGCTTTATCGACTACAGCAAGGCTTTTGACTGTGTAAACCATGAGAAACTCTGGGCCACATTAAGAAGCATGGGTATACCAGAACACCTGATCGTTCTCTTGCGCAATTTGTACATTGATCAAGAAGCAACAATTCGAACGGAACAAGGAGAAACAGAATGGTTTAAAATAAGCAAAGGTGTAAGACAAGGCTGCATACTTTCTCCCTATCTGTTTAATTTATATGCAGAACAAATCATCAGAGAAGCAGGATTGTATGAAGACAACAGAGATGTGAAGATTGGTGGAAGACTCAACAACCTTCACTATGCTGATGATACTACATTACTGGCTGAAAGTGAAGATGATCTGAAACATTTGCTTCTCACAATCAAAGAACATAGTCTCAAAATGGGCCTGCACTTTAACGTAAAGAAGACAAAGATCATGACAACTGGCATAATCAACAGGTTCATCGTTGAAGGAGAAGAAATTGAAATTGTGAACAACTTTAACCTACTTGGATCAACTATCAATAAAGAAGCAACAAGCAGTCAAGAAATCAAACGACGCATTGCTCTTGGCAGAATGGCTATGAAAGACCTAGATAATATTCTCAAGAGCAGAGATGTCTCTCCATACAAAGATTCGACTTGTTCAAGCCATGGTATTTTCAATAACATCATATGGATGTGAAAGCTGGACAGTGAAAAAGACAGGAAGAAAATTGATGCCTTTGAATTATGGTGCTGGCGGCGAATACTGTGTATACCTTGGACTGCCCGAAGAACAAACCAGAGGAGATCAAACCTAAGCTTTCTTTAGAAGCTCAGATGACAAGACTTCGACTTTCATACTTTGGACACATCATGCGAAGAGAGAGATCATTAGAGAAAGACATCATGCTTGGCAAGATAGAAGGTCAACGCAAAAGAGGAAGGCCAGCAATGAGATGGATCGATACAATAACAGCAGCCACGGGTACCAGTCTGTCAACAATGAGCCGCCTGACTGAAGACCAAATACAATTTAGGATAGCTATCCAGAGGGTCGCCATGAGTCGACTCTGACTCGACGGCACTTAACGACAACAGGATTATTTTGAATTTTGCTCTGGCCATCATGGGTAGCCAGTGTAGTTGCTGTAAGACTGGGGTGATGTGCTCAGATCTTGGAGTGTCAGTAATGATGCGTGCTGCAGTGTTTTGCACCATTTGGAGTGGGTGTAGGGTTTGTTGAAGGAGGCCCTGATATAAGGAGTTTCCGTAGTCAAGCAGAGGTGTGATCAGTGCTTGGCATACTGTGCGGAAGTGATCCTGGCGGAGTAATGGCTTGAGTTTTCTGATGATCCTTAAGCGTTGATAGGCCTTGTTTGCAGTTTTTGTGATGTGGGATTTCATGTTTAGTGCTCTGTCCATTGTGATGCCCAGATATTTAACCTCTTCTTTAACTACTATAATCTTATCTAAAATGCTGATGGTTTGTGGTGGAGTGAAGGTAGTGTTCCTGGTGATGAACATTGCTTCAGTTTTATCATAGTTGACCGTCATATTATTGGCTGTGAACCAAGTGTTCATATCTTTAAGGCATCTGGTTATAGTTGTGATGTTGAGTGCTAGAAGGTTGACCGGGGCATACAGCATGATGTCAATGTAAATGTGATATTGGAGCTTGTGACTTTTGATGTTAGATATGGGCTGGATGTAAATATTAAAGAGCATTGATGATAGGGCTGAGCCTTGTGGTATTCCCTGCGTGATGGGGAAATGTGACGATTTCTTTTGTGCGCATTTGACTTGTTGCGTTCTATTCTCCAAGTGTGAAGTAAACCATTTTAGAGTATTTTTGCATAATCCTATTTGCTGCAGGCGTTGCAGTGGTTTGGCGTGAGACACGGTGTTGACGGCTGCCGATATGTCCATGAATACAAGCACGAATCCATGCTTTGTTGTCTATGCCTTTTAAGAGATTGTCAAAGAGGGAAGTAAGTAGTGTGTTAACTCTGTGCTGGGGTTTGAAACTGTGCTGATGGATGTCCAGTGGGGCATTGATATCAATATGGTCTTGTAGTTGGCGTTGTACTGATTTTTCAATGATTTTTGCAAGGAAAGGTAGGCTGGAGATCAGACGGTATGATTTTGGTTCAGAGAGGCTGAGGTTGTTGCCTTTAAGTATCAGTCTTATGGCGTGCTTCAGAGTTTGCGGCATGTATCCTTGTTGGAGTGAATCTTTGACGATTTTGTGAATGTGCTGGGAGATCTGGGTTTTAGTGGCTTTGATCCAAGTTACTGGGCATGGGTCTGATGGTGAAGTAGTTATGTTGAGGCCACTCATTATGTCGTCAATTTGTTGTTTTGTTGGTATGCTGAAGTCTTCCCATTTTTGATGCTCCTCTATCGTTTCATGGTCATCTGTTTGGGGTGCGGTGGAGCATGTCAGGATGTTTGCAGATTTTATGTAGTCTGCATATTCCTGTGGGTTAAGATGGTGGGTATCATGCTTTGTAGTGTCCTTGGTTAGTGTTTGCACAATTCTAAATAGTTCTCTTGGTTTGTTGACAGAATTCATGATTAGGTTAGTATGGTGTTGCTGTTTACGTTCATTTATTAAATTGTTGTGTTCCATTTGCTTGTCTCTGTATTGAATTAGGGAGTCTTGTGACTTATTTCTCCATTTTCTCTCCAGTTTTCCGAGGGTGCGTTTTGCATCTCTAATATCAGTTGAGTACCAGGGGGCATTGGGTCTCCTACGTTTTTGTGCTTCTGTACTTGTAAGTGCTGATGCTGCATTTGATATTATGGAGTTCCAATTCTCTATGCCCGGGTCAAGATTTTCATAATCTTGTTGAAGTTGTGGTTTGATTTCATCTATGAATGCTTCTTTATTGAAGGTTCTAAATCTCCTGGTTATGGTCTCATTTTCCTTGTGTTGGATGTGTTGTAGATGACACAAAAATTTGCAAGAGTGGATTCCCCTGAGGGAGTGGATAACATGAGAAAAGATTTACAAAAGCTGGAAGAATGGTCTAATGCTTGGCATTTAAGATTTAATGTAAAGAAGTGCAGTGTCATGCACTTGGGAAGCAGAAATCTAAGGGAACTGTATGCAATAGGGGTCGAGAGTTTGGTGTGCATGGACCAGGAGAAGGACCTCGGAGTGATTTGTTTCTGATCTCAATGTGGCGAAACAGTGTGACAAGGCAGTGGCAAAAGCCAGAAGGATGCTGGGTTGCATACAGAGAGGAATTATCAACATAAAGGAAGAGGTACTAATGTCACTGTACAAGTTGCTGGTAAGGCCTCACTTGGAATATTGTGTCTCAAGTCGATCCTCAGCCGAGGTCCACCCTCGACCTCCCGTTCGGGACCGAGATCGTCAACGCTGGTGCTGAAGCCCTCGAGGCCGGAGCCACTCGACTCCTCTTTGGAGTCTGACTGGGTAATGGAGGATGAAGAGTCCCCGGACACCTACAAGACCAAGTATGTTCCATCCGATTCCCTGGGTTCCGAACCTCGGAGAAGGTCCCCCCTCCCCACCCCCCCGGAGGACATTCGGTTCTTGGACTTTGTTAGGGACATGTCAAAGGCTTTGGCATTCCCTATGGAGTCCGAGGAGGAGTCTTCAGCCGAGGAGCACAAGATCCTCCAGTATGACTTTCCCCCTCGGGAAGCCCTTACTGTACCAGTGCCTCCAATCCTGGAACGACTGATGCTCCGGATGTGCGAGACGCCAGCGTCGGTGCCGGTAGTCAGCAGGTGGCTCGATTCGATGTATTGAGTCTGCAAGAGCCCTGGGTTCCAAAAAGCTCAACTGCCGCACAACTCCATGGTTGTGGAATCGGCCATGCACTGGCTCAAGAGCCAGAAGACGCACTCCTCGTTGCCTCCTTGCAGGGAGGCCCACAACTTGGACGCCCTCGACAGGAAGTGCTACCAGGGTATTGAGATGGCATGTCAGATCCAGGCTTACCAGCTGTACATGGGCATGTATTTGCGAGACCTGACGAAGGAAATCACCGGGTTCTCCGAGTGACCTTTGCAGCGCTTCAAGACCCTGTCCACCGGAGTCCATGAATGCTCGAAGTTCATAACTCGAGCAGCCTACGATGGGTTCGCAGCGTCAGCCCGAGTAGCTGTGGCTGGCATCGATGCATGCCGCCATGCATGGCTACAGTCGTAAGACCTGGAACAATGGGTTCAGGACAAGTTGGTCGATGTCCTATGCTGTGGTGAAAACCTCTTCGGCAAACCCATGACCGAGAAGGCCACTGAGATTGAGTCAGAGTACCTGACCAGGACACGGCTCTCGAAGAAGACTTCTACCCCTTCTAAAAAGAAGGGCTCGGGTAAGAAGCCCTTTTTTCTGAAAAGAGTGCTGCTTACCAAAGCTACCCCCCATTTCAGGCTTCCCAAGCTCCCCAACAGGGGCAGCAGGCCAAGGGACAGGGGCATGGCCTGCATAAGCAGAAAGTCCCCAAACCCCAGTCAAGGCTCCGGCCAAGCCTGTGGTAGTGGCTTTTGACTCTTACCCATAGGTGGCCGGCCATCACCACAGACACTTGGGTTCTTCAGATAGTCCATCAGGGCTATCTACTTCACTTGACCCAGGTGCCACCCCCCTACTTTCCAGGAGAGCCCTTCAGGTCTCCCCTTCACTGGGACCACCTTCTGATGGAATTTGCAGGTCTCCTCGAGGACCAGGCGGTAGAACCGGTGGCCCACCACCTGCAGGGCAAAGGCTTCCATTCCAGGTACTTTCTAATACCAAAAAGAACAGGAGGCCTAAGGCCCATACTTGACCTGCGCAACTTAAACACATTCCTGGTGAAGGAGAAGTTCAAAATGCTTTCCCTTGGAATATTGCTGCCTTGCCTCCTCCAGGGAGACTGGCTATGCTCCTTAGACCTAAAGGATGTGTATACACACATCCTAATTCATCCAGACCACAGACAATATCTACGCTTTGTGGTAGGGGGAAAACACTACTAGTACAGAGTGCTTCCCTTTGGCCTAGCCTCCGCCCCCAGGGTGTTCACAAAGTGCCTGGCGGTGGTGGCTGCCTTCCTCAGAATTCAAGGAGTTTTTATCTTCCTCTACCTAGACGATTGGCTCATTAGAGCCACGTCAGCCAGGGAGGTAAAACAAGCCACAGATTGCACCATTCAGGTGCTCCAAAACCTGGGATTTGTGATCAATTATCCAGAGTCTACCCTAGTCCCCACTCAACAACTAGAGTTCATTGGGGCCAAACTAGATTTCATTCAGGCGAGGGCCTACCTGCCAGTGGACAGGGCACAGACTCCTGACCCTGGCATATCAAGTGAGCCGCAGGTCTCAGATATCAGCAAAACATTTCCTGCGCCTCCTAGGCCACATGGCCTCCACGGTACATGTGACACTGAATGCCCGCCTCCACATGAGAACAGCTCAGCGGTGTCTCAAGGACCAGTGGACACAAGCCACAGGCAGAGTCCGAGATAGAGTCAAAGTGTCCAAAAGACTGGTACAGGCCTTGGCCTGGTGGCTTCAACCAAATTACTTGGAGGCGGGGGGTCTCCTTCCAAGCTCCTCAACACACAATGATCCTAACCACAGATGCATCCTTGCTGGGCTGGGGAGCCCATTGCCAGGGACTGTGCACTGAAGGAGTGTGGTCTCCACACGAGACCACACAGCAGATCAATCTCCTGGAACTTTGTGCCATTCGCCTAGCTCTACGAGGTTTTTGCCAAACTTTGGCTCATCAATCTGTCTTAATACAGACGGACAACCAAGTAGCAATGTTCTATGTGAACAAACAGGGTCCCGCAGTCTGTGCCAGGAAACTCTGGACCTTTGCTCCTTTGCAGTCCAGCACGACATGCATCTGAAAGCAGTTTATCTGCCAGGCCAGAAAAACTACTTATCCGACAGGCTCAGCAGGATTCTCCAGCCCCACGAATGGCAGCTGGATACGAATATGGCCCAATGGCTTTCACATCTGGGGACAGCCGAAACTGGACTTGTTTGCGAGCTGACACAACTACCAGTTGTCCTGGTTTTGCTCCAGACAGCCACATCCAAACAGAGTGGCTGCCGATGCCTTTCTCATCTCATGGTCTGTGGGCCTCCTGTATGTGTTTCCTCCAACACCTCTGGTGGCCAAAACCCTTTTCAAAATTCTCCAAGACAGAGCCTCGGTCATTCTGTTAGCCCCCAGGTGGCCAAGACAACCCTGGTTTCCGCTACTACTTCAACTGGTGGTGGAGGCCCCAATCTCTTTGGGATCCTATCCCAACCTCCTGTCTCATGAGGGGGGAACTCTTCTGCACTCCAACCTCAGATCACTCAACCTAATGGCCTGGCTGCTGAAAGGGTAGTTCTCGCACCATTTCTCCCTCCCAAAAATGTGGAAGAAGTTCTGCTGGCCTCAAGGAGGCAATCGACTAGACGGACCTATGCTTTCAAGTGGCATAGGTTCGGGGTGTGGTGTGAGAAGCAGAAGGAAGATCCTTTCTCTTGTCAGGTTGCTGTGGTCTTGCAATATCTTCTCTCTCTCTCAGATTTGGGCCTTAAGTCCAACTCTGTCAGAGTTCACCTCAGTGCCTTAGCGGCACACCACTTCCCAGTGGAGGGAAAGCCTCTGACTGCACATCCTTTGGTGTCCAGGTTCCTAAGAGGCCTACTTCTTCTGAAGCCCCTGGTTTGCCCTCCGGTAACCGAATGGGATTTGAATGTGGTCGTAGGGCAGCTTACTCAGTCGCCATTTGAGCCGATGGCAACTTGCCATCTACTCTACCTTTCTTGGAAGGTAGTGTTCTTGGTGGCACTCATGTCGGCTCAGCGAGTGAGTGAGCTCCAGGCCCTGGTGTTTGATAGGCCTTATACAAGGTTCTATAGGAACTGGGTAGTGCTCCGCACTCACCCCAAGTTCCTCCCTAAGGTGGTCCCTTCATTCCACCTCAATTAGGAGGTAGTACTACCTACCTTCTTTCCCAGGCTGCATGCTAGTCAGGCAGAGACAGTTCTGCATACCCTGGACTGTAAGAGGGTGCTGGCCTTCTACATTCAGCATACGCAAGGCCATAGAAGGGCTTCGCAGCTCTTCGTGTCCTATGACCCCAGTAAACTGGGGATGGTCGTCTCCAAATGTACGCTGTCTACCTGAGTGGTGGACTGTATCGTCTGTGCATACAGGGCGGCCAACCTTCCGTTGCAGGGTCGTGTTATGGTCCCCCTGGTCAGGGTTAAGGCGGCATCAGTAGCTCACTTCCGCTCTGTTCCGATGGCAGACATCTGCTGGGTCGCCACCTGGTCTTCGGGCCAGATTTTTGCAACCGATTACTGCCTGGACAGAATCCCAATGGGACAGTGCTTTCGGCCAGGCTGTACTCCATAACCTTTTCGAGGTCTAGGCAACTCCTACCCTCCGACCCTTTGGTGTCAGGCTTCTGGAGTGTTACTCTGTTAGATTCCTATTATGGCTGCTTGCGGCTCTTGTAGAGGGAGTCTGTTTTTCAGCTATGAGTTCTCGGTTGCCTATAGCTGCGGAGTCCCATATGTGAGGACTGACTTCCTGCTTGTTCCTGGAGAAAGTGTAGTTACTCACCTGTAACAGGTGTTCTCCAGGGACAGCAGGAATCAGTCCTCATGACCCTTCCTCCTCCCCCCCCCCCCCCCTTGGAGTTGCAGTCCTATTAATTTTTTATTCTTTTGCCGTCTTTTTAGCTATGCCATTTGACTGAGCAAGATGGCACCCTTGGGCGAGAAGGGGACCGCGCATGCGCGTGATGCAATTCCCAAAAGCTTTTTTGAAAACTGGGGATTTGCTCCACACGAGGGCTCCGTTGGCGCCGATGTCACCCATATGTGAGGACTGATTCCTGCTGTCCCTGGAGAACACATGTTACAGGTGAGTAACTACGCTTTAATGAACAAACTTCTTCCAAAGATGAGGAAGTTGTAAAACTAGAGGACATAACATGAAGTTGCAAGGGGATAAAATGAGAGGCGATATCAGGGAATACTTCACTGAAAGGGTGGTTGATGCTTGGAATGCCCTCCCGATGGAAGTGGTGGGTGCAAATACAGTGACAGAATTCAAAATGACATGGGACAGACACAGTGGATCCCTTTTATAGTAACAGGATAAAATCAAAATAAATATAACTCTCTCTTATAACTGAACAAATAGGGGTGACCTACACGGAGCATTGGGTACACCCCTAAACAAAGTCATGGGGAGCGGTGACCTGCATGGAGCGGCAGGTGCAGCTACTCTTGTCGCTTTGCTGGGTAGACTAGATGGACCATACTGATCTTTATTTGCCGTCATATACTATGTTACTATGTAAAAGGAGGCACGGCCTCAGAGGTGCAGCAGGCAGCTGCACGCATCATCCAGTTCCTGCAACACTTAGGGTTTGTGATAAACTACCCCAAGTCCCACCTCCTCCCAACACAGTGTCTGGTGTTCATAGGGGCAAGACTGGATACTCTCCAGGCAAAGGGCTTCCTGCCCGGAGACCAAGCTGACTGTCTCAGGGCCCTAGCCCTGGGCATACAGCACCGCCCCTTGGTACCCACTCAGTTTTTCCTGCGTCTACTCGGGCACATGGCATCCACGGTTCACTCCACCTCCACATGAGAGCCGTGCAGTGGTGCCTTCGGGACCAAGTGGACAAAGGCCACGGGACGTCTCCGATACAAAGTCTCAGTGACCGCCAGTTGGTGGACTCTCATCTGGTGGCACACTCTCCAGTACCTCAAGGTGGGGATGCCCTTTCAAGCCCCAAGCCCCTTAAGGGTCCTCACCACAGATGCCTCCCTGCTCAGTTGGGGAGCTCACTGTGAGGAACTCTGCACCCAGGGCAGCTGGTCACAGTATGAGAGCAGCCAGCAGATTAACCTCCTGGAGCTATGGGCAATAGCCCTCCGAGCCTTTTGCTACCGCCGATGTTGGTCCAAACGGACGACAAGGTGTCAGTGTTCTTTGTGAACAAATAGGGGCAAAGAGTCTCGTGTCCTCTGCCGAGGCAGTGGTTCTCTTCTCCTATGCAGTCCGGCAGGGTATACTCCTGCGGGCAGTATACCTGCCCGGCCAGAGCAACTCACTGGCTGATAGGTTGAGCAGGGTCCTCCTGCTGCTTGAATGGAAGCTGGACCCCAGTGTGACTGACTAGCTCTTTCAGCTTTGGGGAGAACCCAAAATAGACCTGTTTGCTGGCCTGGACAGCTACCAGTTGCCCCGCTTCTGCTCCTGGCAGGACCACACTTCCAGAGTGGCGGCAGATATGTTCCCATCTCGTGGTCGTAAGGCCTCATGTACGCCTTCCCACACACACCACTACTTGCCAAGACTTTGTTCAGGACCCTCTGCAACAGGGCCCCGCTCATCCTGATAGCCCCTCGATGGCCCAGGCAACCATGGTTCCTGCTACTCCTCCGGCTGTTGGTGGAGACACCCCCCCCCCCCTCCTGGGACACGAGCCTAGGAGAGTTCCCGAATGGGATGGCTCTCTTCTGCACCCCAACCTGGGATCCCTGTCACTGACAGCATGGCTGCTGAAAGGGTGGCCATAGCCCTTTCCAACCTCTTGGGTGAGGTAGAAGAGATCCTGCTGGCCTCTTGTAAGGCTTCCACTAGGAAAGTGTATGCCCTCAAATGGTGCAGGTTTTCAACTTGGTGTGCATAGCACTGGACCAACTTGTTCTCCTGCCCGGTGGGACTGGTGCTACAGTACCTTCTCCACCTTTTGCAATCTGGACTTAAATGGCCCTCTGTCAGGGTGCACCTCAGTGCCCTGGCAGCGCACCACCACCCGGTGGATGGCAAGCCCCTCTTGGTCCAGCTGCTGGTGACCTGCTTCCTAAGGGGTCTGCTTATCGAAGTCCCAGGTTTGCCCTCTGGTGACAGAGTGGGAGCTCAATGTGGTATTGGGCAGTTCACTTGCCTGCCCTTTGAGCCTCTGGCTATCTGCTACCTGTAATACCTCTCGTGGAAGGTGGCGTTCCTAGTCATGCTCACCTCCACTCACAGGGTTACCAAGCTTCGGGCCTTAGTGGCAGAGACACCCTATACCAGGTTACACAAGAACAGGGTGGTGCTCTGCACATACCCTGAATTCCTTCCGAAGGTGGTATCTTCCTTCCACTTCAACAGGAGGTGGTACTTCCCACCTTCTTCCCAAGACCTCACACCAGTAGGGTGGAGACTGTCCTTCACACCCTGGACTTGTAAGAGGGCCTTGTCCTTCTACATCCAACGTACTCAAGGCCACCACAAAGCTGCTCAGCTTTTCGTCTCGTATGACCCCAGTAGACTGGGAGAGGTGGTGACCAAACACACTGTGTCTACCTGGGTGGCAGACTGTATCGCCCTTGCCTTTGAGCAGGTGGGGCTCTTGCTGGAAGGCTGAGTCATGGCGCACCATGTCAGGGCCATTGTGGCCTCGGCCAACCTGCGCTCCGTCTTGTTGGTGGACATCTGCCGGACTGCCACCTGGTCTTCAGTCCATACCTTTGCAGCACATTGCTGCCTGGAAAGGGATTCCTAACAGGACAGTGCCTTCGGCCAGGCTGTGCTCCATAATTTTTTCAGGGTTTAGGCAACTCCTACTCTCTGACCCGTCTGTGCTCAGGCTACCGGAGTGCTGGTTTCCATCGGACACCAGGATCCTAATGTAGTCTGTAACTGCAGACTCAATTGCTGCTGCTCATGGCTCCCTTGAGGGCGACTGTTTTTCGCTATGGGCTCTCGGTAGCCTTTAACTGGGGAGTCCCATATGTGAAGACTGACTTCCTGCTTGTTCCCAGAGAAAGCATAGTTACTCGCCTGTAACAGGTGTTCTCTGGAGACAGCAGGAATCGGTTCTAACAACTCTCCCTCCTTCCCTTGGAGTTGCTCCTTTACGATCTTTTATTTTATTTTTGCTGTCTTTTAGCTATGTCGTCTGACTGAGCAAGATGGCATCCTTGGGTGGGAAGGGGAACACACATGCATGGTAGCATCTCCCAAAGGCTTTCTTTGAAAGCTGGGGGGATGCTTCTGTGAGGACTCTGTCAGTACAGGCATCACCCATATGTGAGGACTGGTTCCTGCTGTCCCCAGAGAACACCTGTTACAGGTGAGTAACTACGCTTTCTGCACTGTACCCGTCTGGGCCAGGAACTTTACAGCATTGAGCCCCTTGTTTTTTGCACTTCCTCCAAAGCAATTGTTCCCAGCTGCTGTTCCTGCTGCTCAAAAATCCAAGGCAGATCCACCTGGGCCAGGTATCCTGCTATTCTTGTTTATTTAAAAGAATTAATATTCCATCCTATCTACTAGGCAGATTGCAATAAAAACACATACACAAAATGCAATAAAGTCACTCAAAATTTAACATAGAAACAAGTGTCATATCAGTCTGCTGCTGCCGCCACAAACTGAATGCTTGACAGTCACATGCACAACAAGAACCTAACTTGCAGAAAAGGCTGAGAGCCTGCCGAAACAAATGCGCTTTGTTTTATGCGGTACACCACAATATCAGACAAGTTTCCTAACTGCTGGTAAAGTGTTTTCTCAGGGAACAAGCAGGAAGTCAGTCCTCACATATGGGTGACATTGACACTGACGGAGCCCCATGCTGAACCAATCCCCAGCTTTCAAAGAAAGCCTTTGGGAGTTGCTACCATGCATGCGTGGTCTCCTTCCCGCCCAAGGGTGCCATCTTGCTCAGTCTCCTTTTATTTGCAGAGCCCATCTGATGTATTCCCTCGTTTCTTGGAAGAAGTTGATTTTTTTTGTGTGCCTTTTTGGCCCGACCAATCAACACGGTATCCTTCCCGCCTCGGTACTCTGGTATCGGGTCAGTCTTTTCAGCGTTTTGTTCAATTTTTTTTCTTCCTTTTTTCACGCCCTTTTTCCTTGTTTTTTCTTTCGCTGCCAGCACAAAGGGTCTTCGACCTAGCAAGGGTCCTTTTCCCCCCAATGGCTACCAGCGGTTTCAATAAATGCGATCGGTGTGGGAAAATTATGTCCCTCACTGATATGCACGACTGCTACCTCTGGTGCCTCGGGCCAGACTATGACCCAACGGTCTGCACTCTCTGTAAGAGAATGTCCTCTAAGGCCCTGAGGAGCCACCAGCAGCAGCATAAGATTTTTCCTGAATCCCCTGTGCCTCCAAGAGCCATTACCTCGTCTGAGGCCTCTGTCACAGGGGAACACTTCGAGCCCCAGTGTTGTTGAGGTTCCTCAGAGAGGGGGTCTCCCTCGAGGAAACACAAAGAGGAGGAGGATAATCCTCAAAGGTGGCGTCTCTGGACGGCTCTGAATGATTAGACTCCTCTCAGAGCCGGTCGCGGAGCCCCGAGCGCCTGCCCAATTGTCGGAGAAGGAGCGCCCGACCAAAGTTCCTCGTTGGGAAGCGGATCAGCCTAGGCAAGTACAGACTGTCCTTGTTGAAGACTCCCCTCCAGCCAGAGGCTGTGGAGCCTCCCGGACTTGGGTCCAGGATGGCGGCTTTGAAGAACAGTTTTACTGCCTTCATTGGATAGCAGCGGGCGCCGATGTCCGGTTCCTCTGCCCCGACCACTGGGCCCTGGAGGTCAGTCTACCCTGGAGGCAGAGCCGATCCTCGGCAGAGGTCGCACTCCGCTTCCCGTTTGGGGCCGAGGTCGTCGCCGCCAAGTCTTCCGGCATCGGGGCAGACGGCGCCAGGCCCTCGATACCCAAGGAGCCCCTCGAGTCCTCCTCGGAGGCCTCGGCTTGGGAGACAGAAGACGATGAGTCCGCGGATACCCGAAGGCATGGGGATGTCCCCTCAGATTCACTGGTATCTGAACCTCGGAGAAGGTCCCCACCGGAGGATATGGGTTTTTTAGACTTCGTGTGGGACATGTCCAAGGCTTTGGTCTTCCCCCATGGAGTCAGAGGAGGAGCCTCGAGCCAACGAACTCGAGATCCTCCAATATGAGGCTCCCCCTCAGGAGACCCTCACAGTACCCGTTCCTCCGATCCTGGAATGACTTATGCTCTGCATATGGGAGATGCTGGCGTCAACGCCAGTGATCAGCAAACGGCTCGACTCGATATATCGAGTCCGCTGGAGCCCTGGGTTCCAAAAATCACAACTGCCGCACAACTCCATGGTTGTGGAATCAGCCATGTGTTGGCTGAAGAGCCAGAAGATGCACTCCCTCGGCAGGAAATGTTTCCAGAGCGCGATGCTGAATTGTCGGATCCAGGTGTACTAGTTGTACATGGGGCATGTACCTGAGAGACCTGGCAAAGGAACTTGCCAGGTTCTCAGCTGGTCTCTCCAAGGAATCTTTGCAGTGTTTCAAGGGCCTGTCCAAAGCTGTCCATGAATGCTCCAAATTTATGTCTCAAGTGGCCTATGACTGGTTTGAGTTGGTGGCCTGGGTAGCCGCAGCAGGCATCTGTGCACGCCGCCAAGCTTGGCTGCAGTCATCCGACCTCGAGCAATGGGTTCAGGACAAGTTGGTCATGGGTTTGCCAAAGAGATTCTCCCCTTGGCATGGGACATCGACTGACAAGGCCGCAGAGCTGAAGACAGAGTTCATGACAAGGACACGGCTCTCTAAGAAGACCTCTGCTTCTTCCCGTAAGAAGGGCTCAGGTAAAAAGCCCTTTTACCCGAGGAAGTCCACTGCTTACCGAAACAACCCCACTTACCAGGCCTCCCCAGCTCCCAACAGGGGCAGTAGGCCAAGGGACAGGGGCATGGCCCATGTAAGCAGAAGGGCCCCCAAACCCCAGGCTCCGGCCCAGCCTGGTGGGGGTTTTTGACTTCTGCAGCATGGCCCCTCTCCCAGACAGAGCTGGGCAGCCCACAGGAGGTCGACTCACCTTGTATGCCCACAGGTGGGGAACCATCACCACCGATTCATGGGCATTACACGTGGTCAGAGGGATACCTCCTCCATCTAGCCCAAGTGCCTCCACACTACTTCCCAGGAGAGCCTCCAAGGTCTCCCTTTCACCGGGACCACCTTCTGAAGGAGTTGGCAGGTCTCCTCGGACTATGCGGTGGAACCGGTGCCCCACCACCTCAAGGGCAAGGGGTTCTACTCCAGATACTTCCTCATGCGAAAGAGGACAGGGGGCCTAAGGCCCATCCTCGACCTGCGCAACCTCAACAAATTCCTGTTGAGGGAGAAGTTCAAGATGCTCTCCCTTGGAATATTGCTGCCGTACCTCTGCCAGGGAGACTGGCTATGCTCCTTTAGATCTAAGGATGCCTACACACACATTATAATCCACCCAAGCCGCAGGCAATATCTACGCTTTGTGGTAGGGGACAACCACTACCAGTACAGAGTGCTTCCCTTTGGCCTTGCTTTGGCCCCCAGGGTGTTCAAAAAGTGCCTGGTGGTGGTCGCTGCCTTCCTCAGGCTTCAGGGGATCTTCATTTTCCCCTATCTTGACAACTTGCTGATCAGGGGCACTTCGGCCACCGAGGTGCAGCAGGCCACAACTCGCACCATCCAGGTCCTGCAGCACTTGGGGTTTGTAATCAACTACCCCAAATCCAGCCTTTGTCCGACTCAAGAGTTAGACTTCACTGGGGCAAGGATCAATACCCTTCAGTTGAAGGCCTTTCTGCCTGCAGACAGGGAAAGCAGGCTTATGGCCCTAGCAGGGCAAGTGAGCCACAGCTCCTCAGTGCCAGTGAGACAACTGCTGCGCCTCCTCGGGCCATAGCCTCCATGGTCCATGTCACTCCAGATGCATGCCTTCACATGTGAACTGTGCAGTGGTGCCTCAGAGACCAGTGGTCCCAGGCCACAGAACATCTCCAGGACAGGATCAAAGTGACCAGGTGCCTGGTACAGTCCCTGACCTAGTGGCTCTCGCCCAGCACTTGAAAGCGGGTATGCCCTTCCAGGCCCCTCCCCACTCGAAGGTCCTCATCACAGATGCATCCTTGCTGGGCTGGGGAGCCCATTGCCAGGGGTACCACACGCAGGGGGTGTGGTTCCCAGAAGAGAGTGCTCAACAGATCAACTTATTGGAGCTCCGGGCCATCCGTCTCGCCCTGAGGTTTTCAGGCAGTATCTGGACCACAGGTCAGTCCTTGTCCAAACAGACAACCAAGTGGCCATGTTCTACGTGAACAAACAGGGGGGTATGGGATCACGAACTCTGTCAGGAGGCCCTGGACCTGTGCTCTTTTGCAACCCAGCAGGGGATTCTCCTAAAAGCGGTGTACCTGCCGGGCCAGGACAACTGGCTGGCTGACACTCAGCAGGATCCTCAAGCCGCACGAGTGGCAGCTGGACCGGGCGGTGGTCAACAGGATTTTCCAGACCTGGGGGGAACCAGTGATGGGGTGTTTGCGAGCCCGGACAATCATCAGCTACCCCATTTCTGCTCAAGGCCGCCGATGCCTTACTAGTCTCCTGGTCGGTGGGTCTTCTGTATGCTTTTCTTCTGACACCTCTGGTCGCCAAGACTCTGTTCAAGATCCTTCAGGATGGAGCTTTTGTCATCTTCATAGCTCCATGGTGGCCCCGGCTACCATGGTTCCCACTTCTCCTGTAGCTAGCGGTGGAGACCCCCATTCCCCTGGGTTTGTCTCCATGGCTTCTCTCCCAGGAGATGGGGCTCTCTTGCATCCCAATTTCAGTTCCCTTTCACTGATGGTGTGGCTGAGAGGGTGACTCGCCCTGCTCCTCTTTCCGGAGGATGTTGAGAAGGTCTTGCTGGCTTCGCGTAGACTGTCTACTAGACGTATGTATGCCTTTAAGTGACGCAGATTTGCTCTCTGGTATGCCTGGCAAAAGGTGGACCCCTTTCTTTGCCTGGTGGTTGTGGTGTTGCAGTACCTTCTCCACCTTTCCGAGAGGGGATTTAAGTCTAACTCCGTCAGAGTGCATCTCAGTGCCCTAGCAGCGAACCGCTTTCCCGTGGATGAGAAGCCTCCCTGCTCACCCATTGGTATTCCGGTTTCTAAAGGGCCTGCTCCTGTTGAAACCCCCAGTCCGTCCCCCAGCGACCAAATGGGACCTTAATGTTGTGTTGGGGCAGTTTACCTGTCTGCCCTTTTGAACCGATGGCCATGTGCCATCTCCGGTACCTCTCCTGGAAAGTGGTATTCTTGGTTGCACTCACTTCTGCCCGGAGAGTGAGTTGGCTCCAGACTCTCGTGGTGGAGAGGCCTTATACCAGGTTCTACAAGAATAGGGTGGTGCTTTGCACACCCCTCCAAGTTCCTTCCGAAGGTGGTCTTCTTGTTCCACCTCAACCAAGAGGTGGTTCTTCCTACCTTCTTGCCCAGGCTGCATGCCAGTTGGGCAGAAGCAGTCCTCCATACCCTGGACTGTAAGAGGGATCTGTCCTTCTACATCTAGCATACGCAAACTCGCTGGAAAACCTCTCGGCTTTTCGTTTCCTATGACCCCAGTAAGGTGGTGACAAAGCGTACGCTGCCCACTTGGGTGGCGGACTGTATTGCCTGTGCTTATGAAGCAGCGGGGCTTCCGCTGGAGGGCCGTGTTACTGCTCATAGGGTCAGGGCCATGGCAGCATCAGTAGCTCACCTGCACTTTGTTCCTTTGGCGGTCATTTGCCGGGCCACCACCTGGTCTTTGGGTCAGACCTTTGCGGCTCATTATTGCCTGGATAGGGAGTCCCGTTGGGACTGCACCTTCGGCCAGGCTGTGCTCCGTAACCTGTTTGAGGTCTAGGCAACTCCTGCCCTCCGACCCTTCTACCAGAGTGCTACTTTGCATGTTAGGGTTTCATTGTGGCTGCTTGCGGCTCTTGATGAGGGAGCCATTTTTGGGCTATAGGTTCAAAATAGCCTGTAGCTGGGGAGTCCCATATGTGAGGACTGACTTCCTGCTTGTTCCCAGAGAAAGCATAGCAGGAATCAGTCCTCACAACCCTCCCTCCTCACTTTGGAGTTGCAGTCCAATTTTTTTCTTTCATTTGTTTTGCCGTCTTTTTAGCTATGTCATTTGACTGAGCAAGATGGCACCCTTAGGCAGGAAGGGGACCACGCATGTGTGGTAGCAACTCCCAAAGGCTTTCTTTGAAAGTTGGGGATTTGCTCCGCCTGGGGCTCCATCGGCGTCGACGTCACCCATATGTGAGAACTGATTCCTGCTGGTTCCCGGAGAACACCTGTTACAGGTGAGTAACTACACTTTATAGTTCAGGAGCCACCATCAATGGGGAGACCTCTTTGGGATACAGCGTTCAGTAGTAATCAAGAAGCAGCTCTCTTATCTTTGTCATCCTCTGTTACAGTCTGCCAATCCTTCAGAACCACAATAAACTTCATCCCCTGAAAGCCATAAGAACATAAGATATGCCATACTGGGTCAGACCAAGGTCCATCAAGCCCAGTATTCTGTTTCCAACAGTGGCCAATCTAGGTCATATGTACCTAGCAGTTTCCCCAAGAGACACAAGTTCCACAATGCTTGTACTGGGTCAAGCATTGATATCTTCGGTCACTTCTTAATAATGGTTTATGGACCTTTCCTCCAGGAACTTGTCCAAACCTTTTTTAAACCCAGCTACACTAACAGCTCTTACTACATCCTCCGGTAACAAATTCCAGAGTTTGATTACACGTTGAGTGAAAAAATATTTTCTTTTATTAGTCTTTTTTTTTTTTTTATTAGTCTCAAACATTGCATTCAAATAATACAATAAAGGAAAATCGAGAAATATTAACTACATCAGATGAATAAACAACAAATAAACCCAAAACATTGATATAGCCCACATCAAGGAACTCAACTGAACATTAGAGTCAGGTCATACTCAGGAAAATAAGACACAAGGCCTACAAAGGGAGGCAACAACTTATTCTTGGGCGCTCTGTACTTCACTAAGTGCCTTCCGCTTCTCAGACAAACTTTCCAATTGGGTGACTTCAGTAAAAATATGTGAAACCTCTTTCCAGGTAATTACACACTTGCATGGAAAGCGAAGGAAAAAGGAGGTTTCACCCAAAGACAAAACCTGGGACTTTAAGGCCAGGAACTGCCTACTTCTAAGCTGGGTGCTGCGTGCAACATCAGGAAAAACATTTACGAGATGTCCACAAAACTTTACAGTCTTGTGTTTAAAGAAGGTTCTTTTATTAGTCTTAAATAGTTTACCCTGTAGCTTCATTGCATGTCCCCTAGTCTTTCTATATTCTGATAAGGTAAACAATCGATCTACGTTTACCCGTTCCACTCCGTTCATTAATTTATAGACTTCTATCATATCTCCCCTCAGCCGTCTCTTTTCCAGGTTAAAGAGCCCTTCAGATAATCGCCAAATAACATAACACACTTGTCTCCATGCTGATGCAGTTGGTACTTATATTACATCAGAGAGCCAAAAAGCCATTGATGTAACATTTAACTCAAGGCTGTCTGAGTCTTTAGCAACTTTGTTCGATTACCAACTGTGGGGTAGTGGGCATATGTGCTACTCTACTAGTTTCTCTAACCTAATCCCCTGCACGTTTAAGGCCCTGTGCCTTCAGGCTGCATAGGCGATATATCCTTTTATCACCACCTTGGCTGTTTCCCAAAACAGCTCCAGATTATTAGCAATTCTTTGGTTGTGTTACTCACATTCCTCCCAGTGTTCTTTTAGAAAAGTAACAAATTGCTCCTCTTTGTAAAGTTCCAGAGGGAAACGCCAAATTTTGTGTGCAGCTTTCTCTGGTCAATCCAGATCAAAGCATGAGCTAATATCTCATAAGGGCTGGTTGCCGCATCTTTTGCTAAATAAAACATAGATTACTTGATGCTTTTGCTTTCTATCAACGAACTAGTGTTTGTACTTGCAACAAGTGAGTGTAGTACCTCTCCTATGGGTGTTGTAAGCACCGTGCCTCCATCATATTACAATGGTCTGCCAATCTCGGATAGCTTCTAGTTAGACATATGCAGTCTACCTTCCCCTCCCCCCGCCTTTTGAGCATCCATTGTGGGGTCCAAGACGCCTTGAAATCACCACTCCTCAGGAAGCTGGTCCAGCTCAGCAGTTGCCTTTGCAAAACTGTGGGCCACCAACATTAAGACCACAGATATCACATAGAACTGAACTTCCCTGCAGCAACTCCCCCCCCCCAAAAAAAACAAACAAACATACTGTCCTTTATGATCCATGATTTCTATCAGCCTTTATTCTTTATTCACAACATTTGATATACTGCCCATTGCCGGAGCGTCAAAGCGGTGTACAATAATAACCAAGTGCAACTGGTGAAGGTAAAGGAGGAAAAAGGAACGCCATCGGTATAATAGGAGAGCCAATAGGAACGCCATCGGTACAATAGGAGAGCCAATAGGAACGCCATCGGGCCAATAGGAGCGCCATCGGTACAATAGGAGAGCCAATAGAAAAGAGAGGATAGTAAGGACAGCTGTAGACCCAGGGGGACGCTAAAGATAAAGACGAAGGACGCTACAAATAAAGACCAAGACAAGAGGTGACAGACAAGACTGGTGGGGTATGGGAGGGGCTGTGACCGGAATACCAGAGAATGTAAGGCGATTTTGCAGAGGAGAGTACAGTGGCATCTTGGTGAATGGAAATAGGGAGGAATAGGGAGATCGTAGGCCTGGCAGTAGAGGTGAGTCTTGAGAAGGGCCTTGAACAGGGAAAAGGATGCTTCAGTACGGAGAAGGGGCAGAGAGTTCCAGAGGGCAGGACTCAAGAAGAAAAAAGCAGCATGATGGGTCGATTCAAGGTGGGCCTGAGCAGGGGACGGAAGGAATAGACAATTACCGTGGGCTGAGCGAAGTAGACGGGGAGTTGGCTGGAGGTAGATGATGTCAGCGAGGTACTTCTCTATTAATATAACCACACCACACTTATTTATTGCTGATGCTCTACCCATCCATGTTTCAGTTTTTAAATAAATTGCAATCAATGTAAGAGAGCTCAGTTCATGTTCATAATTAATATTCAAAGATATGGAATTCAAAATCTTATGGAATAATTCCAATAAAATGCAGTTTAAGCTTCCCATCAAGGTAGACCCTGCTACACTTTCAATTAATCCACTCCTTTGTCTGCATTTTCTCCAGATATACAAAATACTACAGAACTTCAAACACACTCCATTTTATTGTACTTATCTCAATGACTTCAGCCCAGTGCCCGACAGAGGCCTTCGTTTTACAAATACATGCTTCATGTAGGGGCTTAACATCTCTATTAAGGGCATCCACAGATGGCAGAATTCCATTTGAAAATGAACCAATCGCATACATACTTGTATGGCAAAAGCAACTGATGGGGTAGAAACTAATCATTCCATCCTGCTGATGTCAAATTCACAACACAAATTCTTATAGTAACATAGTAAATGATGGCAGATAAAGACCAGTATGGTCCATCTAGTCTGCCCAGTAAGATGGCAGGAGTAGGTGCACCTGCCACTGTGCAGGCCACCCCTCCCCATGTCTTTGTTTAGGGGTGAACCCACCGCTCCGTGTAGGACACCCCTGTTTGTTGAGAAATTAGATGGTTCAGTTTATTTTGATTTTATTCTGTTGCTGTAAAGGGATCCCATGCCATTTTGAATTCTGTCACTGTTTGCCCCACCACTTCCATCGAGAGGGCATTCCAAGCATCCACCAACCTTTCAGTGAAAAAGTATTTCCTGACATTGCCTTTCAGTTTACCACTTTGCAGCTTCATGTTATGCCCTCTAGTTTTACAGCTTCCCCGTCTTTGGAAGAGGTTTGTTTGTTTATTATTTCTCTTTAAGTATTTAAAGGTCTGAATCATATCTCTGCTATCCCTCCTCTCATCCAAAGTGTACATATTTAGGTCTTCAAGTCTCTTCTCATAAGGCTCATTTTGGTCGCCTTCCTCTGAACAGTTTCCAGTCTTTTTACATCCTTTGCAAGATATGGTCTCCAAAACTGAATACAGTATTCCAAGTGAGGCCTCACCAGTGACTTATACAGTAGCATTAGTACCTCTTCCTTTCTGCTGGTAATTCCTCTTTGTATGCAGCCCAACATCCTCCTGGCTTTTGCCACCGCCTTGTCGCACTGTTTTGCCACCTTGAGATCTACAGAAATAATCACACCAAGGTCTTTCTCCTGATCCGTGCACACCAACCTCTTGCCCCCTATCGCGTACATTTCCTTTGGATTTCTGCTACCCAAGTGCATGACACTGCACTTCTTTGCATTAAATCTTAATTGCCAAGTATTAGACCACTCTTCCAGCTTTTGTAGATCTTTCCTCATGTTAACCACTCCCTCAGGGGAGTCCACTCTGTTGCAAATTTTCGTGTCATCTGCAAAAAGACAGACTTTTCCATTCAGTCCTTCAGCAATATCACTCACAAATACATTGAACAGTGCCAGGCCCAGGACTGAACCCTGGGGGCACCCCGCTAATCACCTTCCTTTCATACGAGTGAGCTCCATTTACTGTCACCTTCTGTCGTCAATCAATTTCTGATCCAGTTTACCACCTTGGGACCCATCCCTAAACTACTGAGTTTATTGATAAGCCTCCTATGAGGAACAGTATCAAAGGCTTTGCTGGAATCATGTAGATGACATCTATTGCATGCCCCTGATCTAGTTCTCTGGTCACCCAGTCAAAGAACTCAATCAGATTTGTTTGGCAAGATCGTCCTTCAGTAAAACCATGTTGCCTTGGATCATGCAACCTGTTGGTTTTGAGAAAGTCCACTCTTCGCTCTTTCAGGAGTGCCTCCATTACTTTTCCCACCACCGAGGTAAGGCTCATGGGCCTGTAGTTTGTCACTTCTTCCCTGTCACCACTTTTGTGTAGAGGTACGACGTCAGCCATTCTCCAGTCCTGAGGAACCTCTCCTGTTTCCAAGGATCTGTTGAAAACTTCCTTTAACAGCCCTGCAAGAACCTCTCTGAGCTCTTTCAGTATCCTGGGATGTATCCCATCCGGTTCCATGGCCTTGTCCACTTTCAGTTTTGCAAGTTGTTCTAACACATCTTCTGTGAATGGTGTGGTATCTACTTCATTCCCATTTTTATATTTGGGAGTCACATGTGGTTCTTCTCCAGGATTTTCTTTAGTAAAAACAGAGAAGTATTTGTTTAGCAATTTCGCTTTTTCAATGTCACTTTCCACGAGTCCGTTCCCAGCACTTCTGAGTCTTGCAGTTCCACCTCTGATATTCTTCCTTTCCCGAATATACCTGAAGAAAGTTTTGTCGTCTAACTTCACATCTTTAGCCATCTTTTCCTCTGCCTTTGATTTTGCTTTCCTTATTTCTTTTTGTCTCTGAGTTTGATCCTGTATTCATTTCTGTGTTCCTCTGTTTGCAAGCTTTTGAATTTTGCGAAAGCTGTTTTTTGCCTTTATTTGAGCAGCCACTTCTTTGGAAAACCAAATAGGTTTCCTTTTCTTATTTTTATTTACTTTTCTTACATATTTATGTTGCCCCTTTTATTGTCACCTTTAGTTTAGCCCATTGCAATTCCACTTCCCTTATCCCCTTTCACCCTGCCAACTCCTCCTTCAGATACTTGGCCATTTTACTGAAGTCATTGTTTTTGAAGTTTAGGATTTTGAGCTTGCTAGGATTGGACTGCACCTTGGCTTTTATCTCAAACCACACTATGTGGTGATCGCTGCTGCTCACAGGGGCACCCACCCAGACATTCGACATGCTATCACCGTTGGTGAGAACTAAATCCAGTGTTGAGCTTTCCTGGTTGGTTCCATCATCATTTGTCTAAGTAACGCATCTTGGAAAGCATCCACAATTTTTTTTGCTTCTTTCTAGATTTGCAGAAGGAGTAATCCAACCCACATCGGGTAGATTAAAGTCACCCAATATGATCGCTTCCCCCTTTGTGGCTGTCTTGGCAATATCTATAATCAATTTGTTATCTATCTCTTCGATTTGAGTTGGATGTCTGTAGACTAGTGTCCTTGGCCAGTATGCCTTACATGAACTCGGGGCACACTTAGATATCTGATTTAAGGGCTACACAAGGAATGCAGACAGTCAGAATATTCCCAGAAGTGAATGTAAAACCAGCAGTTAAATTTTATATCAGCAGCAGCAGCAACAACAACCAACAAGATGGGCAAAAGATACAAAGCTGAAAGCTTAGCTGTGTGCATTCGATTCAATGAAAAACTCTCCATCCAGTGCAGCTGCTGAGACCATGCGGTTCTGAAGTGTTCAGTTTTTAAATCCATTGCACTGAAACAATCTATTATGCAATGCAAAGATTAACCAAAAAATGTTGGCCTTCCTTCACACAGTGCTGCATCAAAGGGTCTTCCTTGATTCTATTCAGACAGGACTTGTGCTCTGTTAATCGTACATTTAATTGTTGAGTTACCAATATAAATGTTATAACCTGGGACACCAAATTGTATAAATGACACAAGCAAAATTACAGAGGTTCTGTGAAACAATTTATACACCCCTGCATCAACTGGACTAATAAATTCACAACAGACAGTGCCCACATTGAAATGACTGCTTTCATCAGTAATATCTTCTACCAGCAGCTCTTTGCTTCTGCCCCATCGCCCCCTTGTAGCCCTTGAGCTGAAATCCTAAGGAAAAGAGGTGGGGTGGGGGGTTCTTAGCCATTTATACACGGGAAGGGGTTGCAACACAGTAGATCACTGACATTTTGAGGTCGTATTTATTTTATGCATCGGGAATGGAGAGGTGCTGTTAACAGGGCCAGAGGCATCAAAGGGGTTAATAGCACCATTGCTATGTGAAGGACTTTTCAAAAAATGATTTTTCACATGTGCTTCCAGCTGGGAACGTGCAATGTTTCACATTTTTGGCAACATGTGAAAAATTGCTTTTGTGGAAGTTGGCAATGGGATGCAGGTAAGCTGGGGACTCATTTGCATCCCATAGCTAAATTTCCCCAAAATGGGTACTAACCCACAAACATTTTCAGTTTATTACATGAGCCATAGTTAGGTCTCTAATTGCAAAAATATTGCATTTCTTTTTATTTCTAAACCAGTGCTTCTGTCTTTTTATCAGAACTAAGAGAAGATGGGTTCCAGCCCCCAAGCTATTTGGTGCAAGGAGTGAAAGCTTTGATTGCTGCACTAAAAGCATGGATGAAAAAAGAAGTAAGTGGTCTGGTGTTTGGCTCTGTTTCTGATAAGATAACAAAGGGGATACTTGCAGTGATACAGATCCATTCATTTGTAGGATTTTGTGTGATCTGATTGGCACTTGGATACAGAGCCGTTGATATCGGACAGTGAATGACTGTGAATGGCTGAGCATAAATGTACAGAGCAGTGCTTTGGAGGGACAGAATACAAGTTCCTGCAAACAGAATTATTTAGGTTCTCCAGTGGCATTCCAAGCCCTGTGGGCACCTGTGGTGAGTGGTCCCCCTCCGTAGCAGCACGGTACAACACACTCCTGCCAGGCCCACACAGCGCAGTCAGCGTGGCAAACTTAACTTAAAGCGATGGGTGGCTTGCTGTGTGGGTACTGCTCTAAGCTTAACGGCTGTTCTCTCCCAGGCAGAAATATCGCAATTTACAACACCTGAGGAGGTCATTGACTTCAAGGAGCTTGCGTACCTCTTTGAATATGAAGCCTAGAGGAGCAGAAAAAAAAGCTTTGCCCAAGAATCCAAAAACTTCCACCTTTGCAATACAGCAGAATGAAATTAGCTATTAAAAATGAAAAAATAGGTCCCTTTAAGAACTCTCAGGCAGAGTTTGTATTCAGGATCCCCACAGTATTACCTTGCTTGCAGTGCAGACCCACTAGGAATTTGTCAATCTTTGGAATGGTGGAAGGAGCCCTACAACCTTTTGATGGGAAACCCATTCACCTCTCATGCACCTACGATCCTCAATACAAATGCTTCCACAGAAAAATGAGGAGCGCATCTCTTCCACCTATCCACACATGACATTTGGAACTAGTATGATACTCTCCACATCGGTCATCCTGAGCTCAGAGCTATCTACGGACTCC
This sequence comes from Ichthyophis bannanicus, assembly GCA_033557465.1. NCBI lineage: Eukaryota > Metazoa > Chordata > Amphibia > Gymnophiona > Ichthyophiidae > Ichthyophis > Ichthyophis bannanicus. Next base: position 531,219,983 of record CM066037.1, on the reverse strand, counting down.
CTTGCACGTTTTCGGCATTTATACTCCTGTTACTGTGCCTCTGTCCAGTCTGCCAAGTGTTCATATTATAAATCACTAATCTCCACGGCGTCTAACTCTTCTAGACAACTTTATTCCATTCTTCACAAGTTATCAGCCTCATCCACGCATCCCTCCTTGCTGAGTGCATCTCCAGACCCCTCCCTCCTTGCTGCTTTTTTCAGTGACAAGATACACACTGTGCACTCCTCCTTCACCAACCTACCTCCCCCACCTTTGTCCCCCTCCCATTCATTGTCTCCCACTTCCCCCTCCCTACTCCTGTCCCCTTTCATAGTTCTTCCAGCCCACCTTCTCCCGCAAACCATGCACTGGTTCATACCTGGTCCACTTTTCATCAGATTTCTGCAACTGAATTGCATAAGACTTTATCTACCTCTAGGAAGACGACATGTTCACTGGATCCCATCCACTCTAGCTGGTTGTCCGAACCATCTCTCGTGCTTTTCCCTTTCATCTTGACTATCCCGAATTTTATTTTCCTTTTCGTCCCTCTAGTCCATTCCCGCACCTCTGGGTAGTGCACCTCCTCTCGCAGCTTGGAGACTGGGCATGTCAGAATTCTGAAGCCACTTGCACATATACTGCTGGCACCTTCCACCAGCTTCCATTGTGCTCAGTCTCCAAGCAGCTGGAGGTGGTGAGCCTAGGTGCTGGGCTCACTCTAGGAACGGATAAGGAGCAGTTTAGAGTAGCTAGGGTTTTAATTTTAATTTCTCCCTTATACCATTTGATTATGCTTTCTCTTCTTCACTTCCCTCCTTGTCTGCATGGAGGGGAGCTGAGACGCTGAGGAGTTCCTGTGGTGATCTGACGGCTCCCGATCTCGTTGGGGAGTGAGGAGCCGTCAGCAGGTCTCCTCACTTGCTGCTTCTGCCGCCGTTTGTGCTCGCTCTGGTTGGGGGTCAGACTGGCTTCCTCAGATGTGAGTGCGGTGGTTCGAGGGAAAGTGCAGTAGGCCTGTCTCTCGCTGCCTCCAGTCTCATGTGGAGCCATTTTCTGTTTTCAGCTCTCTTCGTTCAACGGTCCGTTTTCCCGTGTTTTTTCTTGGAGCGGGCTTTTTCGTTGGGGGAGGGGGTAGCTTTCTGCACAGTTCCCCCCCCCCCCCCCCCTGTTTTTAAGCTGTAGGTATCATTTTGACAATGTAAAGTGTTTTGTTGTGGCTGTAAGAGGCTGGTGAGAAGAGTATTAAAAGTTAAAAAAGAAAACCACAATCTACTTGCCTGCTGTCTTTTGCCCTTCAGTAGTTTCAAGGCACAGGGATTCGGGCTAATGCCGGCGTGTCCGCAGTGTCTTGTCTGCGCTACCTGTCGTGGGACGGTCTCGGACAACGGGGTCTACCATGGCTGCGCAACGGAGGTGCTAAACATGGAGCAGGAACTCCAGGATAAATCTAAAGAGGTGGCATCCTCGCCTGGGCAGGAGACTCAGGTTCCTATGGGGGTTAGTCCTCTACTAGAGGCCCCTGCTTCTCCGCAGGGCATGGCTCTGTCGGCTTCAGGTCCCTCTGTTGCATCAGGCCTTTTGCTTGTGTCAACAGGGGGCCGCTACGGGGCTCTTGGTGCTTGGGACCGCAGCGGTTTGGTCTTCGGCGGAAAATGTTGAGACCTTGGGTACGAGACCGATTAAGAGGGCTCGTTCCATAGAGGAACAACCAGCGTAGGTGGACTGGTTAGAGTAGGATGACTTGGACATCAAACCAGAGGCAGAACTGGAGGAAGGTGAGATTCTGGAGCCGGAAGATCAGGCTAGGATAATTCGTGTCTTTTGAAGAGAGGAGCTGCCGGCCTTAATTACTGAGTTGCTTCAGGCTCTTAACCTTTCAGTGGTCCAACCTGCGGAAGATGAGGCATTGGAAGATCCTCTCATTCAGGCGGTGCGGAAGATGCAGGCAGTTTTCCCAGTTCATTGTGTCATCAGGCAGATGATTCAGGATGAGTGAGATCTGCCTGAGGCAGGTCTACGGGGAGTAAAGGCCATGAATCATCTCTATCCCTTGTCAGATCAAGAACATGAGACATTTCATTCTCCACACGTGGATGCAGCCATTTCGGCTGTTACCAAAAAGACTACCATTCCGGTAGAGGGCAGTGCAGCCCTTAAAGATGGACAGGACCGGAGGTTAGACTCCTCGTTGAAACAGGCCTTTGAGGTCAATGCACTATCCTTACAAGCATCTATTTGTGGAGCTTGGGTGGCTAGGGTTTGTCTTCGATGGTCGCAGCGCCTGCAGCATCCAGGGGAACAGGCGCAAGAGCACGTAACGTACTAGACATAGCAGACGCCACTAGATTGGAGCAGCTTACCTAGCCGATCTGCGTTATGACCTCAGAGGATTAGCTAATAGCATGGCGTCGCTAGTGGCGGCTCGGTGTTATCTTTGGCTACAGAATTGGGCAGCAGATAGTTCCTCCAAGTCATGTCTTTAGCAAGCTTCCCTTGAAAGGCAAGCTTTTGTTTGGGGAAGACCTCGACAAGTTAGTCAGGGATTTGGGGGAATCAAAAGGAGGTCGCTTGCCAGAGGATAAGCCAAAGCCCGGTCGGGCAGCACGACAGCTAGGGGTCAGCTGCGGGATTTTAGATGTTTTCGTATCTCTTGGCTGGGGGGTTTCCCTCTCGGTCAATGGTTCAGGGGATTCCAGGGAGCGGGCAGAGATTTCGCTAGCCCCTCTTTCTTGGGATTTCGTAAGACCCATTGAAGCCAGGAGGGCCCAGGCTGTGTTTCATCCCGTGGGAGGTCGGCTTTGGGATTTTCTCTCAGCCTGGGTCCAGATAACATCAGACCGTTGGGTACTGGAAGTCATTTGTGAGGGCTATGCCCTCGAATTCGCCCGGCCAGTGGCTGAATCGTTTGTCCTCTCGCCCTGCAGGACGCAGGCCAAGGCAGGGGTGGTGGAGGGGAGACACTGTCTCGTCTGCTTCAGCTGGGAACAGTAAATCTCCAGGAACAAGCAGGAATGAGTCTCCACATATGGGTACGTCGGTACTGACGGAGTCTGCGCGGGAACGCTCCCCAGCGTCCAATTAGAACGCTTTTGGGAGCATCCCACCATGCCTGCGTGCTGCCTTCCCGCCTTTCCCAACTGCCTCTCCTCAGTTTTCGTTTTTCCATGGAGCCGGCAGGACGTACTCCTGTCACTGCAGAAAATTCTTCCTTTATTTTTGTTTTTTCTTGTGGTCGCGTCTGCCTTCCCTCGACGCACCGGTACCGCCGGTGTTTTTCTTTTTCTTAAAAATGATTTACCTTGGTAGGGAATTTTTTCCCTCTTTAGTGCCTGATGGTTTTTTCGGCCTACTAGGCCTCTCCACTTCCCTCATGGAAACGCCAGCCACTATCCCTAAAACATGTTTCAACTGTGGCGATACTAAGTTAGTCTTAGACACCCATAACTGGTACCTTCCATGTTTGGGTCCTGACCAAAATCTGCTGGAGTGTCCCTCCTGCAGCACTTTTTCTAAAAGGTTTTCAGCATCGAGCTCAACTCGATACGCGGTTCCCGTCAGACCTGAGGGTACCAGCTACAACTTCTTTTTCACAGGATCAGGTAACCCAACAAAAGTCTGTAAAGACTAGCCAGTTCTCGGGTGGTAGATCTCATGTTCAACATCGAGATGGCTCTAGCCTTGCCCTCGAGGACAATTTGGCTTTAAAACCCCGGCGGGAGTCTTCGGCCTCCAAAGCACTAACGGGGTTTCAGGTTGTTTCCGAGGTTTTTACCTCTGTGAAAATACTTGAGCCATGCTCGGTGGTGATATCTGCTGGGAGCGGTGTCGGTACCCCGGCATCGGCAACGGTGTTGGATGAAACACTCCACACCGATGATCACAGTCTAGCGCTCTCGGTATCTTCGGTGCCGCCAGAGCCGCTACAGACCGATCTTCCAGCATCGGTATCGATCCCGGTACCGATTCTGGCATCCATGTCGGTACCCTCCAGGTCTGTTTCGATTGATTCGATGCAGAGTCTAGAATCGATCTCTAGCCTGGACGATTGGGTACCGACTCATCTCGGTATCGACCTCGCACGGTGCCGAAGACATTGTCCCGGAGATCAGTCTACCGCTCTCGGTATCTTCAGTACCGTTAGTCGCCTCAGACTGATCTTCTGGTGTCGGTACCGGCTGCGATACCACTGCCGGTACCGTTTTCTACCTTTTGCATCGGTACCGGTGCCTTCCATGCTTACTTCCACAAGCTCGCTTCCTTCGGTACCAAGTTTGGAGTCCATCCCTGGCATGGATAGTTTTTCACTGATTCGTCGCGGTACCGTCGACTATCCTTTCAGGACAACCCGATGCTCCACCTTTTTGGGTCTGGTACTGCAATGGATCAATCCATTAGTGCTAAGGCTAGATCTTCAACAGATCTGACCTTCACTCCTCATAATAGAGGATCCCCTCCTGGGGAAATTTCTTTTCAAGCATTCCTGCTTGATATGGCAAGGTTACTTGCCATTTCTATACCTGATCAAGATCCTGCACCAGGGAATTCAGTTTCTGTGTCTCCCTGAGATTCCAAAGGAGGTTATCATGCTCCCTTTGCATCAAACCTTACAGGATCTTTTACTTAGAATGTGGGAAACTCCTTTAAAGGTATCCCCACCTTCAAGGGCCACTGACTCTCTGTATAGGGTGCCCCCTTCTCCAGGTTTTCAAAAGACTCAACTTCCACATCATTCTCTTGGTGTGGAATCAGCAATGAGGCATGTGAAAAGTGCCAAAAGGCACTCTTCTTATCCGCCAGGTCGTGAGTCTAGAACTTTAGATGCCTTTGGACGTAAAAGCTTCCAGGCATCCATGTTTTCAACAAGAATTCTCTTATTTTCTATATGGGACTATCTCTTGAAGATCTCACAAACAGTTTGCTGTGTTTGACGACTCTTCTTCAGGATCACAAAAGAGCAGACTACTCTTTACTGGTTAATCATGTTCAAAATATCTCTAGGTTTCTTACTCGTGCTACCCTAGACTGTTTTGAGTCTGTTAGCAGAACTTCTGCTATAGCCATAGGGGCAAGACGCATGGCCTGGCTCCAAGCTTCTGACTTGGATAAATGGGTACAAGAAAGGCTGGGAAATACTCCTTGTACTGGGGCAAATCTCTTTAACAAAGAGACTTTACGCCAAGTTGCTCAGTTAACCACTGGTACTGTTGCTTTCAAAGGATTGTCTACACCTTCCTCTATCCCAGGTGGTAGGAAATCTTCTACCAAACTTTATTCCCCCAAGGGGAAAAAGTTATTTCCAGGAACAAGCAGGAATGAGTCTTCACATATGGGTATCGTCGGTACCGATGGAGCCTGCGCGGGAACGCTCCCCAGCGTCCAAAAGAAAAGCTTTTGGGAGCATTCCACAGTGCCTGCGCGCTGCCTTCCCGCCTTTCCTAACTGCCTCTCTCCAGTAATTATTTTCCGCGGAGCCAGCAGGTCGTGTTTCCTGTCACCGCTGAAGAATTTCTTATTTTTTCTTTATTTCTTTAGTCGCGTGTCTGCCGCCTTGTCTCTGGACCGGTACCGCCGGTTTTTTCTTTCTTCTTTAAAAAATAAATAAATAAAAAAACTATTTTTTCTCACTTCGGTGCTTTTTCTTCTGTGGCCTCAGGCCTACACAAAATTTTTTCCTCATGGAAAAGCCCACCTCCGGGTTTAAAAAGTGCACGAAGTGCAGCGGCACTATTTCTGTCACCGACACCCATGACTGGTGTCTAAAATGTTTAGGTCCTGACCATTCCATGACGGACTGTGAGTCCTGTTCCATGATGTCTAAGAGGTCTACAGAATCGAGCAGCCAAGCTCAGTACCCTGTTTCCCTCTGATGCCGCTTCGGTGGCATCGACGTCTTCCAGGGCTTCCTCTTCCTCCCATGGATCTCAGGTAACCAAACTTAAGTCCAGCCGGTCCTCGAAGAGTAGATCTCCCTCTAAGTATCGAGATGCCTCCGGGCTTGCTCTCGAGGAATCCGCACCGGCAAAATTACCCCGGCAGGAGGCTCCGGCTTCCAAAGCTCTATCTATGGGGTCACAGGTTGACATCGATGGCTCGGCCTTGACCGATCACCTGTTACAATGTTCTGGGGTACCGGTGGGTTCCACTGGTACCGACATCCAGACATTAGTGGCATCGATGGATCAGAATATTCTGACCATGCAGCGTGCCATCACGGCATTCATTCAAGCTGCGACGCCTTTGGTACCGCAGCAAACTTCGTTGTCGGTACCGGTTCCGGTGCCGGACCCGATTGCATCGACATCCACGTCAACGGCAGCGGTACATTGTGCTGTGATGCCCATCGGTACCGATTACTCCCGATGTCGATACCCCCCCGGTACGTGTATCGGGCTCTGCAGCAGCATCCAGACAGACGATACTTCGATTCCTCTGAAGACTGATGAATCAGAGGCCTCTATCGAAGCATCGGGGATCCTTCCTCAGGGAACCCTCTTCTCCAAAAAGGAGAATGTCTCCTCCAGAAGACTTGTCTTTTCAAGACTTCATCAGGGAGGTGGCCAGGGGCCTTTCCATCTCAGTGGCCTCTGAGACTGAGCCTAGAGCCAAAAAATTAGATATTTTACAATATCCTAAGGCTCCTAAAGAGGCAGCCACTTTACCAATACATGAGATTCTTTATGATCACATGTTGGGCATATGGGAGACGACTCTTACCACCTCCCCTCGTTCTCGTAGGTTGGACACCATGTACCGTGTTCCTCCTTGTCCTGGTTTTCATAAGACTCAGCTTCCTCATCACTCTATTGTGGTGGAGTCTGCTATGAAAAAGATCAAGAGTGCAAAAAGGCACTCTAATACTCCACCAGGAAGAGAATGCAGAACCTTAGATGCCTTTGGCAGGAGAATCTTCCAGGCCAGTATGCTTGTGGCCAGAATCAACTCCTATAGCCTCTATATGGGGATGTTTCTAAAGGAAGTTACAGATCATCTGCAAACCTTATCTCCTTTTATTTCAGAAGATAAAAGGGAAGAGTTTCTCACCTGGCTTAAACATGCCCAGGATATTTCCAAGTTTTCCAACCGTGCAGCCTTTGACTCTTTTGAAGGTGTCAGCAGAGCCTCGGCTATTGCTATAGGTGCACGCAGAGTTGCTTGGTTACAAGCTTCTGATTTGGAACCCTGGGTTCAGGATGGACTAGGTAACCTTCCTTGTACAGGTGAAAACCTTTTTGGCAAAGATTGGCAAGCAAAGGCCAACCAGATGGATGCTGAAAACTCTGCTTTAGATAGACTTTCCTAGTCTACTTCTGCTCCTTTTAGAAAGAGGTTGTTCAAAAAGATTTTTCCCAAAAAAGGGAAATATTCTTCTGTTTATGGTCAGGCCTCTTCTGCAGGTCATTTTGCTACAAAGACAGCAACAACCAAAACAGGCCAAGCCTAAGGCTGCCAGGACTGCTACGGCCCAACAGCCTCAGCCTCAGGGCCTTTGACTTACACCTAGAGAACTTAGCCTTTCTGGCTCTAGAACATCCAGAGCCTCTCACCATTCCAGGAAGGTTAGCTTATTTTGCTCCCAGATCGGAACAAATCACAGCAGAGCAATGGACCCTCTCCATCATAAGAGATGGGTACAAGCTTCATTTCTTAAACTTTCCCCCTCACACCATGGTGAAACAGTTCAATAATTCTCCAACATCTCTCCTCGACCTTCTGGGTCAGGAGATTGCTACCCTTCTTGCCCAAGGGGCAATAGAAGAAGTACCCCTTCTTCAACAGGGCTCAGGGTTCTACTCCCCCTATTTTCTCATCCCAAAGAAAACAGGGGGCTACAGACCCATCTTAGATCTCAGAGAATTGAACAAGTTTCTATGCAAGGAGAAATTCAAGATGACTTCTCTCGGAACTCTCCTTCCATACCTCCAGAGTCAGGACTGGCTTTGTTCTCTAGATCTCAAGGATGCGTACACCCATGTCCTCATCCATCCAACACACAGAAGGTTCCTTTGGTTCCTTTACCAAGGAAAGCACTACCAATACAAAGTGCTTCCTTTCGGTCTGGCCTCTGCACCAAGAGTGTTCACAAAATGCATGGCAGTAGTAGCTGCATTTCTACGCACTCTAGGGATATTCGTATTCCCATATCTGGACGACTGGCTCATTTGAGCTCCATCCCAGTCAGAGGCCCAGACTTCCCTGGTCTGCACAAGGCGTGTTCTTCAGTATCTGGGACTTGTTATAAACATTCCAAAATCCCATCTCACCCCTACTCAGTCTCTAGAGTTCATAGGGGCCTTACTGGTTACTACAACTGCAAGGGCCTATCTTTCCCAGGCCCGTTGCCTATGCTTGGTGCAGTTAGCCTCACAGATTCAGTTAAAATCCCATTTAACTGCTCGAGAGATGTTACAACTGTTAGGCCACATGATATCCACCGTGCATGTGGTTCCTTATGCTCGCCTTCACATGAGAGCAGCTCAATGGACTTTATCCACCCAATGGACCCAGGCATCAGGGTGCCTGTCAGACAAGATAGAGACCTTCAATCGCCTCTCTTGCTCTCTCCATTGGTGGAAGTCCACTCAAAATCTGTTGTTGGGGTCCCCCTTTCAACAGGTGTTACCCCAAGCAACCCTTACCACAGATGCCTCTCCAAAGGGTTGGGGAGCTCATCTACAAGATATCTCCACCCCAGGGCATCTGTTCTCCACAGGAGATATCTCTACATATCAACCTCTTAGAGCTCAGAGCAATCTTTCTGGCTCTGTCTTCCACACCCTGCTCAGCTACAAGACGTCCTCATCCACACGGACAACCAAGTAGCCATGTTCTACGTGAACAAGCAGGGGGGGGGGGGGACTGGCTCTTTGTCGCTTTGCAACGAAGCTCTGAGATTGTGGGCCTTCGCCAGAGAGCATCAAATCCATCTCATGGCAGTGTATCTTCCAGGGGTTCAAAACTCTTGGGCAGACAGACTCAGTCGAGTTCTGCTTCAACACGAATGGTGCCTCCATGGGGACCAGATAGCCAGGATCTTTCGAATTTGGGGAACCCCAGACGTAGACCTGTTTGCAAGTCCGTGGAATGCCAAACTTCCCCGGTTCTGTTCCAGGATTCCGTGTCAGGGAGTTCAGGCCAGGATGCCTTCCTCCTTCATTGGGGGCAAGATTTTCTCTATGCCTTTCCTCCTATTCCCCTCATTCCCAAGACATTGTTCAAGCTTCAGAGAGACAAGGGGTCTGTGATCCTCATAGCACCACGTTGGCCACACCAAGTGTGGTACCTTCTACTTCTGCATTTCTCTCAAGCTCCCTCCCTGGACTTGGGGTCTGCTCCAGATCTCCTCTCCCAGGAGGAAGGAACGTTGTGGCATCCAAATCCCCAGTCTCCATCTCAGGGCCTGGTTGCTGAAGGCCTAGACCTTCAAGATTTACCTCTTTCTCAGCAGGTGAAGGATATCCTTCATGCTTCCAGAAAGCCTTCCACCAGACGTTCCTATGCTTTTAAATGGAAGAGGTTTACCATTTGGTGCGCAGAGAAGGGTCTTAACCCTCTTGCAATACCTCTGAATTCTTTACTGGAGTATTTGCTGCATTTATCCCATGCAGACTTTAAGACGAATTCAATCAGAGTCCATTTGAGTGCTATTGCAGCATCCCTTAAACCCCTCAATGGACAGCCTATTTCCTCTCATCCTCTTATAGCAAGATTCATGAGAGGCCGCCTTTTGACTAAACCTCCCATTAGACCACCTCCAGTGGCATGGGACTTGAATCTGGTTCTTGGCCAGCTCATGAAGCCACCCTTCGAACCCTTAGCCACTACCTCCTTGAAATTCCTTTCCTGGAAGGTTATTTTTCTCATTGCAGTCACCTCAGCTCGCCGCATCAGTGAGTTGCAAGCCTTAGTGGCTAATCCTCCTTATACAAGGTTCCATCATGACTAGGTAGTCCTCAGAACTAATCCACACTTTATGCCTAAAGTGGTCTCACCTTTTCATCTGAACCAGGAGGTGTATTCACTTGTCTTTTTTCCAGGACCTCATGCATCAAGTGCAGAGAGGAATCTTCATACCCTGGATTGTAAAAGAGCACTTGCTTTCTACTTACAAAGGACACAGCAACATAGAAAGTCCTCTCAACTTTTTGTTGCTTTTGATCCCTCTCATTTAGGACTTCCAGTCTCTAAAAGAACTCTGTCAAATTGGATTGCTCAGTGTATTTCCTTCGCCTACCAGAGTAAGAACTTTTTCTGGAGGGCCATGTCACGGCTCACAATGTGAGGGCCATGGCAGCTTCTATGGCTCATCTAAACTCTGTGTCCATCGACCAAATCTGTCGAGCGGCCACCTGGGCCTCGGTTCATACCTTTACAGCCCATTACTGCTTGGACAAGGACTCCTGCCGGGATGCCTTGTTTGGTCAGGCTGTTCTCAAACACCTGTTCCATACCTAATCAACTCCTACCCTCCATCCCTGACTGGATGCCTTAGATTCATGGGTGGAGGTAGAGCCCTTTCCAGGGACTCACAACCTGGGTGATCTCCCAGGCATCTCTAGCTGGGGAGTCCCCATATGTGAAGACTCATTCCTGCTTGTTCCTGGAGATAGCACAGTTACTTACCTGTAACAGGTGATCTCTGGGAACAGCAGGAATAAGTCTTCACAACCCGCCCACCTCCCCTAGGAGTTGTATCTCTCTATCTATCTTTCCTTTCCTCTCTCTCTCTTTGTCTCAGCTTTAAAACTCGAACTGGAGAGAAGCAGTTAGGAAAGGCGGGAAGGCAGCACGCAGGCGCTGTGGGATGCTCCCAAAAGCTTTCCTTTTTGACGCTGGGGAGCGTTCCCGTGCAGGCTCCGTCGGTACCGACAATACCCATATGTGAAGACTTATTCCTGCTGTTCCCAGAGATCACCTGTTACAGGTAAGTAACTGTGCTTTATCCTTTCTCTACCCATCATACAGCTGTTTCCAAACAAGGGAAGCATCAATGCAGGACTTAAGAATAACTCAGTAAGGGTCTATTTAAGTGCTATTACAGCTTCCTTTAAGCCTCTAAATGGACAACCTATTTCCTCTCATCCTCTTATAGCAAGATTTATGAGAGGCCTTCTTCTAACTGAGCCTCCCATTAGGCCACCACCGTTGGCATGGGACTTAAACCTGGTTCTTGGGCAGCTCATGAAGCCACCCTTCGAACCTTTAGCTACTACCTTCTTGAAATTCCTTTCTTGGAAGGTTATCTTTCTTATTGCAATCACATCAGCACGTCGCATTAGTGAGTTGCAAGCGCTAGTAGCTAATCCACCTTATACAAGGTTCCATCATGACAAGGTAGTCCTTAGGACTCATCCACACTTTATGCCAAAGGTGGTCTCGCCTTTTCATCTCAACCAAGCGGTCTACCTAACTGTGTTTTTTCCAAGGCCTCATGCATCAAATGCAGAGAGGAATCTTCATACCTTGGACTGTAAAAGAGCTTTAGCCTTATCTCCAGGAACAAGCAGGAATGAGTCATCACGTGCGGCTACGTCGGTGCCGACGGAGCCCGCGCGGGAGGGCTCCCCAGCTTTTCGGATTGGGGGCTTTTGGGGCCTCCCACTGCGCATGCGCGCTGCCTTCCCGCCTTCCTGACCAGCTCTCGTCAGTTTCTTTTTTTCCGCGGAGCCAGCAGGTCGTGTTCCTGTCACCGCTGAAGAAATTGTTAATTTTATTGTTTTCTTTAGACCGCGTACCTGCCTTCCCCATTCTGAAACCGGTACTGCCGGTCTCTCTTTCTTTAAAAAAAAAAAAATATATGTTTCTTTTCTTCAGCACAGCTTGGTACTTTGTTAGGCCTTCAGGCCTACACAAATTCTCCTCATGGAGAAGCCAGTTCCTGCTTTTAAAAAGTGTACCAAGTGCAGTGCTGTCATTCCTGTTACAGACACCCATGAATGGTGTCTTAATTGTTTAGGACCTGACCATTCCATACCGGACTGCCCATCCTGCTCCCAGATGTCGAAACGTGGATTGCAGAACCGGGCCAACAAGTTCCATGTGCTGTTTCCTTCAGAAGCATCACAGTCATCCAGGTCTTCCTCTCCGGATGGATCTCAGGTAACCAAAACTCCAGTGGGCAAATCCTCTAAAAGCAAATCTCTTTCTAAAGATCGAGAGGCTCTCAATTCTGAGTTCGAGGATTCTGCCCAGGCCAAAAAACCCCGGCGGGAGGTTCCGGCCTCCAAAGCAATCATGGGGTCACAGGTTGACATCGATGGCACGGCCTCGACAGATCACCTGTTGTGCTGCTCTGGGGTACCGGCCCATACCGGTACCGACATCCAGGCAGCAGTGGCGTCTATGGGCAATACTGTCCAAGTCATGCAGCAAGCCATTCTGGCTTTTATTAATGCTGCTACGCCCTCGGTACCGGGTCCGGTTCCGGTAATGGCTTCCATACCGGAACCGAGGCCATCGTCTTCCAAACGCAGATCGGTTCCGCATGCCGGATCCGGGCTTTTGCCCGGTACCGATCCCATACCCGGTACGCCCGATGTCGATACCGAACGGTATGCGTATCTTGCGTTGGAAGCACATAGAGGATACTCTGCTTCTTCAGAGGATTTTAACTCCTCTGATGATTCTGATGAGTTCTCCCTTGATCTTCCTGAGGAGCCTTCTTCTCCTAAAAGGAGAATGTCTCCACCAGAGGATTTGTCCTTTCAGGACTTCATCATAGAAATAGCTAAAGGTCTTTCTATTGCTTCATCCTCTGAAAAGGAACCCAGATCAAAGAAACTGGATATTTTAGGATACTCTAAGTCTCCTAAAGAGGCAGTCACCCTGCCTATCCATGAAATCCTTCAAGAACACTTGATGGACTTATGGGAGGCTCCTCTAACATTGTCTCCTTCTTCTCGCAGGTTGGACACCATGTACCGTGTCCCCCCTTCTCCTGGTTTCCAAAAAACCCAGTTGCCTCACCATTCTATTGTGGTGAAGTCTGCAATGAAGAAGATAAAGAGTACCAAAAGGCACTCTTCTACTCCTCCAGGGCGAGAATGTAAGACTCTAGACTCTTTTGGCAGGAAAATTTTCCAGGCTACTATGCTTATAGCCAGGATTAATTCCTATAGTCTTTACATGGGCATGTTTCTCAGTGAAATCGCTCTAAAAGTTCGGCATTTTTGCCCCCTTCATCCCTGAGGATAAAAGGGAGGAGTTCATTTTCTTAGTGAAACACCTTTTGGATATTTCAAAGTTCTCCAACAGGGCAGCTTTTGATTCCTTTGAGGGTGCTGGTAGGGCTTCGGGCATTGCTATAGCAGCCCGACGTCTTGCTTGGCTCCAGGCTTCTGATCTAGAACCTTGGGTCCTAGATGGCTTACGGAATCTGCCCTGTACAGGTGAGAACTTATTTGGTGAGGAGTGGCAAATTAAGGCCACTCAAATGGACGCAGAAAATGCCACCTTAGATAGACTTTCTAAGTCTACCTCCACTCCTGCCAAAAAGAAGTCTTTTAAGAGGCCTTATTACAAGAAGTCCAGATTTTCCACAAATACTGGCCAACAATCCTCTCAGCCTCGTTTTGCTGCTAAACGTCAGCAACCTAAACAGGCAAGGTCAAAGCCTGCGGCGTCTGCTACGCCTCAGCAGGCTCAACCCCCTCAGGGGTTTTGACTTGCCCCTAGAGAACTTAACTTTTCTGGCTCTAGAACAACCAGAGCCCCTCACCATACCCGGAAGGTTAGCTCACTTTGCTCCCAGATGGGAGCAAATTACATCAGAGCAATGGACCCTCTCTATCATCAGAGAGGATTACAAACTCCATTTTTCGGTTGCTGATAGACTTTTCACTGAATCCTTCTTCCTCTTTTGAGGTTTAGAACCTGTAGTTTGCTTCTTCTCGTTACAAGCATCTACATCGGTTCCATCCTAAATTTTACATTAAAGAGACATCCTGACTTTTAGCTCATGGAGCTTCTTAGCATAATTATGCTTAACAGGTAGTAAAGTTACTCCTCTTTCTTCTAAGTAGATAGAGGAGTAACAACTATCAATAAAGTCGTCTATGCCTTTACCTTTGACAGTTTCTCCTGTATCAGCACGTCTCATACTATTCTTTTCAGAGATTTACTCCATCGTAAGTCTTTTTCAACTGTCCCTCTTACTAAGACATTTTGGTCTGTAAGAGTGATACCACTTAACTGAAGGCTTATCCCTAAGCCCCTAAGTTTCTTTTCAGGGTTGTCTTCCCCTTGCATTCTTGTTTTGTGGCAGCTTCTCAGACAGAGTCTTCACATATGTCTGTGGGTCTTTTTCCAATCTTGAGACCTAGGATTTGTTCTGCTGCCCTAACAATACTTAGAATGCAGGGGCTCTTAGTGGTTAGACCACTGACTTGCTGACCAAGCAACCAGGGCTTGATCTCCAATATCAATCTTTCTGGCCTTAATACTAAGTCCCAGACAGACTAAGAACCTTTTCTGGTTTTCTTGTTAGACACATCAGCATACCTTCTATCCTTAGCCTTCCCCAATCCTTGGGCTTTGGCGGAGTAGTTCAGGTTACATACTGGCTCTTAAACAGCCAGTTTTTTCTTCTAACCAACCTGCAACATGCTCTCTGCATCTCTACAGAGCAGCTCTACACTATGGGCCCTTGCTAGAGAGCAAATAATTCCAGATGGTTAGGAAGGGCTTTACTGGGTTCTTCCCTACCCTTACCATTTCCATTAAAGTCTCCTTCTTCAATAAAGGACACAGGTCTTTAATTAAGTGAAGACCTAAAGAATTATCCAATTCCCTGGGTTGGTTCACATACCCAGTGGACCCCTTCACCAGGGATGGTTTTCTTTTAGTAACAGCCAGCCCTTGTCTTGTATTTTCTTCCACCCTCATTTCTTCATGGGGTAATTCATATCGAGCGCAAGAATGCATCATACTCATTTTGCCCTCATAGAAGGTATCTCATTTCATTGCATCTTCTTCTCCAGCTGCCATGCTGGAGTTATGAAAGGATCCAGACTTACTGTCTGTAGATTAAAAACATCCTCCTTTCCTGGTTATTTAAGGGCTAGAGTTCTTAGACTTCTCCTGTCAGTGAGAGCACTCCCTTAGCTCTCCCAACCATAACCAGGGAGAATGAATTCTCTAAACATCTCCTCAAGCAGGTATTCCCTTCTTGTTATTAGATGAATCTTTCTCTCTCCACATATCCCTATGTGGGGACATGGGTATATATATATGTATACATGTATAGAGACATGCATGTCTGTACCCATATATATATCCATATATATATATATATCTGTATTTATCTATCTATATATATATTGCAATATATGATGATAGGTGGATATGTGTCTATATATTTTTTTTCTATCTGTCTGCCTAGGTTTATAGATATATATATATATATATATCCCCTATACGGCCCCGACAGATAGTCGCTATCCCTTTCAATGCTGATCCAGCATGTTTAGGGCTCTACATAAACAACCACTTCCCTGTGGTAGTTAAAGGGTTTCCACCATGACCTTCAGTTTAGGTACATCTGAAGCCCTCCATGTACCATCTTTTTTCCTAAGTGACTTCAATTAGGAAGGACATTCTGAATCTTCTGAAAATAGGAGGCTACAATGCCTCATACTTCTGTCCTTCTTTGTTATCGGGTGTAGGGATCTTCAAAGCCCCTCTTCTCCTATAAGAACTGTCTCTTTAAGGTCAAAAGAGTTTCAGGCTTATCTAATAGGGACTTCTGCGTTTTCCCACAAAAGTCCTGCCACATTGAACTACCCCAGTTCCCCCTGGGACTTTTCTCGCCCTAAGGGTTCAGAGCTCAACCTGTCTTTTGCACAGTTTAGTTACTTCTGCTCTACATTGAGGTACTCCTTGAGAATATTCTGCTGGTTCATATTAGCAGACCTATATGAACCTTCATAAACTTTTTTCAATACCACCAGGTGAGGTCCATATGGGTATATTGCAGTTCAATATTTACTACTGGATATTATCCACACAGGGTCTCCTATCTAGGCGTCCTGTTTGGTCCAGCTGTCCATAGCACATCTTTTTCTTCCAACTCCTACCCTCCATCCCCAGGATGCCTGAGGTTCTGTCGAATAGCATGGCCTTTTTCAGATTTGCAGCATGCTGGGACTCCTCCAGGCATCTTAGCTTGGGAGTCCCCATATGTGAAGACTCATTCCTGCTTGTTCCTGGAGATAGCACAGTTACTAACCTGTAACAGGTGATCTCTGGGAACAGCAGGAATAAGTCTTCACAACCCACCCACCTCCCCTAGGATTTGTATTTCTCTATCTCTATCTTTCCCCTCTCTCTCTCTCTCTCTTTGTCTCAGCTTTAAAACTTAACTGAGAGGCAGTTGGGAAAGGCGGGAAGGCAGCCCGCAGGCGTGGTGGGATGCTCCCAAAAGCGTTCTAATTGGATGCTGGGGAGCGTTCCCGCGCAGACTCCGTCGGTACCGACATACCCATATGTGAAGACTTATTCCTGCTGTTCCCAGAGATCACCTGTTACAGGTAAGTAACTGTGCTTTCCAGTTCCTCGAGACAGTACGGTTGTGGTCGATACTCAATTTATTTCGTGGTTCCCAAGAAAGACGGGTCCTGTCGCCCAATTCTGGACCTCAAAGGTGTAAACCATTCTCTGAGTGCCTCATTTTCGCATGGAAACCTTGTGTTCAGTTATCGTGGCAGTACGAAAGGGAGAATTTCTGAGGTGTCTCGATCTCACCAAAGCATACCTGCATATACCAGTCAGACAGGATCATCAATGTTTTCTAAGGTTTGCAGTGCCTCAGGCATTTTCAGTTCCAGGCTTTGCCTTTCAGCCTAGCGATGGCACCATGCACCTTCACCAAGGTGGTGATGGTGGTGGCGGCGGCCCTTTGCAAAGAGGAAGTGTTGGTACACCCCTATCTCGACGACTGGTTGATTCGAGCAAAGTCCAGGAACTAAAGTGTACGAGCTACATCCAGAGTGGTACAGCTCCTAGAGGACCTTGGTTTGGTGGTCAACATGACCAAGAGCCGATTAGTACCCACTTAGGTTCTAGAATTTTGGGAGTCCGGTTTGACATGCAATGGGGTTCGGTGTTTCTGCCGGATCACCGGGCTCAAGGACTTTGTCTCTTGGTGCGCACCTTCTTGAAGTGCTCAGCACCAACAGCCTTGCAGTATCTTCAAGTGCTGGGAACGATGGCAGCAACTCTAGAGGTGGTGGTACCATGGGCGAGAGCGCACATGCGCCCGCTGCAGAGCTCTTTGCTCTGCCGCTGGTCCCATCAGGAGGATTCTCTGTCCAAATGGCTGCCTTGTCTGAGAAAAGTCAGAGAGTCTCTTCAGTGGTGGCTTTTTCCAGAGAATCTGGCGGCGGGCATGCCTCTTGAGAAGCTGCAGTGGGTTCTTGTCTTAACCGATGCCAGTCTGGTGGGTTGGGGAGCTCTTCGTGCAAGGCAGTTGGAACGGACAAAGTGCAGTGGTCAATCAACCGTCTGGAATTGAGCAGTAGCTCTAGCGCTCCGCGCTTTCGATCGGTCTGAGTTCTGTCGGACAATGCCTCCGCGGTGGCGTATCTCAACAGGCAAGGGGGTACAGGGAGTGCGGCTCTGGCGGAGGAGGCGGCAGCAGCCTTGTTCAGCTGGGTGCAGAGTCGGCTTCAGACTCTATTAGCAGTGCACATTGCGGGAGTAGACAATGTGACAGCAGATTATCTCAGTCGGGTTCGCGTAAACCCCAGAGAGTGCAAGCTTCACTCTGAGGTCTTTGCACAGATAGTTCACAGATGGGGAACTCCCATAATGGATCTGATAGCTACATTCAGGTCAGGCAAGACGAGTCGCTGCTTCAGCAGGAGGCAAGAAAGGATGTCTGAGGGTCTGGATGCATTAACATAAGAACATAAGATATGCCATACTGGGTCAGACCAAGGTCCATCAAGCCCAGTATTCTGTTTCCAACAGTGGCCAATCTAGGTCATATGTACCTAGCAGTTTCCACAAGAGACACAAGTTCCACAATGCTTGTACTGGGTCAAGCATTGATATCTTTGGTCACTTCTTAATAATGGTTTATGGACCTTTCCTCCAGGAACTTGTCCAAACCTTTTTTAAACCCAGCTACACTAACAGCCTTTACTACATCCTCCGGTAACAAATTCCAGAGTTTGATTACACGTTGAGTGAAAAAATATTTTCTTTTATTAGTCTTAAATAGTTTACCCTGTAGCTTCATTGCATGTCCCCTAGTCTTTCTATAGTCTGATAAGGTAAACAATCGATCTACGTTTACCCGTTCCACTCCGTTCATTAATTTATAGACTTCTATCATATCTCCCCTCAGCCGTCTCTTTTCCAGGTTAAAGAGCCCTAACCTTTTCAGCCTTTCTTCATAGGAGTATCCTTCCATCCCCTTTACCATTTTGGTGGCTCTTCTCTGTACCTTTTCTAAAATCGCTATATCCTTTTTAAGATACGGCGACCAGAATTGCACACAATATTCAAGGTGCGGTCTCACCATGGAATGAGATAGAGGCATTATAATATCTTTTGTTTTATTTTCCATTCCTTTCCTTATCATACCTAGCATTCTATTTGCTCTCTTGGCTGCCGCTGCACACTGGGCCGAGGGTTTTAACATGGTATCCACAATGACACCTAAATCTTTTTCCTGGGTGGTGGTTCGTAATGTGGAACCTTGCATCGTGGAACCATAGTTTGGGTTGTTCTTCCCTAGGTGCATAACCTTGCACTTGTCCACATTAAATTTCATCTGCCATTTTGATGCCCAGTCTTCCAATTTATCAAGATCCTCTTGCAATTTTTCACAATCCTCTTGGGTTTTAACAACTTTAAATAGTTTTGTGTCATTTGCAAATTTGATAACCTCACTCGTTATTCCACTTTCCAGGTCATTTATGAATATGTCAAAAAGCAGCGGACCCAGCACAGATCCCTGGGGTACACCACTATTCACCTTTCTCCATTGGGAAAATTGGCCATTTAGCCCTATCCTCTGCTTTCTATCTTTTAACCAGTTCCTGATCCACAATAGTACATTGCCTCCTATCCCATGACTCTTTAGTTTTGCCAAAAGTCTCTGAGGGACCTTGTCAAAGGCTTTCTGAAAGTCCAGATACACAATATCAACCGACTCACCTTTGTCCACCTGTTTGTTCACTCCTTCAAAAAAACATAACAGATTAGTAAGACAAGATCTTCCTTGTCTAAAGCCATGTTGGCTGTCTCCCATTAGGTTGTGACTATCTACATGCTGAGTAATTTTATTCTTTATGATGGTTTCTACCATTTTTCCTGGTACTGACGTCAGGCTCACCGGTCTGTAGTTTCCCGGATCACCCCTGGAACCCTTTTTAAAAATTGGTGTTACATTGGCGATCCTCCAATCTTCAGGTATTAGAGATGATTTCAATGATCGTTCACAGATTACTGATAGCAGTTCTGCAAATCTCATATTTCAGTTCTTTCAACACCCTTGGATGTATACCATCTGGCCCAGGTGATTTGCTACTCTTCAGTTTATCTAATAGTTGTAAGACAGCTTCCCGATGTATCGATATTTCCTTCAATTCTTCCGCACCTTTAAATACCACTTCAGTCATGGGTAACATCCCTACATCTTCCTCAGTAAAGACCGAAGCAAAGAATTCATTCAGTCTCTCCGCTATTGCCTTGTTGCCTCTTAGTGCTCCTTTAACCCCTTTATCATCTAATGGACCAACTGACTCTCAGGTTTTTTGCTACGAATGTACTTGAAAAGGTCTTTATTTCGCGTTTTTGCTTCCGCAGCAAGCTTCTTCTCAAATTCTCTTTTTGCCTGCCTTATCAATGCCTTGCATTTGACTTGCCAGTGCTTCTGCTGTTTCCAGGTTTCGTCGTTTGGCTCTTTTTTCCATTTCCTGAAAGATGCTTTTTTGTCAACAGCCTCTCTGACCTCACCTTTAAACCATGCTGGCAGTTTTTTGGACTTCCTTCCACTTTTCTTAAAGCGTGGAATACAGCTGGTCTGGGCTTCCAAGATAGTATTTTTCAACAACACCCAAGCTTGATGTACGTCTTTAACCTTCGCAACTGCTCCTTTTAGTTTTTTTTTTTTTTTTATATACTTTATTTAATAACCACCAACAAATTCCATATACAATGTACAAATTTTCCTCAGAGGGGTGTACTCTGATCCCCTCACAGAGGATAAACAAAGCAAAAATAACAGGCGGAATGTTTTCTCCCAATACAGTCCCCCACTCCCCCCCCACCCCGCTACCCTCCCCCCGCTTCCCCTTACCCAAAGCACACCACCCTATGCCCTCCGTACCCACCCACTGTGCTGCGTATGCTCTACTTCACTCACCAACCAGCTGTCTCCTTAACTACCAACATGTAAGACCTCATTCCGACATCGAGCACTCAACTGTTGTATATAAGGCTCCCAGACACGCATAAATATTGTCCAGCGTTTGACACTGCCCCGTGCACCCCAGCGCTCTATAAGCATCATTTGATGGAAGCAATTGCGCCATTCACCAAAGGAAGGTGGGCTACTTACCCTCCAAAGACGCAGAATGGGCCCCTTCCCAACCAAGCAGGCCTTACGCACCAACAGTCTTTCCCCCTCCGCCACTGGGCAGGGGGGATCAAGCCGATCAAACACCACAAGGGCCCCAGTCCATCTCACACGTCGCTGTAGTACGCTATTCAGAAAGGTATTTATCCTTGTCCAGTAGAGGCGGATTGATCGACAACCCCACCACATATGGTAGAGAGTTGCCAAGGGTTCTGAACATTTCGGGCAAGTCCCGTCCGTGGTTAAGCGACTACGTAATGCCCTCCGTGGGGAAAAGTACACCCTAGTTACACATTTAAATTGTGTCTCCCTCCAGCGGGCCTCCAGGGACAGCTTTACTATCCTTCGTAAGGCCTGAAGCACAGTCCCGGGGGGCACTTCCTCCCCCGATTCCCTTTCCCAAGCTGCCTCAACTCCCTGATAGTCAAAGGCAAGACGAAGGCTAGCCAGACGCTTCTTGAAATCCGAGATCGTTGGGGGGCGCTCCTCCCCGAGACTAAAAAACTGCAGTATCTGCGCAGAGCGATCCACATGTAACGCATCGCAGGGAAGGGAAGACACATAGTGCGCAAGCTGCATATAAGCGAAGCAATGCCTAGAAGATATCTCATATTCTCTGCTTAGAGCCAAGAAGGATTTACACAGCCCAGAAGGCTCGACCACGTGCCCGACGTTCTGGATACCCCGGGCGGCCCACTCCCGGAAAACCGTTGTCTCCGAGCCTGGGAGAAAGGTAGCGTTGCCTTGCAAGGGGAGCCAGCTGGTAACCCTCCATGAGGTGTTCCAACGGAGGTTAAGGTGCTTCCAGGTTCGCAGAGCAGATCCAATCAGCTCACTACGCACGACATGGCGAGGAAGGGTATGGCCGGTCCCATGTAGAACCCCCAACAACGTCAAGGGCGCCACAAAACACTCCTCCAGAGCTCGCGGAGTATACACTTCTGTCCCACCCAGCCAATCGCCGAGGTGTCGAGCCTAACACGCCATAGCGTATCCCATAAGGTCCGGGAGACCCATCCCCCCTTCCCGCCAAGGCCCCACCATTCGTGCCCACGAGATACGCGCCTTCCCTCCTTTCCAGAGGAACTGTCGAAGGGCGACCTCAAATCGTCGAATGTCGCGTCGGAGCACCCAAACGGGCAGCGTTTGAAACCAATACAACAATCGTGGTAAAATTACCATTTGAATCGCTGCTATCCTCCCCGATAGGGATAGCGGGAGTAGTTCCCACGCTTTCAATTGTTGTTGAAGCCTCTTTAGGGACCGCTCCAGGTTGCGCGAATAGAGCCTTTGAGGGTTGCGAGTCAGCACTATACCTAAGTAGATAAATTCCTCGCCCGCCCACCTAAGGGGGAAGTTGCCCGCCCAAGTCCCACACAACCGCGCAGAGACATCCAACGCCTCTGATTTATCCCTATTAATGCGCAGCCCAGCGAGGCCACCGTAGCGCACAAACTCCTCTAAAAGTTGCGGCAGTGACTTTTAGTTTTTTCTTAACTGTTTTCCTCATTTTATCATAGTCTCCCTTTCGAAAGTTAAAAGGTAGTACTGTGGATTTCCTTACTATCCCTCCTCCACTAATTAAATCAAAGGTGATCATGCTATGATCACTATTGCCAAGTGGCACCAACACCCTTATCTCTTGCACTAGATCTGGTGTTCCATTAAGGACTAGGTCTAATATGGCTTCCCCTCTGGCCGGTTCATGAACCAGCTGCTCCAAGAAGCAGTCATTTATTTCATCTAGGAACTTTATCTCCCTATATGTCTTTCTGCCTTGGGCGCTCATAGGTCGGGTGATTCAACGCATAGAGGCCCATTGGGTGCAGATACTTTTAATCGCTCCGGATTGGCCTCGATGACCGTGGTACACCAATTTGGTGCGTCTTTCCGACTGCCGGCCTTGGCGACTTCAGATTCGGGAGAATCTCCTTCAACAGGGACCCCTTCGAATGCCACAAGTGGATCGGTTCTTGCTTATGGCTTAGCCCTTGAAAGGGCAAGGTTAAGGAAGAAGGGTTACTCTTGTGCAGTAATATCTACCTTCCTCTTAGCCAGGAAACAGTCAACCTCGCTAGCTTACGTTCACCTTTGGCGTGTTTTTGAAGATTGGTGTGCAGTGCGCAAAGCATGGCCGACTTTGGCTTTGATTCAAGAGATCTTGAGTTTTCTGCAGGATGGTTTTGACGAGGGACTAGCAGCCAGTTCGTTGAGGGTGCAGTTGGCAGCTCTCTCTTGCTATCGCGGAAAGGTTCAAGAGGTCGCTTTGGGCTCTCATCCAGATGTCTTATGTTTTTTAAGGGCTGTGTCTCGTCTGCGGCTGCCCAGGAGAGTGGTGATTCCTCCTTGGGATCTCCTCTTGGTCTTAAGTGTGCTGACGAAAGAGCCCTTCGAACTCTTGCGCCAGGCTTCATTAAAGGATTTGACCTTGAAGGCTGTCTTTTTGGTGGCAATCTGCTCGGCACGCCGAGTTTCAGAATTGCAGGCTTTATCTTGTCGGGAGCCATTTCTGACCACCTTTAGGGATAAGGTAGTTTTGCGTCCCGTTCCATCGTTCCTGCCAAAGGTGGTTTTGGCGTTTCATGTGAACCAATCGGTGTCTTTACCAGTGTTAAGAGCTTCGGGGGAGAGTGTTTTGGAGCGTAGTTTACGCTTGCTGGACATAAAGAGGGTCTTTCATTATCTGAAGATGTCGGAGCCTTTTTGTAAGACGGATCATTTGTTCATTCTGTTTGGAGGGCCCATTAAGGGTGAAGCAGCAGCCAAGGCTTCCATTTCCAGATGGGTCCGCGAGGTGATTTCTTCAGCTTATATATGTTGCAAGGTCATCAGGTCCCCTTGGGGTTGCGGGCTCATTCTACCAGAGCTCAGGCAGCTTCGTGGGTGGAGTATACATTGGTTCCTCCGGTGGAAATTTGCAAAGCGGCTACATGGTCTTTGCATACCTTCAGTAGACATTGTCTGGATGTCCATGCGGCAGGGGATGCCTGTTTCAGGTCGGCAGTGTTGTGGGTTGGTTTGGCAGGTCCCTCCCATTGATTTACTGCTCTGATACATCCCAGAGGTGCGGGACTGGACTGTAGGGACGATAAGGAAAGAGAAATTAGACTTACCTGCTAATTGTTCCTTGAGGAACTCCAGTCCAGTCCCGGATCCCACCCAGGGTTTTGTTCAGTCGGCTAATACAGAGCTTGTGCGCTTCGATCAGTTCGATCGGTGAGAGGGGTAGCCACGAGCTTTGTGCGTCTCAAGCTATTTTTTTTCTCACTATCCTTTTTCTCTTTTTCTCTCTCTCATGCCTTGTTGCATTCTCTTGTCTCTCCTTTATCTACTTCTCCTTCGGCAGCAGAGGAGGAATTTTCCTCTGGTTCTGGGGGGAGACATTTGTGGGTTGTGTTCGTAACTTACCTGTTGGGTTAAGTGTTAATGAATTTTTGGATATTATAGCTACTTATTTGTTGCTCCTCTTAGTCTGCTTTGTCAGTAGGTCACTGGGAGCTGGTGGGAGGTGCCAGCAGTATATGTGCAAGTGGCTTCAGAATTCTGACATGCCCATTCTCCAAGCTGTGGGAGGAGGTGCACTACCCAGAGGTGCGGGACTAGACTGAAGTTCCTCAAGGAACAACAATTAGCAGGTAAGTCTAATTTCTCTTTATCAACCGGAATCTTTCCCTCCCCCTGGAAATCAGCCATCATCAGGCCACTACTTAAGCAATCCTCCCTCGACCCTTCTGTTCTAGCACATTGGCGCCCAGTCTCAAACCTCCCTTTTTTGGCAAAGATACTAGAAAAGCTCATTTGTCTGCAGTTAGCATCCCACGTTGAATCCACTAACACCCTCCATCCTCGGCAGTCTGTATTCCGCTCCGGCCACAGCACGGAGTCTGTACTACTAGCACTTCTGAACAAACTTCATGTTGTACATGATCATGGGGCTATTACCTTAGTAGTTTCACTGGATCTCTCCTTTGCATTTGACTTGGTAGACCATTGTTCATTACTCTCTCGCTTGCATGACTCTGTGATTCGGGGCACAGTGTTGCAGTGGTTTTGCTCCTTTCTTACTTCCTGCACTTTTTCTGTTCACTTAAATGGTCAGTCCTCCGCTTCAATCCCCCTGTCTTGTGGGGTACCTCAGGATTCTGTACTCTCCCCTTTGCTCTTCAACATTTTCCTCGCTCCTTTGCCCCTCCTCGTGCAGCAATTCCCAGTCTCCACGTATCTATATGCTGATGATATAGTCCTCTTTCACACATCCCCAGTGATGGTGGATATCTCCCTTCTTAATGAATGTCTAGCTCACATTGCCACTTGGATTTCTTCCCATTTTCTACACCTTAACCCCTCTAAATCCACTGCTATGTGGGTTTCTCTAAGTATGCCTTGTCTGGACGTCGCTCCTCAGCTTGGTTCTACTTTAATCCCTTTGGTCTCATTTCATTACTTGGGTGTAATACTGGATTCTTTGCTCTCTTCACGAACATGTCCATCCTCTCGCGTTGATCCTTTTGCGCACTCTGGCAGATTAGAGCAGTCTGTTCTCTACTTCCTCCCTCCTCACTTATCACCCTGCTACTGGTCCTCGTGATGAGTAGGCTAGATTATTGCAATGTGGCCCTTGCTAACTTGTCCCTCTATCAGCTTCAGCATCTACAGTTATTGCAAAATACAGCCGCTCATCTTATTACTCACGCCGGCGTTATGATCACCTTACTCCCTTTCTGATACGTCTACACTGGTTACCCCTTCATTATAGAATTCGGTATAAATTTCTGATTTTGACCCACAAAGCTATTCGTTCCTCAACTCAGTATCTCACCGATCTCATAGCACTGCACACACCCTACCATCAACTCCAGTCACTCCATGCCAGTCGCCTTACTCTGCCTTCCTCCCCTTCCCAGGCCCACCTAGAACTAACCCATCACGCGGCATTTTTCTTTCTCAGCCTCTCACTCTGGAATGCATTACCACCTCCACTCTGTCTTGAGCCTTCCTACAAGAAATTTAAGGCACTCCTCAAAACACACTTGTTTCAACAGGCATTTGACCTGCCAGTCACAAACCCTCCTTAGTTACTTCCCTCTGTTCCTTACTGTCTCTGTTAACTGTATTGTACCTCTTACTACTTTCCTGTCAAGTAAATGGCTTTCTTTTCCTCTTTCCTACAGCATCGCTATTTTATTGTAAACCGCCCTAAAGCCATGGCGTGGGCGGTATATCAATAAAGATAAAGATCTACAATGCTATCTAAGCTTTCAAGCCATGGCTTCATGGAGAAGGAATCATGATCAGGACAAACAAGTCACCATGTTTTATATCAAACAAGGCAAGTTGGGATGCCTGCAATTCTGTCTGGAAGCAACAAAAATTTGGCATCTGGCCTGTTGCCTTCAAATCATGCTTCAAGCAATACTATCTGCCAAGGAAATAAAACAAATTAGCAGGTTCCCTCAGTCGACATGAGTGGTCTCTAGACCTAAAAGTTGCATTCAATCTCCTCAACCTTTAGATAACTCCAGAAATAGATCTTTTCACCTTGGAAGACCACAGAAAATATGCAGTTTTCTGCTCCATTCAGCCCAGTATGGAGCACTTGGCACACAATACTTTTGCAGTCTTTTAAGGGCAAAGGGAGCCTCCATTGCAAGTTTCTGGTCTGCATCCATGTAAAACATCTGCAGAGTGGCCATATGGTCTTCTGTCTGTACCTTCACAAAGCTTTACTGCAGAGGTTCCCAACTCCAGTCCTTGAGGGCCAAACACCATTCAGGTTTTCAGGCTGTCCCTAATGAATATGCATGAGATGCATTTGCATGCACTGCCCCATTGTATTCAAATGTATCTCATGCATATTCATTAGGGACAACCTGAAAACCTGAATGGTGTTTGGCCCTCCAGGACTGGAGTTGGGAACCTCTGCTTTACTGCTTAGACAAGTCCACTGTCCAAGATGCAATTTTTGGCCAGGCAATTCTCTACAATCTATTTGCTCAGTAATGGTTCCTCTCTACCGCCACCTGCATCAATCTTGGGCTATTTAGAAAGCAGAAATGGACACAATCCTCAGCTTTGGATTCATCCAGTAAGTGGGTCTTGGACTGGTCTAGCAGGACTCCAGGAAAGGAAATTAATGGTGAGTAAAATTTCCCCTTCCAGATTTTCCTGCTAGACCAGTCCAGACAAATGGGAAGTACCAAAGCTACTCCACACTGGGGTGGGAAAAATTGCAGCCGCAAGCACACCAGAGCCAAACTGTGCTGCCGCTTGATCTTGGACTTCAGACAATAATGCCTGACAAAGGTAGATAAAGAGGACCAAGTTGTGGCACTACAGATATTTAGAGGAGAAACATAGGACGACTCTGCCCAGGAAGCTGCCTGGGTCTGGTAGAGTGAGCCATAAGGCTATTAGGGATGGACATACCCCGCAACAAATATGCCAAAGCAATGGTCTCTCTGATCCAGTGGCCAAGTGTAGCCTTTGATGCCACCTGTCTCTTACGAGGCCACACAGAAAGGCAGAAAGGATTAGTCTTCTCCAAATAACACAGCAATGCTCTCTGTACATCCCCAAAGAGTAAACCTTTATCCCTGCCAGTGCACTGCTCCGGAGTAAAGACTGGAAGAGAAATGACCTGATTGACATGAAATGGAGAAATCACTGGGTAAAAATGAGGGCACTGGATGCAAGGACACTCCTTCAGCCGAAAAGAATGAGAGGATCCCAACAAGAGCACCTGTAGCTCTGAGATCTGCCGCGCTGAAGTAATCGCCACCAAAAAGATGGTTTTCAGAGAGAGATCCTTAATGGTTGCCCACTTAAGGGGTTCAAAGGGAGAATGCATCAAGGCCGGAAGCACAAGCGCCAAATCCCAGGAAGGAACCGCTGGTCACACTGGAGGATGGAGCGCTCAAATGCTCATCATGAGGGAGCGACCCACTATCAGGCCATGAAAGCAGGAAAGAGCTGCAACCTGCACCTTGTGAGAATTCCAGGCCAAGCCCTTCTCAAAACTATCCTGAAGGAAATGTTAGAACTGAAGGGATATGTAGTGCCATGGAGAAATATGGCACTGCTGACACCAAGCCTCAGACACCATACTCAAGCAGAAGCCAGGGAGGTGGAGCATCTTCTGGCCCACAGCAGTGTGGACACTCACTATTGAGTAACCTTTTATGAGCTAAATGTCTCAAGGGCCAGACCATAAGTGAGATGGGAACCAGATCATTCAAGAGGACTGGTCCCTGCCACAGCATAGGTTCAGGGGCTGCGCCACAAGAAACCGCACGAGGTCTGTATACCACGGCCTTTGTGGCCAGTCTGGGGTGACCAGGATCACCAAGTGGGAGTGCTGTTCTATCTGTCAAAGGACCTGGGCTATCATGGCTCATGGGGGGAAAACAGAGGAGAGGGTTCTGGAGCCAGTGTTGGACCAGGACATCCAGCCCCTTCGATCCAGTCTCCTTGTAGCAGCTGAACTAGTTGAGTACCTTGGTGTTGGCGGCTGTCGCCATTAAGACTGCGTTTGGCATCCCCCATTGGTCCACTAGGTGGAAGAAGGCCCACGAGCGAGCTCCCACTCCCCAGGATTGAGGAGATGCCGACTGAGGTAATCTGCCTCCACATTGTCTTGCCCTGTGATGTGTTGCGCCGACAGGGCCTGAGGGTGGTGGTCCACCCATGGGAACAGAAGGGACGTTTCTTGCCCAGCGCCTGAGCATTTGATCCTGCCCTGACAATTCACATAAGCTACTGCTGTTGCATTTTCATAGAGGACCCGTACCACGCGACACCAGACCTGGTGGAGAAAATGCATCGGAGCCATACTTATTGCCCTGACTTCCAGACGATTGATAGACCACTTGGCTTCCAGCTAGGACCAGTGTCCTTGGGCTGTCCGGCCCAGGCAGCCCCCACTTGGCTAGACTGGCTTTGGTCATGAAGACCTAGGCAGGTATCTTGAGGGGCATCTCTCCAAGCATCTTGTCCAGAGAGACCCACCAAGAAAGTCCGTCTCGCCACTGGGGGAGCAGCAGTTGGGCCAATGAAATCCTGAGTGACTGACGACAATCGGGACAGCAATGCTCTCTGCAGAGGTCGCATATGTGTTTGCGCCCATGGAACCAATTCTAAGGTCACCGCTGTTGACCCCTGGAGCTGCCGATTAATTCCAGACAGTGGGAGCTGGTTTCACCAGAAAATCCCAGAGCTGACAAGTGAATTTGACCCAGAGGTCCACAGTCAAACGCTCTTCCCTGAAGTGTATCGAAACAAGTACCCAGAAGCTATGTTTTGGACTGGCGGCAGGCAACTCTCTTGTTGTGATTGACCAAGCCGAGACTTTCAAGCAGCTGGATTACCCACTGTACAGACTGAAGCGCCTCCATTTGGGACTTGACCCAGATGAGCCAATGAAGATAAGAGTGTACACACATCCCCTTGTGCATGAGGGCCACCACAACTACCATCATGACCTTGGAAGAGGTCTGGGGGGGGCAGTTACCAAACCAAACGGCAGTGCCTGAAATGGAATATGACTCCCCAGCATCTCAAATTGCAAGAAACGTTGCTGATCATGCCTGATGGAAATATGAAAATAGGCCTTCTCCAGATCCAAGAAAGACTGGTAAAGGGGGACTGTTGCTTCTGGAGGGAGATCTGCAACTGAGTATTTACTTCTGGTAATTTTCTAAAATGAATGCTTTGTATTAAAGCTAATTAATCTGTGATCCACTATTTTTGTTAAATCAGTCAGGGCCTAGTAGCAGCAGTTTAAGTTTACATTTAAAACACAGAGGAGAACTCTCTGGTTACATTTCATACCCAGCAGAGAGCTTGTACTTTAAATTTAATAGTCACTCGGCCTAGTAACAGCAAAGTACTTTTAGTTTAAATTTAAAACACAGAAGAGAGCTTTCTGGTTACATTTGGAACCCAGCAGAGAGCTTGTAGTTTACATTTAATAGTCACTCAGGGCCTAGCATCAGCAAAGTTCTTTTAGCTTAAATTTACAACACAGAAAAGAGCTTTCTGGTTAAATTTAGAACCCAGCAGAGAGCTTGTGCTTTAAATTTCATAAGAAGTTAGAGCCTAGCAGCAGCTAAGAGCTATAATTTAAATCAAATCAGAATATAGCTTACCTCAGCAGCACAAGACAGGGTACTGTGTAGCAGCCCTCTTTTAATAAGTGTTAATTCCCTCCCACCCTCCCCACACCCACCCACTCCTGGGATAATCGTAGCTTTATAGGTACTTACACATCTTAAAAGACAGGAGGTGCTCTCAGGTGAAGCTCATTACCCAAATCAGTCATACACTAAGGACCTGAGATTAGTTAAGCTTCAGGTGAACAAGGTATATTACACGTATTAGGTTCAGTTTTATTAGTATAAATATCCATAGCAACCCTTAGTAAGTAAAGAACTTAGATCTAAACACAAACTTAAAACTAAGATGCAGACAACAGTCCAGCAGCAGGATGGGGGCTTTCCAGTCTTTTGCATTGAGTGTCACATGTATGATTTTCTCCCAGTTGGTGAGAGGTCTTACGTGTGCACTAGGTGCAAGGAGCTCTTTGCTCTCAGGGAACGAGTCCGTTCTCTAGAGGCTAAAGTAGCAGACTTGGAAAGCATAAGACAGAGAGAGAGGTACATAGACGAGACCTACAGGGATATAGTCCTGAAGTCCCACCTCCAGTCTGGCAGCATCCCTGTTGCCATGGAGGAGAGAGGTCACGTGACAGGAGAGCATCACCCTGGTGTGGCAGGAAGTGATCCTGTAACTAGGACCTGTCCTCCAGGTGATGTAAAACCCTCTCACACCGAGGAAGTTTCTCCAGGGCCATGTGCCCATGAGGGAAGGGTTAGGACAGCCGTTATAGTTGGTGATTCGATCATTAGGCATGTAGATAGCTGGGTGGCTGGTGGACGTGAGGATCGCCTGGTAACATGCCTGCCTGGTGCGAAGGTAGCGGACCTCACGCGCCACCTAGATAAGGTCTTAGATAGTGCTGGGGAGGAGTCTGCTGTCTTGGTACATGTTGGTACCAATAACATAGGAAAATGTGGTAGGGAGGTTCTGGAGGCTAAATTTAGGCTTTTAGGTAGGAAGTTGAAATCCAGAACTTCCAGGGTAGCATTCTCCGAAATGCTTCCTGTTCCACGCGCAGGACCCAAAAGGCAGACAGAGCTCCAGAGTCTCAATGCGTGGATGAGACAATGGTGCAGAGATGAGGGGTTTGGATTTGTTAGGAACTGGGGAACATTCTGGGGAAAGGAGGGGCTCTTCCGAAGGGATGGGCTTCACCTTAACCGGGATGGAACCAGGCTGCTGGCATTAACCTTTAAAAAGGAGAGAGAGCAGCTTTTAAACTAGATATTAGGGGAAAGCCGACAGTCGCCCAAGAGCAGATGGTTCAGAAGAATGTATCTTTGAAGGATACTACCAAAAGCAGAGAGGTTCCACAAAAGAGTAAAGTAGCCCAAATGCCCTCAAGTATGGAGCAGACAGAGCTTAAAGATCCCAAATTACTCATGTCTAACAGACAAATTAATATGGATAAAATACATTCTCTAAAATGCTTGTATGCAAATGCTAGAAGTCTAAAAAATAAGATGGGAGAATTAGACTATATAGCACTAAATGAAAGGTTAGATATGATTGGAATATCAGAGACATGGTGGAAGGACGACAACCAGTGGGACACTGTGATACCTGGGTACAAACTATATCGTAATGATAGAGCTGATCAAGTTGGTGGAGGGGTTGCTCTCTATGTTAGAGAGGGCATTGAGTCAGAAAGGATTAGTTTTGCAGGAAACAAAATCTGCTGTAGAATCTATATGGATTGAAATTCCATGTAAAAGGGGGAAGGCAATGGCAGTGGGGGTGTACTATCGAGCGCCTGGCCAGAATGACCAAATGGATGATGAAATGCTCAAAGAAATCAAGGAAGCTAACAAACGTTACAGCACAGTAATAATAATGGGTGATTTCAACTACCCCGGTATCGACTGGGTCAGTGTCACGTCAGGACATGCTAGGGAGATAAAGTTCCTAGATGAAATAAATGACTGCTTCTTGGAGCAGCTGGTTCATGAACCCACCAGAGGGGAAGCCATATTAGACCTAATCCTTAGTGGAACACCAGATCTAGTGCAAGAGATAAGGTTGTTGGGGCCACTTGGCAATAGTGATCATAGCATGATCGCCTTTGATTTAATTAGTGGAGGAGGGATAGTAAGGAAATCCACAGTACTACCTTTTAACTTTCGAAAGGGAGACTATGATAAAATGAGGAAAACAGTCAAGAAAAAACTAAAAGGAGCAGTTGCAAAGGTTAAAGACGTACATCAGGCTTGGCTGTTGTTGAAAAATACTATCTTGGAAGCCCAGACCAGCTGTATTCCACGCTTTAAGAAAAGTGGAAAGAAGTCCAAAAAACTGCCAGCATGGTTTAAAGTTGAGGTCAGAGGCTGTTGCCAAAAAAGCATCTTTCAGGAAATGGAAAAAAGAGCCAAACGACGAAACCTGGAAACAGCACAAGCACTGGCAAGTCAAATGCAAGGCATTGATAAGGCAGGCAAAGGGAGAATTTGAGAAGAAGCTTGCTGCGGAAGCAAAAACGCGAAGTAAAGACCTTTTCAAGTACATTCGTAGCAAAAACCTGTGAGAGTCAGTTGGCCCATTAGATGATAAAGGGGTTTAAAGGAGCACTAAGAGGCGACAAGGCGATAGCGGAGAGACTGAACGAATTCTTTGCTTCAGTCTTTACTGAGGAAGATGTAGGGATGTTACCCATGACTGAAGTGGTATTTAAAGGTGCAGAAGAATTGAAGGAAATATCGATACATCGAGAAGATGTATTGCAACTATTAGATAAGCTGAAGAGTAGCAAATCACCTGGGCCGGATGGTATACATCCAAGGGTATTGAAAGAACTGAAATATGAGATTGCAGACCTGCTATTAGTAATCTGTGAACTATCATTAAAATCATCTCTAATACCTGAAGATTGGAGGATCGCCAATGTAACACCAATTTTTAAAAAGGGTTCCAGGGGTGATCCGGGAAACTACAGACCGGTGAGCCTGACGTCAATACCGGGAAAAATGATAGAAACCATCATAAAGAATAAAATTACTCAGCATGTAGATAGTCATGAACTAAAGAGAGACAGCCAACATGGCTTTAGACAAGGAAGATCTTGTCTTACTAATCTGTTATGTTTTTTTTGAAGAAGTGAATAATCAGGTGGACAAAGGTGAGTCGGTTGATATTGTGTATCTGGACTTTCAGAAAGCCTTTGACAAGGTCCCTCATGAGAGACTTTTGGCAAAACTAAACAGTCATGGGATAGGAGGCAGTGTACTATTGTGGATCAGGAACTGGTTAAAAGATAGAAAGCAGAGGGTAGGGCTAAATGGCCAATTTTCCCAATGGAGAAAGGTGAATAGTGGTGTACCCCAGGGATCTGTGCTGGGTCCGCTGCTTTTTGACATATTCATAAATGACCTGGAAAGTGGAATAATGAGTGAGGTTATCAAATTTGCAGATGACACAAAACTATTTAAAGTTGTTAAAACCCAAGAAGATTGTGGAAAATTGCAAGAGGATCTTGATATCTCCAGGAACAAGCAGGAATAAGTCCTCACATATGGGTACGTCGGCACCGACGGAGCCCGCGCGGGAAAGCTCCCCAGCTTCTTAGAATAGAAGCTTTTGGGACCTCCCACTGCACATGCGCACTGCCTTCCCGCCTTCCTGAACAGCTCTCCTCAGTTTCTCTTTTTCCGCGGAGCCAGCAGGTCGTGTTCCTGTCACCGCTGAAGAAATTGTTATTTTATTTGTTTCTTTAGACCGCGTACCTGCCTTCCCCATACCGATACCGGTATCGCCGGTCTTTTCTTTCTTTCTTTAAAAAATTATAATTCTTTTTTCTTATTTTTTAGCTTTTTGGTCACTTCAGAGAGGCCTCTCGGCCTACTCAATTTCTCCTCATGGAGAAGCCAGCCTGGATTTAAGAAGTGTACCAAATGTAATGCTGTTATTTCAGTCACAGACACCCATGACTGGTGTCTGAAATGTTTGGGGCCTGACCATTCCATACCGGACTGCCCATCTTGCTCCCACATGTCTAAACGTGGGCTGCAGAACCGGGCCAACAAATTCCATGTGCTGTTTGCTTCAGAGAATACAGCATCACAGTCATCCAGGTCTTCTTCTCCGGATGGATCTCAGGTAACCAAACCTTCTGTGGGCAAGTCCTCAAAGAGCAAATCTCCTTCAAAGCATCGAGAGGCTCTTAGCTTAGAACTTGAGGACCCTGCCCCAGCCAAACAACCCCGGCGGGAAGTCCAACTTCCAAAAACGCCAATTCAGGGGTCTCAGGTTGATATCGATGCTACGGCCTCGACAGATCACCTGTTAGCCTGCTCTGGGGTACCGGGTCACTCCGGTACCGACATCCAGGCAGCTATGGCGTCCATGGGCGATACTGTACAGTCCATGCAGCAGGCCGTCATGGCTTTCATTAAAGCTGCAACGCCATCGGTTCCGCTTTCAGCGGTTCCGGGCCCGATACCGGTATCGTCCGCCATGCCGGTATCGAGGCCGTCCACCTCTAAACGCAAGTCGGTACCGTATGGGCTTTCGCTCCATACCGGTTCCATACCCGATACGCCCGATATCGATACCGATCGGTACGCGTATCGTGCGTTAGAGGAAAGCACCGCACTCCTCTGATGATTCTGCTGAGTTTTCACTCAACTTACCTGAGGAGCCCTCTTCTCCTAAAAGGAGAATGTCCCCTCCAGAGGATTTGTCCTTCCAGGACTTTGTTTTAGATATGGCTACAGCCCTTTCTATTACCACATCCTCTGAAAAGGAACCCAGATCCAAAAAACTCGATATTTTGGGATACTCAAAGGCCCCTAAGGAGGCAGTTACCCTGCCTATCCATGAAATCCTTCAAGAACAACTGATGGATTTCTGGGAAAATCCTTTGACTTTGTCTCCTTATTCCCGTAGGTTGGACACCATGTATAGGGTCCCTCCTTCTCCTGGTTTCCAAAAGACTCAATTGCCCCACCACTCTATTGTGGTGAAGTCTGCAATGAAGAAGATTAGGAGTACCAAAAGGCACTCTTCCACCCCTCCAGGACGGGAATGTAAGACTTTGGACTCTTTTGGTAGGAAAATTTTCCAGGCTAGTATGCTTATAGCCAGGATTAATTCCTACAGTCTCTATATGGGCATGTTCCTGGAGGAACTTGCCAAAAAGGTGCGACATTTTGCCCCCTTTATCCCTGAGGATAAAAAGCAGGGATTCCTTTCCCTAGTGAAACAACTCTTAGAGGTTTCTAAGTTCTCTAATAGGGCAGCATATGATTCCTTTGAGGGAGCCAGTAGGGCTTCGGGCATTGCTATTGCAGCCCGACGTCTTGCTTGGCTCCAGGCCTCTGATCTGGAACCTTGGGTTCTAGATGGCTTACGGAATCTGCCCTGTACAGGTGAGAACTTATTTGGGGAAGAGTGGCAAATCAAAGCCACCCAGATGGATGCTGAAAATGCCACCTTGGAAAGACTTTCAAAGTCCACTTCAATTCCTACTAAGAAAAAGTCTTTTAAAAGGCCTTACTATAAGAAGGCCAGAGTTGCTTCAAATACTGGCCAGCAGTCTTCTCAACCTCGCTATACTGCTAAGCGTCAGCAATCCAAACAAGCACGAGCTAAGCCTGCAGCAGCTACTGTAGCTCAGCAGGCTCCAACCCCTCAGGGGTTTTGACTTGCTCCTAGGGAACTTGCCACTTCTGGTTCTAACACAACCAGAACCTCTCACCATACCCGGAAGGTTGGTTCACTTTGCTCCCAGATGGGAACAAATCACAACAGAACAATGGACCCTCTCTATCATTCGAGAGGGTTACAAACTTCGTTTCTCCAGCCTTCCTCCCCATCATATGGTGAGACCATTCAATTCTCCCCCATCTCTCCTAACCCTGTTGGGTCAAGAGGTTTCCTCTCTTCTTGCCCAAGGGGCCATAGAAGAGGTTCCTCTTCCTCAACAAGGGTCCGGTTTCTACTCCCCTTATTTTCTCATTCCAAAGAAGACAGGGGGATTCAGACCAATCCTAGATCTGAGAGAATTGAACAAATTTCTCTTCAAGGAGAAATTCAAAATGCTGTCTCTCGGCATTCTCCTTCCTTACCTCCAGGGTCAGGACTGGCTTTGTTCTCTAGACCTACAGGATGCGTATACACATATACTCATCCATCCATCCCACAGAAAGTATCTTCGCTTTCTGTTTCAGGGAAAACATTTCCAATACAGAGTACTCCCCTTCGGTCTAGCCTCTGCTCCAAGAGTATTCACAAAATGCATGGCAGTCGTAGCCGCATTTCTAAGAGGCATGGGAATCTTTGTCTTCCCATATCTGGACGACTGGCTCATCCGAGCTCCAACTCAGTCACAGGCCCAGATTTCCCTGGACCACACAAGGAGCCTTTTGCAGTATCTGGGACTGGTAGTAAACCTTCCCAAGTCCCAACTCATCCCTACTCACTCTCTAGAATTCATAGGGGCCCAGTTGGACACCATCACTGCAAGGGCCTACCTTCCACATGTTCGAGGCCAGCGCCTCCTGAGTTTGGCCTCCCAAGCTCAGTCCAGCACTCACTTGACAGCCAGGGAAATGCTACGCCTACTGGGTCATATGGCCTCCACAGTGCATGTGGTGCCCTATGCTCGTCTTCATATGAGAGCAGCTCAATGGACCCTGGCCACTCAGTGGACTCAGGCGTCAGGAGCGCTCTCAGACCAAATACAAACCTCCGATCGTCTGTTTTGGTCCCTCCACTGGTGGACTTCCACCAAGAATCTGTTGTTGGGGGCTCCATTTCAACCATTGCTACCCCAAGCAACCCTCACAACAGATGCCTCCCAAACAGGGTGGGGAGCCCATCTGCAAACTCTCTCCACTCAGGGCACTTGGTCTCTACAGGAGACCACCCTTCATATCAATCTTCTGGAACTGCGAGCAATTTACCTTGCCCTCAAGGTCTTCCACTCCCTCCTAGCCAACCTCACTGTCCTAGTTCAGACGGACAATCAGGTGGCCATGTTTTACATAAACAAACAAGGAGGGACGGGCTCTCTGTCACTTTGCAACGAAGCTCTAAGACTATGGGCCTTCGCCAGAGAGCATCAGATTCACCTGCTAGCAGTGTATCTCCCAGGAGTTCAAAACTCTCGGGCAGACAGGCTCAGTCGAGTTCTGCTGCCACACGAATGGTCCCTACATTTGGACCAAATAAACCGAATCTTTCAGGAATGGGGGACCCCGGACATAGACCTCTTTGCAAGTCCGTGGAATGCCAAACTTCCCCGGTTCTGTTCCAGAACTCCGTGTCAGGGAGCTCAGGCTACGGACGCCTTTCTCCTGAATTGGAATCAGGCATTCCTATATGCCTTTCCACCCATTCCTTTGATTCCCAAGACTCTGTTCAAACTCCAGAGGGATCATGGAACTATGATCCTCATAGCTCCACACTGGCCACGCCAAGTGTGGTTCCCTCTACTTCTACAGCTCTCCCAGGGATCCTACTTGGATCTGGGAGCTGCGCCAGACCTCCTGTCTCAGGAGGAGGGGACTTTGTGGCACCCAAACCCCAAATCCCTTCACCTCAGTGCTTGGTTACTGAAGGCTTAAGCCTTCAAG
Organism: Ichthyophis bannanicus; assembly: GCA_033557465.1. NCBI lineage: Eukaryota > Metazoa > Chordata > Amphibia > Gymnophiona > Ichthyophiidae > Ichthyophis > Ichthyophis bannanicus. The sequence goes on along the minus strand of CM066037.1, from coordinate 531,182,696 downwards.
ACTTTCATCTTTCCCAACCAGTGAAAGATATCCTTTCTGCCTCTAGGAAACCCTCTACCAGGCGTTCCTATGCTTTCAAATGGAAACGTTTTTCCATTTGGTGTGCTCAGCAGGGTCTTGACCCTCTGGCACTTCCTTTGAATTCTCTTCTTGATTATCTCCTGCATCTATCCAATGCAGGCCTCAAGACGAATTCGGTAAGAGTCCATTTAAGTGCTATTGCAGCATCCTTGAAACATATAAATGGACAACCTATCTCCTCTCATCCTCTTGTTGCAAGATTCATGAGAGGCCTGACTCTCACTAAACCTCCCATCAGACCACCCCCGGTCGCATGGGATTTGAATCTAGTGCTCGGTCAACTTATAAAGCCACCTTTTGAGCCAATGTTTTCCACCTCCTTGAAATTTCTTTCCTGGAAGGTCATCTTCCTCATTGCAGTCACTTCGGCTCGCCGCATCAGTGAGCTGCAGGCTTTAGTGGCTAATCCACCTTACACAAGATTTCATCATGATAAGGTGGTCCTTAGGACGAATCCCCACTTTATGCCTAAAGTGGTCTCGCCTTTTCATCTTAATCAAGAGGTATATCTACCTGTCTTTTTTCCAGCTCCTCATGCATCCAATGCAGAGAGGAACCTTCATACTCTGGATTGTAAAAGAGCTCTCGCTTTTTACCTTAATAGGACTCAGCCACATCGAAAGTCTTCTCAACTTTTTGTGGCCTTTGATCCTTCCCATTTGGGACTTCCAGTCTCCAAGCGTACACTTTCCAATTGGATTGCTCAGTGTATTTCTTTTGCTTACCAGAGCAAAAACATTTCTCTGGAAGGCCATGTCACTGCTCACAATGTGAGGGCCATGGCAACTTCTATGGCTCATCTGCACTCTGTTTCCATAGATCAGATCTGTCGAGCCGCTACCTGGGCCTCGGTTCATACCTTCACAGCCCATTACTGTTTGGACAAGGACTCCCGCCGGGATGCCTTGTTTGGCCAGGCTGTCCTCAAGCACCTGTTCCATTCCTAAACAACTCCTGCCCACCTTCCCAGAATGGATGCCTGAGATCCATACGAAGATGGCGAACCTTTACAGGGGATCCCATGCATCTAAGCTAGGGAGTCCCCATATGTGAGGACTTATTCCTGCTTGTTCCTGGAGATAGCACAGTTACTTACCTGTAACAGGTGATCTCTGGGAACAGCAGGAATTAGTCCTCACAACCCACCCACCTCCCCTAGGAGTTGTATCTTTTATCTATCTATCTTCCTGTCCTCTCTCTGTTGACTCAGCTATAAACTCGAAACTGAGGAGAGCTGTTCAGGAAGGCGGGAAGGCAGTGCGCATGTGCAGTGGGAGGTCCCAAAAGCTTCTATTCTAAGAAGCTGGGGAGCTTTCCCGCGCGGGCTCCGTCGGTGCCGACGTACCCATATGTGAGGACTAATTCCTGCTGTTCCCAGAGATCACCTGTTACAGGTAAGTAACTGTGCTAAATTGGAAGACTGGGCATCAAAATGGCAGATGAAATTTAATGTGGACAAGTGCAAGGTTATGCACCTAGGGAAGAACAACCCAAACTATGGTTACACGATGCAAGGTTCCACATTAGGAACCACCACCCAGGAAAAAGATTTTGGCGTCATTGTGGATACCATGTTAAAACCCTCGGCCCAGTGTGCAACGGCGGCCAAGAGAGCAAATAGAATGCTAGGTATGATAAGGAAAGGAATGGAAAATAAGACAAAGGATATTATAATGCCTCTATATCGTTCCATGGTGAGACCGCACCTTGAATATTGTGTGCAATTCTGGTCGCCGTAACTTAAAAAGGATATAGAGTTATTAGAAAAGGTTCAGAGAAGAGCCACCAAAATGGTAAAGGGGATGGAAGGATACTCCTATGAAGAAAGGCTAAAAAGGTTAGGGCTCTTTAACCTGGAAAAGAGATGGCTGAAGGGAGATATGATAGTCTATAAATTAATGAGCAGAGTGGAACGGGTAAACCTAGATCGATTGTTTACCTTATCAGAATATAGAAAGACTAGGGGACATGCAATGAAGCTACAGGGTAAACTATTTAAGACTAATAAAAGAAAATATTTTTTCACTCAACGTGTAATCAAACTCTGGAATTTGTTACCGGAGGATGTAGTAAAGGCTGTTAGTGTAGCTGGGTTTAAAAAAGGTTTGGAGAAGTTCCTGGAGGAAAGGTCCATAAGCCATTATTAAGAAGGGACCCAGGATATCAATGCTTGAACCAATACAAGCATTGTGGACCCTGTGTCCCTTGGGGAAACTGCTAGGTACATATGAGCTAGATTGGCCACTGTTGGAAACAAAATACTGGGCTTGATGGACCTTGGTCTGACCCAGTGTGGCATATCTTATGTTCTTATGTGAGAAATTTCCCCTGTTGCACTGACTGAGCACAGTGTTTCGATGCAAAAGCAGGGAGCATGGAGACTGCAATTGATCCCTTTGAGATCCAGGATAGGCCGAAAGCATCCGTCCTTTTTGGGGACTGAAGTAGATAGAATATCGTCCTAGACCCCATGCTGCAGGAGGCACAGGACATATGCGGAGGTCCAGGAGCCACTGAATGTTCTCTGACGATAGGGGAGCCTCAAGGGGAAATGGAGTCTGGGTTTGTGCACTCCAACACATAACCATGCCTGATGATATCTACAACCCAACGATCAGTTGTGAGACGGGCCCATTCACAGTAAAACTGGTGGATATGCCCTCCTATCTGCCACACTCCAGAATGGGCCCACAACCCATCAGTGGAAGGACTGAGAAAAGGAGGATGACTGCTTCTTCGGCCCGGAGGGTTGGGAAATAGGGGCTGAGACTTAGAACCAGAAGTCAAAGAAGCAGCTACTGATTTCCTTGGATGATGGCATCTGGTACCCTGAAATCGAGGCTTGGATGACGATGCACTAGAAGAGGACTGCTTAAAGGACAGCTTGGGCTTGTCCTCCAGCAACCTCTGAGGTTTAACCTCCCCTAGATCTTTAACCATTATCTCAAGCTCCTCCTCAAAGAGGTGACCACCTTTGAAGGGCAATTTGGCCAAGCAGCTTTTAGAGGCTTCATCTGTAGACCAATTTCAGAGACATAGCTAATGGTGGGCCACCATGGCTGCAGCCATCCCATGTGCCACTAGGTGGAGGAAATCATAAGACATCTGCTAAGAAAGCCGCCATGGACTAGAGACATGCCGAGTCTGCATCATCCGGGAGTAGCTGGATCAACCTCAGCCAGTCGTGGGCTCCTAGACTACCTCATACGGCCACCTGAGCTGCCAGAGAAGAGGAAGAAAAGGCAGTCTTCAACAACCCTTCGACCTTGCTGTCTTGGTCCCAAAGGACGGTGCTGCCTTCCATGGGAATAGTAGTATGCTTAGTCACTGCATCTACCCTGGGAAAGTGGAGCCAAGTCTTCCTAAGACCAGGTGTAGATCTTACCCAAACACTGAGCATTTTTGAAGGCTGCATCTGGAGAGTCCCATTCCGCAAACATCTATTGTAGCTCTGAAGGGTTTCTTTATCCTTGCAAGGATGGGATCAGAGGTAGACTGGGCTAGGACTGGTGCAGAAGGGTCAGAAATATGGTTATGGTTCATTTTATTTGATATACTGCAACAGTGCATGCAATCTGTGGTTTACTATACATTGAAATTAAGAAAATCAGAAAAGAATGTCACTTTTAAGACAGAACAGCAATGAGAGCCGTGAGGAAAGAGAAATAAAACACACACAGACATATAGGATGTCTACCAACCCAGAGTGGCAACTACCTCAAGACTGAGTAGGCTGGATGTTGAAGGCAGATTCAAAGAGGTGAGTTTTAAGCGCTATTTTGAAATTCATGAAACTAAACTCAGTATAAAGAAGGGTGGGTAGACTGTTCCAAAGTGCTGGGTCTGAGGCTGAGAAAGCAGTTTTTTGTGTGGACTCATACTAGCTCAGATGTGATCTGGACAATCGAGGCAGGGATCTCCTCCCTTCGACAGACATAATGTTCTTGCTGTCATCGTTAACAGGGGATGCCTCTCACTCTTCCACATCAGATCCACTAAATAGTGACTCGTCCCCTTCCACATCCTTGCCGTCGAAACAGTCAGACTCCCAAATGACTTCTGGACGGGTGACTCTCTCTCTGTGGTCCTGTCTAGAAGCACTGAAGCGTTTCTGTGATTTTCCTCCCCCCCCCTTGCAGGAGCTGCTAAAAAAGCAGAAGGGTCCACCTATGACACAGGCAGACCCTGCCCCCCCCCCCATTCCATAAGCTCCATGCATGCTCAAAGAGCAATAAAAACTCAGCAGCTGCTGGGTCAACCAGCAGTTGCTGAGGGAATGAAACCGGCTGGACTATCGACTGCTGTGGGACCAGGAGAGGAGGAGAGTGGTCCCTTTCTGGAGCCATGGTCACTACACGAGAGGATGGATCTACTGCCTGCAATGAAGCACTCAAGGCCTCTCCTGGATTGGCTGTGCAAACCGCGCACAAGAGATCAACTAAAACTTACTGCCATTTGCCACAACCAAGGTAGTGTGCGAGGGAATTTAGCATGTTGGACGGCCCAGAGGCACATGCGCACACCTTTTGTGGGATCAGCGCTCAAAATTCTGGCAGGAAGAAGGCTACAGGCCCTCTGTTAGAGGCACATGGACCGGTGTGCATAGCTGAGCACCATCTTCCTGGCTGAAGCCCCAGTTGCAAACAGACACTTGGGGGGAGGGGGGAGTATACAGCTCTCATGCTTTCTTTGCAGTAAGAGTTCATTTTATTTTCCTTTTTTAAACTTTAATGTGAAACAAAAGAAAATAACTAAGTGCACCTCTACAGAGGATCTTGGTTATTCTGAAGAAACCCAGAATTACACAGGCTTTCTTAGCCAGCAGCTCCTCCCCAAGATGAGCAGAGTTACACTGGCTCTCATAGCTGGCAACTCCGCCCCAAGATGAACTGCGGGCAGACCACCCAGAGGAGTGTCTTGTATATGAGCAAATGCTAGTGGGGTAAAGATTTTGATCATATGTGACATGGTGTTACCCTGTGCAGGTTCCAGTTTGTGGTGTTTCTAAGTGGTGATGCCATGGCATAGTTATAGAGTTTTTTTCTCTGTCTCCATCTGCTGGCAGGGAGAGAGAACCCATTGTCTGGACTGATCTAGCAGGAAGATCTGGAAGTGTACATTGTGGGGACAGGGGAAGGGGGGAGGGTATTGGAAAGCTTTGAGACATTTTTTGGTTACTTACCTATAGCAGGTGTTCTCCAGGAGCAGCAGGAATTGGTCCTCACTACCCTCCCTCCTTCCCATGTAGTTGTTTCCTTTTTGGCTTGATTAAGCTATGTCGTCATACTGAGGTAAGATGGCTTGGGCAGGAAGGCAGGCGCACATGGGTGGTTGATTTCCCAAAAGCTTCCTATGGAAGCTGGGGAGTGTCCCATGCAGGCTCAGTCAGTGATGTCACTCATATGTGAGGACTGATTCCTGCTGTTCCCAGAGAATACCTGCTACAGGTGTGTAACTGCGCTGTGTCTGATTTACAGTTGGGGTGATCATCGTTTGAAGTGCTGATCCCAGGAAGTAAAAGCTACATTATAAAACGGTGTTTTCATGGGGCAGTGGTGTACAATAAATTATTAGCCAATCAGATCTTATAGCAGAGTTCCAAATGCATTGTCTGGTGAAAGGGAGCATGAAGGATTGTGGACTTAACTAGTTTAAAAGACCTCAGTTGGAGGTATAGCAAAGTGACTGTTTGCAGAGGACTTGGGGGTCTATTCAATGCATGTTATCAGTTGCTCCTTGACATTGGAAAGACCAGTGAAGACTGTACTATTGGAGAAATATGGTTTTGGTATCTACAACCCAAGACAGGCACATTGCTATAGTTTGTACAGTCTTGAGTTTGCAAATGGATTGCTTTATTTTAGTTTTGATTCCTGACCACCTATGTGAGAAACTCAGTGGTTTACAACACTCAAACATTTAGCAATAAGTCAGTCATCTAATCTATTTCTTTCATTAACTTCCACTATAGCTGATATCCTCTTCAGCAGTTTTTTATTATTCTGTAAATCACTTAAAATGAGCTTACCAGGAAAGCAGCATATACATTTTATAAATAAATTAAAAGTAATTTGTTTCATAGAAACATAGAAAAATAACGACAGAAAAAGACCACATGGCCTATCTAGTCTGTCCTTCCATATCAACTACAACAGTCCCCTCTTTTCCTTCAGAGATCCTCTGTCCCATGCTTTTTTTAATTCAGATACCGTCATCTCTACCACCTCCACTGGGAGACTATTCCATGGATCCACCACTCTTTCCGTAAAGAAATATTTCCGTATATCACTCCTGAATCTATCCCCTTTCATCCTCATCCCATGTCCCCTCATAGCAGAGCTTGCTTTCAGTTGAAAGAGGCTTTCCTCCTGTGCATTTATGCCATGGAGGAATTTAAATGTCTCAAATCATATCACCACTATTCCGCCTTTCCTGTAAGGTGTACATATTAAGATCCTTAAGTCTGTCCTCATATGCTTTATAACGAAGACTACTAAACATTTTAGTAGTCTCCCTCTGTACTGACTCCATCCAATTTTTATCCTTTTGAAGGTGCAGTCTCCAGAAATGCACACAATACTCCAAATGAGGTTGCACCAAAGACTTATACAGAGGCACTATCACCTCCTCTTTTCTGCTAGCTATTCCTCTCCCTATGCACCCAAGCATTCTTCTAGCTTTTGCTGCCACCTTTTCTACCTGTTTAGCTACTTTAAGATCATCAGACACAACCACACCGAGGTCCTGCTCTTCTTTAGTGGACAAAAGTACTTCACCCCCTATACTATATTCCTTATCGTCTCTCCAGTCCAGTCCCTTATCTTCTGGGTTGTGCACCCCTTCCAGCAGCTTGGAGACTGAGCCAATCATCGCTTTGTTGACTCCCTGGTATATCATCACTGGCACCATCCACCAGCACCAGTAAGCTCAGCCTCCAAGCAGCTGGTAGGTAGCAGTAAGCCAGGGTTCTGGGCTTACTAGAGAGACAGTTAGGCCTTAGGGAGATAGAGAGGGTTTATTTCTCTGGGGTGTAGCTAGGTTAATTCAGTTCATTGGATTTACTACTTAATTTGATTTAATTTAATTTATTTAATTGATTTGCCCCCCCCCCCCTGGGGGTTGGTAACGCTTGCTCCTCGAGGACTAAGGGAGGAGGAGGCTTGCTGTCTGCCGCGGAGGAAGGCAACAGTGAGGGAGAGCCAGCGGGGGTTGAGTGCCTTGCTCCTACCCTTTCCCGCCTCAAGCCAAAGCCCTCCTTGGTGGCTGAGTGCGAGGTCGGTGGATCCGGCACCTTTGCGGCTGCATGTGGGGTGACTCCTTCCCAAAGGGGAAGGGAGCGGTGCCGTTTCAGCCTTACTAAAGCGGGTGGCTGAAGGCAGAGAGAGACGCTGGCGGTGGCAAGCAGCCGCGTGTGCCCGCCCGTTCGGTCCCTGAAGCGCCATGGTGTTGGCTGAGGGAGCGGCCTTCTCCTGCACATGGGAAGAAGTCTGCAGGAGGTGGGTGGCAGCTCTTGCTTTTTCTTCGTGCGCTTTTGGGAAAGCGCTTAGGGGAAGTATTTTCTTTGGAAGTTTCTTTGAAAAGATTTATGGGACTGCCGTTTTGGGGCAGTGTTTAAAAAAACAAAAACAAAAACAAAAAAAACAGGGGAAGCCTTTGGATGTTGTTGGGCTCTGGAGAGGCCTGTAGTTAAACTTTAAAGATTAACAGCTGCGCCATGCCGGGTAGGCCACAGTGTTTGGTCTGTGGCACACGGGGCACGGTATCAGCAGCAGGGGTCGGCAGAGGCTGTATTGTGGAGGCTGCTTCAGTAGAGCAGGAAATGCAGGGGGGAGTAGCTCAGGAAAAGGTTTCAGATTCCCAAGGGTCCAGGGACTTTCTGGAGGCAGAAGGTGAGCAGCCCCCCCCCCCCTCTATCCCTGGCCGTGGACCTGATGGGACCTCCTCCAGCACAGCCCACTCCTTCCACATCTTTGGGAGAAGGGAGTAGCTGGGGGAACTTTTCCCCGCCATTTTCCTGCTGCTTCACAAGGCTTTTTGTATGCGGCAGCAGGGGCCAGAAGGAGCGGGGGCTCCACAGGTAGGTGGATCGGCGAGAAAAAGGATGGCCAAGGATCAGGAGATGGGCGTCCTGCACAAGCATCCCAGATTGCTAAATGAGGAGAGCCTCACTTCCCTTCTATCCGAGACTCAGGAAGGGGAGGTCTCGGATGGGGAGCTTGGGGAAGAGGAAGAAGAAGAACTCGAAGAGGGGGAGATTCCGGAAGAGGAACAACCCTGCATAGTTCAAGTTTTTCGCAGGGAGGAGCTCCCAGCGTTGATTGCGGAGTCTCTGAAGGTATTACATATGGCTCCGAGCACGCCGGCGGATGAGGAGGTCTTGGAAGACCCATTGATACAGGCCGTCAGGAGGCCTCAAAAGGTGTTTCCAGTGCATAAGGTGGTGCGTCAGATGATTCAGAAAGAATGGAATCAGCTGGCATCCAGCCTAAGGGGGGTGCGATCTATGGCTTGGTTGTACCCTTTACTGGAGTTGGATAAGGAGTTGCTGCAGTCGCCAAGGGTGGATGCGGCGGTGTCGGCCGTCACAAAGAAGACGATTATCCCAGTCGAGGGCGGTGCTGCCCTGAAGGATACCCAGGATCGAAAGCTGGAATGCTGCTAAAGCAGGCCTTTGATGTATGTGCCCTGGCGTTGCAGGCATCGGTATCAGGGGCTTGGGTAGCAAGAGCCTGTCTGAGGTGGTCGCAACAGCTCCAGTTGGCCGATGGTCTTCCCAGGGCAGCTCAGGGTGAGGCAGCCAAGATAGTCAGGAGCAGCCTATCTGGCAGATAGTCAGTATGACCTCGTTAGGAGCTTGGCTAAGAATATGGCCTCGGTGGTAGCGGCTAGGCGATATTTGTGGCTGCAAAACTGGGCTGCGGATGCTTCCTCTAAAGCCCGCCTTAGTAGACTCTCATTTATGGGGAAGCTACTCTTTGGTGAAGACTTTGATAAGTTAGTAAAGGAGCTAGGTGAGACGAAGGGGGGGGGGGCAGGCTCCCTGAGGATAGGCCGAAGCTAGGCTGGGCGCTGGCTCCAGCGCGTCCCCAGTCTAGAGACTATCGGAGGTATCAACAGGCGAGGTCGACAACCTTTCAAAGAGGCCGTTTCCCGTCAAGTGGACAAGGTTTCCAAGGGTTTCGTGGGGCGGGAAGAAGATTCGGGGCCTCTTCCGCCTCGGCAGGTCCTAGGAAAGCACAGTGAGACAAGGGGGGCCCAGGAGGAGGTGCTGCCAGTGGGAGGTCGATTAAGGCAGTTTCTTTCCGCCTGGGTCCGGATCACTTCAGATCAATGGGTGTTGGAGGTGATCCGAGAGGGTTACGCTCTCGAGTTTGCGAGGCTGGTTCGTCCGGCATTTGTGCAGTCCCCTTGCAAATCCCCTTTGAAGAAGGTGGCAGTGGAGGACACGCTGTCCAAGCTGCTGAGTCTGGGGGCGGTGGTCCCTGTGCCGTTAGACAAGTACGGGTCGGGTCGGTACTCAATTTATTTTGTAGTTCCAAAGAAAGAAGGGACCTTTCGGCCGATTCTCGACCTGAAGCGGCTCAGTCGCTGTCTCCGGGTACCGCATTTTCAGATTGAAACGCTGAAGTCCGTGATTGTGGCCGTTCGGCAGGGAGAGTTTTTGACTTCCTTAGATCTGACAGAGGCATATTTGCATATTCCCATTCGCAAGGCTCATCAGCAGTTTCTGAGATTTGCGCTGCCCAGGGACATTTTCAGTTTCAAGCTCTGCCTTTTGGCCTGGCAACGGCTCCGCGGACTTTCACCAAGGTGGTGATGGTAGCTGCAGCGCTGCGCAAGGAGGGAATTTTGGTTCATCCCTACTTGGACGACTGGGTGATCTGGGCGGAATCAGAGGCAGAAAGTCACAGGGCTACGGCCAGGGTGGTGGCTTTCCTGGAAGAGTTGGGGTGGTTATCAATCGGTCAAAGAGCAGTTTGGTGCCCACACAGGAGCTCGAGTACCTCGGAGCACGGTTCGACACCACAAGAGGAAGAGTTTTCCTGCCAACCCAGAGGATAGAAAATCTCCAAAGCCTGTTGACAGTTTTTGGACAGGTAGATTCCTATGGCCTGGCATTACCTGCAGGTACTGGGAACCATGGCAGTGACTATAGAGTTGGTGCCGTGGGCCAGAGCGCAGATGAGGCTGCTTCAACGAGCTTTGCTTCGGCGCTGATCTCATCAGAGTCAACCATTGTCCATGAAGTTACCCTGTCCTCAGGAGACAAGGAGGGCTTTACAGTGGTGGCTCAACCCGAAGAACTTAAAAGCGGGAATGCCTCTCGAGCCCCCTCAGTGGGTGCAGCTGACGGATGCGAGCTTAGTAGGCTGGGGGGCTCATTGCAAAGGGCAGTTTGCCCAAGGCCGCTGGAGTGCAGTGGAGACCCAGTGGTCCATCAACAGACTGGAAATGCGAGCGTTCTTTTTGGTGTGCAGAGTTTTGGGCCCTGATCCAGCAAAGAGCGGTCCGGGTCCTATCCGACAATGTCAGGACAGTGGCCTGTATCAACCGCCAGGGAGGAACAAGCAGTCCAGCCCTGGAGGAGGAAGCGGACGGCCTCCTGAGATGGGCCGAGGCCAATCTAGAAGTACTATCAGCGCAACACGTGGCAGGGGTAGACAATGTCACGACAGATTTCCTGAGCAGGTGCAAGATAGACCACGGAGAGTGGGAACTGGCTCAGGTGGTGTTCGACCAGGTAGTTTCCCGGTGGGGAACTCCGATTATGGATCTCATGGCAAGATAGGAGTCAGCCAAGGCGGGTCGGTTTTTCAGTCGCAGAAAAGAAAGGATGTCGGAGGGCCTCAATGTGCTAGTCCAGAAGTGGCCCGCGGAAGGGCTCCTGTACGTATTCCCACCTTGGGCCCTCATAGGGAGAGTACTTCAGTGGGTAGAGGCCTACCAGGGATTGGTAATTCTCATAGCCCCAGACTGGCTGCGGCGGCCGTGGTATGTGGATCTAGTGAGGCTTCTGGCCGATCGGCCTTGGCGGCTTCCCTGCCGGGAGGACCTTCTAGTGCAGGGTCCGGTGCGGATGCCCCAGGTGGATCGATTCTCGCTTACGGCCTGGCTATTGAGAGGGCGAGGCTTAGAAAGTGGGGGTATTCGGGGGTAGTAATTTCTACCTTGTTGAGTGCGCGTAAGCGTTCGACCTGTCTCTCGTACGTGAGGGTATGGCGTATATTTGAGGCTTGGTGTGACGGTCGGAGGAAAACTCCTTTTGGGGTCTCGGTACCAGAGATTTTGGAGTTTCTGCAGGACGGGTTCGATAAGGGCCTGGCTGCAAGCTCTTTGCGGGTGCAGCTGGCGGCCATTTCCTGTTATAGGGGTAAGGTCTGCGGGAAGGCCTTGGGAGACCACGCGGACGTTAGTAGGTTTCTACGAGCCGTTAGGCGCCTGCGCCCGCAGCGAAGGTCTATGATTCTGCCATGGGATCTCAATTTGGTGTTGAATGCCTTAGCTGGACAACCTTACGAGCTGGCAGGAGAGGCCTCATTAAAGGACTTGACCCTTAAGACGGTGTTTCTGGTAGCTATCTGTTCCGCCAGACGTTTTTCGGAGCTTCAGGCTCTGTCTTCGCTTCTGCCTTTCCTTTCTTTCTCCAAGGAAAAGGTAGTCTTGCGTACAGTTCCTTCCTTTTTGCCAAAGGTGCTTTCTCCTTTTCATGTGAATCAGGTAGTTTCTCTTCCATCCTTTTTGGGGGGCTGGAGGGGAGACCATTGATGCGTGGTTGCGCCATCTGGATAGGTGCAGAGTGCTTAAACGTTATTTGCATCGCACAGCGTCCTCCCGGAAAACCGATAGGTTGTTTGTCTTGTTCGGGGGACTGCGTAAAGGGGAAGCGGCGGCCAAGGCCTCCATCTCTAGGTGGATTAGGGAGGTGATTGCTTCAGCTTACATTCTGAAAGGAAGGCAGGTACCGGTGGGGTTTCGAGCGCATTCGACTCGGGGCCCAGGCGGCTTCTTGGGCAGAGTATAGTCTGTTTCCACCGTTGCATATTTGCAGGGCGGCTACCTGGTTGTCTCTGCACACTTTTGCCAAACACTATAGGTTGGATGTTCAGGCGGCAGCGGATGCTTGTTTTGGGAAGAGGGTGCTTCGGTCCGGGATGGCAAACCCCTCCCAGGCTTGAACTGCTCTGTTACATCCCAGAAGATAAGGGACACGACTGGAGAAACGATAAGGAAAGATTAATTAGACCTTACCTGCTAATCAGGGTTCCTGAAGGAACTCCAGTCCAGTCCCTGATCCCACCCGAGTTGGTTTGTTTCAGGATACTGATCCAGAGGACGGTGCCCGGACCAAAGGTCTGTTCAGGGACTGGAGAAGATATGAGTATTCCTCAAAATGGCGTGGGTGGCAAGAGGTGTCACCGCCGGGAGAGCATGGCCCTTGGAAGGGCTAGCGAAGGGCTGCTGCAGTTGGTAAGTAAGCCTCCTCCCCCTACTTCGCCTTCCAGGGAGGGAGTTGGTGGTCCTTCGTGGAGAGAGGGGAGGAGATAGTTTAGGGTTGAAATTTTATTTCTTCTGTTTAAAAAAAAAAAAAGGGGGGAAAGAGAGTGGTTATGGTGTCTTAATTGTCTCTCTGTTAAGTCTGCTTTTTCAATAGATTACTGGTGCTGGTGGGTGGTGCCAGTGATGATATACCAGGGAGTCATCAAGCGATGATTGACTCAGCCTCCAAGCTGCTGGAAGGGGGTGCACAACCCAGAAGATTAGGGACTGGACTGGAGTTCCTTCAGGAACCCTAATTTAGCAGGTAGACGTTCTTCTGCTTTCTTTTTCCTTGGCCCCCGTCTCTGGAACTCATTGCCACTCTCGTTACGGTTGGAACCTTCTTTTCACACTTTCAAAACTAATCTTAAGACTCACATCTTCTGCATAGCCTTTGATCTTCCTCTTCCCCCTCCCCCTGCAAATACCTGACTGTTCACCTGCCCTTTGTCCTTTTTATTTCTAATATCATTGTTGTACTGTTTCTTTGCTGTCCCTTTATTTTAAAAGAATTGGCGTTCCTTTTCCGTTTCTTTTTTTTTTTCTCAGTAGTTCCGTTTTGATTTTATTATAAACCGCTGCATGCCTAATTGGTTTAGGCGGTATAATAAATTTTAAATAAAGATAAAGAAAGGTCTAATAAATCTTTGCTTCCTTGGATTGCTGCAGCCCAAGTGCATGACCTTGCATTTTTTTAACATTAAATCCCAGCTGCCAAATTCCTAGACCATTCTTCAAGCTTAGCTAGATACCCCCTCATGTTATCTATACCTTTCTGGGTGTCTACTCTATTGCAGATTTTGGTATCATCCGCAGAGACAAACCTTGTCTGACAGCCCTTCCGCTATATCACTTTGACTGGTAGGTTGGATAGAGTTCTATAACATAACATTTCCCTATCCAAATCCGGCTTCTTCAATGTTAGTTTTACCAGTGTTGTCTTAAAGGCAATTGGTACTACACTTTCCAATTAAGTGTTCACAATAATTTCTCAATCTGCTAATCAACTCTTCCTTTGCTTCTATTACAAGTAGGTCTAGTATAAGAACATAAGATATGCCATACTGGGTCAGACCAAGGTCCATCAAGCCCAGTGTCCTGTTTCCAACAGTGGCCAATCTAGGTCCTACGTACCTAGCAGTTTCCCCAAAAGACACAGGTTCCTCAGTGCTTGTATTGGGTCAAGCAGTGATATCCCGGGTCCCTTTTAATAATGGTTTATGGACCTTTTCTCCAGGAACTTGTCCAAACCTTTTTTTAAACCCAGCTACACTAACAGCTTTTACTACATCCTCTGGTAACAAATTACAGAGTTTGATTACACATTGAGTGAAAAAATATTTTCTCTTATTAGTCTTAAATAGGTTACCCTGTAGCTTCATTGCATGTCCCCTAGTCCTTTTATATTCTGATGACGTAAACAGTCGATCTGCGTTTACCCATTCCATTCCATTCATTAATTTATAGACCTCTATCATATCTCCCCTCAGCCATCTCTTTTCTAGATAGAAGAGCCCTAAACCTTTTAGCCTCTCTTCATAGGAGTATCCTTCCATCCCCTTTACCATTTTGGTGGCTCTTCTCTGTACCTTTTCTAATAATGCTATATGCTTTTTAAGATACGGCAACCAGAACTGCACACAGTATTCAAGGTGCGGTCGCACCATGGAACGCTACAGAGGCATTATAATATCCTTTGTTTTATTTTCTGTTAAGTGCCGTCGACTCATGGCGACCCTCTGGATAGCTATCCTAAATTGTGTTCTGTCTTCAGTCAGGCGGCTCCTTGTTGACAGACTGGTACCCGTAGCTGCTGTTGTATCGATCCATCTCATTGCTGGCCTTCCTCTTTTGCGTTGACTTTCTATCTTGCCAAGCATGATGTCTTTCTCTAATGATCTCTCTCTTCGCATGATGTGTCCAAAGTATGAAAGTCGAAGTCTTATCTGAGCTTCTAAAGAAAGCTTAGGTTTGATCTCCTCTAGTACCGACTGGTTTGTTCTTCGGGCAGTCCATGGTATACACAGTATTCGCCGCCAGCACCATAATTCAAAGGCATCAATTTTCTTCCTGTCTATCTTTTTCACTGTCCAGCTTTCACATCCATATGATATTGAAAATACCATGACTTGAACAAGTCAAATCTTTGTATGGAGAGAGACATCTCTGCTCTTGAGAATCTTATCTAGGTCTTTCATAACCATTCTGCCAAGAGCAATGCGTCGTCTGATTTCTTGACTGCAAAGAATTTATTTTCTATTCCTTTCCTTATGATACCTAGCATTCTCTTTGCTCTCTTGGCTGCCGCTGTACACTGGGCGGAGGGTTTTAACATGTTATCCATGATAACGCATAAATCTTTTTCCTGAGTGGTGTTTCCCAATGTGGAACCTTGCATCGTGTAACCATAGTTTGGGGGGTTCTTTCCTAGGTGCATAACTTTGCACTTGTCCACATTAAATTTCATCTGCCATTTGGATGCCCAGTCTTCCAATTTATCAAGATCTTCTTGCAATTTTCCACAATACTCTTGGGTTTTAACAACTTTAAATAGTTTTGTCATCTGCAAATTTGATAACCTCACTCGTTATACCCTTTTCCAGGTCATTTATGAATGTCAAAAAGCAGCGGACCAAGCACAGATCCCTGGGGTACTACACTATTCACCTTTATCCATTGGGAACATTGGCCATTTAGCCCTACCCTCTGCTTTCTATCTTTTAACCATTTCCTGATCCTTAATAGTACATCACCTCCTATCCCATGATTTTTCAGTTTTGCCAAGTGTCTCTGATGAGGGACCTTGTCAAAGGCTTTCTGAAAGTCCAGATACACTATATCAGCCGACTCACCTTTGTCTACCTGTTTGTTCACACCTTCAAAAAAACATAACAGATTAGTAAGACAAGATCTTCCTTGTCTTAAGCCATGTTGACTGCCTCCCAAACAGCCATGGCTATCTACATGTTGAGTAATTTTGTTCTTTATGATGGTTTCTACCATTTTTCCCGGTACTGACGTCAGGCTCACTGGTCTGTAGTTTTCCGGATCACCCCTGGAAATCTTTTTAAAAATTGATGTTACATTGGTGATCCTCCAATCTTCAGGTAACATAGTAAATGATGGCAGATAATGACCAGTATGGTCTATCTAGTCTGCCCAGTAAGATGGCAAGAGTAGGTGCACCTGCCGCTCTGTGCAGGCCACCCATTCCCATGTCTTTGTTTAGGGGTGAACCCACTGCTCCGTGTAGGACACCCCTATTTGTTGGGAAATGAGATGGTTAAGTTTATTTTGATTTTATCCTGTTGCTGTAAAGGGATCCACTGTATCTGTCCCATGCCATCTTGAATTCTGTCACTGTATTTGCTCTCACCACTTCTATCAGGAGGGCATTCCAAGCATCCACCACCCTTTCAGTAAAAAAGTATTTCCTGACATTGCCTTTCAATTTACCCCCTCTTGCAGCTTCACGTTATGCCCTCTAGCTTTACAGCTTCCCTGTCTTTGGAAGAGGTTGGTTTGTTCATTATTTCTCTTTAATTATTTAAAGGTCTGAATCATATCTCCACTATCCCTCCTCTTCTCCAGAGTGTACATATTTAGGTCTTCAAGTCTCTTCTCATAAGGCTTCTGATGCAGGCCCCAAATCATTTTGGTCACCTTCCGCTGAACAGTTCCAGTCTTTTATATCCTTTGCAAGATATGGTCTCCAAAATTGAACACAGTATTCCAAGTGAGGCCTCATCAGTGACTTATACAGTGGCATTAGTACCTCTTCCTTTCTGCTGGTAATTCCTCTTTGTATGCAGCCCAACATCCTCCTGGCTTTTGCCACCGCCTTGTCGCACTGTTTTGCCATCTTGAGATCCTCAGAAATAATCACACCAAGATCCTTCTGATCCGTGCACTCCAACCTCTCGCCCCTTATCGCGTACATTTCCCTTGGATTTCTACTTCCCAAGTGCATGACACTGCACTTCTTTGCATTAAATCTTAATTGCCAGGCATTAGACCATTCTTCCATCTTTTGTAGATCTTTTCTCATGTTATCCACTCACTCAGCCGAGCCCACTCTGCACATTTTCCGTTCAGTCCCTTCCGTTCAGTCCTTCAGCAATATCACTCACAAATACATTGAACAGTGCCGGGCCCAGGACCGATCCCTGGGACACCCTGCTAATCACCCTCCTTTCATCCGAGTGAGCTCCATTTACCATCACCTTCTGTCTTCTGTCAGTCAATTTCTGATCCAGTTCACCACCTTGGGACCCATCCCCAACCTACTGAGTTTATTGATAAGCCTCCTATGAGGAACAGTATCAAAGGCTTTGCTGAAATCCAGGTAGACATCCATTGCATGCCCCTGATCTAGTTCTCTGGTCACCCAGTCAAAGAACTCAATCAGGTTTGTTTGGAAAGATAGTCTTTGGTAAAATCATGTTGCCTTGGATCATGCAACCTGTTGGTTTTGAGAAAGTCCACTATTCGCTCTTTCAGGAGCGCCTCCATTACTTTTCCCACCACCTAGGTAAGGCTCATGGGCCTGTAGTTTGTCACTTCTTCCCTCTTACCAGTTTTGTGAAGAGGTACCACATCAGCCAATCTCCAGTCCTGAGTTACTTCTCCTTTTTCCAAGGATCTGTTGAAAACATCCTTTAACGGCCCTGCAAGAACCTCTCTAAGCTCTTTCAGTATCCTGGGATGTATCCCATCCGGTCCCATGGCCTTGTCCACTTTCAGTTTTGCAAGTTGTTCTAACACATCTTCTGTGAATGGTGTGGTATCTACTTCATTCCCATTTTTATATTTGGGAGTCACAGGTGTTCCTTTTCCAGGGTATTACAGATGTTTTAATGATAGTTCACAGATTATTAATAGCCTAAACAGTTAATTCTCAAATACTGACCAGTATCTGAGGATCCTGTCCCTCCACCCCTTAACTTTATATGAACACACTGTGGCTGATATTCAAAGAGCTATGTTTACTGGCAGCCAGTGAAAATGTAGAACTCCACTGTCTCCATATTTTCCATTGCTGTATGGAGCTGAAAATGCCTCCAACTGACTTGAAAGTATTTGTGTAGTGAAGGAGCAGAGGGAGGACAGTACGCAGAATGACCCAGATAGCGGCTGAAAATTGCCGCTATCTGGATAAGCTTTAAGTTTAGGCCTCACTCATCACAACCTTCCACTTTTCACCATGCAGTCCCACGTGATGATGGCTGAACTTTCTCTCCACAATTCCCACCCAGCCTGTCCTTTCCTACAGTTTATTCCCTCTGTGTTCTCCTGCTGTACCCAAAGTGTAACTTGGCCTAAGCTTAGGGTTGAAAAAGGTAAGCTTATGCTTCTAGAGCACCATGAGATAAGCATTCATGCCCAAAGACTGCATGTTTAATGTTTTGACAGTTGACTTCATTACCCTAATGTAATTTTTGTCCTTCCTGAACAGTTTGTGTCAGAACATGCTTTTGAAATCCCAGACAATATTCGTCCAGGGCATCTTGTTAAAGAGCTCTCAAAAGTGATCCACACTGTCGAGGTAAGAGCAGGAACTGTGACCCATCTATAGTTTGGTGAGATAATTTGAGGACTTTTTTGTGAGGGCGGCTTCACAGAGTTGATGGTGGTGTAGTGCCTGTTTCCTTTCCTCACAGTTAATTGTCAATAATAGTTTGTGTGTATCCTGTCCACACTGCAAGAAGCAGATTGCTAGACCTGAAGAAGTAATACTCTGTGTCCTGGGGTTGAAAGCATTAGAAATATATTTAGAGGGTTATCAGGAAGGGGAAGTAAACTAATGCATCACCTGACTTATACGCCCCATTAAAGGAGCTAATATTAGAAGCACTGTCCTCCGTTCTTTCATTCTATCTGCAATAGTCTTTACTTATTACAGAGGAGTAAATTACCTTTTTACTTGGCTTTCGTGAACATCTAACTTAGTCTTCAGTATATGTAGTTTCTAGTCCCACAGGTGCTCCTTGTGGTCTTGGGCAAGCCACTTAACCCTCCATAGCCCATGTTCCCTGTAAAATAGTTATCTCCAAGTTCCTGTTCGGTAATCCAGTTTAGTCCTCCAACATCGGGTAGTGCTCCTCCTCCTGCAGCCGGGAGACTGGACCAATCAAATCTTCTGTAGTATATATGCAGCAGGAGCTCCCAGAAGTCCCCAGTGTGTCCAGTCTCCCTGCAGCTGGAGGACTTCTGTGCCCCTGCTGGGCACGCTAAGTGACACTTGAAGGAGCAACACTAGTTAGTTAGTTCTTTTGGGGTTTATTTCTGGTCCTTTATATTCTATTTCTTTTGCTAGGTAGCTGTATCTTTAAAAAAGAAAAAGACACAGGAGACTTTCTGGGGAAAGCCAGACCTGCCTTGGGCTCCTGCCTTTCTGCCTGGGAATCTCTGAAGCCTGGGTTGAGCTCTCCCCAAGGCTGTTCGGGGAAGAGCCATACCGGCTGCAACATTGCCTGTCACTTGGAGAAGTGGGCTGAGTTCCTTGCTGTTCCCAGAGCTGGTAGGAATTTTCCTTGTTTTAAGCTCTGTTCTTTGCTTGGGCAGAGGCTCTGTCGGCTCCCCTGGCTTCCAAATTGCACTTTTTCCTGCTTTTTTTCGCTTGCCCTGTATTAGAGGGTCGTTTTCTTTCTTTTCCATATTATTTGGGTACCTTTGTATTTTCGCGCCGTTTTTTACCGCGGGTGAAAAAGTGCGGCGGCCATTTTGGATTTCTAAAGTGTGCTTTTTAAGGGCACTTTTTAACACTTGCGCACGGGTTCCCCTGGTGTTTTTGGGGTTTCTTTTCCTGGCGATTTTGCTCAGGGCACCCCTAGGATTCTGGGGAGTATTTTGTTTACTGTAAAAAAAAAAAAAAAAAAAAAAAAAGGGTTTTAAATTTAATACTGTGCTGAATTGAATAAGGTTAGTCCCCTTGGTGTGGGCTTCCCTGTTCCTGTTGCCTTATTTTTCCCTGAGAGCAGGTGGCCTGGGCATGGCTGCCAAACCTCAGTGTGTAATTTGTGGCTCCCGCAGAGGTACAATGACTGACTCTGGAATCTGTAAGAGCTGTGCTGCAGTTTCTTCAGAACTGGAGCTGCCTATTGAAATTAAGGAACAGCATGTGCCCGGGGACCCTTCCCTTTCGGGGGACAGTGTCCCTTCACCGAGCATCCTTCCTTCTGGTCTGGGCCCGGCGTCTAATACGTCGGTCCCTGAGCTCCAGCAGGTGGCTATGGTAGCGTCGCCTATAGACTTTTCCCCGGATTTTGTTCTTCTCATGCATCAGGCCTTCCGCTTAAGCCGGTCTGGTCATTTGCCGGAGGCTTGGCCCGCCTCTCTCCCCCCAGCATCCGCGGGGGGGGGTTCAGCGGTCTTCCCAACCCGCGGTCAAGCGGCCCAGGTTGGGGGACCAGGATCAGGGCGCCCTTTGCCTCCCGGATTCCGAGACTGAGGGGGATCCGGATATTGAGGCGGAGGAGTTAGAAGACGGAGAGCTTCCAGGACTGGAAGATCAGGCTCGCATCATTCGGGTGTTTCGAAGGGACGAGCTGGTACCTTTGGTCACGGAGTCTCTCCAAGCACTTAACCTCTCTGCGGTGCGGCCGCTGGAGGAGGAGGGTCTCGAGGATCCTCATATTCAGGCGGTCAGGGATGCCCAGGTAGTTTTTCCTGTGCACCGAGTAGTTGAGCAGATGATCCATGCGGAATGGGAGCAACCGGAATCCGCTTTGAAAGGGATTCGGACCATGAATCGTCTTTACCCCCTTGCAGACAAGGACAGGGACTTGTTTAAGTCTCCACGGGTGGATGCTGCCGTTTCGGCAGTGACTAAGAAAACCACCATCCCGGTTGAAGGGGCCGCGGCCCTGAGGGATGTTCAGGACAAAAAGGTTGATAATTTGTTTAAGCAAGCCTTCGAGACCAACGCCTTATCGTTGCAAGCTTCTATTTGTGGGGCGTGGGTAGCTCGAGCTTGTTTGCGATGGTCGCAGCACCTGCGCTCGGGGTCCGGTATGGACCAACAGGGGCTGTTGGACGTTACCCGCGTGGAGTCGGGATCGGCCTACTTGGCGGATCTGTGTTATGATTTAATACGCTCCCTAGCTAATAGCATGGCCTCCATGGTAGCGGCACGACGGTCCATCTGGTTGCGCAATTGGGCGGCCGACGGTTCTTCCAAGTCTCGCCTCAGTAAACTACCCTTTAAGGGCAGGTTGTTATTTGGTGAGGCTCTGGATAAGTTGGTGAAGGATCTCGGTGAGTCTAAGGGTGGTCGGCTTCCAGAGGATAAGCCTAAGCTTAATAGGTCGTCCACCTCAGCGCGCGGCCAGTTTCGGGATGCGCGCAGATTTCGTTCTTCCCGGCTGTGGACTTCGCAGCGCGGTCGTTTTGGAACCCGTCATCAAGGGTTTCGTGGTTTCAGAGGAGCAGGAAGGGGCTTCTCCGGAGCGGCCTCTTCCTTTAATCGCAAGCCACAATGAAACGAGGCGGGCTCTAGAGGAAGACCCGGTCATCGGGGGTCGTTTGCGCGACTTTCTTCCTTCTTGGGCCCAAATTACGTCAGATCGGTGGGTGCTGCAGATTATAGAAGAAGGTTATGCCCTAGAGTTTGCGCACCCACTTCCGGATTCGTTTGTTCTGTCTCCCAGCAAGGGAGCTCAAAAGACGCGGGACATCCGCGTGACCCTGGATCGGCTTCTCTCTCTGGGGCCGTGGTTCCGGTCCCGCCCTTGGAAAGGGGCGCAGGTCGCTACTCCATCTATTTTGTGGTTCCCAAAAAGGGCGGTTCCCTTCGTCCGATCTTGGATCTCAAAGGCGTGAATCGCGCTCTCAGAGTACCGCACTTTCGCATGGAGACCCTGCGGTCAGTCATCGTAGCGGTGCGTCAAGGGGCATTTTTGACATCCCTCGATCTTACAGAGGCCTATTTACACATTCCCATCCGGCCCTCCCATCAACGGTTTCTCCGCTTTGCGCTCCCGTGGGGCCATTTTCAATTCCGGGCCATGCCGTTCGGACTCGCCACGGCTCCCCGCACCTTCACAAAGGTAATGGTTGTAGTCGCGGCGGCGTTGCGCAAGGAGGGCATCCTGGTCCATCCATATCTCGACGACTGGTTGATTCGAGCGAAGTCCAGTTGGGAGTGTGTGCAAGTCACGAGCAGGGTGGTGGATCTCCTTCGGTCCCTCGGATGGGTGGTGAACGAATGCAAGAGTTGTCTGTCTCCGTCACAGGATATCGAGTATCTGGGAGTCCGCTTCGACACAGCAAGGGGCTTGGTGTGCCTTCCGGAGCGACGTGTGCTGGCGTTGCGGGCTCTGGTCCGTCTCTTCCGGGGGATGCCAGCTCCGTCGGCGTGGTGGTACCTGCGGATCCTCAGCACGATGGCGGCGACCTTGGAGGTGGTGCCTTGGGCGCGCTTCCACATGCGTCCGCTGCAGAGTGCTCTTCTGCGACGTTGGTCCAACCAGTTCGACTCGCTGAACAAGAGATTGCCTTGCCCAAAGACGGTTCGCCGATCCCTCCGGGGGTGGCTCTCCGCCGAGAACCTGTCGCGAGGGATTCCCTTGGGGCCTCCTCTGTGGGTTCCGTTCACGACGGATGCGAGCTTAACCGGCTGGGGGGCTCACTGCGAGTCCCGCTTTGCTCAGGGGGAATGGTCTCCCCTGGAGGCCTCTTGGTCGATCAACCGTCTCGAATTGCGGGCAGTCCGGCTAGCCCTGGTGGACCTGGAGACTCTGGTTCTCGGACGGCCGGTGAGAGTCCTGTCGGACAATGCGTCCCCTGTAGCTTACATCAATCGCCAAGGGGGTACCGGCAGCGTGGCCCTGGAGGCAGAAGCGGCGGCCTTGTTCAACTGGGTGCAAACTCGCCTTCCAGCAATCTCGGCGGCTCACATTGCGGGCGTAGACAATGTCCAGGCCGATTTTCTCAGCAGAGTGCGGGTGGACCCCGGAGAATGGGAGCTAAACCCACAGGTTTACGCACAAATCGTCCGGCGGTGGGGTCCACCCATCATGGATCTCATGGCGACCTTTCAATCAGCCAAGACAGGGCGCTTCTTCAGCAGGCGAAGGGAGCGCATGTCCGAGGGGCTCGACGCTCTCATTCAGCCGTGGCCAACGTCCGGTCTTCTTTATGTCTTTCCTCCGTGGGCTCTGATCGGCCGGGTCGTACAACGTATCAAGAGCCACCGGGGTCGCGTGTTACTGGTGGCCCCGGATTGGCCCCGGAGGCCCTGGTATGCCGATCTGGTCCGGTTGAGCGACGGCGTTCCTTGGCTCCTGCCCGCTCTACCGGATCTTCTTCAGGGTCCCTTGCGGATGCCCCAAGTGGATCGATTCTCGCTTACGGTTTGGCCATTGAGAGGGCTCGGCTGAAAAGGAAGGGCTACTCCCCCGCGGTGATTTCTACCCTTCTGCGGGCGAGGAAAACGTCCACTTCTCTTACTTACGTTCGGATTTGGAGGATTTTTGAAGACTGGTGCTCCCGGCGGGGAGTCCGGGCGGCGACGGTTTCAGTGCCCGTCGTTTTAAGTTTTCTTCAGGATGGTTTCGATAAGGGCCTTGCGGCTAGTTCCCTAAAAGTCCAGCTGGCGGCTATCTCGTGTTACCGCGGCAAGGTTTTGGGTCGTCTGCTCGGGGCTCATCCGGATGTACGCCGATTCCTTACGGCTGTTTTTCATTTGCGGCCCTCCCGCAGAGTTTTCGTTCCTCCTTGGGACTTGAATTTAGTTCTGAGGGCCCTGGTTCGTGAACCTTTTGAGCCCCTGCGCAGGGCGTCTCTGAAAGATCTCACGCTGAAGGCGGTTTTTCTTGTAGCCATCTGTTCGGCACGGCGCATTTCAGATCTGCATGCATTGTCCTGTCGAGAGCCTTTCTTGTCTTTTTCCGCGGATCGTTCTCCGTCCGGTTCCTTCCTTTCTGCCAAAGATGGTGTCTCCCTTTCACATGAATCAGGCAGTGTTTCTTCCAGTGCTTTCTTCGCAATCTGTCGGGTTAACGGACAAAGGTCTTCTCCGGCTCGATGTGGGTCGTACGCTCCATCGTTATTTAAAGGTTACCGAGTCTTTTCGGAAATCTGACCGGCTTTTCGTGCTCTTCGGGGGTGCGCGTAAAGGGGAAGCGGCGGCTAAAGCCTCCATTGCTAGATGGCTCAAAGAGGCGATCGCGTCCGCGTATCTGTTGCAACAGCGGTCTGTTCCGGAGGGTCTGAGGGCTCATTCTACTAGGGATCAGGCGACCTCTTGGGCGGAGTATAGCCTGGTTCCGCCGGCAGATATCTGTAGGGCGGCCACTTGGTCGTCTCTGCATGCTTTCAGTAGACACTATCGCTTAGATGTGTCAGCGGTTTGGGATTCCTGTTTTGGTTCGGCGGTTCTGCGCGCCGGATGGCAAGGTCCCGCCCGGTCTTAACTGCTCTGTTACATCCCGATGTTGGAGGACTAAACTGGATTACCGAACAGGAAATGGAAATTACACTAACCTGGTAATTGTAGTTCCTGGAGGGTCCAGTTTAGTCCTCCTTCCCTCCCGACTATCTGCAAATGTGGTGCGGTGCGCCTTTCCGAACGGTTGATATTAAGACTGTTCCTCTTGCCGTTCGGTCCTTCTGTGGCAGCCGCGTTTTTTGCAGAGGCTCTTCCCTGTCTCGGGGGTTCAGGCAGCTCCTGAACTTCTGGTGGGGAGCGGTGTTTTGATTCCTGAGGCGTCGGTGCCGGCGCAATGCAGTGTTCTGACTTCCTCGTTTGGGGAGGGGGTTGGATATTCCTTGGGGGGGACAAATTGTTCTTTAATTAGGTCATTTTGTATATTAATCTAATGTGTTGCTTCGTTAAGTATGCTTTGTTACTAGTACACTGGGGACTTCTGGGAGCTCCTGCTGCATATATACTACAGAAGATTTGATTGGTCCAGTCTCCCGGCTGCAGGAGGAGGGGCACTACCCGATGTTGGAGGACTAAACTGGACCCTCCAGGAACTACAATTACCAGGTTAGTGTAATTTCCATTTATAATGCCCTGTTCAATGTAATTTCAGCTTGTTCAATGTAAACCGCACTGATGCAGAATAGCGTGGTATATACAAGAATGTAAATAAATAAATGTATCCACTCAATAAACTTGCAGTATTTGTCAAAATGTCTTGTTTCCAAAATCATTTTTAATAGGCCTGATAGCCAGGGCCAGAGCAGCAAACTTTGGAGGGTGTCAAAGTGCATTTGATCTCCACTACCACATTTCCCTGGAACTGGCACCAGCAACGGCAGTAGAACTGGGTACTCCGAACCCCTGCGTGCTGTACTCTGCAACTCTAGCTGTAGTAGTGTGTTATGCAGCGTATATGTTGAAGGTTTGAAAATTAATATAAACTTAAAACAGGTCTTGCCCTCACACAAACAGGAAGCTTGTGTTGGAGGGTGTGGGACCAGCTGGATTTTCAGGACGTCTCATGCAGGAGTTTAGAGGCCCCTCTTTTATCGTTCCTGTTGTCCCTGGGGAGATGTGGCAACAGTATCAGTAAGGGAGAGGAGGCATGAGAACGAGGGCTTGCCTAGGGCGCCTACTAACCTTGCATCTTGGTTGACACTGGCATTCTGTTTTCTAAATAATTGTGGTTGTCTTTGTATCTTACTGAAAGGTTTGGGCTGGCAAATAACTGATCTGACACATTTTTTTTAATGCTTGAAGGAAGAGAGTTGCAAACCGCTGAAATCTCAGGGAATGCTGGATCTGAGCCCAGATGCGTCCTTTCACCATTCCAGAAGAGTTCGGAAGCTGAGAGACCATTCCAGCAAAGTGCCCACTAACCTGGATATTCTGGAGCTACATACCAGGGAGGTGCTGAAGCGACTCGAGATGTCCCCTTGGGAGGAGGTAACTATCCCTGTAGCATTAGGCAGAGTAGAGGAATGTGGGAATTGTAAAGAGTAACTGCAGTCAGGTCCTGACCGTCACATAAATTTAAAGAAATGTCTGCACATAATCTTACTTGCAGGAAGGGTGGGCACTTACCTGGGTAATTTTATATTCTGCTAAGTGTTCCAAAAGCAAAATTTAATCTAACATCGAATGCTGAAAATAGGTCAAGAAACATGACTAAGGCAGTGCACCCTGCATCTAGGAAACTGTGAATTTTACTTAGTCACAGTGGCAATCTCTCTGCTGTGGCCAGCGCAAAAGCCAGATAGCTGAGGGTGTAGAATATAAACCTATTGACAGTCAGATAGTTGATGTAGAGCATCCCTTTCAGTTTACTTTGATAGGAAGGGTATATTAGATACTGGGCAGTAATTAGCTGTAATGGAGGCACCTAAATTTGGTTTCCAGTTCATACTGCTAGACCAGTCCAGACAAACGGGTTATGCACCCCTGCCAGCAGATCTTGGAGACAGAGAATTCTACCAGAGCTCTGATAGGCTGGAGCCTGGTGATATAATCCTACCCCTAGGGGTCTCTCTGTTTTTCTCTGTCTCCAGCAGATCTGGATGCGTTCCGGTCCATTGTTCACCTGTGGGGACTACTGACCATGGATCTAATGGCTGCGGCACAGACTGCCACGGCTTTGCTGTACTTCGGTCATTGGAGGGACGGGGGAACGCACGGCATAGATGCTCTCTCTCAACCGTGCCCGATTCATCTTCTCCGTTGTGTTTTCCCTCCCTGATCCGTGATATGCATGGTTCTCCAGTGGCTCCGAGACCGTCGCGACCCTGTACTCCTGCTGGCTCTGAATTGGGCTCGCAGATCATGGTATGCGGATCTCTTCCGTCTGTCTGGGGCATCGATGCTCCGCATCGAGGCGTTTCTCGGCCTTCTGATTCAGGGACCGGTGGAGATGGAAGACCCGGCTCCTTACTCGCTTACGGCCTGGCAATTCCACGCCGCCGGTTTGCTCGCTATGGCTATTCGCCTAGCGTGGTCGTGACGCTTCTCACAGCGCGGCAGTCTACCACGATGCTGACTTACGCTCGGGTTTGGCGTCTCTTGATGGTTGGTGTTTGCGAAATAACCTCTCCCCCTGGCGTTGTGGTGTTCCAGATATCCTGTCCTTTTTACAGGCCGGAGTGGATAAGGGATTAGCGCTCGATTCCTTGCGAGTACAAGTGGTCGCCTCAACTTGTTTTCGGAGTCCTATAGCGGGGCGATCGATAGCTTCGCATTTGGACGTGTCTCGGTTCCTCCGCGGAGTTAGGCCTTTCGGCCTCCTCTGCGTTCGCCTGTGCAGGCGTGAGCTCTCGTGCTTGTCCTCTGTGCCCTCGTTGCTCCTCCCTTGGAGCCTCTGAGGGCATGTTCTCTTCTAGATTTGTCTCTGAAGGCAGTCTTCTTGGTGGCCATAACTTCGGCCCGCCGTCTTTCTGAGCTCCAGGTTCTCTCGTGTCGACATCCCTATCTCTCGTTTTTCCTCCGAAGGCGTTTCTCTGAGAACTGTCCCTTCCTTTGTTGCCCAAAGTGCTGACGCCGTTCGCTGTTGACCAGCCTCTTTTCTTTCCGTCTTTAACAAAGGCGCAGTGTGACAGTGGTCGGTCTCCGTTGTGGGCGGTGGACCTTAAGGTTCTTTTTCGGTAGCTGGGGGTCGCGGGACCCTTCCATATGACTGTTGCTCTTTTGTCTTGTTCGCGGATTCTCGTCGGGGATCCGCAGCCTCCGAATCTACCCTTTCTAGATGGGTTACGGAGGCCATTGAGGTGGCGTACCTTCTTCTGGGAGAGCCAGTTCCACTGGGACTCCGTGCTCACTCCTCTCGGGCGCAAGCAACTTTGTAGTCCGGGAGGTCTCATGTAGTTCCTCTCGATTTTTGCCGGGCGGCGACTTGGTCATCGCTGTCCACCTTTGTCGGTCATTATAGGTTCATGCCCGTCAGGAGGTCCATTTTGGAGTTGCTGAGCTGTCGGCGGCCTTGCCCCCCCTTGAACGCAGGTAGCTTGGGTACTGCCCGTTTGTCTGGACTGGTCTAGCAGTATGAACTGGAAGGAGAAATTTCACTTACCGTTAATTTCCTTTCCTGGAATACTGCTAGACCAGTCCAGGACCCGCCCTGCTGTTGGTTGGAGTGCCGCTGGTGCGGTGCAGCCGCCGACCGCGGTTCTTCTGTTTGCCGGTATGCCTCGCCATGGGCAGTCCATGGGTTCGTAGGTGGATACTGTTTTCAGCTCTAGGGAGTTCTTCGGCTCCCTTGTATATAGTTCACTTGAGACCCTCTGGGGTGATGTTACAGTTCATGTTGCATTAGCTTGTGGACGTAACTGAGGGAGACCCCTAGGGGTAGGATTATATCACCAGGCTCCAGCCTATCAGAGCTCTGGAAGAATTCTCTGTCTCCAAGATCTGCTGGCAGGGGTGCATAACCCGTTTGTCTGGACTGGTCTAGCAGTATTCCAGGAAAGGAAATTAACGGTAAGTGAAATTTCTCCTTCTTCTGGATTGGTTTAATTGCTTGCTTCAAAGAACAGGGAACATAACTGGTAGACGGACAGTTGTTAACAATTGCAAGGATGAATGGCCTTAACTAGGATCCAGCATGCTTAATTCAACAAGAGGGGGAGAGTCAAGAGGGCAAGTGGTAGGTTTGGCACTAGATCAGAGAGTTTAGCTAAGGAAACAGTGGTAACAGGCTTAAATGGCATTCAAGGCAGGACAGGTTTGTGACAAAAGGTTAATTGTATTGGTGTAGATGTGTGTGTAGTGGTAGAGGAAGTAGACTTCAATGGAAGCAGTCCACTTGATGCCGTATATAGCATAACACTTTCAACTTTTGAAATAAAATACTTAGCCAACTCATCCACAGGTTTTTTTACTGGGAGGAGGCTGGGAATAGGAAGGGTCAGGATAAGATTGTAAAGAGGGCCTTAGACTTGTTGGCATCATCTCTTACCATCTTGGTATAGTAGGAACTCTGTTAAATCCTAACCATACATAAGCAGTGGCGTGCTATGCATAAGTTGTGCAGCAGGAATCCTAAGTTTAATTCAGGTCCTCTCTGCTTTCCTAGTCTGCCCCTTTAAAAGATTAAGTCCATCATGATACCACAGCTGTGGGAGCGCTGGCTCTGTCATGACAGGACAATGGAATCTACGCTTTTGCTGAGGTGCTTCGCCTGACTCACATATGCTCTCTTTATGCAATAGTTAGCTTTTTGGACTTCTCCTTATCGGCAGACACTCCTACTCTGCTTCCCATAGTCTACCATACGGTGTTTCTCAAGGCTCAGTCTTTTTGCCCCTTCATCACTGACATAGACATCTTTAACAATCTCCAATTGCCTGCCTAGATGCAGTGTCCTGTTGGATCTCTGATCACCACCTAAAGCTGAACCCAAGTAAATCTCAGTTTTTGGATTTCAGAAAAGTCTCATAACCTCACACTCTGTCCACAAATTGCTGGTTTTCCAGTTACTCTTGGCCAACTCCCTTGTTCACTTCAGAGTAGACTCTAAATTTCAGCTGTAGTGCATGCTGCCGGCTTCGCTGCTCCTCGCATTTTGCAATTGAACCCTGTATATCCATATCTGCCCAACACACATTGGTGCACTCTTTAGTTTCCTTGCACTTGAACTATTCTAACATGTTTTACTGCAGTATAGGATTTTCTGTCTGCTAGTTGAGAAATCTTACAAGACAGAACACCCTTAAGATGCTATTAAAATAAGAAGTCAGAACTCGGACAACACTTAATGTAAAGAACCAATGAGATTATTCTTCAAAGGCTTGTCTAAACAACCAGGCTTTGACTTTAGAACAATAAACTGAATATGATAGTCCAGCTTGCCATTCTTTAGGAAAACCGTTCCACAAAGCTGGTCCTACATAACAAAATGCAGTCTGGATCCAAATTGGAGAAGGAACAAATAGCAAGTTCCAGTCCATTGATCTCAATGTCCAGAGAGACTAATATGGGATGATAAGTCTGAGTAAATTGTTTTCACTATTTTACTTATGAATCAACCTGTCATAAGGATCTTAAATCAGATCCAGAATTGAACTGGTAACCAGTGATGTTCCCTAAACATGGGAGTCGTATGATCAGATTTACTGTATGTGCTCCACACACCATTTTAATGGCAGTATTCTGGACCAGCTGTAATCTTTTTATAAAACAAGCAGTGATCCCCAATTATTGTGGCATGTTACCGTAACCTAATCCTATTGCTCCAAAAATGAACGCAAGGTTCTGATTTTATACAAATCATAGTCTGAAATTGCTTTTACTAATGAAACATGTGACTGAAATGACAAGTCATTGTACTCCTGATATCTTGTTTGTGTTCTTCAGAGCAAATGGTGAACCACCAAAAGCACATGTGCTTATAAGGGAGCAATATCCCTTTCCAGATAATCCTGCAAGATCCAAACTGGTGGGTTGTCCCTCCCTGCCAGTGGATAATAACGACCGAGAAAGAATAGGAGCTTCCAGTGACATTGTCACTGGTACTTGTTTTGGTGCAGCTAGGGACATACTTCAATCTCCAGGAACAAGCAGGAATGCAGTCTTCACATATGAGTGAACGTCACTGACAGAGCCCACATGGGAAGGCTCCCCAGCATCCAATAGGACAGCTTTTGGGAGCACTCCACTGCTCCTGCATGCCCACCTTCCCAATTCCTCTCCACAGTTCTTACGCAGAGCCAGCAGGACATATCCTGTCACCCCTGAAAAACATTTTTTTGTAGAACATTGTCCTTCTGCCTTTCTGTCGACGCTGGCTCCGTTGAATCTGACACAGGTCTCGATAATTTTTTCTTTTTTATGTTACAAATTTTCTATTTCTTTCCTCTTCTTTTTCAATGTGATTTTCTTTGCTGAACTAGGCTTCCATGCCTCCATAGCCTTATCTTCAGTCTCAAATACAACTTTCTTGAGGCATGGAAAAGCCAACTAGTAGTTTTTAAAAAATAATGTACCAAGTGTGTTGATACCAGGTCAGTCACTGACAAATATGACTGGTGTCTAAAATGTTTGGACCCTTAACATCAACCCTATTCTTGTCCTTTGTTGCCAGCAAATGACAGAGAGGCCTAAAGAACCGAGCCAGACAGTACGGATCGTTCTTCACCTCAGACTTTCAGTGGCTTCCACTTAGAGGGCATCCACTTCCTCTTATGGGTCTCAGGTTTCTTCATCCAAACATAAAAGTAAGTCAGTCTCTGGTTGCTCCCAAGGCATCGGCATCAAAGACCGATACCAAGACCAGAGATCAGTCCTAGCATAAGCATTGTGACTCCCCTAGAGGTGCTTCCAATGCAGACAGGCCAGCCAAACAGCCCCACTGGAAGGATCTCTCCTCCAAAGCACATGGGCGGCTCTGGGATGCTCCTGAGGCATTGACCTCTGGAGATCTACTGGTTCTATATTCTGGGACGGTGGCTCAGAGCCTTGTGGATGATTCCACCTAGACGTCAGCCATCTCCCTAGACCAGCGCATACTGGTTCTTGAGAGGAGTTTGGTGCCATTCTTGGCAGCCTCGGTACTGATAACATTGAGAGTTCCAGGAGTGCGGGCTTCGGCACCAAACCTGCAGCCAGGTGTATCGGCCCCGATGCTAGCCCTTGAACCGGCATCGTTGGACCCTCAGAGGCAGATATCTTCATTGGAACTGACTGATACCTCAGGTATCCAACAGACACAAACTGCTATGGCTCTCTGTTCCGATACCTCAGAGTCTTGGTATCGGCATCGACCTTCGTCCATGTAGCATAGAGGCGGAACCCAAGACTGCGGATACTTTGACTTCTGACCAGAGTCTGATTCCACTTCTTCAGAACCTGATGAGGGATCACTCAATTCCCGAGAACTTTCAGACATCCCTTTGGACCCTTTGCTGCCTCTGGAACTATGTTGGTCCTCACCAGACGATATGTCCTTTTTGGATTTTATATGTGACATGGCAGCAGGGCTTGCTATCACAGTAGCCTCGGAAAATGAACAGAGGGCAGAGGAATTGGAGATACCCAAGGAGGTGGCTGTGTTACCGGTGCATGGGATCCTGCAGGATCTTATGCTCCGAATGTGGGAGGCCCCACTCATGGTTCCACTTGTCTGCAAAAGGCTCATAGTAACATAGTGAATAACGGCAGATTAAAGACCAGTATGGTCCATCTAGTCTGCCCAGTAAGATGGCACGAGTAGGTGCACCTGCCACTCCATGCAGGGCACCCCTCCCCATGTCTTTGTTTAGGAGTGAACCCACCGCTCCATGTAGGACACCCCTGTTCGTTGAGAAATTAGATAGTTAAGTTTATTTTGATTTTATCCTGTTGCTGTAAAGGGATCCACTGTGTCTGTCCCAGGCTCGATACCATGTACAGAGTACCAGAGTGCTTAGGCATCCAAAAACCTCAGCTCCTCCACCACTCAATAGTGGTAGAATTTGGCAATGTGACGAATAAAGAGTTCTAAGAAGCATTCATCCGTGCCACATGGCAGAGACTCAAGGACATTTAATGCCTTTGGGTGTCGGTGCTTCCAAGCATGCATGTTGGCCTCCAGAATAAACTTTTACATGCTGTACATGGGCATGTTTCTGAAGAATGTCACCAGGGATCTGGAGACTTTCACCCACCTGCTTCCTGAGGATAAGCAGAGTGCATTCTAGACGCTTGTCAAACAGGGCCAGAGCACTTCTAAGTTTCTTACCAGGGCCTCTTTTGATGCCTTCAAATCAACAAGCAGAGCTTCAGCAGTCTGCATTAGGGCTTGCAGAATGGTCTGGCTACAGGCATCAAATCTCAAGCAATGGGTCCAGGATAAACTTGCCAATATCCCATATACTGGAAAAAACCTTTTTGACAAGGATTGGAGGGAAGAGGTAGGGGAGACTAAAACAGATGATCTCGCCTTAAAACACCTTTGCAGAAAAACAGCTGACCCATCCAAGAGGAAGGCTCTTCCCAAGAAATCTGTTCTAAAAAGAAGATACTGTCCTTACCCATCTTCTGCTGCCTTTCAGCCTCACATCCTCAGCAGAGACAACAGGGCCCTCGATAGCCTAAGAAGTCCAAGGCTCCTAGGCCAAGGCCAGCCACACAGCCACAACCTCCTTCCTAGAGAACATTGCCAATCTGCACCTGGAGGGTTCCTAGCCCCTCCACATAGCAGGCAGACTGTCAATATGCCCACAGGTGGCACCTCATAACATCAGAGCACTGGACACTCCAGATTGCCCAAAGGAGTTTTCACCTTCACTTTGAAAACTTACCCCCCCCCCCCCACCAGCTTCACAGGGAATTATCCCACGCAACCCCTTCAAAGCATTCTCTTAAAAGAAGAGGTGACCACCCTATTGTTCCTGGGTGGCATAGAAAGAGTTTTTCCTCCTCAAGAAAGGATGGGTTTCTATTTTCAATATTTTCTTATTCCAAAGAAAACGGGAGGATTCAGGCCCATCTTGGATCTGAGACCTAAACAAGTTCATGGTCCAAGAAAAATTCAGAATGATTTCTCTAGGAACTTTTCTACCATACCTCCAGAGACACGATTGGCTATGTTCTCTAGATCTAAAATAGGTGTACATGCATTTACTGAGCCATCCCTGGCACAGACAGTATCTGCACTTCATGTTTCAAGGAAATCATTGTCATAAGGACATAAGCACATACTCTAAGAAATGCCATACTGGGTCAGCCCAAGGTCCATCAAGCCTAGTATTCTGTTTCCAACAGTGGCCAATCCAGGGGTGATTGGGAAACTACAGGCCAGTGTGCCTGACATCAGTACCGGGCACAAGTACCTAGCAGTTTCCCAAAAAGACACAAAGGCTCCATAATGCTTGTATTAGGGCAAGCATTATGGGTCCTCTTTAATAATGGTCCAAACCTTATTTAAACCCAGCTACGATAACAGCTTTTAGTACATCCTTGGCTAATGAATTCCAGAGTTTGATTACACGTTGAGTGAAAAAGTATCTCCAGGAACAAGCAGGAATGTAGTCTTCATATATGGGTGACGTTGACTGAGACTGAGCCTGAGCCTGCACAGAAACGCTCCCCAGCGTCCTATAGGAAAGCCTTTGGGAGCATCCCACTGTGCCTGCGTAGCTGCCTTCCTGCCTTTCCAACTCTCCCTCCTCAGTTTTTCATTTTCCGTGGAGCCGACATGGAGCAATTCCTGTCACCGCAGAAAATTTACTACTTTTTGTGGTTGCGTCTGCCTTCCCGTCGACGTTAGCACCGGCATCGTCGGTGTTCTGTTTCTATTTTTTCCCTTTATATAAAAAAAGAGAGAGAAAAAATGTGTTTTTTCCCTGAGAGTACTTTGCCCTCCAGGTGCTTAGGTGCCATTATGGCCATAGGCCCCTTTTTCCATTTTAAGATGGATAAACCAGCTAGTGGTTGCAAAAAGTGTTCCAAATGTAGCAGTACCATATCCGCTTCAGACACCCATGACTGGTGCCTCAAATGTTTGGAACCAGACCATCTGCTGTCTGAATGACGACTTTGCAGGAAGATGAGGGGCCTGCAGAATAGAACTGCGAAACTCTGCACCCTCTTTGCCACCGATGCAGTGTCGGTTGCATCGAGAGCTTGATCTTCCTCCCATAGATCTCAGGTATTGAAACACAAGTCTTCCTCGAAGGCTGGCCGGTCTTCCAAGGGTAGATCTCCTAAGCATCGAGATGCCTTAGGCATTGCCCTGGAAGGAATACACTGACCAAACAACCCCGGCAGGATGTCCTTGTCTCCATAGTGTTAACGGGTCCCAAGATGCTCCCAAGGCCTCCACCTCTGAGCTCTTGGTGCCATGCTCTGGGGTAGTGGTCCGCTGTTCGGGTACTGATACCCAGGCATCAGCTGGCTCCATGGATCAATGTATCCTGGCCATTGAGCAGAGTTTAGCCACCTTGCTAGCAGCTTCGGTGCCACTAAAGCCTCTGCAATCAGTTCCGCAGCCATCGGTACATACACTAGTACCGAATGTGTCTGCATTGACCATTGTGCTGCTCTCCACACTACCACCCATGCCGGCCCTAGAATCAGTGTCTGGCATTGAGGCATTCCGATGCCGATTTTGATCAGTACCATCGACAGGCTGGGTGAGAGCACCTGGCCCACCGGTACTTCGAATCCTCCGATTCAGACTCGTCGGATGAATTGACCGGTACCAGGGAAATGGAAGCTCTCCTGGAAGATCCTTCTCCTTCCCCACAATACCGTATGTCTCCTCCGGAGGACATGTCTTTTCAAAACTTTATATGGGACGTGGCTCGGGGCCTCTCCATTACGATGACCTCTGAGAGAACCAAGAGCTGAAGAACTTGAAATTCTTCAGTATCCAGCAGCCCTGAAGGAGGCTGCTACCCTCCCTATTCACCGGATACTGCATGACCTCATGCTTAGGATGTGGGAGACACCCTTTTCAGATGCCACCACACCAATCTACCCTGTCGACGGATGCATCCAAATTGGGTTGGGGAGCTCATCTGGACAATTTCTCCATTCGGGGGTCTTTGGACTTAGCAAGAGGCACGATTTCACATAAATCTATTGGAACTTGGAGCCATCCACAATGCTCTCAGGGTGTTCCAAGACCACCTTCACTCCCACACAGTTCTAGTCCAGACGGACAATCAGGTAGCCATGTTCTATGTGAACAAGCAAGGTGGAACAGGTTTTCAAGCATTGCGCAACAAAGCCCTACATCTATGGTCTTTTGCCATATGCCATCAGATCCACCTACTAGCGGTATAATAAATCTCCTGACAAACAAACTCAATCAAGTACTACTGCCTCACGAGTGGGGTCTCCATGTGGATCAGATTGCCTGAATTTTTCAAATTCGGGGAACCCCTGATATAGACCTGTTTGCAAGTCCTCAGAATGCCAAACTTCCCCGCTTCTGTTCCAGAACACCTGCTCAGAACAGTCAGGCGATGGATGCTTTCCACCTTCATTGGGGTCAGGACTTCCTATATGCCTATTCTCCCATTCCCCTTATCCCGAAGACTCTCTTCAAACTCCAGAGAGACGGGCTACATGATCCTCATAGCCCCGTGTTGGCCACGACAAACGTGGTATCCACTACTTCTACATCTTTCTCAAGCCAAACCTCTGAAGGACTAGAAAAGGGGACTGCTACTTCTGGAGAGAGATCTGCAATTGTGCGTATATACATCTCCAGGAACAAGCAGGAATGTAGTCCTCACATATGGGTATCATCGGTACCGATGGAGCCTGCGCGGGAACGCTCCCCAGCGTCCAATAGGAACGCTTTTGGGAGCATCCCTCAGCACATGCGCGCTGCCTTCCCGTCTTTCCAACTGCCCCTCTTCAGTTCTTCGTTTTCCGCGGAGCCAACAGGACCTGTTCCCTGTCACCGCAGAAAGTTCCGTCTTTAAAATTCTTTCTTGTGGTCGCGTTTGCCTACCGCATGACGCCTACCGGTACCGCCGGTTCTTTTCTTTTCATAGAAAAAAAACCCCCTTAGACTTAGACTGTTTCTTTTCAGAAACTTTGGTGCTAGGCACCATTTTGGGCATTAGGCTCCATTTTTCCTAAATCATGGAAAAGCCAACTAGTGGTTTTAAAAAATGTACTAAGTATGGCGGTACTATTTCCGTCACTGACACCCATGATTGGTGTCTAAAATGTTTAGGACCTGCTCATTCTCCAACTGAATGTCTCTCCTGCATGGGGATGACCAAAAGAGGAAGACAGAACCGGGTCGCAAAGCTCGGTACCCTCTTTTCTTCAGATGCCAGATCCATTGCATTGACATCGTCAAGGGCCTCTTCCTCCCATGGATCTCAGGTAACTAAACACAAAAGCCGGTCCTCAAAGGGTAGCTCTCCTGCTAAGCATCGAGAGGCCATTGGCATTGCCCTTGAGGGAACCACACTGGCAAAACAGCCCCGGCGGGAGGCTTCGGCTTCCAAAGTATTTATGGGGCTTCAGGATGTTCTCGAGGCCTCAGCCTCGCAAGAACTACCTGTGCCATGCTCAGGGGTTCCAGCCATTCTTACTGGTACCGACACCCAGGCATCGGCAGCATCGATAGACCAGAGGTTTCTTGTTATCGAACACAGTATCGCAGCTCTTCTCTCAGCTGCAGTACCGGTGGTCCCAAGGGCACCGGTGCTGACACCGATGCCGATACCAACACCAGTACAGACACCGGTACCGACACCAACAATGCCGGTTCCGATGGAACCGGCCCCGATGGGAACTCTTCCCATTCCATCTCCGGCTGGGAACTCTTCCCATTCCATCTCCGGCTGGAGTGGATAAAGCGGTACCGGATCACCTCGGTACCGACTTCGATCAGTACCGGGATCGTGCTTTGCCAAGAGCATCGGGGTCGGGAATACTTAGATTCCTCCGATTCCAAAAACTGACAATTCTGCTGGCACTAGAGGGTTTCTCCTTGAAGACCCCTCTTCTTCCCAACGCAGAATGTCACCTCCAGAGGACATGTCATTTCAGGATTTCATCCGTGATATGGCCAAAGGTCTTTCAATCACAGTAGCTCCTGAAGAGGAACCCAGAGCAAAGGAATTGGAAATCCTCCAATATCCTAAAGCTCCTAAGGAGGCAGCTACTCTGCCTATCCATAAAATTCTGCATAGCTTGATGCTCAGAATGTGGGAGACACCTCTGACTACTTCTCCTCACTCTAGGAGGCTTGATACTATGTATCGAGTTCCACCATGTCCTGGATTTCAGAAAACTCAGCTGCCACACCATTCAATGGTAGTGGAGTCAGCTATGCGTAGGATGGAAAAGTGCAAAAAGACATGCATCCAATCCTCCAGGTCGTGAATGCAGGATTCTGGATGCTTTCGGACGCAGAACTTTTCAAGCTTCCATGCTTTCAGCTAGGATCAGTTCATATATTCTATATATGGGAATGTTCCTTAAGGAAGTCACAGGAGACTTGGAACTTATGAGCCCATTTCTCCCAGATAAGAGACAAGATTTTCTTGCTCTAGTTAAGCATGCTCAAGATGTCTCCAAGTTTGTCAATTGTGCAGCCTTTGACTGCTTCGAATGCATCAGCAAAACGTCTGCTATTTGCCATTGGTGCACGACAGATTGCCTGGCTACAGGCATCAGACTTGGAGACTTGGGTACAGGACAAGTTGGGCAACATTCCTTGCACGGGGGAGAATCTCTTCGGCAAGAACTGGCAGGAAAAGGCTAACGAGTTAGATGCTGACAATTCTACCTTAGATAGTTTGTCAGTCTACAGCCACTCCAGCCAAAGGGAAACCTTATAAAAAACCCTCTTTTAGCAAAAAGAGGAGGTTTTATCCTTCCTATACCCAGCAGAGCCAGACTTCAGATCAGTTTGCCCAAAAGGGACAAACCAGACAGCAAAAGAAACCAAAAGACCCGAGAGCCCAACCAGCTCTCCAGGTTCAGCCCCCTCAAGGGCTTTGACTCCTTCCTAGAGAGCTTTGCCTTCCTGCCTCTGAGGGGTCCCCAACCCCCAAATATTCCAGGCAGGTTATGCCACTTTGTCAACAGATGGCATCAGATAACAGCAGAAGATTGGACTTTGTCCATTGTAGGAGAGGGGTACAAACTTCATTTTCACAGTATACCGCCTCCTACAATTCTAAAGCAATTCAATTCACAAACCTCTGCAGGCAATCTGCTAGATCACGAGGTCTCCACACTTCTTGCCCAAGGGGCAATAGAGGAAGTACCCATTTTTCAACAGGGGACAGGGTTCTACTCCCCCTATTTTCTTATTCCAAAGAAAACAAGGGGACACAGACCCATTCTAGACCTCAGAGAATTGAACAAATACCTGTTTCGAGAGAAATTCAAAATGATTTCTCTAGGAACTCTTCTGCCATACCTTCAAAGCCAGGACTGGCTTTGCTCTCTAGACTTAAAGGATGCATACACTCTCATTCTCATCCATCCAGATCACAGGAAATCTTTACGTTTCCTTTTCAAGGGAAGACATTTCCAGTACAGGGTTCTTCCTTTTGGTCTGGTTTCAGCACCAAGGGTGTTCACGAAATGCATGGCAGTAGTAGCAGCATTTCTACGAACCCTGGGAATTTTTGTCTTCCCTTACTTAGACGACTGGCTCATTCGAGCCTCCACAGTTGCAGAGGCCAGCACTGCACTGTCCCGTACAATGCGAATCCTCCAATACTTGGAATTGGAAATAAACTTCCCGAAGTCTCAACTAGTTCCTTCTCAATGCCTAGAATTCATAGGAGCCTGTCTGGATACCAAACAGGCA
Organism: Ichthyophis bannanicus; assembly: GCA_033557465.1. Classification (NCBI taxonomy): domain Eukaryota; kingdom Metazoa; phylum Chordata; class Amphibia; order Gymnophiona; family Ichthyophiidae; genus Ichthyophis; species Ichthyophis bannanicus. The sequence continues at coordinate 531,143,889 of CM066037.1, read as the reverse complement.
AGGGCTTTCCTTCCACAAGCCCGGTGTCTTCGCATTATGCAGCTAGCTTCCCAAGCAGCAGGCAAATCCTCCCTTGCTGCTCGGGAACTACTGCAGTTATTGGGACACATGGCATCCATAGTTCATGACGTCCCATATGCTCGCCTCCACATGCGAGCAGCTCAGTGGACCCTCTCCACACAGTAGCCACAGGCCACGGGTCATTTGTCGGACAAAATAATCTCTCAACGACTAATTTTGTCCCTCCAATGGTGGCAAGCACTAGAAAATCTGACAGTGGGGTCTCCTTTCCATCAACCCCACTTTCAGGCCACCCTAACAGATGCATCACAGGTGAGTTGGGGAGCACACCTGAATCATCTCTCTACCCAGGGCACCTGGACTCCACAGGAGGTTGGTTTACACATAAACCTCCTGGAATTAGGAGCAATTTATTTAGCTTTTCGAGTGTTCTACTCCCAGCTCAGCTACAAGACAGTCCTAGTCCAGACGGACAATCAGGTAGCCATGTTCTATGTGAACAAGCTGGGCGGGACAGGATCTCTGTCGTTATGCAACGAAGCTTTACAACGATGGGCCCTCGCCAGAGAGCATCAAATTCACCTTCTAGTTGTATATCTTCCAGGCATTCAAAACTTTCGGGCAGACAAACTCAGTCGAGTACTGCTACCTCACGAGTGGTCCCTCCACCTAGATCAGGTGGCAAAGATATTTCATCTCTGGGGCACTCCAAACATAGACCTCTTTGCAAGTCCACTGAATGCCAAACTTAACCGGTTCTGTTCCAGGATTCTGGCGGACAACTGTCAGGCAAGGGATGCCTTCCTCCTTCACTGGGGTCAGGACTTCCTTTATGCCTTCCCACCCATTCCCCTCATCCCCAAAACACTCTTCAAGCTTCAGAGGGACAGGGGTTGCATGATTCTTGTAGCACAACGATGGCCACGCCAAACGTGGTATTCCCTGTTTCTGCATCTCTCTCAAGCGGCACCTCTGGAGTTAGGGCATGTTCCAGATCTCCTTTTCCAGGAGAACGGGATACTATGGCATCCGAATCCCCAGTCCCTGCACCTCACGGCCTGGTTGCTGAAGGCTTAAATCTCCAGGATTTCAACCTCTCCCAGCAGGTAAAAGATATCCTTCAGGCTTCTAGGAAATTTTCCACAAGAAGATCTTATGCTTCAAGTGGAAACATTATACTATATGGTGCTCCAAGAGGGGATTAAACCCCCCTGTTCACACCCCTAGAATCGATACTAGAGTATCTCCTTCACTTATCGAATTCTGGGTTAAAGACCAATTCGGTAAGAGTCCATCTTAGTGCAATTGCAGCTTCTTATAAGCCTCTAAATGGACAACCATTTTCCTCTCATCCACTCCTATCAAGATTTATGAGAAGCCTTTTATTAACTAAACCTCCCATCAAGCCACCACCGGTAGCATGGGATCTAAATCTAGTTCTCGGGCAGCTCATGAAGCTGCCTTTGGAACCTTTAGCCACTACAGCCCTTAAGTTTTTGACTTGGAAGGTCATCTTCCTAATTGCAATCACCTCTGCCCATCGCATTAGTGAATTGCAAACTTTAGTGGCTGTTCCTCCTTATACTAGATTTCATCATAAAGTTGTTCTTCGAACTCACCCACACTTTATGCCAAAGGTGGTTTCGCCTTTTCATTTAAACCAATCAATTTATCTTATTGTATTTTTTCCGAGGCCTCACGCCTCTAATGCAGAAAGAAACCACCTTACTTTGGATTGTAAAAGGGCCTTAGCCTTTTACATACAAAGAACACAGCAACATAGAAAGTCCTCACAACTTTTTGTAGCTTTTGACCCTAGTCAATTGGGACTTTGTCTCCTAAAGAACTTTATCTAAATGGATTGCCCAATGCATATCCTTTGCTTATGAGAGTAAGAGTCTTCCTCTTCAGGACCATGTCACAGCTCATAATGTGAGAGCCATGGCAGCTTCTATGGCTAATCTCCACTCTGTGTCTATCGATGACATTTGTCGAGCAGCCACCTGGGCTTCGGTACACACCTTCACAGCCCACTACTGCCTAGATAAAGCCTCTCGTCAGGATGCCTTCTTTGGCCAAGCTGTTATTCAAAATCTCTTTCAAACTTAAACCAACTCCTACCCACCAACCCTGGTGGGATGCCAGAGATCCATGGGAGGAAGGATTCTCACCTTCAACGGTGGCATCTTCCTGGGGATATCTCCCTGGCATCTTCAGCTAGGGAGTCCCCATATGTGAGGACTACATTCCTGCTTGTTCCTGGAGATAGCGTAGTTACTCACCTGTAACAGGTGATCTCCGGGAACAGCAGGAATTTAGTCCTCACAGCCCACCCACCTCCCCTAGGAGTTGTCTCTATCTCTCTCTTTGTCTCTTTCCTCTCTCTCTCTCTATCCTTTCACTCAGCTACAAATGTAACTGAAGAGGGACAGTTGGAAAGGCGGGAAGGCAGCGCGCATTTGCTGAGGGATGCTCCCAAAAGCATTCCTATTGGACGTTGGGGAGTGTTCCTGCGCAGGCTCCGTCGGTACCGATGATGCCCATATGTGAGGACTAAATTCCTGCTGTTCCCGGAGATCACCTGTTACAGGTGAGTAACTACGCTTTCTGGGAATTTTTCAGAAGGGACTTCTTTGGATTAAAGATGATTAATCTGTGAACCCAGTGTATTTGTTAAATCAGTTAGGAACTAGTAGCAGCAGTTTAAGTTTAAATTTAAAACACAGAAGAGAGCTTTCTGGTTAAATTTAGAACCCAGCAAAGAGCTTCTAGTTTAAATTTGATAATAAGTCAGAGCCTAGCAGCAGCAAAGAGCTTTTAAATTAAATCATTTCAGAATATAACTTAGCATTAAAGGCAAAACATGGTCAGTATTCTTTGAGCAACAAATAATCTTCTAGAGACCTTTACAAAGAGGCCTTCTACCTAGGGGTCAAGAGACCTGTGAAACCTTTTCAATAGGTGTTAAAGCCAGGTCACAGGTCAAAAGGCCATTTTGAAAGACTCCTTCTATCCAAGCAAGGACTGTTAATCACCCAGGAAGTTGGTCACAGCTTACCTCAGAAGCACACAACAGGGTACTGTGTAGCAGCCCTCTCTTAATAAGTCTTATTTCCCTCCCTCCCTCCCCAACACCCACCCACCCACCCCTGGGTTAATCATAACTTTAAAGGTACTTACACATCTGAAAGGAAAGGTGGTGCTCTCAGGTGCAGCTCGTTATCCAAATCAGTCATACACTAAGGACCTGAGATTAATTACGCTTCAGGTGAACAAGGTATATTAAATGTATTAGGTACACTTTATTATTCATTTATTTTATTTTTTATACCGCGCTCTTTAGAATCGGTGCGGTTTACATGTATACTAACAGGTACTTTTTATTCCCTTGTCCCCGAAGCGCTCAAAATCTAAGTGTACCTGAGGCAGTGGAGGGTTAAATGGCTTGCCCAAGGCCACAAGGAGTGGCCATGGGACTGGAGACCCCAGTCCCTCTAGCCTGAAGCTGCTTGTCCCCATGCGAGAATTGAACCCTCGGCCTTCCGGCTTGAGGTAACCTGTCCCAACCACTGAGCCACTCCTCCCTATCCATAGCAACCCTTAGTAAGTAAAGAACTTAAAGATCTAAACACAAGCTTAAAACTAAGATGCAGACAGCAGTCCAGCAGCGAGATGAGGGCTTTCCAGTCTTTTACATTGAGTTCCACATGTATGATTTTCTCCCAGTTGGTGAGAGGTCTTACGTGTGCACTAGGTGCAAGGAGCTCTTTGCTGTCAGGAAACGAGTCCGTTCTCTAGATGCTAGAGTAGCAGACTTGGAAGACATAAGAAAGACAGAGGTACATAGACGAGACCTACAGGGATATAGTCCTGAGGTCCCACCTCCAGTCTGGCAGGATCCCTGTTGTCATGGAGGAGAGAGGTCACGTGACAGGAGAGCATCACCCTGGTGTGGCAGGAAGTGATCCTGTAACTCGGACCTGTCCTCCAGGTGATATAAAAACCCTCTCACACTGAGGAAATTTCTCCAGGGCCATGTGCCCATGAGTGAAGGGTTAGGATAGCCGTTATAGTTGGTGATTCGATCATTAGGCATGTAGATAGCTGGGTGGCTGGCAGGCAAAGAGAGGCAAGAGAGGTGGAAGGCAGGCAAAGAGAGAATTTGAGAAGAAGCTTGCTGCGGAAGCAAAAACGCGAAATAAAGACCTTTTCAAGTACATTCATAGCAAAAAACCCGTGAGAGAGTCAGTTGGTCCATTAGATGATAAAGGGGTTAAAGGAGCACTAAGAGGCGACAAGGCGATAGCGGAGAGACTGAATGAATTCTTTGCTTCGGTCTTTACTGAGGAAGATGTAGGGATGTTACCCACGACTGAAGTGGTATTTAAAGGTGTGGAAGAATTGAAGGAAATATCGATACATCGGGAAGATGTCTTACAACTATTAGATAAACTGAAGAGTAGCAAATCACCTGGGCCGGATGGTATACATCCAAGGGTGTTGAAAGAACTGAAATTTGAGATTGCAGACCTGCTATCAGTAATCTGTGAACTATCATTAAAATCATCTCTAATACCTGAGGATTGGAGGATCGCCAATGTAACACCAATTTTTAAAAAGGGTTCGAGGGGTGATCCGGGAAACTACAGACCGGTGAGCCTGACATCAGTACCGGGAAAAATGGCAGAAACCATCATAAAGAATAAAATTACTCAGCATATAGATAGTCATGACCTAATGGGAGACAGCCAACATGGCTTTAGACAAGGAAGATCTTGTCTTACTAATCTGTTATGTTTTTTTGAAGGAGTGAATAAACAGGTGGACAAAGGTGAGTCTGTTGATATTGTGTATCTGGACTTTCAGAAAGCCTTTGACAAGGTCCCTCATGAGAGACTTTTGGCAAAACTAGAGTCATGGGATAGGAGGCAGTGTACTTCTGTGGATCAGGAACTGGTTAAAAGATAGAAAGCAGAGGGTAGGGCTAAATGGCCAATTTTCCCAATGGAGAAAGGTGAATAGTGGTGTACCCCAGGGATCTGTGCTGGGTCCGCTGCTTTTTGACATATTCATAAATGACCTGGAAAGTGGAATAACGAGTGAGGTTATCAAATTTGCTGATGACACAAAACTATTTAAAGTTGTTAAAACCCAGGAGGATTGTGGAAAATTGCAAGAGGATCTTGATAAATTGGAAGACTGGGCATCAAAATGGCAGATGAAATTTAATGTGGAGAAGTGCAAGGTTATGCACCTAGGGAAGAACAACCCAAACTATGGTTACACGATGCAAGGTTCCACATTAGGAACCACCACCCAAGAAAAAGATTTAGGCGTCCTTGTGGATACCATGTTAAAACCCTCGGCCCAGTGTGCAGCGGCGGCCAAGAGAGCAAATAGAATGCTAGGTATGATAAGGAAAGGAATGGAAAATAAAACAAAAGATATTATAATGCCTCTATATCGTTCCATGGTGAGACCGCACCTTGAATATTGTGTGCAATTCTGGTCGCCATATCTTAAAAAGGATATAGCAATTTTAGAAAAGGTTCAGAGAAGAGCCACCAAAATGGTAAAGGGGATGGAAGGCTACTCCTATGAAGAAAGGCTAAAAAGGTTGGGGCTCTTTAACCTGGAAAAGAGACGGCTGAGGGGAGATATGATAGAAGTCTATAAATTAATGAACGGAGTGGAACGGGTAAACGTAGATCGATTGTTTACCTTATCAGAATATAGAAAGTCTAGGGGACATGCAATGAAGCTACAGGGTAAACTATTTAAGACTAATAAAAGAAAATATTTTTTCACTCAACGTGTAATCAAACTCTGGAATTTGTTACCGGAGGATGTAGTAAAGGCTGTTAGTGTAGCTGGGTTTAAAAAAGGTTTGGACAAGTTCCTGGAGGAAAGGTCCATAAACCATTATTAAGAAGGGACCCAGGATATCAATGCTTGAACCAATACAAGCATTGTGGAACCTGTGTCCCTTGGGGAAACTGCTAGGTACGTATTACCTAGATTGGCCACTGTTGGAAACAGAATACTGGGCTTGATGGACCTTGGTCTGACCCAGTATGGCATATCTTATGTTCTTATGTTCTTATGATGTGAGGATCACCTGGTAACATGTCTGCGTGGTGCGAAAGTAGCAGAGCTCACACGCCACCTAGATAAGGTCTTAGATGGTGCTGGGGAGGAGTCTGCTGTCTTGGTACATGTCGGTACCAATGACATAGGAAAATGTGGTAGGGAGGTTCTGGAGGCTAAATTTAGGCTTTCAGCTAGGAAGTTGAAATCCAGAACTTCCAGGGTATCGTTCTTTGAAATGCTTCCCATTCCACGCGCAGGACCCAAAACGCAGGCAGAGCTCCGGAGTCTCAATGCGTGGATGAGACTGTGGTGCAAGGATGAGGGCTTTGGATTTGTTAGGAACTGGGGAACATTCTGAGGAAAGGAGGGGCTCTTCCGAAGGGATGGGCTTTACCTTAACCAGGATGAAACCAGGCTGCTGGCATTAACCTTTAAAAAGGAGAGAGAGCAGCTTTTAAACTAGATATTAGGGGAAAGACAGTCGCACAAGAGCATATGGTTCATAACAATGTATCCTTGAAGGATACTACCAAAAACAAGAGGTTCCAAAAAAGAGTAAAGTAGCCCAAATGCCCTTGAGTATGGAGCAGACAGAGCTTAAAGATTCCAAATTACCCATGCATGCCAATAGCCAAATTAATATGAATAAAATAGTCTCTAAAATGCTTGTATGCAAATGCTAGAAGTCTTAAAAAAATGGGAGAGTTAGAATATATAGCACTAAATGAGAGATTAGATATGATTGGAATCTGAGACATGGTGGAAGGACAACCAGTGGGACACTGATACCTGGGTACAAACTATCTCGTAATGATAGAGCTGATCAAATTGGTGAAGGTGTTGCGCTCTGTTAGAGAGGGCATTGAGTCAGAAAGGATTAAAGTTTTGCAGGAAACAAAATTTGCCGTAGAATCTCTATGGACTGAAATTTCATGTAAAAAGTGGAAGGCGATGGCAGTGGGGGTGTAATATCAACTGCCTGTAATATCAACTGCCAGAATGAACAAATGGATGATGAAATGCTCAAAGAAATCAAGGAAGCTAACAGTTACAGCACAGTAATAATAATGGGTGATTTCAATTACCCCGGTATCGACTGGGTCAGTGTCACAGCAGGACATGCTAGGGAGATAAAGTTCCTAGATGAAATAAATGACTGCTTCTTGGAGCAGCGGGTTCATGAACCAACCAGAGGGGAAGCCATATTAGACCTAGTCCTTAGTGTAACACCAGATCTGGTTCAAGAGGTAAGGGTGTTGGGGCCACTTGGCAATAGTGATCATAGCATGATCACCTTTGATTTAATTAGTGGAGGAGGGATGGTAAGGAAATCCACAGTACTACCTTTTAACTTTTGAAAGGGAGACTATGATAAAATGAGGAAAATAGTTGAGAAAAAACTAAAAGGAGCAGTTGCAAAGGTTAGTTACATCAAGCTTGGATGTTTAAAAATACTATCTTGGAAGCCCAGACCAGCTGTATTCCACGCTTTAAGAAAAGTGGAAGGAAGTCCAAAAAACTGCCAGCATGGTTTAAAGGGGAGGTCAGAGAAGCTGTTGCCAAAAAAGCATCTTTCAGGAAATGGAAAAAGAGCCAAACAATGAAAACTGGGAACAGCATAAGCACTGGCAAGTTAAATGCAAGGCATTGATAAGGCAGGCAAAGGGAGAATTTGAGAAGAAGCTTGCTGCAGAAGCAAAAACTCTTAATAAAGACTTTTTCATGTACATTCATAGCAAAAAATCTGTAAGACTGTCCATTAGATGATAGAGGGGTTAAAGGGGCACTAAGAGGAGACAAGGCGATAGCGGAGAGACTGAATGAATTCTTTGCTTCGGTCTTTACTGTGGAAGATGTAGGGATGTTACCCATGACTGAAGTGGTATTTAAAGGTGTGGAAGAATTGAAGGAAATATCAATACATTGGGAAGATGTATTACAACTATTTGATAAACTGAAGAGTAGCAAATCACCTGGACCGGATGGTATACATCCAAGGGTGTTGAAAGAACTGAAATATGAGATTGCAGACCTGCTATTAGTAATCTGTGAACTATCATTAAAATCATCTGTAATACCTGAAGATTGGAGGATGGCAAACGTAACGCCAATTTTTAAAAAGGGTTACAGGGGTGATCCGGGAAACTACAGACCGGTGAGCCTGACGTCAGTACCGGGGGAAAAATGGTAGAAACCATCATAAAGAACAAAATTGCTGAACATGAAACATAGAAACATAACAGAAAAAGATCACATGGCCTATCTAGTCTGTCCTTCCATATCAACAACTACAACAGCCCCCTTTTTTCCTTTAGAGATCCTCTGTGTTTGTCCCATGCTTTTTTGAATTCAGTTACTGTCCTCATCTCTACCACCTCCATTGGCAGACTATTCCACGGATCCACCACTCTTTTTGTAAAGAAATATTTACGCAAATCACTCCTGAATCTATCCCCCTTCACCCTTATCCCATGCCCCCTCGTAGCAGAACTTGCTTTCAATTGAAAGAGGCTCTCTCCTTGAACATTTATGCCATGGAGGTTTTTAAAAATCTCAATCATATCCCTCTATACCGCCTTTCCTCTAAGGTGTGCATATTAAGATCCTTAAGTCTGTCCCCTCATATGCTTTATAATGAAGTAGCCACCCTCTGCACCGACTCCATCCTGTTTGCATCCTTTTGAAGGTGTGGACTCCAGAATTGCACACTATACTCCAAATGAGGTCGCACCTAAGACTTATACAGAGGCACTTTCACCTCCTTTTTTCTGCTAGTCATTCCTCTCCGTATGCACCCAAGCATCCTTCTAGCTTTTGCCGTTGCCTTTTCTACCTGTTTAGCTACTTTAAGATCATCAGACACAACCATGCCCAGGTCCCACTCTTTAGTGGAGAAAAGTACTTCACCCCCTATACTATATTGCTCCCTTGGATTGCTGCAGCCCAAATGCATGACCTTACATTTTTTAACATTAAATCCCAGCTGCCAGATTCTAGACCATTCTTTAAGCTTAACTAGATCCTTCCTCTTATTTACACCTTCCTGGGTGTCTACTCTATTGCAGATTTTGGTATCATCTGCAAAAAGGCAAACCTTGCCCGAGAGCCCTTCCGAAATATTACTAATAAAGATGTTAAAAAGAATCAGACCAAGGACAGATCCCTGGGGAACACCACTGGTAACATCCTTCTTAGAGTGAGCTCCATTTATCTGTACTCTTTGTCGCCTCCCACCCAACCAATTTCTAATCCAAGCAGTAACTTTAGGGTCCATCCCTAGGTTGCTCAGTTTGTTTATAAGTTGCCTGTGAGGAACAGTGTCAAAGGCTTTACTGAAATCTAAATACACCACTTCTAGGGCTTTCCCTCGGTCCAACTCCCTCATCCACCCAGTCAAAGAAATCAATCAGATTTGTCTGACAAGACCTGCCTCTGGTGAACCATGCTGCCTCGGATCCTGTAATCTGCTGGACTCCAGAAGCCTCACATGTAGTAATGGCTTAATGGGAGTCAGCCAACATGGTTTTAGACAAGGAAGATCTTGTCTTACAAATCTGTTAAGTTTTTTTGAAGGTGTGAATAAAGAGGTAGATAAAGGTGAGTCGGTTGATATAGTGTATTTGGACTTTCTGAAAGCCTTTGACAAGGTCCCTCATCAGAGACTTTTGGCAAAACTAAAGAGTCATGGGATAGGAGGCAGTGTACTTTTGTGAATCAGGAACTGGTTATTTATTTAACAGTTTTTATATACCACGCTATTTATCATCAGTGCGGTTTACATTGAACATAAATTACCTAGACAGAAAAACTGAAATAGGTTTACAGATAACAGGAAGTATGAACTAGGTTTGAACTGGGGAAAACTATATACATTTACACAAATTATTTACAATAATGCAGATTAAGGATGTTCATAGTTAGAGTGCATTGATAGAAATAGCTGTGGTGCTAAGGTAGGTGGAAGTGCAGAGTGAATAAGTTAAAAGATAGAAAGCAAAGTTAAAAGATAGAAAGCAAAGGGTAGGGCTAAATGGTCAATTTTCCCAATGGAGAAAGGTGAATAGTGGTGTACCCCAGGGATCTGTGCTGGGTCTGCTGCTTTTTGACATATTCATATATGACCTGGAAAAGGGAATAACGAGTGAGGTTATCAAATTTGCAGATGACACAAAACTATTTAAAGTTGTTAAAACCCAAGAGGATTGTGGAAAATTGCAACAGGACCTTGATAAATTGGAAGACTGGGCATCCAAATGGCAGATGAAATTTAATGTGGGCAAGTGCGCAAAGTTATGCACCTAGGGAAGAACAACCCAAACTATGTTTACAGGATGCAAGGTTCCACATTGGGAACCACCACCTAGGAAAAAGATTTAGGTGTCATCATGGATAACATGTTAAAACCCTCTACCCACTGTGCAGCGGCGGCCAAGAGAGGAAATAGAATTCTAGATATCATAAGGAAAGGAATGGAAAATAAAACAAAGGATATTATAATGCCTCTGTCGTTCCATGGTGCAACCGCACCTTGAATATTGTGTGCAATTCTGGTCGCCATATCTTTAAAAGGATATAGCGTTATTAGAAAAGATACAGAGAAGAGCCACCAAAATGGTAAAGGGGATGGAAGGATACCCCTATGAAGAGAGGCTAAAAAGGTTAGGGCTCTTTAACCTGGAAAAGAGACGGCTGAGGGGAGATATGATAGAAGTCTATAAATTAATGAATGGAGTGGAACGGGTAAATGTAGATTGATTGTTTACGTTATCAGAATATAGAAAGACTAGGGGACATGCAATGAAGCTACAGGGTAAACTATTTAAGACTAATAAGAGAAAATATTTTTTCACTCAACGTGTAATCACTCTGGAATTTGTTACCGGAGGATGTAGTAACAGGCTGTTAATGTAGCTGGGTTTAAAAAATGTTTGGACAAGTTCCTGGAGGAAAGGTCCATAAACCATTCACTGGTCTGCGACTAAAAAGCTGTTTATTTTCATCTAATTTCCATGTATTTTGGTGTGCTGAAAACAAATAAAATATTGAAAAAACTCCTAGACGTCATGATTTGCCACAACATGCAAAATTGTCTTCAAATTTATCACATTTTTTCAAATTACTATTAATTCAAATTACTATTAATTAATTCACATAAGTGCATTTAAGATATAAAATGCCAAAAAAACCTTAAAGGGGTTGTCCGAGTTATGTAAAAAAAAATATAGCACTGTAAATCGGATGTTCAGCAATATATACATAAGCTAAGCCAGTTTTAAGTCCGTGCTTCTAATGGTAGAAGGGGTTTATCTTTCCTGAAGAATCCAGTGGGAGGGAGACACAGGGCAGATAGCAGCAGCTCCGGTCAGTGCAGGCAGGGCGTGGCCAGCACTGTGACGTCTCGTGTACAGACACAGTGCTGCTCTCTCCTACATGCCACACTTGTGCACGAATCATCAGGTTCTTGGTTCTAGGCTGCTCACTTTTTCATCGCAATTCGTGCTAGTTCGTCATTCTTCAACCATTATGGCTCCGCGAAAGTGTATTAATTCGCCAGATAGTTTCTGTTTCATCTGTGGTGAATATACAGTGTTGAAGCAACAGCAGAATATTACAGACTTTGTGAAAAAAGTATACTTTGCATACTTTGGACTAAAAATTGGAGATCAAGATAGTCTGGGCGCCTCATAAAGTGTGCAAACGGTGTGTTGAGGACCTCCGAAACTGGTTCAAGGGTAAGAAAAAATCTTTCCGTTATGGGATTCCAATGGTATGGCGAGAGCAAAAGAACCATAGTGACGACTGTTACTTTTGTTCATGCGATGTGAAAGGGTTTAATTCCAAATGGAAGCATTCCATTTCATACCCCAATGGCGTCTTTTTATAGATTCTTGAAAAAGAAGTCTCAAAGCAGTTTTACTCCACAGCGGTTTATACGCTTCCATACCTGTAATTCATTCCGTACACTTGAAGGAAACCTATGAGAACTTGGAATTGGTTCTTCGTAAACTTAAATATGAAGACCATGGTTGGCAAGTGAGTGGGGGACTTGAAGGTCTTGTGCATGCTGCTCGGGCAACAAGCTGGGTATACCAAATATCCTTGTTTTCTGTGTCTGTGGTACAGTCGAGACCGACAAAATCACTGGACCAAGAAGTGTTGGCAGCCGAGGGTGCTAACAATTGGTGAAAAAATGTCCTCCAAGAAACTTTGGTACCTTCCCATAAAGTTCTTCTACCACCTCTCCACATAAAATTGGGATTGATGAAGCAATTTGTAAAATCACTTCCAAGAGATGGAGAATGCTTCAAATACTTGGTCACCAAGTTTCCAGGCCTGTCGGAGGCAAAATTGAAGGAAGGTGTGTTCGTCGGACCAGACATTAGAAGGCTTATAGTTGATCGAGTTTGTCCATACCATGACAGATCCTCAAAAAGAAGGGTGGATTGCTTTTAAAGAAGTCGTACAGAAATTTTTAGGCAATAACAAAGATCCTCACTACAAAAAGATCGTCGGACGAATGCTGAAAGCATTTCAAGCTTTAGGTTGCCTGATGAGTTTGAAAGTGCATTTCCTCCAGTCCCACCTTGACTTATTTCCTGAAAATTTGGGAGCTGTGAGTGAGGAACAAGGTGAACGATTCCACCAAGACATTAAAGAGATGGAAAGGAGATACCAGGGAAAATGGAGCATTACAATGATGGCAGACTACTGTTGGATGCTTCAGAGAGACATTCCAGATGCTACTCACAAGCGTAAATGCACCAAGAGGAGCCTCACAAGGAGGAAGAATCGAGTTGTGTGTGTAGGTGAGCTCATTTCAGTTCAAAAAAGGATTTTCATGAAGATATTGTAATAAAACTTTAATTTTATAAGTCTATTTCTATTTATTTTGAGGTATTGCCTTATTTAACATAGTTACCTAAATTGTCAGGAAACGTGATGTCCTATGACAAAATGGAGGTCATTTTCAGATTCAGCGCACCAAAAAACATAAAGATTACGTGGAATAACCAAAACAGCTCTTGAAAAAAATTTTTTGCAGACCTGTGAAAAGGGACCCAGGATATCAATTCTTGACCCAATACAAGCATTGTGGAACCTCTCTTTTCGGGAAACTGCTAGGTACTTGTGACCTAGATTGACCACTTTTGGTAACAGGATACTGGACTTGATGGACCTTGGTCTGACCCAGTATGGCATATCTTATGTTCTTATGTTCTGGAGTTGGGATGTGCTCCGGATCTCCTATCTCAGGAGAACGAGATGCTGCTGCATCCAAACCTGCAGTCCTTACATCTGACAGCATGGCTGCTGAGAGCTTAGAACTCTGGGACATCAACCTCTCTCAACAGGTTAGAGATATTCTGTTGGCTTAGAGGAAACCTTCCACAGGGTGTTTTTATGCCTTCAAGTGGCAAAGGTTTTCAATCTGGTGTTCAAAAAAGATCTTAATCTTTTTTCTGTTCCCGTGACGGCATTACTTGAGTATCTCCTCCACCTCTCATCCTCTGGACTCAAAACCAATTCGGTAAAGGTCCACCTAAGTGCCATTGTGGCATCTCACATGCCCTTAGATGGACAACCTGTCTTCTCTCAGCCGCTTGTAGCGCGCTTCATGAGGGACCTACTCTTAACTAAGTCTCCCATTAGGCCACCACCAGTGGCATGGGACCTCAATGTTGTCCTTGGACAGCTTATGAAGCCATCCTTCGAACCCCTAACCACTACGTCTCCGGTTTCTTTCTTGGAAAGTCACCTTCCTTATTGCCCTCACTTCTGCAAGACGTATCAGTGAGCTCCATGCTTTAGTGGCTGACCCTCCTTATACACAGTTTCACCATGATAAAGTAGGACTTATCCTTACTTTATGCCAAAGATGGTTTTGCCTTTTCATCTAAACCAGTCGGTTTACCTTCCTGTTTTCTTCCCTAGACCTCATTCCTCTAATGCAGAAAAAAAGCCTACATACTCTGCATTGCAAACGTGCCTTGGCCTTTTATCTACAGAGAACTAGGCAGCTCAGGAAAGCTTCACAGCTTTTTGTTGCTTTTGATTCCAGTCACTTAGGTCTACCAGTTTCCAAGAGAACACTCTCCAAATGGATTGCAGACTGTATATCTTTTGCATATGAGAGTGTTGGACTTTCCCTTGAAGGTCATGTCACAGCACACAATGTGCGAGCAATGGCTGCCTCCATGGCAAATCTATGCTCAGTTGTGATTGATGATATATGCAAAGCAGCAACCTGGTCCTCTGTCCACACCTTTGCGGCCCATTATTGCTTAGACAAGGACTCCCGCTGGGATGCCTCATTTGGCCAGGCTTTTCTCCAGCATCTCTTTCAGACTTAGATCAACTCCTACCCCCGTCCCGGATTTCGATACCAGACATCCTTGGAAGATACATGACCACCTTAGGCCTGTGTTTCACAGCTCTCTGTGGTCATCTCCCTGGCATCTCCAAGCTAGGGAGTCCCATATGTCAAGACTACATTCCTGCCTGTTCCTGGAGATAGCATAGTTACTCACCTGTAACAGGTGATCTCCGGGAACAGCAGGAATTGAGCCTTCACAACCCACCCTCCTCCCCTAGCAGTTGTATTTTTCTCTCTCTCTCCTTTTATCTCAGCTACAAACTCAACTGAGGAGGGAGAGTTGGGAAGGCAGCTATGCAGGTGCAGTGGCATGCTCCCAAAGGCTTTCCTATAGGACTCTGGGGAGTGTTCCCACGCGGGCTCCGTCGTCACCCATATGTTGGCTCAATTCCTGCTGTTCCCGGAGATCACCTGTTACAGGTGAATAACTATGCGTTCTCTTATCCGTCTTAAACGGGTTACACTGTTGCTTCATTGCATGTCACCTAGTCTTTCTACCTTTTGATGCCATAAAGAATCTATCTGTGTTTACCCGTTCCACTCTGTTCATTAATCTATGGACCTCTATCATATCTTCACTCATCCATTTCTTTTTCCAGGTTGAAAAGCCCTAAGCATTTAAGCCAGTCATCATAGGGGCATCCTTCCATCCCCTTTACCATTTTGGTGGCTCTTCTCTGTACCTCTTCTAATTCTGTGTTAGCCTTTTTAAGATACAGCGACCAGAATTGCACACAATATTCAAGGTGCGGTTGTACCATGGAACGAAACAGAGGCATTATGATATCCTTTGTTTTATTCTCCATTCCTTTCCTTATGATTCTTAGCATGTTTGCCGCCTTGGCTGCCACTGCACGCTGAGCAGAGGGTTTCAACCACTGTTCCCTCTAAGCTGTGCGCGCGTGCGCGCGCACACACCTCGCCGAGCAAGCGCACATACTTTACAACAGAGCGCACAAAAATTATGGCTCTGATTCTGATAGAAAATTTCACAGACTTCTTAAAATGTATAAGTTATGATTATAATTACTAGAAATTTCCTGCTTCATTTAGTAATTGTCTATTTTCATTTAATTTGATTAAAATCAATGTGGTGTACATAGTGTATTCTGACGTGTAGTCAAATTTTAAAGTATATAACTCTGAGTTTCGTTATGTGGCGCACAAAAATTTAACCTTCCTTCAAAAGCTGCACACATCTGATATTTTATGCGCACACAGCCTACAGAAAATTAGAGGGAACATTGGTTTCAACGTGTTATCCATGATGACGACTAAATCTTTTTCCTGGGTGGTGGTTCCTAATGTGGAACCTTGCATCGTGTAGTCATAGTTTTGGGGGTTCTTTCCTAGGTGCATGCACTTGTCCACATTAAATTTCATCTGCTATTTGAATATCCAGACTTTCAATTTATCAAGGTCCTCTTGCAATGTTTTGCGGTCCTCACTCGTTATTCCCATTTCCAGATCATTTATGAATATGTTAAAAAGCAGCGGACCCGACAGTTCTCCTGGGGAGGTAATCAAGATGGCGACAGGACGCTCTGACCTGTTGAGCTGCGTCTGTTGAAGCTCCTGTGTGTCCGTGGCTGGCCCTGTTTGGAT
Source organism: Ichthyophis bannanicus (assembly GCA_033557465.1). Taxonomy (NCBI): domain Eukaryota; kingdom Metazoa; phylum Chordata; class Amphibia; order Gymnophiona; family Ichthyophiidae; genus Ichthyophis; species Ichthyophis bannanicus. The sequence continues at coordinate 531,127,799 of CM066037.1, read as the reverse complement.
TCTGATGGGGCGGAAGAAACGGAAGCAGGCAGCCCTTCCTCCTGGGGCTGGCTTGCCGGCGCCATCGACCCAGCGAACTTTGCCTGACTGCGGCTTTGGGGTCGGAGGACAGACTGCATCTTCGGCAGCGGCAAGAGTGGAGGATCCGTCGCTGGGTGCATCGGGTATTCTTTTCTCTTCTGAGGAACGTACCCCCCCACCGCGCCCCGGAAGTGTTTTCTCACCAGAGGCTGCCTTTCCCACTGGGTTGCTGGGGAGTACACTGGTGGATGTGGCGGCAAGAGGTACTCTGGCTGTTGGAAATTGCCCTGTAGAGGCTGGGAGGCAGAAAGGATCTGCGGAGTCGGCATGTCCCGGGCAAAGAAGTCTACCTGGGATGCCCAGTCGAGTAGAGGCTCTTTCGGGGCTTCCTGCTTTGGAGAGACCTGCGGTGATATCTTTGGAGGCACTCTGGGATGGTCTCGCAGCGCTTAATGCTTCCCTAAAGGACATTTTTCGTCATGTGAGTACTGAGATGGTAGAGATTCGAGCTTCATGTGGAACTCTTTCTGGTGTACAAGTGCAGCAGGCAGAGAGACTCTCTACAGTGGAGCATGAACTTGGACAGCTGCGGGAGATGGTAGCGGCCCAAGTAAAAGACAGAGCTGTAACCGTTAAACTAGAGTATTTGGAGAATCAAGTTTGGCGTTGTAATTTACGCTTTTTGAACTTTCCACGATCTCCTATAATGTCACCGATGGAGATGGTAAAAAAATACTTTGGAGAGATCTTGCAGATCCCTTTGGATCAGTTACCACCTATGGTGCGTGTGCAATATTTGTCTAAGGGTCAGGGGGCCGTTAGGTCCAATGACCCTGAGGCTGCCCGTGTTAGAGATGATCTTACGGGGCTTTTAGATCTTCCCTAGAGGTCATCTCAGAGAGGTCTACTCTACTTGTTACCTTTGCACTAGAATCTGATAAATTCTTTATCCTTAGATTGTACTTTAGGAACCTCAATGAGGAATTTCTGGGGTCTAAAATATGTATTTTTCCTGATATAGCCCGGAATACGCAGCTGAGAAGGCAGGAGTTTCTAGTGCTGCGCCCTAGGGTGGTGGCACTGGGAGCCTCCTTCCAGCTTAAATTTTCTGCAAAGTGTTTCGTGATGTTTAAACAAAAATGTTTTTTGTTCTTTGATCCTGGGCAGTTGGAGTTCCTGGAGGCTAGGGAAGTTGTTAATGTTGCTCTGTCGGGACCCCCGGTACTGGCTGATGCTTAAGTTCCTACCTGTCGCACATGGTTAAATTTCCTGTGTATTTTAGGTAGTTCAGGTCTTGGGTTTAGACCTTTACTTTCTTGGTTTTCCTAGAACCTCCCCATATTTCCTTTTTTTTTGTGGTCTATAATATGAGCGTTAGTTATGTTTAGGTGGTTGTGTATAGCCTTTGGGGGGTTGCTGATCACCTTTGTACAGTGTATTTCTTTTGATAACTATGCTCATGTCTGTATCATTTTCAATGATGTTTCTTAGATGTAATAATTGTTAAAATTGAATAAAAATTTAAATGAAAAAAAAAAGCAGCGGACCCAGCACAGATCTCTGGGGTATGCTACTATTCACCTTTCTCCATTGAGAAAATTAGCTATTTAGCCCTACCCTCTGCTATCTTTTAACCAGTTCTTGATCCACAATAGTACAATGCCTCCTATCTCATGACTTTAATTTCGCCATGAGTGTCTCATGAGGGACCTTGTCAAAGGCTTTCTGAAAAATTTGATACCCTATATCGACCGGCTCACCTTTGTCTACCTATTCACACCTTCAAAAAAAACAGTAAGAGAAGACCTTCCTTGGCTAAAGCCATGTTGGCTTTCTCTCATTAAATCATGACTATCTACATGTTCAGTAATTTTGTTCTTTATAATGGTTCCTACCATTTTGCCCAGTACTAATATCGGGCACACTGACCTGTAGTTTCCCAATCACCCCTGGAACCCTTTTTAAAAATTGGAGTTACATTGGTCATTCATCAGTCTTCAGGTACAACAGATGATTTTAATGATAGTTCACAGATTAATAATCCTAGGTCTGCAATCTCATATTTCAGTTCTTTGAGCACCAGGCATATGCCATCTGATCCAGGTGATTCTCTGGGAACAAGCAGGAAGTCAGTCCTCGCATATGGGTGATGGCACTGATGGAACCCTTGTGGAGGCATCCCCCTAGCTTTCAAAGAATGCCTTTGGGAGATGTCACCGCGCATGCGTGGTCCCCTTCTCGCCCAAGGGTGCCATCTTGCTCAGTCTCCTTTTTTCCACGGAGCCTTTCAGACGTTGTCTAGCTTGTCCCCGGAAAAAGTTGATTATTTTGTTCCCTGAGTTTCCAACTCGCCTCCGGTATTGCCCCGGTACTCTTTCTGCCTACTGACCTCTGTGCTTTCGCGTCGGGTTTGGTTTAATTTTTGTAGTCTTTTCGTTATTTTCTTCTCTGGTGCCTTGGTGCTTTTTTTCTCCCACTGGCAGCCTGGAGAGTCTTCAACCTCGCAGGAGTACTTTTTTCCTCCATGGCTACCAGTGGTTTTAAGTGATTGGTGCTCTAAAATCATGTCTCTAACCCACACACACGACTGCTGTCTTCATTGCCTCGGGCAGACCCGACCCAGTGGCCTTCGGTTTCTGCAAGAGGATGTCCAGCAAGGCCCTCACGAGCTGCTAACTGCAGCATGATAAGTTTTTCCCCGAGTCCCCTATGCCTCCGAAAGCCAGGGCCTCGTCTGAGGCCCTGATGTCTTGGGCAGAACTCTCCGAACCCGAGCCTCTTCATTGGCCCTGAGAAAGTGGGTCTCCCTTGAGGGAACCCAAGAAGAAACCCTCAAAGGCAATGTCCTTGGATGGTTCCGACGGGCCGGGAGCTCCTCAGGCCCGTTCCCGCAGTTTGAGACGCTCGTCCGAGGCATCGGAGAAGGAGCAACCTGCGAAGGTCCTCCAGAAGGATCCAGCCGTGGACCGGCCTCGCTCACCAGACACCATCCTCATCAAAGATTCCCCTTTGGGGGAGCTGGCATCGGGCCAGAGTCCCTCAGTGCCTGCGCTGAAGGCTGCGGAGCCTTCTGGTCTAGTTCTTATCTGATCCATTCTCAGCACTATTAGAAAATGAAAAAAATAAAAAAAAGTAACAAAGGTATTTTAAGGAGGCTGCTTTGGAAATTGAAAAATGGAGGCTAAGGCTCAAGGGGGAACTCTTCTATTAGGAGATCAGAGTTCTGACATGCTCGGTTCTCAGCAACTGCTGGTGGACGGTGACTATCCAAGCGTAACTGTTCTCCAGGAACAAGCAGGAAGTCCAGTCCTCACCTATGGGTGACATCGGCACTGACGGAGCCTGAGCGGAGCATTTCCCCAGCTTTCAAAGAAAGCCTTTGGGAATGCCATCACACATGTGTGGTCCCCTTCCTGCCCAAGGGTGCCATCTTGATCGGTCTCCCTTTTTCCACAGAACCCTTTGGACGCATGTCCCTTTTCCTCGGAAAAAGTCTCATAATTGTGTCTCTAATTCTGGTTTCCTGGTCCTCTTCCCGCCGTCCCCAGTGTCCTGCCTCAGCCGTGGGCCCTGGGACTCTGCTGTTTTTTCTTTTTTTCTTTTTTCTTTGAGTTAGTCTCTAGCGCGTTTCACACCCTTTTCAACCACTGGCCTCCGGTTTCAAAAAGTGTTACAGATGCTCCAAAAACATGCCGCTCATGGACACCCATGACTTGTTGTCTTAAGTACCTAAGAGTTGACCACAACCTGGAGCTCTGCTCCCTTTGTAAAAAGATGTTCTCTAAGGCCATCCAGAGCCGTAAGCAGAAGCTGGACGATATTTTCCGCAAGTCGGCTCCAGCGTCCCCGGTAGCTTCTCACTCCATCAGCCTTTTAGCTTCTGGGATCCCCTTCAGCCATTCCATGGCCCTGGCGTCACTCTGAGAAAGTGTCCCCTGAAAAGGGAGTGGAAGGCCTCGAGGACCCTATCGGGGGCTCCAGACAAGTTTGAGCATTCTCATGCTTGGTCCCTCAGTCCCCTCGGCAGTCTCAAGAGTTGAAGGAATGGCCGCGAAAGTACCTCGTTCAGATACAGAGGCCTACGGCGATGGTGCCTGGTCTCCCAAGGGTCGTCCCGGCGAGGCCCCCTCTCCTTCTCGACTCCCGACCTAGTCACCCCAGCGTTGGTGTTGCAAGGCCCCACTCCCAAGTGGGAGGCCCGAATGCTGCCACTGGAGCACAGTGTTTGTGTTCCTTGCTGCCTAGCTGGCGCTGGTGCCAGGCCCCGCTGGCACATGCCCTGAGACCTCGAGGGCGGTGCCTATGATGGCTCCCCAGACCACCATGACAACCTCTGAGAGCCAAGGGCCTCATGAGAGATCCTGGCAGAGGTCTCAATCTCCATCCTGGTCTTCAGGTACAAGATCTTCCTAGGCCAGCACCTCCAGCTCCAGGTGGGATTTGGCCTCAAGAGCCCAGTGCACAGCACAGGTTCTGCTCGAGCAACCTAGCTCCGAGTCTTCCTCAGAAATCTTGGGCTGGGAGTCCGACAGGGACACTTCCCTGAATCCTGGGCTCATAAGGGACCTCCCCTCGGATCCTTCTCCGCCTGTTCAGAAGCAGTGGTCTCCTCCCGAAGACACCCTCTTTCTGGAGTTTGTGTGGGACATGGCTCGAGCCCTAGCACACTCCATGCAATCTGAGGAGGAGCCCCATGTGGAGGAGCTCGATATTTTACAATACGAGGCTCTGTCCAGGGAATCCCTCATGGTCCTGGTTCCACCCATCCTAGACTGGCTGCTCTTCTTCATGTGGGAGATACCTGTGTCTGTCCCCATTGTCAGCAAGCACCTGGACACCATGTACAGGGTGCAGTGGGGGCCTGGCTTCTGGAAGGCCTAGCTTCCTCATACCTCGATGGTGGTGGAGTCTGCCATGCGGAAGCAAGAGAGCCCAAAAACTCACTCTTTAATACCGCCAGGCAGGGTGTAAGGCCTACCAAGGCTCCTCAGGTGTAAGGCCTACCAAGGCTCCATGCTGGCATGCCGCATCCAGGCTTACCAGCTATATATAGGCATGTTCCTTTGTGACCTCATGAAGGAGCTCTGAGGTTTCCAGGCGGGCCTCAATAACAATTACCTCTGCCACTTCCAGTCCTTCCTGAAGTCAGTGGGGGACTGTTCAAAGTACCTTTCTTGTGCTGCATACGACAGCTTTGAGTCCTCTGCTCACGTAGCAGCTGCTGGTATCTGGGCCAGGTGGCAGGCCTGTCTCCAGTCCTCGGATCTCAAACAATGGGTCCATGAAAAACTGCTCAACGTACCATGCCTGGGCGAGTAATTGTTTGGCAAACCGATGGATTGCAGGGCACCTTCATCTACCTTTATCTAGATGACTGGCTTGTTACAGGAGAGACGGCTGATGAGGCACAACAGGCCATGGCTCGCACTGTCCACCACCTTGGCTTTGTGGTCTTACCTCACTCTAGTCCAATCCTTTTTAGTTCATCGGCGCATGCCTTGACACTCAGCGGGCGATAGCCTTCCTTACCCAGGACAGGGCAGACCGCCTCATCGCTCTGGCATCTGCGGTCCAGCGCCACGACACAGTATTGGCCCAGGCGATGCTCAGTCTCCTCAGCCATATAGTCTCGACAGTCCTTATCGTCCCCAATGCCTGACTTCACATGCGGGTGGTGCCTTCGAGCTCATTGGGCTCAGGCGATGGGCCGTCTCAGACAGTCACTCCCCAGCTGTCCGGGTCACTTGACTGGTGGTGGGATGCCTGGAATGTGGGGAGCACATTGTGGCGCGCTCCGCACACAGGGAACTTGGTCCCTGGAGGAGTCCCGACAGCCAATCAACTTTCTTGAACTCTGGGCGGTCGTCCTCGCCCTCCAGGCGCTCAGGCACCACCGCATTCCCCACCAGGCGGTGCTTGTCCAGACGGACAACTGAGTGGCAGTGTTTTTTATGAACAAACGGGGGCACCGGCTCTTACAGCCTCTGCCTGGAGGCGGTAACCCTGTGGTCCTTTGAGATTTGTCAAGACATAGCCCTACAGGCCATCTATCTCCCAGGCCAGACAACGTCCTGGCAGACAGGCTGAGCCAGATCCTCCAGCCACATGAGTGGTGACTGCCTGCAGACAGTGCAGTGGCTGTTCTGGCATTGGGAGACTCCGGTCCTGGACCTCTCCGCCAGCCCAGCAAATTCGCAGCTTCCATGGTTCTGCGGCTCATTTCCCCACCCATATAGGGAAACCTCTGATGCCTTCCTGCTGTCGTGGACGCACGGCATCCTGTATGAATTTCTCCCCACTCCGCTCATGGCGTGGGATGGGGCTTCTGTGATTTTCGTGGCCTGCAGTGGCCTCAGCAGCTCTGGTTCTGCTGCTGCTCCGCCTCAGAGCCTCCGGTTCCCCTTGGCAGCACGCCAGGCTTGTTGACACAGGAGGAGGGTCTGCTACTTCACCCAAACTTGAGGTCCTTATCCCTCACAGCTTGGCAGCTGAGCGGGTCACTAGCCCCTCTTCATCTCCCGGTGGAGATTGAGGACATGTTGCTGGCCTCACGCAAGGACTTGATTAGGAGGGCTTACACCTTTACATAGCATTGGTTCTTGGTGTGGTGCTTGGGGGGAATGGGCCGACCCATTTTCTTGCCCCACCCACTTGGCCCTGCAGTACCTGCTCCATCTCTCACAGGCAGGCCTGAAGTCCAGCTCAGTCACAGTCCACCTGAGCGCGATCTCGGCCAACCACCACTCAGTTGGGGGCAGACCCTTCTCGGGTCAGCTGCTGGTTTCCTGCTTCATGCGCGGGCTGCTTCTTTCCAAGCACCCTATCCGGCCAGCTCCGGTGGAGTGGGATCACAATGTCATCCTCACGCGGCTTACCTAGCCGCCCTTCGAGCCGATGATGTCCTCACTTCAGCACCTTTCCTGGAAGGTGGTTTTTCTGGGGGCCCTCACTTTGGCCTGGAGAGTCAGTGAGCTTCAGGCTCTGATGGCCGACGCACCCTCCATGAGATTCTACAGGAACCGGGTGGTTCCCCGAATGCACACCATTTCTCCCGAAGATTGTCTTGGATTTCCACTTCAACCAAGTGATAATACCGTCGACCTTCTTTCCGAAGCCTCACACCGACTGGGTGTCTGCGATCCTCCACCCTTGACTGTAGGAGGGTCTCTCCTACCTGTAGTATACACAGGCTCGCTGCAGGTCCGAGTGGCTCTTTGTCTCCTACGTCCCTGCCTGTTTGAGGCTTGCAGTCATCAAGTGGACCCTTTCCATCTGGGTGGCGGACTGCATCGCCTTTTCCCAGGCTCAGGCTGGGTTGCCGCTGGACCATCAAGTCACTGCGCACTGTGTTTGTGCGAGGGCAGCATCAGTGGCACACCTGCACTCTGCAGTTGAGACATCTGCCGAGCTGGAACCTTGTCCTTGGCTAAGACCTTTGACGCGTTATTGCCTGGAGAGGGAGTCCTATCAGGACAGTGCCTTCAGCCAGGCTATACTGACTGTAGTCTGTTTGGGGTTTGGGCAACTCCGGCTCTCCGACCCTTTTTCTGCAGCTACCGGGAGTTGGTCTTCCTGGGACTCGGGGTCCTCAGGCTGTCTTTGGTTACCAGGGTCTGCTCATGGCTCACCGTGGCGAAGTTCAAAATGGTCTCTCTAGGAACTCTGCTGCCATACCTTCAAAGTCAGGTCCCCTCTGTAGCCTGTAGCTGGGGCTTCCCATATGTGAGGATTGATTTCCTGCTTGTTCCTGGAGAAAGCGTAGTTACTCACCTGTAACAGGTTCTCCAGGGACAGCAGGAATCAGTTCTCACAACCCACCCACCTTCCCTTGGAGTTGCCCACTCTTATTTTTTTATCCTTGCCTGAGTTGTGTTATCTGACTAATCAAGATGGCACCCTTGGGCGGGAAGGGGACCACGCATGCGTGGTGGCATTCCCAAAGGATTTCTTTGAAAGCTGGGGAAATGCTCCGCGTGGGCTCTGTCGGTGCTGACGTCGCCCATATATGAGAACTGATTCCTGCTGTCCCTGGAGAACACCTGTTACAGGTGAGTAACTACGCTGACTGGACTGGCCTGGAGGGGAGACTCTAGGAAAGACAATTAGGTAAGCTCTAATTTCACCATATTTTGTGAAGTTACTCTTGGCATCTGACAAAGTGAACTGTTGTCCTTGAAAGCTCATGCCTCAAATTGGTTAGTCTATAAGGTGCCACCTGCTTCTGTCATTTAAATTATTCCTAAATCTGTTCCTGCACTAATTAGAAAACATTTATAGGTAAGTAATTTCAGTTTTTATTTTTCAGAATATAATAAACTCTAAAGTGAATGGGAAATTTACCAAGCCCATCCAGCCTTCCTCCGTGCCTGATCGGAGAGCATGGCACAATGACCTTCGCTTGTTGCTGTCTAATGGAAGGATCATAAGGTAATCATGATTTATAGTAAGAAAAAAAGCAGCTTTATGAGCACATATTGGTAGTTTGTGTGTGTTGCTTCGACATTATCTGGTATGCAGTGAAATATGGTGTAGAGCAGGAGCTGCAGAAAAAGCTACAGCTAGGGATAGTTACCTCCCAAAGTCCAAACATTCAATATTGTAAGCAATCTATCAGACTGAGTAGACCATTACTGACATTGTTTTACTTTCTCCATGGTGTTCACAGGGACACAAGGCAGCAGTTCACTGATCGCAGCCTGTTCACTGCAGACAGCGAGGATGAAGATGAAAGGACGCGGACGAAAATCAGCAAGGACGGGAAGGTGGAAGAGCCCAGCTCAGGATCAGAGGGAGAAGATAAGACAGAAATCCAGAAACCATTGAATAGTATGGGATTTTTTCCTTCATGGAACTTGGAACAGTCCTGCATGATGCAGAGATCTGGTTAATGTGTTTGATGGTTAAGAGGGAAAATAACTGTAAGCTATGTCTTGAGAGATTGTAGGGCAAAATTCTTGTGTTTCAGGATGCACTGAAACTCCAAATGCAATGCTTAGTTGTAAACCTCAGGTCTTGAAGGCTGTTACCAAGGGCTCATTTGGTGTCCTTTTTGTGCTGTATAAACTTAAGCTAGGGACAAGAGATACTACTAAATGTCAGCAGATAAAGGCCAAATTGGCTTAGCCAGTTTGTCCAGCAGTGATAGGCTCATTTGGGCGGCAGCAGCACATAAAAATTCCCCTATGAAACCCAGTCTCCCCTCTCCCATGTCCCTGCTTATACAGGTTATCCCAGTGGTTCATTTCCAGCTTTTTGCCCCTAGAAACCTGAGTTTATCCCACGTGGTTTTTTTTGTTTGTTTTTTTAGTTTGTTTTTTTAATTTTGCTACAAAGTTTTGTTTCTGCTGCATCTGGGAGGCTGTTGCAGGCATCCCACCAGGCTTGCAGTGACATTGTTCCTGGGCAGTAAGATTTCCACAGTGCAGTTGCCATTCGGTGAGAAGGGATTGTTTGCAGGAGCAAAGGAAAACAAAGGTGCATCTGCAAAGGTCATGAGGAAGAAAGGCCTTTTCTCAGACTTCTCTGACATGCTGCAACTCCCTGCCTAACAAAATGAGGGTTTTCAATCAGGTCACCTAGGGTGGGAGGGCAAGTAGGCACCTATCCTAAGCCATTTTTGAGACACAAAAGCAGCCAAAATCATGACTACACTGAGACCATGGACATTGCCACCTGCATGGGAGCTGCTGAAGTGTGTGCCTAGATAAGGCATGTACTTTGATTCTGTCTGTGCTCTACCTAAGCCATGCCCCTGAATACAGTTACACTTGTGCTGTGCATTGCTGTCACTTTGTGCAATCTGTTTGAAAAGGCCTATCTCCAGGAACAAGCAGGAATGTAGTCTTCACATAATGGGTATCGTTGGTACTGACAGAGCCTGCGCGGGAGCGCTCCCCAGCGTCCAATAGGAAAGCTTTTGGGTGCATCCCACAGTGCCTGCATGCTGCCTTCCTGCCTTTCCAACTGTCCCTCTCCAGTTCTTCGTTTTCCACGGAGCCAAGAGGTCACATACCCTGTCATCGCAGAAAAAAAAAGTTTGTCTTTAATCTTTGTTTTTGTGGTTGCGTCTGCCTTCCTTCGCCATACAGGTACCGCCAGTTCTTTCTTTCTTTAAAAAAAAAATTATAGTTTCTGAGGTGTTTTACTGTAGAAATGTTTTTCCTTGGTGCTAGATGCCATTTTGGGCACTAGGCCCATTTTTTTTCCTTAAAAATGGAAAAACCTACTTCAGGTTTTAAGAAATGTTCTAAATGTGGCGGTACTATTTTCGTCACCGACACCCATGATTGGTGTCTCAAATGTTTAGGTCCTGACCACTCTATTTCAAAGTGCCTCTCCTGTGGAATGATGTCAAAAAGGGGCCGGCAGAACCGAGCTGCTAAACTTAACACCCTTTTTTCCTTCAGGTGTGGCATCTGTTGCATTGACGTCCTCCAGGGCCTCATCTTTCTCCCATGGATCTCAGGTAACTAAACATAAATCTAGCCGGTCCACAAAGGGTAGATCTCCTAAGTATCAAGATGCCCTGGCGTTGCCCTTGAGGAATTTTCACTGGCAAAACTGCCCCGGTGGGAGGCTTCGGCTTCCAAAGCACTAACGGGGCTCCAGGATGTTCTCGAGGCCTCAACCTCGGCATAACTACTGGCGCCATGCTCTGGGGTTCCGGTTGCTTCTACCAGTACAAACACCCAAGCATCGGCAGCGTCGATAGACCAGAGATTCCTTGCTATTGAACGGAGTCTAGCGGCTCTTCTCACGGCTTCAGTACCATTGAAACTGCTTCAGACACCTCAACCGATACCGGTACAGACACCGGTACCGACTGCATTAGCATCGGTGGGTATGCCACCTATACCGAGTCATGCGTCTGTCTCCGGCATCAACAGATCGGTACTGGAACAACCCGATACTGACTTTGATCGATACCGGTACCGTGCTTTGCGCGATCACTGGGATCGGAGGTATTTTGAATCCTCTGAGTCTGAAGACTCCGAAGACTCTGCCGATACAAGAGTACTTCTCCCCGAGGATTCCTCTTCTCCTCAGCACAGAATGTCTCCGCCAGAGGATATGTCCTTTCAGGACTTTATCCGTGATGTGGCCCGAGGCCTTTCCATCACAGTAGCTCCTGAAAAAGAGCCTAGGGCAAAGGAGTTGGAAATTCTCCAATACTCTAAGGCTCCCAAGGAGGCAGCTACTCTACCTATTCATGAGATTTTACATGATCTTATGCTAAGGATGTGGGGAAACACCTTTAACCACATCTCCTCATTCTCGAAGACTCGATACCATGTATCGAGTTCCACCTTGTCCTGGCTTTCAAAAAACTCAATTACCACACCATTCAATGGTGGTGGAATCAGCCATGAGAAGGCTGAAAAGTGCAAAGAGACATGCATCCAATCCCCCAGGTCGTGAATGTAGGACTCGCGATGCCTTTGGGCGTCGATGCTTCCAAGCTTCGATGCTCTCAGCTAGGATCAGTTCCTATATCTTGTATATGGGAATTTTCCTTAAGGAAGTCACAGGAGACTTGGAGCTTATGAGCCCCCTCCTTCCTGATGACAAAAGGCAAGACTATCTTACTATAGTCAAACATTCTCAGGATGTTTCCAAGTTTGTAAATCGTGCAGCCTTTGACTGCTTTGAGTGCATAAGCAGAACCTCTGCTATTGCCATTGGTGCACGTCGGATTGCCTGGCTTCAGGCATCTGACTTGGAAATTTGGGTACAGGATAAATTAGGAAACATTCCTTGCACAGGAGACAATCTCTTTGGCAAGAATTGGCAGGAGAAGGCTAATGAGATAGATGCTGACAATATCACCTTGGCTAGATTGTCCAAATCTACAGCCGATCCTGCAAGGAAAAAATCCTCTAAGAAACCGTTTTTCAATAAGAAAATGTTTTATCCTTCCTATACCCAACAGGGACACCGTCCAGGTCAGACTGCCCAAAAGGGACAACAGCAACAACCTAGACAGCAAAAAAAGCCAAAAGCTGCAAAACCTCAACAGGCTCGGCCTCCTCAGGGGCTTTGACTCCTTTCTAGAGAACTTTGCCTTCCTGCCCCTGAACGGTCCAGAACCCTTGACCATCCCAGGCAGGTTATGTCAATTTGCCCACAGATGGTACCAAATAACAGCAGAAAATTGGACTCTGTCCATTGTACGAGAGGGGTACAAGCTTCATTTTCACAGCATGCCCCCTCCTACAATTGTAAGACAGTTCAATTCTCAGACCTCTCTCGACAGTCTCTTAGGTCAAGAAGTCACAATGCTCCTTGCTCAAGGAGCAATAGAGGAAGTACCCATTCCCCATCAGGATACAGGGTTTTACTCCCCCTATTTCCTTATTCCAAAGAAAACAGGGGGGGACAGACCCATTTTAGACCTCAGAGACTTGAACAAATATTTGTTCCGAGAGAAGTTCAAAATGGTCTCTCTAGGAACTCTGCTGCCATACCTTCAAAGTCAGGATTGGCTTTGTTCTGTAGATCTCAAGGATGCGTATACTCATATTCTCATCCATCCAAATCACAGGAGATTCCTCCGATTCCTGTTTCAAGGAAAGCACTACCATTACAAGGTTCTTCCCTTTGGCCTGGCTTCTGCGCCAAGAGTGTTCACAAAATGCATGGCTGAGGTAGCAGCATTTCTCCACACTCTGGGAATATTCATCTTCCCTTAGACGACTGGCTCATTCGAGCCCCTTTAGTGCCAGAAGTCAGCTCTGCTCTGTTTCGCACAATGCGAATCCTTCAGTATTTGGGACTGGTCATAAACCTCCCAAAATCCAATCTTGCTCCCACTCAATCCCTAGAGTTTAGGAGCTCATCTGGATACCAGACAAGGGCTTTCCTTCTGCAGCCCCGCTGTCTTCGCATAGTACAACTAGCTTCCCAAGCAGTGCTCAAACCTTGTCTCACTGCTCGGGAAATGCTACAATTGCTAGGCCACATGGCATCCACCGTGCATGTGGTTCCTTGTGCTCGCCTCCATATGCGAGCAGCCCAGTGGACTTTATCCACTCAGTGGACACAGGCCTCAGGCTGCCTGTCGGACAAAGTAAAAACTCGGATCGTCTTATTTCGTCCCTCCAATGGTGGCAATCACCCAGAAACCTTCTGGTGGGGTCTCCTTTCCAGCAACCCCTATCCCAAGCCACCCTAACGGATGCATCACAGGTGGGATGTGGAGCCCACCTGCACAATCTCTCTAACCAGGGTACCTGGACTCCACAGGAGACTTGTCTTCACATCAACCTCCTGCAGCTCAGAGCAATCTTCTTTGCTCTTCGAGTATTTCACGCCCAGCTCAGCTACAAGACAGTCCTAGTTCAAACAGACAATCAAATAGCTATGTTCTATGTGAACAAGCAGGGCGGAACAGGCTCTCTGCTGCTATGCAACGAAGCTTTGCGACTATGGGCCCTCGCCAGAGAGCATCAGATTCATCTCCTTGCAGTGTATCTTCCAGGCATTCAAAACTCTTGGGCAGACAGACTCAGTCGAGTTCTGCTTCCACACGAATGGTCTCTCCATGCAGACCAGGTGGAAAAAAATTTTCAAATTTGGGGAACCCCGGACATAGACCTCTTTGCAAGAACGCTGAATGCCAAACTTCCCCGGTTCTGTTCCAGAATTCCGGCTCGTTGTCAGGCAAGGGACGCCTTCCTCCTCCACTGGGGTCAGGACTTCCTATATGCCTTCCCACCCATTCCCCTCATCCCCAAAACCCTATTCAAGCTTCAGAGAGACAGAGGTCATATGATCCTCATAGCTCCATGTTGGCCACGGCAAACGTGGTACCCTCTGCTCCTACATATCTCTCAAGCTCCGCCTCTGTAGTTGGGATCTGCTCCAGATCTTCTCTCCCAAGAGGATGGGATGCTCTGGTTTCCGAATCCTCAGTCTCTGCATCTCAGGACCTGGTTGCTGAAAGCCTAGAACTTCAGGATCTTAACCTTTCCCAACAGGCAAAGGATATCCTTCATGCTTCTAGGAAACCCTCCACAAGACGCTCGTATGCCTTTAAGTGGAAAAGGTTTACCATATGGTGCTCGCAGAAGGGTCTTAACCCTCTTGCGATACCTTTGGAATCAATACTGGAGTAGCTCCTTCATTTGTCAAATGCAGGTCTCAAGACAAATTCAGTAAGAGTCTATCTCAGTGCTATTGCAGCTTCTTACAAGCCTCAGAGCAGACAATCTCTCATCCTCTCACAGCGAGATTTATGAGGGGCCTTCTTTTAACAAATCCTCCCATTAAGCCACCACCGGTGGCATGGGACTTAAATCTGGTGCTCGGGCAGCTCATGAAACTGCCTTTTGAACCGTTAGCCACTACATCTTTGAAATTCCTTTCATGGAAAGTCATCTTACTCATTGCAATCACATCAGCACGTCTCATCAGTGAATTGCAAGCGTTAGTGGCTGATCCTCCTTATACAAGGTTCCACCATGATAAGGTAGTTCTTAGGACTCATCCACATTTTATGCCAAAGGTGGTTTCGTCTTTCCATTTAAACCAAGCAGTTTACCTTCCTGTATTCTTTCCAAGACCTCATGCCTCCAGTGCAGAAAGGAACCTTCACACCTTGGACTGTAAAAGAGCTTTGGCCTTTTGCTTGCAAAGGACACAGCAACATAGAAAATCTTCTCAACTCTTTGTTGCTTTTGATCCTAGTCATTTGGGACTTCCAGTTTCCAAAAGAACTCCATCTAACTGGATTGCTCAGTGCATATCCTTTGCCTATGAGAGTAAGAACCTTCCTCTTGAAGGCCATGTCACAGCTCACAATGTGAGAGCCATGGCAGCCTCAATGGCTCATCTTCACTCTGTGTCTATCGATGACATCTGTCGGGCAGCTACTTGGGCTTCAGTACATACCTTCACAGCCCACTACTGCTTAGACAAGGACTCTCGCCGGGATGCTTTGTTTGACCAGGCTGTTCTTCAACACCTTTTTCAGGGACACCGTCAATCAACTCCTACCCACCGTCCCTGGTAGGATGCCAGAGATCCATGGGGGGAAGTATGGCCCTTTCACAAGGCCTAACAACTTTCTGGGGCCATCTCCCTGGCATCTGCAGCTAGGGAGTCCCCATATGTGAAGTCTACATTTCTGCTTGTTCCTGGAGATTGCAGAGTTACTCACCTGTAACAGGTGATCTCCGGGAACAGCAGGAATTTAGTCTTCACAACCCGCCCACCTCCCCTAGGAGTTGTCTCTCTCTCTCTCTCTCTCTCTCTCTCTCTCTCTCTCTCTTGTCTCAGCTATAAACTCAACTGGAGAGGGACAGTTGGAAAGGCGGGAAGGCAGCACTCAGGCGTTGTGGGATGCTCCCAAAAGCTTTCCTATTGGACGCTGGGGAGTGTTTCCGCGCAGGCTCCGTCGGTACCGACGATACCCATATGTGAAGACTAAATTCCTGTTCCCAGAGATCACCTGTTACAGGTGAGTAACTACGCTTTAGATGAATACCCCCTATAGTATTAGAGATGAGGCAGAGGAGTGACTAAGGGAGAGTTGCCCCTCTCAAAAGAGCATTTCAGCTCATCCACCAGCAAGATCATGGGAGAGAGGCTGGAGGGTTCTGCCCCCTCTTAGACGCCTAGGCCTTAAACAGATTCTGGAAATGAGAAGCCTTTAAGATAATATCTTTGGGTATTACTACTCTTAAACAAGGGAACCGGCTAAATTTACTGGATCTCGAGGAGGCTTATGCTCACATGGAGAGATGTCCAAGTTGGAGTGGAGGAGTGGCCTAGTGGTTGGGGCAAGGTACTTCAGGCCAGAAGGTCGGGGGTTCAAATCCCACTAGAGGACAGCAACCTTGGGCCGGAAGGACTGGGGTTTCTAGTCCCACAGGTGCTCCTTGTGGTCTTGGGCAAGCCACTTAACCCTCCATAGCCCATGTTCCCTGTAAAATAGTTATCTCCAAGTTATAATGCCCTGTTCAATGTAATTTCAGTTTGTTCAATGTAAACCGCACTGATGCAGAATACCACAGTATATAAGAGAATATAAATAAATAAATAAAATAGTTAGTCCATGCTAACTCCTGGCCACCCAGCAGCTCGAGGGTGTTCTTGGCAAGGTATGATTGGAAGTAGATTCCTAGGCTTTTTTCCCAAGGCAGTGGAGGGTAAAGGTCACAGAGTGCCAGTGGGAATCAAACCCTGATCTTTTGGGTACTAGGTTAGTCCTCCACTCCATCCAAGTTATAGGAGGTATCTAAAATTTGTCGTAGATTCCAGTGCACCTTGTAGTATCTTATAGTACCCTAAAGTTACTGCTTGGGTTAGAAATTGGTTGAGTGGGAGGTGACAGAGTACAAGTAAATGGAGCTCACTCTGAGGAGAAGGATGTTACTAGTGGTGTGCCCCAGGGATCTGTCCTTTGTCTGATTCTTTTTAACATCTTTGTTAGTGATATAGCGGAAGGGCTGTCGGGTAAGGTTTGCCTCTTTGCGGATGATACCAAAATCTGCAAGAGTAGACACCCAGGAAGGGGTAGATAACAAGAGGAGGGATCTAGCTAAGCTTGAAGAATGGTCTAGGATTTGGCAGCTGGGATTTAATGTTAAAAAATGTAAGGTCATGCATTTGGGCTGCAGCAATCCAAGGGAGCAATATAGTATAGGGGGTGAAGTACTTTTGTCCACTAAAGAAGAGTGGGACCTAGGCGTGGTTGTGTCTGATGATCTTAAAGTAGCTAAACAGGTAGAAAAGGCGACAGCAAAAGCTAGAAGGATGCTTGGGTGTCATTGGAAGAGGAATGGCTAGCAGAAAAAAGGAGGTGATAATGCCTCTGTATAAGTCTTTGGTGCGACCTCATTTGGAGTATAGTGTGCAATTCTGGAGACCGCACCTTCAAAAGGATGTGAACAGGATGGAGTCGGTGCAGAGGGTGGCTACTAAAAAGATTAGTGGTCTTCATTATAAAGCATATGAGGACAGACTGAAGGATCTTAATATGTACACCTTAGAGGAAAGGCGGGATAGAGGTGATATGATTGAGATGTTTAAATACCTCCGTGGCATAAATTTTCAGGGAAGAGCCTCTTTCAATTGAAAGCAAGTTCTGCTACGAGGGGACATGGGATGAGGGTGAAGGGAGATTCAGGCGTGATATGCAGAAATATTTCTTTACAGAAAGAGTAGTGCATCTGTGGAATAGTCTCCCAGTGGAGGTGGTAAAGATGAGGACAGTAACTGAATTCAAAAAAGCATGGGACAAACACAGAGGATCTGTAAAGGAAAAAAGGGGACTGTTGTAGTTGTTAATGGAAGGACAGACTAGATAGGCCATGTGGTCTTTTTCTGTCGTCATATTTCTATGTTTCTATGGGCCTTTCATCCTGTCTAGCTTCTTTGGTTCATTCTGGATCACCCACTGAGAGTGTTTCATTTAATTTATTATCTGTATACTAGTTATCTCATTTTTAAACGGATTACAAATTAAATAGATAAAATCAGCATTTAGCCTTCTGCCAAGGAACTGATAGCTGTTTTGCCCCTTCATTAATTTGAAAAATGAATGGCTATCATCTTTTGTTATGCTTTGGCATACAGCATGGATTTATACTGCAGATCCCTGGCAAGTTCTGAGTTCTGTATAAATTATGTCTTTAAAGAAAATTACTGGCAGCCTTAATCTTTCTGGAAACCGGGAAGTGAACAAGTTTTATAAATGTTTATCTGCAAACTGATGTCCAAGAAGAACACACAAAATAACTTTTGTTTTCTTTTTTTTCTTTTGCTTAATTGGCATGATCAGCAGACTGTTTCCTTTAGATTTCCATATATACTGTATGTGTGTGTGTGTGTGTGTGTATATGTATGTGTATATGTGTGTATGTGTGTGTATATGTGTGTATGTGTGTATGTATGTGTGTGTGTATGTATGTGTGTATGTGTGTATGTATGTATGTGTGTGTGTATGTATGTATGTGTGTATGTATGTATGTGTGTATGTATGTATGTGTGTATGTATGTGTATATGTGTATGTGTATGTATATATATATATATATATATATATATATATATATATATATATATATATATATATATATATCGATATATATATCTATAGTAAACTGACTTTACTATAGAATTCTCCTGACATATCAGTAATATGTATCAGGTAATGTAGCTGCAGTGTGTGTGCAGAGATGGAGCTCCCCACCCATCCATCATGGATCCAAGCTTCATTTCATATGCTCAGATTTATCATTAATGCTTTCCTGTGTCTCCCTCTCTTGTTCAGTGTTCTTTGAAAGCGTGAAGTCTGAGCTCAGGAATGGGGCCTTCGAGTACTCGGACATTTCAGATTCTGAAGAGTCTGAAGCAGATTGCACTACCCAGGTAATTCCTTGGAAGGAACCTCTCCAGCCTAAAGTAGGCAGTGGTGGTGTGGGAGGATGAGGGCCAGAAGGTTTGGCTGTGAAACTTGTTCACTTTGGGATTAGGTTTGGAGGCAGATTTAATGATAGGTTTTCATGGAGCCTTTGGGTGGGGAGGATCGGTGAGACGTTTTTAGGGTGAGTGATTCCTTATAGAAAGGCCTTGTAATTGAGACTATGGCCTTTTAGGAATGCGAGTTGGAAGAGTGTGTTAACATTGTATATAGTTGTATGTAGATGGAGGGAATATAAATGATATGAAATAAATGGAGGTTTTAGATGAAGATCATATCATAGTTTCATGCCTTTGTTAGATTTGTCTGGTGTTGTGAATGAAATTGTATAACTTGCAAAGAAATGTAAAGATGGGCGAGAAATATTTACATAATAAAAGGGGGAATGTAGGAAGGAGAAGATGTTGGAAGCTGGCAGTGCTGGAGGGAGTGTGGTTGACCTGCCGAGGAAGGAAATGAGAGATGTTGGGGGTCAAGAGAGAGAAGGTACTAGGTATATATACAAGTGATGATGCTGGAGTGTCGCATGCAGTAAGACTTATTTTAGCTATTGATGGGCACACTGAGCATAAAAAGGTTCAAGGCTTTACCTTCAGAATGCTAAAAAGGCCATAGCAAAATTTGTGGAGCCATTTGTACAGGAGAGAAAAACCTCAGGAAAAAAAACATAAAGCACACTGGTGCTTTAGGTCTTCAGCTAAAATCTGTTCACATCGTTGGCATAGGAGACCCTCCCACCCATAAATATAGTAATGAATAAGCAATTCCAAATCTCCTGCTAGACCAGTCCTTACAAGTGGGCTATGTTCCCCTGTCAGCAGATGTTGGAGACAGATATAATGCCAAAGGCTTCACTGAGCATGCCCTGGCACCTATGTGCCACCTCTACTGTAGGTGTTGCTGTCAGTATTTTTCCGTCTCCAGCAGATGCTGGTTGGTACTCGCCTTGCTCCTCAAATAGAGTTTTATTTCAGGACTAATTCAGTCATCCAACTGTGGGAGGTCTCTAGGGAACACTGGAGGTGCCCCACAGTTTCCCACATTCTTGAAGCCAGTCTCTGGGCGGTAGCCACTGATCACGAGGATGAAAAAGGCCTGCCGTCTGCACAGGGTATCAGGCTCCAGGCCACGAGGGCCTGTGTAACCTGTCTGGAGAGAGCTGAGCACTGCCATCAGAGCCTGATCTGCTTGCTCTAGTATAGCCACCGCTATTCAGCGATATTTTTTTTTTTTTTTTTTGTATTGGGATTCCACTTACAGAACCATGGCCAGCTATTGCTCAGCTCCCAGACAGCTTGTCAAATTGGCTCTCTTGCATCTTTGGTGAAACTGTGAATGACGGGTTTTCCCCTCCTCTTCCGCCGACAGTGCTCTCTGAACGCCGTGGTGCTGCTGTCACGTCTGACGCCATGAGGCTCTCTACCGCTGCAGTTCCACTCCTACACTACCGCCGCTGACTGCTCCTGCAAATCACTACTGACCACGTTCTTTCAGCCACCTTTTCACCGTGCCTCAGTGTCTGTTTGCTGCTCTTCTCCGCTGCTGGCTTCTGCTTCAGCCACGTGGTATCTGGCTGCTCGACAATGTTTTCAGCGTGTCTGCTCCAGCCTGTTGGCCTGCATCTTCCCGGCAGCCATTTTAAAGTGCTAGTTTTCATGCCTACTGCATGCGGTGGCCATTTGCTCCCCAGAGACTCCAGGCAGCACGCCGGAGCCGGTAACTCAGCAGCCGATTCTATTTTTCAGTCTTCCACAACTGCACAAGGGGCCCACCACATTAATTTGGCACTGGGGGAGACAATGCAGCGCTGCTATGCCTCCGCTTCTGTTGTCTTGCCTGTGGGCATAAATGCCAGCAATTAATAGATCATATTTGTGCCACCTGCTCTGCCCACATCTGTGGGGCCTTGGCATCCACATCGCCACCGGGAGCCTAGGAAGGCAGGATGCAGCTCCCTTTGGCAACGGACCATGCGGCTGCTCCCCCTGGCACCACTCAAGCTTCAGAGGAAGGATCCTCCTCCTCCCACCCCCCCCCCCAGCTGCTCCCCCAAAGATCCAGGGCAGCAACTCTAGACCCCTCGCCTGCAGACCTGGACCTCGAATCCGGCAGATTTATGGCTCTTTTTAGAAAGGCGTGGGATGCATGGCATGGTGCACCACCCCCTCACAGGGTTCTTCAGTGCTGTCGCCGACTTCATCTACTTCATGACAACATTCCACTAGGAAACGCGCCTCAGATGCTAAGGGGATGGAGGTCCCATTCCAGATACCCAAGACAGTCTCTTGGGTGGCTGGGGTTGCCTACTCACCTCCTCAAATTGACTTGGATTATCTCTCGGAGGCTGGCAGCCAGCATTCTGTCTCAGATCGGAGGACGGCAAATAGTCCCCGTCAGAAGATCCAGGCGAGGACCCTCACGACTCCCAAGATATTAGGCTGTTTCACAGAGATGAGCTGGCAGAGCTTATTGCACAAATTGTAGAGACTCTTCATATTTTGGACAGCCCAGAGGCAACGCCGGCTCAAAACCTCATCGCAGGCCGATCCCATTCTGGCAGGCATCCAAAATCCAGCTAAGGCCTTTTTCATTTCTGTTGGAGCTCCAACACATGATCAGAATGACTGCAAGTTGGAAGGCTTGTTGAAGACAGCCTTCCCCTCCTCACTTGCTTTGCAGGCTTCTGCCTGCGGTGGCCTGACGGCTCATGCACTCTTGCGTTGGGTTCAACTCTTGCCCAAGGATTCCACCTCAGCGTGCAAAGAGTCTGCTGTCACGTTCGCGGCAGATGCTTTCTATGATCTCATTAGGCTAGCAGTCTGGTCCATTGCGACAGTAATGGTAGCATGCCTCTGGCTCCGACTCCGACATTGGTCAGCCGATTCTGTCCCTAAGACCCGCCTTGCCAGGTTACTCTTTAAGGGCAAGCTCCTTTTTGAGGATTTGGAGCGATTGGTCAAGGACCTTTTGAGGTGAAACCTCAACGTCTACCCAAGGACAGGACCTGATCTTCCTCGTATAGGGGAGCCAGTGGATCTGCAGCTCCTACAGCATCATGATCTCTCTTCAGAAGCAACCGCTGCTACTGCCCTGGCAGATCCTCCTTGGTGTCATTGGCCCACTGGTCAGCACCCACCTCCTCAGCTCTTTCGGGTGTTTCGCAGAGCAAAGGATTCCTCCTCTACCTCTACAACCAAATTCCCCAGATCCTGCCAGCAGTCCTGCTGACTCCCCTGGGTCCTACTTTGGGATGCCGCCAGTGGGAGGGCACTTATCCCTTTTCTCTCAAAGTGGGCTTCCATCATTACAGATCAGTGGATCCTTAGGCATCATTCAGCACTGCTATGCTCTGGAGTGTGCCCGACCTATCCAGGATCCCTTTTTAATCTCTCCTTACACGGCTCAAACGTCTGGCCATGCGCAACTCTGCAGTGCCTGCTGACTATCCAGGCTGTCTGTCCCGTCCCAGTCCCCCGAATGAGGGTCCAGACGCTATTCCGTCTATTTTGTCGTACCCAAAAAGGATGGGTCAAGGTGTCCTATTTTGGACCTCCAGGGAGTCAATCACTCGCTCCGGGTTCCCTAGTTTCAGATGGAAACTCTCCGGTTGGTTATTCAAGCTGTCAGAGGGGGAAGTACTTGGCATCCTTTGATCTTGCTGAGGCTTACCTCCACATCCCAATCCACATGGACCATCAGCAGTTCCTGCGGTTTGTCATCCTTTGACAACATTTTACGTTTCGTGTGCTGCCTTTTGGCCTAGCAACGGCACCCTGCACCTTCTCCAAGGTCATGATCATGGCTGCCAGATTGCTGAGAGAGGGGTGCACTCTAACCCCCCCCCCCCCCAATCTCGACAACTGTCTCATCTGGGCAGTGTCTTACCTTGAGGCTCCAAAATGTATATGGTCGTTATTTAGAGTGTACTAATCCAAATCTTCAAAATACACACTCCACGAAAACCAAAATATGCTTCTCAAAAAACTTCAATGTCTGTTATACAGTGATCTTGAACAAAATACCACACGGAAGGGCTCAGTAATCATGGGCTTATGACAAACAAAATGCAAAAGCACTGTCATAATACACAGGCCCCATAACATCAATGACATTCCACGTAGACTCAGACTGGTCACCAATACATAAGCATTGATAAATCACTTAACTTCGAAAGCATCTTCTGTAAATCTTGATTGGTGACCACCTTGCTCCCCGACGCTTCAGTCTAGAGCTCAAAAGCGTTTCACGATTATCCTCGCTTCCTCAGGGGAAAACACCCTAACCAACAAAACAGATAACAAACATTAAATCCACACATTAAAAATCTTCCTAACAAGAACAAAAAGCACCAAACCCATCTCCAACTCCTTACTCACCCCCGCCCCAAATTGGCAGGATTAACACAGCACAAAGCGACAAAGCCCTCTAGGTTTTCTTCAACCCAGCTGATCCAAAAAACGCCTCGCATGCCCACTCATCTCCCTACAAATTGCACAACCCTCCTTATATACCATAAGGACTGCTTTCCAAACTCCTCCCCCAACTATATACACACCCCACAGTCGACTTGTAAATTCAAACCCTTGGGTGCCACAGTCCGTGCCCTGAAGATCCATTTTTGTTCACAAACCAACAGAGACTGTAATCTGGATTTTCCCTCCCTCCCAGCCAACACCTGATCTATGCAAAAACACCACAGATCAGTAAATCTGTGGCCGGTCTCGATAAAATGTTGAACTAGGGGAGCCTCCCGTACCTGACATTTGAGTCTACTCTTGTGTTCAATCATACTCTTACGAAAAGGTCTACTCGTACTGCCGATTATATAATAGCTGACACGGGCACATGATCCCATAAACTACATACGAAGAATCACAAGTAGTTTGTTCAATTTGTGACATAAACCATGATACTCAAATTGTGTTACTGCCCTGGATATTTCACAAATTGAACAATGACCACAAACACCGTGACCCCTTGCCCCATCCAAACCCTGTGAATTGGGCATCGGACATAACACCGAGGAACTCAACCACTCTCGTAAATTCCGCTGGCGTTGCCAAACACACCTTACTGTTCTACTTTCCAAACCCGGGATGGTGTGTAGTACTCCCAAATGTCTCTTAATTATCCGCTGTATATTAAAACTAAATGGAGAGTACTTGGACACCAAATTAATCTGCTCCCCACCTCCCATCTGCTCATCTTTACTTCTATGTGTTAACAAAAGAGCCCGATTGTTATAAAGAGCTCTCTTTTATATGCAGCATGGATTACCCCCTTGGGATAGCCCCTTGCTGCAAAACCACGTGCCAAAAACTCTGTTGCTTAAAATCAACATCGCTTGAACAATTCCTGCAATACCTTATAAATTGGGAGAATGGTAAGCTGTTCCTTAAACATACGAGATGGGCACTATCATAATGCAAAAGTGTGTTCCTATCTGTAGATTTCCTGTGTACTGATGTTACCCAACCTTTAACACTCTTCTGCACTAGTAGATCCAGGAACACAATCTCCGTACTACTATGCACACTCGTGAACTGAATATTTACTTCACAACTGTTAAGCCACTGCACAAAATCTTGAAAACCTGCAACCGTGCCCTGCCACAAAACAAACACATCGTCAATAAACCTGTACCACAATTTTAAGTGTGCAGCATAGGGGGACCTATGAACCCACTTGTCTTCATACCTCCCCATAAAAAGATTTGCCACCGAGGGGGCACAAGTGGCCCCCATTGCCACTCCCAACACCTGATGGTACACTGTCTCCTCAAAAACAAAATAATTCTCAAAAATAGCCAAGCGTGCTAATTTAACCACAAAGGCAATCATAGCGAGCGACAGGTCCCCCTGGTGTTGTAGACATTCTTCCACCACCTCAACTGCTACTACTTGCGGTATTGAGGTATACAATGAAGTAACGTCTAAGGTGGCTAATAAAATCTCCGGGGACCCTGCTAGCTCAGCATGCCTCTCCAGAATGTTAAAAAAATGCATGGTGTCCCTAATGTATGCTGGAATGTCTAATAATAAAGGTCTCAAAAAAAGAATCCACGTAGATCAAGAGAGGTCTGAGTACCGTGTCCCTTGTTGAGACTATGGGTCAACTATTTGTTTTGTTAGGGTGTTTTCCCCTGAGGAAGCGAGGGTAATCGCGAAACGCTTTTGAGCTCTGGACTGAAGCGTCAGGGAGCAGGGTGGTACCCGATCAAGATTTACAGAAGATGTTTTCGAAATTAAGGGGCTTGTTTACAAAGCCGCGGTAGTGGTTCGCGATCGCGATCGCAGCCGCGGCCCCATTGAAATCAATGGGGCCGTGGCTCCGATTACGATCGCAAACCGCTACCGCGGCTTTGTAAACAAGCCCCTAAGTGATTTATCAATGCTTATGTATTGGTGACCAGTCTGAGTCTACGTGGAAGGTCATTGATGGTACGGGGCCTGTGTATTATGACAGTGCTTTTGCATTTTGTTTGTCATAAGCCCATGATTACTGAACCCTTCCGTGTAGTATTTTGTTCAAGATCACTGTATAACAGACATTGAAGTTTTTTGAGACGCATATTTTGGTTACCATGAGGCTCTCCAGGCCGTTAGTCATGTTGTCCAAGTTTTAGAAGACCTGGGCCTGGTAGTGAACCATGTCAAGAGTTCCCTCGCCCCCACACAATCTCTCAAATTTCTCAGAGCCCACTTCGATACCCAATAAGGCAGGGTTTACCTCACACAAGAATGGTTTCACTGGTTTACTGATCAGCTCTGCAGTTTTCTATGGACAGCGCTGCCACGAGCCTGGGATTATCTTCACGTGCTTGGGGCCAAGGTGGCCACCATCAATGTCGTCCCCTGGGTGCATATGCAGCCTCTTCAGAGGTCACTGCTTTCCCGGTGGTCGCCTGTCTCTGGGGGACTTCAACGTTCACATATCCCTTCCATCTTCTCTGCACCTCAGCCTTCGGTGGTGGCTCCATCTGGGGAACCTGCTCTGGGTGGTCCCCTTAGAGGCACAACAATGGATAGTCATTACTACAGACCCCAGTCTCTGGCTGGAGGGCACATTGTCACAACTGCACCACTCAGGGTGTCTGGAACCCTCTGGAAGCATGCTGGCCCATCAGTCGCCTGGAAGCCAGGGCGGCATGCCTGGCCTTGCTGCACTTTCTGCCGTACATCCATCACAGAGCAGTACGGATCTTCTTGGACAATGTCACAATGGTGTCCTACCTCAACAAACAGGGGGGGCACCAAGGGTACGGAAGTTGCAAAGGAGATGGCTTGCCTATTCGCCTGGGCAGAGACATGTGCTGATTGTGTCAGCTCAGCATATCGCGGGCATAGACAACACACAGGCTGACTTTCTCAGCTGACATGCCTTGAATTCTGGGGAATGGGAGCTTGCCCCATGGGCCTTCCAGTGGATAGTTCAGCAGTGGGGTCGGCCGTAGATCGATCTAAAGGCAACTGCAGCCAGTGCCAAAGCCCTGGTGGTCTTCAGTAAAAGGAGGGAGCACAGAGCTCAGGGGGTGGATGTGCTGGTTCAACCCTGGCCAACGGCAATCCTCCTGTACCGCTTTCCTCCCTGGGCGATGATCGGGCGGGCCCTTCAATGCATTGAAGATCACCAAGGACTAGTGATTCTGGTGGCCCCTGATTGGCCACGCTGTCCATGGTTCACTGACCTCATTCGCCTCATGGTGGGGTGGCCCCACCCACTGGGGTCTCGTCACAGACTGCTCCAACAGGGACCCGTATGGATGGACGATCCGGCCCCTTACTCGCTTACAGCCTGGCTCTTGAAAGGCACCACCTAGAGCGCAAAGGTTATTCGCAGCGAATCATTGTGACCCTGCTTTAGGCTCATCTGTCGTCTACTTCTCTGGCTTATGCACAGGTTTGGCGCCTCTTTGAAGCCTGGTGCACATGTCAGAGTTTTGCCCTGGTGTATACAGATCCTTGACATTCTCGCCGCCTTACAGGATGGCTATGACAAGAGACTTTGGCTGAACTCCTTGAAGGTTCAAATGGCCGCTCTCACTTGCTTTAGAGGGCCCATTGCAGGCCGCTCAGTGGTGACACATGTCTGTTGTATGTTTCCTTTTGGGGCATCAGATTACTGCACCCAACTCTGCATCCTATGATTCCTCCATGGGACCTCTTGCGCAGTCTGCAGAAACCTCCTTTCAAGCCTCTTAAGGAGGCTATGATGCGGGATTTGTCTTAAGACTGCCTTCAGCCATCACATCCACTAGACACATGTCAGAGCTCCAAGCACTTTCTTGTCGGGACCCCTTCTTGACCTTCTCTACAGAAGGAGGCTCTATCAGACTTGTGCCATCCTTACCCAAGGTCATGTCTCCATGCCACCTTAATCATCCTATCCTCCTTCCCGCTTTTTCCACTCAGAACTGTGTGGTCTCTAAGCATAATCTTAGGGCGCTGGATGTCGGCCACATTATGCACCGCTACTTGTGGATGATTAATTCCTTCAGGAAATCTGATCGCCTTTTTGTCCTCTTCTTGGGGTCCCACAAAGGGCTCACAGCTTCCAAGCAGACCATTGGCCGATGGATCAAGAGAACCATTGAATCTGCCTATATTTTGCAAGGCAAGCTGGTTCCATTAAGCCTTCAGGCACATTTTACTAGAGCACAAGCCACCTCCTGGGCAGGAGCGGTTCTATGTGGATCCGGTGGACATTTGTCGAGTGGCCACCTGGTCGTCTGTCTACTTTTGTGTGCCATTATCGGCTGGCTATCCAGGCATGGACTACAGCGGCTTTTGGGGCCAGCTTAGTGTCTGCGGCTGCCTCGTCCTGCCCGCAGGTGGAGTTGCTCTGGTACTGCCCACTTGTAAGGACTGGTCTAGCAGGAGATTTGGAAGTTGAAATTTTACTTATTGTTAATTCCTGCTAGACCAATCCATCTACTGCCCTCACTGTATTACTGGCCATAGTTCTTCGGCAGCTGTCACGACAGCCATTATGACAGAGATTCCAGTTAGTGGCTATCCTCTGCAATCTGTCGATTTGTACATAGTTATGCGGCACTAGGTGCTAGTTGTGCTATGGTTTTCATTTATAGTAGTGCTCTGGTTCTCACTTTGTTTTAATAGGGGCACTGCTTGCACTCTCTTGACGTTTCTGCTGTGCCAGAGGTATACTGAAGGCGACACTTAGAGGAGGCACATAGGTGCCAGGGCATGCTCAGTGAAGCCTTTGCAATTATATCTGTCTCCAACATCTGCTGGCAGGAGAATATAACCCACTTGTAAGGACTGATCTAGCAGGAATCCAGGAAAGGAAGGTAACAGTAAAATTTCACCTTGAAGTGCAATATAAATTATATTAAATCATTCTTAATACTGGTGATCTGACATCAGTTAATAAGTCCACTCCCAACAATGGCCACTGTTTTGCATCACTGCTTCAGGGATGTCTGATTTCATATCTAGAATAAATTAAAAAAATCTTAATGCCAAATAAATGACCAGATCATATTATATCAAATTACCTCAAAATCATAACCACAAACATTGCTTTTTCATCATTGATGTCGCTCTGAAGAAAAGTCATGGTAAACATATTTTATATAAAATGCCACCATTTAAAACATGCAATATAGCATTTCTATCAAATATAATTCATGACCTGAATCAGCCAATAAGATCACCACCTTTAAGGACCTCCATTCAACTCAGCAGTTGACCAATTATATTCCTTACTCATGTGTCATAGTCACAATTGTCCAATCATAATAGCTTTTATCATATGGAAAATGTTAATCGTTGAACTTTAGAATGCTCATTAAAGAAAATAATGCCATTTGATCATAGAATTCAAACCCTATAGCTCCAAACTCTGCAAGCAAGTCTATCCAGAATTCTAAAAAAAAGTCACGTTTTTCAATATTGGCCTCGTCTGGTCTTCAGTACATGGATAATCATAAAACACTTCAGATCTTCAAAACAGTGTTCATATTCAATACAGTGTGATACTAGTGGAGCGTCCCCCCTCCCCCTATGTCAGCTGTTTGTTCATTCATCCTCAAGCCTTGAGGCTGGGTAGTCTGTCATATTCTTAAGTAAGGACAAAGAATGCCATCTACCCAAACTCAATGTGCTGCAGTTAGTAAAATATTTCAAACGATGTGTGATTGTCCAGTAGGTTAATGAATAATTTCTAAAGCGATTTTGCACATTATAGTACATGCCACACTTAAATGACCATTTGCTGAAGAAACCCTGAACACCATACAATGCTCTTAAATTCCTAATGGCAATTCTGATGAACACAGTCTTTCTTTTACGTTCTTGGCTCTAGTGAAAGCAATCCAAGAACTCTCCAATGTCTGCCAAAGATCTTGGCTATGCTTTCAGCACTGCATATGTCTAGTAGCACTATATAAGTAGTAGTATATTTCAAAACACAACTCTTCATTCAATCTATATCAAGAATCTCATTCCATGGTTGTACCAGTTAGAGCTGTTCTATAAGCTGTATGGACAGTCTGCTTGAGATATGATCTATACTCCCATCAACACTACTGATCCTGAATTCCTGTACCTACAAACCTGTTTCAGTTCAATCATACACTGGCTCACTGAACATAGCTTATCTATAAACCTTAAAATGACTGAGGTTCTCTATCACCAAGGATACTAAGTTTACTCCACCACCCAATATTTTCTTTCGCATTCAATTTCAAGTCAATCTGAAGTACATTATTCTAGATAGACTCTTAACTCTCTCATCACACATAAGCAGCACTGTGAAAAACATTTATTACAAGCTCAAGACCATAAATCATCTCCGGGAAGGGTGCACCTGCTCCTGGTGGGTGCACCACTAAGCAAAGACATGGGTAGGGGTGCACCTACTCCTGCCATATTGCTGGGCAGACTAGATGGACCACACTGGTCTTTATCTGCTGTCATTTACTTTGTTACTATGTTAAGTCATTCCTAGAACCACATGATTTTCACTCGGTCCTACAAGCTCTAATCTTCCCGCACTTTGACTACTGCAACCCCAGATATAGAATCCAACCTCTCTAGCTAGCAATGAATACAACTGCTTGCCTCCTCTTTAATGTCACAAGATCAGAGCATATTACACCACTGCTCAAATTACTACATTGGCTACCTATGCGTCAACAAATCAAGTTCAAAGTTCTACTCAAAACCTTTAAAGTCGTACATTAATTCTGTCATCCACCTGCAATCCCTTATCCAGAAAACACTTGACAATAGAACTCGAAGATTGAATTTCCTTAACACTTTGCTTATACCATCAATATATATACCAAGGTTTCCCTTACAACCTCAAATGGAGCCTTCTCGTTCTTTGCCCAGCTCTTTGGAGCATGCTTCCAGATGAACTTCATGCCATTAATGACTTACTGGACTTTAAAAAGAAGCTAGACTCACCTGTTCTTTGAGCATTTTTCAAATCTTGATACATAACTACCACTCCTCAACCTCATTACCTATTAATTCATGTAATATACTTCTAATGTTCTCCTTATTCTTTATGGCTTTTTTCTATGCAAAGCCATATCGGCGGCGTTTATTGTAAACCGCATAGACTGTTCGATATGCAGTATATAAGACTAGCTAAATAAATTGGCTGCATTTTATAATCTTTTACTGGAGAAAATAGCCTATGAGATCTTTAATTTTTATTAATTTTATTTAGCATTTAGCTCACTCTTTTCAAGGTGAGTTGGTCAGGTACTGTAGGTACTTCGCTGTCCTCAGAGGGCTTACAATCTAAGGGTGTACCTGAGGCAATGGAAGGTTAAGTGACTTACCGCAGTCACAAGGAGCAGTGGTGGGATTCACACACTGGTCCCTGATCCCCAGGCTGCTACTCTGACCACTAGGCGGCTGTTCAACACTGGAGAGTAAGCAACTAGAGAAATACTAAAAGGTGTTTTTCTCAGGTTCCATACAAACCATAGTAGTAAATGTGTTCTTGTTTTTAATAACTAACACATCTAAATATGAACTTTAATTCTAATTAAATTGTGAAGTGAACTACATGTTTTCATGGCAAGAATTCAGCCAGTTGTGAAAATCAAAAAGGTTGTCCTTTAGTACCTCTCCAGAAAAATGTCAGTAAATCTCAACCACATTAATACATTCCTTCTTAAAAACACACACACAAAAAAGCCAATATAAATGGCAGGTATTCAGCAGTAATTGTATGAAGGGGCAAGAATGTTAATGAGATCTGAAGGTCTGGGGCTAGCATTGGTGGGTGGGCGGGGGATTGAATGTAGATGAACTGCAAAAGTGGGGGCTGATGGGATGGGAATGTGTGAGCAGGTACATACACAAGTGGTGATCACTGGCATAAATTCCACCCAAGCAGCCCCTGCAATGGGAGGGGCGGGGGGCCAGGCAGAAAGGGGACTCGCACAGCAGTGGCGGTGACAGCAGCACAGCAAACTTTATTGTGTTTCCTGTGCTGCTCTGGTAAGTTCACTGCAGGCCCAGCAGCTGTTCCTCACCGGTCTGAAGTCTCGCAATAACAGCCCCACCATGAGACTTTGGTCCAGCAGGAAATGGACACCAGGCCTGAAGTAGATTTACAAGAGCAGAGCAGTGCAGGAAATGTAAAAGTAAGTTTGCCGTGCTGCAGCCACCTCCGCCACATGGGGGATGCGCCACCACCGTGACAATGGGGAGCTCTCAGCAAAGGGTTGCTTGGGGGCCCTCATTCTAATTTGCGCCACTGCTGTGTTGATTCTGGAATATCATATACAGTGATACTTTTATTTTGGCAACTGATAGGCACATACAACTTGTTGAAGGTTCATAATGTTAAAAAGCCACAGAAAAATGTTGATCCTTCCCCATTTCCATGGGCAAAGTACTGTCATGGCACTTCTTCATTCACAGTTACCCTGTGTAATAGTCGCCTTCCCACTGTTTCTATTCCGGTCAGTGTATCAGTGGTCCTCTGTCCACAATCCAGCCACTCGGTGTCACTCTTAACACCAAGTCTCTCTCGACTCTGACAGCATCCTGAGCTTCAGCTGATCTACAGTGTTGAACACTTGCACTAAGAAGATTTTGAGCAGTTGCACCATCTCTCATTAAACTGAATACTCTTTTTCTTTTACGATAGAATTAACTATTGCTCTCATCTTCTGTGACTTGTGATTCCAGCAGAAGGATTCCTCAGAAGAGGAGTTGTCAGAAACCTCAAGTGATGATGAAGAGCAAGGAGAACGCCTTTCTGTCTTTGAGCAAGAGCCTGTAGGAGCAAGGGTCTTCTCTCCGATTAGGCCACAGACGCCTAGCAGCAGGTAAAGCAGATGCTTGTGGGCTTCGTGAAACATAGCAGAGGAAACTGGATAATGGGCTTCTGACCTAGTATGGCACATAGTATGTTCTTTCAGATCTTATGGAAGATACATAAACAATCTTTGACAAAGGAAACTCCAGCTTATATGCTGTTCTATTTGTTTTTCAGGGTGTCCCCTACCTCACCCAGCATGGAAGAGGAAGCTATTCAGGGCATGCTGTGTATGGCGGGATTGCAGTACCCTACATGTTTACCCATTCGCATGGGATGCACAGAAAGGAGAGACTCTCCTCAGGAGTACAATAGCAGCTCCCCAAGTCCCAAGGAAGGACAGCAAGAATCTGTGCAATATGGTGAGGAGCTGCATCCGCTTTTTGTTAACAGAACTTATAGCCTGAGGGCTGGAAGTGATTGTCCCACATTCATGGCAGGCATCAGAACCTCGCTTTTTGCCCTCCCTTTCCCTGGGAGCTACCATAGCATATGCCCTCCTGGTTTTCTTAATTTTCTGGTTGATATTCTGTCTTCCTTCCATTTCTCCTCCTTATGTTTCCACAAACTATCTGAAGATGTTGCAGCCTGTCATCGTCTTTGCTAGGTTGGTAGTGTTACTTATGCAATGGTAGTACTGTATGCCAAATGAATGAATAAATAACTAAATGTAACCCACATGTACAAGAACCAAGTAAAGCAAATCCCAAGGACCCTCTACACCAGTTGTGGAACTGCCAAGGAGGACAACTTCAGATCTAGTTTTCAGTGGGGAAGATGGTGGATCCCTTTGGAAAAAGTGATCATAATGCAGTAAAATTTGGGACAATAGCTCAAGGGCAGATACCAAGTGCAACTACTGCAATCGAGTTAGACACTGATAAAATAAGGAAATTACAAACAAATTAAACAGAGCAGTTGGTCAAAAATTTGCATGTAGCATGAGCATTATTTAGAAATACCATTTTAGACTGTATGTTCCATGGGTTAAAGCTCAAAGGAAGATCAAACAATGAGCAGTGAAAGAGGGAGTTCGTCATTCCTGTTTCGCTTTTGCTGCCCCACTTTGTGGGATGTGCTGCACCTGGAGTCTTCCCTTTGTAGGTTTCAGGCTGCTCTTAAGCATTTTATTTCTTGAAGACTTTGCCACCAGGTTCATTTTATGATGAAAGTTTTTTTTTCTTTTTAGGCTGAGATTTGCTTCCCTTTTTTCTCCACTATTTATCTTTCTCAGTGGAGAAAGGTGAATAGTGGAGTACACCAGGGATTTGTGCTGGGTCCACTGCTTTTTAACATATTCATAAATGACCTGGAAATGGGAATAAGGAGTGAGGTGATCAAATCTGCAGGTGACACAAAATTATTCAAAGTTCTTAAAACACAAGAGGATTGTAAAAAAATTACAAGAAGACCTTGATAAATTGGGAGACTGAGCTTCCAAATGGCAGATGACATTTAATGTGGACAGGTTCAAAGTTGTACACTTAAGGAAGAACAACCAAACTACAGTTACACAATGGAAGGTTCCACATTAGGAATCACCACTCAGGAAAAGAATTTAGGTGCTATCGTGGATAATATAACAGCAACCTTGGGCCGGAAGGACTGGGGTATCTCCAGGAACAAGCAAGAATGAGTCCTCACATATGGGTACGTTGGTACCGACGGAGCCTGCGCGGGAAAGCTCCCCAGCTTCCCAAAAGGAAAGCTTTTGGGGCTTCCCACAGCGCATGCGCGCTGCCTTCCCGCCTTCCTGACCAACTCTCCTCAGTTCTTCTTTTTCCGCGGAGCCAGCAGGTCGTGTTCCTGTCACCGCTGAAGAATTTCTTGTTTTTAAAAGTTGTTCTGACCGCGTATCTGCCTTCCCCGATTCCGAACCGGTACCGCCAGTCTTTACTTCTTTATTTCTTTAAAAAAATATATATTATTTTTTTCTTTTTCCACACTTGGTGTATTTCTTTTTGTAAGGCCTACCGGCCTTCACAAATTCTCCCTCATGGAGAAACCATCTTCTGGTTTTAAAAAATGCACCAAGTGCTCTGGTACTATTTCAGTCACAGACACCCATGAGTGGTGTCTTAAATGTTTGGGCCCTGACCATTCGGTTCCGGATTGTCCATCCTGCTCTCTGATGTCCAAACGGGGCTTACAGAACCGAGCAGCTAAATTTCATGTGCTGTTTTCTGCAGATAATCCAGCATCAGCATCATCCAGATCTTCATCTCCGGATGGATCTCAGGTAACCAAACATTCCTCGGGCAAGTCTTCAAGGGGCAAATCTCCCTCAAAGCAGAGAGAGGCCCTTGGGTTCGACCCTGAAGACCCTGCCCCAGCCAAACAACCCCGGCGGGAAGCTCCGGCTTCCAAAGCTCCTCCTATGGGGTTACAGGTTGACATCGATGGCACGGCCTCGACCGATCACCTGTTAGACTGCTCTGGGGTACCGGCTCAAACTGGTACCGACATCCAGGCAGTTGTGGCGTCAATGGGTAGTACGGTACAATCCATGCAGCAGGCCATAATGGCTTTTATTAATGCTGCGACGCCCTCGGTACCGCAACCGTCGGTTCCGACCCCGGTTCCGGTACCACAACCGATACCGGTACCCAGAGCATCTACTTCAAGTAGAAGGCTGGTACCAGTTTTTGCTTCCCGCGATATTCTCGGTACCGACCCGGCTCCCGGTACGCCCGAGGTCGATACTGGTCGGTACCCGTATCAATCTCTGGAAGCAAGTAGGCGATACTTCGAGTCTTCTGAGGATGCCGATACCTCAGATGATTCTGATGAAGCATCCCTTATTCTTCCTGAGGAGCCTTCTTCCCCAAAAAGAAGAATGTCTCCTCCAGAGGACTTGTCCTTTCAGGACTTCATCTTGGAAGTTGCCAAAGGACTTTCCATTACAGTATCCTCTGAAAAGGAACCTAGAGCTCAAAAATTAGACATTTTAGGATACTCTAAGGTTCCCAAAGAGGCAGTCACCTTACCCATTCATAATATTCTCCAAGAACATATGATGGATTTATGGGAGGCTCCTCTTACACTATCTCCACATTCTCGTCGGTTGGATACCATGTATCGGGTCCCTCCTGGTTTTCAAAAAACCCAGCTTCCTCACCATTCTATTGTGGTGAAGTCTGCTATGAAAAAGATTGAGTACCAAAAGGCACTCTTCTACCCCTCCAGGAAGAGAATGTAGAACTTTGGATGCTTTTGGCAGGAAAATCTTTCAAGCTACTATGCTTATTGCCAGAATCAACTCCTACAGCCTCTAAATGGGCATGTTTCTAAAGGAGCTTGCTCTTAAAGTACAAGATTTTCTCCTCTTTATTCCAGAGGATAGAAAAGAGGAGTTCCTGCTTCTGTTAAAGCATATCCAAGATGTGTCAAAGTTCTCCAATAGGGCTGCCTTTGACTCTTTTGAGGGTGCTAGTAGAGCATCTGGCATAGCCATAGCTGCTCGTCGAATTGCTTGGCTCCAGGCCTCTGACCTGGAATCCTGGGTACAAGATGGCCTAGGCAATTTACCTTGTACAGGTGAGAATCTCTTTGGCAAAGAGTGGCAAGTCAAAGCCATTCAAATGGATGCAGAGAATGCTGCTTTGGATAGACTAAGTCTACTTCACTCCCTGCCAAAAAAGTCTTTTAAGAAGTCTTTCTACAAAAAGCCTAGATTTGGTTCCAATGCTGGCCAGTCATCTGCTCAAGCTCGCTTTGTTCCTAAGCGACAGCAGACTAAACAGGCCAGAACAAAGCCTGCAGCAGCTGCTACGCTTCAACAATCCCAACCCCCTCAGGGTTTTTGACTGACTTCTAGAGAACATACCCTTTCTGGCTCTGCAGCAACCAGAGCCTCTCACCATTCCAGGAAGGCTAACTCATTTTGCTCCCAGATGGGAACAGATTATATCAGAGCAGTGGACCCTCTCTATCATCAGAGAGGGATACAAACTGCATTTTTCCAGCCTTCCTATCTATCCCAGGGTGAGACATTTCGTCTCTCCCCCATCTCTCCTACACCTGTTGGATCAGGAGGTGAATACCCTGCTTGCCCAAGGGGCCATAGAACAGGTTCCCCTCCTCCAACAGGGCTCAGGGTTCTACTCTCCCTATTTTCTGATACCAAAGAAAACAGGAGGACACAGACCCATCCTAGATCTGAGAGAATTAAACAAATTCCTGTACAAGGAAAAATTCAAAATGCTCTCTCTGGGTATTCTCCTTCCTTACCTTAAGAGTCAGGACTGGCTTTGTTCTGTAGACCTAAAGGATGCGTACACACATATACTCATCCATCCCTCCCACAGAAAATTCCTTCGATTTCTGTTCCAGGGAAAACATTTCCAGTACAGAGTACTCCCCTTCGGTCTAGCCTCTGCTCCAAGAGTGTTCACAAAATGCATGTCAGTAGTGGCTGCATTTCTACGCTCTCAGGGAATCTTTGTCTTCCCATACCTGGACGACTGGCTCATCCGAGCTCCATCTCAGTCTCAGGCTCAGACTTCCCTGGACCACACCATCTGCATTCTGCAGTATCTGGGACTTGTTATCAATCTGCCAAAGTCTCAACTCACCCCTACTCAATCCCTAGAATTCATAGGGGCCTGGTTAGATACCACCACAGCAAAGGCCTATCTTCCCCAGGCACGTTGCCACCGGCTAGTGCACCTGGCCTCTCAGATTCAGTCCAGAACTCACTTGACTGCCCGAGAGATGTTACAATTGCTAGGCCACATGGCCTCCACGGTTCATGTGGTGCCTTATGCTCGCCTGCATATGAGAGCAGCTCAATGGACTCTGTCCACTCAGTGGACCCAAGCATCAGGAGCTCTCTCCGACCAAATAGAAACCTCCAAACGTCTCTTTGGGTCTCTCCAGTGGTGGATATCCATTCAAAACCTGTTGCTGGGGTCCCCCTTCCAACCGCTACCACCCCAGGCAACCCTCACTACAGATGCATCCCGAGACAGGCTGGGGAGCTCATCTTCAAGACCTCTCCACTCAAGGCCTTTGGTCTCCACAGGAGACTGCCCTTCATATCAACCTTCTGGAGCTTCGAGCAATTTTTCTTGCTCTCAAGGTCTTTCATACCCTCCTTTACAACATGACAGTGCTTGTTCATACCGACAATCAAGTAGCCATGTTCTACGTAAACAAACAAGGAGGGACTGGCTCTCTGTCGCTTTGCAACGAAGCTCTCAGACTGTGGGCCTTCGCCAGAGAGCATCAAATCCATCTCCTGGCAGTATATCTCCCAGGAATCCAAAACTCTTGGGCAGACAGACTCAGCTGAGTTCTGCTTCCACACGAGTGGTCCCTGCACATGGATCAGGTACTTAGAATCTTTCAGAAATGGGGAACCCCGGACATAGACCTCTTTGCAAGTCCGTGGAATGCCAAACTTCCCCGGTTCTGTTCCAGAACTCCATGTCAGGGGGTTCAGGCCAGGGATGCCTTCCTCCTTCATTGGGGGCAGGGCCTCCTATATGCCTTTCCACCCATTCCTTTGATTCCCAAGACTCTGTTCAAACTGCAGAGGGATCATGGATCTATGATCCTCATATCTTCACGCTGGCCACGCCAAGTGTGGTTCCCTCTACTTCTGCATCTCTCCCAGGGTCCCTCCCTAGACCTGGGAGCTGCTCCAGACCTTCTGTCTCAGGAGGAGGGGACTTTGTGGCACCCAAACCCCAAGTCCCTCCACCTCAGAGCATGGTTACTGAAGGCCTAGACCTTCAAGACTTAAATGTCTCTCAACAAGTGCGAGATATCCTCCATGCTTCCAGAAAACCTTCCACAAGGCGTTCTTATGCTTTTAAATGGAAAAGATTTTCCATTTGGTGTGCTCAAAAGGATCTTGATCCTTTTGCTCTTCCTATCAATTCTCTATTGGAATATCTCCTGCATCTCTCCAATGCAGGCCTTAAAACGAATTCAGTAAGGGTCCATTTGAGTGCTATTGCAGCATCCCTCAAGCCTTTCAATGGACAATCTATTTCCTCTCATCCTCTTATTGCAAGATTCATGAGAGGCCTAACTTTAACTAAACCTCCCATTAGGCCTCCTCCGGTGGCATGGGACTTAAACTTGATTCTTGGTCAGCTTATGAAGCAGCCTTTTGAACCCTTAGCCACTACCTCTTTGAAATTTCTTTCCTGGAAGGTTATTTTCCTCATTGCAGTCACTTCAGCTCGTCGCATCAGTGAACTGCAAGCCTTAGTGGCGAATCCACCCTATACAAGGTTCCATCATGATAAGGTAGTCCTTCGGACAAATCCACACTTTATGCCTAAAGTGGTTTCACCTTTTCATCTTAATCAAGAGGTATACCTACCTGTCTTCTTTCCAGCTCCTCATGCATCCAGTGCAGAGCGGAACCTTCATACTCGAGATTGTAAAAGAGCTCTTGCCTTTTACCTCCAGAGGACTCAGCCACATCGAAAGTCTTCCCAACTTTTTGTTGCTTTCGATCCTTCTCATTTGGGACTTCCAGTCTCAAAACGAACACTTTCCAATTGGATTGCTCAGTGTATTTTGTTTGCTTACCAGAGTAAAAACATTTCTCTGGAGGGCCATGTCACAGCTCACAATGTGAGAGTCATGGCCACCTCTATGGCTCATCTTCACTCTGTATCCATAGATCAGATCTGTCGAGCAGCCACCTGGGCCTCGGTTCATACCTTCACAGCCCATTACTGCTTGGATAAGGACTCCCGCCGGGATGCCTTATTTGGTCAGGCTGTCCTCAAACACCTGTTCCATTCTTAAACAACTCCTGCCCACCTTCCCTTAATGGATGCCTGAGATCCATCGGAAGATGAAATACCTACGGAGGGGATCTCCCAGGCATCTCAGCTAGGGAGTCCCCATATGTGAGGACTCATTCCTGCTTGTTCCTGGAGATAGCACAGTTACTTACCTGTAACAGGTGATCTCTGGGAACAGCAGGAATAGTCCTCACAACCCACCCACCTCCCCTAGGAGTTGTATCTCTTTCTCTTCCTTTCCTCTCTCTATTGTCTCAGCTTTAAACTCGAACTGAGGAGAGTTGGTCAGGAAGGCGGGAAGGCAGCGCGCATGCGCTGTGGGAAGCCCCAAAAGCTTTCCTTTTGGGAAGCTGGGGAGCTTTCCCGCGCAGGCTCCGTCGGTACCGACGTACCCATATGTGAGGACTATTCCTGCTGTTCCCAGAGATCACCTGTTACAGGTAAGTAACTGTACTTTCTAGTCCCACAGGTGCTCCTTGTGGTCTTGGGCAAGCCACTTAACCCTCCATAGCCCATGTTCCCTGTAAAATAGTTATCTCCAAGTTATAATGCCCTGTTCAATGTAATTTCAGTTTGTTCAATGTTAACTGCACTGATGCAGAATAGCACGGTATATAAGAGAATATAAATAAATAAATAAAATAAATAAATATGTTGAAACCCACTGCCCAGTGTGCAGTTGCGGCCAAGAAAGCAAGTAGAATGCTAGGAATCATAAGGAAAGAAATGGAGAATAAAACTAAGGATATTATAATGCTTCTGTATCGTTTCATGATGCGACTGCTCCTTGAATATTGTGTGCAACTCTGGTCGCCATACCTAAAAAAGGTACAGAGAAGAGCGTCCAAAATGGTGAAGGGGATGGAAGGGATATCCTCACAAGGAAAGGATTAAAAAGTTAGGGCTCTTCAACTTGGAAAAAAGACGGCTGAGGGGGGAAATATGATAGATGTCTATAAAATAATGAGTGAAGTGACATGGATAAACGTAGATCGGTTCTTTATGCCTCCTTCAAAAAGTAGAAAGACTAGGGGACACGCAATGAAGCTACAATATAGCGCATTTAATATTAATCTGAGAAAATATTTTTTCACTCAACACGTAATCAAACTCTGAAATTCGTTACCAGAGGATTTAGTAAAAGTGTAGCTGGATTTAAAGGAGGTTTGGACAAGTTTCTGGAGGGATAGTCCATAAACTATTATTAAAGAGAACTGGGGACATCCACTGCTTTACCCATCGGACAAGCAGCATGAAATCTGTGTATCTTTGGGGAAGCAGACAGGTACTTGTGATCTGGATTGGCCTCAGTTGGAAACAAGATACTGGGCTGATGGACCCTTGGTCTGACCCATTATGACATTTATGTTCCTCTTGTATCCTCTGCTGGCATTGTAATTTCCTTTTGTTTTTCCTTGTCTGACCTTATACTGGCTTGTTTGGTCTTCCCCTTCATTTGCTTATGTAAACCGCCACTATTTGAAATTTGATTTGTGGTATATCAAACTAGCACTCCTTGTGGCCTTGGGCAAGTCACTTAACCCTCCATTGCCTCGGAAGAAAGGCCTGGCAATCTACTTCCGGTGACACTGCCAAGAAAACCCTGGAGCTTCTGGGTCGCCAGGAGTCAGGACTGACTCGAAGGCACACATTGCATTGCAGTATATATCAAACTATAGTTTTAAGCAAAATGGGAAGCAGACCTAAATGAGGAAAATAGGAATGAGCATAATCACTGAATGTTAAATAGTAATACGGCAGGCCGAGAGAATTTGAAAAGAAGCTTGCCATAAGAGCAAAAGCTGCTAAATAAAATCTTTTTCGAGTACATTTGAAGTAAAAAGCCTGTTAGGGAGTCAGTCGGATTTCTGGATGACCAAGGGTTAAAGAATGTCAGAGGACAAGATAGTACCGGAAAAATGAAGTGAATTCTTTCTCGGCCTTGTAGAAGGATGTTGGGTTCATGCCCACTAGAAAGCTTATCTGACAGTGATCTAGTGCAACTAAAGAGTAACAGTTACTAGGATGGCATTCAGCCCCTTCCAAAAGAGCTCAAGCATGAAATTGCTAAACGGCTGCTGTTAAGTGCCGTCGAGTCGCTCATGGCGACCCTCTGGATAGCTATCCTAAATTGTGTTTGGTCTTCAGTCAGGGGACTCATTGTTGACAGACTGGTACCCGTAGCTGCTGTTATTGTATCGATCCATCTCATTGCTGGCCTTCCTCTTTTGCGTTGACCTATCTTGCCAAGCATGATGTCTTTCTCTAATGATCTCTCTCTCCGCATGATGTGTCCAAAGTATGAAAGTCGAAGTCTTGTCATCTGAGCTTCTAAAGAAAGCTTAGGTTTGATCTCCTCTAGTACAGACTGGTTTGTTCTTCGGGCAGTCCATGGTATACACAGTATTCGCCGCCAGCACCATAATTCAAAGGCATCAATTTTCTTCCTGTCTGTCTTTTTCACTGTCCAGCTTTCACATCCATATGATGTTGAAAATACCATGGCTTGAACAAGTCGAATCTTTGTATGGAGTAGCTAAACGGCTACTAGTAATGTAACTTGTCATTTAAAGCAGCCACTATACTGGAGGAGTAGAGGATGGCCAATGTAATGCAGATTTTTATAACTGGCTCCAGGAGTATCTAGGCTCACCAATCCATAGTTTCCTAACATTGTGTTTTTGGGGGAAAATGGTAGATGCTATTTAAAACAAAAAAAAAACAATAATAAAAGACCATAGAAATAGACATTCCATATCGTCCTGCTAGACCAGTTCAGACAAGTGAGTTGTGTTCCTCTACCAGCAGTTTGGAGACAAAGAATTAATGAAAAGCCCAGGTTTCAATGACATCATTCCCATACCTCTATTCGCCTCAGCCACCAGAGGTCTCTTCAGTATTTCTTTGTCTCCAGCAGATGGTGGATGGATTTTCTCCTCTTTGAAGAAAATCTGAGGATTGAGAGGAAAAGAGATAATTTTCAGGGTGATTCTCAGTTGAGCATGACATAGGAGGCTCCAGTAGACTACGGTCTTTTCAGTAGCCATAGGAGGAGGGGAAAATTTGGTTCAGCTTCACGTGCTTATAAGAGCCTGTTGAGCGGCCAGAAATTTGGAAGGGTCTGGAAGAATGCAGCAGCCTCACACAACCTCAGCGCTCCCTTCCTCCTCTGTTCCCCCTGCTCTCCTGAAAATTGCAGAAGACTTTCAGAGGGATCTGCCTGCCAGCCACCATAAATGCAGTGCTGCAAAGCCATTAAAACAGTTTCAGGGGAGTAGAGCTGAGCCCGGCACAGATTCTCTGCAGGGGGTGAGTACCATCTTCCTGGGATGCAATTCAGGGTGGACCACCGGTGACCATTGGCATAGTGTGGGGGTTTCCTGCTGTTTTCTGCATGCATTAGTAGTGTTTTTTATTATTGAGTGCCTGACAGTCGCGCAGTCTGTATGCATGATCCACCCAAGCAGCTGAAATGTGCGTTTCTACCCTAGCACCTGTAATGCACGCTGCAGTAAAAACATAGTTAACCCCCATCTTTGGGCCATTGCGGCCTTAGCACATGCTGTTGTGATACCTGCCTTAAATTTCTATCTTCTTCCAGGAAACATTCTTTGACCCGTGGCAAGTGAGTCCTCTTCTCTGGAGAGTCCGGCAACCATTATGTGAGCTGTTCTTCATCCTCTAGGGGCTCTGCATCGGCTGTGCCCCCTGGTGTTGGGGGAAGTCATTTTAGAGAGGAGAGTTTCTGGACTCTGGATTGTTTTCCCTGGAATTCTTTTGTTTTTTTTTGCAGCAGGCCTGATCCTTCTGGCATGGAAATTCGGATTCTGCATCCTCTGGGTACCTCCAAGCGCATTCTCATGCAGGGCAGGCTGACAATGGAAGCCTTGTTTGATTGCCCTTGGCTAAGCTTCCCTCGTGAGGAGCACCCCCTAGAAATGGAGAACAGTTGGGAGCTGTTTGAGATTTTGACTGTGACTTGGATTCAGATGGCTCAGTACTGGGCTTTGACATGGATGAAGTAGTAGTCTCATCTTCAGAAGATTGAGGCCAGAGTGATCCACCTATTCTGGAAGGAGGAGATGGCAGCATTGATTTCAAGGTGGATGAAATCCTGGCACTTGACAGATGCTTCCGACATGGAGCAGGAGCAGATAGTGCACTTGCTCCTTCAAGGGGTTCAGAAATCCACTAGTCTTCCTGTTCCCATATGTGATCAAGGATATGATCTGATTAGAATGGGACTCTATTGACTCCCCGCCTAAGCGGTGAAAGGTGTGTAATAAGATCTATGCTCTCCTGAAGGAGGACTGCATTGAGTGGTTTGGTATTCTCAAGGTGGATGCGCAGGTCATGGCAGTTACCAGATGGACCACCATTCCTGTGGAAGGCGCATCAGCCTTCAAGGATTTTCCAGATCATAAGTTGGATTCTTTGTTGAAGAGCCATTTTGCCATGGCGGTTTCTTTTCTGCAGCTGGCAGTATGTGCCATTCTGACTTCTCACGCCCTTGTCCAGTGGATTCAGTCTCTTCCACCAGATCATACTACCTGTCTTAGTCAGCTATAGCCTTCCTTTCTGATGCCATATATAACCTGGTATGTTTGGCAGCCAGGCTTGTTGCCCTGATGATGGTGTCATGGCAATGGATTTTGCTCTGGCACTGGGCAGCAGACTCATCTTCAAAAGCTTGTTTGGCTCAAATGGCTTTTAAGGGGAAGCTTCTGATTGGAGTCGATTTGGAGAAGCTGGTGAAGGACCTGGGCGAGGCAAAATCTGGCTGCCTTCTGGAAGACAGGTCCAGGGGGCCTGTAAAGCGG
This sequence comes from Ichthyophis bannanicus, assembly GCA_033557465.1. Lineage (NCBI taxonomy): Eukaryota > Metazoa > Chordata > Amphibia > Gymnophiona > Ichthyophiidae > Ichthyophis > Ichthyophis bannanicus. Next base: position 531,084,461 of record CM066037.1, on the reverse strand, counting down.
GCTGGTGCCCCTTTCTCCAGGAGTGAGCAGGAAGCCAGTCCTCTCAGGGATGAAGATGGTGCCGACAGAGCCCATGCAGAAGCATCTCCCCAGCTTTCCACTCAATTCTCTCCACTCTCCTCTTAATTCCTGTCTTATACACATTGCCTCCTGGATGACCAACAACTTCCTCCACCTTAACCCCACTAAGACTGCTGCAGTTTGGTTTTCTGTTGGGTCCCCTTGCCAGCACTGGCCCCCACACTTCTGAACTCCGCTGTCCTCCTTTCGCACTCCGTTATCTAGGTGTAACACTTGATTCCTCCTTGTCTTTCCAAGATCACCTCTCCTCCCTCATCTGGCACTTATTTTTATTCTTTGTCAGATCCGTGCCATGTGCCCCATTCTGACTACCCCCTCACTGACCACTCTTCTCTTCTCTTCTCTTTTGTAATGTCACATCTTATCTATTATAATGTGGTTTTTACAGGGCTCCCCAATTACTAGCTTCAGTCTTCAGCTTACCCATGCTTCCCACATTGATCATATCACTCCCCTTCTCATCCATCTCCACTAGATTCCCCTCAAGTATCACATACAATTTAAACTTCTCACACTGATACACAAGATATTACACTCTGGCATCCCCCTCTTCCTCTCCAACTTCTTAACCTCCACTTTCCATACCATGTCCTGCGCTCCATACATGCTAACCACCTTCACCTTCTTTCTGCCTCTTGCACCCGGCTAGAATTCACCCGAAACTCTGCATTCTTTTTCCTTGGTCTGTTTGTATGGAACTCTCTCCCTACCGACCTCTGGCTAGAAGCATCCTTCTCATCATTTGAAAGAAAACAGAAAACACACCTGTTCCAACTGGCCTACAATGTCTCACCCTCCAATATGTGAACTCCCTCTCCCCTCTCTACTCCTCCTCTGCACCCTTCTTCCCCTGTGCCCTGTATGACTGTGGCAATCTTTCTTATTTATAGTTGGCATTCTTTTCCTCTTCTCTTTCTGACATTTTTGTATTTGTAGACCGCCCCGATACTATTTGTCAAGGCGCAGTATCTCAAGAGTAATAAAGCATACGTGTGGTTCGGCGACCTGATGTGGCTCCTGCAGACACCACCTCTGCGGTTGTATCCATCTCGGGGTCTATTGTGGCAGGCACTGAACATCCTGGAGGACTCGGTTCCCTTCTTGCTTACAACTTGGCTCTAGGAAGGAGACGGCGCTTAAGAGATGTTCTCTGGCAGTGGTCACCACTCTGCTCGGAGCCCAGAGAAGGTCTACCAAGCTAGCATACATGCGGGTCTGGTGCCTCTTTGAGTGGTGTTGTGGAAGTTGGCAGTTGGCTTCTGAGACAGCCAAGGTACCATCTCTGTTGGCTTTTCTACAGGATGGTCTGGAGTAGGGCCTCTCCCTTAGCTCCATGAAAGTGCAGGTGGCAGCTTTAGCCTGTTTCCAAGATCCAGTGACTGGTAAGTCTCTAGCCTTGCACCCAAATGTCTCATGTTTTCTCCAGGGGTTCATCATCTGCATCCTCCCCTCCGGTCTGTGATCCCTTTCTGGGATATCTCTGGAGCTCAGAGACCTGATGTCAGTGTCCTCCGAGCCAGTGAAGTGCACTACTTTGAAGGATTTGATGCTCAAGACAATCATCTTGGTCACAATTTGTTCTGCAAGGCAGATTTGTGAGCTACAGGCTCCATCTTGCCGAGATCCTTATGCCTTTTTCAAGGGAAACCGTTTCCATTTGGCCTGTGCCTTCCTTCTTGCCTGGAAATAGGAATAACAAGTAAGATCAGATTTGCAGATGACACAAAATTATTTAAAGTTGTTAAAATGCAAGAAGATTGTGAAAAAATGCAAGAGAACCTTGATAAACTGGAAGTCTGGACGTACAAATGGCAGATGAAATTAAATGTGGACAAGTGCAAAGTTACGCACCTAGGAAAGAACAACCCCCAAACTATGGTTGCACGATGCAAGGTACCACCTTAGATTTGCCACTGTTGGAAACAGGATACTGGGCTTGATGGACCTTGGTCTGACCCAGTATGGCATATGTTATGTTCTTATGTTATGTTCTAACCACCGCCCAGGAAATCAATTTAGGTGTCGTCATGGATAATACACTGAAACCCTCTGCCCAGTGCGCAGCAGCGGCCAAGAAGGCAAATAGAATGATAGGAATCCTAAGGAAAGGAATGGAGAATAAAACTAAGGATATTATAATGCCTCTGTATCGTTCCATGGTGCGATCGCACCTTGAATATTGTGTGCAGTTCTGGTTGCCATATCTTACGAACATAAGAAATGCCATACTTGGTCAGACCAAGGTCCATCAAGCCCAGTATCCTGTTTCCAACAGTGGCCAATCCAGCTCACAACTACCTGGCAGGTACCCAAGGTCCACAGCTCACACATCGCTTGTCCTGGGGTAAGCAGTGGATTTCCTGGGTCCTCTTTAATAATGGTTTATGGACCATTAAAAAATGGTTATGGATTTTAAAAAGGATATAGCTGAATTAGAAAAGGTACAAAGAGCGACAAACGTGGTAAAGGGAATGGAAGGATACCCCTATGAGGAGAGGCTTAAAAGGTTAGGGCTCTTCAGCCTGGAAAAGAGACTGCTGAGGGAGATATGATAGAGCTCTATAAAGTAATGAATAGAGTGGAACGAGTAAACGTAGATCGGTTATTTTTAAGCCATCAAAAAATAGACTAGAGGACTACGATGAAGCTACAATGCAGCGCATTTAAGATTAATAAGAGTAAATATATTTTTACTCAACGCATAATCAAACTCTGGAATTCATTAGCAGAGCATGTAGTAGAAGCTGTTAGTGTAGCTGAGTTTACAAAAGGTTTGGACAATTTCCTGGAGGAAAGGTCCATAAACCATTATTAGAGGACTCGAAAAATCCACTACTTCCCCAGGACCAGCATTGTGGAACCTGCCAGGTACTTGTAACTTGGATTGGCCATTGTTGGAAACAGGATTCAGGGCTTGATGGACCTTGGTCTGACCCAGTAAGGCATTTCTTATGTTCTTATGGTGATTTCCCCCTTTCATGTGAACCAGGTTGTCTGCCTGCTCTTCTCTAAGGAGTTGTGCCCGGGAGAAGGATAAGGATCTTTGTCTTGTGGATGTCTAGAGGGTGCTTTTCTGGTACTTGGAGGTTACAAATTTCTTTTCCTAAGTCTGACCATCATTTTGCGCTGTTTGCTGGCCTGCTCAAGGATGACGCGACCATTGAGTTGACTGGGGTGCTGGATTAAGGTTGCCATTGCTTTGGCGTATTTATTGCAGAACCTGCCTGTTCCGGAGGGTTTGTGCACCCATTCTACCCAAGCACAAGCGTCATCATGAGCAGAGCTTGGTAGCCCCTGTGACATTTGTCAGCACCCACATGAGCATCACTTTCCACTTTTGTCAAGCATTACTGTTTGGATGTCCATGCGCGGGCAGACACAGCCTTTGGCTTAAGGGTTTTGTGAGCTGTTGTCTTCTTCCTGCCTAGTGGAGTCGTAGCTTTTGTACATCCCATTTGTCTAGACTAGTCTAGCAGGATGATATGAAAGGTGACATTTTACTTACCAGTTAATTTCCTTTCCTTGAGTCCTGCTAGACTAGTCCAGGGCCCGCCCACCCCTGAAACTGTATTTGCTCTGTTCTGCTGCTGCAGATTAATCATCTACCTATAGACTTCCGTTTCGGTTTTCCTGTGTATTTTATTTATTTATTTATTTATTTACATTTCTTTTATACCGTGCTATTCGACATCAGTGCGGTTTACATAAAACATACACGTTGCATATAATGAACTGTGTTTACAGGTAACAGGAAATAAAACTTGGTTAACTTGGGGTAACTATTTACATCTGATTTTCATATTATACAGGCTATACTCATGAGTGTCTTATTGGGTAGGTTTAGTCATAATATCTATCTTAGACTGCGGGTGGCACTACTGTATCTATATACTATATAGTTCTCTACTGCTGATCACTCATTGTTGCCCACGATTCAGGTGAGTGAGGCTTGCCATGTTTTTCTCATATGCTTTGGGACAAATACTGAAGAGACCTCTGGTGGCTGAGGTGAATAGAGACATGGGTGTGATGTAATTGAAACCTGGGATTTTCATTGGTGGTTCATCTCCATCAATCTGCTGGTAGGGAAGAATAACCCACTTGTTTGGACTGGTCTAGCAAGACTTAAGGAAAGGACATTAGCTGGTAAGTAAAATGTCACCTTTCTTAATAGGAATCAGTCAGCATGCGTTTAGCAAAGGGTAGTATTGCCTTACCAATTTAATCTGTAAACAAACATGGATAAAAGTGAGCCATTTAATGGTAGTGTTTGGATTTCTCCATGGATCAACATAAGGTCTCACAAATGGGTGAGGTCACTGACCAAGCATATGTGAGAGCCTCCCTCAGATTTTTCTAGAAGCTTTGAGTGGCTCTAGCATGCCACCATGCATGTTTCCACCTGCCATCACCTTACCCTAACTGTTCAGTCTTTTTGACTACGGAGCCCACTGTACGTGATTTTTTTTTTTTGTCCATATCGTGTTCTTTGCAGTTTTTATTTTTTTTTAACCTTTTAAAACTGTACTTATGCAAGTATTTCACCTGCCGTGGTGGTATTTTCTCCTATAGTTCCCTCTTTACTCAGGTTTTTCACTCGTTTTTTTAGGCTTCCTTAATTTTTTGAACATCATTTTAGGCTGCATTAAGGACTGTTAGCACCCCAGCCAGATGATCTTGACAAAAAAAAAGATAGTCATTTGATTTTTGCCGCAGCTGTTTTTCAGAATTTGATGTTCCAGTCAAAACTCTCCAGCTGATTAAAGCAATGTACCTAGTGCAACAGGACCATGTCATCACAGACACACCTACAAATGGTACCTGCAGTGCGTTGGGCCCCACCATGAACCCTCTCATGTTTGCAAATGACAGAGGTATCAAGGGTCACAAAGAATAGCACAGAAGAATTTTTGGTGTTTCTAAGTCCAATTCCTCATCAGCATTGACACAGAACAGAAATATTTAAGCAATTCCGCTTTATCCTCATCAGCTTCTACATATTCCTCCCCTTCACCCTTGAGTCTGACAATACCACTTTTGCCCTTCCTCTTCTCACTAACATATCTGAAAAATGTCTTATCCCCCCATTTTATTGCATTGGCTATTTCCTCCTCTTTTTGAATCTTTGCTTTCCCGACTACTTTGCTAGCTTCTTGTTTTTCCATATATTGATGCCTGTCTTTCTCTCTCTGTGATCTCTTGTATTTCATGAAGACCTCCCTCTTTTCCTTCACCTCTTCAGCTACCTTTTTCGAAAACCATAGCGGTCTCCTTTTCCTTTTACCTTTATTTACCTTTTAACAAAATTGTTGGTTGCCCTTAAAATATCCTCTTTCAGTTTTGCCCACTGTTTTTCTACATCCCCTAGATGTTCCTATCTTGCTAAGGACTCCCTGAGGTATTGGCCCATCTTGGCAAAGTTAGTTTTCCTAAAGACTAAGATCCTTGCTTTTGAATGGATTCTAACTGCCCTAGTTCTAATACTGATCCACGCCAACTGGTGATCACTGGATGCAAAATATTCTCCCATTATAACATCAGAAACACTTTCACCATTGGTAAGCACCAAGTCCAGTATGGCCCCTTCAAATCTGGGTTCTCTTACCAATTGCCTGAATAGTTCTCCCTGTAGAGAATCTAGGATCTCCTAGATGATACTGCAGCTGGAATGTGCCAATCATCTGGCATATTGAAATCCCCTATCAATATCACTTCCCCTTTCCTGGCAATGCTGCGTATGTCTTCAATTAACTCTCCGTCCACCTCTTTCTCCTGTGAGGGAGGTCTGTATATCACGCCAATGCAAATAGATTTCTCTTTCCCTCTTTCTAGTTTAACTCGCAGTGCCTTGTCTCTCCTTTTTAAGCTCTGTAGTTCCAAAGTTTTAATATTTTTTACATATAGTGCCACTCCTCCCCTTCTTCCTACCCTGTGCTTTCTGAATAAAGTATAACCTGGTATAGTTACATCCCAATCATGGTTTTCTGTGAACCATGTTTCTGTAACTGCCACTAAATCCAAGTCAGCCTCTCCCATTAAAGCTTCAACATCTGGGATCTTATTTCCCATGCTATGGGCATTTACGAGTATGCACACTGCTTTCCATAGGTTGCCCCTTTTACCCATTTCTATAAAGGTATTTAATGTTTCACTTGGGGGTTTTTACTTACCTGAGGGCTTTCTTCACCCATCCCCAACAAATCTAGTTTAAAGCCCTCTTCAGTAGATTAGCCAGTCTGCTACTGAAGACACGTCAACCTTTCTTGGACAGATGAACACCATCTCTGTTCTCCAACACTGGGAACAGCATCCCATGGTCCAGGAAACCAAAACACTCTCGATGAAACCATCCACGCAGCCATGCATTCATCTCCAGGAGTCTAGATTCTCTGCCTTGGCCGTTACCCTCATCAGGGAGAATTGAATAGAACACCACCTGCGCCCCTATCTGCTTCATCTTCTGTCCCAGAGCCATGAAGTCACTTTTGATATGCACAGAGGGATACCTGGCAGTATCATTTGTGCTGACATGGATTAGCAACATTGGGTAATAATGATTAGAATCAGTGGGCTTGAACAGTCTCAGCAAAATCTCCGTAACATCTTGGATTTTGGCACCTGGCAGACAGCATACCTCTCTGGACATCAAGTCTGGTCGGCAGATGGATGCCTCAGTACCCCTCAGAAGAGAGTCACGAACCAACAATACCCTTCACTTCCTTGTGGTCACTGATTCTGCAACTTTGGGGAACTTGAGCTCTGGTTCTTCCCTTTCCAGGGATGCTTTCACCTCCTCCACTTCCAGGGCTGCATAATGGTTCTTCAGTTCAAGGGCTGGAGAAGTTGGATTGATGATTCTGCAGGTTCTGGTGACTTGTGTCCAATCTTTGTCATTCTGTAGGCACCAATCTTCTCCTCTACTGGATGTTGCAAGAAGCATCTCATCAATGTACTTCTCACTGTCTTGAATGCTCCTCAGCCTCACCACCTCCTCTGAGTTCCTCCACTTGTTTCCTGAGAGCTTCAGCATGCAGGCATCCTGCACTTGGAACCGGTCCTACAACTGGCATTGGGACCTCTGTCTGAACACAGGCAGAAGCTGTAATGGGAGAACAGCTTTAGCGATATGCTTTTTCCCAGCCATTGTTCAGTTTTTGGAGCTTAGGTATTTGTTAAAGCAAAATAGAGAGATCTACCAGCCAGTTTCCCTTGCTGTCCTTTCAGAGAAAATGCAGTTAAATCTCTAAGTGTGTTCAAAATGTGCTGTTCAAAGTCCCTGTGTGTAGTTAATTGAGGAGGTGCCCTATAAAGCAAGATTGCTCACTAGGGGTGAGTGGGATTTGGGGGGGGGGGTGGTAGGGAGGGAACTAACACCTAAAAAAGGTGTCAGTAGCTTCAAAGAGCTGAAGAAAGATACTAAAGCAGAGTTTTAAACCTATCTCACTTAAGAAAATATTTCCCCTTTTAAACTAAAGCACCAAAAAGAATGTAACTTTGTTTTAAAAATGTACCAAAACCCCTTTAAGAGCTCCCAGACAGAGCTGGTAATTTAAAGAGCCACAAATTCTTACCTTTGCTTGAAATGTATAGCCCTTGTTAGGAATGCCTCAACAGTGCAAGGCTCTGAAGCCTTTTATGCAGGCCTCAGCTGCTGTCAGCTCTTTCACAGGCTAATCAGGCCCCCTAACTCCTGATGAGCTGTCAGTAACTTAAGAGCTGAGAAAGATACTAAAGCAGAGTTTTAAACCTACCCCACTAAACAAAATATTTCCCCTTTTAAACTAAAGCACCAAAAAGAATGGAACTTTATTTTAAAAATGTACCAAAACACTTTTAAGAGTTCCCAGACAGAGCTAGTAATTTAAAATTAAATTCTCCAGTACTAAGCCCCTCTAAGGGAATCGCTCACAGGGCCCATCCCTCCCATCCTGGAACGGCTGATGCTCCATATGTGGGAAACGGGCATCGGTGCTGGTGGTGAGCAAGCGCCCAACTCAATGTATCAAGTCTGCTGGAGCCCAGGCTTCCAGAAGTCACAGCTGCTGCACAACTCCATGGTGGTGGAGTCAGCCATGGGTCAACTGAAGAATCAGATGCACTCTTCGGTGCCCCCCGGCAGGGAGGTACACACCTTGGACACCCTGGGCAGAAAGTGTTACCTGGGCTCGATGCTCATCGGCCACATCCAGGCCTTCCAGCTGTACGTGGGTATGTTCCTGAAAGACCTGGCAAAGGAACTCACCGAGTTCTCAGCTGGTCTGTCTGAGGAACCTCTGCAGCAGTTCAAGAAACTGGCCAAGGCCGTCCATGACTGCTCCAGAATTCTCGGGTAGCCTATGACTGATTTGAGTCAGCGGCTCGAAGAGTGGTGGCGGGCATCGGTGCCCAATGCCAGGCTTGGCTACAGTCGTCCGACCTTGAGCAATGGGTTCAAGACAAATTGGTCGATGTCCCATGCCAACGAGAGAACTTCTTTAAGACGGTTCTCTAAGACGACCGCTGCCCCTCCCGATGTTAGATCTTGGGTAAAAGGAGCTGTTTACAGAAACTACCCACCGTTTCAGGCCTCACCGGCTACCCAGCAGGGTCAGTAGGCCAAGAGACATGGGCATGGTCCATGTAAACAGAAGCTCTCAAACCCCAGGCACCGGCCCTGGCCCAGCCAGGGGGAAGCTTTTGACTCCTTGGGCATAGCCTCGCCACCCTAAGGAGGTCAGCAGTCCACAGGGGGCTGTCTGATCCACTATGCCCAAAGGTGGCTAACAATCACCACGGATTCCTGGGCACTTTGCGTGGTCAAGGAGGGTTACCTCTCTATCTGACTCAGACACCTCCCCCTTAATTTCTGGGAGAGCCCCCCCAGGTCTCCCCTTCACTGGGACCTTCTACTGAAGGAGCTTGCAGGTCTTCTCAAGGACAAAGCACTGGAACCAGTGCCCTACCATCTCAAGGGCAAGGGGTTCTACTGCAGGTACTTCCTCGTGCCTAAAAGGACAGGAGGCCTCCGGCCAATCTTCGACCTACACCACCTGAACAGGTTCCTGGTGAGGTAGAAGTTCAAGATGCTCTCCCTTGGAACATTGCTGCCTTGCCTCCAGCAGGGAGATTGGCTATGTTCCTTGGATCTGAAGGATGCTTATACCCACATCCTCATTCACCCCAACTACAGGCAGTATCTGCTGTTCATGGTGGGAGGAGGACACTATCAGTTCAGGGTGCTGCCATTCAGCTTGGCCTCCGCCCACAAGGGTCTTCACAAAATGCCTGGAAGTTGTGGTTGCCTTCTCCGCCTCCTGGTGGTCTTTGTCTTCCCCTACCTGGACAACTGGCATAAAGGTGCAACAGGCAACTGCATGCTGCACCATCCAGGTCGTCCTGCAGCACCTGGGATTTGTGATAAACTACCCCAAGTCCCACCACCTTCTGATACAATGTCAGGAGTTCATAGGGGCAAGACTGGTCACCCTTCAGGCAAAGGCCTTCCTGCCCAGAGACCAATCCAACTGCCTCAGGGCCCTGACACTGGACATACAGCACCGTCCCTCGGTGCCTGCTCATCTCCTCTTGTGTCTAGTTGGGCACATGGCCTCCACGGGCCATGTCACCCCAGATGCTCATCTCCACATGAGGGCCATGCCAGTGGTGCCTCTGGGACCAGTGGACACATGCCACAGGGTGCCTCCAGGACAAAGCCTCAGTGACCCGCCAGTTGGTGGGTTCTCTGACCTGGTGGCAGACACCCCAGTATCTCAAGGTGGGGATGCCTTTTTAAGCCCCGAGCCCCTTAAGGGTCCTCACCACGGATGCCTTCTTTCTCAGCTGTTTGCAGGACGAAAGCAACCAGCAGATCAATCTCTGGAACTACAGGCAATATACCTAGCCCTTTGAGCTTTTTGCCACTGCCTATGCCACCAGCCGGTGTTGGTCCAGACAGACAACCAGGTGGCAGTGTTCTATGTGAACAAGCAGGGGGGCATGGGGTTTCGTGCCCTCTGCCAAGAGGCGATGGGTCCTCTGCTCCTATACAGTCCGAAGGGTATACTCCTGCGGGTTGTATACTTGCCAGGCCAGATCAACTTACTGGCCAACAGATTGAGCAGGGTCCTCCAGCTGCACGAGTAGCAGCTGGACCTCAGTGTGGTCAAGTGGCACTTCCGGCTCTGGGGAGAACCTGTGATGGAGCTGTTCGCCAGCCTGGACAACTACCAGTTTGCCCCACTTCTGCTCCCGGCAGGCCCATCACTCCAGGGTGGTGGTGGATGCGTTCCTCGTCTCGTGGTCGGGGGGGCCTCATGTATGCCTTCCCTCCCATGCTGCTGATTGCCAAACATTGCTCAGGACCCTCCATAACAAGGCCTCGCTCATCCTGATAGCCGTTTGATGACTCAGGTAACCATGGTTCCCGCTACTCATAAGAACATAAAGATATGCCATACTGGGTCAGACCAAGGTCTATCAAGCCCAGTATCCTGTTTCCAACCGTGGCCAATCTAGGTCATAAGTACCTAGCAGTCTCCCGAAAAGAGACAGGTTCCTCAATGCTTGTATTGGGTGAAACAGTGATATCCTGGGTCCCTTTTTAAATAATGGTTTATGAACCTTTCCTCCAGGAACTTGTCCAAACCTTTTTTAAACCCAGCTACACTAACAGCTTTTACTACATCCTCCAGTAACAAATTCCAGAGTTTGATTACATGTTGAGTGAAAAAATATTTTCTCTTATTAGTCTTAAATAGGTTACCCTGTAGCTTCTTTACATGTTCCCTAGTCTTTTTATATTCTGATGACGTAAACAATTGATCTACATTTGCCCGTTCCACTCCATTCATTAATTTATAGACCTATATCATATCTTTCCTTAGTCGTATCTTTTCCAAGTTGAAGAGCCCTAACCTTTTTAGCCTCTCTTCATAGGAGTATCCTTCGATCCCCTTTACCATTTGGGTGGCTCTTCTCTTTATCTTTTCTAATAACGCTATATCCTTTTTAAGATACGGCGACCAGAATTGTACACAATATTCAAGGTGCGGTCGCACCATGGAACGATACAGAGGCATTATAATATCCTTTGTTTTATTTTCCATTCCTTTCCTCCAACTATTGGTGGAGACCCCCATCCCGTTGGGAAGCTCTCCAGGACTCTTCTCTCAGGAGGGGGGGGGCTCTTCTGCACCCCAACTCTAGGTCCCTGTCATTGACGGCATGGCTGCTGAAAGGGTGACCGTAGCCCCTTTCAACTTCTCGGGTGAGGTAGAGGAGATCCTGCTAGCCTCTTCTAAGGCTTCCACTAGGAAAGCTTAAGCTTTCAAATGGCGCAGGTTTTCAAATTGGTATGCAGAGCACTGGACAGATGCGCTCTCCAGCCCGGTGGGAGTGGTATTACAGTACCTTCTCAACCTCTTGCAAGCCAGGCTTAAATCTAACTCCGCCAGGGTACACCTCAGTACCCTGGTGGTGCATCACGACCCGGTGGATGGCAAACCCCTCTCGGTCTAGCTGCTGGTGACCCGCTTCCTAAGAGGTCTGCTCTTATTGAAGTCTCAGGTTCGCCCTCCGGTGACAGTGGGACCTCAATGTGGTGTTGGCGCTGCTCACTCGCACGCCCTTTGAGCCTCTGGCTACCTGCCACCTCTCATGGAAGGTGGCATTCCTGGTTGCACTCACCTCTGTTCACAGAGTTAACGAGCTTCAGGCCTTAGTGCCGGAGGCGTCCTATACCAGGTTCTACAAGAACTGGGTGGTGCTCCTCATGCACCCTCAATTCCTTCCGAAGGTGGTATTGTCCTTCCACCTCAACCAGGAAGTGGTGCTTCCCACCTTCTTTCCAAGATCTCACACCAGTAGAAGTGAGACGGTCCTTTGCACTCTGGACTGTAAAGAGGGCCTTGTCCTTCTATATCCAGCATACTCAGGGCCACCGCAAAGCTACTCAGCTTTTTGTCTTGAACGATCCCAGTCGTCTGGGGGAGGTGGTGACCAAATGTACACTCTCTACTTGTGTGGCAGACTGTATTGCCCTTGCGTTTGAGCAGGCAGGGCTCCTGCTGGAAGGCTATGTCACAGTGCACTGTCGGGGCCATGGCGGCTTCTGTGGCAAACCTATGCTCCATCCCTATGTTGGACATTTGGGCTGCCACCTGGTCTTCATCCCATACCTTTGCAGTCCATTACTGCCTGGAAAGCAAGTCCTGATGGGACAGTACCTTCAGCCAGGCTGTGCTTCTTAATTTTTTCGGGGTTTAGGGAACTCCTACCCTCCAACCCTTCTGTGTTCAGGTTACTGGAGTGCTGGTTTTCACCAGACATAGGGGTAGCCACGGACTCAATTGCTGCTGCTTATGGGCTCCCCTTGGGGGTGACCATGTGTTTTTGCTATGGGCTTTTGGTAGCCTGTAGCTGGGGACTCCCATATGTGAGGACTGACTTCCTGCTTGTTCTCAGAGAAAGCATAGTTACTTACCTGTAACAGGTGTTCTCTGGGGACAGCAAGAATCAGTCCTCACAACCCACCCTCCTCCCCTAGGAGTTGCGTCTTTACCATCTTATTTTTTTTTTTTGCTGTCTCTTAGCTATGTCATCTGACTGAGCAAAATGGCATCCTTGGGTAGGAAGGGGACTGTGCATGCATGGTGGCATCTCCCGAAGGCTTTCTTTGAAAGCTGGGGGGTTGCTTCTGCGAGGGCTCAGTCAGTGCCGACGTCACCCATATGTGAGGACTGATCCCTGCTGTCCCCGGAGAACACCTGTTACGGTTGAGTAATTATACTGTCTCAGGAAGTGCACAAGATACATAATTTGCAGGTTCCCTAATTACTGCTTTCAAATCAGGTACTCCACAACTCTTAAATCCCATTGTGTCCAGAACACCTGCTTCCCCTTTCTCCCAAAACTCTGAAAGACAGGAGCTGACTTGGCTCATTTTATCTTTAGTTTGTGAAGTAAAACTTACTGTCTACAGAAATTCCACCACCTATGGGGAATAATGAAATAGAAATTAAAAGTTGCAGGTCCTTTTAAGGCAAAGGCTCTGAGGGAAGTTTCTGAAGATGGCACATTAATAATACAGAATAACGGGACAGATGACATCAGTTAATCACATGGCCAAGTCTGGTGCTGTCCTTGGCCTATGAAGAATGCAGTTTTGCTCCCTGGTGCCCCAGGTATCTTCCCAGTGCAACCTTTGCCATCTCTCTTCAGAAGAGTATCCAAAGAACCAATTTTCTGCTATTCTGTATACAGTAACAGAGCTGCACCTCACTCGATGACATGGCTCCAACCTCACCTTGTCTTGCTTTGCTTTCCCTTTTCTTTAACGACTCTTGTTAACTGCTACAAATTTGAAAAAGAAGAATGCAGCATGGGTCTTTGGAGTCCTTGCGTGTGCTGCATGTTTGTGTCCCCATCTCCTCTGATGCATCTTCCTGTTACTGAGGGGCAGGGACAGGGAACTTCAAACATGCTGCATGTACGTGGGTTCAAAAGCCCCAAAGCTGCTTTTTGTTCTGCCTCTCTGCCGTCATCCTACAGCTGGGCCTGGTTGGCTCACTCTGCCGACTGTGCTGCACTAGTCAGTCTGAGAAACGGCCTCAAAATTGGGGACAGTCTCCAAAAACTGAGGACATCTAGTAACTATAAGAGGACCTGTATGTACAGTGCTGCTTATACCTTGAGGTACTGTATAGGTGTTCAGTACTGCTTGAGAGGGGCCCTCTGAAAGGTTTAACAGTACACAGATTGAGTAGCCTAGGAATCCCAGTCTAGCTGTAAGATTGTTGCTATGGAAATATCCTTGACTATTTCTGAGTTTGAGTTGCAAAACGACAGCTAGTCTACAGAAAAATAACACAACTTCTTGAGGAAACGGAAAATGCTTGCTTTTAGAAATATTTCTTAGAAATTGTGTAGGGCTGGTCGAGTGCCTGTGTGTCCAGGTGACCTGTAACAAGAAGAACTGACGTATAACATGTAGATGAAATTTATAGGTATGAATTAGCAAAATGCAACACAGTTTGACGTAGAAAGATAGTGAAAATTATACAGTGTAACAGTTTTTGTTCCAATAAGGCTGCTGAAGGAGGAGGCGGCAGGACCTTGCAAACTTATGCAGAACTTTGCATTGCAACCCCTCCTGAAGCTTCAGTTATTGTGTGAGAATTGTTTTGTTATTGCTCTCTCCTTGCTTTGAGTGAATGGATTGAAGCCCAAGAACAGAGGTCAGGATTTGCTACTTTGTGAGCTCTGTCGGAGGTAGAGCAAGACAAACAGTAACCTTATGCAACAGCTACAATCATGCAGCCACATGAACACCATGCACAGGGATTACAAATCTAGCTGTGATGTGTTGCATTTCTTTGCTGCTGTTCCTACTGTGAAAGCTGCTTGACTGCATTGTATTGCTTTCTTATTGGTTCCTATCTGTACTGTCAGGATCTGTTGCCATAGGCAGGGCTAGATTAAGGAACTGATAAACTAGAAACATACCTAATAGTTTGGAGGGGAGCTATCAGATGTGCTTAGTTTCAATCCTAACTTCTCAAGTGCTATCTGGCTTTCTTCAGGATTCTACTGTTTTTTTGCATTAATGTATAGAAGTCAGAAGGAAGGCTAAAATGCCTGCACATTTTTCAGAATTCTCTAGTCCTCCCCTTGTGTGAGTGAGCCTGCCCTGCCTGCTTTCCAATGTAACTTGCAGCAGAGACTGGGGGTGGTCCAGCCAATAGGAAGACGGGGTGGGGGGTGGGCTGGGGCTAAGCAGTGGAATACTGCCCTGGTCACTCACAGGGGCTCTGGATAGGATTCAGCCAGTGGAAAGACTGGAGGCAGAGCACTGGAATGCTGCTCTTGTCCTAGAGACTGGGTAGGATCTGGCCAATGGGAAGACTGGAGGCAGAGCACTAGAATGCTGCTCTTGTCCTAGAGACTGGGTAGTATCTGGCCATTGGGAAGGCTGTGGGGGCAGAGCACTGGAATGTTGCTCTAGTCAGAGACTGTGGGTAGGATCCAGCCAGTGGGAAGACTGGGGGTGGAGCACTGGAATGCTACTCAAGATGCAGATTGTGGCCAGGATCCAACCAATGGGAAGGCTGAGGGGTGGGGCACTAGAATGATGCTCCAGTCACAGGAAGGGAGGAGACCATCTTGCCACATCTGCAGTTTTTTTTCTTCCAGTTGTGTGACTTTTTTTGACTGGGCCACCAGAAAAATTTGCAGGTTGTGGCTTGTATTGTTTTGGGCGACTTGCCTGTGCTATTTTGGTGAGAAAATAGAGCAAAAAAGTAAATTTAAAAAAAAATCTCCAGCTTTCAAAAGGTGACAACTCTTGCCTGCATCTCATTGGTCAGGTCCCAGATCAGCAAAGTTGGAGCTGACCAATGAGATGCAACAGATTAGAATGATTGACTGGAATATGGCAGTCAATCAGGGAAGGAAAGGGGAGAGGAGGATGGGACCATGTGGCAAGGTGGGGGTGGTCATATTGGATGAACTGCCAGACCAGCCACTTAAGAAAGGGGAGGGGAAGGCAGGGCCAGAGGTGGACTGCTGTTTTGGGTTATTTTTGAAACCCACTGGAAGGAGGTGAGGTGGGGGACATTCTTGTACGCTACACATTTAATTTCTCCATGTGGTGTGAAATGGAAGAGAGATGTTGCTCTCCCCCCCCCCCCCCAACACACCCAAAAATGCCTTAATGCATTTTCTCTAGGAAATGCAATTCCAACAGCTGCAGCATAGACTTCTGCTGGTCTACTTTGTGACAATCCCATTGTACCATGACACTTCCTCTGAAGAGCATCCAAACCTTCAACACTCCCTATGCAGAGCCCCCCCCCCCCCCACCAAAACTCACCAAACCTCCCACTACTGTTGTTAAGTGCCGTCAAGTTGGTGTCTACTCATGGCAATCCTCTGGATAGTTGTCTTAAACTGTGTTTGGTTTTCAGTCAGGCAGCTCATTGTTGACAGAATGGCACCAGTAGCTGCTGTTATATCAATCCATCTCATTGCTGGCCTTCCTCTTTTGCGCTGACCTTCTACCTTACCAAGCATGATGTCTTTCTCTAATGATCTCTCTTTGCATCATGTGTCCAAAGTATGAAAGTCTTAAGTCTTGTCATCTGAGCTTCTAAAGAAAACTTAGGTTTGATCTCCTCTAGTACTGACTGGTTTGTTCTTCAGGTAGTCCGTGGTATACACAGTATTTGTCGCTAGCACCATAATTTAAAGGCATAAATTTTCTTTATCTATATTTTTCACTGTCCAACTTTTGACATCCATATGACGTTATTGAAAATACCATGGCTTGAACAAGTCGTATCATTGTATAGAGAGACATCTCTACTCTTGAGAATCTTGTCTAGATCCTTCATTGCTATTCTGCCAAGAGCAATGTGTCATCTGATTTCTTGACTGCTTGTTGCTGTTTTATTGATAGTTGATCCAAGTAGGTTAAAGTTGTGCACTATTTCAATTTATTCTCCATCAACGATGAACTTATTCATTTTGCCAGTTGTCAGGATCTTTGTCTTCTTGACGTTGTTCAGACACATTTTAAGACTATATTCCTTGATCTTCCTCCCACTACCTATCCAGAAACCCCCAATATTCCCTCTGCACAGCCTCCAAACCCCAAACATGTCCCCTACATACCTTGAACCCACCAACACTCCCTCTGCACTGCCCCCCCCAGCCCACCAACATTTCCCCTAGATACCATGAAACCCCACAGTGCTACCTGCTTCCGTCCTGGTGGAAGAGGGTAAGCAGTTCTGGTTCTTACTGCCCCAAAGGAGCACACAGAGACATGACCTGACCTGCTGACAGCACTGGAACCACAACAGCTGCTGCTGCTTCTTTGGCTCTGATGCCTCTACGGTGCAGAGCACCATCTGCCAGTAGCTTCCAACCAAACATGTAGAGAACAAGAGAAAGGGAACTGCAAAATTTAATACAGAGAGACAGCTGAATACTCCCCCCCCCCCCAAAGAAACGTATAGAGACACTCACACCTAATACACTGAGAAACTGTACCATCCGTGCAGTCACACACTCACCGGAACCTTAGAGAAAGGGAACTGCAAAATTTAATACAGAGACAGCTGAATACTCCCCCCCCCCAAAGAAACGTATAGACACTCACACCTAATACACTGAGAAACTGTACCATCCGTGCAGTCACACACTCACCGGAACCTTAGAGAAGTGTGGTCACAGCGGCATTTCGTGCTGTGGCAGTGCTCCTTGGAGCTCCTTGGGCGACTCCTGGAGACTCCAGTGTTCTAAGGACCTGCATTGCCCCTGGGCACTAGCAGGTAATCCTCCTCACCCTACTTGTGGTTCCTTGGAGATTGCTCCACTTAGCAATGACGTATATTCCATCCATTTGGGGAAGGTATCCATCCCATGCTCCTTCCCCACCTGGACGCTTTGCTAGGGTTATCTCAAACCTCATATTCCGTTGCCTCCTGCCCTCACTCTGCACTTCTATCTGCCCCCTGGCTCCCACGATCGAGCGTTGCCTCTGGACTGGTCTTTTGAATTGCAGTCACTCAGGAGTAAAACAGCATTGGTTCAGGACCTGGTTTTGCAATCTCATCTTGACCTCCTTTTCCTGACAGAAACTTGGCTTTGTGAAGGAGAGGACCCTATTCTGGCCCGCTGCCTTCCTCCAGGATTCTCTGCCTTGGCCACTCACTATGTGGGGTGTGCTGGGTGGAGGGGGGTGTCAGTTCTGTTCCGTTCAAAGCTGTCTTTCACTTTCCTGCCCTTCATTATCCTGAGTCCCTTCTCGTTCACCTGAACACATCTCTGCCCCTTCATTGTCGTCTCATCTATTCCCCTCCTCTCTGCTCTCCTCTTTGGGATGCTCTTCTTACCATTTTGGATGCCTCCCTTCAGTTCCCCAATCTGCTGCTCCTTGGAGATTTCAATATACATTTTCAGTCCCCATCCTCAGTCCGTGACCGGGCTTTCATTGCTCTTCTCTGAGATCTTAGCCTTATGCAGCATGTTGCCTTCCCCACACATTCTACCCAACATACCTTGGATCTTCTCATTACCTCCTCTGACTCTCCATTTGCACCCATTTTTCCGCTTCCTTTACCCCTACCCTTGACTGATCACTCCTGTGTTACCTTTATGCTACCATTTGTGTCCCCTTGTGCTCTGCACTCCAGGGATCAGTTCTCCCCTCCCGCCTCTGGCCCCCCTCCACATGTCTCCCTCCGAGTCTCCCCTCTTCTTTCCTCGCACTCTTCCCCCCTGCTGACCATCTCTTCCCAGCTGACTTTTCCACCCTTGAGGTTGAGGCCGAGACGTCCCTTTAGCACTCACATCTCTCTACTACCTCCGATCTTCTTGCCCCTCCCTGTCTTAGCCACCCATGACGTGTTGTCCATCACTCATAGTATCATCCTGGCCTACGGCTACAGCGTCAACAGCTTTGTTGTGCAGAAAGACAATGGAGGACAGAACGCCAGACTCCATCCAGCACTTCAACCATTGTCACCAGTATTACCGCGCGCTCATTACAAAGGCCAAATGCTCTTATTTCTCTGATAAGATCTCCTCATCAAACTCCACCTGCCAGCTCTACTCCTCCCTTAAGTTCCTTAATTCCTTCTATGCCTCTTCTACCAGTAACACTCAGCCCTCCGCTCCTAGCTCTTCAGTCTTAGCCTCATTCTTTGCTGACAAGGTTCAATGCCTCCGTACCTCTCTTTTGGTCTCTGTCCCTCCGCTTGGGCCACCCCACCCCCTCCTTCACCACCTCCCTCTCCCTCCACTTCCCATATCTGGTACTCTTTCCGGCCTATATCTCTGACTGAATTGAACAAACTACTGACCACCTCACGTAAGACTTACTGTGCCCTTGATCCTGTTCCCTCCAAGTGGCTACTGGAGCTGTCCCTCGCTCTGATTCATATCCTACACTCCATGCTTAATGCTTGTCTGGTTTCCGATACTGTCCCTGCACCCTGGAAGCATGCCCTAGTTCGCCCTCTCCTTAAGAACCCCTCCCTTGACTCCACCGACCTGCCCACTACCATCCTGTCTCTAATCTTCCCTTCACCTCTAAGATACTGGAGAAAGCAGTTTTCTCGCAACTATCCACACACCTCACGTCCATTCACTTTCTGCACTCCTGCAAATCCTGTTTTCACCCCGGTCACAGCACCGAGTATATTCTCTTGTCCTTTCTCAATGAGATTCACATTGCACATGATCGGGGTGACATCTCCTTGGCTGTCTCCCTGGATCTATCCGCTGCTTTTGACTTGGTCGACCACATTCTTCTCCTCTCATGTCTTCAGGATGTGGGTCTGCGCAGTGTGGTCTTCTGCTGGTTTCACGCTTTTCTTCACTCCTACACCTTTTCTGTAGTCTCTCTATCCGACACGTCTACCCCCTTGTCCTTGTCCTGGTCCTGTGGTGTCCCCCAAGGTTGTCCTCGCGCCTCTGCTTTTCAATCTTTTTCTTGCACCTCTTGCACTCCTGGTACAGCAAACTGGAATCTCAGCCTATTACTATGCCAATGATGTCATCCTTCTCCATCATACCTCCCCAGTGTCCCCAGATCTTTCACCACTCAAGCCTGCCTGACTCTTGTTGTGGATGGTTTTCTTCCAATCTCCTCCACCTTAACCCCTCAGACATCAGCAATGTGGTTTGTCTTCAGCTCTTCCCCCTCCTTCGTTAGCGCCTTTACTTCTTGGCAACCTAATACCAGTGGTCGTCTCCTTTTGGTATTTGGGGGTAGTCCTTGACCCTGAGCTGTCCTTCCACGATCCAATCTCTTCTTTTGCATGTCATTCGTTCTTCTTTCTCCGTCAGATCAGAGCAATTAGTGATGTCTCCCTCCTCAATCACTACACTCCTCGCACTGGTTATCTCACGTTTGGATTATTGTAACATTATTTTCGCTGGTCTTCCCCAATACCAGATACATCGCCTGCAACTTATTCAAAATACTGCTGCCCGGATCATTTCACACCACCTGCTATAGTCATATTACACCTCATTTAATTTGGCTTCACTGGTTACCGGTTTCCCAGCGCAGTGTCTTTAAACTCCTAATTCTGACTCATAGGGCAATTCACACCCACACACCATGCTACCTGGCTGACTCACTGCAGTTTGTCAGACGGCTGCCTGGGTGAGAATCTTCACAGTCTTGGCAAGTGCATATATCTATATGATTTGCAAGGGATTGTGGGCAATGCAGTTCATTCACACCAGACACAGCTGCTCACAATAATTAGTTGTGCTTTTGGGTAAAGCCAATAAGATATTTATTTATGGGGTTATTTCTCCCAACACAGATATGCTTGGTAGCACACAAATCAGGTTACTTGCTTTCAGTGTTAAACTTGAAAAAAACAAAATAAGGAAAACAACATTTGAACTTGTCAGGCAATCAAAGCAAAAGAAATAAGACCTGGTTGGTAACAAACTGGTCTTTTCTGTAGGCTTTAGCTAATATTCTCTTAGCAATATATCAAACAACAAACAAAAGCCACAAAGAAAGGAAAAACTGTTCTTCTCAGGTTAACTTCTTGTATCTTCCCACATAGATTCAGAAGTGATTCTCTCAGAGCCCACAAGCAATTAGGTAAGGTTCAATTGCTAGCAGTTATCCAGCTGAAACCCCTTAGCTGGCTTGCTTTCTACTGCGTGGCTAGAAATCCTACACAGGAGCTTTTCTGAGTAGATTAAAGAACAAGTTTGTATTTCTTTGTGATGGTTGCTGTACTTTATAACAAAAAATCACCAAAGGAGTTTAGACAGCAGTCCATGTAAACAGATTCTTCATCTGCTATCACCCCCTCTTCTTCAACAAGCATGGGTTCAATATCATGAATTGGCACAGATGAATCTCCCAATGGAGCACTTTCAGGAGAATACTTGTTTCCCTGCTGTCTTTCAAGGTTATAGCTAGGGCATAGATCAGTGTTCATACCTGAGCTTCCATTGCTGTTAGAGTTCCTCTCTATATAGCCTGGCCAGTATGTAGTCCAGTTCTTATGTCCAGCCTTCCAATCCAGATCCCTGGACACTGGATCTCTCTTCACATACCTTCTGGCACGGGTCTTAGGGTCCCTTCCACGTGCAGCCGTCTCTCTCACAGGTACCGTCTGGAGATTCCTAGCTCTGCGGCACCATTCCTCTGGCTTTCCTCAGTCCAATGGTGTATGCTGGCCCTTGGAATGCCTCCCAGTATACGTACTGCTCTGGACTCTTCTAGACCTCTCAAAGGCTTTTCTCCTCTTTCTTCCAAAGGGTTTCTTTCCCTCTCTGTCCGTCCTGTTTGGCTTCTGCTTCTGATGATCCTTCAGATGAAACTGATGAAGCTCAAGTTGATTCTCAGGATAATGAGGATAATTCTCTGTAGAATAAACTCTACCTTTATTCTCCCTAGATGAGTGCTCCCCCCTAATACAGCGCAGCTGTGCTGAATCAGGCCCTGCCCTTTGAGATGAGTGCTTAGGGATTACCTCATAGCCCTCCTGATTGAACACACGTTTCCCCACTTCAGCTCCTCTAATGGCTGTTGGAAACCTGGTGCATTCTGGGACTGGTAGTCTTTTATGGCAAAATTCTGTTTTCTTATTTCTACCAGAACTGACAGGTTGCTTGTTCAGAGTCACTTCACGTTTTCTATAGCTCCTTCCTGAGCTATGATAAGCTTCCTTATCACAAGTTCCATTCAGTGCCTCGAAGTCTCTGGTCTATCCACATCAATTGTCTTGAGCTTCCTTCCCCCCGCACGTGCCCATCAGGAGCTCACCTGTAACTCTGCCGCCTCCTTCCTGGCACCATCCTTATGGAACTCCCTCCCCCCTCCGCTCCGTTTGGAACCATCCTATCCCAAATTTAAGGCACTCCTTAAAACACATTTGTTCTGTCTTGCCTATGATCTCCCACCCAGTTCTCCCAACTAGTCCTTTCTCTCCTCTCGCTTGCTCTTCCTCCCTTCTTTTGTCTTCTCTTCCTGGTATTCTTGCTGCTGTCCTTTAAGAAATGTAGTTCTTTCCGTTTCCTGGCCATGCCTGGCCCTCTGTGTTTTTGCCTCCATTGTAAACCGCCCTGCTGGTTTCTGAAGGTGCGGTATATTAAAGTTAATAAAGATAAATATAACACAGTCAGGACCCCCCTCCCCTAAAAAAAAAAGACTCACCCAATAGATGCACAGCCACACACACACGCGCGCGTAGCGCAGCTACAAACAGTCTGGTATGTGCACAGAGGCGGTTCTATCATTAGATGAACTGAGGCGGTGGCCTCAGGCGGCATATTCTAGGGGGTGGCACTATTTGCCGCTCCCTAGAAACTGCCTATGATAGAACCGCCTGTCCGCAAAGGTTCATCTTTTAAAATGAAATGAAAGCAGCCGCAGGAACATTTCTCCATTCCCGCGGCTCTGCTTTCAAACTGCTTGACCTGTCAATCTTCGTAGAGCTGGTGGGGGGGGGGCCTGAGGTCGTTGCTTTCGCCGCCCTTCTGCTTCTGCTGGCTGCTTCCTCCTTCCTCCAAAATTAAAGCAGCCGCAGGAACAGAGCTACTTTTGTTTTGGAGGAAGCAGCCAGCAGAAGCGGAAGGGCGGTGAAAGCGACGACCTCGGCCCCTCCCGCTGGCTCCACGAAGATTGACGGGCCAAGCAGTTTGAAAGCAGAGCCGCAGGAACGGAGAAATGTTCCTGTGGCTGCTTTCATTTCATTTTAAAGGATCGGTGAGGTGAGGGGGGGAAGCAGACGAGGGGGGGCCTGGAGGGGAGCAGACCAGGGGGGGGAGGGGAGCTGGAAGGAAGCAGACCAGGGGGGAGGGGAGCTGGAAGGAAGCAGACACCCGGGGATGGCACTGGAAGGTGGATGGACAGGGGAGAAGTGGAGCTGGAAGGGATCTGACATGGGAGGGGGCACTGGGACTGGAAGTTCGCTGATACCTGGGATGGTATTTTAACTAGAAGGGGCTGGATGATGGGGAAGGAGGGGGACCCGAAGAGAATAGACACCAGTGGCGGTACTGGAAAGGCAAGGGGGTTGGTACTGGGAGGGGAGGCTGTAAAGGGGGTTGATACTAGGGAGAGTTACTGGGACTGAAAAAAGGCTGATGGAAGAAAATGAAGAAAGCAAAGCGAGAGACAAGAAATAGCAGATGGACTATAGACCATAGAAAAAGAGCTAAGAGAAGACAGAGGAAAACGGAAACCTCAGATTGGGACCAGCATGATCAAAAATCATCAGACAACAAAGGTAGAAAAAATAAATTTATTTTCAATTTAGTGATTGGACTTTGTGCTATCTTATATTTCACACAGTATGGGGAACTGCATTTCGTATCTGGTCTGGCACCGCATGCGGAGTCGGGCTTCTTGGGGTTTCATTTTAATTTTTGTCTACATATTTTTATTTTTGCTTTAGGTTGTGGTCACTTATTCTGTACTTGGTGAGGGTCTGTGTTCTGAGTGTGTGACCAAGGCCAGGTGTTCTGTTAACATGGAATTTGTATGTAGGGATCTGTACTGTAGTAATTTGATTTGTTCAGCTTTTCAAATAAGTGTATAGATGTTTTGAGGCCCTTGCAGTGTTTATAGTGCTGCTTTTTCTAGGTAGGCCCCTTATATGAGTCTTGGAAGTGTATGCTGGTATGGTATGGTAGATTGGCCTTGCAGATCTTAGTGACTTTAGTAGGGTTTTATATTAGTTCCCAGTATGCCTGGTACTGGAGTATTTGTTGGTGAGATGACCAGAATCGGCTTCTTTTTTTTTTATTGAGTTCTGTGGGTGAATGTCCTACCTCTGCTCTGCACCCATTGTTGGGGGGGGGTGGGGGGGGGGGTTCTGTGAATGCAAAATGTATGTTCAGAAAGAAAAAGCAAGCACCATAATGCAGTTTATAACAAAATACAAATGAATTATAATTTGGAATTATAAACTGCTGTGGTTCTTACTCTTTCTTTTAGTTCCTTGGTGTGTGAACATCTTGTATTTACTCCACGTTATCTAATTGACTTTTTGATTTGGTTCAGTCCCTGACTGGAGTTTTGAGAATGATCCCCGGTGGGGGGGGGGGGGGGGCCATGCACGAGGGGGGAGGGGACGCCATCTCATCCCTCGTCTCAGGCAGCAGATTGCCTTGAGCCGCCCCTGTATGTGCATACACACACACAGAGGTGTTGGAAAGAATTCCATGAGCCATGCTGTACATGCTTTCTAGCATACTAACACTGGTTCACAGTAACATAGAAACTATGCAGTCGTACCTGTCAAGCAACCTTCCCCATCTCATCTCCCAATCATACCCACAGTGAACAAACATACACGCACATATACAGTGACATACAAACATGTACAGATATACAACCCATAAAGATTCATATATATACACACACAAACAAATAAATATACAAAACACACACACATTTGTACAGAAACCACATTCACAACACACACACATAACAGATACAAATAGACTGGTGTCTGCATACACACACAGACAGGGGTTGGAAATAATTCCGTGAGCCATGCTGTGCATGTTTTCCCCACATGTCGCAAGCAAAGTTAATATTGTACACAGCAAGCTGCTGCTTGCCCTCAATTTTTTGCCTATATTAAATTGTCGTGTTCTTTTAGTTCTCAGTTTCTTCCATTTGTTGAATCAAAATTCTGCAGCTTAAACCTGTATTTAGTATTAGCTGTAGTCCTCTTTCTAAGGTTCATTCTTTATATTAAGTCTTCTGTGTCTCCATAGGCTGCCGTTTAGAGGAGCAAGACTTGAGGACGTCTGTGTGGGTTAGACAGCTGGATGTAGCTCCCAGACCACACCCACAGGTAAGGAGAGCCATCATTGTTTCACATGTGCATGAAGTGTGACTCCTAACTTCAGGTTTTAGAGCTGAAAATGCAGCAGTCAGTATGGGTAATTATTGGTACCAGCTCTGTGGCAGCTGAGGGTCCTACCCAGCTTAGCCACTTGCCTCTATACTGCCTCTTCTCTGTGTGTGTCAGTATCATGGAACAGATGCAGAACATGTGTAGTGCTCCCAAGCTCCGTGGTTACATCCTCCCTCTACTAGCATGTTCTTTCTGTTTAAAAGCAAAAGCACACAGATGGAAAGAGGAGGTAGGCTTCAACCTTCAGCAGCATTGCGCATACTCCTGTGGTTCCCTGTTGCTGGCTCTGCAAGAAAGAGAGGATTAGAGGAATGAGAAGGAAGGCAAGGGAGGGGAGAAAGAGGAGGAAGGGAACAAGTTATGAGGGTAAGCGTGAGGAGGTGGATGGAGAGATGAAGGGGCAGAGGTAGCAGTGAGGGTGGAGTTTTAAAGGGGAGATTGGAGGCTAAGAGAAATGGGAAAGGTGAAGGAAGAGGTGAAGAGACAATGGTATTGAGAAGAGGTGATGGGTTTGATTGACACAGGAACAGGAGAGGTGGGAAAGGATGAATAAAGCTGTATATATAATAGACAATAAGAGAAGAATAAAGAGCAGGTAGGATAAAAATAAACTAGGGACCAAGGGGGGCGGCAGGCAGCAAATGGCTGATAGAATAGTAAGAGAAAATGGAAACTCGGAAATCAGAGGGGAAAGGAAATGTTTAAAAAAAAAAAAATAAATGTAGATATTTAGCTTGTAAAATATTTCCCTATCCAGCTTTCTTCTCCTTAAACTTCCTCCTCAGAATCATTTTGAGCAGGATGCTGGTTTTACAGAAATCTGTAATAACAAATAGTGTGACCAAATAAAATGTTGTGCAGCATAAGAACCTATTAATACACAGCTCTGATCCCATTTAGTGCCAAGGATTAAACCAACTGGTGTCATCCGGTATGTGTTGGCAAAACATACATAGAGTGGAGACCAAACAGGCTTCAATGAGCGAAATACCCCCCCCCCCCCAAAAAAAAAAAAAGTATTCACTCTAGGATCTGTGATGTCATCAAACTGAAGATTAAAATCCACAACTATCAGTATCTGTTTATACTGAAGACATAATTGAGCTATCATGACAGCCAATATATCCAGGGATGCTATTGGGTAACTGGATAGATGATATATCAACAACCAAATGCAAATAAGCAAGAGCCTATCATATATATTATCAAAAAATACTTACTCTGATTACTCTCATGGCAATTTATGTGCAAGCAGAGAGATCCCAAACCCATACTCAATATGTTTATCAAAAAATGTGATTTAGATAATGTCAGCTTCCCCCTCCTCTTGTGTTGGGTCTGGGATAATGAACCAGCCTATAACCAGGAGGGTACTCATAGTAAAGCTGTCAATAGTTGCTCACCGTGTCTGTTTTGTGATAAAAGCCAGACCCATAGAGGAATGCCCTATTGGGTTGCAAATAAGAGCATAAGAACATAAGATATGTCATACTGGGTCAGACCAAGGTCTATCAAGCCCAGTATCCTGTTTCCAACAGTGGCCAGTCTAGGTCACAACAAGTACCTGGCAGTTTCCCCAAAAGACACAGGTTCCTCAGTGCTTGTATTTCAACTTTGTTGTATATCAATCTAGCATTAAAATAGCAACAAGAAATGAGCACTTTCTCTTTCAGTTTAACCCTAGATTACTTCTTGTCCCTTGTTCTATACTTATTTGCAAACATTTAAGTCACCTATCTGTTAACCCTCACCCAAGGCGGTCTACAAAGACACATGCTTAAAAACAAATACAAATACAATACCTAACCACAGAAATCCCCAATCCACATCCCAACCCATAGTCCCCTGATGAAGGCCTCAGTGGTCGAAACACATGTTGGACTGAACAATCAAAGTTTTGTCTTCCAGGGGTTTTTTCTTTGCCTGCTGCTTCTGTGTGCTGTTTGACTGCAGGTGGGGTGTTTTCCTTGTAGCTAAGGTTCATGTAAACTAATGGAGCCATGGCATTTAAAGCATATGTCAACCCACTTGGAATTTAATGCAGTTACTACGTGCTAAACTCTTGGGTAACCTTAACCTCTTCACACGAGGCCCCTTTTTAGGCTTTTTCTGATGCTAGAATAGTTACCACCAGAAATAGATCACTTTCCAAGATTTTTTTTTCTGGATCTGCCATACTGGGTCAGACCAAAGCTCCATCAAGCTCAGTATGCCATTTCCAACGGTGGCCAGTCCAGGTCACAAATACCTAGCAGGTTCCCAGAAAGGTACACAGGTTCCATAGTGCTCGTCCCAGGATAGGCAGTCACCTTGACCATGTCCTCCGGCAACAGATTCCTCAGCTTAATTAGGCGCTGTGTGAAAAAACCCTTTCTATAATTAATTTTCAATCTGCTGGTCATTAGTTTCTTGGTGGACAAGCAGGAATGAGCCCTCATATATGGGTAACGTCCCGATGGAGCCCTGTGCAGGAACACTCCCCAGCTTCTATTATAAGCTTTTGGGAAGCTCCCACCGTGCCTGTGTGCCTCCTTCCTGCCTGCTGTTGCAGCACCATCTTGATTCAGTCTTTTCATTTTCTGCAGAGCCATGTGGATACATTCCAGACATCCTCAATTTGGTAAACTTCCTTTTTCCTCTAATGGGTTTTTTTCATCTTGGCATTTTTAATCTAGTTGCCTGCTGTTGGGGTTCTCTCCTCCCTTTACTTTTTCTCCTACCAATTGTGTATTTTTATTCTTACCTTGGCCTCTCCAGTGCTGGTGCTGTGGTGGGCCTCGGTGTCATCATTGAGCTGTTTTGACTTTGCCATGGCTGTTTTTCCGGATGACATGTCCCAGACACCCACCGGTGGGTTTTAAGAAAGTGTTGCAAGTGCTCTAGGACCATATCCATCATGGATACTCATAATTGGTGCCTACAGTGCCTTGGGGCCCAGTCATCAGCCGCCATCTTGTAATTTGTGTTTGCAGTTGACAAAAAGAGGACTCAAGGGTCATAAGAAGCAGCACAATCACCTTTTGGTGCTCAGAAGTCCATTCTATCAGCATCGACTGAATCGGTCTCCATGGCTTCCAAGGCTGCATCAGACACTGACTATGCATTGACACCAAGGAGCTCTCGAGCTCAATTATAGCTGAACACTTGTAGTGTTCCAGAGCATCGACCATCAATCTCCACCCAAAGATGAGAAAAGATTTGGCTGCATTATCTTAGACGTCAAGGTGTGACCACACTGAACCATCAGGTGAAGACTCTGGTGCATCGGAGCACATCAAGGCATGGCATCGAAAGCAATAGGGGTCCATGTGAGTACGCCTCGAAGGTGCCCTGAAGGGGGGAGACACAATCCTCCAGAACATCAGATGGGAACCAACAGCCTTCCAACAGCTGAGACCCAGCCACAGATATCCCTATACACATACCAGGTACATCAGTTGAAGTTGCTCAGGCTTTGCAGACTTCAGAATTAGCAGCCATGGAGAAGTGCCTTCTGCAAACGCTCAAGGAACGCATTGTGGCACTTCTGGCGAGGCAGTATGCCAGAGCATCGATGTTTGCTGCATAGACATCAGCCAGTGTGCAACCATTCCTAGAGATGCATGCACTGCCTGCGTGAGAAGCATCAAAGGACCACAACACCGATGCCTGCCCAGCCAATATCCCTATCTAGTGTCTCGGTCTGATGCACCTTCAGTCTAGAAGGGCATTGGTGCATCATCGCCTCTGATCCCTCAAAGCAGGAGGGAGATCCAGGCAGACACTCAGGAGTACTTTGACATCCTCTCTGAGTCTGACTCAGAAGGCTGGGTCACTGACGTGGAATCAGAGGACTTGTCTGAGGGCAGGTCCCCTGAGCTCCCATCACACCTTTCTCTACCTCATGAGCGGCACAAGTCCTCTCCTGAGGACATGACCTTCCAAGAGTTTGAGGGATATGGCCAAAGCAATTCCATTTTCTTTGGAGACTGAGGATGAGCCCAGAGCAGAAGAGTTGGAGATCCTGCAGTACTTCTTGGCCCCTAAGGAGGCAATGACAGTGCCTGTGCACCACATCCTGCACAGGGTACAGATGAGAATGTGGGAGAACCCCCTCACTGTACCTCAGATTAGTAGAAGGCTCGACTCCATGTACAGAGTTCAGAAGGCTCTTGGTTTGAGAAGCCTCAGCTTCCTCACCATTCCTTGGTGGTCAAGAGTACCAATGCTCATTCCTCGGTGCTCCCAAGGAGGAAGACTCAGACATTGGACTCTTTAGGGAGAAGATGTTTCCAGAGTTCTCTGCTTGTAGCCCGCATGGCCTCTTCCAAGTTCTACATGGGCATGTTCATCAACATCGTGTGACTTGGCTAATCTGGCCCAGTTCCTTCCTCCAGAAAAATTGGATCAATATTCTTCCCTAGTGGCCCACAGCAAGGACTGCTGGAAGTTGATGTTCCGAGCTACCTATGATATCTTCAAGACTGAAATGCTGCCATGATAACAAAATATGACGGCCAATAAAGACCAGTATGATCCACCTAGTCTGCCTAGTAAGGTGGCTAGAATTCTTCGAACTGCAGTTCCATGCAGGTCACTCCCCTCTGCCTGTGTTTAGGATTGTACCTGCTGCTCCTTGCAAGTCAGCTGCCCTCTATTTATCAAAGTATAAAAGATAAGAACATAAGAAATGCCATACTGGGTCAGACCAATGTCTATCGAGCCCAATATCTTGTTTCCAACAGTGACCAATCCAGGTCACAAGTACCTAGCAGGTTCCCAAAAAGGCACACATGTTCCACAATGCCCGTCCCGGAGCAAGCAGTGGATTTCCTAGTTCCTCTTTAATGGTTTATGCACCTTTCCTCAAGGATCTTGTTCAAATCTTTGTTAAACCCAGCTACACTAACAGCTTTTACTACATTCTCCAGTAACGAATTCCAGAGTTTGATTACGCATTGAGTGAAAAAATATTTTCTCTTATTCTCCAGGAACA
This sequence comes from Ichthyophis bannanicus, assembly GCA_033557465.1. Classification (NCBI taxonomy): domain Eukaryota; kingdom Metazoa; phylum Chordata; class Amphibia; order Gymnophiona; family Ichthyophiidae; genus Ichthyophis; species Ichthyophis bannanicus. The sequence continues at coordinate 531,054,515 of CM066037.1, read as the reverse complement.
AGCAGGAAGTCAGTCCTCAGATATGGGTGACGCTGGCACCGATGGAGCTTGCGCAGAAGCATTTCCCCAGCTTTCAACGAGAGCCTTTGCGAGATGCCACCATGCATGTGTGGTCCTTTTCCCACCCAAGGGTGCCATCTTGCTCAGTCTCTTTTCCGCGGAGCCCAGTAGATGTGCGTCTGATCCCCTGGAAACAGTTCATTTTTTTTCTCAGAATAAACCTTTCTCGCCATCTGCGACCGGTCCCTTGCCTGCCTTGGCACCACATCTTCAGGCCCGTGATTTTTCCTTTTAATGCGATTTGCGCTTTTTTTCTGCTGGCACTTCCTCAGGTCTTTGACCTCATGGTGCTCTTTTTCCTCCGATGGCCAGGAGCTTTAAAAAATGTGATCGGTGTTCCAGTAATTTTTCTATCACAGACACATGTGACTGCTGTCTCCGTTGTCTCTGTCCTGACCATGACCCGGAGACCTGTGGATGTTGCAAGAGGCTGATCCCCAAGACAGTCAAAAGCAGGCAGGAGAAGCATGACCATATGTTCAGGTCAGACTGTCTCTGAAACCTCTTCCAGGGCCCAGTCCGAGACCCTGGGATCACATAGTGACTCCGCAGCCACCAGCTAGGGCTCTGAGTCCTTTGACCGGGTATCCCCGATCCCAATTCCAAAGAAGAAAGCCTTGTGGGATGACTCATGAGACTCGGGGAAGGTGGGTAAGTCCCACGCCAGATCCCTGAGCCCCCCTCCCCCGAGGAAGGACCAAGGTGTCAGAGCAGGAGCGGCCACCAAAACCTCCCTGGAAGGACTCTATGGACCTTGGTGATCGGACCCAGGTCCTCATTGCCATTCCCACCAGGGATTCTTCTCCATTGGCACCAGACACGATACCCTGTGCATCCGCGCAAATTGCTGTGACCCCATCTGGGCTGGAGACTAGGATGCAGGCCCTGAAAGGCAGCTTCTGTCATCTTGGCCACTCAGCAGGCAGCGCTGTCTGGCTCCACTAGTTCATCTGCCAAAAACACTGGGACCTCGAGGACTTGCCCCAATGAGCTCCCTCGTCTGGGCTGAATCACCGCCCTCGCCTGGGCTGAATCACCGTCAGAGGTTCCGTTTGTGGTCCCATGGCTCTGGCCACGCCACCAAGGCCTACGAGCCTCCAACCCTAACCTAGATCCAGTCGATCGTTGAGTCCACGTCTGACTGGGAATCGGAGGACAACACTTCCCCAGACACCCAGAAGCATAGAGATCTTCCGTCCACTCCGGGGACCCAGCATCGGTCCCCGCCTGAGGACAAAGCCTTTCTCGACTTTGTGTGGGACATGGCCAGAGCTCTAGCCTGCACCACGGAGTTAGCAGATGACCCTCTGTTGGAGGATCTTGAGATTCTCCAATTCGACTCCCCCCCCCCCCCGAAGAAGTCCTTGAGAGGCTGCTCTTATGTATGTGGGAGATGCCGGCTACAGTACCCACAGTCAGTCTCTGGTTCGACTTTATGTTCAATAAACAGGACATTCCTGTTTGTTGAACATTTTGGCAGCATCACATAAAAATATGGATTATCCATCCACTCCTGCACTGGACAATCAATAACAATACCGCATGACCCCAAATTGTAAATAAGTTACGCCTGTAAATAAGTTACGAAAACAGTTAACAATTACTTGTGAAACATTCCGCATGATGTGAAACCCCAGCCCCTCTGTGATGTTATAATGTATTCGTTATTGAGTTGAATATAAACCACTTTATTACAATGTAAACGGAGTTCAATGTAAACCACATTGATTTAAGGAAAAGGTGGTATATAAATACTGTTAAATAAAATAAATAAGGCCTGATCGAGCCCAGGTTTCCGCAGGAGCCAATTACTACACAACTCCATCGTGGTCGAGTCAGCCAGGCATCATCTTTAAAGCCAAAAGACACATTGGAGTGGAGGAGTGGCCTAGTGGTTGGGGCAAGGTACTTCAGGCCGGAAGGTCGGGGGTTCAAATCCCACTAGAGGACAGCAACCTTGGGCCGGAAGGACTGGGGTTTCTAGTCCCACAGGTGCTCCTTGTGGTCTTGGGCAAGCCACTTAACCCTCCATAGCCCATGTTCCCTGTAAAAATAGTTATTTCCAAGTTCAATGCCCTGTTCAATGTAATTTCAGTTTGTTCAATGTAAACCGCACTGATGCAGAATAGCGCGGTATATAAGAGAATGTAAATAAATAAATAATAAATTCCTTGATGACCCCAGCAGGGAAGCCCAGAGCCTTGACGCCCTTGGAAAAAAATGCTACCTACCAAGGCTCCATGCTGGGCTGTCGGGTCCAGGCATATCTCCTCTACATGGATATGTTCCTCCGGGACACCATGAAGGAACTAAAGGGTTACTCTGCCAGCTTCTCTGTGGAACCCTTCAGAGGCTCCAGACGCTGGCCAAAACGGCTGTGGACTGCACAAAGTTTATCACCTGGGCTGCCAACGATGGCTTTGAGCTCATGGCCTGGCCTGTATCGGCACCAGGAGACAGGCTTGGCTCCAATTCTCCGACCTCAAGCAATGGGTCTAGGAAAAGTTCTTGGATGTCCCCTTCCTGGGAGAGAATCTCTTTGGCAAGGCCATGGTGAACCAAGCTGCGGAATTTGAGGCAGAGTACATAACAAGGATCCGGCTCTTGAAGAAAACTTCCTCGGGCTCCAAGTGTAAGGTCCCCAGGGGTGGGGGGGAACCATTTAACAGGAAGGGCCCAGGATTCTGCAGCTACCAGCAATACTAGGCTCCACAGACTCTCCCAGCAGGGCTCTTGAGGATCTGAACAATGACCTCACAAGCAGAAAGGCCCCAGCCCCAACCTGGGCTGAGCCTTTGACTTACTGGGCATAGCCTCGTCCCCTCCAGGAGATCAGCAGCCCATGAGGGGATGTCTGGCCCACTTTGCCCACCAGTGGTCAACCATCACCACAGACACATGGGCACTCCAGGTTGTCAGAGAGGGTTACCTCCTCTATCAGGACCAGATACCCCCTCCATTCATCCCAGGAGAGCCCCCCCCCCCCCCCCAGGACTCCCCTGCATCAGGCTCTGCTAGTGCAGGAACTTGCAGGTCTTCTCAAAGACACAGCTGCAGAACCGGTGCCCCATCAACAGGGCAATAGGTTCTACTCAAGGTACTTCCTTGTCCCCAGAAGGACAGGAGGCTTAAGGCCCAATCTGGACCTCAGAGACCTAAACAAGTTCCTGTTGGAGAAATTCAAGATGCTCTCCCTTGGAACTTTGCTGCCATACTTCCAGCAAGGAGACTGGCTATGCTCCTTGGACCTAAAGGATGCCTATACCCACATGCTCATTCACCCCAGGCACAGACAGTACCTCAGGTTCCTGATTGGGGGCAACCACTACCAATATAGGATACTACCCTTCGGCCTTGCCTTCGCACCCAGAGTCTTCACAAAGTGTCTGGCAGTCGTGGCAGCTTACCTACACCTTGCAGGTGCCTTAGTCTTCCCCTACCTAGATGACTGGCTCATCAAAGGGGACACAATCACAGAGGTGCAACAGGCCACAAACTGCACCATCAGTGTTTTGCAATACCTGGAGTTCATGATAAACAGCCCCAAGTCCTTTCTCACCCCAACACAGAGCTTGGAGTTCATTGGGGCACACCTGGATACCCTTCAGGCTAAGGCCTTCCTGCCCATTGACAGGGTTGGACAACTCATGGCCCTGGCTGCAAAAGTCCAGAGCAGACACTCCATGACATCACGCGGCATGCTCTGTCTGCTTGGCCACATGGCCTCAATGGTGCACGTCACACCAAATGCCTGCCTTCACATGTGGGCTGCTCAGTGGTGCCTCAGTGGATGTAGGCCACCAGCCGCCTCCAGGACAAGGTCTACATAACCTGCCCTCTAGCGGAGTCGCTTTGCTGGTGGCAAACCATGCAATACACAAAGGCAGGCATGCCTTTCCAATCCACTCCTCAGCAGATCCTGACCACAGACGCCTCATTGCTGGGTTGGGAACCCTACTGCGGGAACCTCCGCACACAGGGCACCTGATCCTGGGCCAAAGCCCAACAACTGATCAACCTCTTGGAGCTCAGGGCCATGCTCCTGGTGCTCAAGGCCTTCCACCACCATCTCCAGCACCGGTCGGTGCTCATCCAGATAGAAAACCAAGTGGCGATATTCAACATGAACAAGCAGGGAGGCATGAGCTCCTATGCCCTCTGCCAGAAGGCAGTAGCCCTCTGCTAGTATGCACTCAGCCAGAGGGCACTTCTGAGAGCAGTCTACCTGTTGGGCAAAGGCAATATCCTCGCGAATAGGCTAAGCAGAGTCCTGCATCCGCATGTATGGCAGCTAGACCCCGGGGTAGTCCACAGGCTATTCCGGCCCTGGGGGACCCCCCAGATGGACCTCTTTGCCAGCCCGGCCAATGCCCAGCTGACTCGCTTCTGCCTCTGCCAACCTCATCCATCCTAGGTAGCAGTGGATGCATTTCTCAACACCTTCCCACACATGCCGCTGGTCGCCAAGACCCTATTCAAGGTCCTTCGGGACAGGGAGTCACTAATTCTGGTAGTCCCCTGGTGGAACAGGCAGCTGTGGTTCCCAAAGCTGCTCCACCTAGCTAGGGAACCCCCAGTCCCTCTCAGGAAGAGGGCTCCCTCCTTCACCCCAATCTGGGGTCTCTGGCGTTAACGGCATGGCTGCTGAATGAGTAGCCTTAGCTACCTTTAACCTCTCGTGGGAGATGGAGGATGTCTTGCTGGCCTCCCGCAAGTCTTCCACAAGATGTGCTTATATCTTCAAGTGGCAGAGGTTCTCCATGTGGTGCTCAGAGAAACGGGCAGACCCCTTCCCCAGCACGGTGCAGCTAGTCCTGCAATACCTGCTGCACCTCTCCCATGCTGAACAAGCCCGTCTCAATCAAGGTGCACCTGTCTGTGTGCCTTGTCAGCACACCACCACCCTATCCGAGGGCGAGCCTCTCTCGGCTCAGCCCCTTGTCACCCGTTTCCTGTGGGGCCTACTGCTCTGCAGGCCCCCAATCTGCCCACCCCCAGTGGAATAAAACATAAATGTAGTGCTGACACGCCTCATCCAGCTGCCATTTGAGCACCTAGCCCCCTGCCACCTGTGGTACCTCTCCTGGACGGTCATCTTTCTGATGGCACTCACATCCACTCACAGGTCAGCAAGCTCCAAGCTCTGGTGGCAAAGCCACCATATATGAGGTTCTATAAGAACAGGGTTGTGCTTTGCATGCACCCCAAATTTCTGCTGAGGATGTCGTCGTCCTTCCACCTCAATCAGGAGGTGGTGCTCCCCACCTTCTTTCCACGTCCTCACGCCAGCAACGCGGAGGCTATACTTCATACTCTGGACTGTAAGAGGGTCCTGCAAGCCTCCCAGCTTGTCATCTCCTATGACCCCAGCCGGCTGGGGAAAGCTTATGACCAAGCAGACCCTGTCCACCTGGGTTGCGGACTGCATTGCCCTCGCCTACGAACAGGCTGAGCTCCCACTGGAGCGCTGAGTCAAGGCTCACAGCATCAGGGCTATGGCGACCTCTGTTTCAAACTTGCGCTCTGTCCTGATCGTGAACATCTGCCAGACCACCACCTGGTCTTCAGTCCACACCTTTGCAGTTCACTATTGCCTGGAGAGGGAGTCCCAACAGAACAGTGTCTTTGGCCAGGCTATACTCCATAATCTTTTAGAGGTTTAGGCAACTCCGACCCTCTGATCCTTCTGTGTTCAGGCTACCAGAGTGGTGGTTCTCCCTGGACAGCGGAGCCCTTTCAGAGTCTGTCCCTCGGACTCACCGGCTGATAATCACGGCTTGACCATGTTTTTTCTACAGGTTCTTGGTAGCCTGTAGCTAGGGAGTCCCGTATGTGAGTACTGACTTCTTGCTTGTTCTTGGAGAAAGCGTAGTTACTCACCTGTAACAGGGGTTCTCCAGGGACAGCAGGAATCTGTCCTCTCAACCCTCCCCATAGAGTTGCCTTAACTATACTAATTTGTTTTTTTGCTGTCTTGGCTATGTCATATGACTGAGCAAGATGGCACCCTTGGGCGGGAAGGGAACCACACGTGTGGTGGCATATCCCAAAAGCTTTCTTTGAAAGCTGGGGTAATGGCACCAACGGAACCCGCACAGAAGCATCACCCATGTGAGGACCAATTCCTGCTGTTCCTGGAGAACACACCTGTTCCAGGTGAGTAACTATGCTTCAGTCTTAACTGGGTTACATTGTAGCTTCAATTTGTGTCCCGTAGTCTTTCTACTTTTAGATGGTGTAAACAACCGATCTAAGTTTACCCGTTCCATTCCATTCATTAATTTATAGACTCCTATCATACCTCCCATCAGCAGTCTCTTTTCCAAGTTGAAAAGCCATAACCTTTTAAGCCTTTCCTCATAGGGTATCCTTCCATTCCCTTTACCATTTTGGTGACTTCTCTGTACCTTTTCTAATTCTGCTATATTCTTTTTAAGATACGTGTGGTCGCACAATGGAACTATACAGAGGCATTATAATATCCTTGGTTTTATTCTCCATTCCTTTCCTAATGATTCCTAGCATTATGTTTGCTTTCTTGGCCACCACGGCACACTGGGTGGAGGGTTTCAACATGTTATCCACGATGATACCTAAATCTTTCCTGGGTGGTGGTTCCCAATGTGGAACCTTGCATTGTGTAACATAGTTTAGGTGGTTCTTTCTTATGTGCATAATTTTGCACTTGTTCACATTAAATTTCATCTGTCATTTGAAGGTCCAGTCTTCCAATTTATCTCCAGGAACAAGCAGGAATGTAGTCTTCACATATGGGTATCGTCGGTACCGACGGAGCCTGCACGGGAACGCTCCCCAGCGTCCAATAGGAACGCTTTTGGGAGCATCCCTCAGCACATGCACGCTGCCTTCCTGCCTTTCTAACTGTCCCTCTTCAGTTCTTCGTTTTCCGCGGAGCCGACAGGACACATACCCTGTCACCGCAGAAAATTTCTTCTTTAATTTTGCTTTCTTGTGGTCGCATTTGCCTCCACACGACGCCTACCGGTACCGCCGGTTCTTTTCTTAAAAAAAAAAAAATCTGAATTGTTTCTCTTCAGAAACTTTTCTTTTTCGGTGCTAGGTGCCATTTTGGGCACTAGGCCCCATTTTTCCTTAAAGATGGAAAAACCAGCTAGTGGTTTTAAAAAATGCACTAAGTGTGGCGGTATCATTTCCGTCACCGACACCCATGACTGATGTCTTAAATGTTTAGGCCCTGACCATTCTCCATCTGAGTGTCTCTCTTGTATGGGAATGGCTAAAAGAGGAAGACAGAACCAGGCTGCAAAGCTCGGTACCATCTTTTCTTCATATGCCAAGTCCATTGCATCGACGTTTTCAAGAGCCTCTTCTTCCTCCCATGAATCTCAGGTAACTAAACATAAAAGCCGGTCCTCAAAGGGTAGCTCTCCTGCTAAGAATCAAGAGGCCATTGGCATTGCCCTTGAGGGTACCACACCGGTAAGACAGCCCCGGCGGGAGGCTTCGGCCTCCAAAGCATCAACGGGGTTCCAGGATGTTCTCGAGGCCTCGCCTCAACAGAACTACTGGTGCCATGCTCAGGGGTCCCGCCTTCACCGGTACCGACACCCAGGCATCGGCAGCATCAATAGACCAGAGATTCCTCGCTATCGAGCGCAGTATTGCAGCTCTCCTTACAGCTGTGGTACCGTTGACACCGATGGTTCAATGGGCACCTGTACCGGCACAGATACTGGTACCAGCACTGACGGTACTGGCCCCGGTGGGAATTCTTCCCATGCCGTCTTTACCGGGCATTGAAAGATCGTTACCGGACTGACTTCGATCGATACCGGGACCGTGCCTTACATGAACATCGTGATCAGAGATACTTCGAATCCTCCGATTTCGATGACTCTGATAATTATGCCAGTACCAGAGTTTTTCTCCCGGAAGACTCATCTTCTCAACGCAGAATGTCGCCTCCGGAGGGCATGTCTTTTCAGGATTTTATTCGTGATATTGCCAAAGGCCTTTCAATCATGGTAGCTCCTGAAAAGGAACCTAGAGCAAAGGAATTGGAAGTTCTCCAATATCCTAAGGCTCCAAAGGAGGCAGCCACTCTGCCCATTCATGAAATTCTTCATGATCTGATGCTCAGAATGTGGGAGACACCTTTGACCACATCTCCTCATTCTAGGAGGCTTGATACCATGTATCGAGTTCCACCATGTCCTGGATTTCAAAAGGCGCAGCTGCCACACCATTCAATGGTAGTGGAGTCAGCCATGCTTAGGATGAAAAGTGCAAAGAGACATGCATCCAATCTTCCAGGTTGTGAATGCAGGAATCTTGATGCTTTTGGACGTCAAACCTTTCAGGCTTCCATGCTTTCAGCTAAGATCAGCTCATATATTTTATATATGGGAATGTTCCTCAGAGGTCACAGGAGATTTGGAGCTTATGAGCCCACTTCTCCCAGATGACAGATGACAAGACTTTTTTACGCTTGTCAGCCATGCTCAAGATGTCTTAAAGTTTGTGAATCGTGCAGCCTTTGACTGCTTTGAATGCATCAGCAGAACCTCTGCTATTGCCATTGGTGCACGTCGGATTGCCTGGCTTCAGGCATCAGACTTGGAGATTTGGATACAGGATAAATTAGGCAACATCACTTGCACAGGAGAAAACCTCTTTGGCAAGAATTGGCAGGAAAAGGCTAATGAGATAGATGCTGACAATATCACCTTAGATTGTCAGTCTACAGCCACTCCAGCCAAAAAGAAACCCTATAAAAAAACCTCTTTCAGCAAAAGGAAGTTTTATCTATCCTATACCCAGCAAAGCCAAGCTCATGGTCAAGTTGCCCAAAGGGGACAGCAGTAATTTAAACAGCAGAAGAAGCCAAAAGGCCCGAGAGCTCAACCAGCTCCGCAGGTTCAGCCCCCTCAAAGGCTTTGACTCCTTCCTAGAGAGCTTGGCCTTCCTGCCTCTGAGGGGTTCAGAACCCCTAAATATTCCAGGCAGGCTGTGTCATTTTGCCAACAGATGGCACCAAATAATAGCAGAAAATTAGACTCTGTCCATTGTAGGAGAGGGGTACAAGCTTCATTTTCACAGCATGTCTCCTCCTACAATCCTAAGGCAGTTCAATTCCCAGACCTCTGCAGACAATCTGCTAAATCACGAGGTCTCAACACTTCTTGCCCAAGGGGCAGTAGAGGAAGTACCCATCCTCCAGCAGGGTACAGGGTTCTACTCCCCTTATTTTCTTATTCCAAAGAAAACGGGGGGACACAGACCCATTCTAGACCTCAGAGAATTGAACAAATACCTGTTCCGAGAGACGTTCAAAATGTTTTCTCTGGGAACTCTTCTGCCATACCTTCAAAGTCAGGATTGGCTTTGCTCTCTAGACTTAAAGGATGCATATACTCACATTCTGATCCATCCAGATCACAGGAAATTCTTACATTTCCTTTTCAAGGGAAAACACTTCCAGTACAGGGTTCTTCCCTTTGGTCTGGCTTCCGCGCCAAGAGTTTTCACGAAATGCATGGCAGTAGTAGCTGCATTCCTGCGAACCTTAGGGATATTCGTCTTCCCTTACTTGGACGACTGGCTCATTCGAGCCCCCACGAGTGCAGAAGCCAGCTCTGCACTGTCTCGCACAATGCGAATCCTCCAATACTTGGGATTGGTAATAAACTTCCCAAAATCCCAACTTGTTCCTTCCCAGTCTCTGGAATTCATAGGAGCCTGTTTAGATACCAGACAGTCAAGGGCTTTCCTTCCACAGGCCTGGTGTCTTCGCATAGTGCAACTAGCTTCTCAAGCAGGGGGAAAATGCTCCCTAACTGCTCAAGAACTGCTACAGTTACTGGGACACATGGCATCCACAGTTCATGTAGTTCCCTATGCTCGCCTCCACATGCGAGCAGCCCAGTGGACCCTCTCCACACAGTGGACAAAGGCCACAGGACATCTGTCAGACAAGATATCAAACTCTCATCGACTGATCTTGTCTCTTCAATGGTGGCAATCACTGGAGAATCTTTTAGTGGGGTCTCCTTTCCAACAATCCCTATTCCAGGCCACCCTAACAGATGCATCACAGGTGGGTTGGGGAGCACACCTGCATCATCTCTCTACCCAGGGCACATGGACTCCACAGGAGGCTTGTCTTCACATAAACCACCTAGAATTAAGAGCAATCTATTTAGCTCTTCGAGTATTCCATGCCCAGCTCAGCTACAAGACAGTCCTAGTCCAAACGGACAATCAAGTAGCCATGTTCTATGTGAACAAGCAGAGCGGAACAGGCTCTCTGTCGTTATGCAACAAAGCTTTACGACTTTGGGCCCTCGCCAGAGAGCATCAAATCCACTTTCTCGTGGTATATCTTCCAGGCATTCAAAACCTTTGGGCAGACAAACTCAGCCGAGTACTGCTGCCTCATGAATGGTCTCTCCACCTAGACCAGGTGACAAAGATATTTCACATCTTGGGGACTCCAGACATAGACCTCTTTGCAAGTCCACGGAATACCAAACTTCCCCGGTTCTGTTCCAGGATTCCGGCTCACAAATGCCAGGCAAGGGATGCCTTCCTCCTTCATTGGGGTCAGGACTTCCTCTGTGCCTTCCCACCTATTCCCCTCATCCCCAAAACACTCTTCAAGCTTCAGAGAGACAGAGGTCGTATGATCCTCATAGCGCCCCGGTGGTCACAAGCTGTGCCTCTGGAGTTAGGGTGTGCTCCAGATCTCCTTTCCCAAGAGAGCGGGACGCTATGGCACCCGAATCCCCAGTCCCTGCATTTCACGGCCTGGTTGCTGAAAGCTTAAATCTTCAGGATCTCAACCTTTCCCAACAGGTAAAAGATATTCTTCAGGCTTCTAGAAAACCTTCCACAAGACGATCTTACGCCTTCAAGTGGAAACATTTCACTATATGGTGTTCCCAGAAGGGGTTAAACCCCCTGGTGATACCTTTGGAAGCGATACTAGAGTATCTACTTCATTTATCAAATTCTGGTCTAAAGACCAATTCAGTAAGAGTCCATATGTTTTTCTCTCCTCATCGGAACTGGAAAAATGGCTCGTGGAACAGGAAAAAGCGATTAAATCTTTGTGATAACTATTGGTAGGCGGTGGGAGATCTCTACCGGCTGCTTAGTTGGCTGTGGTTTTTTCCCCTATTTTATTGCCATTTTAGGGGGAGCCTTTGCCTTGTTTTCCTTTCTTTATTTTCTTAGTTGTGATTAGTCTCCTCGAGATGTGGGCTAGAACTTAGTTTAAATATGTCTTTTGCTTTCCTTGATATTTTTTGTTTCTTTGATTGTAACTGTTTCATGCCGCATTTTGACTACTGCAACGCCATTCTTCAAGGACTGCCTAAGAAAACCCTGAACATCCTGCAAATGGTACAGAATGTAGCTGCTAGGATCATTATGAGGAAAAGTCTCACCGAACACATTACGCCAGTACTAATTGAGTTGCACTGGCTCCCCATACCAGCGCATACAAAATACTGACAACCACCTTCAAACTCATCCACAGCATAGCACCATCCTTCCTCGACACCCTAATCAGATTGCAACCCACCAACAGAAACAGGAGGACCATCAACTCCAACACCCTTCACATACCAACAGATATAAGATCTGTCAAAGTCAACACTAGTAACAGAGCTTACTCATACGTAGCACAGACACTATGGAACCAGCTACCACTCGAACTACGAACCAGCAATGATCTATCAGATTTTAGAAAAAAACTCAAAACGCACCTATTTCAAACTCATTTCAACCTGTACTAAACCCACATGAGGGACATCTACCCCTCCACTAACCCAGAGAACCTGCCCAGTATAAAATGTACATATGTAAATTATTCTCCCCCTAGATAAGAAGTAGATAAGTGTGCAGTGCTTACACTATGAATCTATCTGTACAGAACGAAAACTTTTACTGTCTTGATTCAGCAGCTTTCTCTTTGTAATCTTACCTGCTTCTGATCACTGGAAGGAGCGGTATACAAATGCTTGTTAAACAAAAATAAAAATAAAATATATTATATTATGTAAACTGTTAAAATTTCATAAATATAAATTTAAAAAAAAGAGAGTCCATCTTAGCGCAATTACAGCTTCCTATAAGCTTCTAAATGGACAACCAATTTCCTCTCATCCTCTCATATCCAGATATGAGAGGTCTTCTGTTAACAAAACCTCCCATCAAACCACCACCGATGGCATGGGATTTAAATATAGTTCTCGGGCAGCTCATGAAACCGCTCTTTGAACCTTTAGCCACTACTACCCTGAAGTTTTTGTCCTGGAAGGTCATCTTCCTATTTGCAATCACCTCTGCACATCGCATTAGTGAATTGCAAGCGTTAGTGGCTGATCCTCCTCACACTAGGTTTCACCATGATAAGATTGTCCTCAGAACTCATCCACACTTTATGCCAAAGGTGGTTACATAAGAACATAAGATATGCCATAGTGGGTCAGATCAAGGTCCATCAAGCCCAGTATTCTGTTTCCAACAGTGGCCAATCTAGATCATATGTACCTAGCAGTTTCCCCAAGGGACACAGGTTCCACAATGCTTGTATTGGTTCAAGCATTGATATCCTGGGCCCCTTCTTAATGGTTTATGGACCTTTCCTCCAGGAACTTGTACAAACCTTTTTTAAACCCAGCAACACTAACAGCTCTTATTACATCCTCCGGTAACAAATTCCAGAGTTTGATTACACGTTGAGTGAAAAAATATTTTCTTTTATTAGTCTTAAATAGCTTACCCTGTAGCTTCATTGCATGCCCCCTAGTCTTTCTATATTCTGATAAGGTAAACAATCGATCTACGTTTACCCGTTCCACTCCGTTCATTAATTTATAGACTTCTATCATATCTCCCCTCCGCTGTCTCTTTTCCAGGTTAAAGAGCCCTAACCTTTTTAGCCTTTCTTCATAGGAGTATCCTTCCATCCCCTTTACCATTTTGTTGGCTGTTCTCTGAACCTTTTCTAAAATCGCTATATCCTTTTTAAGATACGGCGACCAGAATTGCACACAATATTCAAGGTGCGGCCTCACCATGGAACGATATAGAGGCATTATAATATCTTTTGTTTTATTTTCCATTCCTTTCCTTATCATACCTAGCATTCTATTTGCTCTCTTGGCCGCTGCTGCACACTGGGCCGAGGGTTTTAACATGGTATCCACAATGACACCTAAATCTTTTTCCTGGGTGGTGGTTCCTAATGTGGAACCTTGCATCGTGGAACAATAGTTTGGGTTGTTCTTCCCTAGGTGCATAACCTTGCACTTGTCCACATTAAATTTCATCTGCCGTTTTGATGCCCAGTCTTCCAATTTATCAAGATCCTCTTGCAATTTTCCACAATCCTCTTGGGTTTTAACAACTTTAAATAGTTTTGTGTCATCTGCAAATTTGATAACCTCACTCATTATTCCACTTTCCAGGTCATTTATGAATGTCAAAAAGCAGCGGACCCAGCACAGATCCCTGGGGTACACCACTATTCGCCTTTCTCCATTGGGAAAATTGGCCATTTAGCCCTACCCTCTGCTTTCTATCTTTTAACCAGTTCCTGATCCACAATAGTACCCTGCCTCCTATCCCATGACGCTTTAGTTTTGCCAAAAGTCTCTGATGAGGGACCTTGTCAAAGGCTTTCTGAAAGTCCAGATACACTATATCAACCGACTCACCTTTGTCCACCTGATTATTCACTCCTTCAAAAAAACATAACAGATTAGTAAGACAAGATCTTCCTTGTCTAAAGCCATGTTGGCTGTCTCTCATTAGGTCATAAATTTTAATCTAAAATAATCTTCTTTATTTATCAAATATTTTCTTTAAAAATTCTTCATTAATCCAAACGTATTATCACACAGTTTTTCTTTCACAACCATCTTCTTGATTACTTTTCTTTTGTAAAACATTATTTCACATATCAAACTTACTCCCGATGTCGATCCCACTCGGTATGCGTATCGGGCTTTACAGGAGCATCCGGACAGGCGATACTTCAATTCCTCCGAAGACTCTGAGTCGGAGGTTTCTGTCGATGCACCGGTGCTTCTTCCTCAGGAGTCTAATTCTCCAAAACGAAGAATGTCTCCTCCAGAGGATTTGTCTTTTCAAGACTTCATTAGGGAAGTGGCTAGAGGCCTCTCCATTACAGTGGCCTCTGAGTCAGAGCCTAGAGCCAAGCAATTAGATATTTTGCAATATCCTAAGGCTCCTAAGGAAGCAGCTACCCTACCTATTCATGAGATTCTCTATGATCTCATGTTGGGCATGTGGGAGACTCCTCTCACCACCTCTCCTCATTCTCGCAGGTTAGACACCATGTACCGTGTCCCTCCCTGTCCTGGTTTTCATAAGACTCAGCTTCCTCACCACTCTATTGTGGTTGAGTCTGCTATGAAGAAAATAGAGTGCAAAGAGACATTCATCTAACCCTCCAGGACGTGATTGTAGGACTCTAGATGCTTTTGGCCGAAGGATTTTCCAGGCCATTATGCTTGCTGCCAGAATCAACTCCTATAGTCTCTATATGGGGATGTTTCTAAAAGAAGTCACAGATCATCTGCAGACTTTAGCACCTTTTATTTAAGAAGATAAAAGGCAGGAATTTCTCACTTGGCTCAAACATGCCCAAGATGTTTCCAAATTCTCCAACCGTGCAGCCTTTGACTCTTTTGAGTGTGTAAGCAGAGCCACGGCTATTGCCATAGGTGCACGCAGAATTGCTTGGTTACAAGCCTCTGATTTGGAACTCTGGGTCCAGGATGAGTTGGGAAACCTTCCTTGTACAGGTGAAAACCTGTTTGGCAGGGATTGGGCAAGCAAAAGCCACTCAGATGGATGCTGAGAGCTCTGCTTTGGATCGTCTTTCAAAGTCTACCTCTGCCCCTGTTAAGAAAAGATTGTTCAAAAAGACATCTTTTTCTAAAAAGGGAAGATATTATCCTGCTCATGGGCAGGCATCTTCTGCAGGTCGTTTTGCTGCAAAACGTCAGCAACCACCTAAACAGGCCAAGTCAAAGGCTGCCAAGCCTACCACAGCCCAGCAGCCTCAGCCTCCTCAAGGCCTTTGACTTGCAACTAGAGAACTTAGCCTTTCTAGCTCTGGGAAACCCAGAGCCCCTCACCATTCCAGGAAGGTTGACTGACTTTGCTCCCAGATGGGAGCAAATCACAGCAGAGCAATGGACCCTCTCCCTCCATAAAGGAAGGGGTACAAGCTTCACTTTTTAAATCTTCCTCCTCACACCATGGTGAAACAGTTCAATTCTCCAACATCTCTCCTCAACCTTCAAGGGGCAATAGAAGAAGTACCTCTTCTTCAACAGGGCTCAGGGTTCTACTCCCCTTATTTTCTTATCCCAAAGAAAACAGGGGGCTACAGACCCATATTAGATCTCAGAGAATTGAACAAGTTTCTATTCAAGGAGAAATTCAAAATGATTTCTCTAGGGGCTCTGCTTCCATACCTTCAGAGTCAGGATTGGCTTTGTTCTCTAGATCTCAAGGATGCGTACACCCATGTCCTCATCCATCCCACGCACAGAAGGTTCCTTCGGTTCCTTTTTCAAGGAAAGCACTACCAATACAGGGTGCTTCCTTTCGGTCTGGCTTCTGCACCAAGGGTGTTCACGAAATGCATGGCAGTAGTAGCTGCATTTCTCCGCACTCTAGGAATATTCGTCTTCCCATATCTGGACGACTGGCTCATTCGAGCCTCATCCCAGTCAGAGGCCCAGACTTGTCTAACCTGCACAATGCGTATCCTTCAGTATTTGGGACTAGTAATAAACATCCCAAAATCCAATCTCACCCCTACTCAGTCTCTGGAGTTCATAGGGGACTTGCTGGATACCACAACTGCAAGGGCCTATCTTCCTCAGGCCCGTTGCCTACGTCTGGTGCAGTTAGCCTCCCAGATTCAGTTAAAGTCCCAATTAACTGCTCGAGAGATGTTACAACTATTAGGCCACATGGCATCCACCGTGCATGTGGTTCCATATGCTCACCTTCACATGAGGGCAGCTCAATGGACTTTGTCCACCCAATGGACTCAGGCATCAGGTTGCCTGTCAGACAAAATAGCAAACTCCAGTCGTCTATTTTGTTCTCTCCAGTGGTGGAAGTCCTCTCAGAATCTGTTGCTGGGATCTCCTTTTCAGCAACCGTTACCCCAAGCAACTCTCACAACAGATGCTTCTCCAAAGGGTTGGGGAGCTCATCTGCAAGATCTCTCCACCCAGGGCATCTGCTCTCCACAGGAGACTTCTCTGCATATCAATCTCTTGGAACTCAGAGCAATATTCTTAGCTCTCAGAGTGTTCCATTCCCTGCTCAGCTACAGGACAGTCCTTATCCATACGGACCATCAAGTAGCCATGTTCTATGTAAACAAGCAGGGAGGGACTGGCTCTCTGTCGCTTTGCAACGAAGCTTTGCGACTGTGGGCCTTCGCCAGAGAGCATCACATCCATCTTCTGGCAGTATATCTTCCAGGTATTCAAAACTCTTGGGCTGACAGACTCAGTCGAGTTCTGCTCCCACACGAGTGGTCCCTCCACATGGACCAGGTAGCCAGGATTTTTTGAATTTGGGGAACCCCGGACATAGCAAGTCCGTGGAATGCCAAACTTCCCCGATTCTGTCCAAAATTCCGTGTCAGGGAGTTCAGGCCAAGGATGCCTTCCTCCTTCACTGGGGTCAAGACTACCTTTATGCCTTTCCACCAATTCCCAAAACACTATTCAAGCTTCAGAGAGATCGAGGGACCATGATCCTCATAGCAGCACATTGGCCACGCCAAGTATGGTACCCTCTACTTCTGCATCTCTCTCAAGCTCCTTCCCTGGACTTAGGCTCTGCACCAGACCTTCTGTCCCAGGAAGACGGAACATTGTGGCACCCAAGCCCCCAGTCGCTCCATCTCAGGGCTTCGTTGCTGAGGGCCTAGACCTTCAAGATTTTCATCTCTCTCAACAAGTCAGAGATGTTGTTATTCATGCCTCTGGGAAGCCTTCTACTCGACGTTCCTATGCTTTCAAATGGAAAAAATTCACCATTTGGTGTTCAGAGAAGGGTCTAAACCCTCTTGCAATACCTCTGAATTCTCTACTAGAGTATCTCCTGCATCTATCCCATGCAGGCCTAAAAACAAATTCAGTAAGAGTCCATTTGAGTGCTATTGCAGCGTCCCTCAAGCCTCTCAATGGGCAACCTATCTCCTCTCACCCTCTTATAGCAAGATTCATGAGAGGCCTTCTTTTAACTAAACCTCCCATTAGACCACCTCCAGTGGCATGGGACTTAGACCTGGTTCTTGGCCAGCTTATGAAGCCACCCTTTGAGCCTTTAGCCACCACCTCCTTGAAATTTCTTTCTTGGAAAGTTGTTTTTCTCATTGCAGTCACCTCAGCACGCTGCATCAGTGAGCTGCAAGCTTTGGTGGCTAATCCACCTTATACAAGGTTCCATCATGATAAGGTAGTCCTCAGTACTAATCCACACTTTATGCCTAAAGTGGTCTCGCCTTTTCATCTGAACCAGAAGGTATATTTACCTGTCTTTTTTCCAGGACCTCATGCATCAAATGCAGAGAGGAATCTTCATACCTTGGATTGTAAGAGAGCTCTCGCTTTCTACTTACAAAGAACACAGCAACATAGAAAGTCTTCTCAACTCTTTGTTGCTTTTGATCCTTCTCATTTAGGACTTCCAGTCTCTAAGAGAACACTATCCAGCTGGATTGCTCAGTGTATTTCTTTCGCCTACCAGAGTAAGAACATTTCTCTGGCGTGCCATGTCACAGCTCACAATGTGAGAGCCATGGCAGCCTCAGTGGTTCATCTAAACTCGGTGTCCAACGACCAGATCTGTCGAGCGGCCACCTGGGCCTCGGTTCACACCTTCACAGCCCATTACTGTTTGGACAAGGACTCCCGCCGGGATGCCTCGTTTGGTCAGGCTGTCCTCAAACACCTGTTCCATTCCTAATCAACTCCTACCCACCTACCCTGGTTGGATGCCAGAGATCCATGGGGAGGAAGTGGAGCCCTCTGCAAGGGCACACAACCATGGGGTCTCTCCCTGGCATCTGCAGCTAGGGGGTCCCCATATGTGAAGACTCATTCCTGCTTGTTCCTGGAGATAGCACAGTTACTTACCTGTAACAGGTGATCTCTGGGAACAGCAGGAATAAGTCTTCACAACCCACCCACCTCCCCTAGGAGTTGTATCTCTCTATCTATCTTTCCTTTCCTCTCTCTCTTTGTCTCAGCTTTAAAACTCGAACTGGAGAGAGGCGGTTGGGAAAGGCGGGAAGGCAGCGCGCAGGCGCTGTGGGATGCTCCCAAAAGCTTTCTTACTAGACGCTGGGGAGCGTTCCCGCACAGGCTCCGTCGGTACCGACGATACCCATATGTGAAGATTTATTCCTGCTGTTCCCAGAGATCACCTGTTACAGGTAAGTAACTGTGCTTTCCTGCTTGTTCCTGGAGATAGCGTAGTTACTCATCTGTAACAGATGATCTCTGGGAACAGCAGGAATTTAGTCTTCACAACCCACCCACCTCCCCTAGGAGTTCTCTCTATCTCTGTCTCTTTCCTCTCTCCCTCTATCCTTTCACCCTCTATCCTTTCACTCAGCTACAAACTTAACTGAAGAGGGACAGTTGGAAAGGCGGGAAGGCAGCGTGCATGTGCTGAGGGATGCTCCCAAAAGCGTTCCTATTGGACGCTGGGGAGCGTTCCCGCACAGGCTCCGTCGGTACCGACGATACCCATATGTGAAGACTAAATTCCTGCTGTTCCCGGAGATCACCTGTTACAGGTGAGTAACTACGCTATCAAGGTCCTCTTGCAACATTTCACAATCATCTTGTCTTGTCTTTGAACACTTGTCATCTGTAAAATTGATTGCCTCACTTGTTCCCATTTCCAGGTTATTTATGTATGTTAAAAAGCAGCGGGTCAGGCACAGATCCCTGGGGTATTCCACTATTCACCTTTCTCCATTGAGAAAATTGTCCATTTAGCCTTACCCTCTGCTTTCTATCTTTTAACCAGTTCCTGATCCACAATAGTATACCCCAATCCCATAACTTTTTAATTTTGCCAAGTCTCTCTCTCATGAGGGACCTTGTCAAAGGCTTTCTGAAAATCCTGGTACATTATGAGCCCAATTCAGAGGGGGAAGTCCAGGCCGTCTGGATGGGCCCATTTTGACCCAATTCTGGACTGTGGGAACAAATCACTGATGCCGACCTGACATATTTCCACCTTGAGAAAGGTGGAAGTGGCTGTGGGTAACTTTTTTCCAAAGAAATTACACGTGTGCTCTGGCAGATATAAAAGTACATGTGTTTCAGTCGTCGCTTGAACCTCTGACCTGGAACGCGACTGGCAGCTTTCAAAATCCCAATTTCCACACTTAAACACTATTTTATCCCCAGAAATTACTTCAATATAGCAAAATGAATTCAAGAAGTTAATGAGGAATTTTTATTTCGATTTTTATTTGCCTTTGAAAGTTTTTGTAATTTTTCTTATTTTTAGTATTTCTTTGCTGTAATTTGCTCTGAGCTATATTGTAATAAAGGAACGTAAATTAAATTATTATTTTCCCCCCTGCAGGAAGTAGGAAAATCTCAGAAATGTGAGAAGAAGGAAGGCTCAGCAGAAATGGTTCAGAAGAGTCAGAGAGAGAGGTGGAACAGGAAGTGGCTGAGCCATGGCAGCCTCAGTCCGGATAGAGCATGTAGGGAGAGCTCCCCATCTGTGCCTCTTCACCCAACCAAGAGACCTGCATCTAACCCACCCCCCATCAGTAACCAGGCAACAAAAGGTATTGTGCTGCAAGTTTCAAACCTCAGAGCTAGAGTACAGTATCTCTTATATCAGAGGACGAATGTCGCTGGCTGGGGTCAAGAGTAGACTACAGATTGCATGTGCAGGGCAAACTAATCAAAACGTAATGGGGCAGTGTTCAAACCTGATGGTCAGTGGGTTTTTTGTTATACAGAGAGGCAGAGATGCTGAATATACACGGAGAGCATTCACCACAGATGACTCTGTGGATAGCCACAATATTCAGCAGCTGGTTGTAGAATTAAGTGGTTTACTGTAGGACATTTTTCTGGCCTAAATAAAAACACTTAGTTGTATGACTAGCAGCTGAATATCATAGCTGACCATACAGTTAAGCAGAATACCAGTGCTGGGGCATTTACAGGGAAGATTTGATTGCAGTATCACGAAAATTCACAAGACGGGGGATTTCTGTGTTTTAGTGGGGACTGCCAAGCATATAGCTCTTTGTATATTCAGTCCTAAATTGTCAATGTTTGTACAGAATTCAGTTTAAAATTGCAAGATAGATGTGCAGAAGGACCTGTTACCTTAAATTTCTACCAAAGTTTTAAAAATATACGTCCTAAATAGGCAACTATCGGCCTTCAAGAAGGTACCTGCTGTAGAGGCATGTCCACATGACTGCATCGGGTATGTCAGATATGCATCACCACACCATCTCTGCATCATACTGAGGCGTCTAATATCATACTCAAATGGCACGCAAATCTCAGCAGCTAAAAACCTACTGGAGTATTCAGCAGCTTGTTTTTGAAAACATAAGCCAGCTGCATCTTCCCCAGAAGAGTAATTCTTTGAGATGCAGGAAAATTGGTCAGATTCAACAAGGACCAGCTCTTTCCTGCAAGGGGCATCCGCTCCCTCATGAGTCTGTCAAGCTGCATGAGTGAGAACTCTGAGAATTTTTATTTTTTCGTTTTCCTATAAGTCATCCTTCACAAAAACAAAATTGAGGCTGGTATGCAAAAGCTCTTATGCAGTTGGCGGCAGTGGTGCTGTCCACATAAAATTTTAGTTTTAATTACTGGTCAATCTACGTAAAACTTCAGTTATTTTATTTGCAAAATGGTGAATGTTTTTTTCCAGGAAAAGGAAAGCGTTTTGGGGCAGGCAAAACTATTTTTGGTGGCTAAATTCACCACTCAGCATTTAACTTGTTAGCCAAAATGTCAACTGCTAAATAGCAGGTGTAACTTTAAGCACATAACTGTCAGTTTAGTTATATGTGGTTTATCTCCAAGAACAAGCAGGAATGTAGTCCTCACATATGGGTATCGTCGGTACCGATGGAGCCTGCGCGGGAACGCTCCCCAGCGTCCAATAGGAACGCTTTTGGGAGCATCCCTCAGCACATGCGCGCTGCCTTCCTGCCTTTCCAGCTGTCCCTCTTCAGTTCTTCGTTTTCTGTGGAGCCACAGGACCTATTCCCTTTCACTGCAGAAAATTCCGTCTTTAAAATTCTTTTTTGTGGTCGCATTTGCCTACCGCACGACACCTACCGGTTCCGCCGGTTCTTTTCTTTTCCTAAAAAAAAAAAAAAAAAAACCACCCTAGACTTTGACTGTTTCTTTTCAGAAACTTTCCTGTTTTGGTGCTAGGCGCCATTTTGGGCATTAGGCCCCATTTTTCCAAAATCATGGAAAAGCCAACTAGTGGTTTTAAAAAAAAAATGTACTGAGTGTGGCAGTACAATTTCCGTCACTGACACCCATGATTGGTGTCTAAAATGTTTAGGACCTGATAATTCTCCAACTGAATGTCTCTCCTGCATGGGGATGACCAAAAGAGGAAGACAGAACCGGGCCGCAAAGCTCAGTACCCTCTTTTCTTCAGATGCCAGATCCATTGCATCGACATCAAGGGCCTCTTCTTCCTCCCATGGATCACAGGTAACTAAACACAAAAGCCGGTCCTCAAAGGGTAGCTTTCCTGCTAAGCATCAAGAGGCCATTGGCATTGCCCTTGAGGGAACCACACGGGCAAAACAGCCCCGGCAGGAGGCTTCAGCTTCCAAAGCATCGATGGGGCTTCAGGATGTTCTCGAGGCCTCGACTTCGCACGAACTGCCTGTGCCATGCTCAGGGGTTCCGGCCGTTCTTACCGGTACCGACACACAGGCATTGGCAGCGTCAATAAACAAGAGATTTCTTGCTTTCAAACGCAGTATCGCAGCTCTTCTCTCAGCTGCGGTACCGGTGCCCTTGGGACCACCGGTGCCGACATCGACACCGACGCCGGTACAGACACCGGTACCGACACCGACGCCGGTACTGACAGTACCGGCCCCGATGGTAACTCTTCCCATTCCACCTCCGGCTGGAGTGGATAAAAAGTGGTATCAGGTCACCTCGGTACCGACTTCGATCGTACCGGGATCGTGCTTTGCAGGAGCATCGGGGTTAGGAATACTTTGATTCCTCCGATTCCGAAGACTCTGACAATTCTGCTGGCACTAGAGGGTTTCTCTTAGAAGATCCCTCTTCTCCCCAATGCAAAATGTCACCTCCAGAGGACATGTAATTTCAGAATTTCATCTGATATGGCTAAAGGTCTTTCAATCACAGTAGCTCCTGAAGAGGAACCCAGAGCAAAGGAATTGGAAATCCTCCAATACCCTAAAGCTCCTAAGGAGGCAGCTACTCTGCCTATCCATGAAATTCTGCATAGCTTGATGCTCAGAATGTGGGAGACACCTCTGACGACTACTCCTCACTCTAGGAAACTTGATACTATGTATCGAGTCCCACCATGTCCTGGATTTCAGAAAACTCAGCTGCCACACCATTCAATGGTAGTGGAGTCAGCCATGCGTAGGATGAAAAGTGCAAAAAGACATGCATCCAATCCTCCAGGTCGTGAATGCAGGACTCTGGATGCTTTTGGATGCAGAACTTTTCAAGCTTCCATGCTTTCAGCTAGGATCAGCTCATATATCCTATATATGGGAATGTTCCTCAAAGAAATCACAGGAGACTTGGAACTTATGAGCCCATTTCTCCCAGATAAGAGACAAGACTTTATTACTCTGGTTAAGCATGCTCAGGGTGTCTCCAAGTTTGTCAATCGTGCAGCCTTTGACTGCTTCGAATGCATCAGCAGAACCTCTGCCATTGCCATTGGCGCACGACGGATTGCCTGGCTACAGGCATCAGACTTGGAGACTTGGATACAGGACAAGTTAGGCAACATTCCTTGCACGGGAGAGAATCTCTTCGGCAAGAACTGGCAGGAAAAGGCTAACGAGTTAGATGCTGACAATTCTACCTTAGATAGATTGTCAGTCTGCAGCCACTCCAGCCAAAAGGAAGTCTTATAAACCCTCTTTTAGCAAAAAGAGGAAGTTTTATCCTTCCTACACCCACCAGACTCGGACTCCAGGTCAGATTGCCCAAAAGGGACAAACTAGACAACAAAAGAAACCAAAAGGCCCGAGAGCCCAAACAGCTTTCCAGGTTCAGCCCCCTCAAGGGCTTTGACTCCTTCTTAGAGAGCTTTGCCTTCCTGCCTCTGAGGGGTCCTCAACCCCCCAATATTCCCGGCAGGTTATGCCACTTTGTCAACAGATGGCATCAGATAACAGCAGAAGATTGGACTTTGTCCATTGTAGGGGAGGGGTACAAACTTCATTTTCACAGCTTACCCCCTCCTACAATTCTAAAGCAGTTCAATTCACAAACCTCTGCAGACAATCTGCTAGATCACGAGGTCTCCACACTTCTTGCCCAAGGGGCAATAGAGGAAGTACCCATTCTTCATCAGGGTGCAGGGTTCTACTCCCCCTATTTTCTTATTCCAAAGAAAACAGGAGGAGACAGACCCATTCTAGACCTCAGAGAATTGAACAAATATCTGTTTCAAGAGAAATTCAAAATGATTTCTCTGGGAACTCTTCTGCCATACCTTCAAAGCCAGAACTGGCTTTGCTCTCTAGACTTAAAGGATGCATACACTCACATTCTTATCCATCCAGATCACAGGAAAGTTTTATGTTTCCTTTTCAGGGGAAGACATTTCGAGTACAGGGTTCTTCCTTTTGGTCTGGCTTCAGCACCAAGGGTATTCACGAAATGCATGGCAGTAGTAGCTGCATTTCTACGAACCCTGGGGATTTTTGTCTTCCCTTACTTAAACAACTGGCTCATCCGAGCCTCCACAGTGACAGAGGCCAGCACTGCACTGTCTCGTACAATGCAAATCCTCCAATACTTGGGATTGGTAATAAACTTCCCGAAATCTCAACTAGTTCCTTCCCAATGCCTAGAATTCATAGGAGCCTCTCTGGATACCAGACAGGCAAGGGCTTTCCTTCCACAAGCCCGGTGTCTTCGCATAATGCAGTTAGCTTCCCAAGCAGCAGGCAAATCCTCCCTCACTGCTCAGGAGCTACTGCAGTTACTGGGACACATGGCATCCACAGTTCATGTAGTCCCATATGCTCGCCTCCACATGCGAGCAGCTCAGTGGACCCTCTCCACACAGTGGACACAGGCCACGGGTCATTTGTCGGACAAAATAACAATCTCTCAATGACTAATTTTGTCCCTCCAATGGTGGTAATCATTAGAAAATCTGACAGTAGGGTCTCCTTTCCATCAACCCCTCTTTCAGGCCACCCTAACAGATGCATCACAGGTGGGTTGGGGAGCACACCTGAATCATCTCTCTACCCAGGGCACCTGGACTCCATAGGAGGTTGGTTTACACATAAACCTCCTGGAGTTAAGAGCAATTTATTTAGCTCTTCGAGTGTTCCACGCCCAGCTCAGCTACAAGACAGTCCTAGTCCAGATGGACAATCAGGTAGCCATGTTCTATGTGAACAAGCAGGGCGGGACAGGCTCTCTGTTATGCAATGAAGCTTTATGACTATGGGCCCTCGCCAGAGATCATCAAATTCACCTTCTAGTGGTATATCTTCCAGGCATTCAAAACCTTCGGGCAGACAAACTCAGTCGAGTACGGCTACCTCACGAGTGGTCACTCCTCCTAGACCAGGTGGCAAAGCTATTTCATCTCTGGGGCACTCCAGACATAGACATCTTTGCAAGTCCACTGAATGCCAAACTTCCCTGGTTCTGTTCCAGGATTCCGGCGCACAACTGTCAGGCAAGGGATGCCTTCCTCCTTCACTGGGGTCAGGACTTCCTTTATGCCTTCCCACCCATTCCCCTCATCCCCAAGACACTCTTCAAACTTCAGAGAGATGGGTCGCATGATTCTCATAGCACCACGATGGCCACGCCAAACGTGGTATTCCCTGCTTCTGCATCTCTCTCAAGCGGCTCCTCTGGAGTTAGGGCATGCTCCAGATCTCCTTTCCCAGGAGAACGGGACGCTATGGCACCCAAATCGCCAGTCCCTGCACCTCATGGCCTGGTTGTTGAAGGCTTAGACCTCCTGGATTTCAACCTGTCCCAGCAGGTAAAAGATATCCTTCAGGCTTCTAGGAAACTTTCCACAAGAAGATCTTATGCCTTCAAGAGGAAACATTTTACTATATGGTGCTCCAAGAAGGGATTAAACCCCCTGGTGATACCCTTAGAATCGATACTAGAGTATCTCCTTCACGTATCGAATTCTGGGTTAAAGACCAATTCGGTAAGAGTCCATCTTAGTGCAATTGCAGCTTCTTATAAGCCTCTAAATGGAGAACCAATTTCCTCTTCTCCACTCCTATCAAGATTTATGAGAGGCCTTTTATTAACTAAACCTCCCATCAAGCCACCACCGGTATCATGGGATCTAAATCTAGTTCTCGGGCAGCTCATGAAGCCGCCTTTTGAACCTTTAGCCACTACAGCCCTTAAGTTTTTGATTTGGAAGGTCATCTTCCTGATTGCAGTCACCTCTGCCCATCGCATAAGTGAATTGCAAGCTTTAGTGGCTGATCCTCCTTATACTAGATTTCATCATGATAAGGTTGTTCTTCGAACTCACCCACACTTTATGCCAAAGGTGGTTTCGCCTTTTCATTTAAACCAATCAATTTATCTTCCTGTATTTTTTCCGAGGCCTCACGCCTCTAATGCAGAAAGAAACCTTCATACTTTGGATTGTAAAAGGGCCTTAGCCTTTTACATTCAAAGAACACAGCAACATAAAAGTCCTCGCAACTTTTTGTAGCTTTTGACCCTAGTCATTTGGGACTTCCAGTCTCCAAAAGAACTTTATCTAAATGGATTGCCCAATGCATATCCTTTATTTATGAGAGTAAGGGTCTTCCTCTTCAGGACCATGTCACAGCT
Organism: Ichthyophis bannanicus; assembly: GCA_033557465.1. Taxonomy (NCBI): domain Eukaryota; kingdom Metazoa; phylum Chordata; class Amphibia; order Gymnophiona; family Ichthyophiidae; genus Ichthyophis; species Ichthyophis bannanicus. Next base: position 531,028,317 of record CM066037.1, on the reverse strand, counting down.
CACAATGTGAGAGCCATGGCAGCTTCTATGGCTAATCTCCACTCTGTGTCTATCAATGACATTTGTCGAGCAGCCACCTTGGCTTCAGTACACACCTTCCTAGATAAAGCCTCCCGTCGGGATGCCGCCTTTGGCCAAGCTGTTTTTCAAAATCTTTTTCAAACCTAAACCAACTCCTACCCACCAACCCTGGTGGGATGCCAGAGATCCATGGGAGGAAGGATTCTCACCTTCGATGGTGGCACCTTCCTGGGGATATCTCCCTGGCATCTTCAGCTAGGGAGTCCCCATATGTGAGGACTACAATCTTCAGGAACAAGCAGGAATGAGTCTTCACATATGGGTACGTCGGTACTGATGGAGCCTGCGCGGGAACGCTCCCCAGCATCCAAAAAGAAAGCCTTTGGGAGCATCCCACACATATGCGCGCTGCCTTCCTGCCCATTCACTTCCCTCTCAGTTTTCCGTTTTCCGCCGAGCCGGCAGGACGTATTCCTGTCACCGCAGAAAATTCTTCTTTTTATTCTTAGTTTTTTGTGGTCGCATCTGCCTTCCCTCGACGCCACCGGTACCGCCGGTGCTTTTCTTTCTTTTTACTAAAAAATTTCTTCTTTTCTCTAGGAATTTTTTCCTGTTTAGTGCCTGACGGTTTCTAGGCCACTAGGCCTCTATCCTTCCATTATGGAAAAGCCAGCCACTATCCTTAAGAAATGCTCAAAGTGTGGCTGTACAGATATATTTTTAGACACTCATACTTGGTGTCTAAAATGTTTAGGTCCTGACTATTGCCCACTGGCGTGTCTCTTCTGCTGGAGCTCGAACAGAAGAAGTCTTCAGGATCAAGCACAACTTGATACCCGGTTCACATCGGACTCTGTCACCAGCCAGAATATCTTCTTTTTCACAGGATCAGGTAACCAAACAAAAGTCTGTAAAGACTAGCCAGTCCTCGAGTGGTAGATCTCCTTCTAAGCATCGAGATGCCTCTGGCGTTGCCCTCGGACATTTTGGCAATAAAGCCCCGGCGGGAGTCTTCGGGCTCCAAAGCATTAACGGGGCTTCAGATTGTTCCCGGGGTTCTTACCTCGATGAACATACCTGGGCCATGCTCGGTGGTTGTGGCCGCTTCGAGCGGTACCGACACCCCGGCATCGGCTATGGTGATGGATGAAACACTCCTCACCGATGAACGTAGTCTAGCGCTCTCAGCTACTTCGGTACCGCTAGAGTTGCTGCAGATTGTTCCTCGAGTATCGGTATCGGCTTCGGTACCGGTATCGACATCGGCACCAGTGTCAGTACCGTCCATGCTTGCTTCGACAGACTCGCTTCCTTCGATGCCGAGCCTGGAATCTCTCTCTAGCATGGAGGATTTGGTACCGACTCGTCTCAGTACCGACCTTGGGCAGTACCAAAGACATAGCTTTAAAGAAAATCCGATGCTTCATCCTTTCAAGTCTTCCGATCCCGATGACTGGGATGAATCCATCGGTACCCAGGCTGAATTTTCAACAATTCTAGCCTTTACTCCTCATTTTAGGGGGTTCTCCTCAGGAGAAATTTATTTTCAAACTTTTCTGCTTGATATGGCAAAGTTACTTGCCATTTCTATACCTGGTAAAGAATCCATACCAGGGGATTCAGAGACTCTGCAATTCCCCTGGATTCCAAAGGAGGTGATCATGCTTCCTTTGCATCAGAGCTTACAGGATCTACTATTAAGAATGTGGGAAACTCCTTTAATGGTATCCCCACATTCTAAGACACTTGACACTATGTACAAGGTGCCACCTTCTCCAGGTTTTCAAAAGACTCAACTTCCTCATTCTATTGTTGTAGAATCAGCAGTGAGGCGTATTAAGAGTGCAAAGAAGCACTCCTCTTATCCGCCAGGTCGTGAGTCTAGGACTTTTAGATGCCTTTGGACATCGATGCTTCCAGGCATCCATGCTTTCAGCAAGAATTATCTCATATATTTTCTATATGGGATTATCTTTTGAAGAGGTCACAAAGTACTTAAAGCTTTTGAACCCTTTTCTTCAAGAACATAAGAGCAGACTATTTCTTATTAGTCAGTCATGCTCAAAATGTCTTTAAGTTCCTTAATCGTGCTTCCCTGGACTGCTTTGAGTCTATTAGCAGAACTTCTGCGATAGCCATAGGGGCACGACGCATGGCCTGTCTCCAAGCTTCAGACTTGGACAAATGCGTACAAGAAAGGCTGGGAAATACTCCTTGTACTGGTGAAAATCTCTTTAACAAGGATGCTTTATTCCAAGCTAATCAGTTAAACACTGATATTGTTGCTTTCAGAGGATTGTCAAAACTTTCCTCTATCCCAGCTAGTAAAAAATCTCCTAAAAAACTTTATCCCCCTAAGGGGAAAAAGTTTTATTCATCTTCTACCCATCATGCAGATGTTTCCAAAGAAGGGCAACATCAAACCAGGCTAAGAAAATCAAAACCTCCAGGCTCAGCAAACCCAGTAGTCGCAGGGTTTCTGATATTTTATTCATTAAATCTCTTTTCCCTGTTTGAGGTTTAGAACCGCTAACCTACTTCTTATCAACAGAAGCATCTACAGTTCATCTCATCCTTACTGAGAGATCAGTGATACACTGACTCAATCCTCGACTCTAGGCATGAATCTCTTGCCACAAGAGAAATCCATTCTTTTAGCTCCTAGAGCTATTGAGGATAATCATGCCCTACAGGTAATTACAAGGTAGGCTATGCCCTTCACCTTGACAGTTTTCCTGTACGAGGATATCTCATAGTTTTGACTGCAGGGGGGCTTTACCTTTTTCAGAGACTTACCAAATTGTAAGTCTTCACAACTCTGTATTACTTTCTATCCCTCTTAGTCGAGACATTCAGTCAAAGAGTGATACTATTCAACTGGAGGGCTTACTTTTTAAGCCCATAGGATTTTCTTCAATACCTACTCCAGTAAGTGGTTTCCATACAGAGCTTTCTTCCCCTTTGCAATCTTCTCAAATATTTCTTTTAAGACAGCTTATCAGACCATAATTGAGTTTTACCACTCCTAATTATGTCTGTCGGTCCTTTTCCAATCTATAGGACCTAACCTTTTCTGCTGTCTTAATAACAGATAATTCCAAGAGAGGTTCCAAAACCTACTTGGACAATTTATCATTGCAGGCAACTGGCCTGTCTACTATTCTTAGCCATCTTCAATTCTTTTTGGCTCCAACAGAATAGATTAGGTTGCACACTGGCAATTAAACAGCCAGATCTCACCTAAGCAAACCTACAACATGCTCTCTGCAATTATACAAAAAAGCTCTGCAACTATGGGCCTTTGCCAGAGAGCGTCAGAGCCATTCCTAGTAGGTAACTTCCAGATGGTTAAAAAGGCTTTCCCCAGTCATGTTCCTACATGACTGGTTTCTCCTACTCTTACCATCTTCCTTAAAATTTCCTTATAAGGAAAAGGAACCAGGGCTTAGACCACGTGAAAGCATAAAGAATTGCTCAATTCCCTGGGTTGTTCCACATCTCCAGTGTAACTCTTGCAACAGGGATGCATTCCTTTTCACTGCAGTCGGTCCTTGTCTAGTGCATTCCTTCTAATTCCCAATACTTCATTGAAGCTTATGCTGAACAAAGAACGCATGATACTCATATTGCCCTCATAGAGGGGCAAACATGGTATCTCCTTATATTGCTGCTTCTTCTCCACACTGAAGTTATAGAAGGATCCAGACTTGTCTTAAGACTAAGGATCTCCTCTGCACCCCTTCACGTAGGTCTCCATTTCTGGTTATTCAAAGGCTAGAATTTTTAAAGAAATCTAGACCTCCCCTTCTAAGTAAGAACATTCCACTGGTTTCCATGTAACCTTTTCCATGGTTCTTCCACGTGTAACCAGAAAGAGATTATCTATATTCTCAAGCAGGTTCTACCCCTTGTTGTTAAGTGAATCTCTCTCTCTCTATCTATATTTATATATCTATATCTATATATCTATCTATATCTGACTTTGAAAGATTTGTAACTGTCCATATTAATGCTGTTCCAGCATACCATAGCGTTTTAAATGGACAGCCAATTTCTATGGTAATTAGAAACTACCTTCTTTTACCGTAACCTTTCCGGTTACATTGCATCTGAAGCTCTCCATGTAAAGTCATTATCCTAAGTGACATCACTTAGGGAAGACATTACTGATCTTCAAGAAATTGGAGGCTACATCGCCTACCATAAATGTTTCTTTCTTTCATATGGATAGAGGGGTCTTAAAGACCCATCCTTTTTCTGCAAACCAGTCAGATTTATCTCCTCTCTTTCCTAGAGCCTTATTCTGCTCCAAGGACAAAGAGCTTCAAGCTTTGGAGGAGAAGCAAAAGCTTCTGTAGGCCAAAGTCCAACCTCATTAAACTCCCCCAGTTTTTTTTTCTGGGATTAGTTCTAGCCATTAAGGCTTCTGACCTCTGCCTGTATTGCAAAATTTATTTTCCTCTACTTCACAGTGAGGTAATTTCTTTGAGGATAATGTACTGGCTCTTAGCACCAGACCATATTACCCTCAACAAATACTTTCGCAATACTTTGAGTGAGGTCCACATTAGAAAATTGGAATTAAATTTTTACTAACATTTATTATCTACACAAGGACTCCCCTCTAGACGCCTTGTTTAGTCAAGCTGTTCCACAGCACACCCCTTTTAATTCAACTCCTACCCTCCATCCCTTGGATGCCTGAGGTTCTGGGAAATAGCATGGCCCATCTATTAGATTTGCAACATGCTGGGACCTCCTCTAGGCATCTCTAGCTTGGGAGTCCCCATATGTGAAGACTCATTCCTGCTTGTTCCTGGAGATAGCACAGTTACTTACCTGTAACAGGTGATCTCTGGGAACAGCAGGAATAAGTCTTCACAACCCACCCACCTCTCCTAGGAGTTCTCTCTCTCTCTCTCTCATTTGTCTACTTCCCTCCTTCGGTCTCAGCTACAAACCCAACTGATGAGAGGGAAGTGAATGGGCGGGAAGGCAGCGCGCATGCGTGTGGGATGCTCCCAAAGGCTTTCTTTTTGGACGCTGGGGAGCGTTCCTGCGCAGGCTCCGTCGGTACCGACGTACCCATATGTGAAGACTTATTCCTGCTGTTCCCAGAGATCACCTGTTACAGGTAAGTAACTGCTTTCCTGCTTGTTCCTGGAGATAGGGTAGTTACTCACCTGTAACAGGTGATCTCTGGGAACAGCAGGAATTTATTTATTTATAGCTTTTCTATACCGCGCTATTTGACATCAGTGCAGTTTACAGTTAACAATTTTGCACAAGGCAGGGGAGGTGCCTTGTGCTTACATCGAACAGGACATAGTAACTAGGATTCATAACATTAAACTATTTACATCTGAACAATGACAGATTACTAGTGTCGCTTTTACATTCTTAAAGCTGTTGGGTGGTTGTGTTTGTACAAGGTGTAGGGGTACAGTTGGATTGCGAGTAATATAATAGGAATAAATGATGTTTAATGGTTTTCCTGAATTGTGTGAGATCTTTGATTGATCTGATATTGGACGGGAGATTATTCCAACACCTTGGAGCGTAGACAGAGAATGCTCTGCTTCTGTTTGTTTGCGTGCATTTCATCACTTCAATCGGGATTACTATTGTGTTGGTGCCTATTGACCTTCTTGACCTATTGTCAGGGGTGTGGGTAATGAGTGCAGTGATGGACGGGGGGGATATCCTATTGATGGCTTTAAACGTAATGAGTAGTGCCTTGTAGGTGATTCTGCCTTCTATTGGTAGCCAGTGAAGGTCCTTTAAGGTAGGAGTTTTATGGTCTCTTCTTGATACTCCGCAGAGGACACGTGCCACGGCATTCATTGCAAGCTGCAACTGGTTTAGGGAACTCTTGGGGATCCCGTGTAGAATGATGTTCGCATAGTCGAAGTGTGGAATTAACAGGGCTTGGAATACTGTCCGGTAGTCTTCATGTGCCAGCATTGGTCTTAGGTGACGTAACATCTTAATCTTGAAATATATAGCCTTGACGGTGTTGCTTATGTGCGCTTTAAAGTCAAGACATTGATCAAGCGTAATACCCAGGTAGCGTATCGTGGACTTACTTGGGAGCTCTGCATCTCTGACCTTTAATGTTTTAGGTGGGGAAAAGTTTCTGTTCTTTGTGATGAACAATACCTCCGTCTTGAAGTTTATACGAAGGTTCTGTTCGAGGAGCCAGTCTGTGATCGTGTTGAAGCAGTTAACTAAGGCAGTGAAGTCAGGATGCGAGACGTCGAATGGCGTAAACAGGAGGACGACATCTGCATAGATCAAGCAGGAGATTCCAAAGGATCGAATGATTTCACAAATAGGCTGCATGTAAATGTTAAATAATAGTGCGGACAGGGACGAGCCTTGGGGTACTCCTTGGGTTTGTTGAAACGGATCCGAGGAGTTGGCTTCCATCCTTACATGTTGCCATCGGTCATCTAGATATGATTTACACCAATCCCACGCCAAGCCCTGAATTCCCTTATCCTGGAGGCGTCTGAGGAGTTGAGTGTGACTGACAGAGTCAAATGCTGTGGCAATGTCAAGAAAGATCAGTGCAAATCCTTTCTTGATGTTGTCTATTCCTCTGGATAAGGTATTGGTTAGTTTGGTGAGTAGTGTTTCTACGCTGTGAGCTTCTCGAAACCCATGCTGGCAGTCATCTAAAGGGGCTGTGCTGTCTATGTGCTGGTGAATCTGTCTTTGGACATTTTTCTCAATTATTTTGGCAAGTAGAGGGATACTTGAGATCGGTCGGTATGAGTTGACCTTCTGTGGATCTAAACTATTGTTTTTGAGGAGTGGGCGTATGGACGTGTGCTTGAGAGAAGACGGGAAAGTTCCTGTTAAGAAGGATAGGCTTGTGATTCTGGCTATGATCGGGTTGAGTTCTGTTCGCATTGTTCTAATCCAGTGCGCTGGGCATGGGTCGTTCGGTGCAGTAGTAGTGTTGATAGATGCAATAATGTTTTCGATGTCTCCCACAGAAGGAGAAGTTAGTTCTGTAAGCAGTGGTTGTTGATCGGGAGTATTTCTTGGTGTGGTTCTCGGGGCTATGTCTGTTTTTTGATGGCTTTTGATTGGAGGTGGTTGGCATACAACTGGGGCTGTATTGGTTCATGGTGAGGGGAGGAAGGTTCCTTGGTTAATGATTTCACTAGGTTGAAAAGATCCCTGGGCTTACTTAGGGAGCGGCGAAGAATCTCAGTATGGAATTCTTTCCTTTTGGAGTATGTTAATTCACGGTGTGCCTGTAAGTGTGCTAGATAGGCTGCTTGGTCCTCTGTTGAATGTGAGCGTCGCCATCTTCGTTCCAGTTTCCTTAAGTGGTGAAGAGACACCCTTATATCTGCGGAAAACCATGGCTCAGATTTCCTTTTACAGGCTGTTTTGTTGGAGGGGTTTTTTTATTCGTTGAGGGTAGATGAGAGAGCGATCTCAGTGTGTCGTTCCATCTGCTGATCAGCTCATAGAGGTTGTCAGAAGGCTGTTCGAGTATTGGGAGTGCATGTTTTGTAATCTGATCCTTGTCAAGTGGTATGTGGCATCCAGAGTTCACCGAAGATATGTTTGTGTGGCTGGCAGAACAAAGTTCTTGTTGCGAGGGTATTTGGAAAGTGATCAGACTATGGTCTGACCACGGGACGGGAGTGATGACTAGGTCGAGATCATGATCAAGGCTCATATCCATGAGTGGAGAGAAGATGAGATCAAGAGAATTTCCTTTGTGGTGGGTGGGGACCTTTATGATTTGTTCATAGCCAAGTTCTGACATTGCTTCCAGGAAGGTGTTAGCATTGGCATGTTGTAAGGATGCAAGATTGAAGTCACCCATCAACCAATTTAATTTGCGTGGGTTGTCTGGGTTACATGCAAGGTCAATTATGTTGGATAGTTCGTCAGCAGAGGCAGAAGGTGCTCTGTAAATGAGGTTGATAGTGATGTGTGTGTTGGCTATGGTAACTGAGTCTAGTAGTGCCATGGGTTTGGAGGAGATCAATTGAAACTGGAGTTCAGTTTTTGCTAATATGAAGACCCCCCACCCCTTCTACAAACTCTATGGCAGGTGTATATTGAGAAGTTAGGTGGGATGAGTTGGTTTAGGATCACTGTATCTGTTTCTGAGAGCCAGGATTCAGTGACCATTAGTATGTCCAGGTTAAGGTGATCTATGAGATCTGTGATGGCTGGATCTGAGTCCTCACAACCCACCCTCCTCCCCTAGGAGTTCTCTCTCTCTGTTTGTCTCTTTCCTCTCTCCCTCTATCCTTTCACTCAGCTACAAACTTAACTGAAGAGGGACAGTTGGAAAGGCGGGAAGGCAGCGCACATGTGCTGAGGGATGCTCCCAAAAGCGTTCCTATTAGACGTTGGAGAGCATTCCCGCGCAGGCTCCGTCGGTACCGACGATACCCATATGTGAGGACTAAATTCCCGCTGTTCCCGGAAATCACCTGTTACAGGTGAGTAACTACGTTATATGGATAGTGTTGCAGAAAATACATATAACGTTAAATGTGTAAGACATATTTCAAGCTAAATGGCAGATGTACTGCTGACTACTGACTTGGCAGACTGAATTTTTGCCACATTGGGCATCGGGAGCAGATTCAAGTGCAGCCTTTGAGGGATGTTTCCCATTCACAAGGGAAGTCTCCCATCTACCAGTGTCTGGAGCTGGACCACAATATTCCAGTCTGCTGCCGTTACAAAAAATGGCTCTGAGAGGTGCTTGAATCATGTTCCTTTGTCCACCTGGAAGGAAAGAGCAGGAGAGAACGAGGCTGAAGACCCAGAAAGATCATACTCCTAAGAAAAAGCACAGATGATTGCGTTCTCCGAAGAGTCAGTCTTCCTTCTGGGAGATGAAGTTGGATTCACATAGTAAGAGGGAGTACAATAAGAATGACACTGCCAAAGGGCATATTCACCACTTCTCTTGGCACTTCAGTACCATCAGAGCCATAGGATATAAAACCTAAAGAGTACCTACCTACGCAGCCGAAGCTCTTGCAAAAGGGTGCAGCTTCACTGGTGTGGAAATCATAGGCTATCTCTGCACCAATACATTCGGGATTAAAGCCAAACCCCATGTTGTCTACTTTATTTCTATTTTTGGAGAAGAGTACAGCTTCTCTATCAAGTAAGAATAAATGGCTGGGTTTTCTCCAGGAACAAGCAGGAAGTCAGTCCTCACATATGGGTGACGTTGGCGCCAATGGAGCCAGTACAGGGCATTTCCCCAGCTGTCAGAGAGCCTTTGGGAATGCCACCATGCATGCGTGATCCCCTTCCTGCCCAAGGGTGCCATCTTGGTCTCCTTTTTTCCACAGAGCCCAAGAGACATTGTCCTCTATTTCCCCGGAAAAAGTTCTTGAAATCTCTCAAATTCTCCGGTTTGCGAACCGGTTCCCTTCCCACCTCGAGCCAGCACCTTTGGTGCCATCTTTGGCTCTCCTTCACTTTTTTTTCCTCGAAGTTCCTCGACCAGCCTTCGTGCCATTTTTCACCTGGGGGTCATCGACCCCGGTCGGGTCTTCTCCCACCATGACTCTCAGTGAGTTCAAGAAATGCGACCGCTGCAGTCAGACAATTTCAGTTACTGACACCCATGATTGCTATCTTTGCTGCCTGGGTCCAGACCACGACAGCTCCACCTGGACCTGTGCAAGGCCATGATCCCCAAAACAAACAAACAAGCGGTCGGAGTTGCAGGGGAAGCTGTTCCCGAAATCTGACTCTGCCCCAGCTTCTCCATTGCCGAGCCCCAAAGCTGGCACTTCCCATGAGGTCCGGGCTTCCTCAGAGCCCTGTGGTGGTGGCGGCGGCTCCTGTGCGGCCCTGGACCCTCCCAAGAAAAAGAAAGTTACTGAAGCCTGTCAAGATGCCTCCAATGAAACCTGGAAAAGTCCCATGGTGGGACATGGATGACACTGAGCAGCACCCTCACAAAGTCTCAAGACAGGAGTCTTCGCCCAGCGGAGACTGCGCCAGAACCTGTGAGACAGTAGTCCTCCTCGAGGTCACACTATCTGGAGTGCCGGTGTCTGACCCGAGGCCCTCTGTGTCCACATCGGGAGCTGCACAGCCAGCAGGCCTCGAGTCCCAAATGGCGGTCATGGAGCAGAGAATCTCCTCCATCTTGGCCTTGCAGCAGGCATTGATGTCTGGTTTTCCAGCATCATCGGCCCCAACACAGGGCCCCCGACCTCTGGGGAGTCCCCAGGCATCGAGCTGGGCACCGAGCACCATCAGTCTCAGGTAAGTCCCCGATGTCTATCAAGGTCCCGATCACATTCCTTGGGGATCCGGTCTTCCCTGACGAGTTTTTGCGATTCTGACCCCGGTTCCTCGGGGCTACACCCGAGGCCGATTCCTTGATGCCTTCGGGATTCAAATGGGAAACAGAGGATGAGGCCTCTCTGAAGACCTCCCGGCACAGGGATGTCCCTTCCCAGCCATCTCCCCCGGAGCCTCGGCACCATTCCCTGCCTGAAGATGTAGCCTTTCACGACTTCGTCTGTGACATGGCCTGGGCTATTTTGGTCCAGGATGAGTTGGAGGAGGATCCGCACATTGAGGAACAATGAGTCCCCTCGCAAAGAGACTCTCACTGTGCCAGTTCCACCCATCCTCGAAAGGCGGCTACTCAGGATGTGGGAGACCACGGTTTCGATGCCAGTGGTCAGTCAGCACCTGGACGCTATCTACCATGTCCAGAAGGGTCCTGGGTTCCATAAGCAGCAACTCCCCCTCAACTCCATGGTGGTGGAGTCCTCTGCAAAAGCTGAAGAGTCAGACTTACTCTTTGGTTCCCCCTCCAGCAGGGAGGTCTGGGCCCTCGATGCCTTGGGCCACAAGCTCGGGTGCCGGATACAGGCATACAAACTATTCATGGGAATGTACCTGAAAGATATATGTATAAAGTTATATACACCAATATGTATATAGTTATGTTTCAACTAACCTACACAATACCCATTTTGGGGTTGTTGGAAGGTGATATGTTCCATGTATATAGTCTATAGTTCTGTATTGTTAAACATTGTTCTATGTAAACCTAATTGTTCGATGTAAACCACCCCTGATTGCTGGAAGGGGCGATATATAAAATAGTTCAAAGAAATAAAGGCCTGATCCTGGAGCTCTCGGGGTTCTCGGCAGGCCGCGCTGGGGAACCCCTGCAGAGGTTCCAGTCCCTGGCGGCGGGCATCAGAGACTGTTCCAAATTCCTCTCTAGGGCCACCTGCGATGGATTTGAGTCTGCAGCCAGGGTGGCAGCTGCTGGCATCTGTGCCAGGTGGGGTTACAAACCTCAGACCTCAAGCAGTGGGTGCATGAAAAGCTGCTGGACGTTCCCTGCAATGGCGAGAACTTGTTCGGGAAGCTGTTGTCCATCAAGGTGGCTGAAATAGAGGCCGAGGTAGTGACCTAGCAAAGGCTGTCCAGGAAGACTTCGACCTTTCCCAAGAAAAAATCCTCAGGGAAAAAGCCCTTTTCTCCGAGAACAAGCAAAGTCATTCCTCACATATGGGTGACGTCGACGCCAATGGAGCCCACGCGGAGCAAATCCCCAGCTTTCAAAGAAAGCCTTTGGGAATTGCTACCACACATGCGTGGTACCCTTCCTGCCCAAGGGTGCCATCTTTCTCAGTCTCCTTTTTCCGCAGAGCCCATCAGATGTAGTCTGTATCTATCCCGGGAAAAGTTGATTTTTTTGTGCCTTTTGTCCATCTTCGGTTCGCACCGGTACCCTTCCTGCCTCCGGCCTTGGTATCTCGGTATCAGGTCGGTTCCTCTTCCAAGTTTTGATTTTTTTTCTTTCTTGGGGCATCTTTGCACCCATTTTTCCCTCGCTGGCAGCCCGAAGGGTCTTCGACCTGGCTGGGGTCCTTTTTATTATTATTATTATTATTATTAAAGATTTATAAAGCGCTGCAACATACGAAGCGTTGTACAAACATAGAAGAGAGACAGTCCCTGCTCATCAGAGCTCACAATCTAATAAGACAGAAAACAAAATAAGTTACAGAATACAAATAACAAAAATTTACAGGACAAAGTAAGCAAATGTTGATAGATCAAGATAGGGTAAGACAGGACCGGAAAGCAATAGTGAAGAGATGGGGTTATAGTCTGGACTTGAAAATGACCAGGGAGGACGCCTGGCGCACAGAGATAGGAAGACTATTCCAAGCAAAGGGTGCTGCCAGTTGGAAGGCGTGAAGTCTGGAATTGGCAGTACGAGTAAAGGGCACAGATAAACGAAGACTATTAGAAGAACGAAGCAACCGAGAGGGGGTGTAAGGAGAGATGAGAGGTACTGGGGGGCAGAAGAGTGAATACATTTATAGGTGAGGAGGAGAAGTTTAAATTGGATACGGAGACAGATGGGAAGCCAATGAAGCGACATGAGGAGAGGAGTGATGTCGGAAAAACGAGACTGGCGGAAAATGAGTCGAGCAGCGGAATGTTGAATTGACTGAAGAGGAAAGAGGTGGCTTGCAGGGAGGCCGGCAAGGAGAAAGTTACAATAATCAAGACGGGAGGTGATTAAGGAGTGGACAATCAATTTAGTGGTGTCAACAGAGAGGAAGGGGCGAATTTTGGAAATATTGTATAGAAAGAAAACAAGCTTTAGCAATGAGTTGGATATGTGAAGAGAAAGAGAGAGGAAGATATAATACCAAGGTTACATGCTGAAGAAACAGGGAGGAGTACAGAGTTATCAACAGAGAGAGAGAAAGGGGAAAGAGGAGGGGAAGCATTCGGGAGAAATATAAGAAGCTCAGTTTTGGCCATGTTCAGTTTTAAGCGGCGGTGGGACATCCAGGCAGCAATGTCAGAGGCAGAGTGAGATCTTAGACTGGATATCAGGAGAGATAACAGGTGCAGAAAGATAGATTTGAGTCGTCGGCATAGAGATGATAGTGAAAGCATGGGAAGAGAAGGGTGCCAAGGGATTGGGTATAGAGAGAGAAGAGGAGTGGACCTAAGACGGAACCCTGAGGAACTCCTACAGGTAGTGGGGTTGAAGAGGAGGAGCAGCCATTGAAGCACACACTGAAAGAGCGATGGGATAGATTAGGAAGAGAACCAAAATAGTACAGAGTCTTTGAATCCAAGTGAGGATAGGGTGATAAGAAGGTTATGGTCAACAGTGTCGAAGGTAGCAGAGAGATCAAGAAGAATGAGGACAGAGTAAAAGCCTTTGGACTTTGCCAAGAACAAATCATTCGAGACCTTAGTAAGAGCAGTTTCAGTGGAGTGTAGGGGACGGAAGCCAGATTGTAAAGGATCCAAGAGGGTATGAGAGGAGAAGAAATCAAGACAATGGTGATAGACTGCACGCTCAAGTAGTTTAGAGACTAAAGGAAGGAGAGAGATGGGATGATAGTTAGGACAAGTGGGATCAAGTGAAGGTTTTTTGAGGAGGGGTGTAACCACAGCATGCTTGAAAACAGAAAGGAAGGTTGCAGTGGAGAGTGAGAGGTTAAGAATATGAGAAATAGAAGTGACGAGAGATGAAAAGATAGCGCTAAGGAGGTGGGTGGGGAAGGGATCAGAAGAGCAGGTAGCAGGTTTGGAGGAAGAGAGAAGGAGCGATGTTTCCTCGTCAGAGACCATAGGGAAGGAAGAAAGGGTGGCAGCAGTTTGGGGAGGGGAGAAATGGGAAATAGGGGGGGGAAGAGGGGGACTGGAGGGGTGAGTGTGTGGATTTTGTCATGGAAGTAGTTAGCCAAGGTTTGGGCAGAAAGGGAGGGAGGAATTGGGTGGAGGCACACTGAGGAGAGAATTGAGTACAAGAGACAACGAGGATTAGAGGAAAGTGTTAGATTGAGGAAGTAAATTTGTTTGAAAAGCGCAATGGCTGATTGGAAGGAGGCGAGCATGAATTTAAAGTGGAGAAAGTCAGGATAAGAGTGGGATCAGAGCGGGCACAAGAGTGCAGAAAGCGGGCAATAGGGGAGAGCCAAGGCTGAGGAGAAGAATGCCTAACAGGACGGAGGATGAGGGGAGCAAAAGTATCAAGGGTGGAGGAGAGTGCAGTGTTATAAGAGGTCACAGCCTCATCAATAGAGTTGGAAAGCACAGTGGATGAAAGAGATAAGGAGAGAGGAGGAGAGAGCTAAAGGATCAATGGCAAGAAGGTTTCTAAATAGGTTAGTGCAGACAGGACGAGGCGGGGGTGGGGGATAATGAATAGTAAGGCTTAAAAGGTGGTCAGATAAGGGAAAGACAGAGTTACAGAAATTGGAAGGCGAGCAGTAAGAGAAGAAAATTAAGTCAAGGCAGTGACCATATTGGTGAGTGGGGGCAGTGGAAAAGAGTTGAAGGTTATGTGAGGAGGTAAGGGAGAGAAGCTTTAAAGCAGGGGGATCAGAAGAGCTGTCAACATGAATGTTGAAGTCACCAAGAATAAGAGTGGCGAAGGAAGGGTGAAGAAAGGTAGAAAGCCAAGAATCAAAATCAGAAAGAAAAGTAGAGACGGAAATGTCAGGACGATAGATAACAGCAACTCGGAGTGGAAGAGGAGAGAAGAGGCGGATGGAGTGGAATTCAAAGGAGAGAGGGGAATGAGAGTGAGGTGGCATGAGGGTCTGGAAGTGACAGGAGGGAGACAACAGAAAGCCAGTATCCCCACCGCGACCAGTAGGACAAGGAGTGTGGGAAAACTTATAGCCGCCATGACATAGAGCGGCAATGGATGCAGTGTCATCAGAAAGAAGCCAGGTCTCAGGTCAAAGAGGTGAAATGAGCGGGAAATAAAAAGGTCATGAACAAAAGCAAGTTTATTAGAGATAGAATGAACATTCCATAAGGCACAAGAGAAGGGGAGGGCAGACGGGGAGAGGAGGAATCAGAACAAGGTTAGATAAGTTGCAAGAAGGTCTAGACCTAACGTGAGAGAAATAAGGGAGCACAGGAAGCCTAAGAGAGCGAGAAGTACGTCTAGGGAGACCAGAACTAGGGAAGACATAGATAAGGTTCGCTAGATTACGTAAAGGCCTCATTATAACAATATAAGACTTGGGAGTAACATACCCGAAATGAGGAAGAAAGGAGGAGCAGAGTACGAAAGATAAGAAGGACAAATCAAATGTAAATAAAGAATCAAATATAGGGATGGGAGCATATAGAATCAGCAGGTTAGGAAACACGAGAAAGTCGCAAAGTATTGAGAGCATAGTTCAAGTTGCCCAGCATACCAGTGGAGTAGATGTTGCTGGAAGCGGCTAAGGTCCCGCGCCTAAGGGCCATGCCTTTTCCCCCCCATGGCTACCAGCAGGCTCAAAAAGAGCGATCAGTGCTTGAAAAGCATGTCTCTCACTGATTTGCATGACTGCTGCCTCCGGTGCCTCGGCCCGGACCACGATCTGGTGATCTGTGGCCTGTGTAAAAAGATGTCCTTGAAGGCCTTGAGGAGCTGCCAGCAGCAGCAGCATAAGATTTTTCCTGACTCACTCATGCCTCCAAGAGCCAGGACCTCATTAACCAGCATTAACGGGGCTCCAGGATGTTCCAGAGGCTTCCACCTCTGCAGAACTACTGGTGCTATGTTACTGGGTCGTAGCCACTTCCACCGGTACTGACACCCAGGCATCGGCAGGAGCGATGGATAAAAAATCCTCGCTATTGAACGCAGTCTAGCATCCCTCTTAGCAGCTTCAGTACCACTAAGACTGCTACAGACGGTTCAACAGGTATCGGTACCGGTACCAACAGTGCCTGCTTCGACATGACTGCTTCCCCCCATGCCGAGTCTTGAGTCTATCTCGGGTATCGGGGATCATGAACCGAGACATTTCGGTACTGACTTTGAGCGGTACGGATACCATGCGTTACGGGAGCACCTGGTACAAACTGCCTTTGAGTCTTCCGATTCCAATGACTCTGACGATTCTACCGGTACCAGGGCGAACCTACTAGAGGATTCAAACTCCTTCTCCTCAACGCAGGATGTCTCCTCCAGAAGATATGTCCTTCCAGGATTTCATACGTGATTTAGCAAAGGGCCTTGCAATCACTGTGATTCCAGAAAAGGAACCTAGGGCAGAAGAATTAAGAATTCTGCAATACCCTACGGCTCCCAAGGAGGCAGCTATGCTTCCCATTCACAGGATCTTACATGATCTGATGTTGAGAATGTGGGAAACTCCTTTAACGATATCTTCATATTCCCGACGCCTTGACACTATATACCGAGTGCCATGTCCTGGTTTTCAAAAAACTCAGTTACCACACCATTCAATGGTAGTGGAACTGGCCATGCGAAGAATCAAGTGTGCTAAAACACATTCTTCTAATCCTCCAGGCCGGGAATCCAGGACACTCAATGCCTTTGGGCGTCGATGGTTTCAATCCTCCATGCTATCAGCCAGGATCAGTTCCTATATTCTTTATATGGGAATGTTCCTGGAAGAAATCACAAAAGACTTAGAGCTCATTAGCCCTTGTGTCTCTGAGGAAAAAGAGCAGACTACCTTATTCTGGTCAAGTATGCCCAGAATGTCTCTAAATTCATGAACCGTGCTACATTTGATTGCTTTGAATGTATTAGCATTACCTCTGCTATATCCATAGGAGCACGTCGTATTGCTTGGCTTCAAGCATCAGACTTAGAACAGTGGGTGCAAGAAAAGCTGGGAAACATTCCTTGTACAGGAGAAAATCTCTTTGGCAAGGACTGGCAGGACAAGGCTAATTAGCTTGAATCTGAAAATACTACCTTGAACAGATTATCAGTCTACAGCCAACCCAGCAAAGAAGAAAACATTCAAAAAACCCTTTTTCAGTAAAAAAAAAAAAAAAAAAAAAAAAGCCTTACCCAACTTACACCCATCAAAGCCACTGTTTGCTTCATGTTCCCCAGAAGGGGCAACAACAGAACAGACAGCAAAGAAAGCCGCAAGCTCAAAGAGCTCAACCGGCCCAACAGACTCAGCCCTCTCAGGGTCTTTGGCTTCTACCTAGAGAGTCATTCTGCCCCTGAAAGGTCCAGAACCCTTAACCATTCCAGAAAGACTATGCTATTTTGCCAAAAG
The DNA here is from genome assembly GCA_033557465.1 of Ichthyophis bannanicus. Lineage (NCBI taxonomy): Eukaryota > Metazoa > Chordata > Amphibia > Gymnophiona > Ichthyophiidae > Ichthyophis > Ichthyophis bannanicus. The sequence goes on along the minus strand of CM066037.1, from coordinate 531,011,236 downwards.
ATGGCAACAAATAACATCAGAAAACTGGACTCTGTCCATTGTACGACTGGGGGTACAAGCTTCATTTTCTCAACTTGCCCCCGCCTACAATAATAAAACAGTTGAATTCTCAGGCTCCTGCTACCAATCTCTTGTGGCAGGAAGTCGCATCACTTCTTGCTCAAGGAACAATCGAAGAAGTACCTATACCCCAACAGGGGACAGGGTTTTACTCCCCCTATTTTCTTATTCCAAAGAAGACACAGGGACACAGGCCTATACTAGACCTTAGAGAATTTAACAAATATTTGTTCCAAGAAGTTCAAAATGATCTCCCTCAGGACACTCCTACCATACCTTCAAAGTCAGGACTGGCTATGGTCTCCAGATCTAAGAGATGCGTACACGCATATTCTCATCCACTCATATCACAGGACGTTCCTTCAATTCCTGGTCCAAGGAAGACACTTCCAGTACAGAGTTCTTCCTTTCGGACTGGCCTCTGCTCCAAGAGTATTCACAAAATGCATGGCAGTTGTAGCAGCATTTATGAGGACTCTGGGAATATTCGTCTTACCTTACTTAGACGATTGGCTCATTTGAGCATCGACAGCTCCAGAGGCCAGCTTCGCTCTTACTTGAGCAATGAGAATTCTTCAATACTTGGGATTGGTCATAAACCTCCCAAAATCTCATCTCACCCCCCTCTCAATCTCTCGAATTCATAGGGGCTCGTCTAGACACACGGCAGTCAAGGGCTTTCCTGCCACAGCCACACTGTCTACGAATAATACAACTGGCATCTCAAGCATCTATGAAGATGTTCCTTACTGCTCGAGAGATGCTTCAACTTCTGGGACACATGGCATCCACTGTCCATGTGGTTCCCTATGCTCGCCTTCACATGCAAGCAGCCCAGTGGACCCTATCCTCTCAATGGTTACAGGCCTCGGGTCAGTTAATGGACAAGATTAGAAACACCACATGTCTGATTTCATCCCTGCAATGGTGGCAGTCTCTAGAAAACCTCTTCATAGGCTCTCCTTTCCAGCAGCCTCTATATCAGGCCACCCTAACAGATGCGTCCAAGATGGGTTGGGGGGCCCACTTGCACGATCTCTCCACTCAGGGTTTTTGGACCTCACGAGGTTTCCCTTCACATAAACTACCTAGAGCTGAGAGCCATTTTCAGTGCTATTCAAGTCTTTCAGACCCATCTCAGCAACAAAACAGTTTTGGTCCAAACCGACAATCAGGTAGCCATGTTCTATGTGAACAAGCAAGGCGGAACAGGCTCTCTGTCGCTATGCAACGAAGCTTTGCGACTATGGGCCCTCGCCAGAGAGTTGCAAATTCACCTGTTGGCTGTATACCTTCCGGGCATTCAAAACTTTTGGGCAGACACTCGGTCGAATACTGCTGCCACACGAGTGGTCCCTCCACTCATGCCAGCTTGCTCGAGTATTTCAAATCTGGGGAACACCAGATATAGACCTCTTTGCAAGTTCACAGAATGCCAAACTTCCCCGATTCTGTTCCAAAATCCCGGCTCACAACTGTCAGGCAAGAGATGCTTTCCTACTCCACTGGGGTCAGGACTTCCTCTATGCATTCCCACCCATTCCCCTCATTCCCAAAACTTTATTCAAACTTCAGAGAGACAGAGGTCATATGATACTCATAGCTCCATGTTGGCCATGACAAACGTGGTATCCTGTTCTTCTGCGTCTCTCTCAAACCACTCCTCTGGAGTTGGTGAATGCTCCAAATCTTTTGTCTCATGAGGACGGATGCTTACTGCATCCCAATCCCCAGTCCCTACATCTCAGGGCCTGGTTACTGAAAGCCTAGAATTCCAGGATATTAACCTTTCTCAACAAGTAAAGAATATCTTTCTGGCTTCCAAAAAACCTTCCACAAGACGTTCCTATGCTTTTAAATGGAAAAGGTTCTCTGTCTGGTGTTCACTTAACCCCCTTTTGGTACCTGTAGAGTTGCTACTAGAGTATCTCCTCCAATTATCAACTTCTGGTCTAAAGACCAATTCTTTGAGAGTCCATCTTAGTGCTATTGCTGCTTTTCATAAACCTTTTGATGGACAACCTATTTCCTCTCATCCACTTGTATCAAGATTTATGAGAGGCCTTCTCTTAACAAAGCCTCCCATTAAACCACCACCGGTGGCATGGGATCTGAATCTTGTTCTTGGTCAGCTTATGAAACCGCCCTTTGAACCTTTAGCCACTTCAGACCTAAAGTTTCTTTCATGGAAAGTTATTTTCCTAATTACCATCACTTCTGCAAGATGCATTAGTGAACTACAGGTAGTAGCTGACCCTCCTTATACAAGGTTCCACCATGATAAAGTAGCCCTCATGACTCATCCTCACTTTATGCCAAAGTGGTTTCGCTTTTCCATTTAAACCAGTCGGTTTATCTTCCTATATTCTTCCCTAGGCCTCATGCCTCTAGTGCGGAAAGGAATCTTCACACATTGGATTTTAAAAGAGCCTTAGCCTTTTATCTCCAAAGAACTAAGCCACATAGAAAATCTTCTCAGCTTTTTGTGGCTTTTGACTCTAGTCATTTGGGACTTCCAGTTTCCAAAAGAACGCTGTCAAATTGGATTGCAGATTGCATATCCTATACTTATCAGAGTAAAGGACTTTCTCTCAAGGGCCATGTCACAGCTCCCAATGTGAGAGCAATGGCAGCCTCAACGGCTAACCTTCGTTCTGTGTCCATTGATGACATCTGTAGAGCAGTCACTTGGGCTTCGGTACACACCTTCACAGCCCACTACTGCTTAGACAAGGACTCCCGTTGGATGCCTCATTTGGCCAGGCTGTTCTTCAGCATCTCTTACATACTTAATACAAATCCTACCCACCGTCCACGGTTTGGATGCCAGAGGTCCATGGGAGGAAGCATGACCCATCTCACGTGGGTTCGCAGCTTGCTGGGGTCACCCCTTGGCATCTTTCAGCTGGGGAGTCCCCATATATGAAGACTACATTTCTGCTTGTTCCTGGAGGTAGTTTCTCATCTGTAACAGGTGATCTCCGGGAACAGCAGGAATTTAGTCTTCACAACCCACCCACCTCCCCTAGGAGATGTCTCTATCTCTTTCTCTTTCTCTACTTATCTCCTTTGGTCTCAGCTATAAACTCAACTGAAGTGAGAGGTACAGAGGCGGGAAGGTAGCACGCATGCACTGTGGGATATTCCCAAAAGCATTCCTATTGGACGCTGGAGAGCGTTCCCCATATGTGAAGACTAAATTCCTGCTGTTCCTGGAGATCACCTGTTACAGGTGAGTAACTACGCTTTACTGCACAGTAATAATAATGGGTGATTTCAATTACCCCGGTATCGACTGGGTCAGTGTCACGGCAGGACATGCTAGGGAGATAAAGTTCCTAGATGAAATAAATGACTGCTTCTTGGAGCAGCTGGTTCATGAACCGACCAGAGGGGAAGCCATATTGAACCTAGTCCTTAGCAGAACACCAGATCTGGTGCAAGAGATAAGGGCGTTGGGGCCACTTGGCAATAGTGATCATAGCATGATCGTGTTTGATTTAATTAGTGGAGGAGGGGATGGTAAGGAAATCCACAGTACTACCTTTTAACTTTCGAAAGGGAGACTATGATAAAATGAGGAAAATAGTTGAGAGAAAACTAAAAGGAGCAGTTGCAAAGGTTAAAGACTTACATCAAGCTTGGGTGTTGAAAAATACTATCTTGGAAGCCCAGACCAGCTGTATTCCACGCTTTAAGAAAAGTGGAAGGAAGTCCAAAAAACTGCCAGCATGGTTTAAAGATGAGGTCAGAGAGGCTGTTCCAAAAAAGCATCTGTCAGGAAATGGAAAAAAGAGCCAAATGATGAAAACTGGAAACAGCACAAGCACTGGCAAATTAAATGCAAGGCATTGATAAGGCAGGCAAAGGGAGAATTTGAGAAGAAGCTTGCTGCGGAAGCAAAAACGCGAAATAAAGACTTTTTCAAGTACATTCGTAGCAAAAAACCTGCAAGAGTCAGTTGGTCCATTAGATGATAGAGGGGTTAAAGGGGCACTAAGAGGCGACAAGGCGATAGCGGAGAGACTGAATGAATTCTTTGCTTGGGTCTTTACTGAGGAAGATGTAAGGATATTACCCATGACTGAAGTTTTTAAAGGTGTGGAAAAATTGAAGGAAATATCAATACATTGGGAAGATGTATTACAACTATTTGATAAACTGAAGAGTAGCAAATCACATGGACTGGATGGTATACACCCAAGGGTGTTGAAAGAACTGAAATATGAGATTGCAGACCTGCTATTAGTAATCTGTGAACTATTATTAAAATCATCTCTAATACCTGAAGATTGGAGGATGGCTAACGTAATGGCAATTTTTAAAAAGGGTTCCGGGGTGATCCGGGAAACTAGAGACCGGCGAGCCTGACGTCCGTACCGGGAAAAATGGTAGAAACCATCATAAAGAACAAAATTACTGAACATGTAGATGGTCATGGCTTCATGGGAGATAGCCAACATGGCTTTAGACAAGGAAGGTCATGTCTTACTAATCTGTTATGCTTTTTGAAGGTGTGAATAAACAGGTAGACACAGGTGAGTCAGTTGATATAGTGTGTTTGGACTTTCAGAAGGCCTTTGACAAGGTCCTTCATCAGAGACTTTTAGCAAAACTAGAGTCATGGGATAGGAGGCAGTGTACTATTGTGGATCAGGAACTGGTTAAAAGATAGAAAGCAAGAGGGTAGGGTTAAATGGCCAATTTTCCCAATGGAGAAAGGTGACTAGTGGTGTACCCCAGGGATCTGTGCTGGGTCCGCTGCTTTTTGACATATAAGTGACCTGGAAAAGGGAATGAGCGAGGTTATCAAATTTGCAGATGACACAAAACTATTTAAAGTTGTTAAAACCCATGAGGTGGTGGAAAATTGCAAGAGGATCTTGATGAATTGGAAGACTGGGCAACAAAATGGCAGATTAAATTTAATGCGGACAAGTGCATTGTTATGCACCTAGGGAAGAACAACCCAAACTATGGTTACACGATGTAAGGTTCCACATTGGGAGCCACCACCCAGGAAAAAGATTTAGGCGTCATTGTGGATAACTTGTTAAAAACCCTCCACCCAGTGTGCAGCCAAGAGAGCAATTAGAATGTTAGGTATCATAAGGAAAGGAATAGAAAATAAAACAAAGGATATTATAATGCCTCTGTATCATTCCATGGTGCGACCGCACCTTGAATATTGTGTGCAGTTCTGGTCGCCATATCTTAAAAAGGATATAACGTTATTAGAAAAGGTTCAGAGAAGAGCCACCAAAATGGTAAAGGGGGATGGAAGGATACCCCTATGAAGAAAGGCTAAAAAGGTTAGGGCTCTTTAACCTGGAAAAGACGGCTGAGGGGAGATATGGTAGAAGTCTATAAATTAATGAACAAAGTGGAACGGGTAAATGTAGATTGATTGTTTGTCATCAGCATATAGAAAGACTAGGGGACATGCAATATGAAGCTACTGGGTAAACTATTCGACAAATGAGTGAAAAAATGTTTCCTCTTAACGTGTAATCAAACTCTGGAATTTGTTACCGGAGGATGTAGTATTTTATTTTTATTTATTTATTTAACCAGTTTTATATACCATCTTTTCCTTCAATCAAAGTGGTTTACATGTTGCTAGGTATGCATTCGGGTTAGGTGGGGAGAGGTTATTGGGTGGGCACTTGGTAAGGAAGTTTGTGGTCTGTGGAGGTGCCATGAGTTGCTTGGTTGCGATTGTGCTCATATGTTGGTTTGTAGGTTCTGGGAGGGTCCATAGTACTGTATAAATAGTGTGGTTTTGAGCATAGTTTTGAAGTCCTTTGTCACTTGTGGATCTTATGCTGTCTGGCAGAGTGTTTCACATTCTGGTGCGTAGAGCGATGGTGCCCTTCTGGATGTTGTGTGAGTAGTCCTTTGGTGTTCAGGTGGGGTGGCTATCTTGTTATCCATGCTACTTCTCAGTGCTTTTGCGCTGGTGTGTCTGGTTATTAGGTTCTGTAGGACATTCGCTGACATGTTGAGGATTTTGAAGATGTGTAAAAGCTGTTAGTGTAGCTGGGTTTAAAAAAGGTTTGGACAAGTTCCTGGAGGAAAGGTCCATAAACCATTATTAAAAAGGGACCCAGGATATCACTGCTTGACCCAGTACAAGCATTGTGGGAACCTGTGTCATTTGGGGAAACTGCTAGGTACGTATGACCTAGATTGGCCACTGTTGGAAACAGGATACTGGGCTTGATGGACCTTGGTCTGACCCAGTATGGCATATCTTATGTTCTAAGGACTCTGGTAAAAAGCCCTTTTACCCGACGAAGTCCATTGCTTACTGAAAATACCCCCTTACCAGGCCTCCCCAGAACCCCAACAGGGGGAGCAGGCCAAGGGACAGGGGCCTGGCCCAAATAAGCAGAAGGCTCCCAAACCCCAGGCTTCAACTCCAGTCCAGCCTGGAGGGGGTTTTTGACTCCCGCAGCATGGCTCCTCTCCCAACTGGAGCTGGGCAGCCCACAGGAGGTCGACTCGCCTTGTATGCCCACAGGTGGGGAGTCATCACCACCGATTCATGGGCATTACAGGTGATCAAGGAGGGATACCTCCTCCATCTAGCCCAAGTGCCTTCACACTACTTCGCAGGAGAGCCTATCAGGTCTCCCCTTCACCTGGACCTTCTTCTGAAGAAGTTGGCAGGTCTTCTCGAGGACCATGTGGTGGAACCGGTGCCCCACCACCTCAAGGGCAAGGGGTTCTACTCCAGGTACTTCCTCTTGCCATCCTCGACCTGCGCAACCTCAACAAATTCCTGGTGAGGGAGAAGTTCAGGATGCTCTCCCTTGGAATATTGCTGTCTTACCTCCACCAGGGAGACTGGCTGTGCTCCTTGGACTTAAATGATGCCCACACACACATTCTAATCCACCCAAGCCACAGGCAATACCTACGCTTTGTGGTAGGGTGTAATCATTACCAATACAGAGTGCTCCCCTTTGGACTTGCCTAGGCCCCCAGGGTATTCACAAAGTGCCTGGCGGTGGTCGCTGCCTTCCTCAGGCTATAAGGGGATCTTTGTCTTCCCCTATCTCGATGACTGGCTCATCAGGGGCACTACAGCCCCCGCGGTGCAGCAGGCCACAACTCGCACCACCCAGGTCCTGCAGCACTTGGGGTTTGTTATCAACTACCCAAAGTCCAGCCTTTGCCCGGCACAAGATCTGGAATTCATTGGGGCAAGGATCAACACCCTTCAGTCAAAAGCCTTCCTGCCTGCAGATAGGGCAAGCAGGCTCATGGCCCTAGCCAAAGACATAAAGCACCATCCCTCAGTGCCAGCAAGCAAGCATAAAGCACCATCTGCTGCACCACCTCGGGCACATGGCCTCCACGGTCCTTGTCACTCCAGATGCCCGCCTCCACATGAGAACTGCACAGTGGTGCCTCAGGGAACAGTGGTCCTAGGCCATGGGACATCTCCAGGACAGGGTCAGAATGACCAGGTGCCTGGTGCAGTCCCTGACCTGGTGGCTCTTGCCCCATCACCTGGAGGCGGGGATGCCCTTCTAGACCCCTCACCACTCGAGGGTACTCACCACAGATGCCTCCCTGCTGGGGGAGTGGAGGAGTAGCCTAGTGGTTAGAGCACTGGTTTGGGAACTAAGAGACCAGGGTCCGATTCCCACTAGCACTCCTTGTGGCCTTGGGCAAGTCACTTAACCCTCCATTGCTCAAAAAAAAATCCAAGTTATCAATGTCCCTGTTTAATGTACATTTACCAAGTTTGTTACAATGTAAACTGATTGAAATGGTAAAGCGGTATAAAAAAAACCTGCTAAATAAAATAAAAAAAATTGCCATGGATACCACACAAGGAGTTTGGTCCCCAGGCGAGAATGCCCAACAGATCAATCTGTTGGAATTGCGGGCAGTCCATCTCGCCCTGAAGGCTTTCAGGCAGTGCCTGGGCCACAGGACTTTTCTAGTGCAAATGGACAGCCAGGTTGCCATGTTCTATGTGAACAAACAGAGGGGTATGGTGTCCCATGCCCTCTGTCAGGAAGCCCTAGATCTGTGCTCTTATGCAGTCCGGCAGGGCATTCTCCTCAAGGCATTATACCTGCTGGGCCAGGACAACTGGCTGGCCGACATACTCAGCAGGATGCTCCAGCCACATGAGTGGCAGCTGGACCAGGAAATAGACAGAGGGCTCTTTCAGACCTGGAGGGAACCGGTGATGGACCTGTTTGCAAGCCTGGACAATCACCAGTTGCCCCGCTTTTGCTCAAGGCAGCCAACCCCTTTCTAGTCTCATGGTCTGTGGGTCTTCTGTATGCTTCCCCCCCCCCCCCCACGCCTCAGATCGTCAAGACTCTGTTCAAGATCCTTCACGACAAAGCCTGTCATCCTGATAGCCCCACGGTGGCCCAGGCTACCGTGGTTTCCGCGTCTCCTTCAGCTAGCGGTGGAGACCCCCCATTCCTTTGGGGTCAACTCCATGGCTCCTTTCCCAGGAGGGAGCTCTTTTGCATCCCAACCTCGGCTCCTTTTTGCTGACGGCATGGCTGCTGAAAGGGTGACTAGCCCCGCTCCTCCTTCTGAAGGTCGTGGAGGTGGTGTTGCTGGCTTCGCGCAGAGCATCTACCAGACGAGCATACACCTTTTAAGTGGTGCAGATTTGTGCTTTGGTGCGCTGGGCAAGGGGTAGATCCCTTTTCTTGTCCAGTGGTTGTGGTATTGCAATACCTTCTTCACCTCTCCGGGACGGGGCTTAAGTCCAACTCTGTCAGAGTGCATCTCGGTGCCCTAGCAGCGAACCACTATCACATGGACGGAAAGCCGTTCTCAGTTCATCCAGTAGTGTCACGGTTTCTAAAGGGCCTACTCCTGTGGAAGCTCCGGTCTGTCCCCTGGCGATTGAATGGGATCTCAATGTAGTGTTGGGGCAGCTCACCCAGCCGCCCTTCAAACCGTTGGCCACATGCCACCTCTGTTATCTCTCCTGGAAGGTGGTTTTCTTGGTTGTGCTCACTTCTGCCCGGAGGTTGAATGAACTCCAAGCCCTCGTGGGGGAGAGGCCTTATACCAGGTTCTACAAGAATTGGGTGGTGCTTTGCATGCACTCCAAGTTCCTTCCGAAGGTGGTTGCCTCATTCCACCTCAACCAGGAGGTGGCTCTTCCTACCTTCTTCCCCAGGCCGCATGCCAGTTGGGCAGAGGCGGTCCTCCATACCCTGGACTGTAAGAGGGCTCTGTTAGTCTATATTCAACATATTCAGGGTCACCGGAAAGCCTCTTAGCTTTTCGTTTCCTACGACCCCAGTAAGCTGGAGGAGGCGCTGGCCAAGCGAAGGCTGTCCACATGGGTGGCAGACTGTATCGTCCGGGCTTATGAGGAAGCGAGACTTCCGCTGGAAGGCCGTGTTACGGCTCATAGGGTCAGGGCCAAGGTGGCAACAGTGGCTCACCTGCCCTCTGTTCCTCTGGCAGACATCTGCTGGGCTGCCACCTTGTCTTCGGTTCATACCTTTGCAGCTCATTACTGCCTGGATAAGGAGTCCCAATGGGACAGTGCCTTTGGCCAGGCAGTACTCCGTAACTTTTTCAGGGTCTAGGCAACTCCACCATCTGACCCTTCTGTGTTCAGGCTGCCGGAGTGCTACTTTCCTAGGACGCAAGTCATATTTCCCTGGTTAGGGTTTTCATTGCGGCTGTTTGCGGCTCTCGAGGGAGCCTTTTTTGGCTATAGGTTCATGATAGCCTGTAGCTGGGGAGTCCCATATGTGAGGACTGACTTCCTGCTTGTTCCCGGAGAAAGCGTAGTTACTCACTTGTTAACAGGTGTTCTCCGGAGACAGCAGGAATCAGTCCTCACAACCCTCCTCCCTTTGGAGTTGCAGTCCTATTATTTTCATTTGTTTTGCCATCTTTTTAGCTATGTTGTTTGACTGAGCAAGATGGCACCCTTTGGCGGGAAGGGGACTACGCATGCGTGGTAGCAATTCCTAAAGGCTTTCTTTGAAAGCTGGGGATTTTCTCTGCGGGCTCTGTCATTGTCGACATCACCCCTTATGTGAAGACTGATTCCTGTTGTCCCCGGAGAACACCTGTTACAGGTGAGTAACTACGCTTTTCCCAAGGAAAAAGGGCTATTACCAGGCTAGGTCCTACCAGCCTTACTTGGGGCAGCAGCACCAGACCTCACAGCCTAAAGGCCAGGGACATGAGGCCCGGAAGCCCAAGGTCCCCAAGCCTCAGACAGCAGCTCCCACCCAACCAAGGGGAAGCTTTTGACTCCTTAGACAGAGCCTTCCCTCCCCCAAGAGTCCCACCTCAGCCCACAGGGGGGTCAGCTGGACTCATTTGCCCACAACTGGTCCAGCATCACCACGAACAGGTGGGTCTTGCAGGTCGTTAGGGAGGGTTATCACCTCCATTTACAATAGAACCCTCCAGACGTCTTCACAGGAGAACATCACGGCCTCTCTCCCACCAGTTCTTGCTCATCACAGAACTCACAGGCTTACTCGGGAACAGGCCATTGAAGCCTCTACCCCAACACCAATGGGGAAAGGGGTTCTACCCAAGGTATTTACTTGTCCCAAAAAGAACAGGGGCCTCTAGCCCATCCTGGACCTGTGCAACTTGAACAAGTTCCTGGTGAGGGAGATGTTCAAGATGCTCTGCTGCCCTACCTCCACCAGGGAGACTGGCTTTGCTCCTTGGACTTCAAGAATACGTGCACCCACATCCTGGTCCATCCCTTCCACAGACAGTACTTGAGATGCATAGTGGGGGGGGGGGGGGCAGCACTACCAGTACAGGGTACTACCATTCGGCCTCGCCTCCTCTCCAAAGGTCTTCATGAAGTGTCTGGCAGTCGTGGCCGCTCATGTATGTCTCCAGGGGGCTCACATCTTTCCCTACCTGGATGACTGGCTCATCAGAGGCAGCACAGCCCTTGAGCTCACATCTTTCCCTACCTGGATGACTGGCTCATCAGAGGCAGCACAGCCCTTGAGGCCAACCAAGCCACAATGCTTACAATCCACACCCTGCAGAACTTGGGATTAGTCATCAACTACCCCAAGTCCAGCCTCTCCCCAGTTCAAGACCTGGAGTTCATAGGAGCCCAGCTGGACACTGCAGGTCAAGGCCTTCCTCCGGATAGAAAGGGCCCACAGCCTGATGCAGCTAATGGAGGAGGTTCAAAACTGCAGGTCGTTGCCAGCCCACCTGCTTCTCGGCTTGTTAGGCCACATGGCCTCAACAGTTCATGTCACGCCCTTGGCTCGCCTTTCACATGCGAGCAGCCCTGTGATGCCTCAGATCTCAATGGACACAGGAAGGCTGAGAGACAGGGTAAGGGTCACCCACCGACTGTCAACCTCCCTCAACTGGTGGCAGTCCCCGCAACATCTCAAGAAGGGGATGCCTTTCCAAACACCAGCACCACAAAAGGTCCTGACAACAGATGCCTCCCTGGTGGGCTGGGGTGCACATTGCGAGGGCCATTGCACTCAGGGCAACTGATCCCCAGACGAATCTCAGTTACAGATCAGGGCCATCTTCCTAGCCCTACAGGCCTTTTGCTACCTTCTGAGCAACCTCTGTCTTCATACCAACGGACAATCAGGTTGCCATGTTCTGTGTCGTCAATCAGGGAGGCACGGGCTCCTTCTCCCTTTGTCAGTAGGTGGTAGTCCTCCACTCCTTCGCAGTGCGCAACAGCATATGCCTAAGAGCGGTATATGTGCTGGGCCAGGACAGTCTCCTAGCTGACAAGCTCAGCAGGATCCTTCACCCACATGAGTGGGTCTGGATTCCAGGGTAACACAGAGGCTCTTCCGCCTCTGGAGCAGACCTTGGCTGGACCTGTTCACTTCCCCAGACAATGCATGGCTACCCAGATTCTGCTTACCTCAGCCACACCACAGGAGGGTGGTAGCAGATGCCTTCCTTCTCTCATTGTCAAGGGGGCCTGCTTTATGCATTCCCACCGACCCTTCTAATTGCCAGGTGCCTTTTCAAGATCCAGAGCGACCATGCCGCAGTAATTCTGGTTGCTCCCATGTGGCCCAGACAGCACTGGTTTGCCCTGCTACTCTCCTGTCAATGGCTCCCCTGGTGGCACTAGGCTATCAGCCAGATCTTCTGTCACAGGAGAGGGGCTTCCTTCTCCACCCCAACCTGGCATCCCTGATGTTAACTGCATGGATGCTGAAAGGGTAGCACTGGCCCCCTTCAATCTCACAGACGAAGTACAAGAGATCTTCCTGGCCTTCTGGAAATCCTTCACCAGGAGGGCATATGCCTTGAAGTGAAGGAGATTCTCTCTATGGTGTGCAGAACGGAATGAGGATCCCTTCTCCTGCCATCTGCAGCTCATACTGCAGTACCTGCTGCACCTCTCCTGCTCTGGGTTGAAATCTAATTTGGTCAGCAGCTAACCATCATCCTGTGGAGGGGAGACCCCTCTCAAGCCAGCCCCTGGTCTCCAGTTTCCTCAGAGGCCGCCTGCTATTGATGTCCCCCCCTTCCGTCCCCCCTCACTAGAGTGGGATCTCGGTGTTGGTGCTCACAGCTCACCAGACCGCTATTGGAGCCCTTGGCGACTTGCCACCTGAGGGGTATCTCCTGGAAGGTGGCCTTCCTGGTGGCCTTGACATCCACCCAGAGAGTGAGTGAGCTACAGGCCCTGGTGGCAGATCCACCTTATACCAGGTTCTATACAAACAGGGTTGTGCTTTGCAGGCACCCCAAGTTCCTCCCAAAGGTGGTGTCTGTTTTCCACCTCAATCAGGAGGTGGTCCTCCCCACCACCTTCCCACAGCCCTCACTCCAACAAGCCAGAGTCAGTTCTGCATATGTTGGATTGTAAGAAGGCCCTTTCCTATCTACAAAGGACCTAGGCCCACCACAAAGCTCCCCAACTCTCTCTTAGGACTCCAGCAAGCTGGGGCTACCTTTGACCAAGCGCACCCTGTCTACTTGGGTAGCAGACTGCATTGCCCTTGCTTATGAGCGAGCTGGCCTCTCCCTAGAGCGCCAGATCACTGCTCATCATGTGAGGGCTGTGGCCACGTCTGTGGCCAATCTACCCTCAGTGCCGGTGACAGAAATTTTTAAAGCTGCTGCATTTGAGCTGCATAAGTTTGCAGCTCAGTATTGCCTGGAGAGAGTCCAGCAGGGACAGTGCCTTTGGCCAGGCAGTAATCCAAAGGATTCTCTGTGTATAGGCAACTTCTGCCTTCTGACCCTTCTGTGTTCAGGCTACCGGAGTGGTGGTGATGCTAGACGCTGGGGTCTGCAGAGGCTCTTGGTAGGGACTCACCCTCTGCAGCTCATGGTCTCCCTATTGGTAGCCGTTGGTGCTGTCGTGATTTGGTCCCCGGCAGCCTGGAGCTAGGAAGTTCCATATGTGAGGACTGACTTCCTGCTTGTTCCTGGAGAAAGTGTAGTTACTGACCTGTAACAGGTGTTCTCCATGGACAGCAGGAATCAGTCCTCGCAACCCTCCCTCCTCCCCTAGGAGTTGCCTCCTTTACCTTATTTACCTTATTACATCTTTTGCCTAAGCTATGTCATCTGACTGAGCACCCTTGAAGGGGATCACGCATGCATGGTGGCATTCCCAAAGGCTTTCTTTGACAGCTGGGGAAATGATCCGTCCGGACTCCGTCGGTGCCGAGACTTAAAGATCTTAATATCTATACGTTGGAGGAAAGGTGGGATAGAGAAGATATGATAGACGTTTAAATACCTCTGTGGCATAAATGCACAAGACGAGGGCCTCTTTCAATTAAAAGTAAGCTCTGCAACAAGGGAGCATAGGATAAGGGTGAAAGGGGAGAGACTCAGGAGTAATATGTGGAAAGTTTTCTTTACGGAAAGAGTGTTGGATCCGTGGAATAGTCTCCCAGAGGAGGTAATGGAGACGAGGACAGTATCTGAATTCAAGAAAGCATGGGACAAACACAGAGCATCTCTAAAGGAAAAGGGACTATAGTTGTTGATATGGAAGGGCAGACTAGATAGTCCATGTGTTCTTTTTCTGCTGTCATGTTTGAGGAGGAGCGGTTAAGGAAATCCTGCAACACTTTCTTCCCTAATTTTGTCAACCTCTTCTTAGACGATCAGGATCTTCACGCTGTTCTGGATGCCATTGCTCCCATTTAAAGCACTCCTTCTAGCCTAAAGTCTGTCATCCTGTTAGTCCCCAGTCTTTTGGTAGTTAAGAGACAGGCAAGCCAGGCACAGAGGAAATGGTGCAAGAGCAGACTACCTCTGACTACATGTATAGGGAACATCTTGAAAGCTACAAATTAGCAGCTCACAAAGCAAAATTAACCTATTTATCTGCATTAACTCATCTGCATGAGAACCTGACATTATGCCCTAATTTAGCAATTTGCCTGCTTCTCCCATATTAAGCAAATGGCTCTGAGATCACCTATTCTCCATCTTCTTTGTCTTCCTTGAGATCCTCCCCCTTATGCTTGGATTTTTCCGAGGGGTCTAACTCTGTTATTCTTTAATCTTCCTTTAGTATTTTTGAAAGGGCCATCCATATTTTCCTTGGACCCACTTCCTCCTCCTTGGTAAAAGAAACCCTCGCCTTGGGGGATGCTCATAAGCCCAACAAAAATGGATGCCTGCTAACCTCTCCTCCTAACACAGACAAGATCATATGATTTTGCCTTCTTATAGACTGTGTGCTATGCAACATGTCTGGCTGAAAACTTCAAGGGAGGCCCACCTCTGTTCATACATTCTGTCATTCTGTGATGAAATGCTCCAAGCATGAGCCCCTGATGCAAGAAAAACTTGTCTGCAACGAATGATGCCATTATAGAGGAGCATGGGCTATGTGACGTGCTTCAAGCAAATCTAGACACAACAGCTGAGAGAAAATCCGAAGTCTGGACTTTATCCTCAGCCAAGACTGGACAGCACTGAGGTGCAGCTTGATTCATATGACCAGCAGCCAGACATGGTGCAGAGAGATCTTGAGAACCTGGCTTAATAAAACCGCAAAGGTGTGTGAATATGCTGTAGTTTTTGGACCCCTTTATTCCTCAGGTGCTCTAGGTACAGTTGATAAGCATCTGGAGTTGGAGAGGGTCCATCAAGCTTCTTTGCACTTCATTCGCAATAGCAGACAGCTGCAGCCAGTATTGATGAAAGTGCTATGGTATCCTCACACTCTGCAAATTTTGCAGCATGCTAAAACCAGATCTCCAGTTGCATATAAA
Source organism: Ichthyophis bannanicus (assembly GCA_033557465.1). NCBI lineage: Eukaryota > Metazoa > Chordata > Amphibia > Gymnophiona > Ichthyophiidae > Ichthyophis > Ichthyophis bannanicus. The sequence goes on along the minus strand of CM066037.1, from coordinate 530,995,949 downwards.
GGTAACAATATTTTTTGTTCTGGGACTGGCAAAATCTACAGTGCATAGTAGGGTTATTTGTTGGCTTTTAGCCTCTGCTAAAGCTATGGATGCAGAGTATGGCCGCCTGTACCCAGCGTGCGTGCAAGTCACCTAACTGCAGCTCTTCTAAGATATTTGACCCTACGGACCTGCCAAAATATATAGATGAACAAGCAGGACCAGTGGCATGAATTGCCTTTTGCTGAGCAGAATTGCTGAATGCTTCATTGGGCTTTCTGATGAGCATTTTGAGACCCTGTAATAGTTAGATGCAAAATTTCCAACAGGGAGGTAAAATCTCTTTAATTTTTGGGCTGCAGGAGGGAACCATTATGGAATCTGTTCATTTTTATTTGATTTGCTTTCTGACCAGATGACTTGGGGGAAGCACCTTAAAGAGGTGTGAATGTGGTCCCTGTTTTGCATGTTATTTGTTTAATAGTATTTTCCTACCCTTCACTTTGTTTCAAGCAATTTCTCAGCCCACCTGGGTTTCAAGGAGACCCAGAAGTTGTATAAAGGGTGGGTTGGGGAATGCTGCTGTGCACCTGCTAAGGGGAAGAAAAATGGGGTGGTAGTCTTTTTTAGGAAGGCAATTGGGATTCATGCTCTTTTGTAATGTGGTTGAAGCTAATGGTGAAAATGGGGAATGCAGCAATCCTCAACATCTGCAGCATTAATAAAGATGATCTGAGCTTTGCCTCACTTTTCTCAGAAGGGACATCAATCTTTCCCTGCATCCATGTATAGATCAGCCAAGCTTTCTTCTTCTGGACCTCGGAGAGCTTTCATCTCGAGTAGTGGGTTGATTGACCCATGGCAGATTTGCATCCTGCTGGCACAGGTTTTATCTGATTTCATTTTTTTCTGCATTCCATCAAGAGCTGCTAATGAATTGATTTGTTGCTTTCAAAGGATTTAGTACTTTTGGTTGCTGATGCAAGAATTCATAATATTTTAATTTTGGGTCATGCAAGATTGCTAGACCCATTGGCAGCATTAAAAATCCTGTTTGGATTCCTCAACTCAAGATCACTGTACAATCCTGTAAGAATCCTCAACCCAGGATTGCTGAACGATGTCTTTCTAGCTTGGTTAATTACTTGGACTGCTGAATTTTTTCAAAGTCCCAGACCATATGGGACCTGTAAAAGCTTTTCTGAGGAGAGGTGGTTATGTGGTGAATAAGTACTGGCTGCTATGGCAGGATACTGTTTGCTTGAAAATGAAGTCCAGCAATTTACCCCTTTTAATTTCTTGTTATTGACTAAACTTCTATATAATAAAGTGATGGGATGCTGTGTTTCAGGGGAGTACTAAAGCTGATTGCTTTTTGGCCATTATCAAGGGACATAGTGAGTAGTGGTCTGTGCCATTAAGAATGGGGCTGGGGGCCTGCCTTTAGTGAATGATAAGATATTGCAGCAATTTTGGCTTTACTACTTTCTATATGCTTCAGAGGGTGAGGTGGTCAGGGGTGGGGTCTGTCAGTAAGGGTGATCTGAGGTGAAGTGCTGCACTTAGATGACTCGTTTGCTCCCACACTAGTCTGGAATAATAATCAGCACTATGAGAAAAATAAAACCTTGTAGTAAAATTTAGTGTGACTGTTTTTACATTGGGAGCAATTTAAAATTCAGCCTTTTACATCTGTATTGTATGCACACCATGGCTTTACGGCACTAAAAATTCTTCCTACATTGGCCCCTTATCTTCTGAACCCTCTGGAAAAACTTGAATGAAACTTGCTGAAAAGGTGAGAATTAAATTCAACAAAAAGGGGAGTGAGATTTAAAGGAGAATACATGGCTCATAGAAAGCAAACCCTTTGTTTTGCCATATACATTCATTGTAGCTGTCTCGAAAATCCAGTGGGCTGGGGGGGGGGGGAGGGTCCCAAGAGCAGGTTTGAGAAGCTCTGACATGAAAGATTTCACATAGGTCGTGAATGCAGCAGGTCTCGGACACAGGACTGAATGGAGCTGCATTTATTTTTCAGGAGTTCTTCCGAACTGTCAATCTCCAGGAACAAGCAGGAATGTAGTCTTCACATATGGGTATCGTCGGTACCGACGGAGCCTGCGCGGGAACGCTCCCCAGCTTCCAATTAGGAAGCTTTTGGGAGCATCCCACAGCGCCTGCGTGTTGCCTTCCCGCCTTTCCCAACTGCCTCTCTCCAGTTCTTCGTTTTCAGCGGAGCCAGCAGGTCGTGTTCCTGTCACCGCAGAAAATTATTTTCCTTATTCTTTTTTGTGGTCGCGTCTGCCTTCCTTGACGCTACACCGGTACCGCCGGTGGTTCTTTTCTTCTTTAAAAAAAAAAAAATATATATATATAGTTTTCTTTTTTTTCCACTTTTCCAGGTGCACGCGCCATTTTGGGCCTTAGGCCCAAAATTTCCTCCATCATGGAGAAACCCGCCTCGGGTTTTAAAAACTGCACCAAATGTGGTGGTACCATCTCCGTCACCGACACCCACGAGTGGTGTCTTAAATGTTTAAGTCCTGACCACTCCATCTCTGAGTGCATGGCTTGTGCCATGATGTCCAAAAGGGGTCGACAAAACCGAGCTGCCAAGCTCAGTGCCCTTTTTGGCATCGATGTCTTCCAGGGCTTCGTCTTTCTCCCATGGATCTCGGGTAACTAAACGTAAGTCCCGCCGGTCCTCAAAGGGTAGATCTCCTTCCAAGCATCGAGATGCCTCTGGCATTGCCCTTGAGGGTTCCATACCGGCAAAGTTGCCCCGGCGGGAGGCTTCGGCTTCCAAAGCAATATCGGGGATCCAGGATGTTCTTGAGGCCTCGACCTCGGCAGAACTACTGGTGCCATGCTCTGGGGTACCGGCTTTTTACGGTACCGACACCCAGGCATCGGCAGCGTCGATAGACCAGAGGTTTCTGGCTATTGAATGCAGTCTGGCGGCTCTCCTTGTGGCATCGACACCCTCGGAACCGCGTCAGACAATTCAACTGGTACCGGTACTGATAACATCGACATCGGTATCGGCTTTGCCGGCACCCAGTCATGCGATGCCTTCTGGTACCAGTACACCTGTACCGATTACCCCCAGTACCGACTTCGGTCGGTACGGGTATCGGGTTCTTCAAGAGCATCCGGACAGACGATACTTCGAGTCCTCGGAGGACTCCAAGGATTCTGATAGCTCTGCCGGTACCGGGATACTTCTCCCGGAGGAGCCTTCCTCTCCTAAACGTAGGATGTCTCCTCCAGAAGATATCTCTTTTCAAGATTTCATCAGGGACGTGGCTCGTGGGTTGTCCATTACTGTGACTCCTGAGACAGATCCCAGAGCTAAGGAGTTGGAGATTTTACAATATCCAAAAGCTCCTAAGGAGGCAGCTACCTTGCCTATCCATGAGATTTTACATGATCTCATGTTGAGAATGTGGGAGACACCTTTCACCACCTCTCCACACTCTTGCAGACTGGATACCATGTATCAAGTCCCTCCTTGTCCTGGCTTCCAGAAAACTCAGCTTCCCCACCACTCTATCGTGGAGTCAGCTATGAGAAGGATCAGGAGTGCAAAGAGGCATGCCTCTAATCCTCCAGGACGTGAGTGTAGAACTTTGGATGCCTTTGGATGTCGTACTTTCCAGGCTTCCATGCTTTCTGCTAGGATCAGTTCCTATATTTTATATATGGGAATGTTCCTTAAGGAAGTCACAGGAGATTTAGAGGTTTTGAGCCCTCTTCCTGAGGATAGAAGGCAGGATTTTCTCACACTGGTCAAACATGCCCAGGATGTGTCTGTCAACCGTGCAGCTTTTGACTGTTTTGAGTGCATAAGCAGAACCTCTGCCACTGCCATAGGTGCACGTAGAATTGCCTGGCTCCAGGCATCCGATTTGGAGCTCTGGGTGCAGGACAAACTGGGCAATATCCCTTGTAAAGGTGAAAATCTGTTTGGCAAAAATTGGCAAGAAAAAGCCAATGAGATGGATGCTGACAACTCTACTTTGGATAGGTTATCCAAGGGCACAGCTGATCCTACCAGAAAGGCTTCTTGAAAGATTTTTTTCTTCTCGAAAAAGAAGGTTTTATCCCTCTTATTCCCAGCAGGGATGTTCTGCAGGTCAGCTTGTCTGAAAGGGTCAGCAACCACCTAAACAAAGAAAAGCAAAGCAAAGACTGCCAAGCCTCAACCGTCTCAGCAGTCTCAGCCTCCCCAAGGCCTTTGACTTTCATCTAGAGAACTTAGACTTCCTGGTCCTCAATGGTCCAGAGCCTTCCACCATTCCAGGAAGGTTATGTCACTTTGCCCCCAGATGGGGGCAGATAACAGCAGAGCATTGGACACTCCATTATAAGAGAGGGGTACAAACTGCACTTTCTGTGCATGCCCCCTCCCACAATGGTAAGACAGTTCAATTCATAGACCCCTCTCATCAACTTGTTAGGTCAAGAGGTCACTATGCTTCTTGCCCAAGGGGCAATAGAAGAAGTACCCATTCATTAACAGGGTACAGGGTTTTACTCCCCCTATTTCCTTATCCCAAAGAAAATAGGTGGATACAGACCTATTTTGGACCTCAGAGAATTGAACAAATTCCTGTTCAAAGAGAAATTCAAGATGATTTCTCTAGGAACTCTGCTGCCATACCTTCAGAGTCAGGATTGGCTTTGTTCTCTAGATCTCAAGGATGTGTACACTCATGTTCTCATCCATCCAACTCACAGAAAGTTCCTTCGGTTCCTTTTTCAAGGGATGCACTACCAATACAGGGTGTTCACGAAATGCATGGCTGTGGTAGCAGCATTTCTCCGCACTCTAGGGATATTCGTCTTCCCCTATTTAGACGACTGGCTCATTTGAGCCCCATCAGAGTCAGAGGCCAGGACTTCTCTATCTTGCACAATGCGTATCCTTCAGTATTTGGGTCTGGTCATAAACATCTCAAAATAGAGTCTAACGCCCACTCTGTCTCTAGAGTTCATAGGAGCTTTGCTGGATACCAGAGAAGCAAGGGCCTATCTTCCCCAGGCCCGTTGCCTTCGCATGGTGCAGTTAGCTTCTCAAGCAGTGCTGAAGCCTCATCTCACTGCCCGAGAAATGCTACAACTACTAGGTAACATGGCATCTACCGTGCATGTGGTTCCTTATGCTCGCCTCCATATGAGAGCAGCCCAGTGGACTTTATCCACTCAGTGGACCCAGGCATTAGGGTGCCTGGCAGACAAAATAGCAAACACAAATCGCCTTATTTTGTCCCTCCAATGGTGGCAGTCCACTCAAAACCTGTTGCTGGGGTCCCCATTTCAACAACCCTTACCCCAAGCAACTCTCACAACAGATGCTTCTCCGATGGGTTGGGGAGCTCATCTGCAAGACCTCTCCACCCAAGGCACCTGGATTCCACAGGAGATTCATCTACATATCAATCTCTTGGAGCTCAGAGCAATCTTCCTTGCTCTTCGAGTGTTCCACACCCTGCTCAGCTACAAGACAGTCCTCATTCATACGGACAATCAAGTAGCCATGTTCTACGTGAACAAGCAGGGGGGAACAGGCTCTCGGTCACTTTGCAATGAAGCTTTGCGACTATGGGCCCTCGCCAGAGACCATCAGATTCATCTCCTGGCAGTGTATCTTCCAGGCATACAAAACTGTTGGGCAGACAGACTCAGTCGAGTTCTGCTTCCACACGAATGGTCTCTACATGCAAACCAGGTGGCCAAGATTTTTCAAATTTGGGGAACCCCGGACATAGACCTCTTTGCAAGTCCGTTGAATGCCAAACTTCCCCAGTTCTGTTCTGGCTCAGGGCTCTCAGGCCAGGGATGCTTTCCTCCTTCACTGGGGTCAAGACTTCCTGTATGCCTTTCCACCCATTCCCCTGATTCCCAAAACCCTGTTCAAGCTTCAGAGAGACAGAGGCCATATGATTCTCATAGCTCCACATTGGCCATGGCAAGTGTGGTACCCTCTGCTTCTACATCTCTCTCAAGCTCCCTCCCTGGAGTTAGGATCTGCTCCAGATCTCCTGTCCCAGGAGAACGGAATGTTATGGCATCCCAATCCCCAGTCTCTGCATCTCAGGGCTTGGTTGCTGAAGGCCTAGATCTTCATGATCTTAACCTCCCTCAGCAAGTAAAGGATATCCTTTATGCTTCCAGGAAGCCTTCCACAAGACGCTCTTATGCTTTCAAGTGGAAAAGGTTTACCATATGGTGCTCACAGAAGAGTCTCAACCCCCTTGCGATACCTTTGGAATCATTCCTGGAGTATCTCCTTCATTTATCCAATGCAGGACTTAAGACTAACTCAGTAAAAGAGTCCATTTGAGTGCTATTGCAGCTTCTTTCAAGCCTCTAAATGGACAGCCTATTTCCTCCCATCCTCTTGTAGCAAGATTTATGAGAGGCCTTCTTCTAACTAAGCCTCCCATTAGGCCACCACCTGTGACATGGGACTTAAACCTTGTTCTTGGTCAGCTTATGAAGCCACCTTTCGAACCCTTAGCTACTACCTCATTGGAATTTCTTTCTTGGAAAGTTATCTTTCTCATGGCAATCACATCAGCATGTCGCATCAGTGAGTTGCAGGCACTAGTAGCTGATCCACCTTATACAAGGTTCCATCATGACAAGGTAGTCCTTAGGACTCATCCACACTTTATGCCAAAGGTGGTCTCGCCTTTTCATCTTAATCAAGCAGTCTACCTGCCTGTGTTCTTTCAAAGACCTCATGCATCAAATGCAGAAAGGAATCTTCATACTTTGGACTGTAAAAGAGCTTAGCCTTTTACTTGCAAAGGACACAGCAACATAGAAAGTCCTCTCAACTCTTTGTTGCTTTTGATCCTTAATATTTGGGACTTCCAGTCTTCAAGAGAACACTGTCCAACTGGATTGCACAGTGTATTTCCTCTGCCTAGCAGAGTAAGAACCTTTCTCTGGAGGGCCATGTCACAGCTCACAATGTGAGAGCCATGGCAGCTTCAATGGCTCATCTGCACTCTGTGTCTATTGACGACATCTGTCGAGCAGCAACTTGGGCCTCCGTTCATACCTTCACAGCCCATTACTGTTTGGACAAGGACTCCTGCCGGGATGCCTTGTTTGGTCAGGCTGTTCTCCAACACCTGTTCCATACCTAATCAACTCCTACCCACCATCCCTGGTTGGATGCCAGGGATCCATGGGGGGAAGTGGAGCCCTTCACAGGGACACACAACTTCTGGGGTCTCTCCCTGGCATCTAAAGCTAGGGAGTCCCCATATGTGAAGACTACATTCCTGCTTGTTCCTGGAGATAGCATAGTTACTCACCTGTAACAGGTGATCTCCAGGGACAGCAGGAATTTAGTCTTCACAACCCACCCACCTCCCCTAGGAGTTGTATCTCTCTATCTCTCTCTTTTTCTCTCTCCCTCTCTCTCTCTCTTTGTCTCAGCTTTAAACTGAACTGGAGAGAGGCAGTTGGGAAAGGCAGGAAGGCAGCACGCAGGCGCTGTGGGATTCTCCCAAAAGCTTTCTAATTGGACGCTGGGGAGCGTTCCCATGCAGGCTCTGTCGGTACCGACGATACCCATATGTGAAGACTCAATTCCTGCTGTTCCCGGAGATCACCTGTTACAGGTGAGTAACTATGCTCTCAGGCAGTGGAATGGGGTGGGCCACAGCAGTTATGCCCCAGCAACGTTTAGTCAAACAAGGGACAGGGGTAGAATTGAGTCAGAAAAGCAGTTGCAGTGCCCCTGAAGTAGCAGTAGTGTGTGGAGTGCCACGGTCCTCCTGAAACAAGGCTGACTGACTGTTTTGTTTCAATTTGCAGGCAAACGTCCAAAGAAAGGAATGGCAACAGCAAAACAGCGACTTGGAAAGATCCTGAAGCTGAACAGACAGTGTCACACACGGTTCTTTGTTTGATGTCACAGTGGCCTTTTCCCGGGGGCAGCAGGGCCTGGAGCCGCTGCTGTTCTCCTGGGTCCGGGCGGCAATGCCTGAAGAACAAAGAGCCCCACCTGCTCAGCAATAACCAGGGAAGGGGCAGAGGCAGGCAGGACAGAGTCTCAGCTAATTCTTTCAGGTGGTGGGCGCAGAGTAATTTATATTCCACCGATTTTTAATTGACTGCTTTATCATTCATTCACTTTTATTTTTTTTAAATAACTATTTATTTGGAAGCCTCATGTGAGGCCTCCTTTGTAAGAATTTGGGAATGTGAATGCTGGAATTTGTCTGAGCCTGCTATGGCCTCTGCATCATATTCAGGGTTTAGGCTTAAAAGATGCATTCTTTTAATTATTTTAAATTAAGACATGACATGAAATTCATATTTTTATTTTATATTTCTAATTATTTACCAGGTTTTGTTTTGTTTTAATTTTTTTCAGTCCCTGATAAGCTACTGGTGTGGTTTTTGCTAGTGGAAGTTGTAAGGTGCACTCTGTATGCTGTCTTATCGCCTCCCTGGCCAAACTGTCCTCCGTGGAACAGTTGCCAGTATCTACAGGTGTCTTAAATGTGCTGTAAACACCTCCCATTGCTTTATTTCTGTCAGCTTTACACACATACACTGGACTCCAGGGTGCCTAGGCTGTAAGTCACATCGCACGCTGTATGTGAAGCACCTGGGTATCTATCTGAATGGTGTCTTGCTGGTGTTGAGAGAAGCAAAAGGACTGATGTTTAAAAGCCATCTAGCATGTAGTGGGTATAGTGTTTCTTGTATGCTGCTCTTTGACTGGTTGTACTATCACCTTCCTCATGGAACCCATTTTCATGGAGCTGTTCACTAATTTTCGAGCTCTTATTCTCAAATTAATGTCAGTCATTAGTCTCAGAAATATTACTAATAGTTTAATTTGGGCAAGCAATTATTTACTTTTAAATATCATTCATCCCATTGTGTATTAGGAAAAACTTGAAGTGGTTGGTATCCGAAGGAGAAAATTCTTTCCTATGTGGGACTTGGCAGTTGTTTCTTGTAAATATCTTGTACAGTCTCCTCTTGAGATATCATCTCTAAGCTGGCATGCTCTCTCCACTCCAAGACGAATACTATTGGCCATTCCACTCTTTCCTCCCAGTCCTACTGTTTCTCCCCTTTGTAAGTATTCTGCTTCCATTGCATCCTAGTAAATAGACCAGACATGCTCATTCTTTTGTGCTGGAACTGAAATGAGGCCTGATGCCAGTTCACTGTTCTGTTAGCTGAAAGAAGAAAATTTGGGGTTTACTTTGTGCTATTTCAGTGGGGCATAGTTGGGCATATGAAAGTGGCCTCTCTTGTTAGAGAACTGTAGTCAGCAACTTGTAAAACAACTTATCAAGACCTTCTTAGCATGACATTCAATATGGTGGAAAAGCTGCACTCAGTCAACCATGAATATTGATTTCCATCTCGGTCTTGAAGATCTCAACTTTACCACTGTAGCATGTTCCAGCTCATCTAAGAAAATAGATTATAGAACCCCAAGTTGCCCAAAAAGCATTTAAAGTGAGGAGGTATGAGCAGGAAATCACTGGGCATGTGCACTTTATTCAGTGTTCTGTATGAGCTGTGGGTGCACCCTTGTACTCTAAGTCAACCAGCCAAAACGTTGAATAGACTGCAGGAGAAAGTTAGTCAAAGACAATATGAGAGGTGGGTGGGAGCTACAGCGACAGTGGTGGATCCTAGGCATGTCGTCGCCTGTACACAGCTCAGGAGGCTTTCAATGTAAATAGCTGACTTTAGATTTGTATTTTTCTGTACTATAAAATTAAATATTGAACTGTTCCCCTTTTTTCTGAGCAGTTTGCAGTGATGAAATAAAGGATGGCTGTGGGGGTGGGAAAGCACTTGTTTATAGACACCAGCATCAAAAGCTGGGCCCCCTGAATAGCGACTAAAACTAACATCAAAATGATCAGCACAGCTCCGGGCTCCCTTTCCATTCAGCACAAGCCAGAGTCTGTCATGGAGAGATCCTGGGTCATGCTCTGCTCCTTTCTACCCCTTCTAAGGAGGACTGATGCACTGTTTTTGAAGCTCACCTCCTACCACCAAAGCAAGAGTACATACAAATTCATGGGAAGGATTTATCCAAGCCCTGTGCAGGCTCCCAGTGATACATACAAAGCATGAATACAGCACAGACAACTGAAGAGCAACTTGTCACTAGATTCCCATGTGCGAGGCTCACTAATACACAAGGCATGGGTGAATGTGGCATAGACAACTTAGACTGGAATTTTAATAGATGTAAGAAACATAAGTCTAATAAAGGAAGTAGACCATGAAGTGGGCAGATTGATGAGCTGCAGCATGTACAAAGGCAGCAGAATAAGTGAGCCACCAGGGCCATAGCCTCAACAGCATTTATAACTAAGAGGTTTGTGGGACAGCGGTGGAATTTGGTGTTTGTAACCAGTTCCAGGGCCAGATTTAAGATACTGGCAAACAAAGGGAGAACAGGGGAGGGGTGAGGAAGGGTGGTGTCTCCTCCAGAGGTGCTAAAGCATGATCCTGAAGCAAGCAGAATCGGGATCGTATGTAGCCCAGGTGCTTGGTGCCTTCAAAATTTCACACACTAGGTAGGCACTTGCATATACCAAAATCTAAGTTGGCCAGTCCCGGGAAGGCCTCACTGTGGTGTTGTGACATAAGAATTTAGTTTACAGTAACAGAATAGTACCATCTTAGTGGCATGTGTTCTGCAGTACCATCCAGAGAATCTAAATCCAATTTTTGATCTGATCAGGACTTGGGATACTGAGGAGACTGTTCGTAGCCCCAGGAATATGGTGGAGGAAAATCTCTAATTGCATGCCTGGAGCACCTACTGACCAGACGTGGGTCTGCATTGACCAGTTTCTGGATAGATGTAGTCCCTGGCCAAGGACTGGTACTACATTGTCTAAGTGGACTTGGTAAGGAATGTAAAATAAGGGGAAAACCCTGAGTAGCTTTGAATAAAGGCATATTTGGAGTCGGGAGTGATCCCAAAGGATTGGAAATGGGCAGATGTGGTTCCTATCTACAAAAGTGGAAGAAGAGAATTGGTAATTATAGACCAGTTAGTCTGATGTTTGTGGTGAGCAGACTAATGGAAACGCTACTAAAGCAGATGATGTAGTTTCTGGAATCCAAGGGATTTCAGGATCTGAGAGAGCATGACTTGACTAGACTTAGTCTAATCAGATGAATCTCATTGATTTCTTTGACTGGTTGACCAGAGAATTGGGTTGGGGGAGAGCACTAGATGTGGTGTACTTAGATTTCAGCAAGGCCTTTGACACCATTCTGCATCGGTGATTTATAAACTGGGGTGCCTTTGGGATGGACCTTAAAGTGACTGACTGGGTAAGAAACTGGCTGTGTGAGAGGCACCAGAACATAGTAGTAATGGAGTTCACTTTGAAGATTGGAGTGTTACCAGTGGCATGCCATGGATCAGTCCTTGGTCCTGTTAACATTTGTGTGAGCAATATTGTGGGAAGGTCTGTTGGAAAAGGAATGCCTCTTTGCAAATGATACCAAAATCTACATCAAGGTAGATACTGGAAGGCGTGGATAATATGAAGAGGGATCTAGCGAATCTTGAAGAATAGTTGAGAATTTGGTAGCTAAGATTTAATGCTAAAAAATGCAGGGTACTTGTTTGAAAGAAGAGCAGGACCTTGGGAGTGAGTGGGCTGAATGGGTAGAAAAGGTGATGGCAAAAGCCAGCAGGATGCTTGGGTGCATAGGGAGAGAAATGGCCAGCAGGAAAAAGGAGGTTGATAGTGCCTTTGTATAAGTCTCTAGGAGACCTCCTTTTGGAGTAGTTCAGTTCTGGAGACTGCACCTTAGGATGGAGTCTGTCCAAAGCACAGCTACTAAAATGGTCAGTGGTCTTTTGTCATAAGTCATATGGGGATAGACTTAAAAGATCTCAATATGTATACTTTGGAGGAAAGGTGGGAGAGGGGAGATATGATGAACATTTTAAATACTTCTATGTTATTCCATGAACAGGAGGTGGCTGCCTTCCCAATGAAAAGAAGCTCTGGAACCAGAAGCCATATGATTGTGGAAGGGACAGACTCTGGTTTAGTCTGAGGAAAAGGATAATGGATGCATGGAACAGCCTCCCAGTGGAGGTGGTGACGTGAAATGTATTTGAATTCAAGAAAGCATGGGACAAATGCACAGGATCTCTGAAGGAGAGGGAAGGGATTGTAGAACTTAATGGTTCTCATGGATGGCAGACTAGATAGGTCATATGGTGTATCTCCAGGAACAAGCAGGAATCTAGTCATCACATATGGGTATCGGTACCGACGGAGCCTGCGCGGGAACGCTCCCCAGCGTCCAATCAGAAAGCTTTTGGGAGCATCCCACAGCGCCTGTGAGCTGCCTTCCCGCCTTTCCCAACTGCCTCTCTCCAGTTCTTCTTTTTCTGCGGAGCCAGCAGGTCGTGTTCCTGTCACCGCAGAAGAATTTCCTTATTTCTTTCTTTTTGTGGTCGCGTCTGCCTTCCCCGACGCTCTACCGGTACCGCCGATATTTCTTTTCTTTTAAAAAAAATAATAATGTATCCATTTTTTCCTTTCTTCAGGTGCACCTGCCTTTTTTGGGCCTTAGGCCCCAAAAATTTCCTTAACATGGAAAAACCTGCTTCACGTTTTAAAAAGTGCACAAAATGTGGTGGTACCATTTCCGTCACCGACACCCATGAATGGTATTTAAAATGTTTAGGTCCTGACCACTCCATTACAGATTGTGTGTCCTGTTCTGATGTCTAAAAGGGGTCGACAGAACCGAGCTGCTAAGCTCAGTACCCTGTTTCCCTCTGATGTGGCTTCGGTGGCATCGACGTCTTCCAGGGCTGCTGCTGCTTCCCGTGGATCTCAGGTAACTAAACATAAATCCAGCCGGTCCTCGAAGGGTAGATCTCCTTCTAAGCATCGAGATGCCTGTGGCGTTGCCCTCGAGGATTCTGCACCGGCAAAATTACCCCGGCGGGAGGCTCCGGCTTCCAAAGCACCATCAGGGTTCCAGGATGTTCTCGATGGCTCGGCCTCGACAGATCTCCTGGTGCCATGCTCTGGGGTACCGGCGGTTCCCACCGGTGCCGACTTCCAGGCATTGGCAGCGTCTACGGACCAGAGAATTCTGTCCATAGATCGCAGTCTAGCGGCTTTCCTTGTGGCATCGACGCCCTTGGTACCGCGACAGACAACTCCATCGGTATCGGTATCGCAACCGGTACCGATAGCATCGACATCGGCATTGATGCCTGCTATGCCAGTACCCTGTCCTTCGATGCCCGCTGGTACCGATTCCCCGGTACCGGTTATTCCCGATACCGATTTTGCTCGGTATGGGTATTGGGCTCTGCAGGAGCATCCAGACAGGCGATACTTCAATTCCTCAGAAGATTCTGAGGACTCTGAAAGTTTTGTCAATGCAGCGATGATACTTCCACAGGAGTCGTCCTCCCCTAAACGCAGGATGTCTCCTCCAGAGGACATGTCTTTCCAAGACTTCATCCGAGAGGTTGCTCGGGGCCTGTCCATCACTGTGGCCCCTGAGACAGAGCCAAGGGCCAAGGAGTTGGATATTTTACAATATCCCAAAACTCCTAAGGAGGCAGCTACCCTACCCATTCATGAGATTCTATATGATCTCATGTTGAGGATGTGGAAAACACCTCTTACCACCTCTCCTCATTCTCGTAGGTTAGATACTATGTATCATGTCCCTCCTTGTCCTGGCTTCCATAAAACTCAGCTTCCTCACCACTCTATTGTGTTGGAATCTGCTATGAGAAGGATTAGAAGTGCAAAAAGACATGCCTCTAATCCTCCAGGACGTGAATGCAGAACTCTGGATGCTTTTGGACGTAGAGTCTTTCAAGCTTCCATGCTTGCTGCAAGAATCAGTTCCTATAGTCTCTACATGGAAATGTTCCTAAAGGAAGTTACTGATCATCTACAGACTAAGTCCTTTCATCTCTGAGGATAAAAAGCAGGAGTTTCTCACTTGGCTCAAACATGCCCAAGATGTCTCTAAATTCTCCAACTGTGCAGCCTTCGACTGCTTTGAATGTATAAGCAGGGCCTCGGCTATTGCCATAGGTACACGTAGAATTGCTTGGCTCCAAGCATCTGATTTAGAGCTCTGGGTACAAGATAAATTGGGAAATATTCCTTGTACTGGTGAGAATCTGTTTGGTAAAGATTGGCAAGAAAAAGCCAATGAAATGGATGCTGAAAATTCCACTTTGGATAGACTATCCAAGTCTACTGCTGATCCTGTTAGGAAAAAGTTGATCAAGAAAACACCTTTTTCTAGAAAGAAAAGATTTTATCCTGCTTATGGTCAGCAGGCATCTTCTGCAGGTCAGTTTTCAACCAAACGTCAGCAACCACCCAAACAGAAGAAAGCAAAGGCTGCTAGGCCTCAACCGGCCCAGCAGCCTCAGCCTCCTCAGGGCCTTTGACTTTCAGCTAGAGAACTTAGCCTTTCTGGCTCTGGAAGGACCAGAGCTGTCCACCATTCCAGGAAGGTTATGCCATTTTGCTCCCAGATGGGGGCAAATAACAGCAGAGCGTTGGACACTCCATCATAAGAGAGGGGTACAAACTTCATTTTTCAAGCATGCCCCCTCCCACAATAGTGAAGCAGTTCAATTCTCCGACCTCTCTCATCGACCTGTTAGGTCAGGAGGTTACCATCCTTCTTGTCCAAGGGGCAATAGAAGAATTGCCTCTTCATCAACAGGGCACAGGGTTCTATTCCCCTTATTTTCTTATCCCAAAGAAAACAGGGGGATACAGATCTCAGGGAATTGAACAAATTCCTTGTCAAGGAGAAATTCAAAATGATTTCTCTCGGAGCTCTGCTTCCATACCTTCAGAATCAGGATTGGCTTTGTTCTCTAGATCTCAAGGATGCGTACACCCATGTTCTCATCCATCCAACCCACAGAAGGTTCCTTTGGTTCCTGTTTCAAGGAAAGCACTACCAATACAGGGTGCTTCCTTTTGGTCTGGCCTCTGCACCAAGGGTGTTCACGAAATGCATGGCTGTGGTAGCAGCATTTCTATGCACTCTGGGAATATTCGTCTTCCCTTACTTGGACGACTGGCTCATTCGAGCTCCAACACAGTCAGAGGCCAGGACTTCTCTATCCTGCACAATGCATATCCTTCAGTATTTAGGGCTGGTCATAAACATCCCAAAATCCAGTCTAACTCCTACTCATTCTCTAGAGTTCATAGAAGCCCTGCTGGATACCACAAAGGCAAGGGCCTACCTTCCCCAAGCCCGTTGCCTTTGCTTGGTGCAATTAGCTTCTCAAGCAGTCCTAAAGCCCTTTTTAATTGCTCAAGAAATGTTACAATTACTAGGCCACATGGCATCCACCGTGCATGTGGTACCATATGCTTGCCTTCACATGAGGGCAGCTCAGTGGACTTTATCCACCCAATGGACCCAGGCATCAGGTTGCCTGTCAGACAAAATAGCAGACACAAGTCGCCTCATTTTGTCTCTCCAGTGGTGAAAGTCCACTCAAAACCTGTTGCTGGGGTCCCCCTTTCAGCAACCCCTGCCCCAAGCAACTCTTACAACAGATGCTTCTCCAATGGGTTGGGGAGCTCATCTGCAAGACCTCTCCACCCAAGGCACCTGGACTCCACAAGAGAGTTGTCTACTTATCAGTCTCTTGGAGCTCAGAGCAATCTTCCTTGCTCTGCAAGTGTTCCACACCCTGCTCAGCTACAAAACAGTCCTTATTCATACGGACAATCAAGTAACCATGTTATATGTGAACAAGCAGGGGGGTACAGGCTCTCTGTCACTTTGCAACGAAGCTCTGCGACTGTGGGCCCTCGCCAGAGAGCATCACATTCATCTTCTGGCAGTGTATCTTCCAGGCGTTCAAAACTCTTGGGCAGACAGACTCAGTCGAGTTCTCCTTCCACACGGGCGGTCTCTGCATGGAGACCAGGTGGCCAAGATTTTTCAACTTTGGGGAACCCCGCACATAGACCTCTTTGCAAGTCCGTGGAATGCCAAACCTCCCCAGTTCTGTTCCAGAGCTCCGGCTCAGGGAGCTCAGGCAAAGGATGCTTTCCTCCTTCACTGGGGTCAAGACTTCCTGTATGCCTTTCCACCCATTCCCCTAATTCCCAAAACCTTTTCAGGTTTCAGAGAGACAGAGGCCACATGATTCTCATAGCACCACATTGGCCACGGCAAGTGTGGTACCCTCTGCCTCTACATTTCTCTCAAGCTCCCTCCCTGGAGTTAGGGTCTGCTCCAGATCTCCTATCTCAGGAGAACGGGATGTTATGGCATCCCAATCCCCAGTCCCTGCATCTCAGGGCTTGGTTGCTGAAGGCCTAGATCTCCAAGATCTTCATCTTTCTCAGCAAGTGAAAGATGTTCTTTGTTTCTAGAAAACCTTCCACTAGACGTTCTTATGCTTTCAAGTGGAAAAGGTTCACTATTTGGTGTTCAGAAAAGGGTCATAACCCCCTTGCTATACCTCTAGAATCTTTACTGGAGTATCTCCTCCATTTGTCTAATGCAGGCCTTAAGACAAATTCAGTAAGTCCATTTGAGTGCTATTGCAGCTTCTCTTAAATCTCTAAATGGACAACTTATTTCCTCTCATCCTCTTATAGCAAGATTCACGAGAGGCCTCCTAACTAAGCCTCCCATTAGACCACCTCCAGTGGCATGGGACTTGAACCTGGTTCTTGGGCAGCTCATGAAGCCACCTTTCGAACCCTTAGCTACCACCTCCTTGAAATTTCTTTCTTGGAAGGTTATCTTTCTCATTGCAATCACATCAGCACGCCGCATTAGTGAATTGCAAGCACTAGTAGCTAATCCACCTTATACAAGGTTTCATCATGACAAGGTAGTCCTTAGGACTCATCCACACTTTATGCCTAAGGTGGTCTCGCCTTTTCATCTCAACCAGGAGGTCTGCCTACCTGTCGTTTTTCCAGGACCTCATGCATCAAGTGCAGAGAGGAATCTTCATACCCTGGACTGTAAAAGAGCTCTGGCTTTTTACTTACAAAGGACACAGCAACATAGAAAGTCCTTTCAACTCTTTGTTGCTTTTGACCCTTCTCATTTGGGACTGCCAGTCTCCAAGAGAACACTATCTAACTGGATTGCTCAGTGTATTTCTTTTGCCTATCAGAGTAAGAACCTTTCTTTGGAGGGCCATGTCACAGCTCACAATGTGAGAGCCATGGCAGCCTCAATGGCTCATCTGAACTCTGTGTCTATTGACGATATCTGTCGAGCAGCCACTTGGGCCTCTGTTCATACCTTCACAGCCCATTACTGCTTGAACAAGGACTCCCGCCGGGATGCCTTGTTTGGTCAGGCTGTTCTCAAACACCTGTTCCATACTTAATCAACTCCTACCCACCATCCCTGATAGGATGCCAGAGATCCATGGGGGGAAGTGGAGCCCTTCTCAGGGACACAACTTCTGGGGTCTCTCCCTGGCACCTAAAGCTAGGGAGTCCCCATATGTGATGACTAGATTCCTGCTTGTTCCTGGAGATAGCATAGATCTCCAGGAACAAGCAGGAATGAGTCTTCACATATGGGTACGTCAGTACCGACGGAGTCTGCGCGGGAACGCTCCCCAGCATCCAATCAGAACGCTTTTGGAAGCATCCCAACACACCTGCGTGCTGCCTTCCCACCTTTTCCAACTGCCTCGCCTCAGTTTTCGTTTTTCCGCAGAGCCGGCAGGACGTCCTGTCACCGCAGAAAATTCGTCCTTTATTTTTGTTTTTTCTTTTGGTCGTGTCTACCTTCCCTCGACGCACCGGTACCGCCGGTGTTCTCTTCTTCTTTTCTTCTACAAATAGTTCCTTTTGTAGGAAAGTTTTTCCTGTTTAGTGCCTGACAGATTTCGGCCTGCTAGGCCTCTCCACTTTCCCTCATGGAAATGCTAGCCACTAGAATGTGTTTTAACTGTAGCGCTACCAAATTAGTTTTAGACACCCATAATTGGTGCCTTCCATGTTTGGGACCTGAACACCATCCGCTGGAGTGTCCCTCCTGCACTACTATTTCTGCAAGAAGTTTTCAGCATCGAGCTCAACTCGATACGCCGTTCCCCTCAGACCTGAGGGTACCAGCTAGATCTTCTTTTTCGCAGGATCAGGTAACCAAACAAAAGTCTGTAAAGACTAGCCAGTCCTCGGGTGGTAGATCTCATGTACATCATAGAGATGCCTTTGGGCTTGCCTCCGAGGACATATTGGCTTTAAAACCCCAGCGGGAGGCTTCTGTCTCCAAAGCATTAACGGGGTTTCAGGTTGTTCCCGGGGCTTTTACCTCGGTGAACATACCTGAGCCATGCCCGGTGGTGGTATCCGCTTTGAGCGGTGCCGGTACCACGGCATCGGCAATGGTGCTGGATGAAACATTCCACGCCGATGATCGCAGTCAAGCGCTCTCGGTATCTTCGGTGCCGCTAGAGCCGCTACCGACCGATCTTCCAATTTCGGCCCCGGTACCGATGCTGTTATCCACGTCGGTGCCCTCCAGATATGCATCGATAGACTCTCTTCTTTCGATGCCGAGTCTAGAATCAATCTCTAGTCTGGATGACTGGGTACGGACTCGTCTCAGTACCGACTTCAGATGGTACCGAAGACATTCTACCGATGATCAAGGTCTGCCACATTTGGTTACCTCAGTACCGATAGTGCCGTCAGACTGATCTTCATATATCGGTGTCACCGACGGTACCGGTCCCGATACAGGTATCGACATCAACATCGGTGTCTGTACCTCCCATGCTCCTTTCAGCCGGCTCGCTTCCTTCCATACCGAGTTTGGAATCGATCCCTAGCATGGACGATTTGCTACCGACGATTTGCGGTACCGGGTTTCAGCAGTACCGACAACTATCTTTCAAAGATAATCCGATGCTCCACCCCTCCAGATCTTTTAATCTACAGAATCTGAATGAACCGGTGGATGCTAGAGCTAGTTCTTCAACAGATCTAGTTCTTCCTCCTCTTCCTCGAGGACTCCCCTCTGGGGAGATTTCTTTTCAAGCTTTCCTGTTTGATATGGCGAAGTTGCTTGCCATTTCTATACCTGGTCAAGACCCTGCACCAGGGGATCCACAACCTATACAGATCCCCTGCAAGCCAAAGGAAATCATTGTTTCCTTTGCATCAAACCTTGCAGGATCTCCTATTTAGAACGTGGGAAACTCCTTTAACGGTATCCCCAC
Source organism: Ichthyophis bannanicus (assembly GCA_033557465.1). Lineage (NCBI taxonomy): Eukaryota > Metazoa > Chordata > Amphibia > Gymnophiona > Ichthyophiidae > Ichthyophis > Ichthyophis bannanicus. Next base: position 530,976,703 of record CM066037.1, on the reverse strand, counting down.
CTTCTAGGGCAACTGATCTTCTATACAAGGTGCCCCCTTCTCCAGGTTTTCAAAAGCCTCAGCTCCCTCATCATTCTCTTGTTGTAGAATCAGCAATGAGGCGTGTTAAGAGTACTAAGAAGCACTCTTCTTATCCGCCAGGTCATGAGGCTAAGACTTTAGATGCCTTTGGACGTCAAACTTTCCAGGCATCCATGTTTTCAGCAAGAATCCTTTCATATATTTTCTATATGGGATTATCTCTTGAGGAAGTCACAAATGATCTACTACTTTTGACCCCTTTCCTCCAAGAGCCTAAAAGCAGATTTTTCTATGCTAGTCAATCATGCTCAAAATATTTCTAAGTTCCTTACTCGTGCTTCCCTGGACTCTATCGAGTCTGTTAGCAGAACTTCTGTTATAGCCATAGGGGCACGACGTAGAGCCTGGCTCCAAGCTTCAGACTTGGACAAATGCGTACAGGATAGACTGGGAAATGCTCCTTGCACTGGAGAGAATCTCTTTAATAAAGAGACTTTACTCCAGGTTGCTCAGTTAACCACTGACACTATTGCTTTCAGAGGCTTGTCTATGCCTTCCTCTATCCCAGTTTGTAGAAAATCTACTAATAAGCTTTGTTCCCTTAATGGGAGAAGGTTTTATCCATCTTCTACCCATCATACAGATGCTCCCAGGCAGGGGAAACAACCATCCAGGCTCAGGAAACCACAACCTCAACGGGTTCAGCAAATCCAGCAGCCGCAGGGTTGCTGATAGACTCTTCCCTGAATCCTTTTTCCTGTTTGAGGTTTAGATCCTGTAGTTTGCTTCTTACCACTACAAGCATCTACATTGGTTCCATCCTAAACTTTACATATGTCCCTCTTAAAGAGACATCCTGACTATCAGCTCAAAGAGCTTCTTAAGATGATTATGCTTTACAGGTAGTACAGTTACTCCTCATCCTCTGAACTGCACAGAGGAGTAACAGCTGTCAATAAGGTTGCCATGCCTTTACCTTTGACTTTCTCCTGTATCAGCATCTCTCATATTACTTCAAAGATTTACTCCACCGTAAGTCTTCTTTTCAACTCTGCCACTCTTACTAAGACATTTGGTCTGTAAGAGTGATACCACATTACTGAGGGCTTTTCCTTAAGCCCCTAAGTTTTCTTTCAGAGGTGTCTCCCCCTTGCATTCTTAGTTTTCCTGGCAGCTTCTCAGACAATGACGGAGTCTTACCACTCCTACTTATGTCTATTTCTTTCCCAATCTTGGGACCTAAGATTTCTACTGCTGCCCTATCAATAGTTAGAACTGCAGGGGCTCTTACTGGTTAGACCTCTGACTTGCTGACCAAGAAACCAGGGCTTGTTCTCCAATTTCAATGGTTTCTGGCCTTACCACTAAGTCCCAGACGGTTTAAGAACCTTTTCTGGCTATTGTTGCAGACACATCACCTTACCTTCTATCCTTAGCCTTCCCCAATCCTTGGGCTTGGCGGAGTAGTTCATGATACCTACTGGCTCTTAAACACCAGTTTTTCTTCTAAATAACCTGCAACATGCTCTCTGCATCTCTACGGAGCAGCTCTACACTATGGGGCCTTGGTAGAGAGCACATAATGTCAGATGGTTAGGAAGGGCTTTACCTAGTCATGCCTACTGGGTTCTCCCTGCCCTTACCATTTCCATTAAAGGCTTCTTAAATAAAGGACACAGGCCTTTAATTCAGGGAAGACCTAAAGAATTATCCAAGTCCCTGGATTGCTTCACATCTCCAGGGGACCCCTTCACCAGGGATGTTTTTTTCTTTCAGTATAGACGATCCTTGTCTTGTATTTTCCTTCCATCCTCAATTCTTCATGGTGTAATCCATGTTGAGCACAAGAATGCACCATACCCCTTTTTACCCTCATTAAGTGTAAATATGGTATTTTTATTGCATCTTTTTCTCCAGCTATCTGCTGGAGTTATGGAAGGATTCAGACTTACTGTCTGCAGATTAAAAACATCCTCTGCATTTTCCAGGTAGGTCTCCATTCCTGGTTATTCAGGGGTTGGAGTTCTTAGAGGACTCTAGACTTCTCTTGCCAGTGAGAGAACTCCCTGGGCTTCCTACCCATAACCAGGAAGTAGAGATTCTCTAAATATCTTCTCAAGCAGGTACCTCCCTTCTTGTTAGGGTATGTGGAGAGAGAAATATTTATCTATGTGCGGACATGGGTATGTGTGTGTGTGTATATATATATATATATTACATGTATGTGGACATCTGCATGTCTGTGCCCATATATATATATATATATATATATATATATACATATACACACATATACATATACATATACATATATATATTCCCCTACGGACCCGACAGATACTCTATATCCCTTTCCATGCTGTCCCAGCATACTTAGGGTTCTCCATAATCAACCACTTCCTGTGGTAGTTGAGGAGTTTTTGTACCATGACCTTCAGTTTAGGTACACCTGAAGCCCTCCATATACTTTCCTTTTCAATCAGGAGGGACTTTCTGAATCTTCAGAAAATGGGAGGCTACAATGCCTCATTACTCCTATCCTTCTTTGTTATCGGATATAGGGATCTTCGAAGCTCCCTTCTCCTATAAGAACTATGTCTCTTTAAAGTCAAAAGAGCTTGTTTTATCTAATAGGGACTTCCGCGTTTTCCGGAAAGTCCTACCTCATTGAACTACCCCAGTTCCACTGGGATTGTTTCTTCTCACCCTAAGAGTTCTAACCTCAACCTGTTTTTTGCACAGTTATTTACCTCGCCTTACATTGAGGTACTCCCTGGGGATATTCTGTTGATTCATATTCACAAATCCACATGAATCTCCATCTACCCTTTTACAATACCACCAGGTGAGGTCCATATTGGTTTATTGCTCTTCAATATTACCACTAAATATCACCTGCACAGAGACTCCTATCTAGGCATCCTGTTTGGTCCAGCTGTTCCACATCTTTTTAGTTCATCTCCTACCCTCCATCCTTAGGATGCCTTGGGTTTCGGTAAAATAGCATGGCTCTCAGATTCACAACATGCTGGGACTCCTCCAGGCATCTTAGCTTGGGCGTCCCCATATGTGAAGACTCATTCCTGCTTGTTCCTGGAGATAGCACAGTTACTTACCTGTAACAGGTGATCTCTGGGAACAGCAGGAATAAGTCTTCACAACCCAGCCACCTCCCCTAGGAGTTGCATTTCTCTATCTTTCCATTTCTCTCTCTCTTTTTCTCAGCTTTAAAACTTAACTGAGGAGAGGCAGTTGGGAAAGGCAGGAAGGCAGCAGGCAGGCGTGTTGGGATGCTTCCAAAAGCATTGTGATTGGACGCTGGGGAGCGTTCCCGTGCAGACTCCGTCGGTACCGACGTACCCATATGTGAAGACTTATTCCTGCTGTTCCCAGAGATCACCTGTTACAGGTAAGTAACTGCTTTACTCACCTGTAACAGGTGATCTCCGGGAACAGCAGGAATTTAGTCCTCACAACCCACCCACCTCCCCTAGGAGTTGTATCTCTCTATCTATCTCTTTGTCTCAGCTTTAAAACTTAACTGAAGAGGGACAGTTGGAAAGGCGGGAAGGCAGCGTGCAGGCGCTGTGGGATGCTCCTAAAAGCTTTCTGATTGGACGCTGAGGAGCGTTCCCACGCAGGCTCCGTCGGTACCGACGATACCCATATGTGAGGACTAAATTCCTGCTGTTCCCGGAGATCACCTGTTACAAGTGAGTAGCTATGCTTTATCTGCTGTCGTTTTTTATGTTTATGGTGCCATAAGCAAGTAGAAGCTGGTTCCAACTTGGAAGTCAAAGAGTAAGCAGAAATTCATGAACTTAAACTAAAATAGCAAAATAAGCTTTCAGCCCTTCTGAAGAAAGTTGCCTACATATATTTATTTATGCTTTCACAGAAATCTCTCTCCTGCATGACTGCAAGGGGAGAGCAGTGTGAAGCTGGAGAAGTCTTGAGCTCTCCAAAGCCCATGTATTTACCAGCTGAAGTCTTCCCATAAAATATGACAATAGCAGATGAAGACCCGTCATTACCCATCTAGTCTGCTCAGAAAGGTATTCAGGGTTGTAAGTGCCACTCCTTGTAGGTTACCCTCGCTCTATAACTGCTCCCCTGTGCAGGTTAGCCACCCCCCCCCCCACACCACTCTGTTTTTTTACTTTAGGTTGTAGCAGCCACTGCTCAGTGACAGCTGCCCTTGCTATGCTTGCTTGAAGTGTGGATTTTTTTTGCTTTGATCAGCAATGCTCCTCTTCCTATATAGGGATCCTTTGTGCTTATGCCTTTTTGAATTTTATCACTGTTTTTGTCCTCACCACCTCCAGTGGGGAGAGTATTCCAAGCATCCACTACTTTCTGTGAAAAAGTATTCCTTCCTGATTGTTTTGCAAATTTTCTTCCTTTCAGCTTCATTTCATGTCATCTAGTTCTATAACTTATCCATCTTTGAAAAAGGTTTGTTTGTTAATACAGACTTTTAAATACTTGAAAGGTATTTCCTTATCGTTCCTCCAGTTCAGTCCTCTACCTCTGGGTTGTCAATCTCCTCCTGCAGCTTGGAGACTGGTATGTCAAATTGATGACATCACTGGATATAGCCTGCTGCACTGTCTCTCTCATCCCAGTGTGACCAGTCTCCATGCAGCAGGAGGACTTGACGAGCCTTGTGGAAGGGCTCTCTGGAGGAGCTAATAAGGAGCTTGTAGGATAGTGAGCTATTAGGGGTTGTAGTTAGCTTTGATTTTTTAAGTCTTTGTTCCTTTAAAAAAAAAACCCAAAAAAACCCCTTAAGTAGAGAAGATAGGTTCGGCGTTCTTGCTCCCTACCTGGCCAGATGCTCCATTTGTGAACAGGGGGACAAACTCAGGACTTCGAGTTTGAATTCCCCTGGGGTGGCCCAGAGGTTCTCTCCCCCCCTGATTTTACGGGGGAGAGCCCTTCTTGTAATCTCAGTGCCGGCACCTGACTTGAGGCTTCGGGGGGTACTGCCGGTCAATTTCGCAGTGCTCAGGGGCCGCCGTTCACTGCACAGCACGGGTTTGTTTCAGCAGCGGAGCTTCCGTCCTGCCTGGTAAGTGGTTCACCGGGTCAGGCGGCGTTTGCGCACAGGAGCGTAACCTAACGGGTGCAGGCCGTCCGCGGCCCGTTTTGGCGCCCTTTTCGTTCTGTCAGCTTTCCCGGCAGCCATTTTAGCTGCTGCGTGTGCCGGGGAGGCCCTCGAGCCTGTGGCTGAGTAGGTCGGGGGGAGCCCCTTTCGTTTAGCGGTTAGGTCTTATTGCTTATTGCTTTATTTTTTGTTGATTTCTTTTATTGATTTCCTCTTCTGGGTTTAAGGGGATTTCTGAGTTGCAGAGGCAGTCTCTCTGGGGTAGCTTTTTCGCCCCGGGGGGGTGTCAATCTGTAAGGCAACTAATTGAGGCTTGCAAATTCAAAAGAAAAAAAAAATAATTAAATAAAATAATTAACAATAAAGAGCCAGACAGGCAGAGAAGGAGAGACAACAGTGCAAGGGGGCCTCTGGGGCTACTGCTGGTTGTTTTATGGCGACAAGGCGCTAGGAGGGGCGCAGTGGCCGATACAGGGGTGTGCCGGGGCTGTTCAGCCCTCTCCTCCACGCTGGAGCAGCGGATGGACATCAAGGAGACCCCGGAGACGCAGGGAGTACCGGCAAGTGCGCAGGCGGCCTCCCCGCAGTCTCCAGCACAAGGGCCGCCGATGGAGGACTTGGCGGGACCCTCTGGAACTTCGCTGGCAGCGCAGACTCCGAACCTCGGGGATTTCTCCCCGGATTTTATTTTGCTAATGCATCAGGCTTTTTGTCTGCGGCGCCAGGGTAAGCGACCGGATTCCAGGATGCTGGCAGGTGCTGTCCAGCGGCTGGAGGCAGCTGTAGAGATAGGCAAGGAACCGCCAGCACCTAAGCAAGCGAGAATGAAGGATCTGCCTTTGTTGGAAGGCGAGTGGCCTGAAGTCCAATATCCAGAATGGGAGCAGGAAGAGGGTTCGCAGGATTTGGAGGAGGGAGAGATTCCTGAACCCGAGGATCAGGCTAAGATTATTCGGGTCTTCCGCAGAGAGGAGCTTCCTGCTCTGATCACGGAGACATTGCAGATATTGAACCTGGCCGCCCCAACAGCCGTGGAGGACGAGGTTGAGGATCCCGTCATTCAGGCAGTTCGGCAGACGCAGGTGGTATTTCCGGTGCACAGAGTGGTCGATAAGATGATACAGGAAGAGTGGGATAGGCCGAAGGCAGGCCTACGAGGTATACGCACCATGAATAGACTTTATCCGCTGGCCGATAAAGATAAAGACAGATTCTGGGCTCCGCAAGTGGACGCGGTGGTGTCGGTGGTCACGAAGACGACCACTATCCCGGTGGAAGGTAGCGCTGCCCTTAAGGATGTGCAGGACCGTAAGGTGGATGGTTTGCTGAAGCAGACCTTTGAGGTGGATTCCCTTTCGCTGCAAGCCTCCATTTGTGGGGCGTGGGTGGCCAGAGCGTGTCTGAGATGGGTCCAGCGTTTGCGTCAGTCTTTCCACCTGGACCTCGGAGTTCAAGGAGCTGGATCGTTTAGAGTCTGGAACAGCATACTTGGTGGATATGCATTACGATTTGATCCGGATGCTGGCCAATAGCATGGCATCCGTAGTGGCTGCCCGTCGGTCGGTGTGGTTACGTAATTGGGCAGCGGACGGTCCTTCTAAGTCACGGTTTAGCAAGCTTCCCTTTAGGGGTGGTCTGCTCTTTGGTGAAGACTTGGATAAGTTAGTAAAGGACCTGGGAGAATCCAAGGTGGGTAGACTGCCAGAGGACAAGCCGAAACTGGGAAAGTCTGCTCCAGGATTTCGGGGTCAGTTTCGGGATTTTCGCAGGTTTCGCTCGACACGGTTTGCGAGTTTCCAAAGAGGCTGCTTTTCGACTCGTGCCCAGGGGTTTCGCAGGGCAAATAGAGGTTTCTCATCAACCTCCGCCTCCGCAACCCGTAAGTCGCAATGAAGCGAGGCGGGTCCCGGCAGAGGGGTCTCCCATAGGCAGTCGGCTCCGGGAGTTTCTTTCCGCTTGGACCCACATTACCTCCGACCAGTGGGTGTTAGAGATAATCCAACAGGGCTACGCGCTGGAGTTCGCTCGACCCGTCAGGGAGTCCTTCGTTATGTCACCTTGCAGGAGCCCCAAGAAGACCACGGCGGTTCACGGCACTTTGGACAGACTGCTTCAGTTGGGGGCGGTTGTGGAAGTGCCGGGAGCCGAATGCGGCAAGGGTCGGTACTCCATTTATTTTGTGGTGCCAAAGAAGGGCGGCACTTTGCGACCTATTCTGGACCTGAAGGGCGTAAATCGCTACCTGCGCATACTGCATTTCAGGATGGAGACCTTGCGATCCGTTATCGTGGCGGTACGTCAGGGAGAGTACTTGACATCGCCGGATCTCACCGAAGCCTATTTACACATACCTATCCGGGAGGCTCATCAGAAGTTCCTGAGGTTCGCGCTTCCTTGAGGTCATTATCAGTTCCAGGCATTGCCCTTTGGTCTAGCGACGGCGCCACGAACCTTCACCAAAATCATGGTGGTGGTGGCGGCAGCGGCGTTGCGCAAGGAAGGCATTCTAGTCCACCCGTATCTCAATTGGTTGATCCGGGCCAAGTCTGCAGAGGAGAGTATTCGGGTGACTGACAGGGTAGTGAAGTTCTTGCAGAGCCTTGGTTGGGTGGTCAACCCAACAAAAAGTCACTTGGAACCATCCCAGACGCTCGAGTACCTCGGGGTATGGTTCGACACAAAGAAGGGCCAAGTGTTTTTACCGATCAAGAGGGCCGAAGCATTACGGCAGTTGGTCCGCCAGTTTTTGTTAGTGTCCGCACCGTCGGCGTGGGACTATCTTTGAGTGCTGGGGACAATGGCGTCTACATTGGAAGCGGTGCCGTGGGCCAAGGTTCATATGCGGCCCCTACAAAGAGCTCTTCTGCGCCGCTGGTCGCATCAGAACGATTCCTTGAGCAGGAGGCTTCCGTTTCAGATCGCGGTCATGCTGTCGCTTTGCTGGTGGCTGCGCAAGTCATCCCTGGAGGCGGGCATGCTGCTGGAACAGCCAGAGTGGCTACCACTGCTAACGGATGCCAGCCTGGTAGGCTGGGGAGCCCACTGCGGTCACCGGTTTGCGCAGGGGCTGTGGTCGCCCCTGGAGGCCTCGTGGTCAATCAACCATCTGGAACTTCGAGCTGTGGCCCGGGCGCTGCAGACATTCGAGGAGTTAGTGGGTCGCCCAGTCCGGGTACTCTCCGACAACTCGGCGACGGTAGCCTACATCAACCGTCAGGGTGGCACAGGGAGTGTCACGATGGAAGAGGAGGCGGACGCGTTGTTCGCATGGGTAGAGAGGCGGTTGGCCGCGATTTCGGTGGCTCACATAGCAGGAAAGGACAATGTCATGGCGGATTTCCTGAGCAGAGTTCAGGTGGATGCAGGAGAGTGGGAGTTGCATCCCGACGTATTCGCACAGATACTAGTTCGCTGGGGAACTCCCATAATGGATCTAATGGCGACATTCCGGTCAGCAAAGGCAAGCCAGTTCTTCAGCAGAAGACGGGAAAGGATGTCGGAGGGCAACCACGCGCTGTTGCAGCGGTGGCCATCCGACGGTCTTCTTTGTCTTTCCTCCGTGGGCGTTGATAGGCCGAGTGGTTCCAAAGATTGGGGCTCATCCGGGAACAGTGCTTCTGGTAGCGCCCGACTGGCTGAGACGTCCATGGTACGCCAACCTGGTGCGTCTTCTGGACGGTTAGCCATGGCGACTCCCAGCGAGGGCGGATCTGTTGCTCCAGGGCCCGCTCTTCATGCCTCAGGTGGATCGGTTCTCACTTACGGTATGGCCATTGAGAGGGCGAAGCTGAGGAAGAAAGGCTACTCGATGCCGGTCGTGGCAACCTTGCTTCGAGCACGGAAGCAATCGACATCCTTAGCGTATGTGCAGGTCTGGTGGTTATTTGAGGATTGGTGTTCTCGGCGCCAGGTCCGAGCGGCTACGGTTGCTATCCCTCTAGTGTTGGAGTTTCTGCAGGACGGCTTTGACAAGGGTCTGGCAGCTAGTTCCTTGCGTGTCCAGTTGGCAGCCCTTTCCTGTTATCGTGGCAAGGTCGATGGAGTGTACTTGGGTGCTCAACCAGATGTGTGTCGCTTTCTGAAGGCCGTTTCTTGGTTGCAGCCGATGCGTAGGGTGTGCTTCCCGCCGTGGGATCTCAATCTAGTCTTAGTGGCATTATCTCACCCGCCTTTTGAACCGTTGCGTCGAGCGTCGGTGAAAGATTTGACTGTGAAGACAGTATTTTTGGTGGCGATTTGCTCTGCATGCCGTATTTCGGAGTTGCAAGCTTTGTCGTGTAGAGAACCCTTCTTGTCCTTTTCTAGGGAAAAGGTGGTTTTGTGTCCGGTTCCGTCCTTTTTGCCTAAGGTGGTATCCCCCTTTCATTTGAATCAGGCGGTCTGCTTACCCGCCCTGGGGTCTCTGGAGGGCGGCGCATCGGATTGCAGTCTCCGCAGGCTAGACATGAAGAGAGCATTGAGGCAGTATTTGAGGGTGATGGAATCGTTTCGTAGGTCTGAGCGTTTGTATTGTTCGACGGAGTGCACAAAGGAGAGGCAGCGGCTAAAGCGTCCATCGCTCGCTGGATTTGAGAGGCGATTGCTTCCGCCTATTTGCTTCAGGGTCGAGTTGTGCCCGGAGGATTGCGGGCACATTCCACCAGAGCGCAGGCGTGTTCATGGGCGGAGCACAGTTTGGTGCCGCCAGGGGAAATTTGTAGGGTGGCGACTTGGTCGTCTCTGCATTCGTTTAGTAAACATTACCGGCTGGACATAGCTGCATCTGCTGATGCCCACTTCGGGGCGGCAGTGTTGTCTGCCAGCTGGAAGGGTCCCTCCCTATGATTACTGCTCTGGTACATCCCAGAGGTAGAGCACTGAACTGGAGGAGCGATAAGGAAATGATTACACTTACCTGGTAATTGTAGTTCCTTGAGTGACAACAGTTCAGTCCTCCTTCCCACCCACATTGTTTCGAAGGGATCCAGAAGGCATTGTATGATGGAGAATATTACAGGTACGTCTGTTTTTAAGCAAAATGGTTGTGTTAGCTTTCCCCGTGCCAGGGAAGGGGGTAAGAAAGCCTGGTTTCAGGGGGTAATAGATTGTAGGTTTAGTTATCCTGAGTTTCAGTGTTTGCTACTTATTTGTTGCTCCTTTAAGTCTGCTTTGTTAGTAGTTCACACTGGGATGAGAGAGACAGTGCAGCAGGCTATATCAGTGATATCATTAATTTGACATACCCGTCTCCAAGCTGCAGGAGGAGATTGACAACCCAGAGGTAGAGGACTGAACTGTCGTCACTCAAGGAACTACAATTACCAGGTAAGTGTAATTATCATATCTTCCCTATCCCTGCTTTCCTCTAAGGTATGTATATGTATGTATATATATGTGTGTATATATATATTTATATTCAGGTCTTTAAGTCTCTTATATGCTTTCTCACGCAAACCTCATACCATTTTTGTTGCTGTCCTCGGAGCCACTTATATTCTTAATGAAATATGGCTGCCAAAACTGAACATAGTACTACAAGTGAGGTATCACCAGTGACCTGTACAAACACATTATCACGTCCCCCTTAAGGCTGGTTATGCTTCTCTCTATGCAGCCTAGCATCTTTCTGGTTTTGGCCAGCATCTTGTCACATTGTTTTGCAACCTTGATGTCTTCAGACTGTCACCATGAGGTCTCTCTCCTGGTCTGTGCACATCATCCTCTCACTTCCTATCGCATAACTGTTCTTTTTAGATTTATACACCTTAGTGCATCACGTTGCACTTCTTCACATTAAATTTTAACTGCTAAGCATTAGACCATTCTAAGTTTTGTTGATCATTTCTCATGTCTACTTCCTCTGGTGTGTCCACTCTGTTGCAAATCTTCACGCTGGCTGCAAAAAAGGCAGAATGAAGAATTGCCTTTGGCAATGTTGCTTACAAAGATATTGAACAGAATCTGTCCCTTCTGAATCATCCTGCTAGACCAGTCTGGGCAAGTGGGTCATGTTCCTCAGCAGGCAGAGAACAGAAGATTCCAGTGATGACATCACTAGTGTAGTTTGGTGCAGCCTACAGTGTGTGTTTGTCTTCTGCAGATAGTGGACCATGAGTCTGGGGCAGCAGGATTTTGGGTTTCTGGTAGCCCCCAATCCTTGGGGGCACATCCTAATTGAGCCCAGTTAGCAGAGGTCTCTAAGGCATATTTTGAATACTCCTCTGGAATTATAAGAAAAATCTTTGGAATTCTAAACCCTTTTAATTTGAATTTAAAAAGGAATGTTTAAAAAAAAATAAAGGAAAAAAGGTGGTACAAAACTGTCATTTTAAATGTTTTAAAACACTTGGGCAGTTTTTGGCTTCTTTCTTTCTGTCCTCTCCACCACCACCCTTCCCCCTCCCCCCCAGCCACCTGCAGCATGCCAGGGAGTTTGAAGTACCTTTCTCTTCAGCAGGGACATCGCAGCGAATTGTAAGTTCTTATCTGGGGTCTGGTACACACACGGCCATAGCAGGGTAAATTAATGGAGCGCCTGGTATTCACGCCATTTTTTTTCTTTACTCAGTCACCTGAGGGTGGAAGTTCATGATGTTTGGCTGTTCTTTCAGGGTCACGCTGTGGTAGCCAAAGTTCTCACAGCACTGCCTCAGCTACGGCAAGTAGCAGCGATTCTCCAGGAACAAGCAGGAAGTTGGTCCTCACTTATGGGTGACGGCACCGACGGAGCAATTCCCCAGCTTGGTCCTCTTCCCGCCCAAGGGTGCCATCTTGCTCAGTCTCCCTTTTTCCGCAGAGCCCTTCGGACACACGTCCTCGTCCCTTGGAAAAAGCGTTTCATTTTCCAGCCTCTGGCCTACTATTTTCTGGTTGCACTGGTACTCTACCCGTCCTCCCCTTGAGCAAAGGGGACATTTTTTTCCTAACTTTTGTTGTTGATGGGCTTTGCGCCCTTTTTTTCTCCTAACCGCTGGCCGCGGGGGCCCTTTTTGCCCCGATGGCCACCGGTTTCAAAAAATGCGATATTCTCCAAGAACATGTCGCTTACTGACACCCATAACTGCTGTCTACGGTGTCTCGGAGCCGACCATGATCCAGAGTTCTGTTCGCTTTGTAAAAAAATGTCCTCCAAAGCCCTGCTCAGTTGTAAGCAGAAGTCCGAGGACATTTTCCAAAAGGCTGCGTTCAGAATCCCCAGTGGCACCCTCGGTCTACTCTCTGCTGGTGGGATCCCCTACCTTGGCTCCGTGCTCAAGATGGCACTCTGACCAGGGGTCCCCTGAAGTGGAGCAGCGTAAGAAGACCTCAAAGTCACTGTCGGGGGCTCCTGACGAGCGTGAGCGCTCCCACGCTGGGTCATTTAGCCCCGCTCGGCGTTCCCAAGAGTCTGAGAAGGAGCGGCCTCGTAAGATACCTTGAAAAGACTCTGAGGCCCTGGGCGATGGTGCCAGGTCTCCCGAAAGTTGTCCCAGCGAGGGCCCCCTCTCCTCGACACCAGACCCGATGACCCCGGTGTCGGCGTCGCAGGGCCCCACACCCACATGGGAGTCCTGTATGCTGGCACTAGAATGCAGCATTTCTGCATTCATAGCTTCCCAGCAGGTGCTTGTATCCAGCTTCGCTAGTCTGAGCCTAGAGACTGAGGTTCTCTCGAGAGGGACACCAAAATCCACCCTGGAAACCCCCGAGAGCCATGGGCCTCGTGAGGGTCCTCGGCATCTGTCTCACTTGCCTTCCTGTTCCTCAGGGGCAAGATCCTCCAGGGCCTCCAGCTCCAAAAGGTCCTCGGCCTCTGGGCTTGGCGACCAGCCTGAATTGGACTCCTCATCCGCCTTTTCGGGCTAGGAGTCAGATGGGGATACTTCTCCTGAAACCCATACCCATCGGGACCTCCCGTTGGGACCTGACCCCACCCATATTTCAGCGGCATTCACCACCCAAAGACACCACCTTTTCGGTGTTCATATGGGATATGCATGGGCTCTCAACCTGGCAACCCAGGCTGAGGAAGAACCTCGCGCTGAAGAGCTCGCTATCTTGCAGTACGAATCCCCTCCTCAGGAATCTCTTGCTGTCCCGGTTCCTCCCATTCTGTCCAGGCTGCTACTCCGCATGTGGGAGACCCCTGCATCGGTCCCCATCATGAGCAAGCGCCTTGATGCAATGTACAGGGTCTAGCGCGGCCCTGGGTTCAGGAAAACCCAACTCCCCCACTCCTCCATGGTGGTGGAGTCTGCTATGAGAAAACAAGAGTCTGAAGTCACATTCTTTGGTTCCGCTGGGCAGGGAGTTGAGAGCCCTCAATGCCCTAGGCCGCAAGGCCTATCAAGGATCCATGCTCTCATGTCGTATTCAGGCATACCAATTGTACACGGGCATGTTTTTACATGACTTAGCCAAGGAACATGAGGGCTTCTCCATGGGCATCGCAGGCGAACCGCTCAACAGGTTCCGGACCCTTCTGAAGTCCATCGCAGAGTGCTGAAAATACCTCTCCCGCGCTGCATATGATGGATTCGAGTCTTCGGCTTGAGTGGCAGCCACTGGCATCGGGGCCCGGCACCAGGCATGGCTCCAGTCCTCGGACTTGAAGCAGTGGGTCCAGGAAAAGCTCCTAGATGTACTCTGCCTTGGTGAGCAGCTCTTCAGTAAATGGATGGAGGATAAGGCCGCTGAGATAGAGACGGAGTTCATCACCCGAACCCACCTCTTGTGCGAGACCACCTCCCTCCCTCAGAAGAAACAGCAAACTAAGAAGCCTTTCTTCCCGCAGAAGGGGTTACCCTACCAAGGCTATCCAGTGTACCCACCCACTCCCACACTGACCACTACGATGCAGGGAAAGTCTGGGCCCCACGGTCACTGCAAGCTGAAAGGGCCCAAGGCCCAAACCCCAGTGCTGCCTCAGCCTGCCCAAGGGTTTTGACACCAGCAGCCTAGCCTTTCATCCCCTGGAAGCACTGCAGCTGGTAGGGGGATGCCTGTCCTCCGCCCCTCAGTGGGCATCCATCACGTCGGACACTTGGGTCCTCCGAGTAGTCCAGGACGGCTACCATCTCTGGACAGGCTTCCTCCTCCCTTCTCCCCAGCAGAGCCTTCTCGACTCTCTGTGCACCAGACCTTCCTACACTTTGTTAGACAACCCCTCACCCTGCAAGCGGTCGAGAGGATGCCGACGCACCTCCGAGGTCGGGGCTTCTACTCCCGGTACTTCCTCGTCCCGAAGAAGACGGGGGGCCTATGGCCCATTTCTCTACCTCTGAAAGCTAAACAAGTTTCTGGTGTGGGAGAAGTTCAAAATGCTATCACTTGGCATCCTGCTGCCCTTCCTCCATCAGGGCGACTGGCTATGCTCCTTGGATCTCCGGGATGCTTACACCCACATTTTGATTCACCCCCAGCACAGGCAGTTCCTGCGCTTCAGGGTGCAAGGGGAGCATTACCAATATAGGGTGCTCTCCTTCAGACTCGCATATACTCTGTGAGTCTTTACAAAGTGCCTCTCCACGGTCGCCATTTTCCTTAGACGGCAGGGCATACCAGTCTTCCCCAACCTCGACGACTAGCTCGTCACGGGGCCTTCGGCCAGGGAAGCCCACCTGGCAGCATCACACATGATCCTCCTCGAGTGCCTGGAGTACTTGGTCAAGTACTCCAAGTCCCACCTCGAGCCGGTACAAGCCTTAGGGTTTATCGGCGCACGCCTCAACATTCAGCGGGCAATCGCCTTTCTACCAGCAGACCATGCTGCTCGCCTCCGAGCCCAGGCGGCCCAGGTCCAGAGCAACGCTCGGGTCACGGCGCGGACCATGCTGCGTCTCCTGGGACACATGGCCTCCACCGTCCATGTGGTCCCACATGCGGATGGCCCAGTGGTGCCCCAGCACTCAGTGGAGCCCGGTCTCTGGTCACCTCAGGGACCCCATTTGGGTCTCCCGCTACCTTTGTAGATCTTTAAACTGGTGGAAGAACCCCCACAACCTTCTCCGGGGGCTGCCCTTCCAGACCCCGCAGCATGACCTAGTGCTGACAATGGATGCTTCATTGATGGGGTGGGGAGCCCAGTGCAGTGCGCTGTGCTGTGCACGCAGGGGAACTGGTCACCAAAGAGGCTTGACAGCAAATCAACTTGCTTGAGCTTCGGTCAGTCCGGTGGGCCCTGAGGGCCTTCAAGGACCATCTCAAAGGAAAGTTGGTACTCATGCAGACTGACAATTGAGTGGCGAAGTTCTACATCAACAAGGAAGGGACACGGGATCATGCCTCCTCTGCCGGGAAGCGGTCCTCCTCTGCTCCTTTGCCTCCCATCGGGGGATGTCCCTACGAGCGGTCTACAGGAAATACTTTTTCACGGAAAGGGTAGTGGATGCTTGGAATGCCCTCCTGATGGAAGTGGTGGGGGCAAACACGTTGACGGAATTCAAAATGGCATGGGACAGACACAGTGGATCCCTTTACAGCAACAGGATAAAATCAAAATAAACTGAACCATCTAGTTTCTCAACAAATAGAAGTGTCCTGCATGGAGTGGTAGGTTCACCCCTAAACAGGGACGTGGGGAGGGGTGGTCTGCATGGAGCGGCAGGTGCACCTACTCTTGCCATCATGCTGGGCAGACTAGATGGACCATGCTGGTCTTTATCTGCCGTCATTTACTAAGTTACTATCTCCCGGGCCACGAGAATGTCCTTGCGGAACTCAGCAGGATCCTCTGTCCTCACGAATAGCGGCTGGATCTGGAGGTGACCAGCTGGCTGTTCCGTCGGTGGGGGACCCCAACCGTGAACTTGTTCACCAGCCCGACAAACACACAGCTCCCCTGCTTCTGTGGCCCAGTCCCACACTTGAGCAGGGAGGCCTCGGATGCGTTCCTCTTGAGCTGGACCTCCAGGCTTCTCTATGCATTCCCTCCCACTCCTCTCATTACGAGGACCCTCCACAAAGCTCAGCGGGACCGAGCATCGATGATACTCATCGCTCCTTCATGGCCTCGGCAACCATGGTTCCCCACTCCTGCTTTGGCTCGCGTCCAAGCCTCCGGTTTCCCTGGGCTGTGCCCCAGGTCTAACGCAGGAGGAAGGGTGGATGCTGCACCCATACCTGACCACATTGTCCCTTACAGCCTGGCGGCTGAACGGGTCACCCTAGCTGTGCTAGACCTCCCAGAGGAGGTGGTCCTCGCATCGAGGAAGGACTCAGCGAGACGAGCTTATGCCTTCAAGTGGCGACACTTCTCGGTCTGGTGCTCTGAGCTCCAGATCGATCCTTTCTCGTGTCTCACTCAGTGGGTCCTCCAGTACTTTCTCCACCTTTCGAAGGAGGGGCTGAAGTCGAACTCTGTCGGAGTACACCTGAGTGCCATCTCAGCGAATCACCTCCCCATCAAGGGTAAACCCCTCTCGGAGCAGCCCTTGGTGTCTCTAGCTTCATGTGGGGTCTCCTATTGTCCAAGCTTCCCATCTGGCCTCCCCCGGCAGAGTGGGACCTGAACGTGGTGCTCATGCAGCTTACCTGTTCACCCTTCAAGCCGATGGTGACGTGCTCTCTTCGGCACCTCTCCTGGAAGGTAGTCTTTCTGGTGGCTTTGACCTCAGCATGCCGAGTTAGTGAGCTCCAGGCTCTCATGGCTGAAGCCCCTTACACCAGGTTTTATAGGAACAGGGTGGTCCTCCATACCCACCCCAAGTTCCTGCCGAAGGTTGTGTCGGATTTTCATCTCAATCAGGAGTTAGTCTTACCGACCTTCTTCCTGAGACCACATATCGGCGGTATTGCATACACTCGCCTGCAAGAGGGCCCTTGCCTTCTACCTGCAGCGCACCCAACCTCATTGCAAGTCTGGCCGGCTCTTTGTGACCTACGATCCCAAGTGCCTAGGGCAGGCAGTCACAAAACACACCCTCTGTCTAGGTGGCGGACTGCATCGCCTTCACTCATGCGAAAGCAGGCACCCTGTTGGCTTGGCAGGTCACCGCACACGGCGTCCGAGCCAAAGCAACTTCGGTAGCTTCATTGCATTCAGTGCCTCTGACGGACATCTGCTGGGCTGCGACCTGGACTTCAGTGAATATCTTTGCTATCCACTACTGCCTGGAGACGGCATCCCGCCAGGACAGCGCCTTCGGCCAGGCTGTACTCCATAATTTGTTCGGGGGTATAAGCAGCTCCTGCCTTCCAACCCTTCTCGATGGCTACCGAGGGTTTTGCCCCAGGAACCCGAGGACTCTGGCTCCTTCGGCATTGGCTTCTGTTCATGGCCTCGCGGAGGTTTTTTTTGGTTACAGGTTTGGTAGCCTGTAGCTTGGGAGTCCCATAAGTGAGGACTGATTTCCTGCTTGTTCCTGGAGAAAGCGGAGTTACTTACCTGTAACAGGTGTTCTCCAGGGACAGCATGGATCAGTCCTCACTACTCTCCCACCTCCCCTGAGTTGCTGGATTTTTAGCCTTCCCTTGCCATCTGCTTAGGGCTCGAGCTAAGAGACATGACTGAGCAAGATGACATCCTTGGGCAGGAAGAGGACCATGCATGCGTGGCAGCAATCCCAAAGGCTTTCTTTGAAAGCTGGGGAATTGCTCCACGTGGGCTCCGTCGGTGCTGACGTTACCCGTAAGTGAAGACTGATTCCTGTTGTCCCTGGAGGACACCTGTTACAGGTGAGTAACTATGCTTTTTTTTTTGCTTCCCTGCCTGTGTTGCATGTTCTGTTAAGGGGAAAACCTTGGGGCTTCCTCTGGCTTCAGGGGTTACCTCTCCACATTCTCGAGTCTCCTCAAATACTCAAGACTGGGCTGTCATTTTGTCCCCCCAGTCTTGAATAGGGTCCATCTCCAGTCCTCCTCCCAGAGGGTTTTAATCTGGAAGAAGTTCCTTGGGGTGTGGAAGACTCCAGTACACAGTTCTCCAGTTTCTTCCAGCATCTGTGGTCTTTTTGGAGAAAAGACCTTTGAGAGCTCTAGGATTCATTGGGAACCACCACCCAGGAAAAAGATTTGGGTGTCATCGTGGATAACATGTTAAAACCACCCGCCCAGTGTGTGGCGGCAGCCAAGAGAGCAAATAGAATGCTAGGTATCATAAGGAAAGAAATGGAAAATAAAACAAAGGATGATATAATGCCTCTGTATCATTCCATGGTGAAGATCGCACCTTGAATATTGTGTGCAATTCTGGTCGCCGTATCTTAAAAAGGATATAGCGTTATTAGAAAAGGTACAGAGAAGAGCCACCAAAATGGTAAAGGGAATGGAAGGATACTCCTATGAAGAGAGACTAAAAAGGTTAGGGCTCTTCAACCTGGAAAAGAGATGGCTAAGGGGAGATAGATAGAGGTCTATAAATTGATGAATGGAGTGGAATGGGTAAACATAGATGGATTGTTTACGTCATCAGAATATAAAAAGACTAGGGGACATGCAATGAAGCTACAGGGTAACCTATTTAAGACTAATATGAGAAAATATTTTTTTCACTCAGTGTGTAATCAAACTCTGGAATTTGTTACCAGAGGATGTAGTAAAAGCTGTTAGTGTAGCTGGTTTTAAAAAGGTTTGGACTAGTTCCTGGAGGAATGGTCCATTAGCCATTATTAAGAGACCCAGGCTATCACTGCTTGACCCAATACAAGCATTGAGGAACCTGTGTATTTTGGGGAGACCGCTAGGTACTTATGACCTAGCTTGGCCACTGTTGGAAACAAGATATGCTATACTGGGTCAGACCAAGGTCCATCATGCCCAGTATCCTATGTTCTTATGATTCAGGGCCAGCTGGTATTTATTCTACCCTCAGCTAGTTCTTGGACGCATTCCCAAGAAAGGAAGGATGACGGTGTGCAGCTCCTAAGATCATCTTTCTGGTAGTCTCTGGGAGATTGGACTCTAAGGAAGAATTTGACAAAGTTACTGACAGGGAGTCTCTTGAAGATAGTTTGGAAAATTCATCTAGTAGAGAAGGAAAGTTGCTCCCTCTAGAAGAGGAGGAAGATTCTCTGGATGTCAGCTTGTTCTGGATGAGCTTCCTGCCTTGATCTCTGATTACTACTACACAGCACTGTGTACACCTTGCAATGCTATACAAATGATCAGTAGTAGTATATGATCTTCCCGAGGAGGAGAAAGAGAAGTCCCAGTCAGATCCTATTCTTGTGGGTATTAGGAGGCCTTCCAAGCCTTTTCCTTTTCCACCAGAATTGCAGAGGATGGTTTGTGTTGAGTGACTCTCCAGACATCTCTGAGAACTGGGAGGTTGTTGGGTAAGACTTATTCCTGTCCTCCAGCTAAGTTGGACAAGTGGCTTCATTTTCCCCAAGTAGATGCCTAGTGATGGCAGTGATGAAGCAGATCATTATTCCAGAGAAGGGTGGAACAGCTGTCCATGATCAGCAGGATAGGAAAGTGTTTTCTGTGTTGGCCCTTAGCCTAGCAGCCAATGCCATCTTATGCTAGATTCAGCTCTTTCCGAAAGATTCTTCATTCTCCCATCTAGAGTAGGCTGTGACTTTCCTGGAAGGTGCGATGTATGACCTCCCAGGGGCAGTGGAATATATTTTTGGTTGAAGGGGCCAAACTCTGTAGTTGCTAATACTATGTTGGCCAAAATATTGATGGGGCCATGGCCCCTGTGGCCCACCCCATTCTGCCGCCTATGTGACCTCCAATTCCTGGCTGCTTAGGAAGCTGCTGTAGCTACAGTGGCTAGAAGGTGGCATTGGCTTCACCATTGGTCAGAGGATGCATCTTCTAAAGCTAGATTGTCTAAATTTCTATTCAAGGGTAAACTTCTCGTTGGGATAGATCTCAAAGTTGGTAAAGTATCTCAGAGGTGTCAAGCCTAGGTCTTCCTCCAAGCCCTCTTCTTCTTAATCCCATCCTCTTCTCCAAGATGTCAGGTGCTACCGACCCAGCAAGCAGTCTTTTTTTTTTCCCCCCCCCAAGATGATGCTTTTTGTTTTTATGAGTGGGCCCGCATCACATCACATCACTGAGTTTCTGACCTCATTCATCAAGGTTCTGCTCTGAAGTGTGCAAAGCCAATCTGAGATGCCTTTGTAGTCTCATTTATTTATTTTATCATATTATATACAATGTTTCAAGACAAAACCTGTACAGAAAGGTATTCTTTCCAGAAAAATTTGAAAGGCAAATTTAAACAATATAACTATGGAACAAAACACCTTTAGTCCACAATACTAAAAAACAAAGAAAGGGGAAGGGAAATTAAGGAGCTTGTCGGAGAAAAAAAACAGCTCCCAAGGAACTGAAGAAATAAAGGAAGAAAATTCAGTGCTAGCTGAGGAGTCCAAGGCATAAATTCCAGCACGGACCTCTAGCCCATGTCACCAGATGGTAAAGACATAACTGGAACCCGAGCGCTTAAAAAGGAAGAGAGATCAGGAGGTGTAAAGAGACATAATGCTGTTAAACATTTACACGAGAAGCGAAGATAGAAACTTGTCCCCAAGTGCAATATACTTGGCTTCAACAGGAGGAATTGTTTTCTCTGCTTTTGAGTGTCCCTAGTCGAATCAGGGAAAATGAGTACATTTAACCCATAAAAAGGGATAGCATGTTTCTGAAAATACATTCACAAGATCCAGTCACAATCAGAAGCCAAAGCACAGATGACTAATAATGTGGAAATATTTGTAGAAACTGTATTAACAGAAGATTGCAAAAGATCAGTCACATTCAAAAGTTCCATATCGCCTAATTTAGGAGCCTGATTCTTTTTTACCGGTGGGAAGGTAAAACGCCTTAGAAATAGGGGGCATCAACTTCGATGGAACTTTTAAATTTTCAGAAAGATATTTTTTAAACAAATCAATTGATTTAATGCCTAATATCACAGGAAAATTTAAGACACAAAGGTTTTGACACCCTAGCAGCATTTTCAAGGTTCTGAATCTTTGCTCTTAAGGCAATATTGTCCTTAAGTGCCTCCGTAGTTTCAGAGACCAGATGTAAACTTTGCACAGTACTTTCAACCTTTTCTTTTACCAAGTTAGTCTCAGAAACACATTGATCCAAATCATTAGACACCTTAAATGACCATTCATAGCAAGAGTCTGAGAGGAAATAGCTTCATATAGACCAGATATGGCGTCCCATATACTATCCAAAATAATTTTTGAGGGACGAACCAGAGCAAAGGTCTTTACAGGTGTAGATGGAGTAGATACAGCCACAGGAATCATCACCTCTTCCTCAGGCGCAGGTGGACCAGAGAGGGGTTGTTTCGTTGCTCCAACTTCTCCCAGGAGATTCCCAGAGTCACCAAGAGCAGGCGCATCTATTGCTGCTGGCGAGACTCCCTGCTCATGCACACCACCAATGCCGACTCCGGGTGCAGTTGTAACACAGCCGGCCAGCCAAGGTGCATCATCACTGGGAGGGGGCAGCGGATGCTGTGAATCCAGAGAGAGTGCTATCAAGACCAAAGGAAAGGAGCAGCTCCTCAAAACGCTCCATCTTTATGCCAGCTGTAATCTCTCAGCATGCTGCCTCGGATACCTTGACAAAACGGTCCATAGGACCAGAAACGGCAGGTAAGGGTGCTGCAGGAAACACCTTCACCTTACTCGTCCGCTTAGGCATTGGAAAGAAAGCAAAGAATCTCACTCAGCCAGCCATCTTGGAATAGCCATGCCCCCTTCTATCTCACCTTCGTAGTCTTTGTGTGATTCTGTGTTAAGAGAACAGTAGGGCAGGCAATTCTACATCAGCTTCAGAGGCTGCAGACAATTGTTCTGGTTCCTCGTTTTGAAAAAGAGAATGGAAAGTATTCCATTTACTTTGTGGTGCTGAAAAAGGACTGCTTATTTCCTGTTCTTAATCTCCAGAGTGTCAATGCAAGTGTGAAGATAACCTAGTTTTGTATGGAGACTTTGAGGTCAGTCGTGGAAGCTGTGCAAAGGGCGTGTTTTTGGCTTCCTTAAAGAACATGATATGCCATACTGGGTCAGACCAAGGTCCATCAAGCCCAGAATCCTGTTTCCAACAGTGGCCAATCTAGGTCATAAGTACCTAGCAGTTTCCCCAAAAGAGACAGGTTCCACAATGCTTGTATTGGGTCAAGCAGTGATATCCACCCCCCAATGCCTCAACCACAGGACTATGCAGACTATTTACAATCGAAGATGGTTAAGACAAACGCAAACATAGGCACTAATAATCCCTCCACACCATCTGAGACTTTTCAAGCAACGCCACTATGCAACTTCACCACAGTATCCACTAAAGAGGTCGCCGACATCGTCGCTTCTGTTAATCCCAGCACAGCACCTAATGACCCCTGCCCAGCCAGCTGGATCAAAGAGCTTCGTCATGACATAAGCAACATCCTGGCCAAAATTCTGAACCAGTCCTTCACCACAGGATCATTCCCGCAGAGCCTCAAAAACACCTCTATCAAACCATTACTAAAAAATAGCAAACTAGATCCAGCCAAAGTAGAATCCTTCAGACCAATATCGAGCATCCCCCACCTTGCCAAGATCATTGAGAAAGCTGCCCAACAACAAATCCAGCAACATATCGACACCGAAGCACCATTGGATCCAGCCCAACACGGATTCAGAGTAGCACACGGAATAGACACTGTCCTCACAACCCTGTTTAACGATCTGATCACAGGAATCAACAACATACAACAAAGCTTTGTCCTTATTTTCCTGGACATATCTGCCGCCTTCGACTCAGTGAGTCATGACATTCTTCTACAACGCCTGAAAGAAAAGGGGATCCAAAACACAGCTCTAAAATGGTGTGAATCCTACCTATCCAATAGATGGCAGCAAGTCAAGGCTGGCCACTCATCCTCCGAACCATTTCTACAAACACAGGGAGTTCCCCAAGGTTCGTCCTTATCTTCATTGATGTTTAACATTTATATGCAGCCGATATGCGACTTAATTTGATCCTTCAACGTAAAATGCCTTGCATACGCTGATGACATCCTCCTTTACATGCCATTCTTGATAGACCAACCAGTGCTCTCCCCAATAATTAATTGCTTCGAAGCAGTAACAGATTGGCTTTTATCCCAGAATTTACGGATCAATCACAGCAAAACGGATGTCCTATTTGTCACGAGGAACCTCAAATTCACACCCCCTTCATCTCTACGAGTCAACAATATAGAGTTGAAATCCAAATCCACAATTCGTTACCTCGGCATCACCCTGGACCAGCACCTGAACATGACAACGCATATAAAAAACATCACAAAGGCAATATACCATAAGATCAGAACTCTACGTCACCTCCGACACTTACTGGACTTCACAGACTACCGAACAACCTTTCAGGCTCTAGTCCTTCCACATGTTGATTTCGCGAATATTATTCTTCATGGCCTTCCACAGTCGACCTTAAACCCGCTCCGCTTAGCCTTGAATGCAGCCGCAAGAGTCCTCTCCGGATCATCAAGATCCGACCACATAACACCCATCATGAAGGATTTACATTGGCTACCTCTTCACGCCAGGATCCAATACAAATCACTGGTTCTTACCTTCAAAGCCCTAAATAACTACCCCCCTACGCCAATCAGCACGCTAATCCATGGCACCCTAGAAAATAGAAGCAGAAGATCTACTGCACGGAACACGTTAGCAGTCCCCAACCTAATGACTAAATGCACAAAAGCTACCTCCAACAGAGCCTTCTCCTTATTTGCCCCTTTAAACTGGAATGCACTCCCCCATGAAATCCGTGGAATAAAAAGCATCATACTATTCAGAAAAGCTTTAAAACTCCACCTATTCACAAAATATTACTCAGAAACCTCCAGTAATAGAAGCACATCCAACAACCTGCAAACTTCCCCCATATACCTGCCGCCCCTGCACATCATCTCCTCAGATAATGGTTAGCTTCACAAAACTAATGCAACACCCATTTACATTAAAGTACTGTACATAGTTTGAGTTAATATGTATTTAGTTCCCCTGGTTTCCTTCCCATGTTCATTTTCCTGTTCTCTGTAAAACTCAATGTTGTTTGTATACATTGTAGTATGCTTGTTTGATGTACACCGCGCTGATTTTAATAGCGCGGTATAGAAGCAAATGTTAAATAAATAAAAATAAATAAATAAATATCCCGGGTCCCTTTTAATAATGGTTTATGGATCTTTCCTCCAGGAACTTGTCCAAACCTTTTTTTAAACCCAGCTATGCTAACAGCTTTTACTACATCCTCTGGTAACAAATTCCAGAGTTTGATTACACATTGAGTGAAACAATATTTTCTCTTATTAGTCTTAAATGGGTTACACTGTAGCTTTATTGCGTGTCCCCTAGTCTTTCTGTATTTTGATGGCATAAACAATCGATCTATACTTATCCGTTCTACTCCATTCATTAATTTATAGACATAAGAACATAAGATATGCCATACTGGATCAAACCAAGGTCCATCAAGCCCAGTATCCTGTTTCCAACAGTGGCCAATCTAGGTCATATGTACCTAGCAGTATCCCCAAGAGACACAGGTTCCACAATGCTTGTATTGGTTCAAGCATTGATATCCTGGGTCCCTTTTTAATAATGCTTGTCCAAACCTTTTTTAAACCCAGCAACACTAACAGCCTTTACCACATCCTCTATCATATCTCCCCTCAGCCGTCTCTTTTCCAGGTTGAAGAGCCCTAACCTTTTTAGCCTCTCTTCATAGGGGTATCCTTCCATCCCCTTTACCATTTTGGTGTCTCTTCTCTGTACCTTTTCTAATAATGCTATATCCTTTTTAAGATATGGTGACCAGAATTGCACACAATATTCAAGGTGCGGTAGCACCTTGAACCACACAGAAGCCTACTTTCACATTCACATCTGAGAGGATAAAGAGCAATATCTTTGCTTTGTCGTCATGGGTGATCTTTTTCAGTTTTGTTTCCTGCCCTTTGGGCTAGCTATGGCATCTTATCCAAGGCTGATGGTAGTGGTAGCCATAGCCTTCAGAAAAGAGGACATTTGTGTTCATCCCTACTTGGAGAATTGGCTCATCAGGGCCAAATCATATATTGAAGTTGTTAAGGTAGTATCTTGGGTGGTTGGTGAACCAGGGAAAGAGTTGCTTGGTTCCTGCTCAGACCTTGGAGTTTCTTGCTGCCAAGTTTGATACCCTATCTAGAATATCTCCGCTTCACTGATCTTCCTCTGAATCATCTCTCCCCACTTCAGTCTGTTCAGAACTCAGCTGCACGGCTAATCTTCAGCTAATCTTTTGTTGCTATGCTCCTGTCATTTCATTAGCTATTTGTTTCCTCATCCAGTTCAAACTTCTACTAATGACCTATAAGTGCCTTCATTCGGCTGCTGCTCATTACCTTTCCTCTCTTCTCTCCCTACACCCTTCTGGCAGATCCTTTCTATCTGTGCCCTTCTCTTCCACTGCCAACTCCAGACTTTGATCTTTCTACCTTGCTGCTCCTTATGCCTGGAACAAACTACCTGAGCTGGTGTGCCAGGCTCCATTTGTGGCCCTGTTCAAACCCAGGCTAAAACACACTTCTTTGAGACTGCTTTTGGATCCTGATTTCCCCTAGTCTCTTGTTCACCTCCTATGTTTCCTTACCATTCCCCTAGATATGTCCTAATCTCCTGTTGTGTTGTCTATTTTGATTAGATTGTAAGCTCTTAAGAGCAGGGACTGTCTCTTACATGTCTCTGTACAGTGTTGCATATACCTTCTAGCACTATACAAATGATAGTAGTATTAAACATTTATTTTTGCAACCACTGAGATAAGACTTAGTGGCTTATAGTTTCCTGCTTCTTCAGCGTTGCACTTTAGTGAAGAGGGGCCACATCAGCCCTTCTCTAAGGATGTATTAAACTCCTCAGAATCTGAGCTTCTTCCAGTATCTTGTGATGCTTCTCGTCTGGCCACATAGACTTTCTTCCATCTACTCCATGTCCATGTGTGTCTTTGTCAGTCATATGGGTCCTTTTTGCAGGATGTTCTTTTGTGACCTCGGAAGAGAAGTAATTTTTCAGCATTTCCGCTTTTGCAATTCTTAGCATATTTCAGCCTTACAAACCTGCAGAAAGGGGCAGTATTGCCTTAAGTGAAGAAGGTGTCTGTTTTATGCCCCTGTCCCTGGATTTCCTGTGGATTTCCTCACCAGCCACCTACTGGGTTTGTTCCCGTGTTGAAAACATTTTCATTTCAACCTAAATGCAAATCAGTCTATTCTAATTGCAGTTCTTTGATTCTGGTAATGTAGCTTCTCCAGTGCCCCCTTATTCTCAGTGTTTGAGCATGTTTTATGCTTCTGCTGAAGCTTAATCCACTCAATTCATGAGCTTTCCCAATTTCTCAACTTTTTCCTTTCTCCCCATGACAAAAATCCCTCTTAAGCACATCTTTTCTCACCTCCCCATTATCATTCTTTTCCCAGTAAACTTTAATCCCTTTCATCTTGTAGCAACAACTCAGCCTCCAAAAGCTCTAAACTCCCCTCCCCTCCCACCCCCCCCCCCCCCCCAAGTAGCTACTTCCACCCAAACTAGCTACTTCCACCCAAACTGGTAAAGGATCAGAAAAGATATGTCCCACCTGGGAAAAAGATACCTCTCCAAAAATATGAAGTCAATACTAGTGTGTACCTGGTGGGCATGTGAGTAAAGAGTAGTCATGTTGCCCCACATGATGCAATTTCCAGGCAGCCACAAGATTCAAGACCCTTATAAGTGCAAAAGGCCCTAATTGACTTTTGCATTGTATGGCCCCCTGCCCATAAATGTCCTATTAAAATCCCCTTCCATAGGTTAGTTTATAGTTTATGTAAAACTTGATATAGCGTGGTCTCTGTAATAATGCCAGAGCAGTTTACAATTTAAAATGTTTCAATACAAAAATAAAAACAATGAGTAATGAGCCAATCAACAAAACTAAAATAAAACAACAAAATTAGTACATGCAATGCCATCCTAACATACAGTACCTCAAGGTTTTCCTCCAACTCCTCTTGCCTGTGGTCCAGCTCAGCCATTTCTGCCTTAAGAGCCTCCAGCGCCTGTAATCTCACCCTGAATGCTCCTCGCCACCGTTCCTGCCTCCCTCCACCTCTGAATCGGAGCTTATGGATCTTCGCTGTAGCTTTACCTTCCCTTAGTCTCTGCAGTTTCTCCCAGAAAGACCTTGGTAAGCTCTTTGCATCACTGCTTATTCCACCAGCCCAGGCAGCCATCTCTTAAGGTGACATCACTTTGTCTGCTCAACAATCTTTTCTAAGCTAGAGGGCTGTATTTGGGAAAGCAAAAGCTGCAATCGGAAAAGGGGGTTGCTTGGGCAAAGGCCTCCTGGTTGTCTCTTGGGTGCAGGTTGGTGTGATAGATAGAAATGTGTTTGGGCTGCTCTAGACAGCACAGGTACACACACTTTGTGCTGGACAGTTTGTGTTACCCTGCTAAGGCCAGTTTTTCCTCTGCATGGGGTGTCTGTCAGTGATATTCTTGGCTCTGATTTGAGAAAAGAGTTCAACTGGCTCTTAGCTCCACAGTGTGAGATGAGAGGTAGCTACCAAGGAATAAGTGAAGGAAGCACTTCTTCACAGGCAGAAGCTGGGTCCTGGGGAGAAAACAGTAATGGAATTTAAGAAAAGCCTGACAAAAGCAGAAAAGCTCTTTAGGTGTGAGGAACTGAAGGTAAAACAGTGGAAAGGCAGACGGGATCCTTTTTTTCGGGTTATGTGCTCTTCTTACTCTGGTAGCTTTACTGTGTGCTGATTATGTGATCATCTTTTTACATGGTTTTGATTAATTTATCCATTTTCCATTATTGTGTTTATTTCCATGTCAGAGGCACTGTGCTGAGGATTCAGAGGTGCTGTAGGTGCAGAAAAACCACCTTGTGTGTTTCACTGTCTCTGAATCCCCAGCCCCAGTTCTTTAGCGATCACTTTACGGGTTAAAGCTGGACCCAGCCTGGTTCTGGACCTGCTGATCTGTCTTAGGCTGAGTTACATTTAAAAATACCTGTGGCTAAATGTCCTTTTTTAATGTCTTGGGTTTCTAGATGAGAAAAAGGTGCAGAATTGATTCTGTTTATGGCTTGTTGTTCTTCCCTTTGTCCTAGGAGGTGGTTTCATCCATAAAAGTAACAGTTATGTAGCCAAAGCCAAAATCTTTCCTTTTCTCACCCCTATTAATGATAAACCCTGGCTACAAAGTAGCCTCAGAGGTACCTTACCTATGCAACCCTTGTCTGACTTTATCCCTGTGCATCTGTTTTGTCAGAAACCTTGTAGTATTACTTCTCCCGTAGCTGCATTAGCATTATTTAGTGTAAGTGAAGGAAGGGATTACTGATACTTTCCCCTCTTCCAAGGCCTGAAATTTTTACCAGGGCTCAGATAAGTCAAGACCTAGTGGCATGCTGCTGGTGAGGCAACCAGCCACTGGGGTCAGTAAGAGAGAAAATAGTGTTCTAGAGAATAAAGGGCACTAAATGCTGCACAACTGGACTCAGGAACCACATGAATCTAGGAACCATTAATCTAAGCTTGGTTTCCTAATTCAAACTTTTCTAAAGGACAAGTTATAAATTGCTTGGATGGAGATAAGAGACACTGGGGCAATGTGATGGTGCAGAAGCCCTGGCTTCAAGCTTTGGACCTAACTCCTGCTCAGAGGCGAACAGTGTAGGAGCCTAGGGCAGGTTTTCCCAGGACTGGAAACTGTTCTCAAGAAAGATTAGCCAGGCCAAAACAAAGCCTGGAATGCAACTTTAAAAAGGAGTTTGAACATTAGAGAAGAGGAAAGCAGACAAAGTGGGCTGTACTCCACCCCAACATCTCTTCTGTAATAAACTAAGCCATAAGGATTGTCTGTTGCTTGAGGGATTTTCTCTGTTCTAGGACATATTAGCACAAATTGCTGAATGCGGCTTTCAGGCAGAGTTCAGGGACAGAAGGCAATTGACCATGCTAATTTTTTCCACTTATTTTGTAATAAAGTATTTTTTGACTCTTCTACCTTGCTCTTCCTACAAACCTAAACAGTCTTACATGTTCACTCCCACCTTATAGAAACCAACCAGTGTTTGTCACAGAACCAGGCTGGAAACATGGGACTTTGTGGCTTTAAAAACCATTCCTCCTCTTTCCTAACAGTATTTTATTATCCTTGTTCCCTGCAGGCAGGAAAGTGTATGTATATACAGGATTTAAAAAGAATTGCTTTGTACATTTCTACTGTAGTCATGTAAACCCATTGATTACCTAGCAGAGGGCAAGTGGCTTCTTTTCAATTTGTATTTGATCTAATTTTTTTCTGTACCTTTTAAAACATTGAATTAAAAATGTACTACTTTTTTGCCTTTTTGAGGTTAACATCGTTCAACTTTCACTTTATTTCTGTATTTAGATATGTTCTGAATGGATTCTGGATCATATTGTTTGTGAACCAGATTTATTTCACTTGTGTGCAAGGGGAGAGCGGCACAGCATGCCAATGACTTGGGGGTGTGAAATTAGGTAGAGGCACATCTGAGGCTAATGGTGTACTGCAGAAGACCAGTATGATCTGGCTGTGGAGTTTCCCAAGTTACTACAGGCACTTTCAGACCAGACACTTTTTTTTATTTTTTTGCAGAAAGGCAGAGATGAGTCAAAACATTTTACATTAAAAGGTAAGCAGAAGGACTGATCTGGCTCTGGGGTGGTAGAGCTACATACCAATGTTTTCTGCTGAGCTAAATCTTGAGTTAAAACCGGGGAGACTTATCTCCTTACACAGCAATGTGCCCCAGAGCACATATGTAAACAGTAGTCTGCTTGGAGACTGACCTTCCTCCATCAGCTGCTAGTTTTGGTTAGATGCTTCTGCTCTGATTGATTGAACTTAAGGGAGTAGTGTCCTTTTGGGGAATTTAAGTGTTGCACTTAACCCTTGTGACATTTTGTAATAGTACTGATGCAAAGAAAGTCCATTCTCAATCACTGTTTGACAAACCTGGAGAGGGGTAGGATTGCTTTCCTACTAGGGACATTTTTGCTATGCAGCTTTGCCGCCTTTCAATAAAAGCAGAGTAAGGAAGGTGTAAGAACTGACTTATGACAGATACTTTCTCTATTGAATGGCAGAACCGGCTTGCTGGAACTCAGAAAAACCTAGAAGATTTTTCCAAGCGTGCATGGGTCTCCTCATAAATCCACTCCATTTTGTTCAAGCTTTTGTATGGACATGATTTTTAGTCTCTCAAAAAAAATTCCTCACTGCTCAAGACATTTCTAGGAGTGGAGGAGTAGTCTAATGGTTGGAGCAACAGCCTAGGACACAATAAATCAGGATTCAATTCCTACTGGCACTCTTTGTGACCCTCAGCAAGTTACTTTGCCAGGCCTTTTCTTCTGAGGCAATGGAGGGTAATCTACTACCTTGCCAAAAAAACCCCAGGGTTGGCCAGGTCTCCAGGAGTTGGCCTTGACTTGACAGCACTTTAAAACAAAAAAAAAGTTTCTACTACCCCCTTCCATTCATTTTCTGTGCTTACTAAAGAAAAAAAAAAGTGAAAATAATTTTTTGAGGGGGATACTACAGCTCTGTTACCTCCAAAATGGAACTCTGCCTAGTAAACTGTTTGTGTAGCATGCCTAAGGGCTTCATAAGATGGTCCCTGGAAGTAAGATATGCATTAGACTCCTATCACAAATGCTACCACGGTCTGAGACCAGGCTTCAAGGACCCTGGCTGGGGCTCATGCCATGTTGTCCTTGAGGATGGGATGATTGCTTTTTTTTCTGTGTCATCGTCAGTGTTGACGTATAGCAACCCAGCTACCTCTGGGTTTTCTTGGCAATGTATCACCAGAAGTAGATTAGCAGCCTTTTCTTCCAAGGCAATGGAGGGTAAAGTGACTTGCCTCAAGTTGCAAGGAGTGCTGGGGGGAAATCAAACCCTTGATTTTCTGGGTACTAGAGACAGTTGTTCTAACCACTAGGCTGCTACTCCACTCCTTTATGGGATACTTTAGGAACTATAAAATGAAAGATGTTCTGTCTTTGCCATTGAATAATCCTCTATCACCTCAGACCCATAAGAAAGATGAGAAAAGTAGGAACTGGGGAATGTTCTGGGGAAAGGAGGGACTTTTCCAAAGGGATGGGCTACATCTTAACTAGGTTGCTGGCCCTAACCTTTAAAAGGGAGATGACTTTTCCCTATTATCTAGTTTAAAAGCTAACAGTCGCCCAACAGTGCTGGTTCATGAACAGACAAGAGGGGCAGCCATTTTGGACCTAGTCCTTAGTGGAACATAAGATCTGGTGCAATAGATAAGGGTGTTGGGGCTACCTGGCAATAGTGATCATAGCATGATCATGTTTGATTTAATAAATGGAGGCAGGATGGCAAGGAAATCCATGGTACTGCCTTTTAACTTTCAAAAGGGAGACTGATAAAATGAAGAAAATAGTTAAGAAAAACTAAAAGAAGCAGCTGCAAAGATTAAAGATTTACATCAAGCATAGGTGTTTAAAAATATGATCTTGGAAGCCCAGAGCCAGCTGTATTCCACACTTTAAGAAAAGTGGAAGGAAGTCCAAGAAACTGCCAGCATGGTTTAAAGGTGAGGTCAGAGAGGCTGTTGTAGCCAAAAAAAAAAAAAAAAAAAGCATCTTTCAGGAAATGGAAAAAGGAGCCAAATGACAAAACCTGGAAACATAAACACTGACCAGTTAGATGCAAGGCATTGATAAGTCAGGCAAAGAGAAATCTGAGAAGAAGCTTGCTGTGAAAGCAAAAATGTAGAATAAAGACGTTTTCAAGTACATTCATAGCAAAAGCCCTGTGAGAATCAGTTGGACCATTAGATTATAGAGGGGGTAAAAGGGGCAATAAGAGGGGACAAGGCTATAGCAGTGAGACTGAATGAAGTCTTTACTGAGGAAGATGTAGGGATGTTACCCATGACTGAATTTGTATTTAATGGTGATGCTGCAGAGGACTTGAAAGAAATATTGATACACTGGTAAGATGTATTACAACTATTTGATAAAATGAAGAGTAGCAAATCACCTACATCAGATGGTATATGTATGGGCTGAGCCGCCGGGCCCCGGTCCCGCGGCTGGCCGGGTAACCGGCTTCCCGGGGCCCGACCACGCGGCAGGCCTCTTCTCGGTGGGGGTGGGGGTGGGGGTGGGGGTGGGGGGGGGGGGCACAGGCAGGCTTGCGTGCTTAGGGCACCACATTTTTCCCCGTGGTGCCTGGGGATTGGACCGCGTAGGTGGTCGTGGGGGCGTGGCTGCGCGAGCAAGGAGGGATCGCCGGCCAGCGATCTCTCTCTTCCTCCTTGCTCGCGCCGAGAGAAGGTTTGAGTGGGTTTGCGGGGTGAGAGCCGGGGGTGAGTTGGGCCTAGGGGCGGCCTCGTTTTTTCGGCCTTCTCTCTGCCTCCGGGCGCTTGTGGGGCTTCGGGTTCGGCGCGGTTCGGGTCCCGTTCTTCGTGAATAATTTAATATTTCTTCCTGCAGCGCACCTTGTGCGTGCTTGCTGCTGGGCACGTGGGGCTTCCCCTGGCCCCTTCCCCGTGGGCCGGCTCCTCATGTGGGGGGGGGGTCAATTCTTGCTGGGCCACCCCCCTGGTCACTGCTGGCCTCCTTGCACCCACCGACTACCCGATAACTTCGAGCATCAAAAAAAAAAAACAGAGAAAGAAAGGGCCGCGGCGGTCTATAGCAGTCAGCAGGCACTGAGCAGCTATTTGGCATCTTGCTGTGCTGCGGTTGGCTTCACTGCTTTTCCCGTTGCCCATGGCCCGGAGGGTCCCGGCACGGGGTGCAGCCAAGGGGTGGCGGGGGGCTGTGCAGCCCACGGGCCACGGTCGGGCCTCATGCCCTCAGTCCTCGGCTGCCAGGGCCCCCCCTGGGGTTAGGCACGGGCACAGCGGGGCGGGTGGGGCCCGGGGCAGGGGGACCGCGGGCAGGCATCCTGCGCCCGTGAGCACGGTCGAGTGCACCTCCCGGGGCAAGTTGGTCCCTCCAGCGGGGGCCTTGAGTGGGGTTCCCTCGCCGGTGGCGCTGGAGGGGGTTGACGATCCAGGCTGCCTGGGCGTTGGCAGGCCCGTGTCCTCGTGGGCCCCGGTTCCTACCCGGCCCCTCGAGACGGGGGCTGACTGTCCTCCTATCGCATCTCCTCCCCTGGGAGAGGGCGGTCCTTCCCCCAACCCCCTGGTTCCCCCTCCTCCTCCTGGCTTCTTCGGCCCATCGGCCCCTTGGGCGTATGGGGTGGTCCCGTGGAGGGGCTTAGGGCCTTGGGGGGGTGGTTGGGGTGGGGGCTGGTTTGATGATGGGCATGGGGCGGCCGCGGGTGCTGCGGCATGGGAGGCCAGGGGTTGGGGCCTTCGGCTTGTGTTTGGGGGGCCGGCCCACCGGCGGCTCCCTGTACTCCTGGGGTCTTGGCTGCTTGTTTTTCTCCCTTCTCTCCGCAGGTCCGGGCGACTTCGACGCCGTCCACCTCTATGGCTTCTTCCGACAGGCTGGCTGGTGCGGGTCCTTCGGGTTCCACGACGGAGCTGGGTGTTCCGGCGCCGGGTGCTCCTGCTGCCTCTTCCGGGGCGAATGGTGAGTATACTGGAGGGGGCGAGGTAGGGGGGGTTAACTCCGTTCTGGGCTCCACAGGGGCGGGCAAGTCAAAGGGAAGCACAAGCAGGCACATCGCTGCAGGTGGGCATCCTCTTCCTCTTCGACGTCATCCTCGGCTTCTTCGCACGGCTCGGTTCCGGTGTTGGCTGACGGCGGGGCGTGTGGTGGTACCCCCGTCATACGTTGTTCCGAGCTGTGGGAGTCCGTGCCGCGGAAGTTGCGTCGGCGGATTAAGCGTCAAAAGTATATCGACATCTTCCGTCTGCTGGATGGCCGGAAGCGCTCCGGGGAAAGCCGGAAAAAGCGCAAGGAAGACAAAAAGGCGGGTAGGGTGCGTAAGGTTTCTCGTAACACCCTCAACTGGACCTGCGCCTTCTTCCGTTTGGCAAGTGTCTGGGGGCATTACGTCCCAGACCCGTACGGGGCTTTGCTTGCCCATGCCGATAACATCCTAGCTGCGTTCCAGGCCCACGAGGGGTGGGCTTGGTTGAATTATGACGAGGAGTTTCGGGACCAGATGGAGGAGAACAGTCATTTGCAGTGGGGAACGAAGGACATCAACCTGTTGTTGACCCAGATGTCCGTGAGGGGTCGGGTTGGGGGATCTGGCGCAGCGGTCGTCAAGGCAGGGCCATCCCCGCTGGGGGCAGGGGGGCGCTCCTTTCGTGCCTCCGCCCCCGCCTTGCCTCAGCCAAGGGGGGCGCATCATCAGGGGGACGTTTGCTGGCGCTTCAACAAGGCGTCCTACCCCTTCCCTGACTGCAAGTTCAAGCACGCTTGCTCCTTGTGTGGGGGTGCGCACGTGGCTGCGAAGTGCACCCGCAAAGGGGTCACGGGGGGGTAAGTGAGGCAGTGGAGGTCTCGGCCCGGACCCCGGTGCGGGTCGAGGCGATGCACCCATGGTTGCTCGAGTACAGGCGATTCCGTCGGGGTAGGGCGGCCGGTTTGCTTCTAAGGGGGTTTTCGCATCCCCGTACAGGATGCATCTGGGCAAAGGGGGTCCCGCAACGCCGCCTCCATGAGGCTTCACGGGGATTTTGTGCGGCAAAAAATCTCAGAGGAGTGTGCTCTCGGCCGTGTCGCGGGTCCCTTCTTGGTACCCCCCTTTTCCCCGTTCACGGTCTCGCCGTTGGGGGTGGTCCCCAAGAAGGAGCCGGGTAAGTTCCAGTTGATACACAACCTCTCTTGCCCTCCGGGCGGTTTGGTCAACGACCATATACCTCGCGAGCTCTGTACGGTGCACTACTCCTCTTTTGATGCTGCCGTCTCCCTGGTCCGGCAATGCGGGCCTGGTGCCCTACTGGCCAAAGTGGATATTGAATCGGCTTTCCGCCTGTTGCCGGTACACCCCTCGGCCTTCCCTTTGCTCGGTTTTCGCTTTGAGGCGCGGTACTATTTCGATATGTGCATGCCCATGGGCTGTGCAATCTCTTGTGCGTATTTCGAGGCCTTCAGTACCTTCTTGCACTGGGTTGTGGAACGCCAGTCGGGGGCCTCGTGTATTGTTCACTATCTTGATGATTTTCTGTTTGTCGGGCCTGAGCGGACCCCCACCTGTTCCACTCTTTTGAGCACCTTTCTGCGTGTGGCTGCCACCTTCGGCATTCCCATCGCTGGTGATAAAACGGTCGGGCCGGTCACTTGCCTCACCTTTCTCGGTATTGAGATTGACACGGTTGCTATGGTTGTGCGCTTGCCGGCTCCGAAGATTCGTCACCTTCGGGAGCTGGTGGCCTCTGTCAGCTCCGCCTCTAAGACCTCCCTCCGCGTCCTTCAGTCATTGGTCGGGCATCTCAACTTTGCTTGCCGTGTCCTTCCCATGGGGCGCCCCTTCACGAGGCGCCTATCCCTGGCGATGGCTGGGCTGCGGCTGCCTCACCATCAGATCCGGGTGTCCGCGGGGATGCGGGAGGATCTGCGGGTATGGGACGCTTTTCTGGCTGGCTTCGATGGGTGCTCCATCCTTCAGTTTCCTGAGCTCTCTAATCTTGACCTCCAGTTGTTTACTGATGCGGCGGGCGGTTCTGGTTTTGGGGCCTTTTGCCATGGTGTGCTGAGCCTTGGCCTGCGGCTTGGGTGGGCACCGGCTTGGTCCAGAATATCACCTTCTTGGAGCTCTTCCCAATCGTGGTCGCTCTCTGGGTATGGCCAGACCGTTTGCGGGATCGACAGGTTGTCTTCTAGTGCAATAACGCTGCGGTCGTCGAGGTCATTAATCGTCATGCACCCCGGTGCCCCATGGTGGCTTCTTTGATGAGGGTATTTGTCCTGGCCTGCCTGCGCCTGAACGTCACCGCCCGGGCACGGCATGTGCCGGGCTCCCAGAATGCCATTGCTGACGCTTTATCCCGTTTTCGGTGGGCGCAGTTTCGGCAGTTGGCTCCTGGGGCGGATGAGCTGCCCTCTCGGGTTCCGGAGCATCTCTGGACGATTGGGACCCCGACCTAATGGTTCTGCTGGCGGCATCGGTGGCTCGCAGTATCTGGGCGACTTATCGACGGGGCTACTCTCAGGTGAGTAATTTTTTGAGTGCGCAAGATTGGTCTAGGGGGGCGGTAGCTGATGGCCTAGTCGGCCTTTTTGTGTTATGGGCA
The DNA here is from genome assembly GCA_033557465.1 of Ichthyophis bannanicus. NCBI lineage: Eukaryota > Metazoa > Chordata > Amphibia > Gymnophiona > Ichthyophiidae > Ichthyophis > Ichthyophis bannanicus. The sequence continues at coordinate 530,940,414 of CM066037.1, read as the reverse complement.
AGGAAGGAGGGATGGGCTCGGTCGGCGGTCACTGGAGCGTTAGCGGGCTTCTCTTTCTTTTGTAAGGCTGCGGGTTGGGGGAACCCACGTGTCTCCTTTTTAGTCGGGCGGTTGCTCGCCGGCTGGGCTCGTGCGCAGCTGGGGCCGTGGGATTGGCGGCTACTGGTATCTCACGAGCTTCTTTTGCAGATTTGTGAGCTTTTACCGCAGGTGGCAGCCTCAGGCGTTGTTTACGATGGCTTTTTTCAGCGCCTTCCGGGTGTCCGAGCTTGTCCCTCGGTCTGCGAGAAGGGGGGCTTTTGGGGGGCTCAAAGTTGGGCACGTCCGGGTAGATTCAGCGCATGTCTGGATCTTCCTATCGCGGTCCAAGACAGACTTGTCCAGAAAAGGGGGCTGGGTCCTGCTGTGTGCCATTCCCCCCCTGTTGTCCTGTCCCGTTCGTGCTCTGGGCGTGTACGTGCGGCAGCGCCCGGGGGCACGTGGCCAGTTTTTCATCCACGCAGATGGCCGGCCGGTGGCTCAGTTCCAGTTCACAGCTGTGCTACGCCTGGTATTGTGTGCTTTGGGTCACCCCGAGCGTAGTTATGCTTCGCACTCGTTCCGGATTGGAGCGGCTACTAGTGCGGCGGCTGCAGGCTTAGACTCGCGGGTAATTCAGTGCATCGGCCGATGGCGTTCGGGGGCCTACGCGGGGTATATTTGCCCATCGGCTTCTGGCGGTGTGCCATAGTGCCGTGATGTGCCTGGGCGGTGGCCTGCCTACGGCGCGGTGTGGGGGGGGGGCCTGGGGGTACTAACCATTTTGTCTTCCTATTGCAGAGTTGCTTGCTGGTGGCAGTCCGCTCTTTTCTGCTTTCAGATGGTGTGTCTGCCGGGGAGTGGTGGATCATCGGGCACTCCTTTGTCTACTGGGCTGAGGGTCGTGTGGCGGTTCGGCTGCTCACCTTGGTCTCGCTGCGGCTGTGCTGGATGGTCTCCAAAACTGAACACAGTATTCCAAGTGAAGCCTCACCAGTGACTTATACAGTGGCATAAGTACCTCTTCCTTTCTGCTGGTAATTCCTCTTCGTATGTAGCCCAGTATCCTCCTGGCTTTTGCCACTGCCTTGTCGCACTGTTTTTCCACCTTGAGATTTTCAGAAATAATCACTCCAAGGTCTTTCTCCTGATCTGTACACACCAAACTCTCACCCCCTATCGCATACATTTCCCTTGGATTTCTGCTTCCCAAGTACATGACTCTGCACTTCTTTGCATTAAATCTTAATTGCTAAGCATTAGACCATTCTTCCAGCTTCTGTAGATCATTCCTCAGGTTAACCACTCCCTCGGGGGAGTTCACGCTGTTGCAAATTTTCATATCATCTGCAAAAAGACAGACTTTTCCATGCAGTCCTTCAGCAATATCACTCACAAATACATTGAACCAGGCCCAGGACTGACCCCTGGGCACCCCGCTAATCACCTTCCTTTCATCCGAGTGAGCTCCTTGTATCATCACCTTCTGTCATCTGTCAGTCAACCAATTTCTGATCCAATTTACCATCTTGGGATCTATCCCTAAGCTACTGAGTTTGTTGATAAGCTCCGATGAGGAACAGTATCAAAGGCTTTGCTGAAGTCCAGGTAGATGACATCCATCGCATGCCCCTGATCTAGTTCCCTGGTCACCCAGTCAAAGAACTCAATCAGATTTGTTTGGCAAGATCATCCTTCGGTAAAACCATGTTGCCTCAGATCTTGCAACCTGTTGGCTTCGAGAAAGTTCACAATTTGCTCTTTCAGGAGCACCTCCATTACTTTTCCTGCCAGTGAGATAAGGCTCACAGGCCTGTAGTTTGACACTTCTTCCCTGTCACCACTTTTGTGTAGAGGTACAACATCAGCCATTCTCCAGTCCTGAGGAACCTCTCCTGTTTCCAAGGATCTGTTGAAAACATCCTTTAACAGCTCTGCAAGAACCTCCCTGAGCTCTTTCAGTATCCTGGGATGTATCTCATCCGGTCCTATGGCCTTGTCCACTTTCAGTTTTGCAAGTTGTTCTAACACATCATCTTATGTGAATGGTGTGGTATCTACTTCTACCCCCAAACAAAATGAACTAACACTCCGACTTGTGAAACGAAGCCATTCTCTTCAAATAGTACTTCAAAAGCCACCTGAGATCTAGAAGTCGAAGCTGCGGATCTGCTGTAAAGTCTGTTAGCACCAGCAGCACTACTGGCTGACTCAAATGAAAAGGTGAAAGCACCTTAGCCGAAAAGGATGGAACTGTCCGCAAAACTACCTTCTCCTTAGAAAAGACCAGAAAAGGCTCCTTACATGACAAAGCCTGCAGCTTAGAAATCCTCTTTGCCGAACAAATGGCCACCAGAAACACAGTCTTCAATGTCAAATCTTTTAGGGTACAAGAAGCCAACGGCTCAAAAGGATTCCTCATGAGCGCCGAAAGGATGAGATTGAGATCCCAAGGAGGCATGAAATGTCTACGAGGAGGGCGCAACTGCTTTACCACCCTTAAAAATCACAGCACCTCTGGTTTGCTTCCCCAAGGAATCTCTGTGTATCCTGCCCCTATAGCAGGCCAAGGCTGCCACCTGCACCCTCAGGGAATTCCACGCTGAACCTTTTTCCAGGCCCGCTTGTAAAAAATCTAGCATAACTGGTACTGAGGCCGATAGCAGACTATATTCCCTCTGACCACACCAGCTCTCAAATATTTGCCACACCCGAATATATGCCAGAGAGGTAGATCTTCTACAGGCCCTCAGAAGCGTGGCAATCACCTGCGCTGAGAACCCACACTTTCTCAACCTTGCTCTTTCAATAGCCATGCCATAAGCGAGACCCAGTCCACCTGCAGCATCAGAATTGGTCCCTGCAGCAAGAGGTCTTGTCGGCCGGGCAGCCTCCATGCTGCCACTCTGAGACGTACGAGATCTGCATACGACGGTCTCCGAGGCCAATCCAGGGCAATAAGAATCACCAGTCCCCTGTGCACCGCCACCTGTTAGATCACCCATCTGATAAGTGCCTACGGAGGAAAAGCATACAGAAGACTGTTCCTTGCCCACTGCTGAACTAACATGTCCAGCCCCTCTGACATTCGCTCCCTTCGACCACTGAAAAAACAATTGGCTTTTGCTGACAAAGGTTGCCACAGATCCATGACTGGCTCCCCCCAGCGGCTCACAATCTGCAAGAAAACCTCTGCGTTCAACTGCCATTCGCCCGGGTCCAAATGCACTCAACTGAGGAAATCGTCCGCAACGTTCTCTGTGCTGGCCAGGTGCGCTGCCAAGATTGCTGGGAGATGCAGCTTGGCCCAACATATAAGTAGCTCTGCCTCGGCCTCCAAACTGGCACTTCCTGTGCGTTGATGTATGCCACTGTGGTGATATTGTCAGAAAAAATCTGTACCGCACAAGCCTGCACCCGCGGTAAAAATTCCTGCAGACTGCCCTCATTTCCAGACAATTTATGGACCACAACTGCTCTTCCGTCCTCCAGGACCCCTGAGCTACTTGCCCCTTGCAGTGGGCCCCCCAGCCAGACAGGCTGGCATCCGTCATCAGAGGCACCCAGTCCAGAGACTCCAGGGGAACCCCAACCATCAGGTTCGCTTCACTCAACCACCACTGGAGCTTCTTCCTTACCTCCCTGGGGCAAACTAGCCGGTGCCCTAGAGACTGATGCTGGTGGGACCACCTGCGTAGCAGAGACCTCTGCAAGGGTCTCATGTGCGCCCTCAGTCAGGGAAACAGATCGATCGTTGATGCCATGGTACCCAGAAGCTGTAGATAATGCCACGCCGTCTGCTTCATTATGTGTAGAAACTGTCACACCAATCGCTGAAGATCTAACACTCCTCCGAGGAAGGAACACCCAAACCATCTGGGTGTCAAATCACACCCCCAGGTGCTCGAGATCCTGGGAAGGGGTCAAGTGACTCTTGCCTGCATTGATCACCCAGCCTAACTCGGACAGGAAGTCGACCACCCAGTTTACCTGTACACTTTCCTCCTTGGACTTTGCACGGATAAGCCAATCGTCCAGATAAGGGTGGACAAGAATACCCTCGTGCCTCAACGCGGTCGTCGCCACCACCACCACCACCTTGGTGAAAACGCATGGAACCGTCGCAAGATCGAAAGGGAGCGCCTGAAACTGAAAGTGCCCCATGGGGACTGCAAATCGCAGAAACCAATGGTAATCTGGATGAATAGGAATGTGAAAATATGCCTCCATGAGGTCCAGGGCTGTCAAGAACTCTCCTGCTCTGACCACCACCATTACTGACTGAAGCGTCTCCATATGAAAACGAGGAACGCGCAGACACCTGTTTACCCGTTTGAGATCAAGGATAGGCCGAAAGGAACCCTCCTTCTTTGGCACAATGAAGTATATGGAGTATCGACCTGTACCACACTGGTCGGCGGGTACCAGGACTACGGCCCTCAATTGTAAAAGGCATTGTAGCATTGATTGTACCCCTCTTTCTTGGCCCTCACCCGACAGGGGGATCGAACGAAAGCCGGCACCAGCAGCTTGGCAAACTCGAGCACGTAGCCCTCTCAAATTACTCGGAGAACCCACTGATCCGTCGTGACTCGGACCCAAGCATGGTAAAACCCCCTCAATCGCCCTGCCTGGGTCCTCCTCACTTCATTGTTGCTTTCGCTGGTTCGGGGCAGCAGTTCCGTACTATCCTCTGCCCGTGCCCTGAAACCCCCGAAAGGGCTGATTCCTAGAAGTAAAATGGCCCCTCTGGAATGGAGAAAACCTCACTGACCGAAAACGCCTGAACTCCCGGGACTGACCCCTCATAGGCCTGGTAAGTCTACCCTGCTTCAGCTTGTCCTCTGGGAGACGACCCCCTTTGGACTCCCCCAAGTCCTTAACTAGTTTATCGAGGTCCTCTCCGAACAACTGCTTTCCCTTGAAAGGCAACTTACTCAACCAGGCCTTAGAAGACACGTCTGCCGACTAATTCCGGAGCCAGAGATAAGAGCACGCTGTCACAATCGACCCCATGACGTTTGAAAGCGTTCGCCCCAAATCATAAAAGGTGCCCAATTCCAATCTAGCTGCTGCTTCCACAACCTTACCAGGATCTGCTGCATCCGGTAGCCCCTGCGCCCAGCGCAAGGTGGCACGTGCTACCAAGGCTGCACAAGCTGAGGCCTGGAGCAATAGCACACCGACAGCAAAGGCTTGCTTCAATAAGGTATCGAGCTTCCTATCCTGAACATCCTTAAGAGCGGCACTACCCTCCACTGGGATAGTGGTCTTCTTTGTAACCGCTGACACCGCTGCATCCACTCTCGGTGACCGAAACATGTCCTTATGTTCCACCAACGGGTATAACCTACACATGATACAAGACCCCTTGAGCCCTGTCTCAGGAAGTTCCCATTCATCCAGGATAATCTATTTAATAACTCTGTGCAAAGGGGAAAACTTTCTGGGGCTTTTGCACCGCCTGAAGAATAGGATCCTCCAATGCCGCCTCTTCCACTGCCCCTGCTGGCGCCATATTAAGCATCTTAAGGGATTCTGAAATGAGCCCTGCCAATTCCTCCTTACGGAAAACCCTGACAATTCTGGAGTCCTCTTCCGGAGGAAACGCATCTTCCTCCCCGTCCGGTTCTCCCTCTAAGGACCCAGAGCCCACTTCAGCCGCCAACTGGTCCAGCCGACGAGACTTAATGAGCAGCTGAGACGTACCCGGCTGTTCCTGTAAAACATCCTCTAAAGCCCTTCTCTTAGCAAGGATAGGGGCCTTAGCCTCCTCCCCCTGCCTAAGACAAAAAGCTTTATATATCAATAACACAAATTCCAGGGAAAATCCCCCTGGGACCAGCTGCGCAGTTCCCTGTCCCGTGGAAGCCACTGGCTGAGCTTCCTGGAGAGACAAAGGACCCCTCACTTCTGCCTGTGACCAAACTCCAGGTCCCTGCTCCCTTGAGCTAGTCTCTGAAACCATGTCCTCCAAACTACACTGCTCTGCAGCGCGAGTCTCCGTGGTACAGCCTTTGCAAACCCCCTCCACGGTAAGAGAGCTCCTGCGTTGTCCACAAACCCATTGTGGCCTAGTCCCTATCTTTTCCTTGATTCTTTATATATATATATATATATATATATATTTTTTTTTTATTTACACTCCCCGGTGAGACAAAAAGAACTGCAGTCCACTGTGCCCCGAATAGAGAAACCCTCCAGGCACCTCTGACCGCTGAAACTAGCGATCCGCAAACCAAACACTTCCTAAACAGCACCCTGCTGCCGCGGCTCCGCTTCTTGTGCAAAGAAAATGGCGGCAAAAAAACAGAACTTCACTTCCCCTGACTGCCCATGCGGCCCGAACACCCCCATGAATCCAGCCAAGGCTCTGCCCTAATGCTGACAAAGTAGCTGCTTGTAATCTCCTAACACCGACCTCCATTGCCGGAGACTTATCACTACTCACAGCATTGCCACGCAGCAAACACTCTTGCTGTGCTTGACGCTCCTCACCCGCACAGGAGGGGTTCAGGAGCAAAGCCAGACCCCCGATTGACCAGCTGGCACCACCTCGGCCTCTGCAATCCGGTCTGCTCACCTTCCTGGTCTCTGTTTTGCTCTTTCCAGTAAAGTTTAAAAAAAAAACGTCTCCAATTTAAAGTGACAAACCCCTAACACTACAGATCCAAATTAAACATCCAAAAAATTTTTTTAAAACTAACTCTTCCTAGTTGTTCTTTCATTGAGTCCCACTGATACAAACACCTGCTCGGAGACTGAGCTTACTGGAAGGCTGAGGGTGGTGCCAGCTGCCTAGGTATCCTGATGTCATCAAAGTTGTGACATGCTCAGTCTCCCAAGCTGCTGCAAGAGGTGCACAACCCTATGGTATGGGACTAGACTGGAGGGACACTAAGGAAGAGGTGCGCTTCATTGCAGCCAGTTCCTCCCTCAGTAGGGTCACTTCTTTATGCTTGGCAGCTAGGTCTTCCCATAGTAGAGTCAGTTCTTTATGCATGGCAGCTGACCTGAAGCACAGAGGACAAGCTCTCAGGCTCCAAATGATTTGTCTTGGAATAAATGTACCTCAGTTATTACACTGAATACACAACATGCTGAATAAGCAGTCCTAGAAGAAGGGGCAGGCCTTAACCCAAGTTGAAAGGATAGATAGCAACAAATGCAACTACTACATAGGCAATGTAGCCCCTGCGGTGGGTGGTATGAGGGGTAGGGTGGGCAGGAACCTACGTGTCTCAGGCCAGTAGGCTGTTCCTGAACTGGGGCACCTACAGATATCTGCTCCAAGGCTATACAGGAAAGTAGTCAGTCTGAATATCCCCAAACTTAATGCATAGCCACAGTTAACCTTATATTGGTGATATCCCCAAAAAACAAACACAAACTCTATACTGGTAGCTAGAAACCAGCAGGGATAAGAAGAAATTTAAAGTCTTAGCTTTTGGCTTTCTGAGCACTCCAGAGCACATGCAGTCTGACTTATGCCCTCTAGGTTTACAGCTTTCCCCATCTTTGAAAAGGTTCTTGATCTGCAGTCATACACTATATTTCTATGTAACCTTTTGTCAGAAACACATTCATCTAATAGACTCTCTTTCAGTGAGAACTCAGCACCAAGGAGAAATCCTCCATCTGAACATCAGTTCACAAGCACTGATGTTGAATGATCAGTGGCATTATCTTGCCAACCCTCTCAACAAATGGAAGGCAGCAAGCCACTGAAAAACCTTATGATCACAAGTGGAAGTAGTTTAGTCTCTGTAACTTGGTAAACTGGCATTCAAAAGAAAAAGAAACACGTTAAATGGATGCACAGTTCAATATGAAAGTAGCAGAAGAGATACTCAGGAAAGGGCACAGGCAGGGGAATGAAGAGACACCCACACAGCAGAGATGCCAGAAGTCTGCTAGAACCATCATGTTCTTAATTCAAGAGCGAATTTAGGAAACAAGGTCTCAGTTCCTAATTAAAGCAGCAAACTATTCCATAGTGAGGGCCCCAGAAGCACAGCAGGAGACCAGAGTGTACTATGAAGATGAATGTGGGAGAAGAGACAACCTGCAGTCATGCAAACAGTTGGAAGTGGAGCATAAGGAATGTTTTAAAGGAAGGTGTTATCCAATTACCTGTACTCTACAGGCTTGTCCACCATTTATTTCACCTTAAGACATTTGGTCTATGTACTCTTAAGTGTGATAAAGCACAGTTACTTACCTGTAACAGGTGATCTCTGGGAACAGCAGGAATTAGTCCTCACATATGGGTACGTCGGAACCGACGGAGCCTGCACGGGAAAGCTCCCCAGCTTCCCAGAAGGAAGCTTTTGGGGCCTCCCACTGCACATGCGCACTGCCTTCCCGCCTTCCTGACCAACTCTCCTCAGTTTGAGTTTATAGCTGAGACAATAGAGAGAGGAAAGGAAGATAGATAGAAGATACAACTCCTAGGGGAGGTGGGTGGGTTGTGAGGACTAATTCCTGCTGTTCCCAGAGATCACCTGTTATAGGTAAGTAACTGTGCTATCTCCAGGAACAAGCAGGAATAAGTCCTCACATATGGGGACTCCCTAGCTAAGATGCCTGGGGGATCCCCTTCCAAGGGTTCGCCATCTTCGTATGGATCTCAGGCATCCATCCTGGGAAGGTGGGCAGGAGTTGTTCAAGTATGGAACAGGTGTTTGAGGACAGCCTGACCAAACAAGGCATCCCGGCGGGAGTCCTTGTCCAAACAGTAATGGGCTGTGAAGGTATGAACCGAGGCCCATGTGGCAGCTCGACAGATCTGATCTATGGAGACAGAGTGAAGATGAGCCATAGAAGTGGCCATGGCTCTCACATTGTGAGCTGTGACATGGCCTTCCAGAGAAATATTTTTACTCTGGTAAGCAAAGGAAATACACTGAGCAATCCAATTGGAAAGTATACGTTTGGAGACTGGAAGTCCCAAATGAGAAGGATCAAAAGCCACGAAAAGCTGGGAAGACTTTCGATGTGGCTGAGTCCTGTTGAGGTAAAAGGCAAGAGCTCTTTTACAATCTAAAGTATGAAGGTTCCTCTCTGCACTGGATGCATGAGGAGCTGGAAAAAAGACAGGTAGATATACCTCTTGATTAAGATGAAAAGGCGAGACCACTTTGGGCATAAAGTGGGGATTCGTCCTTAGGACCACCTTATCATGATGAAACCTGGTATAAGGTGGATGAGCCACTAAGGCTTGTAGTTCACTGATGCGGCGAGCCAAAGTGACTGCAATAAGGAAAAGGACCTTCCAGGAAAGAAATTTCAAGGAGGTAGAAACCAACGGTTCAAAAGGTGGCTTCATAAGCTGACCTAGAACTAGGTTCAAGTCCCATGCTACCGGAGGAGGTCAGATGGGAGGCTTAGTTAGAGTCAGGCCTCTCATGAACCTTGCAACAAGCGGATGAGAGGAGACAGGTTGTCCATTTATAGGTTTTAAGGATGCTGCAATAGCACTTAAATGGACTCTGACTGAATTCGTCTTAAGGCCTGCATTAGAAAGATGCAGGAGATAGTCTAGTAGAGAATTCAAAGGAAGTGCTAGAGGGTCAAGACCCTGTTGAGCACACCAAATGGAAAAGCGTTTCCATTTGAAAGCATAGGAACGCCTCATGGAGGGTTTCCTAGAGGCATGAAGGATATCTTTCACTGGTTGAGAAAGATTGAAGTCATGAAGGCTTAGGCCTTCAGTAACCAAGCTCTGAGGTGTAGGGACTTGGGGTTTGGGTGCCACAAAGTCCCTTCCTCCTGAGAGAGAAGGTCTGGCGCAGCTCCCAGGTCCAGGGAGGGTCCCTGGGAGAGATGCAGAAGTAGAGGGAACCACACTTGGCGTGGAGCTATGAGGATCATCGATCCGTGATCCCTCTGGAGTTTGAACAGAGACTTGGGAATCAAAGGAATGGGTGGAAAGGCATATAGGAATTCCTGACCCCAATGCAGGAGAAAGGCGTCGTTGGCCTGAGCTCCCTGACACGGAGTCCTGGAACAGAACCGGGGAAGTTTGGCATTCCACGGACTTGCAAAGAGGTCTATGTCCGGGGTTCCCCATTCCTGAAAGATTCTGCCTATCTGGTCCATATGTAGGGACCATTCGTGTGGAAGCAGAACTCGACTGAGTCTGTCTGCCCGAGAGTTTTGAACCCCTGGAAGATATACTGCCAGAAGATGAATTTGATGCTCTCTGGCGAAGGCCCATAATCTGAGAGCTTCGTTGCAAAGCGACAGAGAGCCTGTCCCTCCTTGTTTGTTTACGTAGAACATGGCCACCTGATTGTCTGTCTGAACTAGGACGGTCAGGTTGACAAGGAGGGTATGGAAGACTGAGGGCAAAGAAGATTGCTCGCAGTTCCAGGAGGTTGATGTGAAGGGTGGTCTCCTGTGGAGACCAAGTACCCTGAGTGAAGAGGGATTGTAGATGGGCTCCCCACCCTGTTTGGGAGGCATCTGTTGTGAGGGTTGCTTGGGGCAACAAAGGTTGGAAGGGGGTCCCCAACAACAGATCTTGGTGGACATCCACCATTGGAGGGACCAAAACAGACGCTTTGAGGTGAGTATTTGGTCGGAGAGCGCTCCTGATGCCTGAGTCCACTGGGTGGCCAAGGTCCATTGAGCTGCTCTCATATGAAGATGAGCGTAGGGCACCACGTGTACCGTGGAGGCCATGTGGCCCAGAAGTCGTAGCATTTCTCTGGCTGTCAAGTGACTGCTGGACTGAGCTTGGGAGGCCAAGCACATCAGACGTTGGCCCCGGACTTGAGGTAGGTAGGCCCTTGCAGTGGTGGTGTCCAACTGGGCCCCTATGAATTCTAGAGACTGAATAGGGGTAAGTTGAGACTTGGGAAGGTTTACCACCAGTCCCAGATACTGCAGAAGGTGCCTTGTGCGGTCCAGGGAAATCTGGGCCTCTGACTGAGATGGAGCTCGGATGAGCCAGTCGTCCAGATATGGGAATACAAAAATTCCCAGACCTCTTAGAAATGCAGCCACCACTGCCATGCATTTGGTGAACACTCTTGGAGCAGAGGCTAGACCGAAGGGAAGTACTCTGTACTGGAAATGTTTTCCCTGAAACAGAAATCTTAGATATTTTCTGTGGGATGGGTGGATGAGTATATGTGTGTACGCATCCTTGAGATCTAGAGAACAAAGCCAATCCTGACTCTGAAGGTATGGAAGGAGAATGCCTAGAGAAAGCATTTTGAATTTCTCCTTGTATAGAAATTTGTTCAATTCTCTCAGATCTAGAATAGGTCTGAATCCCCCTGTCTTCTTTGTTATGAGAAAATAAGGGGAGTAGAATCCTGTCCCTTGTTGAAGAAGAGGAACCTCTTCTATTGCCCCTTGGGCAAGGAGAGAAGAGACCTCCTGATCCAACAGGCCCAGGAGAGATGGGGGAGAATTGAAGTGCCTCACCATGGTATATGGAGGAAGGTTGGAAAAATGAAGTTTGTAGCCCTCTCTGATGATAGAGAAGGTCCAGTGCTCTGATGTAATTTGCCCCCATCTGGGAGCAAAGTGAGCTAACCTTCCGGGAATGGTGAGGGGCTCTGGTTGTTCTAGAGCCAGAAATGTTAAGTTCTCTAGGGGCAAGTCAAAACCCCTGAGGGGGTTGAGCCTGCTGAGGAGTGGCAGACGCTGCAGGCTTTGACCTTGCCTGTTTAGGTTGCTGACGTTTAGCAGCAAAGCGAGGCTGAGAAGATTGTTGGCCAGTATTTGTGGAAAATCTGGCCTTCTTGTAGTAAGGCCTCTTGAAAGACTTTCTTGGCAGGAGTAGAGGTAGACTTAGAAAGTCTATCTAATGTAGCATTTTCTGCGTCCATTTGAGTGGCTTTAATTTGCCAGTCCTTACCAAATAAGTTCTCACCTGTACAGGGCAGATTCCGTAAGCCATCCAGGACCCAGGGTTCTAGGTCAGAGGCCTGGAGCCAAGCAAGTCGTCGGGCTGCAATAGCAATGCCCGAAGCTCTACCAGCACCCTCAAAGGAATCAAAAGCTGCTCTGTTGGAGAACTTAGAAACATCTAGAAGCTGTTTCACTAAAGAAATGAACTCCTTTCTATCCTCAGGGATAAAGGGGGCAAAATGCTTTACCTTTAGGGCAAGTTCCCTTAGAAACATGCCCATATACAGACTGTAAGAATTAATCCTGGCTATAAGCATACTAGCATGGAAAATTTTCCTGCCAAAAGAGTCTAGGGTCTTACATTCTCGCCCTGGAGGGGTAGAAGAGTGCCTTTTGGTGCTCTTAATCTCTTTCAGCGCAGACTTCACCACAATGGAATGGTGAGGCAGCTGAGTCTTTTGAAACCCAGGAGAAGGAGGGACCCGGTACATGGTGTCCAACCTACGAGAGTAAGGAGACAACGTTAGAGGAGCCTCCCATAAGTCCATCAAGTGTTCTTGAAGGATTTCATGGATAGGCAGGGTGACTGCCTCTTTAGGAACCTTAGGGTATCCTAAAATATCCAATTTCTTTGACCTAGGTTCTTTTTCAGAGGATGTGGTAATAGAAAGTCCTTTAGCTAGTTCAATAATGAAGTCTTGAAAGGACAAATCCTCTGGTGGAGACATTCTCCTCTTTGGGGAAGAGGGGTCTTCATGAAGAACTAGAGACAGCTCATCAGAGTCCTCAGAGGAGTCAAAATCCTCAGAAGAATCAGAGTATTCTCTATTTGCTTCCAACGCACGATACGCATACCGATCGGTATCGACATCGGGCGTACCGGGTATGGGATCGGTATCGGGTGAAAACCCGGATCCGGCATGCGGAACCGATCTGCGTTTGGAAGTGGATGGTCTCGGTTCCGGTATGGGAGACGATACCGGAACCGGACCCGGTAACGAGGGTGTCGCAGCATTAATAAAAGCCAGCATGGCCTGCTGCATGGTCTGAACAGTATTGCTCATAGACGCCACTGCTGCCTGGATGTCGGTACCGGTATGGGCCGGTACCCCAGAGCAGTCTAACAGGTGATCAGTCGAGGCCGTGCCATCGATGTCAACCTGTAACCCCATAGATGGTGCTTTGGAAGCCAGAGCTTCCCGCCGGGGTTGTTTGGCTGGGGCAGGATCCTCAGATTCAAAAGTGAGAGCCTCTCGATGCTTTGAAGGAGATTTGCTCTTTGAGGACCTGCCCGAAGAAGGTTTGGTTACCTGAGATCCATCCGGAGAGGAAGACCTGGATGACTGTGATGCTGGATTATCTGAAGCAAACAGCACATGGAATTTGTTGGCCCGGTTCTACAAACCACGTTTAGACATCTGGGAGCAGGATGGGCAGTCCGGAATGGAGTGGTCAGGTCCCAAACATTTAAGACACCATTCATGAGTGTCTGTGACAGAAATAACAGCACTACACTTGGTACACTTCTTAAAACCAGGGGCTGGTTTCTCCATGAGGAGAATTTGTGTAGGCCTGAGGCCTAACCGAAGTCACCAAGTTGTGCAAGATTTTTTTTTTTTAAAGAAAAGAAAAGAAAAGAGAGACCGGCGGTACCGGTTTCGGTATGGGGAAGGCAGGTACGCGGTCTAAAGAAACAAACAAACGATAATTTCTTCAGCGGTGACAGGAACATGACCTGCTGGCTCCGCGGAAAAAGAGAAACTGAGGAGAGCTAGGCGGGAAGGCAGCGCGCATGTGCACTGTGAGGCCCCAAAAGCTTCCTTCTGGGAAGCTTTCCCGCGCAGGCTCCATCGGTACCGACTTACCCATATGTGAGGACTTATTCCTGCTTGTTCCTGGAGATCTACTTACAATCTACATGAATAGAAACCCACTTTTACGCTTCAGTTTAGTGCACAGCTTCATTAAAGTTGTGATCACAGCTGTAGGGATTATTAGTAGCACAAAAATAAGTTAGACTCTCTGTTGTCTAGGGGGAATGGCTACTATTACCCAGCCCAAAGTTCGGTGAGTTATTCTGGCAATGAGCCACGAAAGAAGTCTGGTTTGCAGATATATATTAGACTTTATTATAGGCAACCAGGTAGAAAAATATACAAACACACATATAGCTAATTAGAAACATGAGGAAGACATTTGTTATAGTACAGATGTACAATTGGACAATGTAATAAATCACTAATTAGTAACCAGACGTCACTGATTCGCTCTGCACTGAGGAAAAGTAAGAAATATATTGCTAACCCCTTGCCCATCCGGGAGAGGAGAGATAAGCCAGTACCTTAGCTCCGTCGGGCACTCAAGAACAGCACAGTCCAAGGAGGCAGCTCCTAGCTAATGCAGGCTCCAGCCCCGTCAGACGAGCCGCAGTAAGTCCGAACCAGAGGTATCTGTGAAAGTCTTATCTCAGACCTACGGAGGACGGCCTAGCCCACACGTAGTGGCCATCTGGTGGAAAGCTCAGGTCGCAGGAATCAGGTACGCAGTGCACAGCAGGAAGGAACTGGTGCAGAAGTCTGTATGAACAGGTGGGAAAAGCCCCCAACTCTTACCAGAGTTCCAGCACAGATTGTATTATTCTCTGTTAGAATATTCCGTCATAGGTCCGATGATTGGTTGGCACCAGGCAGTCTGAGGTGTTCTCAGCGAATCAGGAGGTAGATGATGGGCATCTTCTTGCAAAGGATCCATAGTAAGAGGTCATGCAGAAGCAACAGTATGTAACTTCTGGGCATGTACAAGTGTCCAAGGACACCGAAACAGCAGATGTTCTTGCATTTGGGCAGTGAATTAGCCACGGACAATAGCTTCTGTATGTATGCACACTTAGAAACGCTGCGCAAGCAGTTGCTTGGAGGTCAGGTTAGTAGCTGAACACAGCAAAAGTGTAGTGAAGAATCCATCTTGTCTGTTCAGTTTGGTTCAGGCCTGAGTTGTGTTTCTGGCCGCTGAATCTCCCGGCCCTTCTTCAAAACTCATGACACATTTGAAATGATTTAGATAGTAGAGATGGTTTAAGGGTGATGTTCACATCACAACAGTCTTTCTTCAGGGGCCGCCCTCACACACGCCAGCCTCAACATCAAGGAGAGGACCTGCCATTCACTCATCCACACAGCAACAGTGATTAATTTATCATCTGTGAGACTCTCGACAGAACAATTACAGACATTGCAATTGGGGCTATCTTTTGTGCCCGTTTCACATTATGACCCTTTTAAGATGAGGGTAGCACATCGGTTTTTCAGGAAATTACAGGTATCCCATTTTTTTTCATGGTAATGTTGCAGTGGGGTTAAAGTTGGATGATTCTGTTTGTAGGAATCTATCTAAATGGGTACCTTCTGGTTGGGGGACCCCACGATTGATACATTCCAGCAATTAGTATTGCGGGATTTGTCAAAATTAGAAGAGGATTTACCTGGAGGTTTTTCTAATATTATTAGGACACAGAGAATCTCTTACTCAATTACAAAACCGTAAAGACATCATAGGAGAGCAGATAAGGGAGGAGCGATAGTCGTTCAAGATATGACCAGTTATAGATCATCAGTACTGTCTCATGTTTCTGATTTGACGTATTATAAAGTGCTGGAGGAGGATCCCACTATGTCTCTACATAACCTGATTAAGTCCTATACAGATACAGCTGTGACTCAGGGATGGATCACAAGTAAGGAATTTGTTTTTTTAAATAAAAAAATGCCCAATAACGCCAGTGATTTACATGGTTCCCAAGGATCTTGAGAACCCCCGGGGTGTCCTATAGTCTCCTGTCAGGGATCCATCCTGGAGCCACTGTCAGTTTTGTGATATATTTTTTCACCCATTATTGGATAATATGTCATGTTACATATGAGACTCTTAATTTCTTGTCCTTAAAACAGCAGAATCAAGAGAATATTCAATCGTATTTCTTAGACACCATGGATGTAAAGGCTCTCTACACGAATATAGACCAGGAAAAAAGCATTATTGATGGTAGCACAACTTCCCAAGCGGTTGCCACCATATTTACCCAAGGAGTTCATTATACAACTTTTATCAGTGGTCTTAAAGAATAACTTCTTTCGTTTTGAAGATCAATTTTACCAACAGATTCATGGGGGCAACAGTGGCTCCTATCAGTTGCAACTTTATTTATGGCCAATTTTGAGGAAAGTGTTATTTATCCATCTGTATGGTATCAACATATTAGGATGTGGTCTCGTTTCTTGGACGACATTTTTTTTTCTATGGACCAGTTCCGAATCGCAATTAAAGATCTTTTTTGAATGGATGAACACACTAGACCCAGATATACAATTTGTTCCAAAATACCATTATCAATCTATTGAATTCTTAGATCTTTGGCTATATAAACTCCTTTCTACGCTATATCGGAAGGAAGTACAGCAAAATTACTACATTTTAATAGTTATCACCCTGGCCCATTACGACGGGGCTTACCCATGGGACAATTTATATGACTAAAAAGATTATGTTCAACTAGTGTTGAATTTCATAGACATTCCAAAGATTTACAATCCCGTTTACGTGAGCATGGATATCCGGAAAAGATAATTAATAAAGCATATAAACAGGCAAGATATATCCAACTGAGTGGTGGACTGATGTTACCCATCAGGAGGAGAAAAATCAGAGGGATGATGCACCATTTGTAGGAGTACTTCCTTATATGCCTAATTCTGCTACAATTATGACTATTTTAAAGAAACATTGGCCCTTATTAGGATTACATTCTTACTTCTAAAAGCCATTGATAATGGCGTTTCAACGAGGCCGGAACATTGCTGATTGGGTAGTACAGATTGTTCACGAACCCTTAATAACAAAAATCAAGGGCCATCAAGCATGTAAACAGTGCGATTTCTGTTCTCAAACTTTAGAAGGAACACAATGGGAGGATCCTAACACTGGTCAGGTTTATCATAGTGAAACCTCTACCACTTGTTCCTCCTCTTCCATGGTATATGTTTTGATCTGTCTCTGTAACAAGCTTTACGTGGGTCGAACGATCAGATCCATAAAGAAGAGATTACAGGAGCATCGATCGCAGATTAAACTGAAAGTGATAACTGCACCAGTTGCTCAACATTGTGTTGAACATCAACATTCTTTCCAAGATCTACGCTGGTGGATCATAGATCAAATTAAAGAAAACCCCCGAGGAGGTGACCGACAGTCCTGCTTACAATACAGAAAGCAACAGTGGATTTACAAGTTACAATCAGTGGCCCCTCGAAGACTGAACTTATCACAGGATTGGTGGAGTGTGATATAAAATATGAATGAGGAACAAAGATTGACAGCTACCACCCTGAAGACATAGGACATCACATGATCTTCTGTTAGCATATAAGATGGGGATATTGGTATAACGTTTCAAATGCATCATGAGTTTTGAAGAAGGGCCAGGAGATTCAGCAGAAACACAGCATTGTGTCGACAACATTATTGCAAGAAAACTGTGAAATATGATATTCCAGGAAGGCACAATAACGATTCTATGAACGGGAGAGGCAGATGATAAACGACTCCTTAAGACACAGTGATAAGAGGTTGACGTTAGTCGCTTCTTAACCAGATGTGGAGTTGAGCTGCTGAGAGGATTTAACAGCTCTGCTGAATAGCTGCAAGCTTTGGCGTTTGCCCTGCTGGATGAAGCTAAGTACTTATATAAGAATCGCATACGTTAACTTATTCCTGGGGGACAATAAAGCACAGTTACTTACCTGTAACAGGTGATCTCTGGGAACAGCAGGAATTAGTCTTCACATATGGGTACGTCGGTACCGACGGAGCCTGCATGGGAATGCTGCCCAGCTTCCAATCAGAAAGCTTTTGGCAGCATCCCTCGCGCCTGCGCAGTGACTTCCCGCCTTCTCCACAGCCTCTCTTCAGTTGAGTTTCAGAGCTGAGACAAAGGCGAGGAGAGAAAAGGAAGAAGATAAAAAAGATGCAACTCCTAGGGGAGGTGGGAGGGTTATGAAGACTAATTCCTGCTGTTCCCAGAGATCACCTGTTACAGGTAAGTAACTGTGCTATCTCCAGGAACAAGCAGGAATGAGTCTTCACATATGGGGACTCCCTAGCTGGAGATGCCAGGGGGAGATCCCATAAAAATGCAAGTGCCTGGATCAGGGGTGCATTTTGATTCCAGGAATCCCCGGCATCCAATGTGGGATGGAGGGTAGGAGTTGACAATAAAGGAGCTGTGAGGAAAGAACAGCATAGCCAAGGACTAGAGGGTTGTACAAACTACAGGAGTCCTTGGTAGACATAATGAGTAGCATTAAAAGACATTTAATGTACACTTAAAATATGCAGCTTACCTACTGTATTGTAGGAAGTAGAAAGCATGATGGAGTCTACTGGATAAGCAGTAGCAGAATCTTCAAGGTGACCTCTCAGCAGTGAGGATGAAGGTCCAGACCTGGAGGTAGTAGATGATCCAGGTGTCCACTGGGTAGGATTTAACGTCAGGTCTTCAATGGAAAGCTTTATGGGAAAAGCTGAAAACTCCTTTAGGCATAAGGTCATTAACATTGAGGACTAAAGGAAGAAGACTGACGGAGTTGGACAACTAGCCCAGTCCTGGCGGGAAAAGGGGAACTGGAAAAAATCCCCTATTCCCACAGAAAACAGTTGTGTACTCAAGATAAAGAGGTACACTGTTTTTCCTAGCTGGCGAGAGATAGGAAAAATATTGAAGCTTGATGCTTCATGGACTTAAAGAAAAAATGGAGATGTTAGCACCAAAGAGGGTATTGGTGCCTAACAGTTTCTGCATCGTAAGATGGCATGGGACGTAGGGCGACAGACTGTCTAAAACCTCTAGGAGGTAAAACATGTAGTCTAGACAGTAAGGGTGATAGCGTGTAAGACAGATCAACCCTTAAGAGGCCCCTTATCAAACACATATATATATAGGGATATATACATGTGGCTGGAAAATATATGTATACATACATATATATACATATGTTCAGATGTGTATATTAGGATATGGGTGGTGAAATATATCAAATATATATATATAGATATAGATATGATATACCTGAAGATATGTAAATTTGTGGGGCTTGATTTAGCACCCCCAGAGCAATGATATAGGTATGTAGACATATATGGAGATGCTACATACAAGGCAACAGGTTGAAGATACACGTTTACCACCCAGCCCCATAATTGTACATGGGGAATATAAAAGAAAAAGATTCTGTGCTCTACAAGAGGGTGAACCCACTTGGGATATGAATAGAGAATCTATTTTCATGGATTGAGGGATGCAGAAAGGCAATCTAAGCAGATAACCGTGATGTTCGCGTGAGAACAGATGAACATATGAATCTGTAAAGAACAAGGCGGGAGTTCCACAGAACACTGACATGGTAGATGTGGAGAAACGCAGGGAAGATACCAGAGGGACCTATGGAAGGACCCAGAGGTAGCATGCGTAAACAGAAGCCTTGGATTTTCACACAGAATAACTGATATCTCGTGTTAACACCCCAGGCTAGAGGGGGTGTGGAGAACCCTCACAGGCATAGGAAGGGTTTATACGTTTTTCCCTACTAATAGAGAAACTTCAGAGACAAGGTCAATGCTCTATAGCAAGGCCCTCATAGTAGAAAGCTTCTCTGAAGACTGCAGAGAGCATTGTGCAGGAGAGTTATGAGATAAACTGACTGAAGTCAGGTGTGTTGCCATATCCTAGGAGAGGAGATGGTTAGAATAATATGAGAAAGCCTAAATGAGTAGGAGGATCCAAGATTTATTTATTTATTTATTTATTTAACAGGTTTTTTATACCGCCTTTCTTACAATCAAAGCGGTTACAAGACTACATCAGGTTAAGAATAACTTACAAACATACAATCATCAGCCTATACAGACCAAACAATAAATCCATTTTATACCACCTTATCAAAATATCAAAGTGATAAGCCATGGATCCATAGATGACAGGGAAGGACTACATCATGTTAACATATAATACAGACATACCTCTAAACGAAGGAACAGCGTAAGGGAGAGACAGAAAGAGGACATTGTACAGAGGATACTTTTTGCCATGGGCCACTACTGAGGCTAGACAAAATTTTGAACAAGGGACTGGAACGTGGAAAAAGTTCCAGTAATACAATTACTGTAACTCCTGCAGGCAGAGCTGCTGACGGAAACAGCAGAGAGATTGTCCTGTGCTGAATAAAGAAAAACAGACAAGAAAAGAGAGGAGATATCTCTTCTCCCTGTCTGGGGAACGAGCTTGGCAGAGCTGTTCAGTATGGTAACCCTCAAGTGATTGGAGGGTGACGTACCCACAGGGTAAGTCAACTGAAGGAAAAAATGTCCAGTTGGGATAGAAACTATCAGGGGATAGTTGCAACTGCTCTTCTAGAGAGTAAGAAGAGGAGAAGTGTGTTGTCCCTGAACAAAAAAAGTGTTTTTTTTTTTCCGTCAGGTTAGTACACTGAAAAGAAAAGCACAGTGAATAAACTTCTAATATGTAGAAGTGAAGTGTAAGTTACAATTCCCGGCCCCTATGGTTGCTGGGAATGCTGAGACTGGCCAGAACTGGAGGACTTCAGACTAGGCTGAGGCGTCCCCTGTTTAGGTATAGCTGAATGATGGGCAGGAGATGAATGAAACTTTCTTTTCTTAGGGAAAGAAGGTTTGGTAGGACATTTCCTACTCTTTGAAGAAGGAGGTGGCTTAGAATGGTTTTTAGTGGAAGGAGAGTCAGTGGAGCATTGAGCAACCTGACGTAAAGCCTCCTTATTGAAGAGACCTTCTCCTGTACAAGGAGAATGAGCCAGTATAGTTTGTGCCCATCTGCTCAAGTCTGAAGCTTCAAGCCAGGCTCTGCGACGTGCTGCAATGGCAATAGCAGAGGATCTGCTAATGGACTCAAAAGCACGAGATAGGAACCAAGATATATTCCGGCTGTGATTGATGAGCAAGGAATAATCCGTAGCCTTGGGCTCTGGTAAAAAAGGGGTCAAAAGAGACAATTTCTCTGTGACTTCCTGGAGTGTTAGACTCATATGAAAAATATATGAAAGAACTCTGGAGGCCAGCATAGAGTTTTGGAAGGCTTGATGACCAAAAGCATCGAGTGTTCTTGAAGAACGACCCGGCGGATAAGAAGAATGCTTCTTCTTGCTCTTAACTTTCCTCAGTGCCGATTCCACTACAAGGGAACCCTGGAGAGGGTGGCACCTGGTACCGAACCTCAATGTCTGTAGAGACTGGAGGAAGTCGTAAGGGCGATTTCCAGACCCTGAGGAGATCCTGCAGAGCAGGATGTAAAGGAAACTTTATATTTTCTATTTGTGCCGGTGAGCCATGAGTAGGATCACAACCAGGGATAGAAATATTAAGAAAGGTTGCCATATCCCGGAGAAAAGCCTGATCTCCTATGGGAACCATCCCTGGTAAGGCTAAAGAAAGAGCCTGAGCACCAGAGGAGGTACAGGGTACTGCACCAACGCCAGGTATTGGTTCCAAAGTAGGTATCGGTGCAAGAATAGGCATCGATACTGATACAGGATTAGCAGATGAAGTAGCCATCAGGAACTGCTGCAGTGGTACCGAGATCATGAGGGAGTTATGGCTATGATCTTCGGAACTGCCTATCTGGAAACGACAGGAGTCGGTTCAGGGACGCGTCGGTACGCAGTCCTCGAGACTAGATATCGGCTCAAGACTCGGCATCGAAGTAAGCGATATTATCGATGCATGTTGCGAAGGTGCCGACGCCGATGGCAGTATCGGCGATGCCGATACCACTAAGGCAGACTGGGTTACATCGATCGATACCGACGGTACCGAGGATACCTGATGAGCACCTCTTGCAAAGGGTAAGGTGGTCCACCTCGATGCCGATGCCAGGGTATCGGAACCGATCGACGCCGGTACCGTCCCGGAGCATGGCTGAGATTGAGGGAAGTCAATGCAGTGCGTATCGATCGGTCCCGAAGGTACCGAGTATGCCCGATGATGATCCCTGGTGAAGAGTGGAATACTCGACACTGGTGCCGATGCCGGAGGCTTGGTACCGCTCGAAGCGGATACCACCCCCGCGCATGGCTCAGGTATGTTCTGTGAGGGGTGAGCCCCAGGAACATCCTGAAACCCCTTTAACGCTTTGGAGCCCGAAGACTCCCGCAGGGGTAATGCCAATGGGTTCTTGAGGGTAAGGCCGGAGCCGTCACCATGCTGGGCATGGGACATAGCACTCAAGCATTGGCTAGTCTTAACAGACTGTTTTTGGGTTACCTGATCCTGTGAAGTAGAGAAACCGGGTACCCTCACTGCCGAGGAAAAAACGGTATCGAGGGAAACTCTAAATACTGAAGGTTTCCTCACAAAATTATCTCCTGACAAGTCAGGGGAAAAAGGGTCAGGACCCACACAGTTGAGACACCAACTATTGGTGTCTAAAAAGAAACAAGTGTTTCGACATCGAATGCACTTCTTAGGAAAAGAAGGCTCCATAATGAAAAAGGCCTAGTAGGCCCAAGAAGTTAAGGTAAAAAACCTGAAGAAAAGTTTCTCAGAATTTAGCCAAAAATCCACCGGCGATACCGGTGGTAGCGGGAAATACAGCCACGACCACAAGAAAACAAAAAACTAAAGTAATTAAAGCAATTAAAAAGAAAAGTTTCTGCGGTGACAGGAGGACGTCCTGCCGGCTCTGCAGAAAAACTAAAACTGAAGAGAGGCTGTGGAGAAGGTGGGAAGTCACTGCGCAGGCGCGAGGGATGCTGCCAAAAGCTTTCTGATTGGAAGCTGGGCAGCATTCCCGTGCAGACTCCGTCGGTACCGACGTACCCATATGTGAAGACTCATTCCTGCTTGTTCCTGGAGATTATGTGTTATCCCTTGGTTTTGTGATAAGGGTTGTTCCCTTTTTTTTAAAAAAAAAGATTAAAACCGAGATTAGTGCCACGAGAAAGAAGTTCTTTCACGGCACAGACTCCAACAAACAATTTAGCTTTAGAAGCGTTTACACTATTAGATAGGTTTAGCTTTAGAAGCATATAGAGGAACAGGGTAATGTTTATCCTTTATTTTGGTATGAATTAAAGTGGATTAATTTCTATGATCTGAAGAAAATAAAAAGTATAAAATCATAGCAGACCCATGGGTACTGCAGCAGATGAACAGAACAAATAGAATTTCAGGGACAGGTTCTAGACTGGTCTAGCAGGACAATATGGAAGGTGACATTTTACTTAGCAGTTAGATGTGGCAAAAGCTACAGTTCCACTGATCAGGAAAAAGACGGCGGCAGCTCACCAAAGGCTGTTTCTGCTTGCACCTGGACATTCAAAATAGTACTGCTTGACAAAGGTGATACCCATGCTGCAGGGGCTACCAAGCTCTGCTCTATACAGGACAACTTTGTTGCTCAGGCAGAACATGTGCACAAACCCTCCAGCACCAGTCAATTCACCAACAGATATGCAGAGGCAATGGCTTCCTTAATCTACTGCCCTAAAAGCAGACTTGGCCACCGCGTCACCTCTGGGTGGGCCAACAACAAGCACAAAAAGATAGTCTGACTTATGAAGAGAATTCATAACCTCCACATAGCAGAGAAGCGTCCTCCAGCAATCCACAAGGCAAAGATCCTTATCCTTCCCCCAACACTGCTCATTAGAGGATGACAACCAGCAGACGACCTGCTTCACATGAAGGGGTGAAAATCACCTTAGGCAAGCAGGAAGGCACAGGCTGAATGGAAACTGCCTCCTTAGAAAAGCAGATAAGAATCTCAGTACGACAGAGCCCACAGCTCAGAAATCCACCTTGTGGCACAAATCGTGACCAAGATGACCAACTTGAGCATCACATTCTTGAAAGTAGCATGCTTCAATGGCTCAAAACTCATACAAAAATCACCAAAACAACCCCTAAAAAGTGACACTTTTGTTTTTTTGTCGGATACTACTGAAAAAGGCACACACTTTAGTGCGTGGAGATCTACATTTGTGTGTGGACACTTGACTCAATCATCCAAATGAGAATACAAGTTGCTGCTAACCTTCTACTTGGTTTTTGAAGCGAGTGATTGAAGAAGATGCATTTTTGCTAAGTTAAGTACCTTTGAACTTTTTAAAGTTTAATTAAAAGGGAGACAACTGAAGGGGAGGCACGAAGTATTAAGTTTGTGCCTTTTTCAGTAGTATCCGACAAAAAAACAAAAGTGTCACTTTTTAGGGGTTCTTTGGGTGATTTTTGTATGAGTTTTGCTTATTTATCACTGAATTGGGATTTTTTTGGTTCAATGGCTCAAAAGGCACTGCCATCGGGGCCCTGAGCACCAGACACAGATAGACTGGAGAGGACACAGATTCCAAACCCCCTGGAGAAAGTGCAAGAGATACGGGTGCAAGGCTAGAACTTAACAGCCACTAGACCTTGGAAACAAGCTAAAACTGCCACATGAACTTTCAGGAAGCTAAAGGATGGGCCCTTTTCCAGGCCATAGGGTAAAAAGGCCAACAGAGAGGGCAGCTTGGTCACCTCAAGAGCCAAATGTCAAATGCTGCACCATCGCTCAAAGAGGCACCAGAGCCGCATGTATGCTAGCTTCATAGACCTCCTCCAGGTTCCGAGCAGAGAACAGACTACCGCTGGAGAGTAGCCCTTACATGCTAGCCATCTCCCTACAAGAGCCAAGCCATAAGCATGAAGTGAACAGGGTCCTCCAGGATGCAACAGATCCCAAGACAGAGACAACCAAAAAGGAGGCGCTTGCAGGAGCTGCTTCAGGTCTCCGAAGCATGCTCTCATTCACCAATCTGATGGCACCAGAACAATTCTGCCCAGGTGGTATTTCATACACCAGAACACATACTCTACCTGGGGCCATTGAGGAAACACGTAAAGCAGATGCCGACACGGCCAAGGCTGGGTCAAGGTGTCAACACTCTCAGACCCCCATCTCTGTGCAGCGACTGAAGCAGCAAATGACACCGGTGGGTCCCCATCAGATCAATTGCAGGCAACCCCAGTGGCGCAAAATCAACTGAAATTCCTGATTCAACTCCCACTCTCCAGGATTCAGAGAGTGCCATCTGAGGAAGTCCACTTCCATATTGTTTGCAATGGCAATGTACTGAGCTGACAAAGCTACGAGTTCCTCTCCACCTAGGCAAACAGTAGAGCCATCTCCAGAGCTACCCTGGCATGCCTCATGTTGTCTTACTGATTGATATAAGCCACAGCTGTGGCGTTGTCTGAAAACACTTAAACCAGCTGGCCCTCAAGCAAGGGTTGGAAACACAGAAGAGCTACCCAATGGCACTTCACCTTGAGGCGGTTGATGGACCACACCACTTCCCTGCGGTTCCAATGGCCCTGGGCCATATGGTGTTGGCAATGGGCTCTCCAGCTCAAAAGACTGACATCCATCGTGAGGAGGATCCAGGAAAAATTGTCCAGTGACATGCCCTTTCTCAGATGACAGGACTGCTGTTGCCACCACCACAGGCTTGGCTTTACAATCAACAGGAGCGGGAGCCTGCTCTCAAACTCTTGAGAACTCAGGGACCATAGAGCCAGCAAGGATTGCTGGAGCAGTCACATGTAAGGATACACCCATGGCACCATCTCTA
This sequence comes from Ichthyophis bannanicus, assembly GCA_033557465.1. Lineage (NCBI taxonomy): Eukaryota > Metazoa > Chordata > Amphibia > Gymnophiona > Ichthyophiidae > Ichthyophis > Ichthyophis bannanicus. Next base: position 530,914,840 of record CM066037.1, on the reverse strand, counting down.
CAGTTGCCACCATCCATCCAAGGAGCTGAAGATAATCAGACTCTGGAAGCCCACTGTGCACCGAACAGCGCCAGGCAATCCAACAGCCTTTCTCCTCTGGCAGGAAAACTCTGCCAACTCAAGTGCCAAAATGTGTTCCCAGAAACTCCAGGAACTGGGAAGGTAACAGATAGCTCTTTCCCTGATTTGATCATCAGATGAGGCTTTCCAAAAAGGGCACCAGCTTTTCTAGATCCTCCCCAAAAAGCAGCTCGTCTTTAAAGGGGAGCCTAGCAAGGCGAGCCTTGGACGCAGCATCTGCATTCCAATAGCAGAACCACAGCCATCGAGCAAGCCGCCAGGTGGAGCAAATCATAAAGGGCATCTGCCAAAAAGGCTGTCATAGATTCCATACGCGCAGCAGCGGGATCTTCAGACAGGATCTGAATCCAGCACAACAAGGTGTGGGCTGCTAAGCTGCCACAGACTGAAACCTGCAAGGCCGTTTTAAAAAGTCCCTCAACCTTTCTGGTCATGTTGATCCTGGAGAGCAGCATCTCCCTCAATGGGAATGGTCGCCTGCTTAGTGACTGCTGTCACGACAGCATCGACCTTTGGAAAATGCAACTCTCTATCCAAATCGTCAGAGACCAAACATAGCAGCGGCCCAAATGGCAAACAACTCAGGGAAGCATCCAGAGTATCCCAATCCAGGGAGACCATTTGTTGAAACTCTGAGGGGAATGGAAAGGCCTTGAAAGGCTTCCGAATTCCCACAATGATAAGGTCCGCCTAGAGCTGGATCCTGTTGAGAATGTAGATCAGAGATGTGTAGAACTTCCACAACTTGGGAGATCAGAGCCTGGAGTTCTCTTTCAGAAGACACACATCTTGACCCTCCTCAGAAGGCCATCCTTGGGAGGAGAGAGCTCTTCATCTTCCTGCTCCAAACTGGAGCTGAGATCACGGTCCTCAGAAGGGCAGTCCCCATCCTCTTCAACAGGCTGCCAGTCTCCTGAGGTCCAGGCACTATCTTCTGCATGGCCTTTGTCTGGACCTGGATGGGCAGGCCTGGACTGCTTCTTGTCCAGGGGAGCTGTAGTCCCTGGAGAGGCAGGAGCGGACCCAGAGTGCCAGAGGTCTCGACTGGTGAAATAAAAACAAAGATCCGCGCTATTCATCCATTTCTCTCCCCTGCAGCCCTGACTACCCTCCTTCTGTCTTTTGTCACTTCCAGAGTTGACTATTGCAATGTTGTGCTCACCGGTCTTCCTCAATATCAACTCCACTGCCTGCAATTGCTCCAAAATACTGCTGCCCGCATTCTTACCTACTCCTCTCGTTTTGATCACATCTCGCCTCTCCTTGCCCGCTTACACTGGTTGCCCGTCCGGTTTAGAGTCCAGTATAAAATTCTTATTTTTGTTCACAAGGCTAATCACACTTCCACTCCCCGATACTTGGCTGACCACCTTCATTTCCACCATCCTCAGTCTTCTCCGTTCGGTTTACACACATTGCCTGGCTCTTCCCTCGGTCTCACATGCCTATCTTGAACGTACACGAGGTGCTGCTTTTTTCTCCGTGGGCCCTGCACTGTGGAATTCCCTCCCTCTCTCCCCTCTGCACTGGACCCTCCTTCCCCAGGTTTAAAGCTGCCCTAAAAACACACCTTTTCCAGCTCGCTTTTGATACTCCCAAGTTCTACTGTTTGTCTTATCCACCCCTCTCTGCTGTCCTCTGTCTTCTCTCTCCCTCTCCTTTTTTTGTGTTTCTCTTTTGTTCTGTCCCATGATTGGTGTTCAGCTCTTTTTCTTTCTGTTAGCAGTCCATTATTTTGTAAACCGCTTTTATGCTTTGGCCTTAGCGGTATATCAAGCTCCTGAATAAAGATAAACTGAATCCGGAGCATCTGGCTGCTGAGGGAGTTGATTCAGAGAGAAAAACTGGAGGAAGAGCATCAGCAGCTGAAGGAACCAGCACAGGGGGCCTGAGGGGATAGACAGAGCTGAACAGATAACAGTCTCTTAGCACTGACAGGACACCCCTCTCTGTAGATGTGCCTCCTGATCTGCAAAACACACGGAGCAGAGGCTGTCCGAAACAATTTGGTGTTTGCGTCCACAGCCTAAATATCACTGGGAGGCAAAGGTCATTTGTGTGCCAAAAACTATAAAAAATATGGCAGAGGCAGAGGGAAAGAGCTGAAGGGAGCTAAAGTACCATGCTGTGGGAACACAGGCTTCCAAAAGGGGCAGGTAGGAAGGAGCAGGGACTACTTTCCTGCTCAACCAAAAAGGCATCCCTGGTCGGCAAAGAAATGTCAGGAAGCTGTGGGAACAGTGCTGAGTGGCACGGAAAGTAGGAAAATTGAGCACCGTAAAAAACTGCCACCACGGGCAGAATGAACCCCATAAAAGCTCAGCTAGTGTCAGAGAAAGAAATATCAATGGCCTGAAGGAGGGTAAGACAGCCGCTGTACCCCTTCCAATATCACCAGCGCTAAGAAAAAGTTGCCAATAAACAAGCTGACGGCCCAAAGAGGAGAGAGCCCCCCCCCAAACAGTTGTGGAAAGAGAAAAGGGTCCACTGGGATCCAGTGCACAGAACTGATCACTGCCTGAAACTGTCCCTCAAAGCTGTCTTTGTTCTAAGTTCCTTTTTTTAAATTTAAACTGAATAACTTTACTGAAAATAAAAAAAAAAGGGATATGAAGGTGGGCCACTCTTCTGGCTGGACTGTACAAGTGCCGTGGGGAGAGAGATGAGCTTCAGAGAGATGCTCAGCTGATCCTCTTGACCAGGAGCAATCCTCTGCCCAAATGGAAAATACAGGAAACTCCTGGGGGGAACATTTCAAGTACACCCCAGAGACGTCCATGAAAAAAGTGAACTCCACCGACAGGAACCCCCTCAAAGAGTCCGTCAGGAGCTACAAAAGACAACATCTACTGGAGACAGAGAAACACTGAAGCTGACCCCTAGGGGTCCAGGGTTAATTACCAATGCCGATATCTCTGAAGCTTCAGGCTCTCTCTCTGTCGGCAAGGGGAGTTAACCCGCTTGTCTGCCCTAGCAGGATGAATCGACAATCTCATGCATATTCATTAGGGATATCCTGAACATGTGACTGGTTTGCAGCCCTCCAAAAATGGAATTGGAGATCCCTGCAATAGGCCTGATAGATGCAGGTCTGGACAAATCCCCCCCCCCCAAAGGTGTAGCATATTTCCTTTTTAGGTTGAATTTCAAATAAGCAATAGCACCCTTTGAGGATAGTTGATTCTTTGTTGTTTTGGAGTTTGTATCTGGCTGTCCACATCTCTTTGCCCTGCCTCCCCCACAAATCAGCAGGGAGAGCGCCAGTGCAATCCTCAGTCCGTCATTATGAAATGCCAGCAGAAGGTCCTGGGTCTCACCAGCATGAAGAGTGGAGCTACAACAGAAGCCGCCGCCACCAGAGGAAGGGGCAATACTGGGTCACACTGCAATCTGTCATCCCTTAGTAAAATATTCTATTTTGTAGCCAAGTCACACCAAAGCTTTCAGGACCTGTCAGGGGACGTCGGCAAAGAGGAGCTGGATTTGTTTTGTCCTGTATCTCAGGGCTGTACCAAGCCATAACAGCACCCTCAATGGCTTTTGTCATTTGCCCCATTTCACTACCCCCCCCCCCCCCATGTTCAGCATCTCTCCATCTTACCCCACCAACTCCCCTCCCCACTGCTGGTTTTCTGTTCCCTTGGCTACGGCAGCAAACTGCCTATTAAAAAACACAACAACCCTATGGGTCTTTGTGAGTCTGCCCTTGCAGGGCTGCTCTGATGCCTTCCTTTCTTCTGACCTATGCTCAGAGCCGCCAGGCAAGCGCGCTGTCAGAAAGACCCACAGATTGATTTTTTATTGAAGGAGCAGTGCAACAACCGCCAAGGAAAGAGGAAGAGCAGCGGCAGGGCAGGAAGGAGCAGGGGCTGCTGGAAAACTGCCCCGAATGCGCCTTCGTTTGTGCCCTGTGCGGCCTACATATGGCACTGCTATAAGCCCATTGGTGGCTGCACCTTCCAGAACATAAGCTTCATTACTTCTGTTGGAAGTTTGGGGTATTTTTCCCCCCAGGCCTCAAAAATCCTGAGCTCTCTCCCCCCCCCCCCCCTTATTTTTTTTACCACAATCAACCTCTTCACGTTTCCCAGGTCCCCCATAGTCCTTCAGCAAGCAGTTTACCTGCCTTGTCATGGTAAAGAAGGAAAGGCGGAAGAGGAGGGGAAGCTGCAGGAGGACTGCACGTGTACAGATGGAAATACCAAGGAATGCAAGTGGAGACCAACTGAGCATCTAAGTTACACAAGCTCTGAATTACTAAAGAACAAAATCCCTGTAAAGGGGCTGGCGCTTCCAAGGGTGCTCACTAACAAACGTTCTGTGGATGCACAGTATTACCTGCTTTTACTCCTTTACAAATGTAAGAAAACATCAAACTTTCTAGATTCCCAGTAGCTACATGCTGGTGCCCGAGCTACACTTCTACGGAATCTTTTCCGGCTGCGCCGCGCACTACAGTGACTTAGTCACAGATCTTCACTTAGGTCACAGCCAGTAGTTCAACTTTGTTACACTTCTTTTCACTGTTGCATTCATTTCTTGAATTTATGTTCTAGCTCATCTTTCTCCAGCTTCAATTTAACCCTTTTTATGTTTTACCAATCTATTGTCGTGATCGTTTTATCACTGGTCTCAGCTGTGGTCCGTAGATTTCTTGCCATACAGAAAATCTGGGAATGGAGTTCGTCCTAAAACGGACAACAAATAACATGCCCATGATTTTAGACAACTGCCATTTGTAAAGTAGAAACAGATTACAGGATCCCGTAAGGACAAGGACCTGGAGCTCGCGCCTGTAGTCACTGCAATGATCTTATAAGCCTCGATGGTCCATCCCAGTGTGAAAAGTGCCTTCTGCCTTTGAGTGCATCTCAATCAAAAAAGCTTGAATTTTTACATGAGAAAAATGGGACCAAGCAGATGTCATGTTAAACTTTCAAAACATTTTATCTTCATAATAAAAGAAATACAATATACAGTTTAGAGAAATTATTTGGGTAACTAAAGACACAATTAAACTGTGCTTCGGAGGAGGAGAAAATTCCACCATCTCATCCTGCTGATGCACCATTTCACATCCTGGAATTTGCAGCGAACTGTCTCACTATATTTCTTCTCCATGATCTAAGAAAAGCAGGGTTATGATAAATTATTGCAACTGAAACTGGTGAAAGTGGCCGTTGAACTGTAGAGAAGCAGCTGTGGGGGGTTCTTCCAGAGCACACCCTACTGAATCTCAGTTAGCACTGGCAAGCCAGAATGAGAGAACACAGACAGTCTGACCATCAAGCCTTGACTTCAGGAGCTGTGCTGTAGACTGCGTCTGAATTTTCAGAAGGAAGCTCCTCTGCAATAGAGTGCAAAAAAGAAGATTATCAAGTGCTAAGGAGAAAAAATGATGACCAAAGCAAGCTGTTCTGGGAAAGAGGGACAACTGAATTTTTGTGCAGCAAACACACATTCCTAGGAAGTACTGTCACCCGGGAAATGCAGGACAGTAAACACACTAACCCTTCCCCCACAGAATGATGCACCTCTGTTCTACTCTGACTAAATATTCTCCCTCCTTTTTCTCATCTAGCTTTCTTTGTTCAATCATAAGAATTCTGCTTACGAATATCACTTTCTCCCAATACAGAGGAATAGGACAGACCTTATGCTCTGCAGTTTTCAGGTGGGCCAGAATTTAGCCTATTCAGAACTGTGATGGGAGGGATCAGTTTCTATGGCAGCCCCAGGTAAATGGCTTTATTTTAGTCTGGAAGTCTCCCTTTCTTCCTTTGGATTTCCAGCACCGCATGACTACTCGGGATCCCACCCTCTTCCAGCTCAATTATGAGGATAGTCCTCTGCTAGGGGCAATAGAACAGCTCCAGACACTGGGTGTCCCCTTCCAGTTTCACATCATAACCCTAGTCCTTGTGCACTTTATTGAAGGCTTCTGTCATCTTTCTCCTTTCCTTTCTTCCAGTAAATATATTATGAGCATTTCAAGCCTATGTAGTGTTTGCTGCAGGTGAAACACCATTTCTGAAGCCCTTTCCTGAACTGCCACTGTGTGAGCGGAAGCAACAAGTTGTTCTTACCAGGAAGTACACATTTCCAAAGTCCGTACGTCTTTCCTACTGCTGTTTGCCAGAGCCTCAATGTGCCATCCTCAGAGCCGCTGGCGTAGAGCTCCCCATCAGGGCTGAACCGCACACAGTGGATAGGGCCAAAGTGCCCTTTGTAGGACTCTGCGGGAAAGATCAAACAGTGGCAGAGTGAGTCATATAGAAGGAATTCTGGAGGCATTTCACTCCACATTCAGGGCAGCGATATAGTCACGTAATGATCAGCTCTGGGCCTGTATGTCTCAGAACATGCTGCTGACAGCACAGCCTGAACTCTGCACATTATGGAGCTCCATGGAGGGAGCAGCATGATTCTGAAGCATACGATCATGAATCGGAAGACACAAGAAGAGATGCTGCTGACATATGACCTTTTACACAAGAATGAGCAGTAAAGCTCAGCCTCACACAGATGATGGACTGGAGCATTCCAAAACTGGCCAATGTCAGAACTGCAGCATAGAACATATAAACGCCTTGAAAGCAATAAAGGCTTCAAAAATTAAAGAGAAAAGGCAAATGTGGCCTGGCAACGTTCTAGCACAGAGGAAAATGCACATCAGGGAAGCCTATAACCAGATGCTAGCTGAAATCCTAAAGTCAGAGAATTGGACCAGGTCCAGTCTAATTCCCAACACAGTGATCACAGATCAATGAAATGCTCTTTTTGTAAGCAATATCTAAACATATACACATACATATAGCTAATGCACGACATGTGCTGCCCATGGACGGCAGGATCCTACAGCTATACAACTGGTGACTCACAAGCTGAGGGTCACACCGGGTGTTGTCTGATCAGATCATGTTTGTGCACAACCCATGATGATTAAGATGCAACAGTGGCATGTTTAAGCGTTCAAAACGGAGACCTCCTGAAGTATTTGCTCCGAAATTGTGGGCCATACTTTATATGAAAGTTGCACACCAGCTCTTTGACACAAGGCGATACAATGAGAGATCTACAAGGATAAAGTCTTAGAGTAGTCACTCTTTTTGAATCAAATGATAGAAACATCTAGAACAATGAGTCTTCTGGAGATAAATCTGAAGAGCCCTACCACCATCTAATGTGTCCCGTGCTTTTTTGAATTCAGATACTGTCCTCGTCTCTACCACCTCCAATGGGAGTCTATTCCACACATTTACCACTCTTTCCATAAAGAAATATTTCGGCATATTAGCCCTGAGTCTACCTCCTTTCATTCATCTTATGTCCACTCATAGCAGAGTTTGCCTTCAATTGAAAGAGACACCTCCGTGGCAAAAATGCACAGAGACATTTAAATTCCTATCATATCGCCCCTATCCTGCCTTTCCTCTAAAGTATACATACATACATACATCTTTAAGTCTCTCCTCATATACTACATAATGAAGACCACAAGCCATCCTCTGCACCGACTCCATAAGAACATAGGATATACCGTACTGGGTCAGACCAAGGTCCATCAAGCCCAGTATCCCGTTTCCAACCGTGGCCAACCTAGGTCACAAGTACCTAGCAGTTTCCCCAAAAGACAGGTTCCAAAATACTTTTATTGGGGGCAAGCAGTGGATTTCCCAGGTCCCCTTTATTAATAGTTTATGGAACTTTCCTCCTGAAACTTGTCCAAACCTTTTTTTAAACCCAGTTACACTAACAGCTTTTACTACATCCCTCGGTAACGAATTCCAGAGTTTGATTATGCGTTGAGTGAAAAAATATTCTCTTATTAGTCTTAAATAGGTTACCCTGTAGCTTCATTGGATATCCCCTAGTCTTTTTATATTTTGATGGCTTAAACAAATCGATCTGTGTTTACCCGTTCCACTCCAGTCATTAATTTATAGACTATCATATCTCCCCTCAGCCATCTCTTTTCCAGGTTGAAGAGCCCTAACCTTTTTAGCCTCTCCTCAAAGGGGTATCCTTTCATCCCCTTTACCATTTTGGTGACTCTTCTCTGTACTTTAACACCACTATATCCTTTTTAAGATACGGCAACCAGAATTGCACACAATATTCAAGGTGCGGTCGAACCATGAAACGATACAGAGGCATTATAACAACCTTTGTTTTATTCTCCATTCCTTTCCTTAAGATTCCTAGTAGTCTATTTGCTTTTTTGGCTGCCACTGCACACTGGGCAGAGGGTTTCAACATGTTATCCACGGTGACTCCTAAATCTTTTTCTTGGGTGATGGTTCCTAATGTGGAACCTTGCATTGTATAACCATAGTTTGGGTTGTTCTTTCCTAGGTGCATAACTTTGCACTAGTCCACATTAAATTTAATCTGCCATTTGAACATCCAGTCTTCCAATTTATCAAGGTCGTCTTGCAATTTTTCACAATACTCTTGGGTTTTAATAACTTTGAATAATATTATGTAATCTGCAAATTTGATTACCTCACTGGTTACTGATGAGGGTCCACGCAATTAGTGGCATGGGAGGGAAGGCATACAAGAGGTCCCCTAACCACAAGATGAGGAAGGTGTCAGCTGCTATCTGGGATGGATGAGGTTGAGGACAGCAGAAGTGGGGCAGCCGAGTGTTGGCTGGGATGGCAAAGAGGTCCAGACTTGGGGTTCCCTATAGTCTGAATAGCCGCTGTGCCAGCCTGGGGTCTAGGCGCCACTCATGTGGCTGGAGAACTTGCTTAGTCTATCTGCTAGGACACTGTCTTGGCCCGAAAGGTATACCGCCCTGAGGAGCATTCCCTGACTGATCGCAAATGAGCAGAGGGCTACTACCTCCTGGCAGAGACGGTGAGACCCTGTGCCCCCTTGTTTGTTCAGGTAAAACATCGTGACCTGGTTGTCCGTTTGGACCAGCACCAACTGATGCTGCAGGAGGTATTAGAAGGCTCCGATTGCCAGAAAAATGTCTCTGAGCTCCAGCAGGTTGATCTGCTGTAGGCTCTTCGAGAGTCTAGTTGCCCTGTGTTTGCAGTTTCTCACAGTTGACACCCCAGCCCAGTAGGGAGGTGTCCGTAGTGAGGACACTCTGGAGGTTTGGGTGTTGAAAGAGCATGCCCTTCTGCAGGTGCTGTGCAAGACACGATACTGAGACACAGCCTGTGGCTTCAGTCCATTGTGAGCGGAGGCACCACTGAGCTGCCCACATGTGGAGGTGGGCGTTGGGGACCACATGGATGGTGGAAGCCACGTGGCCAAGTAGGCGAAGCATGGATCGTTCCGGCATGGTGTGATGGTGCTGCACCTCTGTTGCCAGGGCCCTGAGGTGACCTGCCTTGGCTTGGAGGGTATCCAGGCAAGCCCCTATGATCTCCAGGTCCTGTGTTGGAGAGAGGTGGGATTTGGGGTGGTTTATCACTAACCCCAGATGTTGTAGGAACTTGATGGCGTGCGCCATGGCCTGCTGCACCTCTGAGGCAGTGTCTTCCTTTACTAGCCAATCATCTAGGTATAGGAAGACAAAGGCCCCCTTGGAGACTAAGGTAGGCAGCCTCCACTGCCAGGCATTTGGTGAAGACTCCTGGTACGGAGGCTAGGCCAAAGGGTAGTACCCTGTACTGGTAGTGGTCGCCCCTGACCATGAACCTTAGGTACTGCCTGTGACTGGAGTGAATAAGGATGTGGGTATAAGCATCCTTATAGGTCCAAGGAGCATAGCCAATCTTCCTGCTTGAAGGTAGGGCAGCAAGATTCCAAGGGATAGAACATAAGAACATAAGATATGCCATACTGGGTCAGACCAAGGTCCATCAAGCCCAGTATTCTGTTTCCAACAGTGGCAAATCTAGGTCATATGTACCTAGCAGTTTCCCCAAGGGACACAGGTTCCACAATGCTTGTATTGGTTCAAGCATTGATATCCTGTGTCCCTTCTTAATAATGGGTTTATGGACCTTTCCTCCAGGAACTTGTCCAAACCTTTTTTAAACCCAGCTACACTAACAGCCTTTACTACATCCTCCGGTAACAAATTCCAGAGTTTGATTACATGTTGAGTGAAAAAATATTTTCTTTTATTAGTCTTAAATAGTTTACCCTGTAGCTTCATTGCATGTCCCCTAGTCTTTCTATATTCTGATAAGGTAAACAATCGATCTACGTTTACCCGTTCCACTCCGTTCATTAATTTATAGACTTCTATCATATCTCCCCTCAGCCGTCTCTTTTCCAGGTTAAAGAGCCCTAACCTTTTTAGCCTTTCTTCATAGGAGTATCCTTCCATCCCCTTTTAGCATTTTGAACTTCTCCCATACCAGGTATTTGTTCAGGTTTCTCAAGACCAGGATGGACCTTAGGACTCCTGTTCTTTTTGGGACCAGAAACTACCTGGAGTAGAACACCAATAGCAGGGCCTGGTGCAGGGGAATCCAAGGGGGCTCTCCTGGAAAGAAATGGAGGTGCCCAGGAGTCTGTGGTGATGGCAGCCCACCAGTGGGCAAAATGAATCAGGCACCCCCTGGCCCGTTGGTAGCTGATCCCCCATGGGAGAAGAAGCTATGCTCCAAGAGTCAAAACCCCAACCCAGTCTGGGCTGGAGCTGATGTCTGGGGCTTGAGTTCCTTAGGTTTACGTGGCTCTGGCCTGCTCCCTTGCCCTGACGATCCTGCTGAGGAGTCTGGGGGGTCTGATATGGGGGATAACCTCGGTAAGGCTGGTCTTTCCAGTGGAAGCGAGGCCTTGTCCCTGATGGTTTCTTTCTAGGATGAGTGGAGGTCTTCCTCAAGAGTCGAGTACTGGTGACATACTCTATCTCAATCTGCTTGCCAAAGAGGTTTTCACTGAGGCAAGGGATCGAGGAGTTTTTCCTGGACCCATTGTTCGAGGTCCGATGCCTGGAGCCAGGCCTGGCATCGAGCACCGATGTCTGGCGGCCACCTTTGCGTTGGACTCTAAGCAATTGTAGGCCGCCCAAGACAAATACTTTGAGCACTCCAACAGACTTCATGAGGGTCTGGAAGCATTGAAGGTAGTCCCCTGCTGAGACCTGCCGAGAAACCCTTGGATTCCTTGGTTAATTCCCTGAGGTACATGCCGATACGCTTATATACAGCACACTAGCATTGAGCCCTGGTAATATTTACACCCGAGGGCGTGGGACTCCCTGCCCAGGGACACTGAAGAGAGTCTTCCGGCTTTTTGGTCAACACATGACCGACTCGACCACCATGGAGGTGTGAGGGGGTTGCACCTTCCTGAAGCCATCGCTGGACCCGGTACATAGTGTCCAGGCGTCAGCTCACAATTGGCACAGATGCCAGCGTTTCACACATTCAGAGGAGGCGGCTCTCGAGGATGGAAGGGATGGGGACCATGAGGGCCTCCTTGGGTGGGGCCTCGTATTGGAGAATTTCAAGTTCCTCTGTGCAGGGGTCCTCCTCCGACTCCATGGTGAGGGACAGCGCCTTCGCCATGTCCCAAACTTCAGGAACGAGGTGTCCTCGGGCAGGGATGGATCTGAGGGGAGTCATGGTATGCTCGTGTCTCTGGGCAAGCACCATCTTCGGACTCCCAGTCCGAGTAGTCTGTTGAGGACTTGAAGCCCAACAGCTCTAAGGGTATCATTGGATCCAGCCTTTGATGAACCGCAGTTGGGACTTGGCCAGAGCCAGAAGTGCTTGCCGGGAAGGATCTCACTCTTGAGGACCGGGAGCGGGATTGAGATCCTCGCCGAGGATAGACTCTGGATGGCTTTAGCAGACATCTTTTTGTACAGGGAGCACACCTCTGGGTCATGGTTGGCACCCAGACACCCGAGGCAACAATCATATGTGTTGGTAAGGGACATGTTCCCAGAGAATGAATCACACTTTTTAAATACGGTGGCCATTGAGGCAAAAAGGGCCCCAGCAAGGTCGAAGACCTTCGACGCAACCAGTGGTTAGAAAAGGCACGAAACCGTGCTGAATGAAAACGCCTAACTAAACAGGTTCCGGGTCCCGAAGCAGAAGTGACAGTGCCTCCACTGGACAGTGCTTCGGAGGACAAATCGCAGAAGGCTGCCTGGAATTATCTAGGCCATACCACTGCCTGAGAAATTCATGCCATAACTCTGCGAGTTAGCACAGAAGGGAATCCTGTACTGACAGCCCTGATTACACTTCTCTGAAATGGTACTGAAAACATTCAGGTTCCTCGACAGCAGAGTCTTCAAAATCCCTACAGTGTGCAGAACAGAGCTTATGAAAAACTGACACTGACAGTTCTCATGTCAGTAACAAAGGCTAGAGACACACCATGCTTACAAAGTCACTCATTTCCCCTTCTTCATTTTCTCTAATACATTCCAAGGAAAAGTCAGGAAAGTCTCCCGCTCAGCCACATCCACTGATAGCTGAGTTATGGCAGGAATTTCTCAGGGAGTGGTATGGCCTAGATAATTCCAGTTTCGACTTGATAGCCCTGATTATTGATAGGACTACAGTGGAGGAGGCGGCTATTTCACAAGAGGTCTCTGAATTAAAAACGTCCCTCCAAAAGTCTATGGGGGCCGACGCTTTTACCCTTCGGCTAGAAGACATGGATCGTCAACTCCAAAATTTCTTTGACAATTTACGGGCTTTCAAGTCCAATAATTTTTTACGGGACAAGGGCGATTATGAAACTGAACAGGTTTATTATTGGATGTATGACAAACTGGAGATGGAACCTATTGATATTTCGGAGTCCAGTTCTGATAAGCGGGTTACTTTTGCTGAGTCCTTGGATGACACCAATTCTAGTGATGGCTCCAGAGGGGGCAAGAAATCTTCAGCGTTTACTAACACCTCACAGGGTTTTCGGGGGGGGGGGGGGGCCGACGGGGAGGAGGTCGTTCCCGCCGGCCTTACACCGACAACCGTTGGGAACCCCCGAACACCAGGCAACGTGCTCGCTGCCAACAGCAATCTTGAATCTCTCTGGGCTGGTTTTGACTCCAGTTCAGTCGGAGGTTTTGGACTTAGGCCTCTCGTTTATACCTACAGTTCCGTATGACCCGTTTCAGATGCGGGTTGCTTTGTTTCGATTTTTCCGCAAGTTGCGGATCCTGTGTTACTTACAAGGACGGGATGACAATACTGAGGGTTCCTTGGTCCGTCCGTCCCCCCCCTCCCGCTGGATCCCCCCGGGGCCGCTGGATCCAGCTATATAGGTGTACCAATCTCTGGTTTTGCAAGCATTATCGATTTGTGAACGATCTTTCACTTCACGATTTTCCAACATTTCCATTGCTCACCGGGCGGCCCTCCAGGAATTGGGTGCTAGTTCTGACCTAGTGGTGCGCGGAGCGGATAAAGGAGGAGCGGTGGTGCTACAATCTCGTACCACATATGTACGGGAAGCTCTATCTCAGCTTGCGGATGTCAAATATTACAAACTTCTGCCAACAGATCCGATGCCTCACTTACAACTTGAAATAAAGGTTTTGGTGAATCGAGCGCTCCTCCAGGGTTGGATTACGAAACGAGAAGCGGCTTTTCTTCAGCAACGACATCCCCGTATTCCCGTGTTCTATACGGTTCCTGAAGTCCACAAATCCCTGACCGCCCCCCCGGGGCGCCCTATAGTCTCCTGTCGGGGTTCTATTTTAGAGCCATTGTCCCAATTCTGCGACCTTTTTTTGAAACGAGAAGCCTGTCAGGTTAAATCTTTTCTGCGGGATACGTCACACTTCCTGACCCTTTTGATGGCGGTTCCAGGTCCTATAACGGATTGCCTTTTGGTGTCTCTTGATGTGGTTGCCTTGTATACGAATATTCACCAGGAAGAGGTTTTGTCCTTATTAAATGGAGCCTTTACTAAGGCACCCTCTCGGATTCCTAAGTCTTTTCTTCTCGATCTAACTCGCCTTGTGTTAACCAGGAATTATTTTACATTCCAGGGCCAGTTTTATCAACAGTGCCACGGTGTAGCGATGGGAGCCACGGTAGCTCCGTCCATTGCTACACTGTATCTCGCTGATATGGAGGAACATTTTATCTATTTGTCCCCTGCTTTCCAACATGTTCGACTGTGGCTCCGTTTTTTGGATGATTTTTTCGTCCTTTGGTCTTCTACTGCTGATCAATTGGGCCATTTCGTGGACTGGTTGAACAGCATCAAGCCCAACATCCAGTTTACGTTTCAGGTGGATCCCTTCCGATTGGAATTCTTGGATGTTTTGATTCAGAAACAAGGGGACTTGCTGACTACTTCTTTGTTTCGGAAACCAAGCCAGCGGAATAACTTGTTGTGCTACCATAGCCATCATCCTTCTTCTTTACACAAGGGCCTCCCAATAGGTCAATTCTTGAGACTCCGCCGGATCTGTTCATCCTTACAGGACTTTAAAGATCACGCTCGTGACCTGCGAAGATGCCTCTTGGACCAAGGCTATCCCCCGGCAGTGATTCGCCAGGCTTATACCCGAGCCTGGTTTTCGCATCGAGAATGGCTTCTGGGTGATTCTACCTTCCAATCTGCTTCTCCTCCGGCCTCCTCTCGGAGGACTGATGAAGATATGATTACGGGGATTCTCCCCTTTATACAACATACTGCTACCGTGACAGCCCTGTTGAAAAAACATTGGGATGTTTTGCGCATACATACCTGTTTCCAAAAGCCCCTTCGTTTGGCCTATACCAGGGGCCGGAATATCCGTGATCGGGTGGTTCATGCAGCTCTTGGAGCTCTTCCTTTATCGGTTTTGGACCGCCAAGAGGGCCATTGGCCGTGTCAGAGTTGTAAATATTGTGCTAACACTGAAGCAGGAGTTCGCTGGACGCATCGTTTCTCAGGCGAATCTTTTTCATTTACTGGTTCGTCGACTTGTGTGACACACCTCATGTTGTGTATATCATTACTTGTCCATGCAACCTTTCCTATGTTGGGAGAACCATCCGCCCGGTCCGAGTACGATTGGGTGAACATGCCTCTCGGTTGACCAATAAAATTCTCTCTGCCCCTATAGTTGACCACTGTCTCCAGCATCACCATGTCTTTATGGATCTTCGGTGGAGAGTGATCGATCTAGTCCCTTTAGATCCCCGTGGCGGAGACAGAGAACAGCAGTTACAACGCCACGAACGTTGGACTTTTCAACTCAATACTGTGCACCCTACGGGCTTAAATTTGGAGTGTGATTGGTGGAGCCTGCTTTAATGTTCCTGGACATTTAAAGTTCTTTGATCCTCTTTTAATGACGTCTTTTTTGACGTAGTGATGACGCAGGTTTCGGCAGCCATTCAAAATTCTTTTTAGGTATTTAAATGGCCGGGTTTTTCAGCGTTCTTTAGGGCGCGCACATTTTGGAAAACAGCTTGATACAGAGCCTCTCCGGGCTCGAAACATGCATGTCGCTGCTTGGATTTTACGCTGCCCTCTTGATTTCTTCTCAGATAAGTGATTTGCACTACTGTTATTTTTTGGTTTTTTGAAAATATAAATAAAAGGCCTCTGCCGACATTGAGCGGGGAGTTTCCACCTCTCTCCGACTCTGGTCCGCGGATCCCGACAGTAAAAGCTATTTATACTCACAGTATTATTTGATTTTCTGGACCTTATTACTGATTCTTGAGGTTTGGATTGCTGACCCCCTGGCCTTTTTACATGTTTTGACTTTGGGATATTGTTACTGTTTTGGGACATCACATTTTTGAGGGTTTTTGCCTTTATTATTTTCTAGATAATTCCAGGCAGCCTTCTGTGATTCATCCTCCGAAACAGTCTTCCCCATCATGACAACCAAAGTCTGGAATACTTCTCTCCAAAACACCTGTATTTTTGGGCATAGCCACCATATATGGAGAAAAGTTCCTCAGTCCTCACACTCTCGCCAACAGAGACCGCTTGTCTCCCCATACATTTTTTGAATTACATCTGACGTCACATACCACTTATACATAATCTTATAGTTATGTTCTATTAAATTGCTAGCTAACAGACCTTTATACCTCTGGGTATAAATCCCATTCCAAGCTTGCTCCGTTATAACCAGCCCCCAGGTCTGCTTCCCATTTCTTTTGGAATAATTCTTTCATTCTTCAACGTGACCATGATTTCATATAATTGTGTGATGCTGCCCTTTATCTTATCTTTCAGGAACAGCTTCTCGATTGGAGCAAGTTCCTCCCTCAAACCCGGGATGATTCTCTTTTGGATATAGTTAACCACCTGCACATAACTGTAATAATCTGAATTCTTCAATGCAAATTCTTCCTTCATTTTTTCAAACGGAATAACTTTACGTCCTTCCAGGAACTGACCCACACAACACAGCTTACTTCTAGCCCATCTCTCAGCAAACCCACCCTTCATCCCCGGAGGGAATTCACAATTGCCCTGAAGGGGGACACCTGTAGTCACACATCTCTCACCCAACCACTTTGTCCGCCACTGGAACCATAATTGTAAAGTTACTTGCAAGAATGGGTTGTCACACCTTGTCACCAGCTTCTGTCCCCGGGGAATCTACAGTGCCTCTCCCAATGCCCTCCTTTCCATCTGCACCCAATCCTGTGTATCATGTAATCCCCATTCCAAGACCGCCCTTAACTTCGCTGCACTATAATATTTTCCCAAGTCAGGGATCGCCATACCTCCTTTAACTTTATTCTTTATCAGAATATGTTTGGGGACTCTCGCTCTTTTACCTCCCCAAATGAATTTCCACAACACACCTTGCATTTTTCTTAGGAATCCCCCTGGTACATCCCCCGGCAACATGCTAAACAAGTAAAGCAGCTTAGGTAATATCATTTTTGCAGCTGCTATTCTCCCTGACCAGGTTAATTTCAGCCCTCCCCAGGCCTCCAACTCTCTTCTAATCTTGCCCTCTAGCGGAATTATAATTCGCTCCAAACAGGTTTTGCGCTTGTTCTATCTGGGATGGATACTTTTAAAATCTCAGATTTGGATGCATTCATTTTAAACCAAGAGACTTTCCAAAAACCTTCCAGCTCACTTATCAAAGCGCTCAGCGTTTGCTATGGGGATGTAATAATAAACAATAAATCATCAGCAAACAAGGACACCTTAATCTCCCCCCTTTCCCATTTTAACCCCTGAATCACCCCCGAGTCTCTTACTCTTTGGGCTAAGGGCTCCATCGTTAACACAAACAAAGGAGACAACGGGCAACCCTGCCTGGTCCCTCGCATAAGATCAAAAGCCTCCATATATTCTCCATTGATCCGCAGCACAGCCTGAGGATTCTTATACAATGCACTTACCCACTCCAAATATCTACCTTCACTCCCCACTTTCCCTAGGGTCTGAATCAAAAATGGCCAGGATACCCTATCAAATGCCTTCTCAGCATCTATTGCCAATAACAGTTCTACATTCCTACTCTTACCTTTCCAAACATTAAGGACCTTCCTTAAATTGTCTGATGCTTGTCTCCTGGGTATGAACCCAGATTGATCCATATGTATTAAATGGGGCATATATGAAATTAATCTATTGGCCAGTACTCTAGAAAAAATGTTTTCAAATCAGATCCCAGTAAAGAGATTGGCCTATAAGACCCACACTGCATAGGGCCTTTCCCCTCCTTAGGTATTAGAGTAACTCTCGCCATCCTCATCATCGGGGGTAAGGATTCTTCCCTCCCCACTAGACTGTATAAATGCGCTAGGGGTCCAGCCAAAATCGGTGCCAACACCTTGGAGAATCTATTGGGGACTCCATCCCTTCCTGGGGCCTTATGTAATGGCAGCTCCTTAATTACCCCCAATACTTCCTGGTCAATAATAGGCCTAGACATAATTAGGTTCTCTTGTTCTCCAATTTTAGGCAATTGTATTTCCTCTAAATATTTTTGTATCTTCTCATGAGTTACTGCCTCTTCTGGTGTATACAGTTCCCTATATTACTCCATAAACCTCGCCTTAATTTCTTCTTTTTGCCTCAACTCCTTCCCATGCCTCTCTCTTATTTTATGAATACAATTCCCCACCTGCATTTTTTTCAGCTGATATGCTGATCTGCTTGGTTTATTTCCATACTCAAAATGCAGTTGCCACAGCTTCTTCTGCGCAAACTTAGTTTCCCCCTAGTTCCATTTCATTCAGCTGTTTAATGCTTGCTAATTTTTTTATTATCCTATTTAACTGGCCCTGTTTTCGTCATTCCTCCAATATTCTCATATTAATCCTCAATGCTTCTTTTTTCACCTCTTTTTCTCTTGAGATCCTAATGCTATAAATTTCCCTCTGACCACCGCTTTTAAACAGTCCCATAAGACCCACATCGAGCACTGACCATTATCATTAAACTGTAGATATTCCAAAATTGTATCCGAGATCTGTTGCACAGCCCCTGGTGTTTCTAACAAAGCCTCATTTAACTGCCATTGACCCCTCCCCCTATTAGCAACTGTGTCTCTACAATCCCCCTACACTGGTGCATGAACGGACCGGGAACTTTCACCAATTTTACTCCACACCAATCAGTTCATCAGATCCTTATGTACCAGCAACATATCAATCCTACTATAGGACCCATGCACCGAAGAATAAAACATGTAATCCTCCCTCCCATGCTTATCCCTCCAAGCATCAATCAAACCCAAATCCCTCATAAAAGTTTTTAATTTTTTCCTCTGCCGCGCTAAACCTCCCATCTGTCCCCTTGAGGAGTCTAATTCGGGGTTGACTGTTAAATTAAAGTCCCCCCTCCAATCAAATGTCCCTCATTGAAGTTAATTAGAGTGGATCTCAACCCCTCATAAAAATCACCTGGTGCATAAATTAGGACCACACACATTCACTATTGTATATACCTGCTCCAACAGCTTAATTTTTTAATAACAGGCACCTGCCACCCTTATCTTTTTATACTTCCAGACACTGGCACTGAATTCTCGCACTAATTAATATTCCAACCCTCCTTTCTTCTTTTCATGGTGGTTAGATGCAAACCATTGGTTTGGAAATTTTACCATCCTCCTCTCTCCCCCCCTCCCATTAGGTGCATTTCTTGTATTAAAATAATATCACCATTCAGCCTAATCGTTTCTTTAACACATAATTGCCGCTTTCTTTCTGAGTTGAGGCCCCTTACATTCAAGGATACCACTCTAAAATCATGTTTTATATGACCTGCCATACTTTCCCAAGAAGATTACTCTTTCCAGCCTGTAAGAACCCTCCTCCTCCTCCTCCTCCCCCTCCCACCCCCGCCTCCTCCCTCATCCTCCCACCAACTCCCCCACCCCAACCCTCTCTTCAATTTTCCAGATTCCACTCCTCTCCCCTCCCCTCCAATGAGCTGTGTGTCACCACCAAGATCGACATTACCCCTTCCTCCCCCATTAATACATTCTTCTGCCCTTACTATACCAAGCACAAAAAGGCTGACATTTTCCCCTCCACTTCACCCCCCACAAACACCCGCTTTACCTTAACTTCAAAGTCCATAGTCAGGTTTCTCCCAGGTGCTTGACATTTTTGAGCTTCTGGCATCTCCAAGCGTCAGCTCCCCTGGGTCGCTCGCTGCCACTCCGTACTCACAAGCCCCAACCTCTTTTGCTCAACTTCTTTCCCTGCCGGGAATTCCAGCAGCTCCGACCACCCTGCCATCTCCATTTCTTTGATAGCTTCTTCTATGGTGCGCGCAGTAGTGGTCTTTCCCACAATACTGGATTGCAGTCCAAAGGGAAAACAGCCACTTATAACGAATACGTTCTTCTCTTAGTCATGTTGTAATCTCTATAAAGTTCTTCTCTTTCTTATGGCAATGATCGAAATATCTGCATACAGTTCCACTGGTTGATCCTCCCAGAGCACTTTGCCCACTTTCCGCACCGCTTGCATTACCACCTCCTTTGTACTAAAGTCGTGAAAACACACTACAATGTCTCTTGGCAAGCTATCCCGCTTTAGGCCTAAAGCTCTATGTGCTCTGTCTATGTCAAAACATAAGTTCTCCATTGGGGCTTCAGCTTGTCCTAATATGGCCTTACACAATTATTCAACCAGCACTTTGTAGATGAAAGTTCCCTCCTTCTCTGAGATGCCTCTCAAGCAAATATTCGAGCGACGTGTCCTGTTCTCCAAATCCTCCAATTTTGACCATAAGCTTTCCCATTTCTGCTTTCGCCAGGTCGTTGTTCTCTTTCACAGTATTTAGAAGCCCCTCATGCTCTTCCATTCTCTGCTCCACCGACTCAACCCGTTGCCCAAGCTCATGGATATCATCGCTCAAATCTCTAATCCACTCTTTTGCTTCTGCTTTGAAATTAGCCAGGTCTTGTCAGATCGTTTCAAACCACTCGTTCAGCTCTTCCTTCAACAAGCTCAGCTCACCATCTCCCGGCACGCGGACTCCTGTCGAGGAATTCTTCTCTTCCCCCACTGCTCCATTCGGCGCCATCTTTGCTCTGACTCCTGCTGACCCTGGGGTCGCCTTAAACCTGAAGGTTTTCAGATCCGGGCTCGATTTTTTTTGTGCCATCACTCACTAGCTCGCTCTTCAGGTATACTCCAACTCCTTTTACAGCTCAATTCGGGAATTCAAGCTGCTGATTGGGGATCTTATCTACCTGACCTCGTGAGCTTCACTTAGCTGCTGCCATCTTGGCTGGTGACGTCACCGGACCTCAAGGCTCAGTATTCTATTGACAAAAGCAGACTCCACTCCATGAACACCACTGCAGACAAATCGCCTAGAACAATATTAACAAAAAAAAACAAAACCCGAAAGATAGGCCAACAAACCGAAGTAGACAAGGATTCAACTGGCCCTTGGTCTCCTATGATTGTTTCTTCTTTCTCTTTTTTTTTTTTGCCATAAACGTGTGGGCCTGGTGAGGAGAAACTCCCCCTCTAGGGAGCTGCTAGCTCTCGAACCAATCGCACGGTGAACTCAAGGATACAAATTATTATGTAAGACCTAATTTCCCCTTCCTTATCATTCCTCTAGTCAGGTTTAAACCATAGCGCTGTATCAGAGCAGTCACTGCGGGGGGGGGGGGTGTGTGTAGGGCGTGAGCCAGCCTGATGTACCGCCAACCCAAAACAGGCATCTCCCGCTGCCTGTACATTGAAATGTTAATGGCAAATGAAGGTGTGTAAGGATGACCATGTCGCCGCTTTGCAGATGTCCACTGGTGGAACCAAAGAAACCTCTGCCCAGGAGACTGCTTGCATTTGCATCAAGTGCGTGCAGCCCCAGAAGTAACTGCTTGTGATGCAACAAGTAAACCAATGCTATGGCTTCCTTGATCCACCACGCAATAGAGGCCTTGGATGCCGCCTCCCGTTTGCGTGAGCCCCCAAAGAGAAGAAACAAGAGATCTGACTTTTGAAACAGCTCTGTCCGCTTAAGATACCTGCTCAAGATTCGCCGGACATCTAGGTGATGCAACTGACTGTCCTCTGTTCCGGCGCTACCCCGCACAAAAACTGGCAGCGACACTGGCTGATTCAAATGAAAGGGTGAAATCACTTTGCTAGAAAGGAAGGAACAGGGAAGAACCATCTTCTCCTTTGTCATGAGTAGAAATTGTTCCCGACAAGACAAGGCCTGGGGCTCTGAGATGCACCATACCAAACAAATTGCTACCAGAAAGACTGTTTTCAATATTAGATCCTTCAGTGTCGACCTACCCACTGGTTCAAAAGGAGCCTCCGCAGCACTAGGTTCAGATCCCACGGGAAAACCAGGGACTGGAGTGGTGGCCAGACATGCTTCACGCCCGCAGAAAAACAGACAATATCTAGATGCCCCTGGATCCTGCCTCTGTAGCACGTCATTGCTGCCACCTGGACCCGCAAGAAGCTCCCCGCCAAGCCTTTCTCCAAGCCAGATTGCGGAAAGGCCAGCACCTCTGACAGAGATGCCGTGAGGGCCCGATGCACCCTCTGCTGGCATCAGTCCTCAAACACATGCCAGACCCTGACATAGATAGGCATGTGGACTGCTTCCGGGCCTTCAGCATTGTTGAAATCACCGCTGTCGAATACCCTCATTTTCCTCAATCATGCCCTCTCAAGAGCCAAGCCGTAAGCAAGATGGATTCACCTGCGGCATGAGGATGGGTCCCTGTGTCAACAAGTCCAGCACATGCCATGGGCGGTCAATAGTGAGACGTAGCAGATCAGCATACCATGTCGCCTTGACCAGTCTGGAACTATCAGCACCAATAGTCCCGCATGCGCCTCTATTCGCTGCAGGAGCCGCCCTATTAATGCCCATGGTGGGAAGACATACAGGAACCCGTCCACCGGCCACCTCTGTACCAGCGCATCCAGACCTCCTGATGCTGTCTCTCTCAGTTTGCTGAAGAACCAATTTGCCTTCGCGTTCCGGAAAGTTGCCATGAGATCCATCACTGGTTGCCCCCACAAAACGCACTATGTGGGCAAAGTCGTCATCGCAAAGGCACCACTCCGCTGGGTCCAGGTGTCAGCGGCTGAGATAATCTGCCGCAACATTGTCTTTGCCGGCCATGTGCGCTGCTGATAGCGCCAGGAGGTTGGCCTCCGCCTGACTCAGAGGCACATTTCATCCGCCAAGGGAATGCTCCCCGTACCTCCCTGCTAATTGATGTAGGCCACCATTGTGGCATTGTCGGAGAACACCCAAACCGCTTTCCCCTGCAGGAACAGTCGGAACTCCTGCAACACATAAAACACTGCTCATCTTCAACCTATTGATGGACTACTGGCTCTCTTCTTCCCAGGTCTAGCGCTCCTGGGTCATGCATGACTCACAGCATGCTCCTCAGCTGCTTAGGCTGGTGTCCATTGTTACCGGGATCCAATTTGATGATTCCAGTGGCACTCCCGCCAGAAGGATTGGTCTCAGGAGAACCACCATCGCAGAGACACTCAAACTGACTGTAGACATGGCACTTCATGGTTCAGGGATTGCCTCTGCAGAGACCACTGCTGCAGAAGCACCCTCTGTCGAGGCCGCATATCTGCCTTCACTCAGGGTACCAGTTCTATGGTCGTTGCCATGGATCTGTGCACCTGCAGATAATGCCATGCGGTCGGTGCCACCATTCTCCAGTACCATCTGACCTGCGCCTGTATCTTTCATACCGTTTCCTCGGGCAATCTGATCAGCCCCACATCTGTCTGGAATCTGGCGCAGAGGTAAACCAAATCCTCGCTGGGCCACAGATGACTCTTGGCCACACTGACTACCCAGCTGTGTTGCTGCAGACAGGTCACCACCCACTGTGTCGCCTCTCTGCTCTCTTCCAGCATCTTTGCACACACAAGCCAATCATCTAAGTATGGGTGCACTAACACCCCCTCTTTGCAGAGTGCTGCTGCAACCACCACCATGATCTTTATAATGTCCGTGGTGCGGCTGCAAGTCCGAATTGCAGAGCTTGAAATTGGAAACGGCCCATTGGCACCACAAAGCACAGGAACTTCTGATGCGCCGGCCAGATGGGAATGTGCAAATAGGCTTCTGTGAGATTCAAGGCCATGATGAACTTGCCCTGGCGTACCAGTGACCACTGACCGCAACATCTACATCCGGAACCGTGGCACCCTTAATGCTCAATTTACTCATTTGAGATCCAAAATGGGACCACAAAATAGACTTGAGTATTGACTGCAGCCACATTGTTCTGGTGGCACTTATACCATGGCCTCCAGTTGCTGTAGCACAGCCACGATCTTTTGCAGCAGCCTACAGGGGGAGTTGACAAACGCATCGCTCAGGGGCCTGGCAAACTAACACACAACCTTTGCGAATAACCTTGAGTACCCAATGATTGGTGGTAAGCTGGACCCAGGTGTCAAAGAATTCCTGGAAACATCCTACTACTGGGACGAGGCCATCCTGGGCCCCCCTGATCTCATTGTGTCTTTTTTGGCCCCAAGGAAGCAGGGAGGAGGAGGGTAAGAACCCCCTGCCCGCCAACCTGAATCCCCAAAAGGACTGCCTCCGGGACAGACAGCGGCCTAACAAATGCTTTCCATGAAAAGGCAGCTTACTGAGCTTCGCCTTCGAGGTCCCATCCGCCACCCAATTCCTCAACCAGAGCAACCGGTGCGTGGCCACGACTGAGGCCATTCCCTTGGCCGTGGATCGAATCAGGTTATATCAGGCATCGGCCAGATATGCTACCCCTGACTCTATCTTCACTGCCTTGGATGATGTTCCCAGCTTCCCATCATTGCCATCCAGGATCCCCTGCAGCCAATGCAAACAAGCACGTGCCACATATGCCCCGCAGATGGACATCTGCAAGTACATAGCACCAATATCAAAGGCCTACTTCAACTTACGATCTTGCGTGTCCTTGTAGTCTTTTTCGCCACCACTGACACCAAAGTATCCACCCTGGACAGCGGAAGATCCTCCTTATCTTGCTCCGCCAAAGAGTACAACAGAGTCATGTTTGTACTCCCTTCAAACCCATCTCCGGCACTTCCCATTCATCTTGGATCATCTGCTTGATCACTCTGTGCACAGGGAAGACCATTCTGGGTTTCTGTACTGCTTGAAAAGGTGGATCTTCCAATGGATCCTCTTCAGTGAAACCCCCTTGTGGACATTAAGCACCACTAACGACTGAGAAATTAGTGCCACTAGCTCCTCACAGCGGAAGATACGCACCAGCCGTGGCTCGTTCCTCTGTGGGATCTCCCCATCCTCCAACTCACTTATAGCGGATTCCCCTCAAATGTCTGCCTCTGCTTCCATCTGCTCCTCCAAGAGCAGGGAATCCGTGTCCTCGCAGGACTGGATGCTCTTGTCCAGCGCTTAGCCAGAGATTCGCCCTCTGTCCTGTCCGTCACCGAGACCTCTGTCGGCTGCCTCTTCTGGACCTTAGACGCTTAGCCTTCTACATACAGTAGCAGCCAGGAGCCAACTTGTGCATTGTGCATTAGTAGCACAAACTGCAGCGAAAACACCAACACTGACTGTGGTTGTCCTCCCGGAGGTAGAGGGCATCGGGGAGCCTGTCCACCTTCCTTTCTTTTGACTGGAGGGAACTGATTCCAGCTGTTCTCTTGCTGGTGCCCCCCCCTCCTCAGGGGGATAGGTGTCCCGAGGGATCAAGGGTGGGTATTTCTACATCCCCTGGGCTCCCCTGCCTGCTGTCCAGCTGTTCCTCAGTCGATTGGGACTCCAACTCACAGCTGCGGCAAATCTTCATGGCTGAGAGGGAGCCCCGGCGCACCCCGCATGCAGGCTTAGGCATTCCTAGTTGGCTGAATGTGGGCATTAGGACCAGGAGAAACACAAAATGGGAGTGCCACTGACCAGTGTCCGGAATCCTAATGTACCCCAGAGTTCACTATTTCTGGTGTCCTGCATTCCTCCCGTCTCTCTCCAAGTGCTGCTAACCCATGTGCTGAAAGTCCAAATAGCACCAGAAGTCAGCCACTCAGCCCGACAAAAATGATTGTTGTGCTGCTCCACAACCCGAGCCTGCGACGAGGAATTAGCACGCCTCAAGGCTCCCCCCCCTTTAGGGCACAACCCCTGGGTTACTATTTGATTTCTTTAACGGAGGAATCCTCGCGGCACACAGGTTTTTGCACACACCTTCCTATTACCTCCTCTCCCACAGGTGGGGGGGAGGGGGGGGGTTGGGAGATAGCACTACTGGCAGTCTGCGGCCACCCCCATCAAGGCTCGCACCAATTGCTACAACCCCTGTCTATTCTGTTCTCTGGTGCAGGCAAAGCCCTCCATTTTTTTTTTGCTGTTTTAAACAAAACTTTAGCTGCAAAGCAGCACGGAGGGATTCTGCTTCTCCTGAATCTGCCAAGTGAAAGAAGCCTGACCCTCCTCCTCTCCTCTTCCTCTCCAGTGGAGACCTGACTACTAACACAGTCACCCCAAACTGCTTGAAGACTGAGAATACTGAGCCTTGAGGGAGGTGCCAGTAGCCTAAGTAGGTGACATCATCAAGACTCGGCATGCACAGTCTCCAAGCTGCAGGTGGGGGAAGACACTCTATGATCTGGACTGGACTGGAGGAATGATAAGAAAAAAAGTAAGTTTGTTGCACAGACAGAGCAGTTTGTGTGAATGGTGGGAGGGGAATGGGAGAAGGACAGGATGAATGCATGTGAAGGGCACAACGTGTATGTACAAAAGATGCACCCCTCTCCCTCCACATACAGGTGTAGCTTAATGGGTCAGTGGGGGTGGTGGAAAAGCCAGCTGGAGGAGGAGTGGGGCCACTGCCTTTTGTTGGCACTGTGCAGTGGCCCTTTGAGAGCCTGATTGTTTTCCATGTGGAAAGCACTTAAACAGTCTTAATAAATCAGGCTCTAAAACCTAAAAAGTTAACTGATACATTTGTGGGGGGGGGGGGGGGGTGGGCGGTGGGCAGGCAGGCATTCATAACGACCTAAGTTTTGATGGTTGTCTCCTAGATTTCAAGGAAATTTGTCAATTACTAGTGTAAAGCTCCCTCCATTATGGGAGACTCGAGGCTATTTCTCCTCTTTTTTTTTTTTTTTTTTTTAAGGGTAATAAAAGATGGTTAATACATAGAAATATGACGACAGAAAAAGACCACATGGCCTATCTAGTCTGTCTTTTCGTATAGAGTAGTTACTCACATGTAACAGGTGTTCTCCAGGAGCAGCAGGAATCAGTCCTCACATATGGGTGTCATTGGCGCCGATGAAGCCCCAGCGAAGCATTTCCCCAACTTTCCATGAAAGCCTTTGGGAATGCTGGCACGCATGCGCAGTTCCCTTCCCGCCTAAAGGTGCCATCTTACCTCAGTCAAATGACATAACTAAGAACAGCACACAAAAATGTAAAACAAACTATGTACAACTGCAACTCCAAGGGGAGGAGGGAGGGTTGTGAGGACCGATTCCTGCTGCTCCTGGAGAACACCTGTTACAGGTGAGTAACTACTCTTTCTCCAGGACCAAGCAGGAAGTCAGTCCTCACATATGGGTGGACTCCCTAGCTCTGGGCTACCAGGAACCCAGGCTGAACAAGAGAACTCTCTCTAGTCTCAGCAGCAAAGAAAGGCTTTTCAAGGACACAACCTCCACCGGTAGCCCAACAGAGGGCAGGAGTTGCCTAAACCTCAAAGAGATTCTGGAGTACTGCTTGGCCAAATGCACTGTCCCTACAGGACTCCCTCTCCAGACAGTAATGGGTCGCAAACGTCTGGCTTGAAGACCAAGTTGCAGCCCTGCAGATGTCTACCAAGGGCACAGAGCGGAGATAAGCCACTGAGGCAGCCATTGCCCTGACACGATGGGCCGTGACCCGACCCTGCAAAGGAAGGTCAGCCGCCTTGTAAGCCCAGGTGATACAGTCAGAGATCCAGATGGACAAGGTACGCTTGGATACAGCCAACCCCAACTTATTGGGGTCAAAGGAGATGAAGAGCTGAGTAGCCCTTCGATGCCCTTGCGTATGGTCAAGGTAGAAGGATAAGGCCCTCCTACAGTCCAGGGTATGCAGAACTGCTTCAGCCTGGCTTGCATGAGGCCTAGGGAAGAATGTTGGAAGAACCACCTCTTGATTGAGGTGAAAAGAGGAGACAACCTTTGGGAGGAACTTTGGATGAGTCCTGAGGACTACCCTGTTCCTATAAATCCTGGTGTAAGGCCTATCACAGACCAGGGCCTGAAGCTCACTCACTCGCCTAGCCGAGGTGAGGGCTATCAGGAAGATAGTCTTCCAGGAAAGGAAGCGGAGAGGGCAAGTAGCCATCGGCTCAAAAGGTGGGCGAGTCAGTTGCTGCAAGACCACATTCAGCTCCCACTCAGGAGGACGACGGATGGGAGGCTTGAGCAAGAGCAAGCCTCGGAAAAACCTGGACACCAAGGGGTGTCCCGACAGGGAATGTCCTTCCACCAGTGAGTGGTGAGCTGCTAGAGCTGAGAGGTGGACCCGAACAGAATTGGACTTAAGTCCCTGATTGGATAAGTGCAGTAAGTACTGAAACACTACTGGCACAGTACAAGAGAAAGGATCCTCTGTACATAGCTGACACCACACAGAAAACCTCTTCCATTTGAGAGCATAGGTTTTCCTAGTGGACGGTTTCCTAGAGGCTAGGACAACCTCCTCAACTTCCTGAGGTAGGCCCCAGGGAGCCAAGACTACCCTTGCAGCCTCCAGGCCATCAAATTGAGAGCTTTGAGATTGGGGTGCAGAAGGGAACCCTGCTCCTGTGAGAGAAGGTCGGGTTGCAACCCCAGAGGTAGTGGGGGATCCACTGCCAGCTGAAGCAGAAGTGAAAACCAAGGCTGTCTCGGCCACCTGGGAGCTACCAGCAGGACCGAGGCCTTGTCCTGAAGAGTCTTGAAAAGAGTTCGGGCCACCAAAGGCGTAGGAGGAAACGCATATAGGAGGCCCTGAGACCAGGACATCAGAAAAGCATCCGGTGCTATTCTCAAAGGATGCGGCTGCCTGGAGCAGAACTTGGGCAGTTGCTTGTTCAGCGGACTGGCAAACAGATCTATCCAAGGGAGACCCCACTTTAGGAAGATCTTTTGAACCACCAAGGGATGCAGCTGCCACTCGTGGGGCTTCAGAATTCTGCTCATCCTGTCAGCCAGGCAGTTCTCCTGGCCTGGAAGGTACACCGCCCTGAGAAGCATGTTGTGCTGTAGGGCAAAGGAACACAGGTCCTGAGTCTCCCGACAAAGGAGCTTGGACCCAGTACCGCCCTGTTTGTTCATATAAAACATGGCTACCTGGTTGTCTGTTTGAATCAAGACTGAGCGTTGAGCCAGGGCAGGAGAAAAAGCCTTGAGAGTTAAGCGGATAGCTCGAAGCTCTAGATTGATTTGTTGGGCTGCTTCCCAAGGAGACCAGAGGCCTTGGGTGCACTTGTCTAGACAATGAGCACCCCAGACCCGCAGAGAGGCGTCGGTGGTGAGGACCACTGAGTACTCTGGCATTTGGAAGGGCATCCCCCTCAGTAGATTGGGTGGATGTAGCCACCAGCTGAGGGAGGCCAAAAGGGGTTTGGACACCCTTTATCCTGTCTCGTAGGCAGCCTGAGGCCTGAGACCACTGAGTCCGAAGGCACCACTGTGCAGGCCTCATATGGAGCCTGGCATTGGGAGTCACATGTACTTTCGAAGCCATGTGGCCCAGAAGCCAGAGGCAGAGTCTGGCGGAGACCAGAGGCTTGTTTAGGAACTGTTTGGCCACGTCCATCAGCCTTTGGGCCCTGTCTTCTGGCAAGAATGCCTTTGCCAGTTGAGAATCTAACCTTGCCCCTATGAATCCAAGTTCTGGGAGGGGAGCAAAGTGGACTTTGCGAAGTTTATGACAAAGCCCAGGTTTTGAAGCAGAGCAATTTATTTATTTTATTTATTACAATTTTTTATATACCGCACTATTGTCAGCGCGGTTTACATACAACAAAATGACCATAACAAACTGCTTGGCTTCACATAGAACAGGAGTAACAACTTGGATAACATGTTTATGCTTTACAGAGAACAGGAGTTACAACTTGGATAACACAGGGAATGCAAACTGAACTAATTACATATGTACAATGGTTCTGAGGGTGGCATGTCTGGCCTCCAGGCACGTCTGACCCCTGATGAGCCAGTCGTCCAGATAGGGAAAGACAAAGATGCCTTGATTTCTCAGGTAGGCTGCAACCACTGCTAGGCACTTGGTAAAGACTCTGGGAGCGGAGGTCAGGCCAAAAGGTAGTACTCTGTACTGATAATGCTTTCCTCCCACAATGAACCTGAGGTACTTTCTGTGGTCTGGATGAATGAGGATGTGAGTGTAAGCATCCTTTAGATCTAAGGAGCAAAGCCAATCTCCCTGCTGGAGGTAGGGCAGAAGTGTCCCAAGAGTAAGCATCTTGAACTTTTCTTTCTCTAGGAACTTGTTGAGGTTCCTGAGATCCAGAATGGGCCGAAGGCCACCGGTCCTTTTGGGTACCAGGAAATACCTGGAGTAGAAACCGTGACTTTGGAAGGGAGAAGGCACAGGCTCCACCACCCTGTCTGCCAACAGGCCCTGAAGTTCCTGAAGGAGAAGGGCTATGTGCAGGGGAGGCCTCAAGGGCTCTCCTGGGAAGTAAGGAGGAGGCAGTTGATGAAAATGCAGGGCATAGCCCTTTTGGACTATGTCCAGCACCCAACTGTCGGTGGTAATGAGAGGCCACTGGTGGGCAGAGTACAAGGCGACCGCCTGTGCAGGGCTGGGAGAGCAGGGACGGAGTGGCTATGCTCAAGGAGTCAAAAAACCCCACCCTGCTGAGTGGAAGCAGGGGCAGAAGGCTTGAGGGGGTCCTCTGCCTACGGGGCCCATTACCCTGGCCCTTGGCTTGCTGACCCTGGGGGGCAGCTTGGGCAGCCTGATTCCGAGGGTACTGTTTGTAGGCAGTGCCCTTCCTCGGGTAAAAGGACTTTTTACCCGAGCCCTTCTTCTTGTGTGAAAGGGCAGAGGTCTTAGACAGCCTTGTCCAAGTAAGGTGCTCGGTCTCGAGCTGAGCGGCCTTCTCGGTCACGGGTTTGCCAAAGAGGTTCTCACCTCGGCAGGGGACATCGACCAACTTGTCCTGAACCCATGGCTCGAGGTCTGATGACTGCAGCCACGCCTGGCGTCGAGCCGCGATGCCGGCAGCTGCAACTCGGGCTGAAGCCTCGAAGCCATCGTAGGCGGCGCGGGAAATGAACTTTGAGCATTCCCGAATCCCCGAGGACAAGGTCTTAAATCTCTGCAAGGGTTCCCCGGAGAGACCAGCAGAGAATCCGGCCATTTCTTGGGCCAGGTCTCGCAAGTACATGCCCATGTACAGCTGGTAAGACTGGACACGGCAAGCAAGCATAGACCCCTGGAAGCACTTCCTACCGACGCCATCGAGGTTGCAGGCCTCCCGGCCGGGGGGCACCACGGAGTGCATCTTCTGGCTCTTCAGACGATGCATGGCCGATTCCACAACCATGGAATGGTGTGGTAGTTGTGCTTTCTGGAAACCAGGGCTTTTGCGGAGTCGATAGATGGAATCGACTCACTTGCTCAGAACCGGCGCTGAGGCCGGTGCCTCCCACATCCGGAAGAGGAGCCGTTCCAGCATCAGAGGAACCGGGACAGTAAAGGCCTCCTTTGGAGGAGAGTCGTACTGTAGAGCATCGAGCTCCTCGGTTTGAGGCTCTTCCTCGGGGTCGGCAGGGATAGCCAAGGCAGCGGCCATATCCCGGACGAACTCCGAGAACCTAGTATCCTCCGGAGGGAATCTACTCCGGGGCTCAGACTGCGGTGAGTCCGAAGGGACGCACCGAGTCTTAAAAGTATCGGGATACTCCTCGTCCTCCGTCTCCCAGGCGGACTCATCCGAGGAGGAGTCAGGGTCCGACCCCACGGGGCCCCGAGGGGGGTCTTAGACCTGGCCCTCGAGGGACCAGGGACCTCCTCCAACGCCGCCCTCACGAGCCGCTTCTTCCTCTTGCGTTCCCGGTCGGGGGACACCCTGTCAGAGGAGCTTCGACGGGGCTCGGGATCAGAATCCCGAGATGTCGAGGCCTCAGATGAGGTCCGGGCCCGGCCGGAGGCTGAGTCCGAGAAAAACCTTTCCTTCTGATGCTGTCGACTTCTGAGTGCCTTGGAAGACATCTTCCCACATGGCGCACACGACTTGGGGTCGTGATCAGGGCCGAGGCACCGAAGGCAGCAGTCGTGTGTGTCGGTGAGAGACATAAGTTTCTTACACCGATCACACTTTTTGAAACCACTGGAAGCCATCGGGGAAAAAAAGAGCCCCTGCGAGGTCAAAAGACCGGCCTTCCAGGGAAAAAATGAAAAAAGGGCGCGAACGCCAGCCACTAAGGGCAAAAATCTAAAAAGAAGATAAACAGGCTCGATACCGGTGTACCGAACCCGGCGGGAGGGGAACCGGCGTCGAACCGGAGAAAAATAGTGAAAAATCGCCGAAGAAAAAAATCACTTTTATCCAGGAGAACAGGACACACGTCCGGTGGGCTTCTCGGAAAAAAAGAGACTGAGGTAAGATGGCACCTTTAGGCGGGAAGGGAACCGCGCATGCGTGCCAGCATTCCCAAAGGCTTTCATGGAAAGCTGGGGAAATGCTCCGCTGGGGCTTCATCGGCGCCAATGACACCCATATCTGAGGACTGACTTCCTGCTTGGTCTTGGAGAACAACCACTACAACAGTCCCCTTTTTTCTTTTAGAGATCCTTTGTGTTTGTCCCATGCTTTTTTGAATTCAGACACTGTCCTCATCTCTACCACCTCCACTGGGAGACTATTCCACGGATCCACCACTCTTTCTGTAAAGAAATGTTTCCTCATATCGCTCCTGAATCTATCCCCTTTCACCCTCATCCCATGTCCCCTCATAGCAGAACTTGCTTTCAATCAAAAGAGGCTCTGACCCTGTGTGTTTATGCCACGGAGGTATTAAATGTCTCAATCATATCACCTCTATCCCACCTTTCCTCTAAGGTGTACATATTAAGATCCTTAAGTCTGTCCTCATATGCTTTATAATGAAGACCACTAACCCTTTTATTAGCCACCTATGTTAGGCCTATTTTCTTGCAAGATCCAATTTTTGTTTTGTTTAATGGAAATTCTGCATAAATTTAAAAGGTAGTAGTAGTAGCCTTCAATGAGACTGGTCTGTGCTGTAAATCCCCTTCCTAATTCAGAGCCAGTGATGTCACAGGGGTGGAGTTATCAGCACCAGAGTAATACGTGAGGCTGACAATTGAGTGCTCTGCAGCTATATGACTGCACTGTGCTTCAGACAACGTTTATGGTCATCATGGTCAGTTACTTTTGGCATCTGATGGATCTTACAGCACCGGCTTTTCTCTTTTCTAGGTATCCTTTTCGGCTTGTGTCCTTGTATTTTCCTGGCCCATGGCAACATAGCACATTTAGAACAGTTATTTACATCAGTTTGGGCCCATCCAAGCAAACAATTCATAAAGTCCACAGCTGACTTTTTGGTCACATATAGAGCACCATTTAAACCCTGGTTTTCTACCTGGCATTCCAAAAAGAAATAGCAAAGTGAAATTCTTAATGAAGAAATGTTGACAAATGAATAGACATACCGGAGGGATGAAAAGAAACAGTCACTGCATGGCTTGCTCAGAAAACATGTCTGCTCTATCATAGACACCAGCTGTGTAGCTGTAGCAGTCCTTACTGTCCATGATGAAAGATCTCAGCAGCACTGAGGAATATTCTTTCAATTTGTTCCTTGTATCTTCTCTTCCAATGCATAGGACAATCGCATAGAACATGGCAACAATGGAAAAAGAATTGCACATGGAAAGCAAAATACCATGTGTCTTCCTTACTCTCTTCATTTCTTTAGCTAGAAAAATTCTAGACCTTAAAAGCACTACTAGGCAGTTAAATCTAAGAATTTGTATTTGATTATTTCCTTTGAGAAGGCAGATAGTGGCTTTTAAAGCTCTTTCTACATTTTTTGGGGAGGAGGGTGTTGCACTGACACAGGTAAAGCATAAGCACAATACCAATGAGGAAGGAGGCTCTTAAACCACAGCTACACAATTTATCATGCAAGTGTAAAGAGAACTACTGGGCTTAAGGATGAGAGATAAATACTGCCTGCAAACTGTGAAGGGAAGAGACCCACCTAATGTGCTCACTGCCCACCAGGGACAGGAGAACCCGGAATCAGCCACAGGCTGACCCGAGTAGATCTTCAGCTCATTCTGGCGTGACCATGGCATCATTTACTCAGAAACAGCCCCTACATGCTACGGCTTTACATGTGTGTAGCCTTTTTAAACAGAAGAGAACAAGACCCAAAGGATAGAGCACAGGGGAATTGTTCTAAAAGGTCAGCTGAAAGGACACTGCTGAAGGCAATCACCAGGGAACAGAACTAACCAGAAATGCACTTACCAAGCTCTTCCCCGGTATTGTAATCATACTTGTACAGCTTAAAGTCATCACCACCTGCAACAATGCATTCCTTTTCAGGGTGAAGGGATGCAGAATGGATGGATGCTGGAGCTTCAAAGGACTTCACTAGATTCAGACTGAAAACAAGAAGATTCAGCATGGGCAAAAATCTGCACATCTTGCAATGAGCTAGACAGCATTATAGCTATGCAGGCCCTGGAGTGGAGTAATGAGGCTGATTATTGCTGCAAGCCTTGAAATCAAATCAAGCGCAGAGTCTGGACCCCTTCCCATCTCCTCCCTTTCACCACTAATTTAGAATTATAACAGCAAGCAAATGTCATGTTAACTAGCCCTGTACTCAAAGGCTGACATTTTAACATTAGTGAGAGCTGTACTTGTATAGCACTTAGATATAAATAAATGCAGAATTAACATATCTGGAGAATAGAGGGGACCATCATCCCGTGTAGTAGCAGCAGAGGGAAGCCAGCGTTTGCCTCCTACAGCTGCTACTTTGTGATCTTGGGCAAGTCACCTGCCTCAGGTTCAGCCTTAGAGGAATATACCTACATTATCTGAACTAACTCGCTTTGAACCTCTGAGAAGGGCCTGAGCTAAATCCCATTCCCCCTTCTTTCCTAGAGTCCTCCAAGCCAGGCAACAGCAATTCTCAAGCTATCATATGCGGGGAATTCTCACTGTCAAGGCAAAATAACTTGCTGTAGAAGTAAAAAGAAAGGCAAATCTTTTTTTTCTTTTTTAAATGTATTTATCTTTTAAACTAAATTTTAAATGCTGGTAGATAAAAGAAAAAACAAAAAACCAGAACCCCCCCCCCCCGACTTTACCACATTTCTAATGTTTTCTGCTTTCATCTGGCTTGAAAGCTACAGAGAAACACCCGGCCCACAGTGTCTGCTGTTCCTTCCCCTAGCCTGACTTTAACCTACACTTGCAATGTGATGAAATGGCATGTTTCCCCCTACTTGCAGAATCAGACATGGGGGGGGGGGGGGGGGTTGATGCCTGTCTCTCATGGGGAGTAGGGGGGGCTGCATGTGTGCATGTCTCACTTAATCTCTCTCATAAACATTCCCCAGGCTTTACTCAGGCTTTCATACCTCACACCTCTCTCCTCCAATTGCTCTCGCCAATACTTCTGAAATGCTGCATGTCACACTTCCCACACGATGAGCTGCAATGTGGAGGAAGTCTGTGCTGATTTTGTGGTTTCAAGCCTCTTCAGACTCAAACCTGCAAGATCAGCCCAAACTTCCTCCACCACAAAACTCAGCCATACACACAGCTGATTGCAATGCATTTCAGGAGCTGCAGCAAAATCAGCAGCTTGCATGCACTAGCATGCATATGAACAGACAACATTTGCCCAACTACCTGAACCCTTGACAACAGGCCCTATGCCCAAGTGAAACACTTTTAATAAATGATCCTCATGCAAGCTGGGGAAGGATTTCAGCGTGATCTGAAGAGATTGGTGGTACACGACCATGTTTCAGGAAGGACGAAATTCATTACACTTTAGATCAAGTTAATATTTTCTACTGAAGTACTTAGAATACTACTGCATACCTGAGTGCGTTGTACAGTCCAATTGTTCTCCCGTGGGTGATTACCAGCATCTCCAGATCTGGAATATATTCCAGGCTGCTCACGGAGACAGGGAAACTGAGGGTTTTCACTTCTGTCATAGTAGCTCTGTCCCAAAGGCTAACCCGAAGCAAAGAGAAAAGGGAATTAAAATAAATGTTAACTTTTGAGAAGTAAATCTCACAGGTACATGTGACCTGGAAATAGGATTGCATGCCTGCATTTATAGTCAGAAGATCAAAGATAAGCCCAGAGGGAGACCTTCTGCTGTCCTAAGTTGTAGGCTAATTATAAAAACATTCATCCCCTAGAAAGTTTCTCTCTCTCCTAAAGCCACATACCAACCAGTTTTGAGTTTTTTAGATGGTGCACAGCCCCATCTATCTTCCTGCTCTTCATCATCATACAGAATATAGGTCTGCATGGGGATCATAAAACCTTTCCCCAAGACAGAGGCCACTTTAGCAACTTAAGGGGCCCCTGGGCAAACTCTTCGGGATAGGCCCCCTTTAGGTTTTTCCTCTCCCTCCCTGAACTATTGTGCAGCTTTCTTCCTGCATAAGCTAATGGGAGAGCAACTGCAACCCACCCTCTCCCTTCTAGACTATGGGGATAGGTGTATCTTCAATGTGCTTTTCCCTTCCAAGTAACTTTCAGGTCCGCGGGTCATACTTCCCTCAAGATTTTGATAGCTGAACAAATAATTTTGACACCACCACTCCTCCCAGAACAAATATTTTAAAAGACATGATTGGACATTAGATATTTATCCTGAAACTTTGGCCCCACAGTGGAAGATACTTTCCCGGGTCTCCAGCTTTATCAGGAAAGAGGGTAGCAGGAGGCGGCACAGCAAACGTTTACTCTGCCTACTCAGAATAGGAATCGTTGGGCTGGGGGGCCTCTTCCAGCCTGTGTCTTCCCGCATTGCATTTACATCATTGATACTCACCATATAAGCTCCCTCCATTACTAGACATTTTTTCAAGTTCAAATGAAGGGCACACCCCAGGAAATATTGAAAGAAACCTCCAAGCATGGAGGATCCATCTCAGAAGATAAGAGTGGGTACATTTTGGAGAGGGACTTTATGGCACCATCAGACACTGCAGAACAAAGCCATGCAAAAATTCACTCAGCAGTGCTCCCCAAACCTGACCCCATTTTAATTAAAAACTGAAGTTACCTCAGATGATGAAAGACAAGAGCAGACCACCATTCCCCCTCCATTTACAGACCGCAGTACACTATGTGGGTTCCCAGTCTAACAGAAGGAGGGGGCAGTGCCAGAATGTTTACAGGCTCACAGACCCCATGCTGACTGCCACTATTAAATATAGGCTGCAGTGCAGGTATGAAGAGGTGGGGCTGGCAGCCCCGCTCGTGACCCCCAATCAGTTACAGAGCAAACCTATCATACCAAGAGAGAATAAAACAAAGAATGTAGCGGACCCAGTACAGATCCAGGTCATTTATGAATATGTCAAAAAGTAGCGGAGCCAGTAGCGGATCCATTGGGGAAAAAGGTGAATAGTGGAGTACCCCAGGGATCTGTACTGGGTCTGCTACTTTTTGACATATTCATAAATGACCTGGAAAAGGGAATAACGAGTGAAGTTGTCAAATTTGCAGACGACACAAAACTGTTTAAAGTTGTTAAAACCCAAGAGGACTATGGAAAACTGCAGGAGGATCTCAATAAATTGGAAGACTGGGCATCCAAATGGCAGATGAAATTTAATGTGGAAAAGTGCAAAGTTATGCACCTAGGAAAGAACAACCCAAACTATGGTTACACGATGCAAGGTTCCACATTGGGAACCACCACCCAGGAAAAAGATTTAGGAGTCATCGTGGATAACATGTTGAAACCCTCTGCCCAGTGTGCAGGGGCAGCCAAGAGAGCAAATAGAATGCTAGGTATCATAAGGAAAGGAATGGAAAATAAAACAAAGGATATTATAATGCCTCTGTATCGTTCCATGGTACGACCGCACCTTGAATAGTGCGCGCAATTCTGGTCGCCGTGTCTTAAAAAGGATATAGCGTTATTAGAAAAGGTACAGAGAAGAGCCACCAAAATGGTAAAGGGGATGGAAGGCTACTCTTATGAAGAGAGGCTACAAAGGTTAGGGCTCTTCAACCTGGAAAAGAGATGGCTGAGGGGAGATATGATAGAAGTCTATAAATTAATGAATGGAGTGGAACGAGTAAACGTAGATCAATTGTTTACGCTATCAGAATATAGAAAGACTGGGGGACATGCAATGAAGCTACAGGGTAAACTATTTAAGACAAATAAGAGAAAATATTTTTTCACTCAACATGTAATCAAACTC
Source organism: Ichthyophis bannanicus (assembly GCA_033557465.1). Lineage (NCBI taxonomy): Eukaryota > Metazoa > Chordata > Amphibia > Gymnophiona > Ichthyophiidae > Ichthyophis > Ichthyophis bannanicus. The sequence goes on along the minus strand of CM066037.1, from coordinate 530,876,935 downwards.
TGGAATTTGTTACCGGAGGATGTAGTAAAGGCTGTTAGTGTAGCTGGGTTTAAAAAAGGTTTGGACAAGTTCCTGGAGGAAAGGTCCATAAACCATTATTAAAAAGGGACCCAGGATATTGATGCTTGACCCAATACAAGCATTGTGGAGCCTGTGTCTTTTGGGGATACTGCTAGGTACTTGAGACCTAGATTGGCCACTGCTGGAAACGGGATACTGGGCTTGATGGACCTTGGTCTGACCCAGTATGGCATATCTTATGTTCTTAAAGAAACAAACTAGCCTGCTAGAGGTCCAGACACAGGAAGTATATACTAGTAGAACTGTGCACCTCTGTCAGAGCTGAAGACTATCTAGTACAGAATAAAGGGGCCACAAATTAGAAAGAGAAAAAGGTGATGTCCATACCAGCCTCACCTTCCCTCCTATTCCCTGCAGACAGAAAGGACAGGGTTGAATTAAACAGCAGAGTGGGTCCTCCAAGCTCCCTCCCTCTCTCCTGTTCCCTGCTCTGCCTGGGAGGGGTTGAAGGAGGACATGGAGGGATGGGTTTCTGCTGCCTGACATTAGAGCACTGCCAGGAGTCATCAGAGGTCAGAGGTGTTAACTGTCTCCACTGACGGATGCCCCAAAAGGACAGCACTTTGTTTCCTGGTTTTGAAGAGCCAGAACCAGATTTCCCAGACTGGTATCTGCGGGAGTCCCTAAAGCAGATTCTAGAAAGGATGATGAAGATGTCATGGCAGAATGGCGAGAACTGGACATGGGTTTATCCTCAGGCAACCGCTGAGGCTTAACCACTCTTAAATCTTTTACCAGCTTTCCCAAATCTTCCCCAAAAAGCAGCTTGCCCTTGAAGGGAAGCCTGGCAAGGTGCGCCTTGGATGCTGCATCCACATTACAATAGCGGAGCCACCGAGCGAGTCACTAGGTGGAGCAATTCATAGAAAGCATCTGCTAGGAAGGCTGTCACTAATTCCAAACATGCCGCTGCAGGATCTTCCGGCAGGATCTGAATCCAGTGCAATAGTGTGTGGACACAAGGCCGCCACAAACAGAAGCTTGAAGGGCAAGAGTAGAGGAAGAGAAAGCGGTCTTCAAAAGTCCCTGAACCTCCGTCGTGCTGGTCCCTGAGAGGAGCACCTCTCTCAACCGGAATGGTGGTATGCTTAGCGACCGCTGTCACAATTGCATACATTTTTGGAAAATGCAGCCATTTGCCTATAACTGCCAAGGACCAAACATAGTGTCATGGCGCAAGGCAAATAGTGCCGATGGAAACAGAAGAAAATGTGCAGAGCAGTTTTAAAATGGGCAGCTCAAAGCACATGGCTAGGGGTTGCTATAGGCAACCAACCAAAACAATAGCACCGGGTGTAGGTAAACGCCCCAGAAAAGCATTACCTCATGGCTCAGTAGAGGAGCAGGAACAGCTGCAGGGACTTGAGCTGATGAGGGACTCAAAGAATGACGCACTTAAAATAGAGTCAGTCTTGAGCAAGGAAAGAACCAGGAAGTACGGGAAAGGAAAGAGCAGAACACATGAGAACCAGCATACATACCTGAGTGCCTCAGACGGGGATTCCAGCAGCACCTCGGAGGAGTTTGCCCAAGCGGGAATACCCGAGGTTAGTGCCAGAGAGTTGGGCTGCACTTAACCAGAGTCCGGTTGGGGATGCAGAGGGATTCCTGTCAGCAAACGGAGAGAAGCTGTGAGAGGGAGTTTCCAGGAGAGCAGGTACCTGGGGAATAGAAGCTCTTATCCCAAGGAGATTTCCAGGCTCAAAGAAACACATCCTGTGAGGGGAAGAGAAAGGCTTTCGAGGGAGAAAGACTGTTTTCAATTCCCCAGCCACCAACGTTCGGGCAGAGGTCAGCCTGAAGAAAGGCCAATTCCCTGGAATAGAGGGGCACTTGATTTTACATACGCTGGTCCTGAGGTGTATGGCCCTCTAGAGGGAAAGTCCACATTGCATGGTAACTTTCCATCCCACTCTAATAGTGAGAAGAGAAGCCCTGGCCAGAAAAAGGAGGGATTTCTGGATACTGGTAGGAGTTACAGTCCCATGGAAGTTGCGGGTTATAAATATATGTTAAATAAAATAAAATAAATAAATAAGAGAGAATTGCAGGGAAGCTCATGAGGCCATGGACGGCGATTTCTGTGGGGAAAACTCAGAGGATTTCAAGATGGACTGTACTCTTGTATTCGCAGATAATGTGACCTCTTTCTGTTGAAGCGTGCAAGAAGCCTGAAAAAGGGAAATCTGTTTAAACGAACAGATTTCAACCTATAGCTGTCGTAACGTACAAAGCCTGTTTGCACTTTTTGTTTGCCTTAAAGCTGAAAAGCAGCATTTCATTTGTCATTTTGTAGTTCCCTTTTGTGTTGTGCCAGAAGTATGGTTTATTTTCCTTTATGATTCCTGACTGCAAAAGTTCTCCCGGGAAGGGAAATAAATACCTCTTTATCAGCCTAGCTGCTCGTCCGCGACTACACTCTTTTTATTGAATAGCTAGTGGGACTTCAACTCCCAGGGGGCACTACTAGTCCCTGCTACGTAAGAAGAGGCCTCACTGAAACCCCATGCACTTTGCCTTCGGGGGTAAGTAGGTGGGTGACAATAGAAACAGCCCAATTGGTGAAAGGAGCACAAGGATGCATCCAGAGTATCCCACTCTAGGGAGACCATTAGCTGACGCTCCAACAGGAATGGAAAAGCTTACGATCTCCCATAATGATAGGGTCTGCTTGGGAGCAGAATGGAGCAGAATCATGTTGAGCCTGCGGATCAGAGATATGTAAAGCTTGAGAAATCAGAGTCTGGAGCTCATCCTTTTGGAAGATAAGCACATGTTGACCCTCTTCAGAGGTGTCAGGACCATCCCTCAGGTGATGAGAGCTCCCCATCCTCCCGATCTGAGACAGAGCTTAGATCACGGCCCTCAGAAAGGCAGTCTCTGTCCTCCGACAGACTGTCAGTCTACCAAGGTTCATACGCACTCTCTTGCACAGCCTTTGTTTGGAGCCAACTGGCTGGGTCTGGATTGCTTCTTGGCCAGGAGAGTCGTAGTCTATGGAAAGGCAGGAGCGGGACCTCAGAGCCACAGGTCGCAAGCCTGGCAAACAAATTCATAAACTGTGAATCCAGAGCACCAGGCTGCTGCGACTGAGGAGGGAGATGTCAGCACGGGGGTCCTGGAGGGGAATCAGCGCCATCTCGCGTAGACAGGGCACCCACTGCTGAATTGAAGCATACGCAGCGCAGAGGCTGTTGGAGATAATATGGAGTTTGCATCCACAGCCCAGAAGAGGACATCTGTGCGACAAATCAATGCAACACGCGCCCAAAAATGGCAGGGGCAGCGTAATAAAGAGCTGAAAGCAGATGGAAACGCACACTCCCAAAATGGTAGGGGTAGAGGGAAGGAGTAGGGAACACTTTACCCCTCAAGAAAATGACAGCCAGCGTCAGTGAAAAAATGGTGGGAAACTGCGAGAACGGAGCAGAGTGTCCTAACAAGTAAGGCAAGGTCAGTGCTGCAGGAATTGCTGCCGCAAGCAGAGTAATCTTAGAAAACCCCAGGAGAAAAAAAAAAGGCTGCTGGTGTGAAGTGAAAGAAAATCTGATGGCCCGAAGGAGACCGAAAACAGCTGTCCCCATCATGCTGCAGAAAACAGCCACGCTGAAAAAAGGAAAGCTGCCGACAACCCAATCTGACAGAACGAGGAGGAGCGGGTCCCCACTCCAGCGGAGAGAGGAAAGGGTACAACTAACAGTCCAGAGAAATTGAAGATGTCCGGCTCCAATGACTGCCCTGAAGCACCGCTGAATGCTGCCCTCTAAGCCGTTTCTATGTTTTGTTTTGTTTTAAATTAACTTTAATGAAAATTTTAAAACCTGGGGAATAAGAAGGCAGCTAGGGGCAGTGAGGAGAGAAGCGAGCTGCTCCTCATGAGCAGGAGCTCCCTCCCTTAGAGGGGTGCTCAACTGATCCACCTGATCAGAAGCAAAGTTCTGAAAGTCAAATGGAATAAAATGGGAAACTCCTGCAGGGACACCTCCAGTGCTCGCCAGAGACGTCCGAGGGGAAAAGGAACTCCACGGACAGGAGTGTCCTCAAAGAGTCCATCAGGAGCTACAAAAGAAGTCCACCACCTGCTGGAGACAGAGAAATACTGATAGTTTACAAGTTACCAAGAGTAACTTTATTTTTTTAGTTGTTTCAGCATCCCGGGCACCGTACCATCCAACCCAAGTGATTTGCTACTTGTTAGTTTGTCAAATTGCCTTATTACAACTTCCAGGTTCACAAAGATTTGCTTTAATTCCTCTGAATCACCTTTAAATATTTCTGGCCTGGATATCTTCTTTACATCATCTTCAGTAAAGACCGAAGCAAAGAACTCATTTAGTCCTTCTGCTACAGACATGTCCCCCTTAGTTTCCCTTTTACTCCTCTATTACCTAATTCATTTGTATTTATAAACCACAGGTCCAGGGAAGCGCTCTCTGTGGTGTACAAAAATGCATACAATTGAAGTCATACAAAAATAGTTTTGCATCTCTCAAAACCCCAAAAGCAGAGCGATATTTAAGAAATCTAAGTCCCCCTTAAACTGACCTACATCCACCTGAAGTTGCAATGTGCAAGGAAGAGCTTTAAGAACATAAGAACTGCCATACTGGGTCAGACTAAGTACCATCAAGCTCAGTATCCCATTTCCAACAGTGGCCAATCTAGGTCATACGTAGCTAGCAGCTTCCCCAAAAGACACAGGTTCCACAATGCTTGTACTGGGGCAAGCAGTGGATATCCTGGGTCCTTCCACAGCTGAGAGCCCTTGACTGAAATAGGACAATCTAACTTTCTTAGGCCATGGAACAAACAGCCTTTCATCCTGCAGAACTTACCCTGAAGATACAGAGTAGCATTTTCACCTCAGCCTTTAAAACAAATTAAGGTCTTATATTGAGCCCTAAAACGCTACTGAGCCACAGTAGAACCCCCCCCCCACACAAACCATACATTATGATGGAATAAACAGTCTGCCTGGCAGGATTTTGAATCAGTGGTACATGCTGGATTACCCCTCTTTGGCAAACTCACTAGAGTAGAATTATGGTAAATCCAACAAAGGCAGGAGGGCGGCTCTGGGTACAAGTAATAAAGCCTTCCTTAACAGGAAGGTGTAAAGTTGGTGAATCTCCTTAAGAACCCTAAAGCCCCTCTGCACCATTTTGGAAATATGGCCATTGAGTGCAAGATGGGAGAACATAACATAAGAACATAAGATATGCCATACTGGGTCAGACCAAGGTCTATCAAGCCCAGTATCCCGTTTCCAACAGTGGCTAATCTAGGTCACAAGTACCTAGCAGTTTCCCCAAAAGACACAGGTTCCACAATGCTTGTACTGGGTCAAGCACAGATATCCTGGATACCTTTTTAATAATGGTTTATGGACCTTTCCTCCAGGAACTTGTCCAAACCATTTTCAAACCCAGCTACACTAACAGCCTGTACTACATCCTCCGGTAACAAATTCCAGAGTTTGATTACACGTTGAGTGAAAAAATATTTTCTCTTATTTGTCTTAAACAGTTTACCCTGTAGCTTCATTGCATGTCCCCTAGTCTTTCTATATTCTGGTAAGGTAAACAATTGATCTACGTTTACGCATTCCACTCCATTCATTAATTTATAGACTTCTATCATATCTCCTCTCAGCCGTCTCTTTTCCAGGTTGAAGAGCCCTAACCTTTTTAGCCTCTCTTCATAGGGAGTAGCCTTCCATCCCCCTTTACCATTTTGGTGGCTCTTCTCTGAACCTTTTCTAAAATCGCTATATCCTTTTTAAGATACGGCGACCAGAATTGCACACAATATTCAAGGTGCGGTCTCACCATGGAACGATATAGAGGCATTATAATATCTTTTGTTTTATTTTCCATTCCTTTCCTTATCATACCTAGCATTCTATTTGCTCTCTTGGCCGCTGCTGCACACTGGGCCGAGGGTTTTAACATGGTATCCACAATGACGCCTAAATCTTTTTCCTGGGTGGTGGTTCCTAATGTGGAACCTTGCATCGTGTAACCATAGTTTGGGTTGTTCTTCCCTAGGTGCATAACCTTGCACTTGTCCACATTAAATTTCATCTGCCATTTTGATGCCCAGTCTTCCAATTTATCAAGATCCTCTTGCAATTTTCCACAATCCTCTTGAGTTTTAACAACTTTAAATAGTTTTGTGTCATCTGCAAATTTGATAACCTCACTCGTTATTCCACTTTCCAGGTCATTTATGAATATGTCAAAAAGCAGCGGACCCAGCACAGATCCCTGGGGTACACCACTATTCACCTTTCTCCATTGGGAAAATTGGCCATTTAGCCCTACCCTCTGCTTTCTATCTTTTAACCAGTTCCTGATCCACAATAGTACACTGCCTCGTATCCCATGACTCTTTAGTTTTGCCAAAAGTCTCTGATGAGGGACCTTGTCAAAGGCTTTCTGAAAGTCCAGATACACAATATCAACCGACTCACCTTTGTCCACCTGTTTATTCACACCTTCAAAAAAACATTAGTAAGACAAGATCTTCCTTGTCTAAAGCCATGTTGGCTGTCTCCCATTAGGTCATGACTATCTACATGCTGAGTAATTTTATTCTTTATGATAGTTTCTACCATTTTTCTCAGTAGTGACTTCAAGCTCACCGGTCTGTAGTTTCCCGGATCACCCCTGGAACCCTTTTTAAAAATTGGTGTTACATTGGCGATCCTCCAATCTTCAGGTATTACAGATGATTTTAATGATAGTTCACAGATTACTAATAGCGGGTCTGCAATCTCATATTTCAGTTCTTTCAACACCCTTGGATGTATACCATCCGGTCCAGGTGATTTGCTACTCTTCAGTTTATCAAATAGTTGTAATACATCTTCCCGGTGTAGCGATATTTCTTTCAATTCTTCCGCACCTTTAAATACCACTTCAGTCATGGACATCCCTACAGCTTCCTCAGTAAAGAATTCGATGAACTTATTGATTTGCCAGTTGTCAGGATCTTTGTCGTCTTTACATTAAGTTGCAGGCCCATTTTAAGACTGTTCCTTGATCTTGAGAAGCAAATGTTTAGATAGTCTTCACTTCAGCCAGCAATGTGGTATCAGCATAGGAAAGGTTGTTGAGTCTTCCACCAATCTTCACACATCGGTTGTCTTCATATAGTCCTGCTTCTCTGGCGATTTGTTCTGCATATAAATTAAACAGGTAGGGGGAAAGTATGCAGCCCTGCTGTAAACCTTCGCTGATTTTAAACCATTCTGTTTCTCTTTGTTCCGCACGAACTGTTGCTTCTTGAACAATGTAAAAGTTGTGCAAGAAAATGATCAAGTGTTCTGGTATACCCATGCTTCTTAATGTGGCCCAGTGTTTCTCAGTTTACACAGTCAAAAGCCTTGCTGTAGTAAATAAAACACATATGGATATCCTTTTAGTATTCTTTTGTCCTTTTTCAAGGATCTGTCTCACGTTCCTCACCCTTTCCTGAACCCTGCTTGTACTTCAGGCAGTTCCTGTTCCAGGTATGGTTGTAGTCTCTGCTGAATGATCTTGAGTAGAATTTTTACTGGCATGTGGGATCAGAGCACTTGTACGATAATTTCCGCAGTCAATTCTTCAGTATTGGTATAAACACAGATCTTTTCCAGTCAGTTGGCCATGAATTTGTCTTCCAAATTTCCTGGCAGAGCCTTGTAAGTATGGTAACAGCTGCATCAGACTGCTGTAATACTTCAATGGGAATACCATCAATGCCTGATGCTTTGTTCTTTGATAAGGCTTTCAGTGCTGCTTCGACTTCTTTCTTCACCAATGGTTCCTGATCATAAGATACAGTTTGAAACAGCTGTTGGTCCACTTGATCTTTATCGTATAATGACTCTGTATATTCTTTCCACCTTTTCTTCATTTTCTCAACATTCAACATGGATCCTTGAGCATCTTGTAACATTCCAGTTCGAGGCTGGAACTTTTCTTTAAACTCCCATAGAAGCAGAAACTATTAGAAGAATAACAAGATCGGCTTTCCTAAAGCTATATCTCCAGGAACAAGCAGGAATGTAGTCTTCACATATGGGTATCGTGGGATGCTCCCCAGCGTCCAATAGGAAAGCTTTTGGGAGCATCCCACAGCGCCTGCGTGCTGCCTTCCTGCCTTTCCCAACTTTCTCTCTCCAGTTCTTCGTTTTCCGCAGAGCCGACAGGTCGCACATCCTGTCACCGCAGAAAATATTCCCGTTTATTCTTCTTTTTTGTGGTCGCATCTGCCTTCCTTCGACGCTACACCAGTACTGCCGGTTTCTTTTCTTTTCTTTTCTAAAAAAAAAAAAAAACACCTTCTGGAAAGGTTCCCTGGTGAGGCCTGCAGAGAAGCCTGCCAGTTCTTGGATGAGGCCCTTAAGGTACATGCCTATGTACAATTCATAGGCCTGTATCCGACAGCCTAACATGGATCCCTGGAAGCACTTGTGCCCAAGGGTGTCGAGGGATCAGGCCTCTGCCCCGAGGAACAGAAGGAGTTGTTATTTTGACTTTACAACTTTTTCATAGCACAATCCACAACCATGGCGTTATGTGGGAGATGGGACTATTGGAAACTTGGGCCCTTCTTGACGCGGTAGATGATCACTGGCACAGAGGCTGGGGTCTCCCACATCCATAGGAGCAGCCGCTCCAGGATGGGCTGTACCAGCACCGTGAGAGTCTCCTTTGGCGGGGACTCATACTGGAGAATCTCCAGTTCTTCGATGCGCAGGTCTTCATCTGACTCGGTTGGGATCGAAAGGGCCCAGGCCATATCCTGGACAAAGACATGGAAGGCCATGAACTTGGGGGGGGGGGGGGGCGGAATGGTGCCGTGGCTCCAGGGAGGGGGCTTCAAAAGGACGTCTGTGTCGAGAGGTCTCAGGAGAGGCCTCAATGTCGGTCTCCCAATCAGAGCCGGAGGGCATCAAGGACTCAGAGGCTTGGAACTCCCGTGCCTCAAGGTCGGCCCCGAGGTCCACCGGTGGATCTCGGGTCGTACTCCCTAAAACTGCCCTAAGAGGACTGAACACCCAAGGATCGGGACCTGGATATCAAGGTCGGTGGCGCCCAGGGACTCCCCCGCAGTCGAGGGCCCGGTTGTCAGGGCAGATGATGCAGACTAACCTGACATCGCCTGCTGCAAGGCCAGGATGGCAGAAATATTCTGCTCCAGGACCGCCATTCAGGATTCAATATCAGAAGGCTCCGCAGCTGTTGGCGTGGGCACAGAGGGCCTCAGGCCAGATGCCAGCACTCGTGAGTACATCCTCGACGAGCAACACTGCCTCAAGGAGCCTCACACGATCACCAGCGGCCAAGGACTCCTCCTTAGAGACCTTAGAGGGGCGCTGCTCGGAGTCACCCAAGTCCTGCCGCAGGACCTTACCGGGTTTCACCAGTGGAAACTCAACTAGTCTCAAGGATTTTTTCTTTCTTTCTGGGGTCCGGGGTCTTTGCGGAGGAGCCGCCGCCACAGGACTCCAAAGACACCGGGCCTCACAGGAGGTGCTCGGCTTGGGGCTCAGCTTCAGGGAAGCTGGGGTTGAGTCGGACTGCAGAAACATCCTCTCCTGCACTCTGACCTTTTCTTGTTGGTCTTTGGAGTCATGGCCTGGCACAGGTGGTACTGTCATGGTCCGGGCTGAGGCAGCATAAGCAGCAGTCGTGGGTGTCTAACAGACATGGCTTGACTGCAGCGGTCACACTTTCTGAACCCACCGGGGGGGGGGGACAACACCCGGTCGGGGGTAGACAACCCCCAGGCAAAAAAGGGCACAAACGCCGGTTGAGGCCAAACCTCATCAAAAAGAAGGGGGAGCCGAGGACGGCAGCGGAATGGCACCGGCTCGAGGTGGGAAGAGGAACTGGCATACAAACCAGGAAAACACAACTTTGAAAGATAATCTTTAGAGGATTTTTCCAGGAAAAAATGGGATAAGCATCCGTTGGGCTCCGCGGAAAAAAGGAGATTGGCCAAGATGGCACCCTTGAAGGGGAAGGGGACCACACATGCATGGTAGCATGGAAAAGCTGAGGAAATGCTCTGTGTGACTCTGTTGGCGCCAACGTCATCCATATGCAAGGACTGACTTCCTGCTTGTTCCTGGAGAAAAAACATATTTCAAAGCAGTTTACATAAATAATACACACAATAAATTAGAGAAGGAAAAGTAAGAAAAAATTTGAGAACACAGCTGAAGGGCAGAGGAAAAAAACTGGCCTCATCCAGGGCTGCATCCAATGATTCAAAGGCAAGGGGAAGAAGTGCCTTCCCTCTCCTTCCTAAACAGACTATAGCTCAGTATAGCTGTGTCCTAATTCAAAGGCACCAAATCTCTGTAAAAGCAAAAATACCAAAGTGCACCTCCACCATTAGGGCTTGCAGATCTGAGCAACTCTGCTTGCAGTTCACCAGCTATTTCTGAGAGGAGTGGATTTTCTGCATACATGCATTTTGTGTACCATGAATGTGTGCGCACCTCAGAAAGGAGGGGCTTAGTTCTGGGAACTTTGCTACAAAATTTACATATTGAGTTTTGTGCACCCACACATTTTTTCAACTGTCATTTTCTGTAAGGAAGGGAGTTAGGAGACTAAACATTTAAGCAAGCGTCAAGAGGTGTTCAGACCACCTATTCCAGTTCTATCAGAAATGACTTTGGAGATTAAACAAAGTAACAGATTCCTCTATAAGCCCAGCTGACTTCCAGTCCCACAAAGCAAGGAAAACATGTGAGCATGAAGAGATAGATGCATCAAGAAAAAGCTTCCTACCGCACAGTCTTATCATCTGCGGCAGATAGGATCTGCAGGTCATTATTGTACCATAGCGCCTTTTTGATAGCAGAGGTGTGACCACCAATTTCTTGAGGTTCTGTGAATAAGGATATACACATGTCTCATTCTTACTGTAGTAAGTGTGGCTTCATATGCAGTCCTATACAGAGGGGGAGGTAGATGCATGTAACAATTTTCCAGGAGAGCTGGTGGAGTCAAGGATAGTATCTGAATTCATCAACACAAGAAAACAGAGGATATGCAAGAGAAAAGGGACTAGGGAACAGAGCATGTGGTCTATCTGTCTTTACGTTTGAAAGAGCTGGGGAGAGACCTGCTCCGATTATTTTATGTTCTGTGCAAGAATGAAGGGAGCTAAAAAAATCCCCATAGCACAGTATACAACCTTCCAATCCAAAACCTATAAATCACTACCTCTCTCCATGGAGCTGAAGTACCACTCCCCCCATGCACCTTTAATTATCCTTCAGACTTAAAGAATCAATATACACAACTTGAAGCTAAAATAAGAACGTCTGGATGTCTGCACACACCATTCTTACAGAAGTGGTAAAGAACAGGCAGCACCTGTGTGAGCTTCTCATGCACTGTCCCGTTCTTCATGTAAAACTCTGCAACTACCAGCGACTATTCTCCATGGCACAGGTTTCACTGTGAAAGTAAAATTCACATGCAAAAAATGGTGCAATTAGGCCTTACCTGCTAATATTCTTGCCCCAAGTCTCTCCAGTCCAGTCCAGTCACGTGGGTTATGCCCCATCACCAGCAGATGCAGACTGAGATCCACTGGTTTTGATGATGAAGAGGGTTTTAAACTAGATTCGTCGGGAATAGTAAAGGAAGTCCCCAGATAAGTGAAACATTAAGTACCTTCATGAAGGTCTGAGGTGCTGTGGCGAGACCAAAGGACAGAGCTTGAAACTGTAAATGCCCCACTGGAACTGTGAAACATAAGTAACTGTGATGCTCAGGGCAAATGTGAATGTCCAGGCAAGCCTCTGAAAGGTCCAGGGAAGTGCAGAACTCGCCCTCTCATAGCCACTGTGAACGACCGCAAAGTCTCCATGCAAAGGTGTGGGATTCACAAGGCCCGATTAACATGCTTCAAGATTTTCTTTTTTGGAATCACAAAATAAATGGAGTACCAGCTGAGTTTTCACTCCTCTTGGGGGACCTCAACCACCGCCTCGAGTTGGAACAGTCTCTTGAGCATATCTGCCACTGCCACTGCTTTGGTTGGAGACTTGCAGGGTGACAGCATAAAGATGTCCGAGAAAGGCCATGGCAACTCAGGCATAGCACTCAGGAATGACTTCTAGCATCCACTGACCAGTTGTAATCTGGACCCAAGAGGGATAGAAACATGACCACAGAAAAAGACCACATGGCCTATCTAGTCTGTCCTTCCATATCAACAACTACAACAGTCCCCTTTTTTACTTTAGAGATCCTCTAAGTTTGTCAAATGCTTCTTTGAATTCAGATACTGTCCTCATCCCTACCACCTCCACTGGGAGACTATTCCACGGATCCACCACTCTTTCCGTAAAGAAATATTTCCACATATCACTATCCCTTTCACCCTCATCCCATGTGCCTTCATAGCAGAACTCGCTTTCAATCGAAAGAGGCTCCCCCCCTGTGCATTTATGCCACGGAGGTATTTAAACATCTCAGTCATATCACCTCTACCCCGCCTTTCCTCTAAGGTGTACATATTAAGATCCTTAAGTCTGTCCTGATATGCTTTATAATGAAGACCACTAACCATTTTAGTAGCCACCCTCTGTACCGACTCCAGCCTATTTATATCCATTTGAAGGTGCGGTCTCCAGAATTGCACACTATACTCCAAATGAGGTTGCACCAAAGACTTATACAGAAGCACTATCACCTCCTTTCTTCTGCTGGCCATTCCTCTCCCTATGCACCCAAGTATCCTTCTAGCTTTTGCTGTCGCCTTTTCTACTTGTTTAGCTACTTTAAGATCATCAGACAAAGAAATGCTGACAATAAAAATTTAAAAAAAGATCAGACAAAACCATGCCTACGTCCTGCTCTTCTTTAGTGGACAAAAGTACTTTACATCCTATACTATATTGCTCCTTTGGATTGCTACAGCCCAAATGCATGACCTTGCATTTTTTAACAATAAATCTCAGCTGCCAAATTCTAGACCATTTTTCAAGATTAGCCAGATCCCCCCTCATGTTATCTATACCTTCCAGGGTGTCGTGTCTATTGCATATTTTGGTATCATCTGCAAAGAGGCAAACCATACCCGACAGCCCTTCCGCTATATCACTAACAAATATGTTAAAAAGAATCAAACAAAAAGGACAGATCCCTGGGGCATACCTCAGAGTGAGCTTCATTTACCTGTATCTTCTGTCACATCCCACTCAATCAATTTCCAACTCAAGCAGTAACTTTAGGGTCCATCCCTAGGGTGCTGAGCTTGTTTATAAGTCGCCTATGAGGAACAGTGTCAAAGGCTTTACTGAAATCTAAATACACCACATCTAGGGCTCTACCTCGGTCCAACTCCCTGGTCACCCAGTCAAAGAAATCAATCAGATTTGTCTGACAAGACCTTCCTCTGGTGAATCCATTCTGCCTCGGATCCTGTAATCTGCTGGACTCCAGAAACCTCACTATTTTCTCTTTCAGCAGCGTTTCCAATAATTTACTCACCACCGAAGTTAAACTAACCAGCCTGTAGTTTTCAACCACATCCTTACTTCCGCTTTTGTGTAAAGGCACCACATGAGCCTCTCTCGTCCTTTGGCACCACTCCCGACTCCAACGAGGCATTGAAAAGGTCAGTCAGTGGAGCTGCTAGAACGTCCCCATTATTCTAGGGTATATCCCATCCGGTCCTATCCCTTTGTCTACTTTAAGTTTAGATTGTGTTCATGAGAAAACTGTCTTCTGAAAATTGTTCAAGATGCCCCTCGCTTCTGTTCCTGTTTGTGGGTGTTTTCTGAGGTCCTGCTCCTGGTTTTTCAACTATGAACACAGAACAGAAATATTTGTTAAGCAATTCCACTTCATCTTCATCAGCTTCTATATATTCCTCCCCCTTCACCCCTGAGTCTGATAATACCACTTTTGCTCTTCCTCTTCTTACTAACATATCTGAAAACTGTCTTATCCCCCCATTTTATTGCATTGGCTATTTCCTCCTCTTTTTGAATCTTTGCTTTCCTGACTACTTTGCTAGTTTCTTTTTTTCCCCCAAATATAGATGCCTGTCTTCCTCTCTCTGTGATCTCTTGTATTTCATGAAGTCCTCCCTCTTTTTCTTCACCTTTTCAGCTACTTCTTTTGAAAACCATAGCGGTCTCCTGTTCCTTTTCCTTTTATTTACCATTTTAACAAAAAGGTTGGTTGCCCTGAAAATATCCCCTTTCAGTTTTGCCCACTGCTTTTCTACATCCCCCAGCTGTTCCCATCCTGCTAACGACTCCCTGAGGTATTGGCACATCTTGGCAAAGTTAGTCTTCCTAAAGTCTAAGATCCTCGCCTTTGAATGGATTCTAACAGCCCTAGTCCTAATACTGAACCACACCATCTGGTGATCACTGGATGCAAAATGATCTCCCACTATAACATCAGAAACACTTTCACCATTGGTAAGCACCAAGTCCAGTATGGCCCCTTCACGTGTGGGGTCTGTTACCAATTGCCTGAATAGTTCTCCCTGTAGAGAATCCAGGATCTCCTTACCTCTAGATGATACTGCAGCAGGAATGTGCCAAACATCTGACATATTGAAATCTCCTATCAGTAGCACTTCCTCTTTCCTAGCAATGCTGCGTATGTCTTCAATTAACTCTCCGTCCACCTCTTCCTCCTGTGAGGGTGGTCTGTATATCATGCCAATGCAAATAGATTTCTCTTTCTCTCTTTCTAGTTTAGCCCACAGTGCCCTCCTCTCTCCCTTTTAAGCTCTGTATTTACAGAGCTTTAATATTATTTTTTACATTTAGTGCCGCCACTCCTCCCCTTCTTCCTACCCCGTCCTTTCTGAACAAAGTATAGCCTGGCATAGTTACATCCCTGTCATGTTTTCTATGAACCATGTTTCTGTTTCTCATGCTACAGGCATCTATACACACCGCCCTCCATATGTTACCCCCTTTACTCACTTCCATAAATGTACTTAATGTTTCACTTACCTGGGGGCTTTCTTTACCCATCCCCAATGGATCTAGTTTAAAGACCTCTTGAGTAGATTAGCCAGTCTGCTACTGAAGACACGTCAACCTTTCTTGGACAGATGAACGCCATCTCTGCTCTGGATAGAAGGCCTGTAGAAGACCACCTACCGGCATTACCCCTTCCTGGGCTCGCAACTCCTCAATGGGACTTCTTGAGGCCGCCCAAAGACCCAGCTGAATAGTCCCGGCTTTCCCCACTGCCCCTTCAGGAAATGAGAGGGCTGAAAGCCCCGTTAAACCACCCCCTAGAGGGGGACTGTGGACTTGGCCCCAGAAGGTTTATCCTCCAGCAATCTCTGTACCATGGAATCTCCCAAATCCTTCACCAGCTTTTCCAGTGCCTCACTGAAGTAAAGTTTTCCCTTAAAGGGAAGCTTACTGAACCGAGCCTTGGATGCTATGTCCGCCGCCCAATTCCAGAGCCACCTAGCCATCAACTACCAAGGCCATATTCTTAGCCAAGGCCCGTACCAGATCGTACAGCATATCTGCTAGGTAAGCAAACCCAGACTCTAAGACTGGCTGCCTCTGGAAACCCCTCCGAAGATCCCAAGCCGGATTCTAACAAATCCTGGGCCCACTACAAACACGCTCTAGCCACATAGGCCTCACAGACTGAAGCTTGCAAAACCAGAGCCAAAACCTCAAAAGGACAGCTTCAACACCATCTCCAATTTCTTATCCTGGGCATCCTTTATGGCCACCCCGTCTCCACCGGGCTAGTTTTCTTTGTAACTGCGGAAACCAAGACATCCACGTTTGGAAGCCACAAAAGGTACTTTTTGTCCAGTGGCAGGGGGTACAACAGCACCATGAAGAGACCAACCCTGTAAGCTAGCCTCTGGATCATCCTATTCTGCTGAAACCAGACCATTAATGGCACTATGAAGTGGAAAGAAGGTTGAGGGCTTCTGTATACCCTGCATCAAGCGATCCTCTGAGAGCCCCTCCTTCACAGGAGCCCCTTCCACTACAATTTCAGGGCAGACAACTGAAAAATCAGTGACACCAATTCCTCAGGCTGAAAAACTGACTCTCTCCATCCTCTAACTCATCCCCAGAGGGATCCCATTGCCTGGTGGCCCTTCCAAAGGGTCTCTAGTCCATGGAAACCAGAGAGTCCTGATCTTCCCAGGCGTCCTCTTCCACCCGCTGGCGTTTGGACGACAGCTCTATGGACCTTTTGGCACCAGACCGTGGGTGCTCCTGCCATGTCTGGAGAGTCTTGTTCCAACTTCATGCAGAAGGCATGGTGCATAAGGAGCACAAACTCTGGTGAAAAGGAAACACCCCTTACACAACTGGCAGCTCCCTGGGGTTGCTTACCTACATGCACTGCCCCCCAGGGGCCCTAGGAGAGGCCATCGGATCCCCAAAGGTTCCCCTGATGCTAGACTGCTTCATGGCTGCGGTTTTTGCCAAAACCGAGGCATCCTGCAGCTGGGGAGAAACCAATTGACGCTCTGCTTCACTGCCTGGACCCAAAGGAGCCTCAGATTCTGCTGGTCTCCAGCCCCAGAGGAAGTCTTCCATGACCTGGCCCTCAGTCTCACAAACTTCAACAAAAGCCCACTGCAGACAGAGCCACATCAGCTACCACAAGCTGTGTGCCTGGATGGCATAGAGTGAAGACCACATCCAAGCGGTCCTGCTCCATCAGTGGCTCAGAGCCCTTTCACACCTTACTCGGCTGCCGCTTAGCAGAATCACCCACTGCCCGTCATCACGGTCTAGCCTAGAGCCTGCTCGATGTCTCTACTTCTCTGGTTTTGGTTTTCTTAAAATTTAAATTACAAAAAAAAAAAAAAAAAGATTTCACAAACCAACAACAACATTAGCATAGGCCCAACATTTATTTGAAATCCAATAGTTATGTCTAAGAGATTTTTCCCATTCCCCCCTCGGCACAGCCCTCGTAACAAGTATTTATGTATGAAAGGATCCCATATGTCTTGAAACTGCATCAATTTCTCTCTACATAGAGCAGTCAGCTTCTCCATCAAGTAAATATTCAAACAAGTATGCCAGGAGCTCATTGTGGGAGTCAGAGTGATCTTCCAACATTGTGCAATCTCGAGGTGTGTGGCTATAATACACACTCTAATGAACTTGCCCGTCCTTCCTGCCCACCCCACCCACTCCCAATAAGACAGTTTCCAGAGTTCACTGCACCTTATGTCCCACCAGCGCTTCCACGATCTTGTAAAGCCCCCCCCCCCCAGAAGGTTGCGACATAAAGGCAGGCCCACCACATATGGCAGTAGTCGCCCCTGAAGGGGCACCCCTGCAAACAGCTATCTGACCCAGACCCAGTAAGCCTAGGGTAAGAACCTCTGCATAATCACTTTGCAGTTATGCTCGACCTGATGTGTTGCAACTAATCCCTAACTCATATCCTGAAAAATACACTTCCAGGTCTGGTCATCGAGGGCCTTCCCCATATCCTGCACCCACTGCAACTGGTATAATGCTTTATCTGGCATGTGATTGTCCACCAACAGTAAGTATATTTTTGACAATCCCCGCTGCCGAGTATAAGGGTTACCAGCAAATAGCTTCCAAGCCGTTAATCCCTGTGCTGCGGCCTTCTGCCACTGATCAGCTGCCAGCCAATGTCTAACCTCGAGATAGCCATAGAAATCATGCTTCTCTCTCAACTCAAAAAGGCCACAAGAGACCCCTCATCATAGAGTTGGATAAGGCAACCTGGTGCTCCCATCTTTGTAATAACGAGTCCTGAAGTCCCGGCCAAAGTCTGGATTCTGCTGAAATGGCTGCAACAAAGAGCAACACACCCTGAGGTATTGAAATCGCTCCCACCCGCCTCCACAAATAGTCCACCAGGCACACAAAAGGGTTATGAAGCTGCACCCTGGATTTTGGGAGCCAGGGTAGAATCTGAAGGGGGAGCCCCATGGTGTATACATGTTCAATTTGAACCCACTTACCAATGGGGCCATCCAGCCACCCCACCACTGAAGACAGTTTGGCTGCTAAGTAGTACCACCACAGATGTGGGACAATCATGCACCCAGCCAGACATGGACGATATAGCACAGACCTCGCCACCAGGGAGGTCGGCCATTCCAAACAGAATGAAATAGCTTGTGCTGGGCAAACTGTGTACCTGCCCGTGGGACTGCCAGCAGAAGCGTCTGGTACAAATAGAGCACTTTGAGTAGTATTACCATCTTTTACGCTAGTAACATGTCCCAGCCATGACAAAGTAAATTTTTCCCACCACTCCAAATCTAGAAAAATCTTGCACCAAAGGGGAATATAGTTCAGTTGGTAAAAGGAGTGAAACGTCCGCACAAAGATTAATGCCCAAATAGTATTCAGTTCCCTTTGACTCTTTATAGGGGGAATAATCCTCTCAAACTTTGCGCTTCAGTCTCAGGTAAGGACAAATTGAGCATCTCTGTTTTATCAAGATTGCATACCAAGCAATCGCACGATTCAAAGTCAGTCATCTCCTCTTGGAGAGCCCTCCAGAGATGCCACTGGCTTCATGAAAATTGGCAAGATATCGTCGGCAAACAGCGAGATCTTATGGCAAACCCTGTGAATAGACACCCCCGAGATATCAGCTCGCCTCCTGATCTGTTATGCAGAGGGCTCTAAAGGCAAAAAGTAAAGGAGAGAGGGGACACCCCTGTCTCGTACCTCGATGTAGTTGAAAATAATCCCAAGTATCCTCCATTAAACTTTGATTGCAGCTTCAGGTTTGACATATACTCCCCATATCAAAAGAATAAAATGCTCCCCGAGACCAAACTTCTGCAGAGCGGCCCAGAGGAAGTCCCATCCCATGCAGTCAAATGCTTTCTCAGTGTCGACCACTAGGGCTATTGCCAGGATCCCTTTCCTGCGTACTGCCCATGTGAACATTATCTGCTGCATGTCTACCTCGTATAAAACCTGTTTAATCCGAGTCAATTAGGCTCGGTAAATAGGCCCCCAGCCGGGTTGCCAGAATTTTTTCTAAAACCTTAGCATCAAGATTAATTAAAGGAGATAGGCCTATAAGTGCAGTGTGTGGCATCCTTGCCTGGCTTAGGTAGCACACTAATCCCTGCTCGCCCCATTGATGCCCATAAGTGTCCTCCCTCTCTTACCCGATTAAAGATAGTCACGAGCCAGGGAGCGAGGTGATCATGGAGAGCTTTATAAAACTCTCGCAATCAATCCATCTAGTCCAGGGGATTTATTAGCCAAATGCTCTAACGCCCTCTTCACATCTTCTAAAGTGAAAGGCCCCTCTAAAGATTCACAAGTGATCAGACAGAGTGGGCAATTCGACCTGCGATAAGTATTTAGCAACGACGTCACCCGATGCTATGGTTTCTTCTCGATATAAATCTTTATAAAAAGTTTTAAACACTGCTCTAATAGCATCATCTCCCCATGCCCAGCCAGTGCCCTCAATACATATCTTCGTGTCAGCATAATGTGCCTACGGGAAAGGAGCCTCCAAGGTTTATCGCTATATTCATAAATCTCCGACGTGCAGAGGGAAGCGACGTCAGCATCCAAATGGACGCCCAAAGAGCAAGCTCCGCTGCAGACGGGCTAATTAAAAACACCCATAACTGATTGAATGGACCCCAATTGCAGCCTCTAATAACTAGGATAATATCCAGAATACTGGGGTTGCACTCGGGAGATAGTCGGATGGCAGGCAAGAAATCCGGGATACATTTCAAGACAGTCTCCTACAAAGGCGCAGTGCGTTCCAATGTGAATACAGTAAAAATGGTGACGGGAGGAGGCAAGGCTGAAGATATATCCAACGCCGAATCTAAAAAAGCCAGCGCAAATGAGAAACAAAGCCTGCGTAATGATTTGAGAGAATGGTTTGATAGCACTAAGCAAGAGCTGAGCACTTTAAAAAGGGAGTTACACAAATGGATAAATGATCTAAAAATGGACGTGGCCTCAATGGGTGCGCGAATTGAGGAAGTGGAGAACCGCCTGGAGGAGCACAAAGGGCACTACTCAACTGTATCAGCAACGAATGAAAACTCTGGGCTTGACTTATATTATTCAAAAACTTGAGGACTTGAAGAATCGCTCCCGTCAATCCAACATTAGAATTTGGGGGTTACTGGAAGGAGAGGCTACTATAAGCTAACTTTCTAAAGTCAAGGAGTTCTGCAAGACCATGCTTCATGAAGCGGGGGTGTCCCTCAAGGGCGTGTGCCTTACCCGCTGACCGCGTGCACCGATCTCTGGGCTCCCAAAGGAAGAATAGCCCTCGCAATATAATTGCGTACCTGCACAAGTTCAGAACCAAAGAATTGGTGATCTCAGCTGCACGGAAGCTTGGCAAAATCCAGTGGAAGTTTATGCTGACATCTCTCGTATCACAATGAAAAAACGGAAGGAATATCAAGCGGTGACGAAGAGGCTCAGAGAAGAAAATGTACGTTATAAGTGGCTCTTCCCGGTGGGCCTTCAGTTTACTATCTGTGGGAAAACAACGGTGGCCAGGTCTGTAGAGGGGGTGATCTTGAGCTTTCAGCAGGCTGGCTGGTCGGATATACCGATCTGCCCTCCTTGTACTTCAGAGGTTCCTGGTGGAGAAAGGGTAAATGCTGGATCTCAATCTCAATGGCGCCAGGCCCCAGGAGGAGATCAACGCCTGCGACACCAGAGAACTTTAAAAGGGCAGCAACAAAATATACTACTACTACTACTACTGAGCATTTATAAAGTGCTACCAGACGCACACAGCGCTGTAGAGAAAGGCAAAAATAGACAGTCCCTTCCCAATAGAGCTTACAATCTAAAAAAGACAAAACAAAGAAGGCGAAGGACGAGGAAAGAACAAAGGCAACGGAAGGATAAGAGGAGAAGCAAGACAAAGGAAAAAGGTAAGAACAAGGGAAAAGAAAAGGAACAGGTGAAAACAAGACAAGGGAAGAGGAGGAGAAAAGTAAGTCATGAAGCAAAGGCAGAAGCAAAGAGGTGAGCTTTCAACCTGGATTTGAAGAGGATCAGAGAAGATGCCAGACGTAAAGACAGAGGAAGTCTATTCCAGGCGTAGAGTGCTGCAAGGTGAAAAGTGCGAAGCCTGGAGTTGGCAACAGAGGAGAAAGGCATAGCAAGAAGCAGTTGGCTAGAAGAGCAGAGTTCACGAGGGGGGATATAAGGAGAAATGAGAGAAGAAAGGTAAAGAGGAGCTGCAGAATGAATGCATTTATAGGTCAGTAGAAGCTTGAACTGGATGCGGAAACGGATAGGGAGCAATGTTCACTCTAATTTTCTGTAGGCTGTGTGCGCATAAAATATCAGCTGTGCAGCTTTTGAAGGAAGGTTAAATTTTTGTGTGCCACATAATGACACTCGGAGTTATATACTTTAAAATTTGACTACACGTCAGAATACAGTATGTACACCACATTGATTTTAATCAAATTAAATGAAAATTGACGATTACTAAATGAAGCAGAAATTTTCTAGTAATTACAATCACAACTTTTAAATTTTAAGACGTCTGTGTTGTTTTCTATCAGAATCAGAACCGTAATTTTTGTGCGCTCTGTTGTAAAGTATGTGCGCTCGCTCGGCGAGGTGTGCGCGCGCGCACAGCTTAGAGGGAACAGTGATAGGGAGCCAGTGAAGAGGCCTGAGGAGAGGAGTGATATGGGCAAAACGAGGCTGGCTGAAGATGAAACGAGCAGCAGAATGCTGAATAGACTAAAGGGGTGAAAGATGACTCAGTGGAAGACCAGCAAGGAGCAGATTACAGTCATCAAGGTGAGAGGTAATAAGTGAATGAGCGTTTTAGTAGTATGTTCTGAAAGAAAAGGGCGGATTTTGCCAATATTAAAGAGAAAGAAGCAGTAGGTCTTGGCGACAAGGTGAATGTGTGTGGAGAATGAGAGCAAAGAGTCAAATATAACCCCTAAATTGCGAGCTGAGGGAACAGGATAGAGAACAGAGCCATTCACAGAGACTGAAAAAGGAGGAGAAAGAGGAAGGGAAATTTTAGGGGAAAAGATGAGAAGTTCGGTCTTGGCCATGTTTAATTTCAAGCAGCGATGGAACATCCAATCAGCAATAGCAGAAAGGCAATTAGAGATCTGGGGGTCTGGATTGAAGAAGAGAGATCAAGAGTAGAGAGGTAGATCTGGGAATCATTAGCATAGAGATGGTACTGAAAACCATGGGAGGAAACGAGTGCACTAAGGGACTGGGTATAGAGAGAGAAGAGGAGCGGACCCAAGACAGAACCCTGAGGTACACCAACACGGGAGCGGAGTAGCAGAGGAGGAGCAGTCACCAGAACGCACACTGAATGAGCGATGGGAGAGATAGGAGGAGAACCAGGAAAGAACAGAGTCCCTAAAGCCAAGCGAGAACAAAGTGTCAAGGAGAAGATCATGATCAACAGCGTCTAAAGCAGCAGAGAGGTCAAGAAGAATAAGGACAGAGTAAAGGCCTTTAGAGTCTGCCAGGAACAAGTCACTCGAGACTTTGACAAGGGTCGTTTCAGTAGAGTGCAAAGGACGAAAACCAGACTGTAAGGGATCCAGGAGGGCATGAGAGGAAAGGAAGTCGCGGTGAATCGCACGCTCTAACAGTTTAGAAATAAAGGGAAGGACTGAGATGGGACGATAATTAGAAGGACAGGAGGGATCAAGTGAGGGTTTCTTAAGGAGAGGTGTGACCACAGCATGCTTGAAGTCAACAGCGGCAATAGCAGTGGAGAGCGAGAGGTTGAGGATATGAGAGATGGAGGGGACGAGAGTAGCAGAGATGGGCGAGAGGAGACGGGTGGGGACAGGATCAGAGGAGCAGAGATGGGCGAGAGGAGACGGGTGGGGATAGGATCAGAGGAGCAGGTGGTAAGTTTGGAGGAAGAGAGAAGGTGAGCAGTTTCCTCCTCAGAAATCGAAGGAAAGGAAGAGAGGGTAGGATGGGAAGGGGGGAGTGGAAGAGGGGAATTAGCAAACTTAGTGGGGAATTGGAGGATGATCTTGTGGATTTTATCATGGAAATAATCAGCCAGGGTTTGGGCAGGAAGGGAGGGAGGGACTAGAGGTGGAGGCACTTTAAGGAGAGAGTTGAGAGCGGTGAAGAGACGGCAAGGATCAGAGGCAAGAGAATTAGTAAGGTGGACATAAAAGTCCTGCTTGGCAAGAGCTAAGGCAGACTGGAAGGAGAAAAGCATAAATTTGAAATGAAGGAAATCTTCAGAGGAGCGGGATTTGAGCCAGGCACGTTCAGCAGAGCGGGCACAGGAGCGAAGATAGAGCGAATGGAGGGTGAGAGCCAAGGCTGAGGTACAGAACGTCTCACAGGATGAGAGGTGGGTGGAGCGAGAACATCCAGAGCCGAGGAGAGAGCAGCATTATAGGACAATACAGCCTCATCAACAGACCTGGATGACAAAGTAGAAGAGAGAGATGGAGAAATGGTGGAAGAGAGAGCCAGGGGATCAGTGGCAAGAAGGTTCCTAAATAGGGTGGAAGAGATAGGACGAGGCTGAGGCAGAAGGAGGTGAAGATAAAACTAAAGGTTGTGATGATCAGATAAAAGGAAGAACTGAGCTATGAAAGTTAGAGGGTGAGGAGCAAGAGAAAAAAATATCAGATCAAGACAATGGCCACGCTGGTGAGTGGGGGCAGTGGAACAGAGATGAAGGCCAAATGAGGAGTTAAGGGAGAGGAGCTTTACAGTTAGAGGATCAGAGGGGTTATCAACATGGATGTTAAAATCTCCAAGAATAAGAGTAGGAGAGGAGGGGTTAAAGAAGAGGGAGAGCCAAGAATCAAAGTCAGAGAGAAAAGAGGAAGCAGACAAGTCGGGAGGTCGATAGATAACAGCAACCCGGAGAGGAAGAGGTGCAAAGAGGCGGATGGAGTGGACCTCAAGAGAGGAAAGAGTGAGACTGAGGGAGGAGGAGTGGCTGGAATTGACAAGAGGGGGAGAGAAGAAGGCCGACACCACCACGACAGTCAGTGGGACGAGGCATATGGGAAAACTGATAGCCACCATAGCAGAGGGCAGCAATAGACGCGGTATCATCGGGGAGGAGCCAAGTCTCGGTAAGAGCAAGAAGATGAAGAGTATTGGAGATAAAGAGGTCATGTGTGAAAGTAAGTTATTAGAAACAGAATGTGCATTCCACAGGGCACAAGAAAAAGGGAGCGAGGAGGGATATGGATAAGGTTAGACAGTTTTTATTTTTATTTATTTTATTTATTTACATTCTCTTATGTACCGCGCTATTCTGCATCAGTGTGGTTTACATTGAACAAACTGAAATTACATTGAACAGGGCATTATAACTTGGAGATAACTATTTTACAGGGAACATGGGCTATGGAGGGTTAAGTGGCTTGCCCAAGACCACAAGGAGCACCTGTGGGACTAGAAACCCCAGTCCTTCCGGCCCAAGGTTGCAGTCCTCTAGTGGGATTTGAACCCCCAACCTTCCGGCCTGAAGTACCTTGCCCCAACCACTAGGCCACTCCTCCACTCCAGGTTCCGTGAGTTGCTCTTAACAGAAAAGGCGGATTTTTTAGGAAGTCCAGGATTGGGGAGGATAACACCAGGAGAGGGGAGGAGAGGGGAGGGGGATATGGATAAGATTAGACAAGTTACACATCACAGGGGAAAATGGACAACAAGGGCAGGAAAAGGAAGGAGAACAATTAGGGAGAATGAGGTAAAGGATGACAAAGTGGAGCAAAGGTAAAGGAAAGGAGAGGAGTAATAAACAGAGGGGTGGCAATAGAGCGTATGATCAAATATAAAAAAGAATTAAAAGGATAAGCAGCGTAAATACAACAATAAATGGCAACGGTCAACAAGTAATGCAAAGCAAAGGGAACAGTCAGCATGCAGCAGAGGATCACAGCAGCAATACAATGAGAACGGGTTCCGAAAGCGAATCAGAGCAGGAATAGCCAAGGACAGAGAGAGCCATCAACTGGAGTGGGTGGTTACAATGATGGACACAAAGGACAGAAGGGGAGCGCCTGGGGAGGGGGGGGCACCCGGCAGGCCCGCGCCCAAGGGCCACACCAAAGGGCCATCTGGCGAGACCCTCAGGCGTGGGCCCGCCCGATGACAGTCTGCTTTTAAAAGCTGCTTCTGCTACTGGAATCAGCAGCGATCAGGCTTGCCTTGGAAGGGAGACTGGAGCACAGCTGATCAACGGCATAGTGACCTGTTTGTCGGGTCTAAGGGCAAACAGAAATGTGCTGCCTCGGCTACTGGAAGACTAGAGGGTGCAATGTTGAGCCTCAGTTAAGAATAGGTAACAAAGAGTTCTGTTTTAAATGTCGGGTGTCTACACTGAATAAACAGGGCTAGAGTAACTTCGGGCTGTCTGGGTCTAGCCTAGCACTTCTCAGGTCCAAATGTTGAAGGACCGAGTGGAAGGGAGAATTAAAGGGAGGGAGGGTAAATAAGAGAGAGAAGTCCTGGGCCCCAGAGCGGTGAGCATTGTGATTCGTTCTTGATCATGGCTGAGGTCAAACTAATGACATTCAATGTTAAGGGTCTCAATTCGTATGTAAAGCACCAACTTCTGTTTAAAGAATGTAAGCAGTTATGGGGAGATATCGTGTATATCCAGGAGACCCACCTACTAACTAAAGATGAAAGCAGAATGAATCACCCCCACTATCCCCAGAGAATATTTGCTTCAAATAAAATAGAAAAGAAGAAAGGGGGGGGGGGGAGATCCTTCTGTCCAATAGAATATACAGTCATATACTGGAAGTGCATAAGGATAAAAGAGAGCACTAGTTTATTGTTTACAGCAGACTTGATATACCACCTCCTGTTACATCGGGGTGGTTTACAATATAAAAACAAAGTCGGAAAAGGAAGAACTACAATAATATAAAGGAAAGAAGGCGAAGGGTAGAAATAGCTGAAAGACAGAAGATGAGAAAAGTCAAGAAGGTTCACAGAGGGGTGTCAAAGGCAGAGGAAAAGAAATGGGTCTTTAGGAGGGAGCGAAATTTAGGGTAGGATTCTTCTAGTCGAAGGGCAATGGGGAGGGAATTCCAGAGGGAGGGGCCCAGGTAGAAAAATGCTGATTTCCGAGTGGACTGTAAGTGAGCTCGAGAGGGGGCTGGGAGGTGCAGACGGTTTATATGAACGGACCGGAGGCTGCGTGAGGGGGTGTGAAAAACCAATAGATTGGACAGATATTGCTGCTTGCGAAGATAGAGAGCTTGGTGCACTAACGTGAGGATCTTGAAGGGGATCCGGAACCTGAGGGGCAACCAGTGGAGATGTTGTAATATTGGGGTAATCACTGTATTCCAACCAAGCAGAGTTTTTTTTCAGAGAGTCCATCACCTATTAAGCACTGCAGAAGGCAAAATAATGGGGGGGGGGGGGGAGGGGGATTTTAATGTGACCCTTAATCCTTTGGTGGACATCTCCAAGTGTTCAGCCTTAATTCCTAGAATTCATAGACTTAGGTTAAAGCAGTCTGAGTGGGCTCGAGTTGATAGATATTTGGAGAGTGACGAATGGCAAATGGAAGGATTATTCATTATACTCCGCTGCTCACGAATCATATTCCCAGACAGATTTATTTCTCCTAGATAAAACCATAGTATTGGAGGTTAAGGAAAGCAAGATATCTGAATGTACATGGTAGGACCACGCGCATGTGACCTGTAGCCTCCAGATGGGAAACCAGAGGCTTCCTAGGGCCTGGTGGAAATTGAACGAAGCTTTGCTGGACAACCCAGTCTGTGGTCCAGCAAATCTTGGAGGAGATAGGTGATTATTTGGCATTTAATGATTGAGAGGTGCATACACCGGGCACTATTTGGGATTGCCTCAAAGCGGTACTGAGGGGTAAATATATAGCTATAGAGGCGCATAGGAAAAAGCTTAGGGAACAAAACAACAAAGGCTGGCAACGTCCATTAGGGAAGTAGAACAAAAGCTTAAAACGGAACCCTCAAATAGAGACCTACAAAATTAAACCAGGGGCCCTGTGAAAAGATCCAAGTGAAATTTATGATATTAACCAGAAACTCAATCTGAGACAGCAGCACTTTGAGTATAGTAATAAAGCCAGGCAGCTGCTCTCCAGTAAGCTTAAAAAGCTTTCAGCTAAGAAAGAACCTTATAGTAAAAATAAAAAATGCAAAAGGTGAGGTATTGTGGTCCGAGGAGAATATTGAAAAAAGATTTATTCAATTTTATCAAAATTTGTATAGACTTGAAGCCCTGGTAGATGAGATGAAGATACAGAAGTACCTTGACACAGTAACTTTACCCCAACTCACAACAGAAGCAGCGGAGGAACTTTCAGGTCCCATTCGAGAGCAAGAGGTTCTCAGCGTGATTAAGAGCCTCCCAGCCCAAAGTCCCCAGTATGGATGGGTTCCCAAATCGCTTCTATAAAATTTTTGAAGGGGAACTAGTGGGCCCACTTACAAAAATGTTTAACTCCTTTGCAGTGGAGCCCCAGATGCTTGGCTCGTTCCGCTTGGCACAAAGAGGGCAAAAACCCAACCGAGTGAGATTGGTACAAACCAATCTCATTGCTGGGCAGTGATTTTAAAGATTTTTGCGAGGGTCTTGGCAAAGCCTCATGCCCAGTCTCTCCAGGCTGATTCAACCGAATCAATCTGGGTTTGTCCCGAGTCGGCAAACGTCGGACAACATAAGGAGGGTCCTGAATTTAAAGTGGCAAGGGGAGATTAAGGGAGAAGACCTGGCCTTGCTAGTGGTGGATGCAGAGAAGGCTTCTGATAGGGTGGGTTGGACCTTCTTGTTTAAAACCTTAGAAAAAGTAGGAATGTCTGGATCCTACCTAAAATGTATCCAGATTTTATACAGATCACCTCTTACATACTTAAAATAAATGGGTCTATTACTAAAACATTTGAGCTTTTTAGGGGAACCAGACAGGGGTGTCACTTATTGCCATTAATTTTTATCCTGGCCATGAAACCTTTGGCGCAGCGAATTCGAGATCAACTGGCTAAACAGGGACTTAAGATGCCTTATCAACACCACAAACTCTCCTTGTTTATGGATGACGTCCTCTTTTTCATAACTGACCCGGAACGATACCTAGCCGCTATTCTACGAGAGCGGGCAGAATATCAGGGAGGTCTCCGGGCTCTGAACAAACACCTCAAAGTCGGAGTTGTTAAACATAACTGAGTAGACAAAGCGTAGCAGTTGTTTCCCTTCCGGTGGGTAAGGGATAGCATTATTAGAGGGAGGAGTAGCCTAGTGGTTGGGGCAAGGTACTTCAGGCCGGAAGGTCGGGGGTTCAAATCCCACTAGAGGACAGCAACCTTGGGCCAGAAGGACTGGGGTTTCTAGTCTCACAGATGCTCTTGTGGTCTTGGGCAAGCCACTTAACCCTCCATTGCCCATGTTCCCTGTAAGTATTAGTGTATGTGTCTCATATCCCCGTGTGTTAAATGTATCCCCCAATTGTGTTGTGACAGCTTTGATTGAAGGATAAGGCGGTATACAAAACTGTCTAAATAAATAAAATAAAATTATATACCTGGGGGTTTGTATTACCCCGCAAAGGGCAAAAGTGGTCCAGGCTAACTATATACCGCTAAGTGGCAACTTATTAAAATAACTAGAATGATGGGATAGACTAAAAGTATCCTGGATGGGAAGAAGTGTCCTGATAAAAATGACATTACTACCCAGGTTCCTATACTTATTTATGAACTTGCCAGTAGGGTCCCCAACTCCTTTCTTGAAGAACTGCAAAATAGATTATGAAATATATTTGGAAAAGGGGAAAACACACTCCCAAACAACCACGAGTTGCCAAGAACATTCTTTGCGTGGGTAAAAATAAGGGCGGGATGGGCGCCCCGCTGTTGAGGAGATATTGTGAAGCACCCAGATCCGTGCTGTATTAGAATGGTGATCACATGAGCAGACTGAATGGGTGAAATTGGAAAAGTTGAGTCAGGGGTGTAATGGGAGAGTTAATATGGCCGAGGGAATGCAATAGAAGTGGGAAGGAGAAGTCCCTTGTAAACCTCACCTTACAAATCTGGCAGAAATGGAGGGCCAGATGGTATGGCCCGGGGGGGGGGTGGGGGGGGGGGGGGGGGGCGGGGGGGGGGGAATTCTAAATTCCTACCTCTGGTAAACAACCCAGAGTTTCTCCTGGGAACCCAGGACCTGGTCTTTAAGAGACGGGCAACGAAAGGGCCAAGGTACATTGGCCAACTAATGGAAAGACGTGAGTGGATTCCCTTCAATAAGCTACAGAGGGAATTCCAGTTACCATCTAGTGACAGATTTAGATATAATCAAGCTTTACATTACGCTCAAAGGGCGGAAAAGGAAGGGAAAGGCAAAACAGGAGGAGAAGTTAATGGATTTTTTGAGTGAAGGGAATTAAAGGGGGCAGTCACAAAAATCCACAAGGCAATGTGGTGTGAAGATAATTCGGTGTGGACTAATAAGGTAGCCTGAGAGAATAATCTCAATAAATCGTGGGGTGACCCTCAGTGGGAATCTATATACAAAGGCCAATTTAAGGGGGTGGTGAAGAGTAATATTTTAGAGCATAACTATAAAATGCTGTACCACTGGTTTCTGACACCCCAAAGGATGCAAAAAGTTGCACCTGTTATGGAAGAGTGTGAGCACGTGGTTAAGCGTCTTAACAAAGCAAGTAACAGAAAATCGACCCTTGCTTGGCATTATTGAGTATTAATGACGATGATGGCTCTACAGATATCTACAATTTGTATAAAATAGTGTGTACTGCAACCAGGCTTGCGATAGCCCAGATGTGGAACAGTACAGAGGCACCTACAATCTTGGAAGTACAATCCAGGATGGAGCACTTATACCCAATGTATCGACTAAGGGCACTACAAAAGAGCTTGGTGTCATTTCTGAAGATTTGGACCCCCTATATAAACTGGGTAGGAGTCCAGGATCAGCAACAACCAGACTGAGTGGATCCTATTGAGCAGTGGCCGCTGGGCCCTAACAAAAATTGAACTTTGCTGATAAAGACTTTGGCTAAAAGTTTGAATGGCATGACAAATCTTTCCAATACTAGTATTCTGTTAGCTGCAGGTTATATGGAGTACAAACACTGCCTACCAAGATTGTATAGTTTAATAAGGAAGGGGGGTGGGAGGGAAGACTAAGCTATACTGTACTGAATGTTTGTCGTCAATAAAAAGTAAGTGGAAAAAATAAAAATCTGACATGCGCATTGCAGCTGAAAAGCCAGGGCAACCCCATTCCAGTCTATTACCCTATTCCCTTCCCTCTCCCTCCACATCTGTGTTGTCCACTTAGTCTCAGCAGCTAATTAGAAACAAGCAATGTCACCTTGGCCGTGGTATCTGTTAAACCCTGCCCCAGCCATCAACAACCCACGCTCCACCTTATAGCAAACCTCACAATCCCCCAACCTCCCCCTCCCTCCAGTTTCAACCCACCATTCATATTCACACTCATGCTTACTCCTCTCGCGCTCTCTCTCAATTTCCCCAGCAACCAACACACATCCCCCCCCCCCCCACTCATGCATCACCCTGGAAGACCTTCCTGCAACTCCCCTATCCCTGGAGCACTCTCCCAAACTCCCCAATAACATTGCCCCATCCTGCCAAATCAACAAATGGCATTCACATAGAAAACCAAAGTACGGGGGGGCGGAGCCTGATGTCCAGCGGGATGGTCGCATAACGCTGAGGCTCCCGAGAGGCCTACTCAGAATCCTGAATTAACACCGTGCATACCTGGAACTTCTACTCTGATCTTGCCGGGGCACATTGGTGAGATGGCGGGGACCAAACCCACGCGCCTGGAATTTGGATCTCCAGCGGCTTCTCGCGGCAAACGTTCCAAAACTGAACCTCCGTCCCCGCAGAAGGGGCTGGCCTTGCGCGAGGGCCCCGAAATGCAGCAGGAAATCCTCGCAGAGATTAGAGGGGTTAAAAACCTCGTGCAGTCAAACGGTGAGGCACTCCGAGCGCTGCGGGAAGATTTTGGTGTGCTGCAAAGCAAGCTAGAAGGGCTTTCTTCGCGTCAGGACAAAATGGAGAGCATATTGGACTCCCATGCGGCCCGGTTGTCCAAACTCGACAAAGTTGAACGTCAGGTGCGGGCATTGCAGAAAGATGGCAATAATAGAGCGCGCCGCAACAACATACGACTCGTGGGCATACCGGAGGGAGCGGAATCGGGAGACATGAAAGAGTTTTTATGCAAAATCCTCCCTTCCCTGCTCCAAATCACCTTTATTTATTTTTATTTATTTATTTATTACAGTTGCTTATATACCGCACTATTCGGCATCAGCGCGGTTTACAGTATAACAAAGTGACCAATACACACATTCTGTTTGGTTTTACATCGAACAGGAATATAAACTTGGATAACAGGGGCTGAACTATATACATGAACTATTTACATGAAATATGCTATATACATGAGGTAAAAAATTCCTATACATGAGGTAAAAAATTCCTATAACATTGTTGAATTGCTCAATAAATGATGAATCCGTTTTGAATACTTGATACCTTGTGAGTATGTGCTGCAAAAGGGCGGTGATTCTTAGGTGGTGCTAACTAAATTCATCGCTGGTTGGGTAGTATTGGAGGAAGAGGTGATATTTGATTGCCTTCCTGAATTGGGTCAGGTCTGCTATAGCTCGAATGTCTGGTGGGAGTGCATTCCAACATTTGGGGACGTAAAGGCTGAAGGCCCTATTTGCTGTTGTATTATTGCATTTTGTCAAGGTCTTCGGGGTTGCTAATAAATTTAGGGCTGTTGACCTCCTAGCTCTGTTGGGGGGCACTGTATGGATGAGATCCGTAAGTGCTGTGGAGGAAAGGTGCTTGATTGCCTTGAATGAGAGGATTAATGTTTTGAAAATAATCCTTCCGTGTATAGGTAACCAATGAAGCTGTTTTAATATCGGAGTCACGTGGTCTCTTCTGGAGGCTCCATGAAGAATCCTTGCTGCAGCATTCATGGCCAGTTGTAGCGGGTTTAGTGTGGATTGCGGGAGACCTTGTAGGATGGAATTGGCAAAGTCAAAGTGCGGCAGGATCAGTGCTTGGTATATGGTCCAGAAATCATCTGGCTCCAGTAGGGAGCGCAGATGTCTGAGTGAACGTATTTTAAAATAGACCGCTTTGACAATGTTGCTTATATGACATTTCATGTCCAGATGTTGGTCTAAAGTGATCCCCAGGTATTTTATTGTTTCTTTGGTTTGTAATTCCGCTTCCTTTACCTTTATATGTGTCGGTGGGGTGAAGTCTGGGTCTCTAGCGATGAATAATACCTCCGTTTTCTTGTGCTGGATGCGGAGGTTTTGTGCTTGTAGCCAATCCGATATGGTATTGAAGCATTCTATAAGAGGTGTAAGGTCCATTTGCACGGTTGAAAAAGGCATATATAGTAGGATGTCGTCTGCATATATCAGGCAGCTCACGTTAAATGATCTAATGATGTTGCAGATGGGCTGCATGTAAATGTTGAATAGTAAAGATGACAATGAGGATCCTTGCGGCACACCTTGTGTTTGATGGAATTGTTTCGATTCTTCTGCTCCAGATTTAACATATTGACATCGGCCATTTAGATAGGAACTGCACCAATTGAGTGCGGTATTACAAATTCCCTTTTCTTTCAATCGTCCGAGGAGAATCTCATGATGAACCGAGTCAAAGGCTGCAGCGATGTCTAAAAAGATGAGCACAAAGCCTTGTCGGATGTTGTCAATGCCTGTGAAGATGTTATTGAATAAGAAGGTGAGAAGTGTCTCTACTCCATGGTACTCTCTAAACCCGTGTTGGCAATGATCCAAGGGCGCTGTGGAGTCTATATGATCCTGGATTTGCCTTTGGACCTCTTTCTCCAATATCTTTGCTAGTATAGGAATACTAGCTATTGGTCTGTACGATTCGGCTTGTTGTGGATCAAGTTTAGTGTTCTTCAGTAACGGCCTGATAGAAGTTTGTTTGAGTGTTGTAGGGAAGGAACCAGTAGTAAAGGAATGTTTTGTCAGTTTTGCGATGAATGGACTAAATTCCTTGCGTAGCTCCTTGATCCAAAAAGCCGGACAAGGGTCTGTTTGTGCAGTGGAGGTATTGAGGGAAGCTATTGTATCTTCAATGCTTTTTCTAGATGGTGCGGAAAACTTATTTAAAGGGGTTATGCCGGTATGGTCTTGGAGTGAGGCTGTTGATATTTTGTCGGTCTGTATGATCTTTGACTGGAGATAGTCAGCGAATTTTTGTGGATGGATATCCACGTGTTGTTCAGGAGTTGGTTCTTTAGAAAGGGCTTGCACCAAGTTGAAAAGATCCCGTGGTTTGTTCAGAGATCTTTTCAAAGTGTCAGTGTGGTGCTGTTTCATTTTTATTGAGATCGCTTCCCTGTGCCTTGTTAGGTGGAGTTGGTAGGCTGTCAAATCTTGTGTGGAGAGTGATCGGCGCCATTTTTTCTCTAGTCTACGTAGTTGTGTTAGAGAAGATTTCAATTCTTGGGAGAACCAAGGGGCCGCATTTCTTATTCTCTTGGATGTGTTATTGCTTTGTGGACGTTGTGAGATAGCCTTGAGGTTGAGGTTCCATGCGGTGACTAGTTCTTCCGGGTCCGATGAGGTTATGGTGAAGAGGGATTGGGTTTGCGATAGTATTAACTCTCTGTCAAATGCGCGGAAGTTTCTTGTTGAGATTCGAGCTGTGTTGTAGCATTTTTGGGTACTGTGCCGCTGGCTGTTCCTGGTGGGTATTTGAAAAGTGATAAGTTTATGGTCGGACCAGGGGACGTCAATGATAGACAACATCGTGTTATGGTTTTCCTCGAGGGCTGCGTGAGGTGCGAACACCATGTCCAAGATATTGCCCTTATCGTGTGTGGGTTTGTCGATGATTTGTGTAAAGCCCAGATTCTCGATGGCTTCGAGGAATGCAGTTGCGTGGCTTTGATGAAGTGAAGGGAGGTTAAAGTCTCCCATTATCCAAATAGGTGGGTTGAGGTTGTGAGCATTGGCAGCAAGGTCGAGAATTGTGGGGAGGTCCTCAGGTGATGAAGATGGTGATCTGTATAGTAGAGTGATGGAACATTGCTGGTTTTTGATGGAAAGCGAGTCCAGGTCACTTGTACTGGAGGCTTCAGTGATATGGAAATGAAGATCTGATTTTGTAAGTATTAGTACTCCCCCTCCTTTTTTAGTTTCTCTGTGTCTTATATGTACAGAGAAGTTGGGAGGTAGGAGTTGGTTGAGGATGACGTTATCCTCGGATGATAGCCAGGTTTCCGTGATCAGAAGTATGTCCAGGTTATACAGGGATATTATATCTAGGACAACGGGCCATTTCTTGCGTATGGAACGTGCATTAATCATGGCACACTTTAGGTTGTGGCAGTATAGATCGATCGCGCTCATCGTGTACCCACAAGCATAACGCTCAACAGGAAGACCCCGCGGCCTATCATCTTTCGACTTTTGAGATATCAACACGTTGAGCAAATTCTAAATGCCTCTCGGGCAAAGGGCCATATGGAGTTTGAGAGCCACAAGATCTCCTTCTATCCCGACTTGGCTAAACCCACGGTCGACCGCCGAAAGCGCTTTCTGGAATTCCGGCCGAGGCTTCAACAACTACAAGCACGCTATGGCCTGATGTACCCGGCCAAGCTCCGAGTCACGCTTCACAATCAGTCAAGAACATTTGAGGACCCTGATCTACTAGCGGAGTTTTTGGATTCCAAAGAAGCCGACTTGATGCGCTGACTTCCAGAATATTCCTGCAAGTATTCTCATATCCGCTGTACCTGCCATATTGGATCTGCCGCAGCCCAGCAAAGAGTCTGGCGAGGGCAGTTTGTTGCCTTACTTTTGATGATATCTGTGACCCGACTCCATCTACCCACAGTAGCCTCGATGAGTATCAGAGACAGTGTTAATTATGGACTCTGGTGTTTCTTTTCTTTTTTTCATGTCTTTCTATTTCCTCTCTAGGGCCTCCTCCCGCAGACATATGGTCGCCATATTCTTTGGGGGTTTTGCTTCTTCTCTAAGATACTTTGGTACATACTTTTCAATATGGGGTGTATTAGCCAGAATACTCGGTGATTATGTCATTGTTGCACAGATTCTGATTATGTTGTATGTTTTCAAGCGCCCTTACTTAAAATGTCTATTACTGATTAATGGCACCATGTAAGATTTTCTCATTGAACGTAAAAGGAATCAATAATCCGATAAAACGGAAGAAAATCCTAAGCTACCTAAGTCAGGAAGCTGCGGACCTGATTTTTCTCCAAGAAACGCATTTAAATTCGAAGGAAACTCTTAAACTCAATATTAAACCTTACATGGTGGCCGCCTATTCCCCAGCCGTTTCTAAGAAATGTGGGGTTGCCATACTGGTTAGGAAATCTTTGCATGCTACTATTATTGCGACTAGTTCAGATACAGAAGGTAGATGGTCCAGAGTTCACCTCAAGATAGGTAGCCTTGAAGTTACATGTATATGCCTTTACGCTCCTAATGTGGATGACCCTGCCTTTTTTGCTACCATTGCTCAGGTTGCGCAGGCCTCTGCTAATACTTCATTGATAATTGGGGGGGATTTCAATTTAGTCCTTGATCCCCTGATTGACAAACAGCCGCCTAGGACAAGTGGTCCCCCCAAGAGTCACACCACGCTTACCTCCCTGATCAAAGATCTTGCTTTAGTTGATCTATGGAGGTTACTACACCCCAATGAGCTTGACTTCACCTTCTTCTCTTCCCCTCATAAATCCCAGTCTTGCATAGACTTCTTTCTAATATCAAAACTGTTAGTTCCTCAGGTGGACACTGCAAAGATTCATTCCCAACATATTTCAGATCATGCTGCCATTTCCTTTCAATTACACACTACTGCACCCCAAGGGAATTCGGGGGCCTGGTTCTTTGATAGAGCCCTGTTAACTCAGCCAGAGTTCCAGTTAGAAATTCGAGCAGCCATACAGGATTACTTCCATTTTAATCTACCCCAGGATACTGCGAATTGGGCTTGGTGGGAGGGCTTCAAAGCGGCCATTCGAGCAACGATCACTAGCTATCAAATCCGCCTGCGAAAACAACGCAAACAGCAGCTACTCATACTAGACCAACAAATAAAAGCAGGCGAACGAGTTCTAACTTCACGTACTGATCCATGTGTATTAATCCGATTACAGCGTCTCCGTTTTCAATATAATTCAATCCTCTCAACTGCAGCTTCTAAGAGTATTGAGCTTCAGCGAGGGACATATTACCGTGAAAATAACCGAGCCGGTCGACTCTTAGTCAACGCCTTGAAGGGTCAAAAAGAAGCCAAACGCGTAGCGGCCCTTCGAGCTCCACAGGGAGGGGGCATAGTGACCACAGACTCCGACATTGTAGAGCTCTTTCGGGATTTCTATACTCGCCTATATCAATCTGAATGTGAGTTCTCGTCAGAGACATTCGAGCGATTGCTTTCTGGCATTCAGCGGTCGACCCTCTCTGAAGATGATAGGGATGCGATGGATGAACCCTTCTCTACTTCAGAGATCCAATCTGCCCTAAAACGAACAGCCTCGGGCCGTGCCGCAGGGCCCGATGGCCTCCCGACCGAATTCTACAGAACGTTCAGTGCAGATCTAGTTCCCTATTTAAAACTCTATTTTACTGCCCTTGCGGTAGATACATCCTCTTTGGGATCCTTTTCTGCAGCTAATGTGGTAGTATTTGAGAAAGAAGGCAGAGACCCGCTACTAACCGCCAACTACCGTCCAATCTCCCTACTCAATGCCGATTATAAGATCTTCGCAACAATCTTGGCCACCCGGCTATCTGACAGGATGGCCACCCTAATTCACCCCGACCAATGCGGTTTTATACCCGGCAGATCAACTGCTGACAATGCTCGGACCTTGTGCCATGTGCTATTCAGTGCTGCCAATCTAGATCATCCATGGGTGGGTCTTTCCCTGGATGCCGAAAAAGCCTTTGACCGCCTAGAATGGCCCTTCTTATTTGCAGTTCTCCGATGGTATGGCTTTGGAGAGGGCTTCCTCCGATATCTCCAAGTCATGTATACTCAACCCGTCGCCAGTATTTGTGTAAATGCCATCAAGTCTCAGCCATTTAATCTCCAAAGAGGCACGCGTCAAGGTTGCCCCCTATCACCAATGCTCTTTGATCTAGCTCTTGAACCCTTAGCCCTCCTTATCAGACAGTCCGCACGTATTCGAGGTGTCCCCTTCAGTCATAGGGAGATTAAACTCTCTGCATATGCAGATGACCTTATGCTTTTCGTATCCCTCGACTCGGTTCCAGCTGTCTTGGATCTGATTGACGGATACTCACAATTATCGGGCTATAAAATTAACTGGACCAAATCTGTAGCATTCCCACTGAACCGCTGGGTACATGAGGCTGACATGCAGGCCTTTCCCTTCCTTTGGCAGTCCCGCATGGTGAAGTATCTCGGGGTCCATTACTGTTCTCCTTTAGAAGACACTATCAGTTTTAATGCCAAAGAGGTAGTCTCCAAAGTCCGTGAGCTCACGAATCGTTGGTCTCCTTTATCTCTTACATGGTGGGGCCGCTTAGAAACTGTGAAAATGATGATAGTCCCCAAAGTGAACTACATTTTAGAAATGCTGCCATGCTTACTCCCGCTACATACTTATAAAGACATTGAGGGCCTTCTCGTCCGTTATCTCTGGCAGGGCAAGCCACCAAGGATAGCTAAACAAAAACTACAGTCTGCAAAGGAAAGAGGGGGTACCAGATTTCCTGATTTTCTTAGATATCATCAAGCCTTCCTACTTAAGCAAGGTGCCCGATGGCTAGATGCCTCAACAGACAGCAGACCAGTTTGGCTTGATATAGAAGAGGAGCTTAGTAGCCCAATTCCGTTGACCCATCTCCCCGGTATGTCCTATCAAGTAGACACCCGCCATCCACCAATGACTGTCGATACTCTTGCGGCCTTTAACACTCTCATTCTATCACTGGGCCCGAACGTCTGTCCTCAGGACGGACTCCCGCTATGGAATAACCCCAGAATTCAAGTCCTAAATAGAACGATAGCATGGAAACCCTGGTACTCAAGGGGGATCTGGACACCCCAACAGCTTTTCTCTGCAGCTCGTTGGAAAACCTTCTCTGATTTACAAAAGGAATTTGCGCTACCAGCGAAACACTACTTTCAATTGATGCAGCTTCAACACTGCCTCAAAAGTGCTCGAATCATACCGCCCTCTGCCCCTACTGAGGACGGGCTATTAGAGATAGTTCACTCTATTAGTAGTACACATGGGGTAGCCTCTAACTTTTATAAAATATTATGTCAGGGTACAGACACGGCCACTTTTAGAGCCCAACAAGCCTGGGAGCGCGAACTGCAAACTACTTTAACCCCTGTGCAATGGAGCGTTTTCTGGAGCAAAGTAGTGCGGGTTTCCCGGTCTGCCTCTGTTACCCAAACTCTCTTCTTTTTTGCACACAGATGCTTTTATACCCCAGAAAAAATAGCCAAATGGAACACAAATGCTAGGGACCAATGTTGGTCTTGCCACACTGCTGTGGGAACCTTCGCTCATGTTATTTATGAATGTCCTCAACTACAGGTTTATTGGGGGCGGGTCTGGGGTCGTATTCAATTTATCTTACACCTTCACGAACCTCTCTCTTGGAAGATCGTGGGACTCCGCTCTGTGGCGGAGGTCCCCTCTCTTCCTAAGAAGGGTCGCTTTCTCCTTGATTTCATGCTGGGTATAGCCATATGCTTAATCACGAGGAATTGGAAGGATAGCTCTCGACTTACTGTCAATGAATGGTGGAACCTCGTCTGCTTATATAGTAAATATGAGCAGATACCTCAGAGAGCTACTCCCCATGCCCAACCTCACTCTCGCTTGTCTAAATGGCAGATGCTTAATGATTATGTACAATCTGCTCATTGCTCCAACATGCCTGTATAATGTGCACTCATCATGTTTCAGATCACCGTTAGGTTTTGTAACACAATAATGTAAGTACACGCCCGCTTCGGGAATGATTAGTTTTCTAGAGAAGAAGCAGGGGGGAGGGGGGTGGCAGGGGTTTACTTTGGTGTATGTATTACACTTTATGTATCTGTCTTTTAGCTGTATGTCTTCCTTTTCCTTTGTTGTTATAAAACGTGTCACAGAGCAGACTCTCTAGAGCCCCCTGTGGAGCTAAAAAACACTACTCCTCAAGTAAACAGTGACGTGTGGAGAGAGCACATGACACAAGGGTATCAGAATAGGTATAAGGGAGTGAGGTCACAAGCCTGGAATTATCACCCAGCCAGTAGGGAGGCAAGGAAGGTCCCACCTGACCCCAATAGGCTAGGGTGTGGTGCAGCTGGGGATTACGTAAATAATCAGCACAGCTCACAGGAAGGAAGCAAGGCAGAAAGAGCCGAAGAAGCTGGGAGACCTGAGAGACGAAGGAGGTTAAGAGAATCAAGGCAACCAAGAGAGTTGAAAGACCCAAGGAGAAAGGATATTCCCAGGCAGAGGAGATACCCAGAGTGGGAAGTACACAGACCTCCCAGGTCTCTACAGCAAGGCAGAAGGCACTGGCTGAATGAAAGTCTGAGTGAGTCTGATGAGCAATTAAGTGAAAGAGATGAGCAACTGAATTCAGACAGGGACAGTGTATGCAGCAGCCTTGATAGAAGCTATGCCCTAAGACACAAGTTACAAGCTAGGAAAAGCTATTCTGAGCCAGAGAGGAGAAATGCTAAGCTGAGCTATGAGAGGCATTTGTATGAGAAACAAAAGCCCTATAATGTTAACTTAATGAAAGCAGGAAAACTCCAGAGTCTGGGCTACAGACAGAATATAGAACAAAGCTTGTTACCTGTGAGAGAGAACCCTGCAGAGGGATATAACTGGCATAAGCCTTCTCAGAAACTGCCGTTGGAGACAACAGCTGTTTGTAAAGCTCCTGTTAAAACAAAACCCCGAACAAAGGTTCCACTCTCTAATAGCTGGGCAGCTAACTGCTTTACTCTGCCTGATAACCAGAGGCAGAGGAAAGGCTCCTGGTTGAGCAACTCCAGAGAATATGGTAAAGCCAAACAGATACATTCTGTAGAGAGTCAAGTACGTCACAAGCTGGAAAGTTTGTTGAACAAACTACCTCAGGAGAGAAGTGACGAAGCATCTGTACAGGACAGTGTTCCAATGCAGTATGAGCCTTATGCAATAGAGGATAACATTGAATTGCCTGTTGAACAGATGGACTGTAGTTTGATACTAGCTGA
Organism: Ichthyophis bannanicus; assembly: GCA_033557465.1. Classification (NCBI taxonomy): domain Eukaryota; kingdom Metazoa; phylum Chordata; class Amphibia; order Gymnophiona; family Ichthyophiidae; genus Ichthyophis; species Ichthyophis bannanicus. The sequence goes on along the minus strand of CM066037.1, from coordinate 530,836,534 downwards.
CCAAATAGAGTCTCTCAGATAGAAGGCTGAACTGTTCCAGAGAAGCCTTTATCTGGAAACCTGACAAGCTGTATTTCTGTTTCCATTCATATTTTGTTTGCTGAAAGGAAAGCTATTTTTGTTATAGTTCTTTTTGTTTACCCGAGAAGGGTTATGTTGATTTGATTGATATACTTTTGAAAGAATCCTACGGGACGGGGAATAAAACCCAGTTAAACCGATTTCGGTGTCACAACTTATTTGTGTACTGGCAAGGACTATAAATATTGAAAAGGCCAGTACTTTACACCCGGGTGCAGTACCAGCTGTGACCAACAGGAGGTGCTGCATGACAAAGGGGTGACAAACGAAAATAAAGAATTAAAAAAAAAAAAAAGAAAACCAAAGTACGTATAATCAAAGTTCAGTCAATTGTTGCTGTCCATGTCAGGTGTTTTGGGCTGCTGTTCCATATGGCATTTCAATCTTTTACCCCCTTCCGCTTGCTGCCATGTGGTCTCCTGCCACTAAGGACTGGGTCTCTCCAAGTGCAGGTACTCTATAACTTCAGCACCGAGATCTGCCTGGGATTGTCTTCTCATTGTAACAGCCAACACAAAGGGGGAAAGCTACATATCTCTCAGTACAGCGCTCCACAGCTTGTGTACGACATCCCGCATCTCCCTTTGGCGTTGCAACGTTGTGCAGGATAAATCATCAAACCCCTCAATGGAATGCGATTCCCAAGTTATAGTGTCGCATTTCCTCGCTCTGGCTACTACTTGGGCTTTTTTCCATAACTACTCAATTTAAAGATCATCAAGAGGGAGATTTGCTTTTGGTTGGCCCAGACAATCAAAATGGGACCCCCCCCCCCCCCTCACAGTTCTCAAAACGTAATTATTGTCGGGCATGCCATCAGGAGGACAGCGATTTGCTCAACCTCAAAAGCTGGACATGTCCATTTTAAACAAATGTGATTGGCCCAGAGCTCTGTGTGCTCTGTCCAGAGTAAAAGCAGGACAGTAATCCGCACCCCATAAAGTTGTTATGATGGATAGAATAGTTTTCTCACTGTCTTGATAAGTCAGATCCTTGGGTGCACTGCGAAGCCGCAGTTTTCAATGTCCTCTGCTTTATCTTCATCTGAACTTGAGCCCTCTCAATACTGGTAATGCGGCCATCCATCTCAGTACACAATCAGACTAGCGTTTCCATCTTTTGCTCAACATCTATTTTCCGCCCGCAGTCAGACATCACAGTGCGAAGATCTGCTGCCAAGGTACCAAAATCATTACGAAGGCACTGCACCTCCGATTTTAAATCCTGAAGCCATTTTTATCTCTTCATCCTCAGAGCAAGAGCTCCGGTGCTGCTCGCCCACTTCAGAGACCATGCGGTGCTGTACTGTCTCAGCTGCTGCCAAGGTACCAAAATCATTACGAAGGCACTGCATCTCCGATTTTAAATCCTGAAGCCATTTTTATCTCTTCATCCTCAGAGCAAGAGCTCCGGTGCTGCTCGCCCACTTCCGAGACCATGCGGTGCCGTACTGTCTCAGCTGCTGCCATTTTTGCCGCTCCTCGCTTTAGCGCCGCTCATCTCTCTAAAGCATAGGGTTTTTTTGCTGGTCATGCTCTTCGCAGCTTTAGGGGATTCAGTGCAGTATTTGCTATGTAGGACTCGTGGATGGAGCATGAAATTATTACTTGTCTGGGAGCAGGTCGGCAGAGCCACAAGCTTAAGCCTCCATTCGCCTCAGTGATGTCACTTCCTCTTCATTTTTTTTTTAACTTAAGGGGCCAGGCTTTGCCACAGTACTGCACCCTGGGGCTTGAGGTGGAGAAAACAGGGGGAGGGACCTGGACCACCAAGTTCTGCACCCCACGATCCATGGATGCTGAGACAGCAAGGGGTCCTCAGTAGAGCAGTACCTCTCCTTCTCCAAGAGCTGCACATCTCATCACCATCTGCTGGAAACTGAGAAATACTGGTATGGTCAGATCTGCACAGATCCCTTATAGTGTGACAATACTAGGGCTTGATGGACCTTGGTCTGACCCAGTATGGCATATCTTATGTTAATATTGAAACCAGTGGTACAGTCTCTAGCAGATGGTGATGGGGCTTAACCCACACGTCTGGAAAAGAGGGACGCTAAGGAAAGATGACATGACCCCAGAAATGCACCAAATGAAGTGGAAATAAAGCGTGCCGTGAAACAAGACCAGGGTCTGAATTCCTTGTCCCTTCCATCTGAGGACAGAAAGCTGAAAGCCTTTTCTGAAACGTATGGGCAATGCCCTGCGGATTAAGGTTCACAAGTAGCAGGACAGAAGACAGTAGTGAAACACCCGCAGGACAGCCAGGGAAGCTAGAATCCTAGTTATTAAAAAGGGACAGCAAAGGTTTCTATGCACATTGACCTCTTTAAAAGAGAGCTTAAATACTACTTCTGCCTTTTGAAAATAGGACTCCACAGCATGGTTCAAAATTCCCTTCTAAAAGTTTCTAATATTCAAAAAGTGCCTTTTGGGACAAAATCCTCCAAACCTAAACAAAGGCATGGGAGGGGGTCCTGCACAGAGCAGCAAGCACCACGCCAGCAACCTTACTGGCCAGACTAGATGGACCACACTGGTCTTTATCTGCCTCTCAGAAATCAAAAAACTGAAGATTTAAAAAAAAGTTATGCAAAAATTATTCCAAGAAACAAAGCAAATGAAAGAAACCAAAAGCAACACCCATGTCCATAAGAAAAAAATATATATATGTAACCAAAGGAGTTCAAATATACCAGGCACATAAAGATATTCCAATGTGCTTCACACCTCTCTCATCACTGCTCCCAAGCTTACCCCCATGTTTAATAGTCTCTTACGTCTAAAAGTGAAATTAGGCCTTACCTGCTAATTTTATTTCCTTTGTCCCTCCAGTCCAGTCTACTGGATCTTCTCCCCATTCCAGGCTCTGGTGATGTCAACATACATAGAGAGCCTGGACTCCTCCCACCAAGCCAATATATGAATAACAAAGAAGAAACCAAAACATACGTTCCGCTTACAACGAATTATATAGTAAAGAGGAGGAAGCACAATTTCTTTTGTCCCCGGGATGAACGAACATCTCTCCCCTGGCAGCAGCCACAGAAGCAGAAGTCAATCACTGTCCTCAATAAAGGCTTGCAGAATAAAATCTATAGCGGTGGGTTCTGGACTGGGAGGGATTAAAGGAAAGAAAATGAGCAGGTAAGGCCTAATTTCACCTTCCATAGTGTCCCTCCCGTCCAGTCCAGACTACTGGGATATACTAGAGCAATAACCACACCTGGGTGGGACACGTAAGCCTGGCCTGCACATTCAACCTGTAATGTATCACAAAAGGTATGAAGCGACCACCAAGTCGCCACCCAACAAATCTGCCGGAGGACCTAGACTGCACTCTGCCCAGAAAGCTTCCAACAAGACAGGGCCTGGAGTTCCAAAATTCTCCTGGCCAAGCAAATGGCCACTAGAAACACCACTTTCAAAGTCAGATCCTTCAAGGTGGCTGCACCAACTGCTCAAACGGTGCTACAGTCAAAGCCAAAAGAACCAACTTAAAATCCCAACTTGGAACCCGATTACACACAGGTGGGCGGATGTGCCGCATAGCCCGAAGAAAAATCGGAACCCACCGGAATACGATGCCAGCGCTTGGCCTTTGATCTTACCTCTAAAACACGCCAACGCTGCCACGTGCACGCAAATGGAAATGCCTGTAGGAAAACCAAACACCTCCGGAAGGGAGGCCCATAAGGCCTCTGGCTCCTTTCTCGGCACATCAGTGCTCGAACAAACACCACACTCTGACGTAGACCAAGGTCCACCACTTTCGTGTTCGCAGGAGGGTAAAAATCACAGCCATCAAGTAACCACGGCATTCTCAACTGTGCCCTTTCAAGAGCCATGCCATAAGTGAAAACAGAGTCACCTGAGGCATGTGCAGAGGATCCCAAGGCAGAAGGTCCCTCAGTGAAGGTAAGCTCCATGGCGCATCCACAGAAAGCCAGATGAGATCCGCATACCATGGCCTCCTCGGCCAATCTGGTGCAACCAGGTCAACCTGTCCCTGATGTGCCTCTAATCTTTGAACCACTCGAACGATCAGGGGCCACAGTGGAAAGATGTAGAGGAGACCATCTGACAGCCACGGCTGCATCAGGGAGTTGGGTCCCTCGGACATCGGTTCCTGCCAGCAACTGAAGTAGTATGACATCTTGGCACTGGAGTTTGTGGCCATGAGATCCATGAGGGGCTGCCCCTACCATTGTGTAAGACAGTGGAAGACAGAGTCCGCCAACGCCCACTCCCCTGGGTCTACGCTATGCTGGTTGAGGAAATACGCCTCGATGTTGTCCTTGCCTGTGATGTAGGATGCGGACAGTGCCTGAAGATGAGCTTCTGCCCACTGAAGTAACAGGGCACATTCCTTGGCTAGAGTAGGGCTTTCAGTACCCCCCTGACAATTAATATAGGCCACTGTGATTGCGTTATCTGAAAACATTTCGCACTGCCTTCTGTTACAGCAAATGCTGGAACTGTAGAGCCAGGAAGACTGCCCGTATTGCCAGGCGGTTGATGGACCATGCCTTCTGCTCCTCAGTCTAAGTTCCTGGGAGATCTATCCCTGACAGTGTGCACTCCACGAGACTGGCATCTGTCGTGATTAATGAACATAGCAGGGTCCTTCAACGGAATACCCCTCCGTCAATGTTCCCTCTAACTTTCTGTAGGCTGTGTGCGCATAAAATATCAGCTGTGCAGCTTTTGAAGAAAGGTTAAATTTTTGTGCGCCACATAACGACACACGGAGTTATATAAAATTTGACTACACGTCAGAATACAGTATGTACACCACATTGATTGTACTAGAAGATATTGTAGAACTTGTGAAAACCATAAATACACAACAACTTTTACATTTTAAGACGTCTGTGTTGTTTTCTATCAGAATCAGAACCGTAATTTTTGTGCGCTCTGTTGTAAAGTATGTGCGCTCACTCGGTGAGGTGTGTGCGCGCGCACACGCGCACAGCTTAGAGGGAACAGTGCCCTCTGTAGATTATCCACTTGCAGCCACCACTCCAGACTGATTCTCACCACTCCAGTCTCCGGGAGATGGGATGATGCTGCTGCAACCAACGCAACAGTAATGAGCTCTGGAGCGGACGGCATGAGATACAAAGTCGCCGCCATGGACCTCAACACTTATAGGTAGGACCACGCCATCGGATACTGGCACTCTAGGAATTGTTGAATCTGTCCCTGCAGCTTGTGGACTCGCTCCTCCGGCAGGAAGACCACTCCCAGCCACGTATTGAAGTGAGCGCCAAGATACGTCAGGATTTGCGATAGGACCAGGTGGCTCTTTTCTTCTTCTTTAATCTTTAGCTGGCGTTTGGGGAGCAGGTCGTCCTCTCAACTAATCTGCTGCTGTAAGTGCCGCTGGATTATGTGTGTTATTCACAATACGCTCCCAACCTTGGCAATTTGTGCTGCTATTTCTGGCCTCATAAGTGATCAGTTGCTGGTTCCTTAGGTCTTCCTCGATGTGTTCGAGCCATATTTTCTTCAGTGCTGCTCATTGAACCCTCCAGTGGACAGGTCACTATCATCAGAGGAGTTTGCATGGCAGCCGACTAGTGTTTATTCTGCAAAATGTGGCCAAACCATTGCAGTCTGCGTTTTTGGATTTGTTGGCTCTTGGCAACATCAACGACCCAACCGAGCGTCTGCAATAATTCTAGCACGCGATCCGTTGCGGCTTGGCTCGCTCCTCACAATTTGGCCCAGACAGCCAATCGTCCAAGAAGGGGGTGCATCAGCACTCCCTCCTGCTGAAGAGCCGCCAGTGCCACTACCATGATCTTTGTGAAGGTGCGCAGTGCCATGGCCAACTCTAAGGGCAGGGCTTGAAACCGCCCCACAGGGACCACAAACCAGAGAAATTGCTAAGGTTCTGCCTGAATTGGAACATGCAGGTAGGCCTCTGTTACATCCAGGATGGTGAGGAATTTGCCCTTGTGGATGACAGAGATCACTGAATGCAATGTCTGCATGCAAAAGTGTGGTACATGAAGAGCGCGATTGATGTGTTTGAAATACAGAATCTGTCGAAATGAGCCTTCCTTCTTGGGCACCACAAAACAGACTGAGTATTGTCCTGACCCTAATTGGTCGGTGGGCACTGGCACCACTGCTTGGAGCTGCATGAGCCACTGGAGAGTCAACTTGACAGTGCCAGTTTGTCTGGGCCCTGTAGGGTGAGGACAGGAACAAGTCTCTAATTGGCCGGGCAAACTGTAATGTGTAACCCTCTCGAAACACCTCCAGCACCCACTGGCCTTGCCCAAGTCCTTCACCAGATTGTCTAGATCCTCTCCAAAAGAGTAGCTTTCCCCTAAAGGGAAGCCTACTCAGTCTCGCCTTAGAGGAGCCATCTGCCGACCAGTTTCAAAACCATAGCAACCGACAGGCAGCCGGCCGGCCACCAGTGAGGCCATGGACTTGGCCGATGCTTGCACCAAATCTTAATGCGAATCGGCCAAGTAGGCCTCACCCAACTCCAGGCGAGTCAACTCTGCCACAGACCCCCAGGATTACTTGTGCCCAATGCAATCATGCTTGAGCCACATAGGCCCCCAGACTGCCACCTGCAATGTCAGGGCGCTGACCTCAAAGGCCTGCTTTAACATCATTTCAAGCGGCTTGACTTGTGGATCCTTAAGAGCCGCCCCGCCTTCTACCGGAATGGTGGTCCACTTGGTGACTTCCATCACAAGGGCATCAGCCTTAGGAAAAAGAGCTGCTTTGTTTCCCTTCGCCAGAACCAGATAAAGTCGAGCCATAGCCCGCCCCCGCGCAACCAAGCCTCAGGCACTTCCCACTCAGCCATAATCATTTGCTTGATAGCCCTGTGAGTGGGAGAAGGCCAGCTCAGAGGACTGAAAACCTTGCAGCAATAGATCCCCCAAAGGTGGCGCCGGATCCTGTGATTCACTAGAAATATTGAGAGCCCCAAGAGAGTTGGCGATGACTGACCAAGCTCCTCCCTTTTAAACACCCGAATGACCCTTGGGTCCTGGCCAAAAGGAACCCCATCCCCCTCAAAATCTAGAGGGTACTCCTCATTACCCAGTCCAGAGGGGCCTTCTAAAGGGTACTCAGTCCCCACTGAATGGACAGCGATCCGGTCCAGGCTACTGGAGGATATCCTCGGTCCCATGCTGATCGTTGGTGATTCAGGGACCCTTGGAACTGAAGGCACCACAGATTTATCACCAAGAGTTCCCCGCCGAGCACCATGGCCCCTCTTAAGCAAAATAGGCCTGGTGCATCAACAGGACAAAATCCTGGGGAAAAAGGAGCCCCCAGGGACACCCCATCCGTGTCCTGATCAGATTCCACACGGCTAGTGTTTACTTTTTGCGCCCCCAATGCGCCAGGAGGAGACTGACCCTCTGCACCCAAAATAGCCATGGGAAGCGCCGCTGCTGATGGCTCTAATTCTGGTGGGCCCAACTCAGTGGGAGGAGCCTATTCTGAGCCCTTTCAAAAGGATCCCGAACTGCTCACCTACCTCGAGATCCACCTTCTCTCATGGCCTGCAAACCCAACCGGAGAGACAGCCATGACGCAGGCCGCAACCAGTGCAAATGAAGGCAATATGCGTGCCCGATGAGAATGCACCTGGAAGAGCCAGCCCAAAAGGAACACCAACACCCACGGAGATTCCCCTCCCCACTGAAGGGCCTCAGCATTAGACCGGAACTGCCTTTGCCCCCGCAGCCTCATGGACGTAGAGGCCAAGCATGGATCAGGCAATTTTTTATACTTGGCACACCTCTCACTCTTATGTTGCTTCTCCTTGACCGGTCTTCCAGATCCTCCGTCTTCTCTTTTAATTCCTCATGGGCTTGCTTTAACTCCTGCCAGCCTTTTTGAAGATCACCCATTGCTTCTCCATGTTGTTCCAGCTGTGTTTGTTTCCTCTACCCGTGATCCCAGGTCCGCCATATCTTGTCTAAGAGATTGTAATGTCTCTTAATTCATTTTTTACTCCGCTGATTTCCTCTTAGTTCTTCTTTCAACTCATTCAGCCACGTCTTGATCATATCAGCTACTCCCGGGCCCCAGGGACTCTCCATCCCCTCCGCTGGCTCAGTCTCCTGCTCCCGCAGCACTTTGCCCTCCTTCTCCCCTTCCTTACCTCCTCTTGAAGTAGCGTATAGAGATCTAAATTCTGCCAGTTTCTTTTTTGTAGTTGGTCCACCTTTAGACTTATCCATCTTGCCTTTTTTCGCTTCTCGTAGCCCCTTCGGGCCGTCTGGAATTTACAATCTCCTTGTGCCCAAGCCTTCCTGCCCTCTCTAACAGCTGTATGGAGGGTTTTTTCTCCCTTTATTGCCTCCCAATAGGAGAATCCGTTTTGGGTTTTTTGTAACCTTGTATGCAGCTGGGCCCTATGTTATGTCAGCTGTTATCAATAAAGCTGTTTTTGAATTTTTTCTTCATTCATTATATGCTCGTCCTATGGCTGATCATTAGGGATATCTTCTTTTTAACACTCTTCTGCCTCCGTTTTGGCTATTCTCTTCTCCACTGCTGCTTCACTTCGCCTGCTGCTGTGCCTATCTCCCACTCTCCGTTGATTTCGGGCCTTCGCTTCCTTACACCACTTGCTCTCCCATGCGATCGCGTGGCTGCAATCTCCTCCTGCCGGATTTGCTGGCTCCTCACCTCGCACTGCCTCCTTCTCCTTTTTAAGCGAATCCTCGCCTTCTGCCCCCTTAATTTACCTCTCTCAGAGGCTTCGATCACGCCACTTTCACTCCCCGTCTCTTCCTGTTAGCATGTTTTTTGCCCGGGCTTCTCTGTCCTCCACACAATCCGACTTTGCGGCGCCCCATGCCGTTTCAGCTCTCCGCCGCTCGGCTTGTTTTAAAGACCGATCTTGGGCAGCTTTTCCTTCTGCAAGTGTTTGGTGTACTCTGAGGTTAGTGCCTCTGCATTAAACATTCTGCCTCGTCTCTTTTAGGGGCATATTAGCACCTTTTGCCAGGCTTTGACAGCAGAGCCTGATTACTTCACCGCCATGAGGTTTGCTGACGTCCAGGATCAGGCAATTTTAAAGCACACCAGTCCTCCAATCCCCTCTGTACTGCCAGTGAAGACTGCACCCGGCAGAGGATTTAGGCAAGGACCTAGTGTTCTCGGGTACATTGAAGGTGCCCCCATCCCCCCCGACTGAATGAGCTCAGGGAGAATCACCACGTGCTTCCTCCTATGCAACTTTGGGACAGGCAGGTCCCAAATTCCTAAGTCACCTAACTCTAAGTCTTAGCTGTATTTTGTTTTTTGAACTAAAGCAAATCGCTAACCAGTGTAGACCAGGCTACACGGGGCTACTCCTCATCTGCTGGAGACTAAGGATACTGGCTTGGTGGGAGGAATCCAGGCTTCTATATAGGATGACATCACCAAAGCCTGGAATTTCTCAGTCTCCATCTGCTGGAATGGAGAGATGACCCGGTAGTCTGGACTGAAGTGGGGGACAGTTTGGAAATCCTTATTAAACAATCAATCCAATACATAAATGAGCATTAATGAAAACGTTCAAAACTTATCTGGTATGCTGAATATTTTTCACCATGAAAAAGGGGCAAATTTCCTTGCAAGAACTGCTATCCAAATATCAGGCCCTCTTCAATGCCATAAGTATTGCTTATCCAGACTCTGGCCAAGGTTTTACTGCTCCGTGGCTTCTTCAGGAGTTCTGCTAGCCACAGTGTAACGGAAAACATGTACTGGCCACCATATTTTTGTTACCCTGTGGGTTTAGCAGAACTCCCAAAGAAGCTGCAGAGTGGTGAAATCTTGGCCAGAGTCAGGATAAACGATGCTTATGGCATTGAAGAGGACCCAATATTATTTAGACAGCAGTTCTTGCAAGGAAATATCTTTATGTGCCCGATATATCTGAGCTCCCTTGGTTACATATTTTGTTTCCTTATGTATATGGCTGTTGCTTTTGATTTCACTCATTTCATTTTGATTTTTGGAATAATTTTTACATAAATAAAAATAAGGGTTGTTTTATTTTCTGCATTTTGTTTTTTGAGATTCATATTTTTTGTGTGGAAAGAGTGAGGACTTGTAATGTGGGTCTTTATCTGCCATCGCTTACTATGTTATTTTACCTGCACACTTCACCCCAAATTTCAAAAAGTGACAGTGCAGAAAGTTTGAACCACGACAGACTGGTTTCCATTAAACAAGGTTTTTTTTAATGTAATAAAAGCTTAATTTTGTGCTTGAGATACCATCATGTACAAAACAGTAACTACAAGATTAATTCAGAATCAGTGTGTGAAACACTAAAGGGCCTGTCTACTAAAGGTTTTTTCCCTCCATTTTGTGCCTATGCCCCAGGGAAAATGCTAAGTAAACAGGCCCCAATGTGAACAGTTAGCTAATTAGAATCAGGTGCTTAAATAGGTCCAGAAAGCAAATCATTGTCACCCAAGGGGTCTGGCATGTGCTTTTCGCCAGAAGAGTGGGAACTCACCATGCCACAAGCAAGAGACGTCAGAGGACGTAAAAAAAGGGCAGCTGATCTCATCTCTCTGGACAAGGCGAGAAGATCTGCCACCACATAGCCTATAAATGGGAAAAGCTGAGGAGCCGGCACACAACAATACAACCCGAAACACTCCAGAACGCTCTCCAGCTTTGGCTGCTTTGTAAAGCACAGTTACTTACCTGTAACAGGTGATCTCTGGGAACAGCAGGAATTAGTCCTCACATATGGGTACGTCGGAACCAACGGAGCCTGCGCGGGAAAGCTCCCCAGCTTCCTAGAATGGAAGCTTTTGGGACCTCCCACTGCACATGCGCGCTGCCTTCCCGCCTTCCTGAACAGCTCTCCTCAGTTTCGAGTTTATAGCTGAGACAATAGAGAGAGGACAGGAAGACAGATAGATAGAAGATACAACTCCTAGGGGAGGTGGGTGGGTTGTGAGGACTAATTCCTGCTGTTCCCAGAGATCACCTGTTACAGGTAAGTAACTGTGCTATCTCCAGGAACAAGCAGGAATAAGTCCTCACATATGGGGACTCCCTAGCTGAGATGCCTGGGAGATCCCCCTCCAAGGGTTCGCCATCTTCGTATGGATCTCAGGCATCCATCCTGGGAAGGTGGGCAGGAGTTGTCTAAGAATGGAACAGGCGTTTGAGGACAGCCTGGCCAAACAAGGCGTCCCGGCGGGAGTCCTTGTCCAAACAGTAATGGGCTGTAAGGTATGAACCGAGGCCCAGGTAGCGGCTCGACAGATCTGATCAATGGAAACAGAGTGCAGATGAGCCATAGAAGTTGCCATGGCTCTCACATTGTGAGCTGTGACATGGCCTTCCAGAGAAATGTTTTTACTCTGGTAAGCAAAGGAAATACACTGAGCAATCCAATTGGAAAGTGTACGCTTGGAGACTGGAAGTCCCAAATGTGAAGGATCAAAAGCCACGAAAAGTTGAGAAGACTTTCGATGTGGCTGAGTCCTATTAAGGTAAAAGGCTAGAGCTCTTTTACAATCCAGAGTATGAAGGTTCCTCTCTGCACTGGAGGCATGAGGAGCCGGAAAAAAAACCCGGTAGATATACCTCTTGATTAAGATGAAAAGGCGAGACCACTTTGGGCATAAAGTGGGGATTCGTCCTAAGGACCACCTTGTCATGATGAAATCTTGTATAAGGTGGATTAGCCACTAGAGCCTGCAGTTCGCTGATGCGGCGAGCGGAAGTGACTGCAATTAGGAATAGTACCTTCCAGGAAAGAAATTTCAAGGAGGTAGAAAATAACGGCTCAAAAAGGTGGCTTCATAAGCTGACCAAGCACTAGATTCAAATCCCATGCGACCGGGGGGGGTCTGATGGGAGGTTTAGTGAGAGTCAGGCCTCTCATGAATCTTGCAACAAGAGGATGAGAGGAGATAGGTTGTCCATTTATAGGTTTCAGGGATGCTGAAATAGCACTTAAATGGACTCTTACAGAATTTGTCTTAAGGCCTGCATTGGAAAGATGCAGGAGATAGTCTAAGAGGGAATTCAAAGGAAGTGCCAGAGGGTCAAGGCCCTGCTGAGCACACCAAATGGAAAAACGTTTCCATTTGAAAGCATAAGACCGCCTCGTGGAAGGTTTCCTAGAGGCATGAAGGATATCTTTCACAGGTTGAGAAAGATTAAAGTCTTGAAGACTTAAGCCTTCAGTAACCAAGCTCGGAGATGTAGGGATTTGGGGTTTGGGTGCCACAAAGTCCCCTCCTCCTGAGACAGAAGGTCTGGTGCAGCTCCTAAGTCCAGGGAGGATCCCTGGGAGAGCTGTAGAAGCAGAGGGAACCACACTTGGCGTGGCCAGCGTGGAGCTATGAGGATCATAGAGCCGTGATCTCTCTGGAGTTTGAACAGAGTCTTGGGAATCAGCGGAATGGGTGGAAAGGCATATAGGAACGCCTGACCCCAATGGAGGAGAAAGGCGTCCGTGGCCTGAGCTTCCTGACACGGAGTCCTGGAACAGAACCGGGGAAGTTTGGCATTCCACGGACTTGCAAAGAGGTCTATGTCCGGGGTCCCCCATTCCTGAAAGATTCTGCTTATCTGGTCCACGTGTAGGGACCACTCGTGTGGCAGCAGAACTCGACTGAGCCTGTCTGCTCGAGAGTTTTGAACTCCTGGAAGATACACTGCTAGCAGATGAATTTGGTGCTCTCTGGCGAAGGCCCATAATCTGAGAGCTTCGTTGCAAAGCGACAGAGAGCCCGTCCCTCCTTGTTTGTTTATGTAAAACATGGCCACCTGATTGTCTGTCTGAACCAGGACAGTCAGGTTGGCAAGGAGGGTATAGAAGACCTTGAGGGCAAGGTAAATTGCTCGCAGTTCCAGGAGGTTGATATGAAGGGTGGCCTCCTGTGGAGACCAAGTGCCCTGAGTGGAGAGAGTTAGCAGATGGGCTCCCCACCCCAATTGGGAGGCATCTGTTGTGAGGGTTGCTTGGGGTAGCAAGGGCTGAAAGGGAGCCCCCAACAACAGATTCTTGGTGGATATCCACCAATGGAGGGACCAAGACAGACGGTTTGAGGTTTGTATTTGGTCTGAGAGTGCTCCCGACGCCTGAGTCCACTGGGTGGCCAGGGTCCATTGAGCTGCTCTCATATGAAGACGAGCATAGGGCACCACATGTACTGTGGAGGCCATATGGCCCAGGAGGCGTAGCATTTCCCTGGCTGTCAAGTGAGTACTGGACTGGGCTTGGGAGGCCAAGCTCAGCAGACGCTGACCCCGAACCAGTGGAAGGTAGGCTCTTGCAGTGGTGGTGTCCAACTGGGCCCCTATGAATTCTAGAGACTGAGTAGGGCTGAGTTGAGACTTGGGAAGGTTTACCACCAGTCCCAGATACTGCAGAAGGCTCCTTGTGCGGTCTAGGGAAATCTGGGCCTGCGACTGAGTTGGAGCTCGAATGAGCCAGTCGTCCAGATATGGGAATACGAAAATCCCCATGCTTCTGAGAAATGCGGCTACGACTGCCATGCATTTGGTAAAGACTCTTGGGGCAGAGGCGAGACCGAAGGGAAGTACTCTGTATTGGTAATGACTTCCCCTGAACAGAAAGCGAAGATATTTTCTGTGGGATGGATGGATGAGTAGATGTGTATACGCATCCTGCAGGTCTAGAGAACAAAGCCAGTCCTGACTCTGAAGGTATGGAAGGAGAATGCCCAAAGAGAGCATTTTGAATTTCTCCTTGTACAGAAATTTGTTCAATTCTCTCAGATCTAGGATTGGTCTGAATCCCCCTGTCTTCTTTGGAATGAGAAAATAGGGGGAGTAGAAACCTGACCCTTGTTGATGAAGAGGAACCTCTTCTATGGCCCCTTGGGCAAGCAGAGAAGAGATCTCCCGATCCAACAGGGCTAGGAGAGGAGATGGAGAATTGAAGGGTCTCACCATGTGATGAGGAGGAAGGTTGGAGAAATGAAGTTTGTAACCCTCTCGGATGATAGAGAGGGTCCATTGCTCTGTTGTGATTTGTTCCCATCTGGGAGCAAAGTGAGCTAACCTTCCAGGTATGGTGAGAGGTTCTGGTTGGTCCAGAACCAGGAATGGCAAGTTCTCTAGGGGCAAGTCAAAACCCCTGAGGGGGTGGAGCCTGTTGAGCTGCAGTAGCTGCTGCAGGCTTTGCTCTTGCTTGTTTCGTTTGCTGACGTTTAGCCGCAAAACGAGGTTGAGAAGATTGCTGGCCAGTATTGGAAGCATATCTGGCCTTCTTATAATAAGGCCTCTTGAAAGACTTCTTCTTAGTGGGAGTAGAAGTGGACTTAGAAAGTCTCTCTAAGGTGGCATTTTCAGCGTCCATTTGAGTGGCTTTAACTTGCCACTCTGCACCGAATAAGTTCTCACCTGTACAGGGCAGATTCCGTAAGCCATCTAGAACCCAGGGTTCCAGATCAGAAGCCTGGAGCCAAGCCAGACGTCTGGCTGCAATAGCAATGCCAGAAGCTCTGCTGGCTCCCTCGAAGGAATCAAAGGCAGCTCTGTTGGAGAACTTAGAAACATCTGAGAGTTGTTTCACAACAGAAAGGAAGTCCTCCTGTTTATCCTCAGGGATAAAGGGGGCAAAATGCCGCACTTTATTGGCAAGTTCCCCTAGGAACATGCCCATAAAGAGGCTGTAGGAATTAATCCTGGCTATAAGCATACTAGCCTGGAAGATTTTCCTACCAAAAGAGTCCAGTGTCTTACATTCCCTTCCTGGAGGTGTAGAAGAGTGCCTTTTAGTACTCTTGATCTTTTTCATTGCAGACTTTACCACAATGGAGTGGTGAGGCAATTGAGTTTTCTGAAAACCAGGAGAAGGAGGGACCCGATACATGGTGTCCAACCTATGGGAATAAGGAGACAGAGTTAAAGGGTTCTCCCAGAAATCCATCAATTGTTCCTGAAGGATTTCATGGATAGGCAGGGTAACTGCTTCTTTAGGAGACTTAGAGTATCCTAAAATATCCAATCTTTTTGACCTTGGTTCCCTTTCAGAGGAGGTAGTGATAGAAAGGCCTTTAGCCATTTCTAAAATAAAGTCCTGAAAGGACAAATCCTCTGGAGGAGACATTCTCCTTTTTGGAGAAGAAGGTTCCTCAGGAAGGTCAAGGGAGAGCTCTGCAGACTCATCAGAGGAGCCAAAATCCTCAGAGGAATCGGTGTATTCTCTAGTTTCCTCCAACGCACGATACGCATACCGATCGGTATCGACATCGGGCGTACCGGGTATGGAAGCGGTATGGAGCGAAAGCCCATACGGTACCGATTTGCGTTTAGAAGAGGAAGGCCTGGGTTCCGGCATGGCGGACGATACCGGAACCGGGCCCGGAACCGCTGGAAGCGGTACCGATGGCGTTGCAGCTTTAATGAAAGCCATGACGGCCTGCTGCATGGATTGGACAGTATTGCCCATAGACGCCACGGCTGCCTGGATGTCGGTACCGGTACCCCAGAGCAGTCCAACAGGTGATCTGTCGAGGCCGTGCCATCGATGTCAACCTGTAGCCCCTGAATTGGCGGTTTGGAAGGCAGAGCTTCCCGCCGGGGCTGTTTGGCTGGGGCAGGGTCCTCAAAACTAAGAGCCTCTCGATGCTTTGAAGGAGATTTGCCCTTTGAGGACTTGCCCACAGAAGGTTTGGTTACCTGAGATCCATCCGGAGATGATGACCTGGATGACTGTGATGTTGGATTCTCTGAAGCAAACAGCACATGGAATTTGTTGGCCCGGTTCTGCAGCCCACGCTTAGACATTTGGGAGCAGGAAGGGCAGTCCGGAATGGAGTGGTCAGGCCCCAAACATTTAAGACACCATTCATGGGTGTCTGTGACTGATATTACAGCAGTACACTTGGTACACTTCTTAAATCCAGGGGCTGGCTTCTCCATGTGGAGAATTCAAGTAGGCCTGAAGGCCTAACTGAAGTGACCAAGTGCTGAAAAATAATAAAAGAAAAGAAAATAATTTTTCAAGAAAGAAAAAGGAAGACCGGCGATACCGGTATCGGTATGGGAAGGCAGGTACGCGGTCTAAAGAAACAAAACAAAAAACTACAATTTCTTCAGCGGTGACAGGATACACGACCTGCTGGCTCCGCGGAAAAAGAGAAACTGAGGAGAGCTGTTCAGGAAGGCGGGAAGGCAGCGCGCATGTGCAGTGGGAGGTCCCAAAAGCTTCCATTCTAGGAAGCTGGGGAGCTTTCCCGCGCAGGCTCCGTCGGTTCCGACGTACCCATATGTGAGGACTTATTCCTGCTTGTTCCTGGAGATAATCTTGTTAGTCACCTTTACAGAAATGGGGGATGGGGCATAATCCTGGTAGGGGGTTAGGATTTTTTTTTTTTTTTAATATAAGAGCCATGCAATTGTTGTGTTAGGATGGTGGCATGAAGGAACCAGCGTAAGTGCCGTTAGACTGGTCAGGTCTGCAAGAGGGTGTGCTACAGAGGCATTGGAGGAAAAACTTGGAAAGGAGAATTGTAAAACTGGTAGTGTGTTGTATTGCTTGTGATACCCAACATACATAAGAAAAGATTTACTACAGAATGAAGAAGAAATAATGCCCCGTTGCGTTCAACCTGAAATGAGGTGTCCCTGCAAGCTACTGCTGCTCGAGACGGCGTGATTCACACAAGGATACTTTCGGATTAACCTGTTCTAGCTGCCAAAACTATATCCTTTTCCTCAATGGGGTTTAAAGATGAATCTAAATCATGCCCCACTCTAGGGCTGCAAACTCTCAGCAATTCTCTCTGTTCCTTTGCTTTGAACACTTGTTGAGGGTACACAGTATCTGAAGACATCTCTGCAGATATTTCCCATACAAAGTAATGTATATTAAGCTGATCACTCCTCCCCCATCATCAAAACTGCCCTGGAACAAAGGCAGATAATTGCTAACCACAATGCAATGAAGTTTTAAACTGCCGATACCCACATGAAAGCACATTTTACACACAGAAAGTTGCCCTTGCCAAGCTCATTAGCATGACTAAACGCTTCCTGAAATAAAAGGACCCACTGGTTTATTCTCAGTGGATCTGAGGGAAGGGGCTCTTAAACCAGGGCTCTAGCACACTGTACTGAAATAGCTCTAGTGAGGAGAGAAAGGACAAAGACACTCACCTGCTTCTGGTCTGCTCAAGTCATAAATACGCAACAGTTTATCTTGCCCTCCAGTCAGCAGGTAATTATCATCCTAAAATAAACTCACAAGCAGAAATATGCCATTAATTCACTGCCCTGCAGAAATGATAAGGAGCAAATAAGATGTCCTACAGTGAGAAGAGACTTGGGCAGCTCTAGTCAGGGCTGGGAACCTGCTTTACCTGAGTGAAATCCACACTTTTCACAATATGCCTGTGAGCGAGGCTGATTAGCTCATCTCCAGTCACGCCATCCCACACTTTACTGAAAGAAAAAAAAAAGCAGGCTTACAGTTTTCTCACTTTGAGGTTAAGCAAGAGAGACAGCTCTGGAATACACCAGTGTCTCTGCCATGGGAGACAGGCTGAACAGGCTTGCACAAGTGGCTTAGACATGCAACAGCACTAAGAAGGATGTGTGACATACGCCGTGAAGTCTGCAGCAGCTGTGGCTGCTTTGCTTGCATCCTTATTCAGCGTGGCTCCCCAAACAGCTCCCTTGTGACCAAGGAAAGTTCCAATCCAGTCCCCGGTGTCGCCCTGGCGTAGCATAGGTTTACCATCTATGGAGAGAGTTCAAAAAATTCAACAAAATGTCATTAAGACTTTATTTGAGCTGATCTGACCATGACACATTTTCTCTTGAGTAGGACGGGGTGCCAGGGATAAGGGGAAAACAAACCCCATCACTCATGTTCTGCTGACCAGCCAAGAGTTAAACATAAGAAATACCATACTGGATCAGACCAAGGGGTCCATCAAGCCCAGTATCATGTTTCCAACGGTGGCCAATCCAGGTCACAAGTACTTAGCAGGTTCCCAGACACACAGGTTCCACAATGCTTGCCCCAGGATAAGCAGTGGATTTCCCAGGTCCTCTTTAATAATAGTTTATGGACCTTTCCTCCAGGAATTTGTCAAAACCTTTTTAAAATCCAGCTACATAAACAGCTTTTACTACATACTCCGGTAACAAATTCCAGAGTTTGATTACACGTTGAGTGAAAGAATATTTTCTCTTATTAGTCTTAAAGGGGTTACTTTGTAGCTTCATTGCATGTCCTTTAGTCTTTCTACTTTTTAATGGCATAAACAATCAATACGTTTACCTGTTCCACTCCATTCATTAATTTATAGACCTCTATCATATCTCCCCTCAGCCGTCTCTTTTCCAGGTTGAAGAGCCCTAACCTTTTTAGCCTTTCTTCATAGGAGTATCCTTCCATCCCCTTTACCATTTTGGTGGCTCTTCTGTTCCTTTTCTAATAACGCTATATCCTTTTTAAGATACGGCGACCAGAATTGCACACAATATTCAAGGTGCGGTCGCACCATGGAACAATACAGAGGCATTATAATATCCTTTGTTTTATTCTCCATTCCTTTCCTTACGATACCTAGCATTCTATTTGCTTTATTGGCCGCCGCTGCACAGTTGGCGGAGGGTTTCAACGTATTATCCACAATGACGCCTAAATCATTTTCCTGGGTGGTGGTTTGTAATGTGTAACCTTGCATTGTGTAACCATAGTGTGGGTTGTACTTTCCTAGGTGCATAACTTTGGACTTGTTCACATTAAATTTCATCTGCCATTTGAACGTCCAGTTGGGCTCTATATTCTTGAGAAATCAATAAGTGCAGTCTCCAGGAAGGATTTGGAGAAGAGGCAGTGTGAGATGTATTGCTTTTGGCTAATAATTACCAGTCAGAATTTGGGAAGGCTACTCATGGGTATGGGTGGAAAATTTAGAAAATGTGGACAAGTGTTAAAAATTTTAGGAACCCATACAAATGAGTAGTTGTGTTTATAATTTACTCTTTGGTGGGTTCTTCCCTGTTCTCAGCTTGATTTGAATTCTTTATTCTGTTTTTGGTGCTCCCCCCCCCCCCTTTTCGCTACTCTTTGCCCCTCTCTCGGCTGTTTTTAATTTCCTATTGTGCCCAGCTGCTGTCTTATCTTCTGCTTCCCGTCCCTTTTCCCTCCAGCTCCATATCCTTATATTTCCTGCCTTTTTTTCTTCCCTAAAGCCTGCTGTCCATCCCATCTAATTTCACTTTCCAAACTCCATGAGCAACAGTGGCGTGTGCACAGCTGGAAAAGGCCAGGATTAAAAACATTTGGGTGATCAAGTGCTCTGGATTTTTCCACCCTCTGCCACAGGAAACTATGGTTTGTTCATGACAGTGTCAGGACTCGTGGGTTGGACTAAAAAGGACAGTTCTATTTAAAAAAAAAAAAGATCCTAGTTTTTGTGCTTTTCTACCCAAAAGGATTGTGGGTAAAGTGAAGCTTTGTCCTATTGGTCAAAGACTATACTATTTTCTGGCATGGCAATTTCCTCCAGTTCCACTGAGCTTCCAGCACCATCAAATCCTCAAGGTACCATCAGCTTACATTAGCAACTGCCCGGGGTTCCCATCCCCCTTCTGTCTAGCTCAAAGCAACAGCAGTTCCCACTAGAACCCAGTACATATGCACCACAAGGCTGTATTATACTGACACCTAGTGACAACAGCTGGGACTACCTCTGCCAACACTAAGCTTGGATACTGAAACTTAATCTGATACAGCACTGTCCCCAAAGCATTAGATTAAAAAAAAAATAGAAGGTAGTCTATTACAAACTGGAAACTGGGCACTGAACACAATCCTATGGAAGATGACAGACAGCTGTGCAAAGTAACCAAATGACAGGCTCAGAAAGACATAAGTGAATGAGCCTCCTAGGGTGTGAGCTGTGCTGCTGTTTCACAGCTGACGCAACTCTGAATCCATTCTATACTTTCATTTATCGAAGAGTATGTGTAGTACCTACCAGTGCCCTCTCCTGTCATTGGCCTGTTATGTGAGTCTGGTCTACCTAGAGCAGCAGCGATAGCTGCTTCGCCCCATGCCAGCTTCTCAGCTTGGTGCATAGGAGAGTCTGGGTCAGTGCCAAGCTTCAGAGTCACACTGCTGACAGAGACCCCAGTGTATGACTTTGGGGGCCTCTACAGTTGACTTGAGCCTGTAAATAGGTATTGGGTACACATATTGAGCCAGCCATTGTAGATCACTGCCTGTGGCAGCCAAAATAGAGAACTTGTATGCCGACTCCTGGCGATCCAACCCCTGGGTTTTCTTGGTAAGGTGTGACCAGAAGCAGATTGCCAAGCCTTTCTTCCGCACAGTAGTTTACAGCATCTGATATTCCAAGATGGTCTCCCATCCAAGTACTAACAAGGTCCAACCCTGCTTAACTTCTGAGATTGTTCAGATCAGGCTCATTCAGGGCAGCTACCCGAAAGAGGGCCTCAAACGTGCAGAAAGCTCAGAATGTCATCAACCAGAACTGTTCTTTACATCCCTGAACTTACTGTAAACCAGGCATGGACAAACGTTTCTTGGCATCTAGGAGCTGTCCACCGAAACCTCGATCAGTGCCAACCTCCCCCCCCCCCCCCAAAAAAAAGGTATATTGCAACACTTAAGGACCTAATTTACTGTTTTCCCATTTTCTATGCGAAAAGAAAGCTTATAAAGAGGCCTTCAATGTGCCATCACATGCTGCCTTTTGTTGGCAGACTCCTTCTCTCCTCCCCCCACACACCAATCCCAATGAGTACGTGGTTAGCAAGCATACTGATGACCCTTTATAGATGCACCTGAGGCAACTTCCTTTTTTGCTTACTTATAATTATGGCCTGGTAACACTCCAGCTCTGTCACAGCCTCACCCCCCCCCCTTCACCTTTTCTCCTGCATTTGACTTGAGCTGCCAATTAAAAGATGCAAGCTAAAATACATAATCCTGTTTATTCTTGTTTGCTAGTCTTACTCTAAAGAACTTCTCTCTTGTTTTGAAAATTCTCATCTTTCCCCACATGTGCTAGTCATTTCTTACTTGTTCTTACTATTTGTCAGAATATTAGTACAATCATTTGGGTATATGGATTGTTTCATACTGTGAAGTATTTCTGGTTGCTTATAAAGAGCAATTGTGTGTTTAATATATTTCTGAAAAACCCATACCATCTTCAGTTATTGGAATATAGGATATCAGCACGCTCATCAGTTCTTACAGATTATCTTAAGAGCATGGAAGCATTTTCTTGTTCTTACATCCAACTATTTAATCATCAGGCGGCCAGGCTACATTTTCAAACTGTAAGAGACTGCAGAGTTTGCAAGTCCTAAGAACTTACATGATTTCTGGGGAGGCATTCTAGAACACCAAGCCACCAACATCGCAGCTGGCTTATAAATGGTGAAAGATTTGCACATGGGGCCTGCAGAGAGAGGACAAGGGCAACATTCCAGCAGCCAAGAACTCTGCATTATAGGTCCCTTAACTGGAAATGACTTGATTTGATTAGAGTTCTCTGACCCCATCACAGTAAATCTGTACAAGTGGGGAAGCTTAGCTGGGTTTAAAGAAATGGTTCACAGAGGGCTGTTTTCTAGACACAGGATACTGCCTGAACGAGGCCTAGAAGTGCAGGGGTCCTTGCAAATCATGCAATGGGGGGTGGGGGGAGAAAGCAAAATGACACTACATGGATCTCACAAATCAATCTATAAATACATAAACCTAAAGCATCCTTTTGGACAGCATACTGGCTAGTAGCTGCCCTGCAGAAGAGTCATATTGCTCACAGCTGGGGACATTTGCAAATCTGATTGCGCCTCAGCAGGACTGCATTTGGAATGCCTTCCCAGGGGAGGCAATGGGAGTACAAAAGTGGAAAAAAAAATTCAAAAGGGCATGGGACACAGAGGCCTCTTCTATAGCAAGAGGATGGAATCAAAGCAAACAGAGGAGGGCAGCTTGAACAGAGCAGTGGGTATTGCCCTAAAAAAAAAGAATGGGGGAGGGGGACCTATCCTGAACAGTGCAGCAGGTACCACCTTAAAAAAGGCAAGGGGGAGGGGTTAAACCTGAACAGAGAGCAGACTAGCTGGTTTTCAAGATATGCACAAGGAACATTCGTGAAAGCAATCTGCATAAAAGGATGGAGTAAGGTTGAAAAGCAGACTGGCTGTAAGGATTACTGAAGGATGAACGGGGCAGATGTACAGGACAGAAACCATCCAGACCAAAGAGTAACGAACGAATATAAACCAGATTTAACGCACACACAAGAGCGCTGGCCGCCGCCGCCCTCACCTTTGCACGCACTGATGAGGAAGTAGCCGTAAGGGGTGATTCTGCTGAAGGCCAAATCTACCACAGGCCTGGTGTGGCCGGAGCAGGTCAGCGGCGTCTGTCTCATCGCCATTTCTACGGGACGCGAAGAAACGGCTAAAACCGTCTCCCTCGGACTCCCACAAGGCAGAGCCCCGACCTCTCCCCGGCAAAAGAGCGGCCGACACCGGCACAACGCGTCGCGCTACAGAGGATGTCGAGGATCAAACTTAATCACATTCACAAGACGCCAAACTAGAGCGTCACAAACAATCCCTACCCCCCCACGATAGGCGCGGAGACAGGACGTCACTGCCAAAGGATCAGAGAGGCGGGAAGCGAGCAGAGCGTCCTTCTCATTCACAGAACACGAGTGGAGAACGAGAGCGTCACTCCTGCTCGCCGGAGAGGCGGCACGGGGATAGAGCGTCACTTCTGCTCACCAGAGAGTGCGGCACGGGGATAGAGCGTCACAAACAATCCCTACCCCTCACAATGGGCGCGGAGACAGGACGTCACTGCCAAAGGATCAGAGAGGCGGGAAGCGAGCAGAGCGTCCTTCTCATTCACAGAACACGAGTGGAGAACAAGAGCGTCACTCCTGCTCGCCGGAGAGTCCAGCACGGGGATAGAGCGTCACTACTGCTCGCCAGAGAGTCCAGCACGGGGATAGAGCGTCACTTCTGCTCACTAGAGAGTCCAGCACGGGGATAGAGCATCACTCCTGCTCGCCAGAGATTCCGGCACGGGGATAGAGCGTCACTCCTGCTCGCCAGAGAGTCCGGCACGGGGATAGAGCGTCACTCCTGCTCGCCAGAGAGTCCGGCACGGGGGTAGAGCGTCCCGGCCTGTAGCTGGAGGTCTTCCTGTGAAATACTTACGAGCAAGGAGGGTGAATTAGCGCCTGTGTGAAATTTACCTCTCTTTTCTTTCACCTTGACCACTGAATGGATAGCGCGTGAAATGATCATGTTAATAACGTTATGCGAATGCATGAAAGCTGTGAGCTGGAGGCCTCCATGGGGCATTTATGTTTCAGCTGCCGCGTTGCCCGGTTGCAGGAGCCGGTCCCGGGCGTCTGACAGTCTCACCGGGGCGTCACGAGAGCTTCAGCGCCGATTGCAGTGGCTGAGATCCGGGGCCGCGCTCTTCCTGCTAATCCTTTCTCCTTGGCACTGCCCTGCAGTCAGCTAGTAGAGGGCACAGAGCTAAGAACTCAGACAGTTATTCTTACATTTATCAAGTGCCCTTGGGATGGAGGAAAGTGACGAGTTGGGTTGGGAACTGGGCGCTAGTAAACGGCGTTACCTTTAAACATAAGAACATAAGATATGCCATACTGGATCAAACCAAGGTCCATCAAGCCCAGTATTCTGTTTCCAACAGTGGCCAATCTAGGTCTCAAGTACCTAGCAGTTTCCCCAAGGGACACAGGTTCCACAATGCTTGTATTGGTTCAAGCATTGATATCCTGGGTCCCTTCTTAATAATGGTTTATGGACCTTTCCTCCAGGAACTTTCCAAACCTTTTTTAAACCCAGCTACACTAACAGCCTTTACTACATCCTCCGGTAACAAATTCCAGAGTTTGATTACACGCTGAAGTGAAGAAATATTTTCTTTTATTAGTCTTAAATAGTTTACCCTGTAGCTTCATTGCATGTCCCCTAGTCTTTCTATATTCTGATAAGGTAAACAATAGATCTACGTTTACCCGTTCCACTCCGTTCATTAATTTATAGACTTCTATCATATCTCCCCTCAGCCGTCTCTTTTCCAGGTTAAAGAGCCCTAACCTTTTTAGCCTTTCTTCATAGGAGTATCCTTCCATCCCCTTTACCATTTTGGTGGCTCTTCTCTGTACCTTTTCTAAAATATCTTAAATATCCTTAAATATCTCAATGACATATCAATACCTCAATATTTAAGGATATTTAAATATCCTTAAATATCTCAATATCCTTAAATATCTCAATGACAGCTCCGAACATAACCCCCAGGTGAATAGCAGAAGTGGTCAAACCAGATAGACTCCCGCAACAGACCAACTTCACAATGTAAATAACTAGTTGTTCCATATACTATTGTACCACTATTGTATATAGTTAACCAGGATATCCTTTATCAGATAACCCTGCATTGTATTTAGTTTCCCTATTTCGCCAAGTTATTCTTCCTGTTAAATGTAATGACCAGACATATGTAAACTGTCGGATGTTTTCTGTTCAATGTAAACCGCGCTGATGTCTAATAGTGCGGTATATAAGAATTGTTAATAAATAAATAAAATCGCTATATCCTTTTTAAGATACGGCAACCAGAATTGCACACAATATTCAAGGTGCGGTCTCACCATGGAACGATATAGAGGCATTATAATATCTTTTGTTTTATTTTCCATTCCTTTCCTTATCATACCTAGCATTCTATTTGCTCTCTTGGCTGCCGCTGCACACTGGGACGAGGGTTTTAACATGGTATCCACAATGACGCCTAAATCTTTCTCCTGGGTGGTGGTTCCTAATGTGGAACCTTGCATCGTGTAACCATAGTTTGGGTTGTTCTTCCCTAGGTGCATAACCTTGCACTTGTCCACATTAAATTTCATCTGCCATTTTGATGCCCAGTCTTCCAATTTATAAAGATCCTCCTGCAATTTTTCACAATCCTCTTGGGTTTTAACAACTTTAAATAGTTTTGTGTCATCTGCAAATTTGATAACCTCACTCGTTATTCCACTTTCCAGGTCATTTATGAATATGTCAAAAAGCAGCGGACCCAGTACAGATCCCTGGGGTACACCACTATTCACCTTTCTCCATTGGGAAAATGGGCCATTTAACCCTACCCTCTGCTTTCTATCTTTTAACCAGTTCCTGATCCACAATAGTACACTGCCTCCTATCCCATGACTCTTTAGTTTTGCCAAAAGTCTCTGATGAGGGACCTTGTCAAAGGCTTTCTGAAAGTCCAGATACACAATATCAACCGACTCACCTTTGTCCACCTGTTTATTCACTCCTTCAAAAAACATAACAGATTAGTAAGACAAGATCTTCCTTGTCTAAAGCCATGTTGACTGTCTCCCATTAGGTTGTGACTATCTACATGCTGAGTAATTTTATTCTTTATGATGGTTTCTACCATTTTTCCCGGTACTGACGTCAGGCTCACCGGTCTGTAGTTTCCCGGATCACCCCTGGAACCCTTTTTAAAAACTGGTGTTACATTGGCGATCCTCCAATCCTCAGGTATTAGAGATGATTTTAATGATAGTTCACAGATTACTGATAGCAGTTCTGCAATCTCATATTTCAGTTCTTTCAACACCCTTGGATGTATACCATCCGACCCAGGTGATTTGCTACTCTTCAGTTTATCTAATAGTTGTAAGACATCTTCCCGATGTATCGATATTTCCTTCAATTCTTCCGCACCTTTAAATACCACTTCAGTCATGGGTAACATCCCTACATTTTCCTCAGTAAAGACCGAAGCAAAGAATTCATTCAGTCTCTCCGCTATCGCCTTGTCGCCTCTTAGTGCTCCTTTAACCCCATTATCATCTAATGGACCAACTGACTCTCTCACAGGTTTTTTGCTACGAATGTACTTGAAAAGGTCTTTATTTCGCGTTTTTGCTTCCGCAGCAAGCTTCTTCTCAAATTCTCTCTTTGCCTGCCTTATCAATGCCTTGCATTTGACTTGCCAGTGCTTGTGCTGTTTCCAGGTTTCGTCGTTTGGCTCTTTTTTCCATTTCCTGAAAGATGCTTTTTTTGGCAACAACAGCCTCTCTGACCTCACCTTTAAACCATGCTGGCAGTTTTTTGGACTTCCTTCCACTTTTCTTAAAGTGTGGAATACAGCTGGTCTGGGCTTCCAAGATAGTATTTTTCAACAACACCCAAGCTTGATGTACTTCTTTAACCTTTGCAACTGCTCCTTTTAGTTTTTTCTTAACTGTTTTCCTCATTTTATCATAGTCTCCCTTTCGAAAGTTAAAAGGTAGTACTGTGGATTTCCTTACTATCTCTCCTCCACTAATTAAATCAAAGGCGATCATGCTATGATCACTATTGCCAAGTGGCCCCAACACCCTTATCTCTTGCACTAGATCTGGTGTTCCACTAAGGACTAGGTCTAATATGGCTTCCCCTCTGGTCGGTTCATGAACCAGCTGCTCCAAGAAGCAGTCATTTATTTCATCTAGGAACTTTATCTCCCTAGCATGTCCTGACTTGACACTGACCCAGTCGATACCGGGGTAATTGAAATCACCCATTATTATTACTGCGCTGTAACGTTTGTTAGCTTCCTTGATTTCTTTGAGCATTTCATCATCCATTTGGTCATTCTGGCCAGGTGCTCGATAGTACACCCCTACTGCCATTGCCTTCCCCCTTTTATATGGAATTTCAATCCATATAGATTCTACAGCAGATTTTGTTTCCTGCAAAACTTTAATCCTTTCTGAGTCAATGCCCTCTCTAACATAGAGCGCAACCCCTCCACCAATTTGATCAGCTCTATCATTACGATATAGTTTGTACCCAGGTATCACAGTGTCCCACTGGTTGTCCTCCTTCCACCATGTCTCTGATATTCCAATCATATCTAACCTTTCATTTAGTGCTATATATTCTAACTCTCCCATCTTATTCTTTAGACTTCTAGCATTTGCATACAAGCATTTTAGAGAATGTATTTTATTCATGTTAATTTGGCTATTGTTAGACATGGGTAAATTGGGATCTTTAAGCTCTGTCTGCTCCATACTTGAGGGCATTTGGGCTACTTTACTCTTTTGTGGAACCTCTCTGCTTTTGGTAGTATCCTTCAAGGATACATTCTTCCGAACCATCCGCTCTTGGGCGACTGTCGGCTTTCCCCTAATATCTAGTTTAAAAGCTGCTCTATCTCCTTTTTAAAGGTTAATGCCAGCAGCCTGGTTCCATCCCGGTTAAGGTGAAGCCCATCCCTTCGGAAGAGCCCCTTCTTTCCCCAGAATGTTCCCCAGTTCCTAACAAATCCAAAACCCTCATCTCTGCACCATTGTCTCATCCACGCATTGAGACTCCGGAGCTCTGCCTGCCTTTTGGGTCCTGCGCATGGAACAGGAAGCATTTTGGAGAATGCTACCCTGGAAGTTCTGGATTTCAACTTCCTACCTAAAAGCCTAAATTTTGCCTCCAGAACCTCCCTAGCACATTTTCCTATGTCATTGGTACCGACATGTACCAAGACAGCAGACTCCTCCCCAGCACTATCTTCGCACCAGGCAGGCATGTTACCAGGCGATCCTCATGTCCACCAGCCACCCAGCTATCTACATGCCTAATGATCGAATCACCAACTATAACGGCTGTCCTAACCCTTCCCTCATGGGGACATGGCCCTGGAGAAACTTCCTTGGTGCGAGAGGGTTTTACATCACCTGGAGGACAGGTCCTAGTTACAGGATCACTTCCTGCCACACCAGGGTGATGCTCTCCTGTCACGTGACCTCTCTCCTCCATGGCAACAGGGGTGCTGCCAGACTGGAGGTGGGACTTCAGGACTATATCCCTGTAGGTCTCGTCTATGTACCTCTCTGTCTTATGTTTTCCAAGTCTGCTACTTTAGCCTCAAGAGAACGGACTTGTTCCCTGAGAGCAAAGAGCTCCTTGCACCTAGTGCACATGTAAGACCCCTCACCAACTGGGAGAAAATCATACATGTGACACTCATTGCAAAAGACTGGAAAGCCCCCATCCCGCTGCTGGACTGCTGTCTGCATCTTAGTTTTAAGTTTGTGTCTAGATCTTTAAGTTCTTACTTACTAGGGGTTGCTATGGGTATTTATACCAATAAAACTGTACCTAATACGTTTAATATACCTTGTTCACCTGAAGCTTAATTAATCTCAGGTCCTTAGTGTATGACTGATTTGGGTAATGAGCTTCACCTGAGAGCACCTCCTGTCTTTTAAGATGTGTAGGTACCTATAAATCTACGATTATCCCAGGGGAGGGAGGGAAATAACACTTATTAAAAGAGGGCTGCTACACAGTACCCTGTCTTGTGCTGCTGAGGTAAGCTAAATTCTGATTTGATTTAAATTATAGCTCTTAGCTGCTGCTAGGCTCTAACTTCTTATGAAATTTAAACTACAAGTTCTCTGCTGGGTTCTAAATTTAACCAGAAAGCTCTCTTCTGTGTGTTAAATTTAAACTAAAAGTACTTTGCTGTTACTTGGCCCTGAGTGACTATTAAATTTAAACTACAAGCTCTCTGCTGGGTATGAAATGTAACTAGAAAGCTCTCCTCTGTGTTTTAAATTCAAACTTTAATTGCTGCTACTAGGCCCTAACTGATCCAACAAAAAACAGTGGGTTCACAGATTAAGTAGCTTTAATACAAATAATTCTTTTTAGAAAATTACCAGAAGTATATACTCACAGTTGCAGATTTCTCTCCAGAAGTAACAGTCCCCCTTTCTAGTCCTTCAAGACAGCTTTGAGCGTAGGGCGTTACTGGTGGGGTGCCGCAGAGACTGACCCTTGCAACAGTTCTTTTTAACGTTTTAGTACGTGTATTGCAGGCGGTCTGTCAAGAAAAGGGATGAGTATGTACTGATATGCAGTGAGGTAGCGCCAGTGCTGTGCTCTTTAAGAAGGCGAAGCAGCACCATTGGCTGGGCAGGAAGCGATGGGGGATCACAAGAGGTGAGGCAGTGCTGGAAATCAGAGTCTGAATGAGGGATCAGTCCCTAAGATTTACTGAGAAGGGCTAGTAGAGGCTGAAAAACGGAATGCCTGAGAGACAGCTTCTGACTGGAGGCCTAAAAGATAAAGGGAGAGGAGGAGCCGGCCATCACTGCTGAACTGAAGACCCGGCTATTCAATACCAGGACCATTGAATATCCAGTTTGGCTGGACAGCAGCAAAGCTAACCAGGCAACGGCGATTCTCAGCTGCTGCTTAGCTAGCTCCTGCAGCAAAGGTTAGGTCAGTCTTTAAGGTACCTAATTTCCTCCACTTAGGAATAACCAGGCAGCTGCTGAACATTGCCGCTGCTGCCCCTGGAACGCCACACTGCTAGCTGGTAACATCGGGGCATTCAGTGGCGGCACCTGGGGATATCCTGGTCTCTGTGATTAACCTGGTAGGATGTTTGTTAACCACATTAATCACTCTGAAAATTGGCCCAAAGATTCTCTAGACAGACCCTTTTGAGGGGAACAGGCTCTATGCTGCTTTCTACTGCTAACTCTCAGCTTCGCTCCTTTGATCTTGTTGCTCCTTTTGCTTGGAATAATCTACTCCTTTCCCTGCATCAAATCCCTTCCCTCACACTCTTCAGGTCTAGGCTCAAGACATACCTCTTTGAGACCGCCTTTAGCTCATAATTCCCATCCTTATGTTTCAGGTCCTTATTGCCCCTTTTGTCCTCCTTTTGTACTACTGTACGTCCATCCTTTTAGATTGTAAGCTCGAAGAACAGGGACTGTCTTCTGTGTCTGTACAGCGCTGCGTACGTTTGATAGAACTTTATAAATGCTAATGAAAAATAATAATAATAGTTGCAGCAGGAGTAAACTTGCTGAGCTGGGCAGGTCAGTGTGTGAGCTGTAAGTGTAGATGTATGGTGGAAGTCTGTAGATGTATGGTGGAAGTTTTGAAGGCACTACTCCCACCTTATCTGATCTTCAGTCTACCAACCCTGTCATCTCTTCTCATCCTAGCCAATCTATCTAAAACCCACTCTCCTAGCCAATCTATCTAAAACCCACTCTCCCCTCTTTCACTGACTCCTCCTCTTTCGATCTGCTGGCCCAGTTCTTCCTTGATAAGATTTCCTCCCTCTGTGCCACCTTTCCTGATTGACCCCACCTCTACCCCCCCCCCCCCCACTCCCATTCTCTTCTTCTCCCCTTCCTTAATGCATGTCTGATCTTCCTTCCACACACTTTCTGCTGCAGAACTCCTCAAACGCCTTGTCTCCACCCGGAAGACTATTTGTCCCTCTGATCCTATTCGCTCCTGGTTATCTGAACCTTCTCTTGCCCTTTTCCCTCCTGCTCTTTCCATTCTAAACAATGGCCTCTCTTCTGGCATTCTCCCATCTCCCTCGAAGAAAGCAGTGACTCTAAAGAAACCCTCCCTCGACCCTTCTTCCCCTGCTCACTATCATCCTGTTTCTAACTTTCTCTTTCTTTCTGAAATTCTCAAGCAAGTAGTCTTCACCCAGCTCATCATTCAACCTGGAGTCCACTCACTCATTACACCCCTGCCAATCCTGTTTCCATCCCAGTCACAGTACCGAAACAGTTCTTCCTTTTCGTCTCTCCGGGCCAGTCCAGGAACATGAGAGTTGTCATCCTTCTCCAGCAGCTGACAGGAATTCTGAAGTTTTGCTGATCAGGTATCTGGCTCCCCCTACTGGTCGAACCTCAGTCTCTTCAGTCCTCAGCAGCTGTAGGGCACTTAAATTTTGCTGGCTCCCGGAGAAACGAAAGAGTTAGATTTAGCTCAATTCCCTTAGTTTTATTTTTATTTTTTCTTTGCTACAGTAGTACTTAAAGGTCTGGATCCCTAGCAGGGCTCTAGAACAGCAAACGTGCATTTATTTATTTTTCCCTTATGTTGGAGTGAGGTTCACTCGCGGAGCAAGGGAGGCAGAGCCTGCCTCAGACAACAGCTCCGGTTTTCCCGGTGAGCAGGCAAGTGGTGCTGGGAGCCCCAGAGACCTTCAGGCCGCCTCCAGATGCAGATCCATTCTGCCGCTAGCAGCGGAACTGGGTGTCTGAAAGTAAGAACCGGCATTCCTTAGCGATTCTTCAGGTACGTTTGAATTGGGATTTGTTCTGCAGAGCACGCTGTTTTCGTCGGTTTTTGTCGGCGGGTGTTGAAGCCAGTAGCGCTGAAGACTGGCAATTTTTATTCCTTTTTTGCGGCGTTTCTACTTCAGTCGGGGTTTTCGGCGTTTTGCTGTTATTCTTCGTTGGTTTGGGCGCTTCTTTCTAGAGACATGAATAGCAGGCCCGAAGCAGGCGTTAATGCAGGGGACATTCAAAGCAGCTTGGGAATGGTGGCCATCTCAGCTGCAGCTCCAGGTTTGGGTTCTCTTCAGGAGAAGCACGCAAAGAAGAAATGCAAATCTAAAAAGCCAGTGCAGGTGAAGGAAGCTCCCCCACAGTCACAGGCTTCAATAAAGAAGGACTTGAAGTCGGTTTTCTCTGCAGAATTTATTTTGGCATTGCATCAAGCTTACTGCTTGAAGTGGCAGCAGGCTCAGGACGAGGGCTCTCCCCCCCTGGTCGGTGATCCCTTGGGAAAACAGTTTTCATTGTCAGACCCGGGGGAAGGGTCATCTAAAATGGCCCTGGGCCCTGGAGGGGGCTCCGATAGCTTCGGGCAGCACCTCTCAGGGCTCCAGGGAATGGAGGAAGGAGAGATCCTGTCAGAGTCCGGTATGGAGTGGCCTCTAGATTTCGAGGATACTGAGCAAGGGGGCAGCGAGGATCCTAATATGTTTCGGGTGTTTAGGAAAGAGGAGCTTGGAGCGCTGATTGTCCAGACTTTGGCAGCTTTAAATCTGACTTTGCCGGTGGCTCAGGAGGAGCCTTTGGAAGACCCTCTTCTGCAAGGTTTAAAGCAGAACAACGGTGTTTTGCTGTCCACAGGGTCATGAAGCGGTTGAATCTTGAGTGGGAATGTCCGGAGGCTACCTTATGGGGAGCTCGGGCTATTGGTCGCTTGTATCCCTTGCCGCAAGAGGAGCAAGATTTGTTAAAAATGCCTAAGGTGGATGCCTTGGTTTCGGCAGTCACTAAGAAAACTACTATCCCTGTGGAGGGCGGTGCGGCGCTGAAAGATTTACAGGATAGAAAGTAGGAGTCCCTGCTGAAGCAGACCTTTGAGTCTTGCGCGCTATCTCTGAAAGCAGCTATCTGTGGTGCGTATGTTTCTCGAGCCTCCATTAGATGGATCCAAAGCAGTACTCTCTCCCGCAAGGAGGAGGAGGAAGGGGCGAAGCTCGAGTCAGCGGCGGCTTACCTAGCAGATGCGTTTTATGATCTCGATAGGATTTCAGCGAAGTCCATGGCGGCTGTTATTGCGGCTAGGCGATTTCTCTGGTTAAGGAATTGGGCGGCAGACGCCTCATCCAAGGCGCGGCTGAGTAAGCTTCCGTATAAGGGCATATTGCTGTTTGGAGCGACCTTAGAGAAGATTGTTAAGGATCTCGGGGACTTTAAAGGCGGGAGGCTTCCAGAGGACAGGCCAAAAACTCAAAAGCCTGGAATGGTGCACAGGGGTCCCGCGCGAGATTTTCGCAAGTTCAGAGAATCACGTTTTGCTCCTTATCAGAGGGCGCACTTTCTGGTCAGAGGGCAGTCCTTTCGGGGCGCTAAAGGATTCGGTAGAGGTTATTTCAGTTCCCAACAGAGTACAAATAAAAAACCGCAATGAAAGGAGGTTGGTCCAGACAGATATCCTGGTGGGGGGACGGCTGTGGAACTTTCTGTCTGGGCCACCATAACGTCCGACCAATGGGTGTTAGAAATTATTCGCGAAGGATACGCGCTAGAGTTCGCTCGTCCATTGGCGGAGGCCTTCATGATGTCTCCATGCGGGTCTGCGGAGAAACAGATGGCGATTTCGGCTACGCTTCAAAGGTTGTTGCACCTTCAAGCGGTAGTTCCGGTTCCTCCAGACCAGTTAGGTTCAGGTCGATACTCCATTTATTTCGTCGTTGCCAAGAAAGAGGGAACGTTTCGGCCTATTTTGGATCTCAAAGGCGTGAATCACTGTTTGAGGGTTCCTCACTTCTGCATGGAGACACTTCGGTCCGTCATACATTCGGTGCAACCGACGGAGGTGCTTACGTCCATAGATCTCTCCGAGGCCTATCTACATATTCCGATCAGGTCCGAGCATCAACAGTTCCTCCGGTTTGCAGTACACATGGGCCATTTTCAATTTCGAGCCTTGCCGTTTGGCTTGGCCACTGCGCCGAGAACCTTCACAAAAGTGATGGTAGTGGTGGCGGCGGCCCTGAGACGGGAAGGTATCCTGGTGCATCCCTACCTTGACGACTGGCTGATTTGAGCGCCGTCCGAGTCGGAGTCACGGTCGGCAACTGCAAGAGTGGTACATCTCCTGGAACAGCTTGGTTGGATTATAAACCAGGCCAAGAGCCAGTTGCAACCGGTGAGGCATCTCCTCTACTTGGGAGCGGTGTTCGATACGGAGTTAGGCACCGTTTTTCTGCTGGAAAGCCGGGTTCAAAAGATTTTGAGGCAAGTGGCAGAGTTCTTGCGTCTCAAAGCTCCAACAGCGTGGCGTTATTTGCAACTCCTAGGGTCTATGGCAGCAACGCTAGATCTCGTGCCATGGGCAAGAGCCCATATGCATTCATTGCAACAAGCGTTGCTGTTGCGGTGGTCTCCGCAGGAGCAGCCTCTCACTCGCAGATTGGCCAGGACGCAGGAAGTGAGCGACAGTCTCCGGTGGTGGTTTGATACGGAACATCTGAGAGCGGGAGTTCCCTTATGGCAACCGGACTGGGTACTCATCACTACGGATGCCAGTCTCTTGGGCTGGGGAGCTCATTGTCAAACCTCCATAGCGCAGGGCTCGTGGCCGCCAGAACTACAGAATGCTTCCATAAATTTTCTGAAACTCAGGGCGGTCTCCCTGGCTCTTCGCGAATTTCTTCATCTCGTGGAGAACAAAGCGGTGAGGGTGTTCTCGGACAATGCAGTGACTACATCAATCGTCAAGGGGGAACAAAGAGTGCAGTCTTGTTGGAGGAGAGTCAGCGGTTGATGGCCTGGGCAGAGGCGCATCTGGTAGCCCTGTCGGCAGCACACGTTGCAGGAAAAGACAATGTGCAGGCCGATTACCTCAGCTGCCATGTGCTCGATCCCGGGGAATGGGAATTGAACGCGGCAGTGTTTCACGACCTGACTCGAAGGTGGGGTCAACCGGTGTTGGACTTGATGACCACCTTCGACAATGCCAAAGCAAGTCAGTTTTTCAGCAGACGCAGAGAGCATATGGCGGAGGGTCTCGACGGCCTAGCGCAGCCGTGGCCGGCCGGGGAGTTGCTTTATGTCTTCCCTCCATGGCCAATGATAGGGAGAGTCATTTGCAGGATAGAAGGTCACGCCGGTCGAGTGATTCTCATTGCCCTGGATTGGCCCAGGAGAGCGTGGTATGCAGATCTAGTTCATCTATTAGTGGCCAAGCCCTGGAGGCTACCCATTCGGGAGAACCTGTTAGTTCAGGGTCCCCTGCTCATGCCAAATGTGGATTGCTTCTCGCTTACGGCTTGGCTCTTGAAAGGGAAAGGTTGAAACGTAGAGGGTATTCGCCTTCGGTTATTAACACCCTTTTGCAGGCCCGCAGGAGTTCAACGTCGTTAGCATATATTCGCGTTTGACGGGTCTTTGAGAACTGGTGTGGGGACAGGAAGCTTCGTCCAGGCGGCGCCTTGGTGCCATCTTTTCTACAGGACGGGCTGGATAAGGGTTTAGCCCTCAGTACTATTAGGGTTCATTTGGCAGCTATATCCTGTTTTCGAGGTTCTGTCAGGGGTCTTCAGTTATCGACTCATCCCGATATTCTTAGGTTCTTCAGGGTGGTGAGGGACATTCTTTCTCCGCTTCGGGCTGTGGTTCCAGCTTGGGATCTGAATCTAGTTCTTGAGGCGTTGGTGCGGCCTCCCTTTGAACCAACAGCGGAGATTTCGCTCTGGGACCTCTTCTGGAAAGTTGC
Source organism: Ichthyophis bannanicus (assembly GCA_033557465.1). Taxonomy (NCBI): domain Eukaryota; kingdom Metazoa; phylum Chordata; class Amphibia; order Gymnophiona; family Ichthyophiidae; genus Ichthyophis; species Ichthyophis bannanicus. The sequence continues at coordinate 530,801,360 of CM066037.1, read as the reverse complement.
CTTCTTGGTAGCCTTGTGTTCGGCAAGGAGGATTTCGGATCTCCAAGCGCTCTCGTGTAAGGCACTGTACATTCAGTTTTCGGCGGAGAAGGTGGTGTTGCGTACGGTTCCTTCTTTTCTCCCTAAGGTGGTGTCGAAGTTTCACATGAATCAGACTATTTCACTTCCGACTTTTCAGAACCAAAAGAATCTTCCTATAGATAAAGTACTTGAGAAATTGGATTTGGTACAATACTCAAGAAATACCTTTAAAAGACTAGGTCGTTTCGTAAGACAGATCGGTTGTTTGTGCTGTTTGGGGGGCCTAAGAAAGGAGAAGCAGCGTCTAAGGCCTCGATTGCTAGATGGATGAAGCAGGCCATAGGGGCGGCGTATCAGGCATGTGGCAGGTTACCTCTGGAAGGGCTCCATGCTCATTCCACTCGGGGCCAGGCGGCGTCCTGGGCCGAGATGGCGTTGATTCCGCCTGCTGATATCTGCCGGGCGGCTACTTGGTCATCGCTTCACACTTTTGAAAAGCATTACCGTTTGGATGTTGAGGGCTAGGACAGATGCAAATGTAGGGGCTTCGGCCATCATAGCGGGCCTGGCAGGTCCCTACCATGGTTAGGTACTGCTTTGGTACTTCCCTCATGTTCCTGGACTGGCCCGGAGAGATGAAAATGAAGAAGAAATTAGACCTTACCTGCTAATTGTCTTTCCTTGAGGACTCTCCGGGCCAGTCCAGGACCCACCCATGGCTTCCTGGTTTTTCGCGGTTAGTGATCGGCCGTCAGTGCGTTCATCGTCCAATCCTCAGTCGGGGTTTTTCCGAGTTGGAGTAACAGAAGAAGATGATGTAAAAAGCAAGCGGTATTTCCACTTCAGGAGCCTTGATCGGAGAGGACGATGGTCTGTGGGGTTTCCTCGTTTTACTTACGGGGATGGTTGCACCACGATAAAAAAAAGAAGAAAACATTTTTTTTCAAGAAAAGGGAGAGAATGAAACGGGAAACAGCTGTTGTCTGCTGGCTACGTTCACTGTTTTCATTGCCTGTTTTAGCATTTTGATTTACTTTCGTTGTCAAGTTCTAGGTTATCTTCATTGACTGCTTGGATAGAAATAGACTGAGGTTCGACCAGTAGGGGGAGCCAGATACCTGATCAGCAAAACTTCAGAATTCAGTCCTAAGCTGCTGGAGAAGGATGACAACCCTCATGTTCCTGGACTGGCCCGGAGAGTCCTCAAGGAAAGACAATTAGCAGGTAAGGTCTAATTTCTTCTTTTATCCCTTCTTAACGAGGTCTGCACTTCCCATGATTCCGCTGTTTCTCTTGATCTTTCTTCCGCATTTGACCTTGTTGATCATGCCATCCTCCTGTTCTGTCTTCATGACCTTGGTCTCCCTGGCACAGTTCTTCACTGGTTCCATTTTTTCTTTCCCACTGATCTTTCTCTGTTACATCTGGCTCCTTGTCCTCCCCCACTGTCCTGCTCCCCTGCGGTGTTCCTCAGGGTTCCGTTCTTGCCCCCCTGCTTTTCAATATCTTCCTATTTTCTTCTCGCCCTCTTGGTGCAACAGTCTAGGATATCAGCCTACAACTACGGAGATGACATCATTCTTCTCCTCCAAAGCAATCTACTCACCCAGTTTGTCTCCACTCAACTCCTGTCTTGCTAAGATCTCTGACTGGATGGCTTCAAACTACCTTCAACTGAATCCTGGGAGAACGTTTGCCATTTGGCTCACTGGTGGTGATCCCGGTCCTTCCCTTTCGTCACTGCTCTGTGATTCCCACATCTCCCTCATCCCCTCCCTTCGCTCCCTGAGGGAGGGGGGGTGTTTTGGATTCTTCCCTTTCTTTTCAATGACACCTCTCTGTCCTGATCCACTGCTTTTTTCATTCTCTCTGCCAAATCCGCATTGCTCACCCTTTTCTTTCTGTCACCTTCCTGACCACCTTATTTCTTACCCTTGTAATGTTACGTCTGGACTATTGTAGCCTTGTTCTTGCTGGTCTTCCTGTTGCATTGTGTACAACTTACACTGAACATTGCTGTCAGGATCCTCTCGCACGCCTCACGTTTCGACCATGTCACTCCCCTACTCATCACATCGCTGGGTCCCTATCCAGCACCATATTCAATTTAAACTCCTCATTATGGTTCACAAGTCATCCACAGCAGGTCTTGTCTGTATCTTCATGACATCCCCACACCATGTACTATGTTCAGTCCATGCAAACCGCCTTCATTTGCCTCCTGCTTCCTGTCGCTCTGCAGTGTTCTGCCCCCTGCCCTATGCCTTCAGCATCTCGTCCCAGATTTAAAACACTCCTTTTCCAGAAAGCATTTGATCTCCCACCCCAGACCCTCTGCTACCCCTCTCCTTTCTCTGTCTTGCTCTCGAGTGAAGGCTTTCCTTTCCTATTAGTATTAATGGAGTTTCGATGCCTTTTCCTTTCTTTTTCTGCCTTTCTTAGCATTGGTTTTTGTTCTACGCTGCCCTGATGCGCTTGTTAAGGGCGGTTAATGAAATAAGAATAAACATAAACTTGCACATAGGGAAATGAAGCCAGAGCAGCCCGCCAGCGATGAAAAGGAAGCAGCGCTCAGAGTCCAGAGTGTTTGCAGGCCGCTGTGTGCCATTGAGAGGGATAAATCATGAGTGTGCAGTGCCTCAGCAGTAAGGTGGTGGCTGTATGAGTACTAAGGGGGGTATTCAGCGGCCGTGGTTAGCGCTTGTACAATGGCTAACCGTCACCATTCCCGGTCCATATCCAGCCACCGGCACTGAATCTCCGTTAGCACCACAGCGATATTCAGCTGCTGCCTGGTTAGTAAAAGCAGTGAAAGTTAGATGAGCTGTTTGGGTGCCTGTCTTCCACTGCTTTGGGATAGCCGGCTAGCGGCTGAATATCCCTGGGCACCGCCCCTGGAATCCCCTGAGGCTAGCCAGCTAGTTTCGGGGTATTTAGTGGCAGCGTCGGGGGATATTCGGTGCCACGAACTGCTCTGCTGCTTCTGGGATCAAACTGGGCCGTGTAAGTCTATTGCCCTTCCCCTGACATGTCTCCGCCACACCCCCATGCTTACTAGAACGTCTCTGTATTGGAGATGTCTGTGAACAGTATTTGTGGAATGGTTACAGAGATGTGAACGTGATTTCAACGTCCACATGCAGACATCCAAACCATGATTAAACCTTTTAGAATGACCCTCGTATTGTTTTTGGGAAATTCTGCACCAAACATAAAAGAAGTTTGAGGTTTATGATTAAAATTTGAGCCTTTGATGGGCAATGAGCTGGACATTTCGGGCTCGATATTCAAAGGGCATTTAGACAGTTTACAGCCTAGTAAACCATATAAATGACTTAGATGGGGGTATTCAATGGCACATATCCCCATCTATGTCCCCTATGGGCCCCGATGCTATTTGGCTAGCATCGGGGGCGGGTGGAGCAGAGGCGGGGGCATGAGATAACTGGGCAGTAGCGATATTGCTTGCTGCCCGGTTAGTACTCTGCAAGGAAAACTCTGCCTATCTTTACGGCGCAGGCGCTAACCAGGCAGATACAATATTGCTGCTGCCGCCTGGTTAGCTTTGGTGGCTTCCGGGTTGTGCAGTGATGCCCGGATATGACCTGGCATGAAATATCTGGGTTTAGGGGTCGGTGGGCAGGGCTATGCGCCGATGTGGTGCATAGCCTGCCCAGAAGAATATGGGGCCCTTGATATTTTAGTTGTTTATGATACTTCTCTGAAATCAATGGTATTTGTATGAATTGTCTTTTGTGCTGCTTTTTGCACGTGAATATTTGAAGACACCTAGGGCTATGTTTACTAAACCAGGCTAACAGTTAACCTGGGCTATCTGCAACTAGGTCCCATTGAATAACATGGGACCTAGTTGCAGATAGCACGGTTTAACCGTTAGCCCGGTTTAGTAAACATACCCCATAGACGCCTTTTATTTTTGCTATAGAAAGGTGAATAATAACATGAATGATTTGCAGAGAGGATTAGCTGTTTTAATCTGGAATAACAAAAATGACAGAGGCAGGTGGCATCTTATAAACTACCAGTTCCTGTTCGGTAATCCAGTTTAGTCCTCCAACATCGGGTAGTGCCCCTCCTCCTGCAGCCTGGAGACTGGACCAATCAAGTCTTCTGTAGTATATATGCAGACGGAGCTCCCAGAAGCCCCCAGTGTGTGTCCAGTCTCCTTGCAGCTTGCAGACTTCTGTGCCCTTTCTGGGCACACTAAGTGACACTTGAAGGAGCAACACTAGTTATTTAGTTCTTTTGGGGTTTTATTTTGGGTCCTTTATTTACCATTTCTTTGCTAGGTAGCTGTATCTTTAAAAAAGAAAAAAAGAGCATTGCCACAGGGGACATCCTGGGGGAAGACAGACCTGCATTGGGCTCCTGCCTGGGAATATCTGAAGCCTGGGTTGAGCTCTCCCCAGGACTGTTCGGGGAAGAGCCATACCTGCTACAGCATTGCCTGTCACTTGGAGGAGTTGGCTGAGTTCCTTGCTGTTCCCTGAGCTGGTAGGAATTTTCCTTGCTTTATCTTTTCAGCTCTGTTATTTTTTGCATTGTCAGAGGCTCTGTCGGCTCCCCTGGCTTCCGAATTGCACTTTTTCCTGATTTTTTTCGCTTGCCCTGTATTAGAGGGTCGTTTTCTTTCTTTTCCATATTATTTGGTTACCTTTGTATTTTCGCGCCTTTTTTTATTGTGGGTGAAAAAGTGCGGCGGCCATTTTGGATTTCTAAAGTGTGCTTTTTAAGGGCACTTTTTAACACTTGTGCACGGATTCCCCTGGCATTTTTGGGGTTTCTTTTGCTGGCGATTTTGCTCAGGGCACCCCTAGGATTCTGGGGAGTATTTTGTTTTCTGTAAAAAAAAAAAAAAAAAGTTTTAATTTTAAAGCTGTACTGATTTGAATATGGTTAGTCCCTTTGCTGTGGGCTCCCTGTTCCTGTTTCCTTCTTTCCCCCTGGAAGCAGGTTGCCTTAGCATGGCTGCCAAACCTCAAGGTGGGATTTGTGGGTCCCGCAGAGGTACAATGACTGACTCTGGCATCTGTAAGAGCTGTGCTGCAGTTTATTCAGCACTAGAATGTCTTCTCCCTCTGCTGTTTGCAGCTCTGTGGTAACTCGATTGATTTTTCTTGATTTTTCAGCGATTTTAGGCATTTCTCTCATGCCTGCAACCCTCCCACCTTCTTCTTTGACTTTTTAAGTTAATTCCTTAGCTTTTGGGGGTTTTAATTCACTCTTTTGGTGTTTTATTTTTGCTGGTGGCCATTTTGAATAGCTAATGAGCCTCGGTTTTTGGCGGGAAGCCAGATTACGTCTCTGCTGGCTTCTAAAAGCTATATTGTTGTTTCAGTTTTTTTCTTCTTTCCACAACACTTGCTAGAGGTCAGTTGTGCAGAGGTTACTTTTTTCTCTGCCTCTGTATGAACATAATGGATAAAAAGTACAGAAGGCATGGATAGAGAACAGTATGCAATTCAGAGCCACAGTACAAGGCTGAGTCACTGATGAAGGGTGCAGGGCTCATGGCTTCTATTCCCCACTGTGCCCAACAAAGAAGGCTGGCTGAGGCATTACCTATTATGGGGAATATTGTTAAATGCCTGTTCCTGCGGGACGCAGTTATTTCTTTTTAGTTCTCCCTGTGCCTTATTCAGGTTTACGCTGCATAGGCTGTCAGAAGAAACACAGGGACCTCAGGCATCAGCTCTGCTCTTCCCCCCGCATCTTGCTTCCCCTGAGGAACTTGGGAACTCCGGAGCTTGGCTTCGGGGGAGCTCTCCATTGGCTTTACGCTGCACTGAGTCTTTACCACGAGAGTTTGAATACCTCCAGGAAGTTCAGGTATCATTTTCTGTAAGAAAACTGTGCGTACTCTGTTTTTGTTTTTTCTTCCTTGCCTCAGCTGCTCTGGGATGCTTTCAGCTGTATCCGGACCGGCTGCCCCTGAGTTGGAAGTGCCTACTTTGACTTTTTAGTCCACAAACTGCAGCCGGGTTACTTTGTACGTCCTACTGATTATTGTACCTGTCTTATTCAATATACCATTTGGTTGAGGTTTTAAGTCAGTGTTTTGGATCCTTACTGTTTTGGGCTCGGCCTAATTAAGCATGCTCACTGTAATTTTCCTATGGCTGGATTGAGCTTCTACATCCCTCCCCAGAAACACCTTTCAGCCCCTACCATGGAGGTCTGAATGGCTGCGGAGGGATCCCACTCTAATTTCCCTACTTTCAGTCACTGTAATTGCCTTACCCTGACCTTGAAAGTTTCTCTATGCCAGCACAGTGAATGACTGACAGTTCCCTTCTCAGTTCTGCGAATACCTGACAGTTTTTCGGTGCCAGCGGCTGTTTTGCTTTTCTCTTCAGTGTTTCTTTTTAGAGGCAACAGCTCTAAACAGCAGTTTCCACACACTTAATCATGCTGTGGAGGCACGTGCAGTTTCAAAATCCTTTTCTTAAACAGTCTTGGGTTTCCCTGAGCCTTCCTTGCTTTTTGTTTTAAATGCAAAAAAAAAATAAAATAAAAAATAAATAAATAAATAAATGAAACCCCACACAAGAAGAGGAAAGGTGGTTTAAGTCTCTACAATGCTTTTTTCTATGGCTGTATTATATGTGAAATGTAATCAGCCGAAGGGTACATTAATAGCTTGCTTGTGTTACACCTGCACGCTGCATCCCGGAGGCTTTCCCCATACCCACTGCGTTGCTAGCTGGGTCCCCCAGCACCTTATCTCCCCCCTCCTCAGAGCCCCTGCTGCAGGATCTTCCACAGCCGCTGCAGACCACATTACACATTCCCATCCGGCCGTCTGATCAACGGTTTCTCCACTTCGCTCTTCCGTGGGGCCACTTCCAATTTCCGGCCATGCCGTTTGGTCTCGCCACGGCCCCCCGCACCTTCACAAACGTGATGGTAGTGGTCGCGGAGGCCTTGTGCACAGAGGGCATCCTGGTCCATCCGTATCTCGACGACTGGTGGATTCGGGCAAAGTCCAGTCGGGAGTGTGTGCACGTCACGAGCAGGGTGGTGGCTCTGCTGCGGTCCCTCGGCTGGGTGGTGAAAGAATGCAAGAGTTGTCTGTGCCCGACTCAGGATCTCGAGTATCTGGGAGTGAGCCTCGACACAGCACGGGGCTTGGTGTGCCTGCCGGAGCGCCGCATTCGGTCTCTTGTCCGACTCTTCAGGGGGATGCCCGCTCCGTCTGCATGGTGATAGCTACAGTTCCTCGGTACGATGGCAGCGACCTTGGAGGTGGTGCCCTGGGCGCGATTCCACATGCGCCCGGCTGCAGAGTGCCCTGCTGCGCCGTTGGTCCAACCAATTCGACTCGTTGAACAGGAGATTGACTTGCCCAAGGGCGGTTCGCCGATCACTCCGGTGGTGGCTCTCCTCCGAGAACCTGGCACGGGGGATTCCCTGGAGCCTCCACTTTGGGTTCCGTTCACAATGGATGCCAGCTTAACCGGCTGGGGGGCTCACTGCGAGACCCGCTTCGCTCAAGGGGAATGGTCTCCCCTGGAGACTTCTTGGTCGATCAACCTCCTCGAATGGCGGGCGGTACGGCTAGCCCTCTTGGCCTCAAAGCCCTAGTTCTCGACCGGCCGGTGCGAGTCCTTTCGGACATTGCGTCCACCGTAGCTTACATCAATCGCCAAGGGGGCATCGGCAGCATGGCCCTGGAATCAGAAGCGATGGCCTTGGTCAATTGGGTGCAGTCTCGTCTTCCGGCCATCTCGGCAGCGCCTATTGCAGGCGCAGACAATGTTCAGGCCGATTTTCTCTGCAGAGTGCGGGTGGACCCGGGAGAGTGGGAGCTAAACCCACAAGTTTACGCGCAAATAGTTCGTCGGGGGGGGGGCCGCCCTTCATGGATCTCATGGCGACATTTCAATCGGCCGAGACAGGACGCTTCTTCAGCAGGCAAAGGGAGCGTATGTCCGAGGGGCTCGACGCTCTCATTCAGCCGTGGCCAACGTCCGGCCTTCTTTATGTCTTTCCTCCGTGGGTTCTGATTGGCCGGGTCGTTCAGCGCATCGAGGGCCATCGGGGTCGAGTGTTACTGGTGGACCCGGACTGGCCTGGGTGGCCCTGGTATGCCGATCTGGTCCGGCTGAGCGACGGCATTCCTTGGCTCCTATCCACGCTGCCGAATCTTCTTTTTCGGGGACCCTTGCGGATGCCCCAAGTGGGTCAATTCTCGCATACGGTTTGGCCAGGGAGAGGGCTCGGCTGAAAAAGAAGGGTTACTCCCCCCGCGGTGATTTCTACCCTACTGCGGGCGGGGAAAACGTCCACTTCTCTTACTTACGTTCGGATTTGGGGGATCTTTGAAGACTGGTGCTCCCGGCGTGGAGTCCGGGCGGCGACGGTTTTCGTTTCCGTCGTTTTAAGTTTCTTCAGGTTGCTTTTGATAAGGGCCTTGCGGCTAGTTCTCTGAAAGTCCGGTTGGCGGCTATCTCTTGTTATCGATGCAAAGTTTTAGGCCGTCTCTACGGTTCTTATCCGGACGTACGTCGTCTTCTTACGACTGTTTTTCATTTGCGGCCCTCCCGCAGGATTTTCGTTCCTCCGGGGGACTTGAATCTAGTGATGCGGGCCCTGGTTCGTGAACCTTTTGAACCCCTGAGTAGGGCGTTTCTGAAAGATTTTACGCTGAAGACGGTTTTTCTTGTAGCCATCGGTTCGGCACGGCGTATTTCAGATCTACATGCGTTGTCCTGCCGAGAACCTTTTTTGTCTTTTACCCCGGTCCCTTCCTTTTTGCCGAAGGTGGTTTCCCCTATTCATGTGAATCAGGCAGTGTTTCTTCCAGTTCTTTCTTCCCACTCTGTCGGGTCGGCGGACAAAGGTCTTCACCGTCTCGATGTGGGTCGTGCACCTCGTCGTTCTTTGAAGGCTACCGAATCTTTCGGAAGACTGACCGGTTATTCGTGCTCTTCGGTGGTGCACGTAAAGGGGAAGCGGCGGCTAAGGCCTCCGTTGCAAGATGGCTCAAGGAAGCGTTCGCGTCTGCGTATCTGTTGCAGCAGCGGTCTGTTCCGGAGGGGCTACTGGATCATTCCACTAGGGCTCGGGCTACCGCTTGGGCGGAGTATAGCCTAGTTCCGCCAGCAGATATCTGTAAGGCGGCCACCTGGTCGTCTCTGCATGCTTTCAGTACACACTATCGTTTAGATGTGTCAGCGGCTCGGGATTCCTCTTTTGTTCGGCGGTTCTGCGCGCCGGATGGCAAGGTCCCGCCCGGTCTTAACTGCTCTGTTACATCCCGATGTTGGAGGACTAAACTGGATTACCGAACAGGAAATGGAAATTACACTAACCTGGTAATTGTAGTTCCTGGAGGGTCCAGTTTAGTCCTCCTTCCCTCCCGACTATCTGTTATAAAAATGCGGCGCGCTTTCCGAACGGTGGATCATAAGACGGTTCCTCTTGCCGTTCGAACCTTTTTTGCAGCCGCGTTTTTGGCTATGGCTCTTCCTTTCTCAGGTGTTCAGTCAGCTCCTGAGATTTCTGATACGGAGCTGTATTTTGATTTCTGGGGCGTTGGTTCCAGTGCAATACAATGTTCTGACTTCCTCGTTTGGAGAGAAAGTTGGATATTTTTGTGGGGGGGAAACAAATTGTTTTTTAATTATGTCATTTTCATTATGTCATTTTGTATATTAATCTAATGTGTTGCTTCGTTAAGTATGCTTTGTTACTAGTACACTGGGGGCTTCTGGGAGCTCCGTCTGCATATATACTACAGAAGACTTGATTGGTCCAGGCTGCAGGAGGAGGGGCACTACCCGATGTTGGAGGACTAAACTGGACCCTCCAGGAACTACAATTACCAGGTTAGTGTAATTTCCATTTTATTGGTGCCATTTTTGTGTTACGTAGCTGTTTCTTGAATCAATATCATACCTTGTATTGCCACTTTCTTAAACATATAGGAATGTTAATTTTAAAACAAGCCTTTGTTTATTGCACATTGTCTGGTGCTTGTATGTAGGGAACTTGTTTCACCGCATATATTCCCGCCTGCGTGCAGCAAGATATTTATATTTATTCTCTTACATCTTAGCCCCTCTTCTCAACCTTCAGGAGCACCATAGACTATGTGGGATCCCTCCTCCCCTCCCCTCCTCAAGTTTTTTTTTCTCTGCCCTTCCCCTTACTTCCAAGCCTTCTGGGTTTCTGCTCTTTCTTCCTATTCTCCAGCTAATTAATGCTTCCTGATTAATTCCAGAGATGAGTAAGGTTTTGAATGTGATATTGTAATGTGCAGTTTCTGTCCTGATTACCTGCACTAATTATCTTCATTACATCTGTAGAAGATTGCTGGCTGTTAATGGCTTGCCTTGTTCCTTTCTTAACTGTTGTAAAGCATAAAATTGTTAGGGTTTTGTTACATACGAGGTGCTCTCAGAACATAAGATCTGCCATACTGGATAAAATCAAAGGTCCATCAGGCCCAATATCTTGTTTCCGCAGTGTCCAATCCAAGTCACAAGTACCTGGCAGGTTCCCAGTAAGGTAGACAGATTTCCTGCTGTTTATCCCAGGGGTAAGCAGTGGATTTCCCTGGTCCTCTTTAATAATAGTTTATGGACTTTTCCTCCAGGAACTTGTCCAAACCTTTTTTAAACCCAGCTACAGTAACGGCTTTTACTACATCCTCCAGCAATGAATTCAAGAGTTTGATTACACTTTGAGTGAAAAATACTTTTCTGATTAGTCTTAAATGTGCTGTTATGTTATGACAAAAAGAGAGGTGTCAGTGATTTAACCCTTACCTGTTCAAGGTAGTGTTCAGCAACTGCCCCAAAACATACAACCCTCATACTTCTTCCTCCAGCATTTTCAGCCCCTTTGTGATGACAGAACAGTCCCTCATAGGATTGGCAGAGCTAATTCCTGGGGTCCTGTGTGGCTGGTATAACAGGAATAGTCTATGGGGCATTCTGGTGTAGTTCATACCTCACTAGACTTCCAAAAAGAATTTATAGCTCTTTTGAGAAGGCTTATTGGCTAGCACACAGTGGTATGGGAATATCATAAGAAATGAATGACTAGTTTCAACTTCCAGTAACATTATCCTGGAGAATGGCCACCTCAGCTGCTAGCACTGGAGAAAATGCAAAGCCCCCTAAAAAAGAGCTTTATCCCACAGCGACAGACATTTCTTGGTGTGCTAGAAGGCACAGAGCAGCAGATGGTGTCCAAATAGAAAAGTGCAGCTAGCCACTCTGGCACACCTGCAAGGGGGGTGGGCAAGTGGCAGCGAAGAGCGCTCAGAGCTCGGCCTTCCATGTGCTAACAGGTATGTCGGAATCACACAAGGAGGAGACGACTGTGGTTGTGCCCAGTGCAGAGGACAGTAGATTCACCAAGGTGGATATGCTGCAATGGATGGCGGTGTTAAAAAGGGAAATTTCATCTGTGAAAATGAAAGAAGCGGGAAAAGAAATACATATTGAACTCAGTGAGCTGGTTTGTGCTTGGAAATTATGGAGCAAAGGCTAGAGGAATATGCAGAATCCCTCAGAACATCTGACAAAACAGCGCATGAGATGAGAGCTCAGAACTTTGACCTCTGGAATAAAGTAGAAGGCTTAGAAAATTGCACTGGAAGGAACAATGTACACATCGGAGGTCAGTGACTCTATTAAAGTCACGGAGGCAGCACAGAAGCTGTTTGTGGCCCTGGAGTGAAGACTGATAAAAGTCAGAGGGCCTTGTCTTGAGGTTTCTCATCCATCCTGGAGACATTCTTACTTGCTTTATCACTTCGCCAACAAGAAACATAGAAACATGATGACAGAAAAAGACCACATGGCCTATCTAGTCTGTCCTTCCATAACAACTACAACAGTCCCCTTTTTACCTTTAGAGATCCTCTGTGTTTGTCCCATGCTTTTTTGAATTCAGTTACTGTTCTCATCTCTACCACCTCCACTGGGAGACTATTCCACGGATCCACTACTCTTTCCGTAAAGAAATATTTCCGCATATCACTCCTGAATCTATCTCCCTTTACCCTCATCCCATGTCCCCTCGTAGCAGAACTTGCTTTCAATTGAAAGAGGCTCTCTCCCTGAACATTTATGCCACGGAGGTATTTAAACATCTCAATCATATCATCTCTATCCCGCCTTTCCTCTAAGGTGTACATATTAAGATCCTGCAGTCTGTCCTCATATGCTTTATAATGAAGACCACTAATCATTTTAGTAGCCACCCTCTGCACCGACTCCATCCTGTTCACATCCTTCTGAAGGTGCGGTCTCCAGAATTGCACACTATACTCCAAATGAGGTCGCACCAAAGACTTATACAGAGGCATTATCACCTCCTTATTTCTGCTAGCCATTCCTCTCCATATGCACCCAAGCATCCTTCTAGCTTTTGCTGTCGCCTTTTCTACCTGTTTAGCTACTTTAAGATCATCAGACACAACCACGCCTAGGTCCCGCTCTTCTTTAGTGGACAAAAGTACTTCACCCCCTATACTATATTGCTCCTTTGGATTGCTGCAGTCCAAATGCATGACCTTACATTTTTTAACATTAAATCCCAGCTGCCAAATTCTAGACCATTCTTCAAGCTTAGCTAGATCCCTCCTCATGTTATCTACCCCTTCCTGGGTGTCTACTCTATTGAAGATTTTGGTATCATCCGCAAAGAGGCAAACCTTACCTGAAAGCCCTTCCGCTATATCACTAACAAAGATGTTAAAAAGAATCGGACCAAGGACAGATCCCTGGGGCACACCACTGGTAACATCCTTCTCCTCGGAGTGACCTCCATTTACTTGTACTCCTTGTCGTCTCCCACCCAACCGATTTCTAACCCAAGCAGTAACTTTAGGGTCCATCCCTAGGGTGCTCAGTTTGTTTATAAGTCGCCTGTGAGGAACAGTGTCAAAGGCTTTACTGAAATCTAAATACACCACATCTAGGGCTCTCCCTCGGTCCAACTCCCTGGTCACCCAGTCAAAGAAACGTTTCTTGGCGAAGGCGTTGGGAGAAATTATGTGGAACAATGTGGAAGGGGAGGTGTTCCAGGATTTGTCTTTGATTACTCTACAGTGTAGGAGGAAATTTAGGGAAGGGTTATGCTGTTGTTGGGGGATGGGCTATAAAGATCATTTCTGGGTTTACTCGCTCGCTTATTTAGGGAGATGCAGCAGTTGGGGTTTAAAGTGTTGGGAAGGGATGAATATGTGAAGCTTTGGAGAATATGAGGGGAATTTCCAGGGGGAATAAAGAGATGTAATGGGGCCTGGGCTGAAAGGGGGTGGGGGTATGTGGAAGAATGAAAGTGTGAGATGAGAGTAATATGGAAGAGGTGAATGAGGCCAGTGGGTAATAGTGGAGATAGTGGGGGGTGTATGTGAGAGGTGGTTCAGTGAGGAAGGACCTCTTGGGGGGCTAAGTAAGGGAGGGAAGTGGGAAGGGTTGTGGGTGGTGTTGACAGGGTGAAGTGGGGCTAATTAAGCAAGATGGGGGATGTGGTGGGGGAAAGAAAGGATTTAAATGAAACAGGAAGATGAGAAATTCTTTTGGGCTATGGTTGGGTAACAGGAGAATATGTTGTGGGGAAGGAATGGGTAAGATGAAAATCCTAAGTATTAATGTGAAGGGACTTAACTCTCATATGTAGCGACAGTGAACATTTAAAGAGTTACGGAGATTGTAGGTCGACATTGGATTTATATAAGGAACACACGATGCTCCGGGAATGGTGATTTCACCAAGTATAATATTGACCAAGAGACCAAGGTTTGATTCCCACTAGCACTCTTTGTGGCCTTGGGCAAGTCACTTAACCCTCCATTGCCTCAGAAGAAAGGCCTGGCAATCTACTTCCTGTCACACTGCCAAGAAAACCCAGCAGCCGATGGGTCACAAGGAGTTAGGCCTGACTTGATGGCACACATTGCATAGCAGTACAGTAACCCCATTCACACATGATATCAGTTAGTAAATAGATTATTGAAAATATTGTATTTACATAGTATATATGATGGCAGATAAAGACCAGTATGATCCATCTAGCCTGCCCAGCATGGCGGCAAGAGCAGGTGCACCTACCGCTCCATGCAGCTCACCCCTCCCCATGCCTTTGTTTAGGGGTGTACCCACCACTCTGTGTAGGTCACCCCTTATTTATTGAAATAGTTAGTTATGTTTATTTTGATTTTATCCTGTTGCTGTAAAGGGATCTACAGTGTCTGTCCCATGCCAGTTTGAATTCCATCACTGTCTTTGCCCCCACCACTTCCATCGGGAGGGCATTCCAACCATCCACCACCCTTTCAGTGAAAAAGTATTTCCTGACACTGTCTTTCAATTTACCCCCTTGCAGCTTCATGTTATGCCCTCTAGTTTTACAGCTTCCCCGTCTTTGGAAGAGGTTTCTTTGTTCATTATTTCTCTTTAAGTATTTAAAGGTCTGAATCATATCTCCCCTGTCCCTCCTCTCCTCCAGATTGTACATACTGTATTTAGGTCTTCAAGTCTCTTCTCATACATCTCCTGATACAGACCCCAAATCATTTTGGTCGCCTTCCTCTGAACAGCTTCCATTCTTTTTACATCCTTTGCGAGATACGGTCTCCAAAACTGAACACAGTATTTCAAGTGAGGCCTCACCAGCAACTTGTACAGTGGCATTAGTACCTCTTCCTTTCTGCTGGTAATTCCTCTTTGTATGCAACCCAGCATCCTTCTGACTTTTGCCACCGCCTTGTCGCACTGTTTCACCACCTTGAGATCCTCAGAGACAATCACTCCAAAATCCTTCTCCTGGTCCGTGCACACCAACCTCTCGCCCCCTATCGCATACAATTCCCTTGGATTTCTGCTTCCCAAGTGCATGACACTGAACTTCTTCACATTAAATCTTAACTGCCAAGCATTAGACCATTCTTCCAGCTTTTGTAGATCTTTCCTCATGTTCTCCACTCCGTCAGGGGAGTCCACTCTTGCAAATTTTTGTGTCATCTGCAAAAAGACAGACTTTTCCATTCAGTCCTTCCACAATATCGCTCACAAATACATTGAACAATACCAGCCCCAGGACCGAACCCTGGGGCATCCCGCTAATCACCTTCCTTTCACCTGAGTGGGTTCCGTTTAACCGTCACCTTCAGTCATCTGTCAGTCAGCCAATTTCTGATCCAGTTTACAATCCAGATTACAAACTAATTTGGAAATGCCTGATGTGAAATATTTGTTGGCTGTGTCTTGGAGAAAGTCTTTAAGCTGCAGAGGGATACTGAGGAAAAGTTAGGCGCAAAGTTGATACAAATAGGGTAAGTTTCAAAAGCATTTCTAGCGCTTTACCTGTGGAAATAGGTTTTTATGACATTGTGCCCATGATAGGCAATAAGCAGCTATGCTACAGTCTGTTTGCGCATAAGTTTATCTGGACTAAGCAAAGCTTTTTCCAAGGGCAGGGCTGAGGAGGGCTTTGTACTTACACACATATGTATGTAAATTAGCCAGGAAAAGTTGTACATCCAAGAGCAGAGGTAAGTTTGTGCATGTAGTTTACCTGGGGTACAGAATGCATGTATTTTTGCTTTTAAAATCCAGCTAAGTCCACACCAAGAAAACTATCTGCATACGTTATATATAGGCACATGGTTACAAAGAAAGTAGTGCAGAGGGTCAGGGCTGGCCCAAGGGAATATGATGATCTAGGCAAGCACCCTTTGCCCCAGCTCAAGAGTGCACCCTCTCTGTACTCCAGCATCTCCCCTTCTCTTTTCTTCCTCTCTCCACCCCCTCCCCAAGGTGGCCTGATCACCCCTTCCTTCCCCCTACCCCCTGTGTTCATCATCTACAGTATCATCCCCCCCCCCCCTGCATCTCTCCTTCTACTCTTGCTGCTGCCCCACCTCTACTGAGCAGAAGTAAGAGCAACGTGTGGACGGGCCCTTGAGCACTGTGCACCTCATGGTTTGCCGGGTCACTGTCAGAAGAGGCAAGACTCAGCAGCCTGGAGCAGGTGTAATGCTGCTGCACTCTTCTTACTTTCGCTGAATTGACTCTGCTGGCAATAGGGCAGCGGCGAGAATGGCAGGACACTCGAACGCCTGCAGCTGTGCTTCTGTCTTGCAGCCCAGTACCTTGTTGCTGCCCCCCCCTCAAAGGTTTTCCACCCTAGGCAGATGCCTAGCCTTCCTAGTGGCTGCAATTCTGCTCACTATATCTTAAAAAGGATATAGTAGAATTAGAAAAGGTACAGAGAAGAGCCACCAAAATGGTAAAGGTAAATGGTAAATGCCACAAGCATTCAAAACATAATCAATCACTCGCACAAGGCATCATGCCGGATGCCCTCAAACTCACATCCATCCGTCCCATCCTTAAAAATAATACATTAGATCCAAAAGACCCAAGCTCATACAGGCCTATAGCCAGTATACCTTTCATTGCTAAGGTAGTAGAAAAAGTCATCCAACTCCAACTACAAGACTATATTGACCTCCATGCACCCTAGACTCCCACCAATTCGGGTTCCGCCCCTTCCACGGTGTAGAAACCTTGCTAATAACACTGATGGATAACCTCATTAGAGGAAAAGACAACAACAAACAAGGTTTCATCCTCCTGTTCATAGATAACATCAACCATAACACACTAATTGAAAGGCTGGCAAACATAGGAATAGGAAGTACTGTCCTTAAAAGGTTTATGTCATATATATCACACCGTTTACTACGTGTCCAACTAGACCAAAACACCTCAGAAACATTCTCCCAAGGACAGGGAAGTCTACAAGGCTCGGCCCTCCTTTTTAATCTATACCTACAGCACATCACGAACATATTTTAAAAATTCAAAATTAACTATTACATTTATGCCGATGACATCATGCTCGCTATCCCCATAAACACTAGCAACCCCTCTTACCGCAATCTATCTGAATGTATCAAAGAGGCCGAATCCTGGCTGAAAACCAACTCCCTCAGCATTAACCTAAAAAAAACAAAAACGGAAGCTATGTTTGTATCAAGAAAACATAATGCAATCCATCCAAAAACCATCATAATCAACAACACCACTATCCCTGTTAAACAAGAAGTAAAATATCTAGGGAAAATACTACATCATACACTCAGTATGCTCCCACACATAAAGCAAACAGTAAAAACTGTATTTTTTAAACTAAAAACCGTACAGCATCTAAGACCCATCCTCGACACCCATGATTTTAGGTCCGTAGTCAACTCATTAATTACCCCCCACTTCGACTATTGTAATAGTCTACTGATTGGCCTACCGCTAAAAAACACAAATATACTCCAAAGAGCCCAGAACATCTCTGCCAGGGTGATAGCAAAAGCACGTCTAGCCGACCACATAACCCCCATTCTACATGAACTACACTGGCTCCCTATAAATAGCCGGATAAAATATAAAATACTCTTAAATCCATTCAAACTCCTCAATGACATCTCCCCCTCACACCTAACCACCCTCCTACACTTCGCACCAGAATCCAGAACACGCAGACAAAATACAAGTCACTCACTTGTCATACCCAAAACCATCTATAGGACAAAGAAAACTACAAGCTCCAGAGCCTTTTCATTTGCTGCCCCTACCCTCTGGAATGAACTTCCACTGACCCTCCACATGACAAAAGACCTCCAACTATTCAGAAAAGGACTCAAAACACACCTCTTCACTGAACATTTTGAAAACCCAACTGAAATCCCTCACCTACGAACTACCTCTCAACAATCACAAAACCAATCTACTAACCTCCCTAACCCACAACCTATTAACCCCCCTCACCCCTTACCTAATCCCCCCTCTAAGCCTCGCTCCACCCTTTCCAAACAGAAAGCTAAGGAGAGACTGACTCCTGTATATATGTAAATACAAAGTTAAGTTGACCCACAAGTTGTTTGTACAATATGTTCCTTGTAAATAGTTAATACCACTGTTCCATGTAAAAGTTATTCAGCTGTTAACTGTAAACCACCCTTGATCTCTAGAAGGGGCGGTATAGAAGAAATGTATAAATAAAGGGGATGGAAGGATACCCCTATGAAGAGAGGCTAAGAAGGTTAGGGCTCTTCAACCTGGAAAAGAGACGCCTGAGGGGAGATATGATAGAAGTCTATAAATTAATGAATGGAGTGGAACGGGTAAATGTAGATTGATTGTTTACATCATCAGAATATAGAAGGACTAGGGGACGTGCAATGAAGCTACAACGTAACCCATTTAAGACTAATAAGAGAAAATATTTTTTCACTCAACATGTAATCAAACTCTGGAATTTGTTACCGGAGGATGTAGTAAAAGCTGTTAGTGTAGCCGGGTTTAAAAAAGGATTGGAGAAGTTCCTGGAGGAAAAGTCCATAAACTATTATTAACGAGGACCAGAGAAATCCACTTCTTACCCCAGGCTAAGCATTGTGGAACCTGTGTACCTTTTTGGGAACCTGACATGTACGCATGATTTGGATCGGCCACTGTTGGAAATAGGATACTGGGCTTGATGGACCTTGGTCTGACCCAGTATGGCATATCTTATACTAAACAGATAAACAGAAACAGATAAAACCCTAGAAAAATTAATCAGCTGCAAGTTCCTTTGCCAAAAAGTATTATCTATCTGCTTCTGCATAGTCAAGTTGTCTTCCATCAGAATTTTTTGACTTAAATTTCATGACTCTTAGTTATCTTCTACTACTCTTATCTATCTTAATCAGATCTCATTTAAGTTGTTTGCTCGCCAGACTGAGTACTCTGATGTGATAAAGCTTGAAGTTGTGTGAAGAGAGAAAGCTCCATGTATTTACAGCTTCAGGTTGCTTCACTATTAATTGAGCATCATTAGGACACAAAGGAAGAAGCGTCACCCACATATGCCTGGTTTGTGTTCCAATCTAGCAGCCTTCGCCTGTCCACCATAGATCCTATAGCTCAGTGGTTCTCAGCCGGTCAGGTTTCCAGGATATCCACATGAATATGCATGAGACAGATTTGCATACACTCCATTCCATGCAAATCTCTCTCTGTTCTATGAGAGAAGATATAGCTATCTTTACAGGGAAGCAAGTTTGGATTAGAGGAATAGAAAGCATGAGTTGAATAAACCTGAAAGAGACAGAGATGTCCGTCCCTTTCAGTGTTTCAAACAGTGAGTGAAATTTTAAATCTGGCAACCAATGTTAGGAATCATTTGGAAAGGAATGGAGAAGTGAGAATATCATAATGTCTCTGTATGGATGCTGCTATTGCACCTTGAGTACTAGGTACAGTTCTAGGACCCTGCCAGGTACTTGTGACCTGGACTGGTCAGTGTTGGAAACAGAATATTGGGCACGACAGACCTTTTGGTCTGACCCAGTATGGCAAATTGGATATAGCTCATGCCTTCCTCAGTGTTCAAAGCTAGTTACATTTAACATCTATATTTGCTCTTTAAGTAATTTGCTGTAGTTGAGTATTGCCTGTATGCTTTTTTCCTTTTTCGTAAAGATATTTACTCTGCTCTGGGGACTTTTTCTGACTGCATAATCCAGGAATGGAGCTGGTTGTGGACCCACAAGCTCAAACTGAATATTGCCAAAACCAAACTTTTGTAACATAGTATAAGATGGCAAATAAAGACCGGTATGGTCCATCTAGTCTGCCCACTGCAGGTCACCTCCCTCTATTTGTTGAAATATAGAAGATAGCTATGTTTACTTTGATTTTATCCTCTTGCTATAAAGGGATCCAATGTGTCTGTCCCATGCCATTTTGAATTCCATCATTATATTTGCCCCCACCACCTCCACTGGGAGGGCATTTCAAGCATCCGCCACCCTTTCAGTGAAAAAGTATCCTGGGGGGGGGGGATATGATAGAAGTCTATAAAATCCTAAGTGGGTAAAATGGCTGAATAGTGAGTAGCTGTTTACCCCTTTGAACAGTAGTAAGACTAGGGGCCATGCCAGTAAATGAACAGCTAGCACAAAGAAATCAGACAAACTATTTGTTTCTTTAACAGACAATTAAGCTGTGGAATTTATTGCCAGAGGAAGTGGTCAAGGCATCTAACACACTGGTTTTACAAATGGTCAGAGGAAAGGTCTATAAACAGCTACCAGGAAGCTGCCAAAACATGATCTATTTGTTGACATTTTGTTGGTACTTCCTTATGCCCAAGATTAGTCACTGTCAGAGAACTGGATGCTCTGCATAGTATATCATATGTTTTTATGTTCTTTCGTATTTTCTGAAATGACTTGGAAGTCCAGTAAGGTGTATGTGATGCAAGGGAACCGGCCACTGTTACCTCTAAGCTGTGCGCGCACACACCTCGCCGAGCGAGCGCACATACTTTACAACAGAGCGCACAAAAATTACGGCTCTGATTCTGATAGAAAACAACACAGATGTCTTAAAATGTAAAAGTTATGATTGTAATTACTAGAAATTTCCCGCTTCATTTAGTAATTGTCTATTTTCATTTAATTTGATTAAAATCAATGTGGTGTACATACTGTATTCTGACGTGTAGTCAAATTTTAAAGTATATAACTCAGAGTGTCATTATGTGGCGCACAAAAATTTAACCTTCCTTCAAAAGCTGCGCACAGCTGATATTTTATGCGCACACAGCCTACAGAAAATTAGAGGGAACATTGGAACCGGCTGCCCTGTTTCTGTACTTCAGGAAGCATTGGGCACTTTGCTGCCTTTACATGGCTCTGAGGGTCCACCAACCTCAGTGGGCTGGATACAATACAAAGGGGAGGAATGGGGAAAGGAAGGTATATTGAAGAGGCCAGTTAGAGCAGGAAGGGATAGATTTTGAATTGTACTGGACAATAGTGAGACAAATGGGAAAGGTCATGTAGGGTGAAAGGAGACCTTCAGGGTAGGATCCTAGTCCTGCATTTTCTTATCTTGCCAGCATAATTCCCCCTTTCCCTTTTTCTTTAGTTCAGTAGGTATTCAGGTTTTTGTAAAGCTGTAATTCGTTTTAGCATGGGGGGTTCCTGAGCCAGTCAACAGAGCGCATGCTCTAGGGAGTGCTGTTGGTACTGTAAAGATGGCAGCGTTGGAAAAGGGCATCATGAGTGAAGGATATTTACTGTACACCCCTGTGGGTCCCATCTGGAGGCAGGAAAGGGGAGGAACCCTTGACAACAGTAAGACGTCCCATAGGGATGGGGAATTGGTCATTCATGCTTGGTTCATGTGTGGCAGGCTATCTCTTCAGATCTGGAGAAAGGGCTAGAAATGCAGAGGGAGAGAAAAACCACCAGGAAAGAAGAGGACAAGTTGTTTTGGGTTCTTGGATTTTAACAAATAAAGCTGCTGTGTATTTAATCCCAAAATCCCAAGCATCATTCCTGGGGAAAAGTAGTGTGATTGCCATTTAAAGTGACCAACCATCTCGTATTATATGGGACAGTCCCGTATTTTAAGGATTTGTCCCTGGAAACATATTACTTTGGTCAGGATGCCTAAATGTCCCCTATTTTAAAAAAACATGTCCCGCTCCTCCACATTTGTACCACCGGACTTCTCCACGCCAGCTGAAACTTTCAAAGGGAAACTCTATATCAGACTATTTGCATCAGAAACGTATACATATGTATGCACTCTGTTGTATTTCAGTCACACACACACGCGCATGCATTCATCCATCTCTCCGCCCCCCAAATCAGGTACACACATGCACTAGCACTTTTCAGATTGATTCTGACTCTATCTACTGATGCTGTGCTGCTTCTGCATACCGGAAATACCCTTTAACCTCACGTGCGCCAGCGGGCTCCATGAAAACACATCTGCTGGAGTGAAGGAAAATGCCGCTCTTCACTCCAGCAGCTGTGCAGAGGTGAACCGGGGCCTCGGGCCTCCCCAGCTCCCTCTAAAGTCGGTCAGACAGATGCAGAACTCTTCAGGGGGGGGGGGCAGGTCTAGAACTGGATATGGGCTGATTGGGAGGGCTTGGATTGGAAATGGGATGATGGGGGAGCTAGGACAGGACTGGAAAGGGCTGATGGGGAGCTTGGACTGGAAATGGGCTGATTGGGGGGCTTGGACTGGAAATGGGATGATGGGGGAGCTAGGACAGGACTGGAAATGGGCTGATGGGGAAGCTAGGACAGGACTGGAATGGGCTGATGGGGAGCTTGGACTGGAAATGGGCTGATGGGGAAGCTAGGATAGGACTGGATATGGGCTGATGGGGAGCTTGGACTGGAAATGGGCTGATTGGGGGGCTTGGACTGGAAATGGGCTGATTGGGGGCTTGGGACTGGAAATGGGCTGATGGGGAAGCTAGGATAGGACTGGAAATGGGCTGATGCGGGGGTGGGGAGATGGGAGAAGAGGACTACAAAGGAGCAGATACTGGGTGGGACTGGAACTAGATGGGAGCTGATGTTGGGGGAGGACTAGAAGGGAATGGGGCTGGGGGAGTGAGGATGGAGAGGGGAAAAGATATTTTGTGTGGGATGGAAGAAAAATCTATGATTGGCTGGGTATTGGGAGAGTAAGTGGGGATTGAGGCTAGAGGGATGAAAAAGGAATAAAGAAAGAAATGGAGGAAAGAGCAAAAGGGTAAAGATCAGTATGTTGGAGGCTGATGTAGAGAGAGAGAATGGGAAAAACTAGAAGAGAGAAGAAAGGACAAATGGACAGCAGACAATGGATAGTTAGCCGAAGACACAAAGAAAACAGAAGAAAGCGACTGGGGCAGTTAAAATTGAAAAATAAAATGCACAAACAAAAAGGTAGAAAAGTACTATTTTATTTTGAATTTATTAACTGGAATATGTCAGCTCTGGGAAATGTGCATCGCTAAGGTCTTTGCGTTTTGTTTAGTACAAGAGGAAATTAATTTATAGTTTTATTTCTCCAGTGTTGTTGTTCTTTCTGAGTTTGGCTTTTGGGATTCCCAGTTTAATTTTTGTCTTCGTATTTCTAAATTGTGATCCATTGTTCTTTGTTTGGTGTTGGTCTATGCTCCGATGGTGTAACCAAGTTGAAGTATTCTGTTTATGTAGTTTATATTTGACAGTGACACTTGTTCTCTTTCCCCAGTAAAAGATGTATTGGTATTCTCTGAGATGTATTGGTTTAATAGTTGCAGTGTTGCCTTTTGATAAGTAGGGTTTGGTGCTTTTTGAGTCCTGGTAGTACTATTATGATACAGCGGGTTTGCTATGGGTTCTAAATGAGCAGGGTTTATAGTACTTTCTGGCAGTTGGCACTGGAGTATAGTAATGTAGAAATCTGGTAATCTTTATAGATCCTCACTGCCCATGCAAATGGTATTGAGACACGCATTAAGAGGCATGTTTATAAGTTAATGCACATTCACAAATGTTAATGTGCGCTAAGTGCAGCAACACCCATATATTTCTATTGGTGCAGTGGCAGTTAACTCATATTAATGTTAAGTAAACATGCCCCTAAGTCATTGCTTGGAAAAAAGAGATGCTTGTGAAGGACTCATTTGAAAGCCACCTAAAATTTTAGATGGCAATATATACATTTTAAAATAAAATAAATTAAATGTATGCAAATGAGATCCCACAATGAGTCTCCGCACATGGCCCCACAGCACCCTTGGGCTGCCCTCAGGGACTGGATAAAAGCAGCGGCGTTTGGAGTAGTTTTGAAGAGGGTTCCTGTGGTGTTTTGCTGCAAATAGAGGCCCAGTGTGGTGTTTGGGTGCAGGAGTGCACTGGACTTGAGACTGCCCCATTCCTGATGCCATCTGGGAGTGCCCTTGGAGACTGGATAAAAATAGCGGTGTTCCCCTGCAGGTGCAGATGTGAGTCTGCAGACATGCGCCGAAGGGACCCTTGGTGCTCCTTCTGTGCATTTTGATGGACTCTGAGGACTTTGGTCAAAGGAACGGTACTTTTGTGTTATCATTGTGCCTAAGGGCAAGTGCAAGAACAAAGGAAGAGGCGCTAAAACAGAGGGACCAGAAAAGATCCAGGGTCCAATGGACAGACATTTTGCTACTATGAAGACTGAGCCCTGGCCAGTGGAGGGTACCGGCTCCTCCCTACCTTCTGGAGCTAGATCACCACCACCCCAACCTCGTGCACAGTCCACGCCTCTACTGGAGGCCATCACAGACTCCTCCAGCTATTCTGAGAGAGGCAGTTTGACCCCTAGTGGGGTGCAGGATTGTCCCTCCCCGCTAGTTATTCCTAAACCCCTTGTTCTCTCAGCCAGAGGTCTGTGGATGCCGTCGCCCTTGTGGACATATGGAAGGTGATTTGTTACAGGGCACTAGGGAACAGATCTTTGCTTTTTTGCAGGATACAGTTGAGGCATCTGCGAAGGATTCAATCTCATGTGATAAACTGTCTGCTCAAGTGTGTCTACTTCTTATATTAGAGATTTTACTCTTCTGCACTAGCAACTGAAGCTCCTTCTCGCAACTTAGCGCTTTTTAAATTTCCAAAGACTCACTATTTCTAATCCGGAACAAGTTGTGATTACAAATTGTTGCTATGTTTCCTTTCAATGGTGGGAGAGCCTGCCTGAAGTTGCCCGGGGTGCAGAGGACGTCATGGAGTATTTTGCACATTTCAATTAAAAAAAGAATGGGCGCAATGTTCAAGAGGAATTTACACAATTTACAGCCCGGTAAACCATGTAAATGTCTTATATGGGGATATTCAACGGCATTTACATGGTTAATGCCATGGAATTTCCCCATCTAAGACCCCTCTGCACCAGTTAGTGTTGGAGGTGTTCCAGAGTAGAGCAGAAGCAGGGGGTGGCGCTAACTGTGCAGCAGTGATATTGGCTGCTGCCCGATTAGCGATCAGCGCCTTAAAGATAGGCGAGGAAAACCCTTGCTTATCTTTAAGGTGCGGATCACTAACCAGGCAGCAGCCAATATCACTGCTGCACAGTTAGCTTCAGCAGCGATCACCGGATGCTCAATACTGTCACCACGGCATTGAATATCCGGTTTGGAGATCGGCAAGGAGGCACTTAGCCCTTCAAAGGTCCAGGCAAATGAATATCGAGGCCAATAGTTGTTTACAAGACCCGGCCTAGAGTCAGTAATAAATGATACTGATGAGTCCTCTTGTCTTAAGTCATTTATTTCTGAAAAAAAGTTCAAGGATGGAATAAAACAGACACCACGGTTGACAAAAAATGGAAGGAGGTGTTTGGACACCTCAAAAGTAATGAGGTACCATATAAAAATTTATGCAAACTGTTGAATTGGTTTTTATGTTTGGCAGGTTCCAATGCTCCAACTGAAAGGTGCTTTTCAAACACGAGCAAAGTGTGGTCTACAGAAAAAACCCAACTGCATGTAGAGACTCTCAAATGTCTAATGATTGTAAAGTACAATTTTGAATTAAGTTGCCCAGAGGTTTTTAATTATCTTAGTGGAAATGTTGCTATTTTGAAGAAAATTCACTTTGAAGAGAAGTACAATAAGTAGGCCTGATTTGCACATTTGTAAGTAAAGTTATAAACCTAGCCTATTGATTAAAATTTAGGCTTTAAATTAAAATTGCAATCATAAACATATTTTTTTATTTTCCTTAACTTTGAATCCCCCGGCTTGATTGAGTGTCCCATATTTGAACTTAGAAAAGATGGTCAGGTTACTGTAATGGTAGTTAAATAAAAAGGAAAATAAAGTGATACCTTTTACTGGACTAACTTGATCCATTTTTGGACTAGCTTTTGAATGTTGAAACCTTCGGGGGGATAGTCAAAGTGATTGACACAGTTGGCCGTGTTAATCACACTGACCATGATATTCAGAGGTGTTTATTTACTAGCAATGCTTATATACTGCTTTTCACCAGGTCAAAGTGGTGTTCATTCAGGTACTGTATATATGATATATTTCCCTCACAGGCGACTTATAAACAAACTGAGCACCCTAGGGATGGACCCTAAAGTTACTGCTTGGGTTAGAAATTGGTTGGGTGGGAGGCGACAAAGAATACAGGTAAATGGAGGTCACTCCGAGGAGAAGGATGTTACCAGTGGTGTGCCCCAGGGATCTGTCCTTGGTCCGATTCTTTTTAACATCTTTGTTAGTGATATAGCAGAAGGGCTGTCGGGTAAGGTTTGCCTCTTTGCGGATGATACCAAAGTCTGCAATAGAGTAGACGCCCAGGAAGGTGTAGATAACATGAGGAGGGATCTAGCTAAGCTTGAAGAATGGTCTAGAATTTGGCAGCTGGGATTTAATGTTAAAAAATGTAAGGTCATGCATTTGGGCTGCAGCAATCCAAGGGAGCAATATAGTATAGGGGGTGAAGCACTTTTGTCCACTAAAGAAGAGCGGGACCTAGGCGTGGTTGTGTCTGATGATCTTAAAGTAGCTAAACAGGTAGAAAAGGCAACAGCAAAAGCTAGAAGGATGCTTGGGTGCATATGGAGAGGAATGGCTAGCAGAAAAAAGGAGGTGATAATGCCTCTGTATAAGTCTTTGGTGCGACCTCATTTGGATTATAGTGTGCAATTCTGGAGACCGCACCTTCAAAAGGATGTGAACAGGATGGAGTCGGTGCAGAGGGTGGCTACTAAAATGATTAGTGGTCTTCATTATAAAGTATATGAGGACAGACTTAAGGATCTTAATATGCACACCTTAGAGGAAAGGCGGGATAGATGTGATATGATTGAGATGTTTAAATACCTCTGTGGCATAAATGTTCAGGGAGAGAGCCTCTTTCAATTGAAAGCAAGTTCTGCTACGAGGGAACATGGGATGAGGGTGAAGGGAGATAGATTCAGGAGTGATATACGGAAATATTTCTTTACGGAAAGAGTAGTGGATCCATGGAATAGTCTCCCAGTGGAGGTGGTAGAGATGAGAACAGTAACTGAATTCAAAAAAGCATGGGACAAACACAGAGGATCTCTAAAGGTAAAAAGGGGACTGTTGTAGTTGTTGATATGGAAGGACAGACTAGATAGGCCATGTGGTCTTTTTCTGTTGTCATGTTTCTATGTTTCCCTTGTCCCTGAAGGGCTCACAATCTATATTTTTGTACCTGAGGCAACGGAGGATTAAGTGGCTTGCCCAAGGCCACAGGGAGCACTTGTGGGACTGGAAACGACAGTCTCTCCAGCCTGAGGTTGCTGTTCTCCAGTGGGATTCAAACCCCTGACCATCTGGCCCAAGGTGTTAGCATAATTAGTGTCACTGAATATCTGTGAGTGGCAACACGGCACAGGCTGATGCTAGGGGCGTTGCAGAGGGTGGCACCTGGCAATAACCTGGTGGTGCTGTTGATCCACTGCTCAATGCCCGATGATCACAAAGGGTGGCCTAACTTGTGCCACCAAGGCTAAATATCGCTGCTGACCCCAGCATTGAATATCTAGGTTTAGTTCTCCAGGACCAAGCAGGAAGTCAGTCCTCACATATGGGTGACGTCGGCGCCGACGGAGCCCTCGCGGAGCAATTTTCCCCAGCTTTCAAAGAAAGCCTTTGGGAATTGCAGCGCGCATGCGCGGTCTCCTTCCCGCCCAAGGGTGCCATCTTAGCCAGTCTTCTTTTTTCCGCGGAGCCCTACAGACGTACCCGTCGTGTCCCCGCTGAAAAAGTTGATTTTAGTGATTTATTTCTATTTTTTTCTTCGGTTCGACGCCGGTCTTTTTCCTGCCCGGACTCGCGACGCCGTTGCGAGTCCTTCTTCTATTTTTCGGTTTTTCTGATTTTTGGTCAGTTTCGGTTTTCGGTTTTTCGCTGGCAGCCCGGTCCTTTGACCTTGCAGGGGCCCTTTTTCCCCCGATGGCTGCCAGTGGTTTCAAGCGGTGTGTTCAGTGTGACAGAAATATGTCACTCACTGACACACATGATAATTGCCTCCGCTGCCTCGGCCCGGATCACGAAGAACTGATCTGTGGGGCCTGCAACAAAATGTCCTCCAAAGCATTAAGGAGTCGGCGGCACCAGCGGGAACGAATCTTCGCTGACCCCGGCCGTACCCGGACCTCGTCGGAGGCCTCGGCATCCAGAGGTTCCAGCTCTGACCATCGCCGAAGTTCCTCCGACAGGGGTTCTCCCTCCGGGGACCATCGACGGAAGGTAAAACCCGCGAGGGCGGCGTCGGTGGACGCTCCTGGCTCCGCGAGGGCCAGGTCGCATAGCCCCGATAGCCGTCCCGGGTCTTTGGAGAAGGAGCACCTCCCGAAGCGACCTCGTCTGGAGTCGGAGTTGCCTGCTCGGGTAAGTCCTGTAGTCCTCCTGGACTCGCCTCAGAGGGGCCCGACGCCGTCGGGGCCCGAGTCGGGGGCTGCTGGGTCACCTGAGGTCAGACTCAGGTTGACGGCCTTGGAGAGCAGACTATCTGCCTTCATGGACCAGCAGCGGGCACTGATCGCTAGCCTCGCTGGCGCCGCTGCCCCGACCGCTGGGACGTCGATGTCTAAGTCGACCCCGGAGACCGAGCCGATCCTCGAGTCCATGCGAACTCGAGTCGATCCTCGGTCGAGGTCACCCTCGGCATCCCGTTCGGGACCGAGGTCATCGACGCCGACTCCCTCGGTGTCGGGGCAGCCGACGCCTCCGCCTGCCCGAGCCGACCCCACTGATTCCTCCTCGGAGTCGGCCTGGGAGTCTGAAGAGGAAGAGTCACCTGATTCGTTTCGGACTCGGTGTGTCCCCTCGGACTCACCTGAGTCCGAACCTCGGAAACAGTCCCCTCCGGAGGATGCCCGGTTCTCGGACTTCGTCAGGGATATGGCCAAGGCTTTGGCCTTCCCGGCGGATCCCGAGGAGGAGCCTCGAGCCGAAGAGCTCGACGCCCTTCAGTATGACTCTCCCGCCAGGGAACACTTTACTGTACCGGTTCCTCCCATGCTGGAACGACTACTCTTCCGCATGTGGGAGAGTCCGGCATCGTCGCCGGTATTAAGCAAGCGGGTCGATTCCATCTATCGAGTCCGCAAGAGTCCTGGCTTCCAAAAAGCACAGCTACCGCACCATTCCATGGTAGTGGAATCGGCCATGCATAGGCTTAAGAGCCAGAAGATGCACTCCTCGGTGCCTCCTGGCAGGGAGGCCCGTAACCTGGATGGCCTCGGTAAGAAGTGTTTCCAGGGCTCTATGCTTGCTTGTCGGGTCCAGACCTACCAGCTCTACATGGGCATGTACCTCAGAGACCTGGCTAAAGAGGTAGCCGGATTCTCCGCTGGGCTGTCCGAGGAACCTTTGCGGAGGTTCCTAGCCTTGACAACTGGTATTCGGGAATGCTCCAAATTCATGTCCCGAGCAGCCTATGATAGCTTTGAAGCATCGGCTCGAGTGGCCGCAGCCGGCATCGGTGCCCGCCGACAGGCTTGGCTTCAGTCGTCTGACCTTGAACCCTGGGTGCAGGACAAGTTGGTCGATGTCCCCTGCCGAGGTGAGAACCTCTTTGGCAAGCCCATGGCTGAAAAGGCTGCACAAATCGAGACGGAGACTCTCACCAGAACTAGACTTTCTAGGAAGACCTCCGCCCCTTCCCAGAAAAAGAAGGGCTCGGGAAAGAAGTCCTTTTACCCGAGAAAGGCGGCTGCCTATAAACACTACCCTCAATATCAGGCCTCCGCAGCTCCCCAACAGGGTCAGCAGGCCAAGGGACGGGGTAACGGGTCCCGTAGGCAGCCAGCCCCCAAGCCTGCACCACCAGCCCCTGCTCAGCAGGGTGGGGTTTTTTGACTTCATCAGCATAGCCTCTCCCCCTCAGCTGGTTCCTCCCAGCACCGGAGGCCGGCTGGTTCACTTCGCCCACAGGTGGTCCAACATCACTTCCGATGCCTGGGTGCTTCAAGTCGTAAGAGAAGGCTATCTTCTCCACTTCCACCAGGTCCCTCCCTCCTATTTCCCGGGAGAACCTCCACGACTTCCTCTGCACAGAGACTTACTCCTTCAGGAGTTAGCAAGTCTTCTTCAGGAGCAGGCGGTGGAACCGGTGCCCCACCACCTGAGAGGTCAAGGTTTTTATTCCAGGTATTTCCTGATACCATAAAGAACAGGAGGCCTCAGACCCATCCTGGACTTGCGCAACCTCAACAAATTTCTCGTGAGGGAGAAGTTCAAGATGCTTACCCTTGGAATCCTTCTGCCCTACCTCCAGCAGGGAGATTGGCTATGCTCCTTGGATCTAAAAGATGCCTACACGCACATCCTCATCCACCCAAGCCACCGCCAATACCTAAGGTTTGTGGTGGCAGGAAATCATTACCAGTACAGAGTACTACCCTTTGGCCTATCCTCCGCACCACGAGTCTTCACAAAATGTCTCGCGGTGGTGGCGGCTTATCTCCGGCTTCACGGCCTCTATGTCTTTCCGTACCTAGACGACTGGCTCATCAGAGCATCGTCCTCTCCGGAAGTCACAAAAGCCACGCACCGCACTGTGACTCTTCTGCAGTACTTGGACTTTGTCATAAACTTCGCAAAGTCCACTTTGCTCCCCTCACAGGATCTCGAATTCATCGGCGCAAGACTGCACACTCCTCAGGCACGAGCTTTCCTGCCTCTCGACAGGGCTCAACGGCTCATGGACCTAGCCGGCCGTTTTCGCAGCCAGTCCCTGGTCTCAGCCAGGCGCTTCCTGAGACTACTCGGCCATATGGCTTCCACCGTCCACGTGACCCCCAATGCCCGCCTGAATATGCGGCCTGCTCAATGGTGCCTTCGCAAGCAGTGGCAACAAGCCACGGGCGGCCTAGCCGACTTAGTGCGCGTCTCCGGACCGCTGGCCTCTTCTCTGCAGTGGTGGCTTCATCGGCCGAACCTGGTGCTCGGAATGCCTTTTCAGTCACCTCAGCCGGCTCAAGTGCTGACGACCGATGCTTCTCTCCTAGGATGGGGAGCTCACTGCCAGGGGGCATGTACTCAAGGTCTCTGGACCATGTGGGAGTCTGCGCAGCAGATCAACTTCCTGGAGCTCAGAGCAATCCGTCTAGCTCTCAAGGCTTTCTCCCACCTGACTTCTCACCAATCCGTCCTTGTCCAGACGGACAATCAAGTTGCCATGTTCTACGTGAACAAACGGGGAGGCACGGGCTCCTTCCTTCTCTGTCGAGAAGCACAGAGACTATGCTCTTGGGCTGTCAGCCACGGCATTCTTCTCAAGGCAGTTTATCTCCCAGGCCAAGAAAATTGCCTGGCGGACAAACTCAGCAGGATCCTCCAGCCGCACGAGTGGCGCCTGGATCCCTTGGTAGTTCAGAAACTTTTTCTGAAGTGGGGACTCCCCACGATGGATCTCTTTGCCAGTCCTCTCAACCGGCAACTTCCTCGCTTCTGCTCTCGGCAGCCGCATCCCCTTCGAGTAGCAGCGGATGCTTTTCTGCTCTCATGGTCGAGAAGCCTTCTGTATGCCTTTCCTCCCATACCGCTAGTCTCTCGAACTCTATTCAAGGTTCTCCGAGACAAAGCTTCCATGATCCTGATAGCTCCTCGCTGGCCCAGACAGCCGTGGTTTCCACTCCTGCTGCAATTAGCGGTAGAGGATCCGTTCCCTCTGGGGTTTCAACCAGATCTCCTAACACAGGATCAGGGGTCCCTGCTACACCCCAACCTCAGATCTCTACATCTGATGGCCTGGCTGCTGAAAGGGTAGTCCTTGCTCCCCTTCTACTGCCGGCAGAGGTGGAAGAGGTCGTCCTAGCTTCTCGGCGACCTTCTACCCGCAAATGCTACGCCTTTAAATGGCGTCGCTTTTCCGCTTGGTGTGCCCAACAGTCTCAGGATCCCTTCTCCTGCTCGGTGTCGGTGATCTTGCAGTACTTGCTCTACCTCTCTAATCTGGGACTTAAGTCCAACTCCGTCAAAGTTCACCTCAGTGCTCTTTCAGCACATCATGTGCCGTTGGACGGCAGACCTCTTTCCAGCGACCCTCTCGTAGCGAGGTTTCTCCGAGGTCTCCTTCTACTTAAACCACCTCTGCGCCCGCCAGCACCTGACTGGGATCTGAATGTGGTTTTACAGCGGATCACCTGTCCGCCTTTTGAACCTATGGCTACCTGTTCTCTCCGTTTTCTTTCTTGGAAAACTTTATTCCTGATAGCCCTCACTTCCGCTAGACGCGTAAGTGAATTGCAGGCCCTCGTGTCTGATCCCCCTTACACTCGGTTCTACAAAAATAGGGTAGTCCTACGGACTCACCCAAAATTTCTTCCAAAAGTGGTCTCCCCTTTTCACATCAATCAGGAGGTGATACTTCCGACCTTCTTTTCCAGGCCACACTCCAGCCGAGCTGAAATGGTCCTGCATACCCTGGACTGTAGAAGGGCATTGAACTTCTACCTTGACCGTACGCGGGAGCACCGTAAAGCTGCTCAGCTTTTTGTGTCTTTTGACCCCAATAAATTGGGGCTCCCGGTCTCCAAGCGTACTCTGTCCATCTGGGTTGCTGACTGCATCGCTTGGGCTTATGGGGCAGCCGGACTCTCGTTAGAAAGTCGAGTCACGGCTCATTGTGTTCGGGCGAAGGCTACGTCAGTGGCTTACCTCCGCTCTGTTCCGTTGGCAGACATCTGCCGGGCCGCTACTTGGTCTTCGAGCCAGACTTTTGCGGTCCATTACTGCCTCGAGAGGGAGTCCCGCAGGGACAGTGCTTTCGGACAGGCAGTCCTCCGAAATCTCTTCGAGGTTTGAGCAACTCCTACCCTCCATCCCAGATGGGGGCTACCGGTGGGTAATAATTCAGTGAAGATTCCTTCCTTCTGTGCCGCTGAGCTAGAGGGAGCTCATTTTTGTGCTTAGGGTCTCCGGTAGCCTTAAGCTTGGGAGTCCCATATGTGAGGACTGACTTCCTGCTTGGTCCTGGAGAAAGCGTAGTTACTCACCTGTAACAGGTGTTCTCCAGGAGCAGCAGGAATCAGTCCTCACAACCCTCCCTCCTCCCCTTGGAGTTGCAATCATCTGCTTAAGTTTTTTTGCAAATTTTTATGCTGTCTTTTAGCTATGTCATCAGACTGGCTAAGATGGCACCCTTGGGCGGGAAGGAGACCGCGCATGCGCGCTGCAATTCCCAAAGGCTTTCTTTGAAAGCTGGGGAAAATTGCTCCGCGAGGGCTCCGTCGGCGCCGACGTCACCCATATGTGAGGACTGATTCCTGCTGCTCCTGGAGAACACCTGTTACAGGTGAGTAACTACGCTGTTTCAGTGGTGACGACTAGCCGCCAAAACCGCGTTAGCTGCCACTGCTGAATAAGCCTCCAATCCCCACCTTAACACAGGACACTACAATAATATATAAGTGAATCACAAAAGCAGCCCATTGACCATCTCAAGGGTGGATGTGGGAGAAACGGTCTAGTCTGATTGGTCCCATTAAACAAAAGTGTCATCTTAATTTCAAAAGCTTTAAGTTCTTGGAATGATTTCAACCTTCCTCTTAGGACTCTCAACAAAAAATCATTGATGCTGTGCTGTGTTGTGTTGTGAGAAGAGCGTCCAACAACAGAGGCGACCGCTCGGTCTGCTGTGTGCCATGTGTGAATTGTGTCTTGTCCGCCTCTCCACTGTAGCACCCCTTCTCACAACTTGCACATCAAATACTATAAAACACATGTGTACCATCCCCTTATGGTCAATGTTTTTTCCCAAGTGGGTAACTGTGGAGTCCTCTGATATGTGTGGGCAGAATTCACAGGGAATCAAGGGCCAGATCAATAGAAACATGATGACAGAAAAAGACCACATAGCCTATCTAGTCTGTCCTTCCATATCAACCACTACAACGGTCCCCTTTTTTTCCTTTAGAGATCCTCTGTGTTTGTCCCATGCTTTTTTGAATTCAGTTACTGTCCTCATCTCTACCACCTCCACTGGGAGACTATTCCACAGTTCCACCACTCTTTCCGTAAAGAAATATTTCCGCATATCACTCCTGAATCTATCTCCCTTCACCCTCATCCCATGTCCCCTCGTAGCAGAGCTTGCTTTCAATCGAAAGAGGCTCTCCTCTGCATTTATGCCATGGAGGTATATAAACGTCTCGATCATATCATCTCTATCCCGCCTTTACTCTAAGGTGTACATATTAAGATCCTTAAGTCTGTCCTCATATGCTTTATAATGAAGACCTCTAACCATTTTAGTAGCCACCCTCTGCACTGACTCCAGCCTGTTTATATCCTTTTGAAGGTGCGGTCTCCAGATTTGCACACTATACTCCAAATGAGGTTGCACCAAAGACTTATTTAGAGACACTATCATCTCCTTTCTTCTGCTGGCCATTCCTCTCCCTATGCACCCAAGCATCCTTCTGGCTTTTGCATTGCCTTTTCTACCTGTTTTGCCACTTTAAAATCATCCCCAGGTGATGCTCTTCTTTCATGCATTGAAGTACTTCATTCCCTATACTATACCACTTCCTTGGGTTTTTTCAGCCCAAATGCATAAGGTGTACATATTAAGATCCTTAAGTCTGTCCTCATATGCTTTATAATGAAGATCACTAACCATTTTAGTAGCCACCCTCTGCACCGACTCCATCCTGTTCACATCCTTTTGAAGGTGCGGTCTCCAGAATTGCACACCATACTCCAAATGAGGTCGCACCAAAGACTTATACAGAGGCATTATCACCTCCTTTCTTCTGCTGGCCATTCCTCTCCGTATGCACCCAAGCATCCTTCTAGCTTTTGCCGTTGCCTTTTCTACCTGTTTAGCTACTTTAAAATCGTCAGACACAATGACGCCTAGGTCCCGCTCTTCTTTAGTGGACAAAGCACTTCACCCCCTGTACTATATTGCTCCCTTGGATTGCTGCAGCCCAAATGCATGACCTTGCATTTTTTAACATTAAATCTCAGCTTCCAAATTCTAGACCATTCTTCAAGCTTAGTTAGATCCCTCCTCATGTTATCTACACCTTCCTGGGTGTCTACTCTATTGCAGATTTTGGTATCATTTGCAAAGAGGCAAACCTTACCTGACAGCCCTAACGCTATATCACTAACAAAGATGTTAAAAAGAATCGGACCAAGGACAGATCTCTGGGGCACACCACTGGTAACCTCCTTCTCCTCAGAGTGAGCTCCATTTACTTGTACTCTTTGTCGCCTCCCACCCAACCAATTTCTAACCCAAGCAGTAACTTTATGGTCCATCCCTAGGGTGCTCAGTTTGTTTATAAGTCACCTGTGAGGAACAGTGTCAAAGGCTTTACTGAAATCTAAATACATCACATCTAGGGCTCTCCCTCGGTCCAACTACCCAGACCAGCCAGGCCTTAAGAAAGATATCACATTATACATATTTACAAGCTGATCACTTTCTGATCACCCGTCCATCTGTCCCCACTTTCCGCTGCCCTTCCCCTGAAACTGTCAATGGACTGATATATTATGATATTGTCTTCTGTTGCTCAGACTATTCTGACCTGAAGAAGAAGCTTTTAATATATGAAAACTAGCTCAAGTGTGTATGAAATTAGTCCAATGAAAGGTATCGCCTCGTTTCCCTTTTACTCTTTCTTTTCCTTTAACATTGCAAGGGCAGGGTTTGGTAAGAACAGAACGACTGACTGACAGTGGAATGAATGGGTGAACTGAAAGCGCGTGCTGGGTACCTGTTATGAACATCACCTTATCCACTGCTTCAGGGTCGGCAGCTGTACCTCATTGACTAGATTCTTGAGCTATCAACCATGAAACTCGTTAATGCAGTCTTGAACTGGAGAATGGAAATACAACAAAACACAGAGGAACTGTATTTCTGCAATGTTGAATAGCTGGAGATTTTTCCTTTCACATTTCAGCACTGACAGAAAATTACTGTAAAAGCATAATTAAGTGAAGTGAGTCCTGTTTAAATGAGTTGTTTTGTGAAGATGAGTCATGGTGAGCTTGGAAAACACATTGTATCATACATTCATCTTGTAATCTCACATAAATGTCTGTACCGTTACCCTGGAGTGCTGATGAGCACAGTGATGCATAGAATTAGGCAGAGAGAATAAGGGACGCCCTTGACTTATAAACACACCACATCTTCCTCCGCACTTGAGGCCCACACAGTATGTGAACAATGGGCTTCAGCCCAAGCTGCTGGGGTCCAGGGCTGATTCATACCATCATGCTGTGGGAGGCTCTGCAGAAAGAGCTGTTGCCTACTTGGCCTAGAATCAGACGCATCATACAAAGTCTGTAAGAGTATGACATTGAACTAATGTTATTCAGCATTTTAAAGAAGAAACTGGAAACTTGGAGGTAGCCATTTTTACTAGTGATGTCATCGATGGCATGTATCTTGTTTTAAGAGAGATCCAGTGAAATCGTTGTAATAAACATAAGTCTCAGTGTTTGAGTTAATTCAACAGCAACAATTCCCCGGCCCTGTTGGTATTGTGTAGCTTGATTACTCAATTATGTTTATTCAATGAATTTGCATGCCATATATCTCCAGGAACATTGACAAAATTAACCACCAATATTTCAGGGTATCTCTACTTTTTATCAAACGTCCTGCCCTGCCATAATCAGGAATTTGAGTCAGAGGAGGTGAGAAACAGCAGAGGGCAAACTCTGGGGCTGGTGGAGGGGGGAGGCGGAGAAGAGGAGAGATACCGGATACCTTGCTAAACAGTTATTACTTTACACTAGTAAATTTTGATATTATGTGTCTGAAGTATATGGATTACTGTAATGTGTTCCCTTTGTAAAATTAACTAATTAAAACTCTTTGAAGAATGTCAAATTGTTTACTTTTAGTATATATCCAAATGCTTCCTAGATTTTCCCTACCAAGCAATAAAACTCTGTTATCTTTTGTCAACAAGCTAATGGGGGAGTTATTTATTTAGCACTGTTTATATACTGCTTTTCACCGGGTCAACCCCCTATATAGCAAGAATACTTACATGGGGTGGGAAGGGGGAGCAAACACCTTCTGAGGTCAGTTTCTTCAAAGAGCTTGCTTACCTCTTTGAACCTGAAGGCTAGAGGAGGAAAGCAAATGAACTCTAGCATCAGAAAAATTGCTTTACCCAAGAACACAAAAATGTCCCTTTTACAATACAGCTACAATGCAGCAGAAAAAAAATTAGCTACTAAAAATGGAAAAAGAAACCCTTTAAGAGCTCTCAGGCAGAGAGCTTGTATTCCAGAGCCCCCCAGTATTACTTTGCTTATAATGGAGAACCTTTTAGGAATGTACAAGTAGTTTGAATGCAAAAGGGAGGAGGGAGATGGGCTGATAATTGGAAGGGCACCTCTTCCTCCCATCTAGGTCTGTGTCCATCTGTCTCTCTTTCCATCTGTGTGTCTGTGATTGTCTGTATGTGTCTTTCTCCTTCTCCATGTGCATGTATCCCTTTCCAGCTGTAATACATATGCAGCATGGCATCTCAGAAGACCCTGGCTGAAAGGGGTTTCCTGGTGGTCATAGTGGATCCTGAGGTCCCCAACCCCCACCCTACCTTTAGGTTGAGAGTCCAGAATGAGGCCCACTTACCACCATCTTGGAAAATAGTGGTGCCTGACCGTTAGCGGTATGTTGACATGTACTTTCTATAAAAATTAGCAGGGGAGCTTTTACGCCAGAGCCTTCCTCTGCCTATATGTAGAACCTGCTGTGAGTCTCGCTGATAAATTAAGCTCAGGTACATTTGATAAGGAGTGTGAGTCAGCCGCAGCTGAGTCAATTTCCTCTTTCACACTCCACTCAGTGCTTTTGATGCGTAGGCAGATGGCAATGAAATAATCCTTTCATATATTCTCTTGCAACATGGATTCAGTTTGCAATCAATGAAATCTTTTGCAACTGGAAGATGCTGGTAATAGACTCAGTCTGATGCTGTGTCTTTTTGAGGTCTGTTAGATTTGATAAAAGCTTTTGGAATGTCCCCTTTATTGAATTTAATTTAATAACAGCACTTATATTTTGCTTTTTCAATCCAAAAATGTACAAAGCAGATTACAAAAATTAATATATACTTAATTAATGGTCTGGATTTTCACATTCATTTGCATCATTTTCCACATTGCAGGATAAACCAGGAGAAGTGATCTGAACTTGTGGCAGCTGCCTAATATCTGATTTTGACTTGAGTTACTGCTCTATTCATAAGGAGACGCCTGTGTTGCTATCATCAAGAATTTGGCTCTATCAGATTTAGTTTTAGATAAAGCCAGATTTCCTTGAGAGGAACCATGTGGAGCCTATATCTCTCACTGGGGGGGTGCAGAGTTCTTCAAGAGAAACCACCTTATCTCTGTTCCTTTAGCGCCTTGTTTTTGTTGAGAGTCAGTTCAATTTTTGGGGGTCTGAATATTATGTGTGAGAGTGGAAGGTGCATCTCCAGCCGCATCTGTTCTGCCGCAGATAAACCAGCGGCATGGAAGACTGCGTCCTTCTCAGACTTTCAGCACATTTTCACCCTCTGGAGGGATCTCAGGCAGGACTATTCAAACATTTCCAGGCCTGCAGGAATCTTGAATACAAAGGAAGTAGGGCCTGTTGCAAGATCTGCTGCTGAATCCGCATCGGTGGCTGTGAGATGTGCTGGAAGATGTTTAACTCCTCAATTGCTGGAAAGCAGGAGAGTTACGTATGGGTCCCTTGTGCCCTATGTCTGTTTAGTCGTCTGTCTTTAAGGGCAGGCCAGACAGGACAAGCATTGTGTGCTCTAATGGTCTAGCAGAGAAGATCGTACATCTTCTGGGGGAAGGAGGGGAGAAGCTGGATATCAAGCGATGCTCATATGGGCAAGTTACTGTTTTTCTGTATTACAATTCTGTGGAAAGAGCGCAGCACATACAGTCCTACCACTGAACAAGGTGAAACGGGCACATTCCCAGTGTGTCAAAATGGCACATGGCTTGGTTGAGAGAAAACATGCTAAAGTGTATTTTTAGTGAGGTGGGGCTGTGGGCAGAAGCAGCCCAAGGGAGGCACGGGGCCATGTGCAGAGACTTGGTGTGGGGCCTCATCTGCATAAGGGGCATCATTTACATAAATATTTGCATAATGTTACCATACACTAACTTTTAGTAAACATGCCTCTTAATGAGTGTATGGATAAAGAAAGACTAAAAGATTTCTACATTACTATAATCCAGTGCCAACCACCAGGCACATTAGCAACTACTACAAACACTGCCCATTTAGAACCCATAGCAAACCCGCCATATCCTAACAGCACTACCAGGACTCAGAAAGCACCAGACCCTACCTATCAAAATGAAACACTGCAAATATTAAACCAATACATTTCAGAGAATAGCAATACATGACCTACTGGGGAAAGGGAACAAGTGGCAATGTCAAATACAAATTACATAAACAGAACACCTCAGCTCAGTTACACATGCAGAACATAGACCATCACCAAACAAGGAATCACAATTTAGAAACAGGAAGACAATAATTAAACTGGGAATCCCAAAAGCCAAACTTGGAATGTACAACAACAATGTAAAAATAAAACTATAAATTAATTTCCTCTTGTACTAAACAAAGCGCAGACATTAATGATGCACATTTCCCAGAGCTGACATATTCCAATTAATAAATTCAAAATAAAGAGATATTTTTCTACCTTTTGTGCATTTTTTTTTCAGTTTCAATTGTTCCAGCCACTTTCTTCTGGTTTCTTCGTGTCTTCTTCTAACTCTCCATCGTCTGCTGTCTATTTGTCCTTTCTTCTCTCTTCTAGTTTTTTTCCATTCTCCCTCTCTACATCTGCTTTAACATACTAATCTTTCTTCTTTTGCTCTTTCCTCATTCCTATTTCATCCACTCAAATTTTACCCCTCCATCCTCAATACTCACTTACTCTCCAATACCCAATTGTAGATTTTTCTTCCCTCCCACACAAAATATTTTTCCCCTCTCCATTTCACTCTCCCAGCCCCATCCCATTCTAATCCTCCCCCAACATCAGCTCCCTTCTAGTTCCAGCCCCACCCAGCATCCACTCCCTTCTAGTCCCCGAATCAGCACATTTCCAATCCTATCCTAGCCCCACCATCAACCCATTTCCAGTCCTAGCCCCTCATCCATTTCCAGTCCTATCCGAGTCTCTCCATCAGCTTATTTCCAATCCCAGCCCCCCATCAGTCCATTTCTAGTCCTTTTCTAGCTCCACCATCAGCCCATGTCAAATCCTAGCTCCCCTCCACTCAGGCCATTTCCATTCCAAGCCCCCGTCCCCATCAGCTATTTGCAGGTCAAGCCTCCCCTTCCACTCAGCCCATTTCCAGTCCTAGCAACTCCCCCAACCCATTACCAGTCCTAAGCCCCCCATCACCCCATTTTCAGTCTTAGCCCCCCCACAGCCCATTACCAGTCCTAACCCCACCTTCACCCCATTTTCAGTCTTAGCCCCCCCATAGCCCATTACCAGTCCTAACACCCCATCAGCCCACTTCCAGGCTAACCCCATCAGCCCATTTCCAGTCTTAGCCCCCCCATAGCCCATTACCAGTCCTAACCCCACCATCAGCCCACAACCCATTACCAGTCCTAACCCCATCAGACCACCTCAAGTCCTACCCCCCCATCAGCCCATTTCCAGTCCTAGCCCCCCAATAGCCCATTACCAATCCTAACCCCCCATCGCCCCATTTTCAGTCTTAGCCCCCCATAGCCCATTACCAGTCCTCCCCCCTATAGCCCATTACCAGTCCTAACCCCCGTCCCCCAATCCGCAGACTTAAACAAAAAAAAAAGCTGGCTGCTGCCACTGCTGCTGTGGCAGCGGCAGGATCGAGTGTCCCGCAGGGCCCCCCCTGCCCAGCAGAGTCCTCCCTCCCTGCATCAGTTCCCTCTTGCGCTGGCTTTCAGAGCCGCGAAGGGAGAGTTTCCCTTTCGCGGCTCTGTTAAGCCTGCCGGGGCTGATGGGAAACAGGAAATGCCTGTTTCCCATCAGCCCCAGCAGGCTTAACAGAGCTGTTAGGGAGAAACTCTCCCTTCGTGGCTCTGAAAGCCAGCATGAGAGGAAGCTGATGCAGGGAGGGAGGGAGGGCTCTGCTGGGCAGGGGGGCCCCACGGGACATTCGATCCTGCCGCTGCCACAGCAGCAGCGGCAGCAGCCAGCTTTTTTTTTTTGTTTGTTTGTTTAATTTACCTATGCAGAATGTTCTTTGCGCGGGGCCCTGTGCAAAAAGCATTCTCGCTCAATGGACGGGCCGGCCCTGCCAGTGTCAACCACCAGACACATTAGGAAGTACTATACACCCTGCTCATTTAAAACCCATAGTAAACCCACCGTATTGTAACAGCACTACCAGGACTTACAAAGCACCAAATCCTACCTATCAAAAAGGCAACATTGCAAATATTAAACCAATACATCTCCTACTGGGGAAAGAGACCAAGTGACACTGTCAAATAGAAACTACATAAACAGAATACCTCAGCTCGGTTACACATGCAGAACATAGACCCTCACCAAACAAAAAACAAGGGATCACAATTTAGAAATGGGAAGACAATAATTATAATTAAACTGGGAATCCCAAAAGCCAAACTTGGAATGTACAATAACACTGGAGAAATAAAACTATAAATTAATTTCCTCTTGTACTAAACAAAAGTCAGACGTTAAAGACACACATTTCCCAGAGCTGACATAGTCCAGTTAATAAATTCAAAATAAAAATGTTTTTTTTTCTTCCTTTTGTTGTTTGTGCATTTTATTTTTCAGTTACAATTGTTCCAGTCACTTTCTTCTGGTTTCTTCTTGTCTTCCGCTAACTCTCCATTGTCGAATGTCCATTTGTCCTTTCTTCTCTCTTCTAGATTTTTTCCATTCTCTCTCTACATCTGCTTTAGCATACTGATCTTTCTCCTTTTGCTCTTTCCTCAATTTCTTTCTATATTCTTTTTTCATCCACTCAAATTTCATCCCTCCATCCTCAGTCCCCACTTCCAATACCTACCAATCGTAGATTTTTCTTCCCTCCCATAAAAAATATATTTTCCCCTCTCCATCCTCACTCCCCCAGTTCTCCCCCAACATCAACTCCCTTCTAGTTCCAGCCCCACCCAGCATCCACTCCGTTCTAGTCCCATTCTCTCATCCCTTCCCATCAGCCATTTCCAGTCCTATACTACTACTACTACTACTACTACTACCAATGAGCATTTGTATAGTGCTTCAAGACATATGCAGCACTGCACAGACCCCATCAGCCAGTTTCCATTCCATGTTTCCCCCATTAGCCCATTTCCAAGCCTGGGCCCCTATCAGCTCTTTTTCAATCCTAGCCCCCCCCCCCATAGCCATTTCCAGTCCTCCATCTGCCCATTTCCAGTCCAAGCCCCCCCCCATCACTCCATTTCCAATCCTAGCCCCCATCAGCCCATTTCCAGTCCTATCCTAACCCCTCATAGTAACATAGTAAATGACGGCAGATAAAGACCAGTAAGGTCCATCTAGTCTGCCCAGCAAGATGGCAAGAGTAGGCGCACCTGTCGCTCTGTGCAGGCCACCCCTCCCCGTGTCTTTGTTTAGGGGTGAACCCACCACTCCATGTAGGACACTCCTATTTGTTGAGATGTTAGAAGGTTCAGAAGTTAGATGGTACCGTTTATTTTGTTTTTATTCTGTTGCTGTAAAGGGATCCACTGTGTTTGTCCCATGCCATTTTGAATTCCGTCACCGTGTTTGCCCCCACCACTTCCATCGGGAGGGCATTCCAAGCCTCCACCACCCTCATCTGCTCATTTCCAATCCTAGCCCCCCATCAGCCATTTCCAGTCCTATCCTAGCCCCCACCCCCCTGAAGAGCCTTGTCTGAGTGGCTTCAGTGGGAGCTGGGGAGGCCGGCTCACCTCTGATGGTGCTGAAGAGCAGCGAGTTCCTTCACTCCCGCTGTGTTCTCGTGAAGGGTGCTGAGTGTTGGGAAAGGTTAAAGGGCATTTCCTGTTTCCTGGCACTCAGCGCCCTTCACGAGAACACAGCGGGAGTAAAGGAACACGTTGCTCCACTCCAGCGCTGTGCAGTGGTGAGCTGGGGCTTCGCCCCCCCCCCCCCCAGTTTTCTCTGAAGCCAGCCCTGCAAACTGAGTGGAATGACGTTCACGAAGGGCCTGCTGAAGTGCGCGACCCTGTGCAAACAGCATTCTCACACAATGGACGGGCCGGCCCTGGCTGTGGAAGGCATGTGAATGGTTTTGTGTATATTTGTATCTTTCTTGAGAGTGTAGGTGTGTGTGGGGGGGGGGGGAGGGGGAGGGAATGGTCTTACCATATAGCTATTCTCTTCTCCCTCCCCCATGAAAATCTCCCTTACCCTGCCTGCACTCACTTCCTCAGCCTCCCACCCCCTTCCTTCTCCCCTCCCTCTCATTCCTGCTCCTCCCCTTCCTCTTACACTCTCCTCCCATCTCCTTCATCCCCCTCACACTCTCTCTCTTCTTATTCCCTTCTCTCTCACACCGTCCCTTCCCCCCTCCCTCTCATTCCTGCTCCTCTGCTTCCTCTTACTCTCCTCCCATCTCCTTCATCCCCCTCACACTCTCTCACACTGTCCCTTCTCCCCTCCCTCTCATTCCTGCTCCTCCCCTTCCTCTTACACTCTCCTCCCATCTCCTTCATCCCCCTCACACTGTCCCTTCCCCCCTCCCTCTCATTCCTGCACCTCCGCTTCCTCTTACTCTCCTCCCATCTCCTTCATCCCCCTCACACTCTCTCACACTGTCCCTTCTCCCCTCCCTCTCATTCCTGCTCCTCCCCTTCCTCTTACACTCTCCTTCCATCTCCTTCATCCCCCTCACACTCTCTCTCTTCCTATTCCCTTCTCTCTCACACCGTCCCTTCTCCCCCATCTCATTCCTGATCCTCCGCTTCCTCTTACACTCTCCTCCCCTCCATCATACCCCTCACACTGTCTCACAATGTCCCTTCCCCCCACCCTCTCATTCCTGCACCTCCGCTTCCTCTTACTCCCCTCCCTCTTATTCCTGCTCCTCTCCTTCCTCTTACACTCTCCTCCCATCTCCTTCATCCCTCTCACACCGTCCCTTCCCCCCTCCCTCTCATTCCTCTTACACTCTCCTCTCATCTCCTTCATCCCTCTCACACCGTCCCTTCCCCCTCCCTCTCATTCCTGATCCTCCGCTTCCTCTTACTCTCCTCCCATCTCCTTCATCCCCCTCACACTCTCTCTCTTCCTATTCCCTTCTCCCTCACACCCTGTCCCTTCTCCGCTTCCTCCTGCCCCCTGGGTTTCAGTCCTGATGACAGACACTGGAGCTCTTCAGTATGGAGGAGGAGGTTTTCTCTTCTGCTGGTGGGGTTTGGTGTTCCTATTGGCACCACTGTGGATCTTTTCTTCTGCCGTGGAAGTTAGAGTACTTGCACATAGACAGCTCCAGGCTACCAGAACTTGCCTTTAACCAAATACACAGGTTTGCTTGCATGAAAACCTACCAAAATGTGGCCTTCATGAGCCTCACAGAAACCTGTTAAGTACCTGAAAGTAGGGTTGCCAACTTGCTCCAGATGCAGCCAACAGGCTTGATCCAGTCCTAGGTTTACCCCCATTGCATGCAGGGACATGTAGTTCTGATTTCTCCATAGCAAAAACACGATTACAGGATAAACAGGTTGGAGTCAGTGCAGAGGGTGGTTACTAAAATGATTAGTGATCTTCATTATAAAGCATATGAGGACAGACTGAAGGA
The DNA here is from genome assembly GCA_033557465.1 of Ichthyophis bannanicus. Taxonomy (NCBI): domain Eukaryota; kingdom Metazoa; phylum Chordata; class Amphibia; order Gymnophiona; family Ichthyophiidae; genus Ichthyophis; species Ichthyophis bannanicus. The sequence continues at coordinate 530,756,720 of CM066037.1, read as the reverse complement.
TCTTAATATGTACACCTTAGAGGAAAGGCGGGATAGAGGTGATATGATTGAGATGTTTAAATACTTCCGTGGTATAAATGCACAGGGGGAGAGCCTCTTTCAATTGAAAGCAAGTTCTGCTATGAGGGGACATGTGATGAGGGTGAAGGGAGATAGATTCAGGAGTGATATGAGGAAATATTTCTTTACGGAAAGAGTGGTGTATTTGTGGAATAGTCTCCCAGTGGAGGTGGTAGAGATGAGGACAGTAACTGAATTCAAAGAAGCATGGGACCAACACAGAGGATCTCTAAAGGAAAAAAGGGGACTGTTGTAATGGTTGATAAAGAAGGGCAGACTACATAGGCCATGTGGTCTGTTTCTGCCCATCAGAAAAAGATAGGGACTGGGGTTTCTAGTCCTATAGGCGCTCCTTGTGGTCTTGGACAAGCTACTTAACCCTCCGCTGCCTCAGGTACACAGATCGTGAGCCCTTTGGGGACAAGGGAATGTATCCAGTAGCTGTTTGTAGTGATTACATAATGTAAACTGCTTTGATTGAAGGATAAGGTGGTATAGAAAACTGTTTAAATAATAATTAAATGTTTCTGTGTTTCATTAGTGCACTGCAGAAAGTTTAATTAGCCTTCCCCGCTGCTTTATAACATCAACATCAGTATAACCACTATGTATCTCCGGTGCAAAAGGCTACAATTCACTATACTTTAATGTGCAGTGGCCCATAGAAGAAACCTTAAACCCAAAGCATGAAACATTGTAACATTGACAGGCAACCTTCAGGTCCTTTGAGATGATCACTCCTGGATCTCTTTCAATGGTGGGACTGCAGTTCTTGTCCTGGTTGCTAAGCGTTGCTGGGTGCTTCTGCCCCAAGTGCAGGAGTTTATACAGCACAACTGTCAAATTCTTCACCATTCTTCCAGTTTGTTGAAGCCACCTTTTAGCTTTTCCCCACCTCCCTCAGTTTATGTCATCTACAAACAGAAATGTTTTCAGATGAGTCCTTTCAGGCATCACTAACAATCAGGAACCATCTTTTACTTAGGTTGCAAAGACAAGAATACAGGAAGCAGAGACTCAGTCCTTTCACTTAGACCCACCACACTGCTTTCAGAAGGCAACGACTGGTGGTTAGTAATGACAGCCAGATTGCAACCCATGACTCATATATGATGGTCTCCATGTCACCATCCCAGTCCCCTGAGCTGTGCAGTTCTAGAGGTGACAGGCTCTATATCCCCATCCCAGTCCCCTAGAGGTGACAGGCTCTATATCCCCAACCCAGTCCCCTGAGCCGTCTAGTCCTAGAGGTGACAGGCTCTATATCCCCAACCCAGTCCCCTGAGCCGTCTAGTCCTAGAGGTGACAGGCTCTATATCCCCATCCCAGTCCCCTAGAGGTGACAAGCTCTATATCCCCATCCCAGTTCCCTAGAGGTGACAGGCTCTATATCCCCATCCCAGTCCCCTGAGCTGTGCAGTCCTAGAGGTGACAGGCTCTATATCCCCAACCCAGTTCCCTAGAGGTGACAAGCTCTATATCCCCATCCCAGTTCCCTGAGCTGTGCAGTCCTAGAGGTGACAGGCTCTATATCCCCAACCCAGTTCCCTAGAGGTGACAAGCTCTATATCCCCATCCCAGTTCCCTGAGCTGTGCAGTCCTAGAGGTGACAGGCTCTATATCCCCAACCCAGTTCCCTAGAGGTGACAAGCTCTATATCCCCATCCCAGTCCCCTGAGCTGTGCAGTCCTAGAGGTGACAGGCTCTATATCCCCAACCCAGTTCCCTAGAGGTGACAAGCTCTATATCCCCATCCCAGTTCCCTGAGCTGTGCAGTCCTAGAGGTGACAGGCTCTATATCCCCATCCCAGTCCCCTGAGCCGTCTAGTCCTAGAGGTGACAAGCTCTATATCCCCATCCCAGTCCCCTGAGCCGTCTAGTCCTAGAGGTGACAGGCTCTATATCCCCAACCCAGTCCCCTGAGCCGTCTAGTCCTAGAGGTGACAGGCTCTATATCCCCATCCCAGTCCCCTGAGCTGTGCAGTCCTAGAGGTGACAGGCTCTATATCCCCATCCCAGTCCCCTGAGCCGTCTAGTCCTAGAGGTGACAAGCTCTATATCCCCATCCCAGTCCCCTGAGCCGTCTAGTCCTAGAGGTGACAGGCTCTATATCCCCATCCCAGTTCCCTAGAGGTGACAAGCTCTATATCCCCATCCCAGTCCCCTGAGCCGTCTAGTCCTAGAGGTGACAAGCTCTATATCCCCATCCCAGTTCCCTAGAGGTGACAGGCTCTATATCCCCATCCCAGTCCCCTGAGCCGTCTAGTCCTAGAGGTGACAAGCTCTATATCCCCATCCCAGTTCCCTAGAGGTGACAAGCTCTATATCCCCATCCCAGTCCCCTGAGCCGTCTAGTCCTAGAGGTGACAGGCTCTATATCCCCATCCCAGTTCCCTAGAGGTGACAAGCTCTATATCCCCATCCCAGTTCCCTAGAGGTGACAGGCTCTATATCCCCAACCCAGTCCCCTGAGCCGTCTAGTCCTAGAGGTGACAAGCTCTATATCCCCATCCCAGTCCCCTGAGCCGTCTAGTCCTAGAGGTGACAGGCTCTATATCCCCAACCCAGTCCCCTGAGCCGTCTAGTCCTAGAGGTGACAGGCTCTATATCCCCATCCCAGTTCCCTGAGCCGTCTAGTCCTAGAGGTGACAGGCTCTATATCCCCATCCCAGTTCCCTGAGCTGTCTAGTCCTAGAGGTGACAGGCTCTATATCCCCATCCTAGTTCCCTGAGCCATCTAGTCCTAGAGGTGACAGGCTCTATATCCCCATCCTAGTTCCCTGAGCCATCTAGTCCTAGAGGTGACAGGCTCTATATCCCCATCCCAGTTCCCTGAGCTGTCTAGTCCTAGAGGTGACAAGCTCTATATCCCCATCCCAGTCCCCTAGAGGTGACAGGCTCTATATCCCCATCCCAGTCCCCTGAGCCGTCTAGTCCTAGAGGTGACAAGCTCTATATCCCCATCCCAGTTCCCTGAGCTGTCTAGTCCTAGAGGTGACAAGCTCTATATCCCCATCCCAGTCCCCTGAGCCGTCTAGTCCTAGAGGTGACAAGCTCTATATCCCCATCCCAGTTCCCTGAGCTGTCTAGTCCTAGAGGTGACAGGCTCTATATCCCCATCCCAGTCCCCTAGAGGTGACAGACTCTATATCTCCATCCCAGTCCCCTGAGCCGTCTAGTCCTAGAGGTGACAAGCTCTATATCCCCACCCCAGTCCCCTGAGCTGTGCAGCCCTAGAGGTGACAGGCTCTATATCCCCACCCCAGTCCCCTGAGCTGTGCAGCCCTAGAGGTGACAGGCTTTGTATCCCTGTGCCCTCTAGTCCCAGAGTTGTCAGGCTCCATCTCTCTGTGTCAGTCCCTGGAGAGGATAAAGAGCAATGCACTGGTCTAGCCCCTGAGACATAGATTCCAGAAGTGAAAGGCTCCATATCTGTCTGCCAAGAAGGACAAGTGTCTAGTAATCTGATTAGCTCATTGCCTATGGTATATATAATATTCAAAGTTGCAGCATGCAATGAGTTATAATACGTCCAGTCTAGAGCAGCCTGTCTCTGGTCATGTGGCTACAGTATGGCTGAAGGGCATTCTAGTGCTGCTATAGTGGGGTTACGCTTTTCCAGGACAGTCTGTTGAGCTGTGATAATTACAGTGAGGGTCAATGTACACAATGGCACTGTTACAGTGAGGCTTGCAGTCTGCAAATAGGCTGTTAGGGTTGACACTATAGTGCAAGCAACGCTGTTATAGTGGGGTGTAGAGTGATGATGTTGGGGTACAGTCCTGCACGTCGCTATGCTGCTGTCATGGTGGAGTCTACAGTGCACACTGGTGCATTTGCAGTGGGTCTGTGGTGTGCTTTGCTGCTTTTACAGTGTAGTCTGCGGCATAAGTGACAGTCTTGCAGTGCAATAATGCAGTCAGATTGGAGTCCTTCACACTTGGTGCAGAATGACCCTTTAGCTGCTAATTTTGGTGAGCATTTTGTTTATGGCCTGCTTGACATGGGTGGTGGAGCTGCGTCTCCGTGTTTTGCCCTGGACCATCTTTCGGCGCCGCACCTCGCGACAGAGCTCATGGAAGGCCTCACTGATGCTGCCTTCACCGGTGCAAGCTGAGCACTCGTAGAACGCACAAGCTAAGTCCACAGCCAGCTTCTCGCCCTCCTCCGTGCTGACTTGCCGTGAGTGCTCCAGGTCTGCCTTGTTACCCATCAGAATCAAAGTAACATTCTTGGGCTTTTTAATCTCATCTAGTAAGTTTTTCAGTGATAGTATATCCTCAAAACTGCCACGCTCTGTGATATCGTAGACAAGAAGAAAGCCTTCTCCCCACCGCATGTGACCTTCCTGCTGAAGAGCATCATCCTATTACAGGGGAGAAATCAAGAGTAAGACAATGAGGAGAGGGTCAAAGGGGGAAGGATATAGGAGAAAAGGGAAGGGGAAGAGTCTCTTCTGAGCTTCCTGGCAGGACTGTGCACTGGTCTGGGGAACTTAGTGGAATAACCAGATTTACAGAATCCAAATATTCTTATTGTATATTTCTGTAGTACTGGCAGGTATTTGCTGCACTATGAAAGGGGCACTACAGGATCCTAAACAGACAGTTTGGATGGAAAATCCCAGGCTCCAGGTTGCCCAGATGCCTAATATTCAGGACCTGGTGCCTGTTGCTGGGATTAGGAAGAGGTGGTGAGGGTCATGTGGAGTAGTAATGGCTACCAGGATTGAGTAGAGGCAATATTTAAACTGGCCCTAGGTGCAGGATCTGTCAGCAGGTCCAGAGCTCAGATCCGCCATCAGCAGTATAGGAGAAGGGAGGAAATGGGAAACGTTGTAAGGGAGGGTAGAAAGTGAAAGGGGAGAGCCAGACTGGCCATTGTCAGAGATAGGGAGCTTGGCTAAGATGAACCTTGGTTTGACTCTACAGCTTTTCTTATGTTCTTAACTGAAAAACAGAAACATAAGCTTTAAAGACATTTCTTTCTAAAACATTTTCCACCCCTGTCGGAAGAAGTGAGAAAAACGGGTCCTGTAAAATGAATCAGCAGGGAGGGCTGGATGGGGAGCAGTAAAGAGAGAGTAGAGCCGGCTCTATCACTAGGTGGATTAGACTTCCACTTAGAGCAGCAGAATTCGGGGAGGGGGTGGAACAACAGGACAGCAGCAGCATGGCACTTAAATGTCACTATCTTTGTGGCAGTGAGCCTCTGAGTATCCATACAATTCAAGGCCTGCTGCACCCACCCCCTCTGACATGAGGTTTTGGTCAAAGGGGTAGGGCATGGCAAGCCTTGAGTGTGCACAGGTACTTATAGGCCCCAGGACATATGCTTTCTTCTGATGCAGTTTCAGGCAAAGGACAGAGGTAGGGTGGTGGTAGCAATGGCAGGAAAGGGGGAGATATGCTGGACCCTCTGGGGGGATAGGGAAGGAGAGGTGTTGGACACTTGGAGAGGGGGTGTCAGGGCTGATGTTAAACATGCAGTGGCCCAGGGTAGAAACTGGTGAGGAGGCCCCAAAGGCTGCCTGCAGGCTATGTCTTCTTCAGCTTGAGGCACACTTGGGGCCCCTGTGGCATGGGGGCCCATGACAATTGCCCTGTTTACCTCCAGCTAATGTTGACACTGGGGGTAGGGAAGAGAAGGGGGGATGCTAGATATAGAAGCATATAACTTAAAGTTCACGTAAGGCGTCAGATATCCTTGGGCTGGCCTTGGGAGAGTGGTCCTGGACAACAGTTTCATGAAGAGAGTCAGATATGAAGGAATCTGGCAAACGTTTGTGCACTGATAACTCCCTACTCCGAGCTGGATGTGGCGTCAACACGCATGAAGCAGACCCAACCTCCATATTGCCATTACTCACCTGACCAGCTGTGTCCAGAATTTCCATGGAAACAATCTCATCATCGATTGTTGTCTGATGGCGGTACGTTGACTCTAGAAAATAACAGCATAAGATTGCTATGAGAGGCTTTTAATTGTTCTGTGACTAATACAGAGCGGAGAGAGCCAGAGATACCTGTGAAACAGTGTGTCCGTGCTGGGGTACCTAGCTTTCCTATCTGTATGCCCCTTTAGAGAAAGCAAGGGGCACCTCTAGCAGAAGACTGCATATAGTCATCTGAAGCATTTTTTCTTTCTATGACAGAGGCAGCACCGAAGGTCCACTCAAGGAGAGCTAGAGAAGCCCCTTGCTTCACAGGTATAGCACCAGCCTGTCCACCCGCTGAGAGGTCCATCAGGACAGTGAGGAGGAGGTTCTGGTCCCTGCTTATGACGTCAGTAGAGTGAGCACAGCTGCTGGAGAAAGGGAGAGGATCACCACAACAGCAGCTCATATTGTGAAGCCCTTCGTGCATTGCTCCAAGGGAAACTTCCAGTTCTGTTTTTCTGTTTTGTGGATATAAGTAGCTTTCTCTTTTCAGTGCTGTACTTGATTTTATACTCTGTGGAATCACCTAGAAATTGTAAGATTTCTCTATTGAATTTACTCTGAGTGAGTTGACAAAGGGTCAGACTAAGAATTTGAGGCTAGGATTGTCTTCTTAGATCTTTGGTAGCAGTATTGGGAAGTCCTAAAAGCCTATGATTCGCTTTTGAAAATTAAAAAGAGGGCCTGATAAGCACTTGTCTGGATAATCATGGAGGCTTCCTGGTTAAGGCTGCTGAGGGAGACAGATGTCCACAGACTGCTGTGGCGCCGTACGAACAGTGCAGAGGTGCAACGAGGGCAGTGCCAGTCACTATGGTGGTTATTCCGAACGCCGAGTTATGGCATTCTGCGTGCAGGCTGGACGTCCAACCCGTGTCCAGTTCCCAAGCCCTATTCTGCCGCCAGCGCTCCCTGTATGTGGGCGGGAGGGAGCAGAGTGGGGGCAGAGCGAGGGGGTGGCCAGGTGTCAGGACATACAGTACAGAGGCTATTCAGGCCTTTGTATGCACCCCGGCACAACATGGATGTCCAGCCTATTGTATCCCAATGGTGGAATAAGTGCTGGGTGCTGTGAAGTTGGGGGCTGCAGCCCTCCCCCCCATACCCTATGGCGATGCTGCACTACAACACCTGCCACCGGGTCCAGGCCTTGGGATTCAGTAGTGTGCAGGGGCCGCTATTGGGCAGGGCATTATGCATTGCTGGCTGGATGTGACACTGCCAGGGTGATGGGGTGCCAGTGCACAAGGATGCCAGCCAGAGTGCCGTGTGGTGGGGACGAGCACCCTTGGAGAATCTCCCGCCTCGGAATACGGTGCACGCCAGGCCGTCTATCTGCCCAATTCCACAATCGCGTGTGCCTCCAGACCCTCAGTTGCAGAATTGGATCCAACTTGGCCCAGGTGTGTACTGTTTGGAATCGGCCTCCACATGAATAACTGCAAACCTTATCTGGATAGGCATGATGTTTTAGCTGCTATCCAGATATTCTAGCCTGGCTGGAAAGCACCTCAAAACCATTCAGCCTAACACAAGGTGTCCTGTAAGGTTCGGCCCTGTCAGGACTACTATTCAACATTTACATACAGCCCATCTACAATCTATTAAGAAAACTGAACATGCACTTTCACCTGTATGCAGACGATATCATGCTCTACATGCCACTTAATACCTGTAATCTGGATTTCACTACCATATGGGAAGTCTTCTCTGCTGTTACAAATCTCCTTGTTGACCTGAAACTTGCAGTGAACAAAGATAAAAGAGAAGCTCTCCTGATATTCAGAGACATACATTTCAAGCCACCAGATAAGCTCACTTTACATAAGACTGAAATTACCATTAAAAAGGAAATCAAGTTCCTTGGTATTACAATCGACAGCAATCTCACACATAAAGAATGCAGGCAGCATATTGGAAACGGAGACTCCTTAAACCTTTAAAATCTCTCCTACAAGACAATTACAGAGCAGTTGTTCAAGCTATCATCATACCCCATATTGACTATGGAAACATCCTCTATCAAGGCTTGACAAACAGGTGCTATATCCACTTCAGTTAGTACAAAACACCGCTGCCAGAATCCTAACAGGAAAATCAAACCAACAATACATAACACCTATACTCAAAAGTCTAGGCTGGCTCCCAGTTGCCCAACGAATCAAACATAAAACCATAACTACCACTTACAAAATCCCACTGGCTGTCTCAAGGATCAAATCACAAGAGCATCTATGAAAAGACCAATAGGATCTGTAATCCAAAATTTTCTGTCATTCCCCTCAGTCAAGATTAAGTGCACAAAGGAAACAAGCAACAGGCCTTTTTCTATATATGCCCCACAATCTGGAACACACTACCTGAAACCATTAGGTCCGCACAGTCCACCAAAGACATGAAGAAACTGCTAAAAACACACCTCTTCACAGAACTCTTTAGGCCGAATGACATATCATAAGTATATATACATCAGCTTCAAATGACCTGTTAACTTAATCATAATCCCATATTTATCTCCAAGTTGTAAAACTCTTGTTCTATGTAAAACAAATCTCTAGAGATTATGTGTTGTTCATTGTAAACCGCTTTGGTATAAAAGAGAGAGATTGAGAGTGAGAGAGAGTGTGTGTGAGAGAGAGTGAGAGAGTGTGTGCGAGAGAGAGAGAGAGATTGAGAGAGAGAGAGAGCGTGTGCGAGAGAGAGTGTGAGAGAGAGAGTGTGTGTGAGAGAGTGAGAGTGTGTGCGAGAGAGACAGTGAGAGAGAGAGAGAGTGTGTGTGAGAGAGAGTGAGAGAGTGTGTGCGAGAGAGAGAGAGAGATAGAGAGAGAGAGAGCGTGTGCGAGAGAGAGTGTGAGAGAGAGAGTGTGTGTGAGAGAGTGAGAGTGTGTGCGAGAGAGACAGTGAGAGAGAGAGAGAGTGTGTGTGAGAGAGAGTGAGAGAGTGTGTGCGAGAGAGAGAGAGAGATTGAGAGAGAGAGAGCGTGTGCGAGAGAGAGTGTGAGAGAGAGAGTGTGTGCGAGAGAGACAGTGAGAGAGAGAGAGAGTGTGTGTGAGAGAGAGTGAGAGAGTGTGTGCGAGAGAGAGAGAGAGATTGAGAGAGAGAGAGCGTGTGCGAGAGAGAGTGTGAGAGAGAGAGTGTGTGTGAGAGAGAGTGAGAGAGTGTGTGCGAGAGTGAGAGAGAGAGAGATTGAGAGAGAGAGAGTGTGTGCGAGAGAGTGTGTGAGAGAGTGAGAGTGTGAGAGAGAGAAATTGACAGAGAGAGAGAGAGTGTGTGAGAGAGATTGAGAGAAAGAGAGTGTGTGAGCGACAGTGAGAGAGAGAGTGTGTGTGTAAGAGAGAGTGATAGAGGGAGATTGAGAGAGAGTGACTGTGAGAGAGAGAGACAGTGTGAGAGAGAGTGTGTGAGTGTGTGTGAGTGTGTGTGAGTGTGTGTGAGAGAGAAAGTGTGAGAGATTGAGAGTGTGTGAGAGAGAGAGAGTGTGTGAGAGAAAGACAGAGAGAGTGTATGTGAGAGAGAGAGAGTGAAAAAGAGAGATTGAGAGAGTGTGAGAGAGAGTGATTGAGAGTGAGAGTGAGAGAGTGTGTGTGTGTGTGTGTGTGTGTGAGAGAGAGAAAGTGTGAGAGAGAGAGTGAGAGAGATTGAGAGTGAGAGTGTGTGTGTGTGAGAGAGAGAAAGTGAGAGAGAAAGTGAGAGTGTGAGAGAGTGTGTGAGAGAGAGTGTGTGAGAGAAATTGAGAGAGAGAGAGTGAGAGAGAGAGAGAGTGTGTGAGAGAGTGTGTGAGAGAGATTGAGAGAGAGAGAGTGTGTGAGAGAGAGTGAGAGAGTGTGTGTGTGTAACAGAGTGATAGAGGGAGATTGAGAGTGAGAGAGTGTGTGAGTGTGTGTGAGAGAGAGAAAGTGTGAGAGATTGAGAGTGAGAGAGTGTGTGTGAGACTGATAGAGAGAGATTGAGAGTGAGAGAGATTGAGTGTGAGAGAGAGTGATTAAGAGTGAGTGTGTGTGTGTGTGTGAGAGAGAGAGAGAAAGTGTGAAAGAGAGAGTGAGAGAGATTGAGAGTGAGAGAGTGTATGTGTGAGAGAGAAAGAGAGATTGAGAGTGAGAGAGAGTGTGTGAGAGAGAGTGTGTGAGTGAGAGACTGAGAGTAAGAGAGAGTGAGTGTGAGAGAGAGTGATTGAGAGTGAGAGTGATTGAGAGTGAGAGTAAGAGAGTGTGTGTGAGAGAGAAAGAAAGTGTGAGAGAGAGTGAGAGAGTGTGTGTGTGTGAGAGAGAGAAAGTGAGAGTGTGCGTGAGTGAGAGAGTGTGAGAGAGAGAGAGTGAGAGACAGTGACTCTGATTAGCAATCATCCTGCAGCTCCTCCCTCTCAGTTTTTGGGCCCAACGGCATGATGTGTGAGTGCCACTCTTGTGTCAGCTCCGCCTGCTCCACGTCACCCGAGGGCATGACCCCTGTGTGCCGCCGCTGCTATGCTTCTGCCACCATCACACCCGGCAAAGGATCCGGCAGCAACAGTGGTAAGGGCAGTTTCGACAATGGCAAGGATGGCTTCAACAGCAACAACGGTGGTGGCAAGAGCAGATACAGCAGTGGCGGCACAAGCACCAGCTGCTTTGACGATGGTGGCTACAGCAACGAGCATAGGAATGGTTTGCTTTTGCTTAAGGAAACCGTAAGAGTTAAAAGAGGTGTGAGAAACACCCAGAAAGGACTGGGAATGTTTCCTTACTAATCAAAAACAATGGCTTAGTGCACAGTAAACCCATTTCTTAGTACACCCCATAACTAGTTTCTTTGCAGTTTTTACAGGGAGACTTTACCTTCCTTTTTTCCTAAACAAATTTCAGTAGCCACAGAATAGAAGAGACCAGTAAACATTGAAGATAAATCTAATGAGCTTGAATATTAAAACAAGTTAACTAGAAATATGTACATTTTTTGGAAGCTGCAGTTCTGGAATAACCTTAGAATTGCTCTAGAGTTTCACCTTCACCCAGTGATACGCTGAATGGGACTCTTTCTCCTTTTTTGTTAAAGCGTATTTCATGGAGGGGACAGAAGAGCAGAAGTGGCAAGAAACTGAGAGCACATCACTGCCCTGGGATGTGGAGGGGGATGCTGGACGTGGAGGGGCACAGGGAGATGGAGAAACTGAGAGCACATCACTGTCCTGGGATGTGGAGGGGGATGCTGGACGTGGAGGGGCACAGGGAGATGGAGAAACTGAGAGCACATCACTGTCCTGGGATGTGGAGGGGGATGCTGGACGTGGAGGGGCACAGGGAGATGGAGAAACTGAGAGCACATCACTGTCCTGGGATGTGGAGGGGGATGCTGGACGTGGAGGGGCACAGGGAGATGGAGAAACTGAGAGCACATCGCTGCCCTGGGATGTGGAGAGGGATGCTGGACATGGAGGGGCACAGGGAGACGGAGAAACTGAGAGCATGTCGCTGCCCTGGGATGTGGAGGAGGATGCTGGATGTGGAGGGGCACAGGGAGACAGAGAAACAGAGCACATCGCTGCACTGGGATGTGGAGGGGGATGCTGTACATGGAGGGGCACAGGGAGACGGAGAAACTGAGAGCACATCACTGCCCTGGGATTTGGAGGGGGACGTTGGACGTGGAGGGGCACAGGGAGATGGAGAAACTGAGAGCACATCGCTGCCCTGGGATGTGGAGGGGGATGCTGGACGTGGAGGGGCACAGGGAGACGGAGAAACAGAGCACATCCCTGAACTGGGATGTGGAGGGGGATGCTGGACATGGAGGGGCACAGGGAGATGGAGAAACTGAGAGCACATCTCTGCCCTGGGATGTGGAGAGGGATGCTGGACATGGAGGGGCACAGGGAGACAGAGAAACAGAGCACATCGCAGCCCTGGGATGTGGAGGGGGATGCTGGGCATGGAGGGGCACAGGGAGACGGAGAAACTGAGAGCACATCACTGCCCTGGGATGTGGAGGGGGATGCTGGACATGGAGGGGCACAGGGAGACGGAGAAACTGAGAGCACATTGCTGCCCTGGGATGTGGAGAGGGATGCTGGACATGGAGGGGCACAGGGAGACAGAGAAACAGAGCACATCGCTGCCCTGGGATGTGGAGGGGGATGCTGGACATGGAGGGGCACAGGGAGATGGAGAAACTGAGAGCACATCACTGCCCTGGGATGTGGAGGGGGGATGCTGGACATGGAGGGGCACAGGGAGATGGAGAAATTGAGAGCACATTTATTTATTTATTTATTTATCTATTTCTTCTATACCGCCCCTTCCAGAGATCAGGGGCGGTTTACATGGAACAATTGTATACATTCGTATAACATTACATAGAACAAGAACTTTTTAACTTTTTACATATAACTTTTTAACTTTTTGCATAAAACAGAACAGTAAGTTGTTAAAACTATTTACAGGGTGTATACTTTTGTATACTACTGGATTTACAGGGGAATGTCAGCGAATGTCAGGATGCGGAGAGGGATGCTGGACATGGAGGGGCACAGGGAGATGGGGAAACTGAGAGCACATCACTGCCCTGGGATGCGGAGGGGGATGCTGGACATGGAGGAGCACAGGGAGACGGAGAAACTGAGAGCACATCCCTGCACTGGGATGTGGAGGGGGATGCTGGACATGGAGGGGCACAGGGAGACGGAAAAACTGAGAGCACATCACTGCCCTGGGATGTGGAGGGGGATGTTGGACATGGAGGGGCACAGGGAGATGCAGAAACTGAGAGCACATCGCTGCACTGGGATGTGGAGGGGGATGCTGGGCATGGAGGGGCACAGGGAGACAGAGAAACTGAGAGCACATCACTGCCCTGGGATGTGGAGGGGGATGCTGGGCATGGAGGGGCACAGGGAAACAGAGAAACTGAGAGCACGTTGCTGCCCTGGAATGTGGAGGGGGATGCTGGACATGAAGGGGCACAGGGAGACGGAGAAACTGAGAGCACATCACTGCACTGGGATGCTGGACATGGAGGGGCACAGGGAGACGGAGAAACTGAGAGCACATCGCTGCCCTGGAATGTGGAGGGGGATGCTGGACATGGAGGGGCACAGGGAGACAGAGAAACTGAGAGCACATCACTGCCCTGGGATGTGGAGGGGGATGCTGGGCATGGAGGGGCACAGGGAAACAGAGAAACTGAGAGCACGTTGCTGCCCTGGAATGTGGAGGGGGATGCTGGACATGAAGGGGCACAGGGAGACGGAGAAACTGAGAGCACATCACTGCACTGGGATGCTGGACATGGAGGGGCACAGGGAGACAGAGAAACTGAGAGCACATCGCTGCCATGGAATGTGGAGGGGGATGCTGGACATGGAGGGGCACAGGGAGACAGAGGCACTGAGAGCACATCGCTGCCCTGGGATGTGGAGGGGGATGCTGGACGTGGAGGGGCACAGGGAGACGGAGAAACTGAGAGCACATCGCTGCACTGGGATGTGGAGGGGGATGCTGGACATGGAGGAGCACAGGGAGACGGAGAAACAGAGCACATCGCTGCCCTGGGATGTGGAGGGGGATGATGGACGTGGAGGGGCACAGGGAGATGGAGAAACTGAGAGCACATCACTGCACTGGGATGTGGAGGGGGATGCTGGACGTGGAGGGGCACAGGGAGACTGAGAAACTGAGAGCACATCGCTGCCCTGGGATGTGGAGAGGGATGCTGGACATGGAGGGGCACAGGGAGACGGAGAAACAGAGCACATCACTGCTCTGGGATGTGGAGGGGGATGCTGGACATGGAGGGGCACAGGGAGACGGAGAAACAGAGCACATCGCTGCACTGGGATGTGGAGGGGGATGCTGGGCATGGAGGGGCACAGGGAGACGGTGAAACTGAGAGCACATCGCTGCACTGGGATGTGGATGGGGATGCTGGACGTGGAGGGGCACAGGGAGATGGAGAAACTGAGAGCACATCGCTGTCCTGGGATGTGGAGGGGGATGCTGGACATGGAGGGGCATAGGGAGACAGAGAAACTGAGAGCACATCGCTGCCCTGGGATGTGGAGGGGGATGCTGGGAATGGAGGGAAACAGAGAAACAGAGAGCACATCACTGCACTGGGATGTGGAGGGGGATGCTGGACGTGGAGGGGCACAGGGAGATGGAGAAACTGAGAGCACATCGCTGCCCTGGGATGTGGAGGGGGATTCTGGACATGGAGGGGCACAGGGAGATGGAGAAACTGAGAGCACATCACTGCCCTGGGATGCGGAGAGGGATGCAGGACATGGAGGGGCACAGGGAGATGGGGAAACTGAGAGCACATCACTGCCCTGGGATACGGAGGGGGATGCTGGACATGGAGGAGCACAGGGAGACGGAGAAACTGAGAGCACATCGCTGCACTGGGATGTGGAGGGGGATGCTGGACATGGAGGGGCACAGGGAGATGGAAAAACTGAGAGCACATCACTGCCCTGGGATGTGGAGGAGGATGTTGGACATGGAGGGGCACAGGGAGATGGAGAAACTGAGAGCATATCGCTGCACTGGGATGTGGAGGGGGAAGCTGGGCATGGAGGGGCACAGGGAGACGGAGAAACAGCACATCACTGCTCTGGGATGTGGAGGGGGATGCTGGACATGGAGGGGCACAGGGAGACGGAGAAACAGAGCACAGGTGTGGGGCTAGGGAGATGGAGATACTGGACATGTGAAGGAAGCAGAAGGAGAATCAAGAAATGGAGATTTCCGAGATGGGTGCAGGGTTATAGGGAGACTAAGAGAAGATGCTGGACATCAGAGTGGGAGAGGGAGGAGATGCTGGACATGGAGGTAATAGGGGAGGGGAAATGCAGGACATGGAGGGATAGGGACACAAGAGAGATGCTGGACATGGGGGGGTAGAGATACACATGAGGAGATGCTGGACATTAGGGGAGGAGGAAAAGACAAAGAGGGGAGACGTTGGACATGGAGGAGAGGGACACAGAGAGATGGTGGACATCAGAGTGGGAGAGAGAGAAGATGCTGGACATGGAGGTAATAGGGGAGGGGTAATGCAGGACATGGAGGGATAGGGACACAAGAGAGATGCTGGACATAGGGGGAGGAGGAATAGACAAAGAGGGGAGACGTTGGACATGGAGGAGAGGGACACAGAGAGATGGTGGACATGGAGGAAGGGAAACAGGATGGGGAGAGGAGTTGATATTGCACATGGGCGAGAGAGGGGGAGGCTGGGGAAGGAGAGAGAGCTGGGAAATGAGGGTTGGGTGAGGGAAAGAGGTAGAAAGCTACAGCTATCCACACACACAAGACTATCATACCACGTTATTAAATACCCTCATGTTAAATGTTACCTTTAATTGTACTGTCTAAATGCTGTTATATCTAAATGTTTACATGTACCCTAAAGTTAAATGTAACCCTCCAATTGTGATGTGATGTGACCACCTTGATTGAAGGATAAGGTGGCATACAAATCTGTCTAAATAAATAAATAAAATAAATAGCTAGATACGATCAAAAGAGTGAAATTGAGGAGTGGTTGGTAAGAAGAAGGAGTGAAATCTGGGTAGAGAAGCAGAAAAATAAATGGAAGAAAACTGAAAGGAAGAGAGTGTTAAAAACTGATATAAGGAAGACAGGAGGGAGAGAGAAGAAATGACAGATGGAGAGGAGACCATGCAAAGAGAGCTAGGAGAAGCAGAGGAAGACAAAAAACAGAGACTGGGACTACAGTTAGAAACATAAGATGACTGACAATGAAGGTAGAAAAATAATTTTATTTTCTATTTTGTGATTGGACAATGTTGGTGTTTGAAAAGTACATTTGACAGGAGTCAAGACTGGTGCTTTGGAGTCTAGCCCAGGGAAAACATTTGAGAGGGGACCCTAAAGTCCACTAGCAAGCTGTGCCTTTTTCCGACTCAGACAGATCTGAGTCCCATTGGACCATTGGATGATAGAGGGGTAAAAGGGCATTAAGAGGGGACAAGGCCATAGCGAAGGGACTGAATGAATTATTTTGCTTCGGTCTTTACTGAAGTAGATGTAAGGAAGTTACCCATACCTGAAATGGTATTTAAAGCTGATGCAGCAAAAGAATTGAAAGAAATATTTATAAACCAGGAAGATGTATTACAACTATTTGAAAAACTGAAGAGTAGCAAATCACCTGGGCTGGATGGTATACATCCGAGGGAGTTGAAAGGACTGAAATATGAGATTCCAGACTTATTATTACCAATCTGTGAACTATCATTAAAATCATCAGTAATACCTGAAGATTGGAGGATGGCCAATGTATCGCTAATTTTTATAAAGGGTTCCAGGGGTAATCCAGGAAACTACAGACTGGTGAGCCAGATGTCAGTAATGTTAAAAATGGCAGAAACCATTATTAAGAACAACATTTCTGAACATGTAGATAGTCATGTTTTAATGGGAAACAGCCAGCATGGCTTTAGCCAGGGAAGGTCTTGTCTTACCAATCTGTAATATTTTTGAAGGTGTAAATAAACAGGTAGACAAAGGTGGGTCAGTCAATGTAGTGTATCTGGCTTTTCAGAAAGCCTTTGACAAGGACCCTCCTGAGAAGCTCTTGGCAAAATTAAAAAGTCATGGGATAGGAGGCAGTGTACTATTGTTGGTCAGGAACTGGTTAAAAGATAGAAAGAAAGTAGAGGGTAGGGCTAAATGGCCAATTTTCCCAATGGAGAAAGGTGAATAGTGAAGAACCACAAGGATCAGTGCTGGGTCCACAGCTTTTTAACATATTCATAAATGACCTGGAAATGGGAACAACAAGTAAGGTAATCAAATTTGCAAATGACACAAAATTATTCAAAGTTGTTAAAACCTGAGAGGATTGTGAAAAATTGCAAGAGGACATTAATAAATTGGAAGATTAAATTTGAACAACCAATGTGTGCAAAGTTATGCACCTAGGAAATAACAACCCAAACTATGGTTAGGAACCACCACAGAGGAAAAAGATTTAGGCGTCATCATGGATAAAAAGTTGAAACCCTCCGCCCAGTGTGCAGTGGCATCCAAGAAAGCAAAAAGAATGCTAGGAATCATAAGGAAAGGAATGGAGAATAAAACAAAGGATATTATAATGTCTCTGTATCGTTCCATGGTGCGACCGCACCTCAAATATTGTGTGTAATTCTGGTCACCATATCTTAAAAAGGATGTAGCGGAATTAGAAAAGGTACAGAGAAGAGCCACCAAAATGGTAAAGGGAATGGAAGGATTACCCTATGAGGAGAGGCTAAAAAGGTTAGGGCTCTTCAACCTGGAAAAGAGACGGCTGAGGAGAGATATGATAGAGGTCTATAAATTAATGAATGGAGTGGAACGGGTAAACGTAGATTGATTGTTTACACATCAAAATGTAGAGAGACTAGGGGACATGCAATGAAGCCACAGGGTAACCTATTTAAGACTAATAAGAGAAAATATTTTTTCACTCAACGTATAATCAAACCCTGGAATTCATTACTGGAGGATGTAGTAAAAGCTGTTAGTGTAGCTGGGTTTAAAAAAGGTTTGGACAACTTCCTGGAGAAGTCCATAAACCATTATTAAAGGGGACCCGGGAAATCCACTGCTTGTCCCAATACAAGCATTGTGGAAGCTGTGTCTGCTGGAGAAACTGCTAGGTACTTGAGACCTAGATTAGCCACTGTTGGAAAGAGGATACTGGGCTTGATGGACCTTGTCATATGTTCTTATGGAGAAGACGATAAATAAAATACAGATTAAACATAAACATAAATACTCTAGTCCACTGAAACTGCCTAAGTGTCGGCATTCAGAGGTATGCACTTTGGCTAGATCATAACTGCCTTCCTGGCACATACCAACACAACCTCTCCAAAAGATATTGTGATCCTTCCCCTACGTGCTCTGAATGCAAGGCAAAAGTAATAAATAGTCTTCTCGTCTGTTTTAGTAGACAGTGTAACTCCTTTAACAGTGGAATTGCCAATGTCCATTTTGATTTCCACAAAAACACACTAGCTGTTGCATTCTGAGTCACCTACAAGTGATCCAATAAGTACTCGTAACCAGTAGGTGAAAATAAACAGATTATCTATTTGGTACCCCAGGAAGGGTGGAGTGCTTCATTCCCAGGACTCAAAAGAGAGGGCTGGCGTCTCAGATAAATTAAAATAAGTATTATCTTGGATTTGCAGGCTTTGAAAAGTCTATTTTAATTCTAAAAATGAAGTTTAATTTAAAACCAAGTCCTGGCCCCATAGGAAAGCATTGAGTGTGCTGGGGAAGTGCAGGGATCTCTTTAGCGAGCAGTCTTTCAGGAGGGAAACTGTAGAGACTGATGCAGGAGGCAGTATTTACATTTGCTGCTTCAGAGGCTTACAAGACAGCACAGAAACCTAATATATATTCTAATAGGATGTAGAAAAATACTTGCATCTGGAGATTTGAGGGATTTTTGCCCTTTTCCAGAGCACTGCATTTGCAAATCTAGCAGTGGAAGACCACTAAACAGTTGTTCTTGGGAGGACTGAAGTGAAACTAAAAGAAGCAGTTGGAGGCTGGAAAACAATAGAGAAGAAGGTCTGTGTGTGATTTGAAAGTTTAAGGTAACTGGAAATAAGGTTAAAAAGGTTTAACTTTGTTAAGTCATTGGTCTGCTTAAGAAATGGCAGAAAGAGAGGGATAATAAGTTAATAAGTGAATAAAGATAAAATAAATCAATAAAATAAAATAAATAAAATGGAATGAAAATTACGGATAAGTAAAAGTCTTAAAAGACAGGGAGCTATCAGATAAGGAAAGGAAAAATATTAGTAGAGGAAATAATCAATTAACAGCGATGCAAACAAAAGGCAAACTTTATCTCAAGTAAGCTATAAGCCTAAAAATGTTAAAAACATTAGAGTCATCAGTCAAGGACTGAATAAAGTCACGAGAGCACCGACAACCAAACACAGGTGCATTCATAGTACACAGAGGCTGATTCTAGCTACCCCGTTAGTTTAATATACTGTAGTGTCAGGAGGGTAAATAAGCAACGAGGTAGGCAGCGAAGGCCATGCAATCCACTAATGTCTGATGAGCCACATGCTGCAGGCCTCAGCGGCTTCCTCAATTACTTCAAGGGGTTGCCAAGGCCCCTTCAGCGCTCGTCTGCTTCATTGGTAATTTGGTGCATGAGATCCTCAGATACATGTGGGGGGGGTGAGGGGCTTCTCATGAAGAGACCTGGATGGCAGAGGTTCTTATGAAAGCTCCAGAGCAGGGTACTGGGTTCCTGTAGGAGAAGGTTCCTACAGGGAATCTCAGACAGAAAGAAATCCCGGGGCAGTTTCTCCATATCCGTTAGTTCTGTGCATACCATGTCAGTCATGAACCTTACTTCTAAATATGATTTCAGGCTTAAATTTACTGCTAATGCTCGATGTAGTACTTGCATCGTGCCAGAGAGAGCCTCACTCTGGAGTTCATAAAATGTAACATGTATGGGGAGTTTGTCAAGATGTGCTTAGACATTGTTCTTTATCAAGCCTGTGGCTCCCAATACGATGGGAAATATTTCTGTATCTTTCTGCCACATTTTCTTAGTCTCTGACTGCATTTCTTGGTACTTCAGGATCTTCTGTCTCTCCACATGATTGACAGAATAATTGCTTGGAACAGAGATCTCTTATCAATGCTGTTTTGGTGTTTTTCTCCTTTACCACTATGTCGGGTTTCCTTGCATCCAGTTTCTTATCTGTCGGAAAGCGTAGTTATTCACCTATAACAGGTGTTCTCCAGGGACAGCAGGAATCAGTCCTCACTTATGGGTGACGTCGGCACCTACGGAGCCCACGTGGAGCAATTCCCCAGCTTTCAAAGAGAGCGTTTGGGATTGCTGCCACGCATGCGTGGTCCTCTTCCCGCCCAAGGGTGCCAACTTGCTCATTCAGGTCCCTTAGCTCCAGTCCTACCAAGCAGATGGCAAGGGAAGGATAAAAATTCAGCAACTCATCAGGAGAGGTGGGAGGGTAGTGAGGACTGATTCCTGCTGTCTCGGAGAACACCTGTTGCAGGTGAGTAACTACGCTTTCTCCAGGAACAAGCAGGAATTCAGTCCTCACTTATGGGACTCCCCAGCTACAGGCTACCGAATCTGTAACCAAAAAACGCCTCCACGAGGCCGTGAAGCTGACGCCCAAAGGCGCCAGAGTCCTCAGGTCGAAGCCCTCGGTAGCCGTGAAGAAGGGTCAGAGGGCAGGAGTTGCTTATACCCCAAACAGATTACGGAGTACAGCCTGGCTGAAGGCACTGTCCTGGTGGGACTCCCTCTCCAGGCAGTAGTGTACAGCAAAGGTATTCGTGGAAGACCAGGTCACCACCCAGCAGATGTTCATCGGGGTACAGAGCGCAGCGAGGCCACCAACGCCGCTTTGGCCCAAACCCTGTGTGTGGCGATGCGACGATCTAACAGGGCACATGCCTTCGTATGGGCGAAGGCGATGAGGTCTGCCACCCAAACCGAGAGGGTGTGTTTGGTAACTGCCTGCCCCAGTCGATTGGGATCATAGGTCAGACTTGCGATGAGTCTGGGTGCGCTGCAAGTAGAAGGCGAGAGCCCTTCTGCAGTCGAGGGTGTGGAAAGACGCTGATGCCTGGTCGGCGTGGGGCCTCGGAAAGAAAGTTGGCAGGACTATCTCCTGGTTGAAATGGAAATCTGAGACAATGTTAGGCAGGAATTTGGGGTGGGTATGGAGGACCACCCTATTCCGATAGAACCTGGTGTAAGGGGCATCAGCCATGAGAGCCTGGAGCTCACTGACTTGGCAGGCCAAGGTCAGCGCCACCAGGAAGGCCACCTTCCAGGACAGCTGTCAGAGCGAGCACGTCGTCATTGACTTAAAGGATGGATGGGTGAGCTGCATGAGCACCACATTCAGGTCCATTCCGCCGGAGGAGGTCAGATGGGCAGCTTGAAAAGCAAAAGACCCCGCATAAAGCAGGAGACTAACGGCTGTCCTGAGAGGGGCTTTCCCTCGATGGGGAGGTGGTTCGCCGAGATGGCGCTCAAGTGTACCCTGACAGAGTTCGACTTCAGACCTTCCTTCGAGAGATGGAGGAGGTACTGAAGGATCCATTGAATGGGACACAAGAACGGGTCTATCTGGAGCTCGAGCACCAGAACGAGAAGTGTTGCCACTTGAAGGCATAGGCCCGTCTAGTGGAGTCCTTCCTTGAGGCGAGGAGGACCTCCTCGACCTCCTCCAGAAGAGCCAGTGAGGCTACAGAAACCCGTTCAGTCGCCAGGACATGAGGGATAAGGAGGCTAGGTTCAGGTGCTGTACCCGCCCCTCCTCCTGTGTTAGCAGACCCGGGGCAGAGCCCAGAGGAACAGGAGGCTCCGTCAACAGCCAGAACAGAAGCGGGAACCAAGGCTGCCAAGGCCACAAGGGGGCTACAAGGATCAATGATGCCCGATCCCGCTGAGCCTTGAAAAGGGTTCTTGCAATGAGAGGGAAGGGAGGGAATGCATAGAGCAGGCTGGATGACCAATCCAGAAGGAATGCATCTGGACTCTCCCTGCTTGGGTGCGGTACCGAGCCGCAAAAACGGGGAAGCTGCGTGTTCTGGGGACTGGCAAAGAGGTCTATCGCCGGCATCCCCCAGCGAAGAAACAGCCATCCCACCACCCCTGGATCCAGCCGCCATTCAAGGGGGCGAAGGATCCTCCTGAGCCTGTCCACCAGGACATTCTCCTGACCCGGAAAGCAGGTTGCCTTGAGGGACATCTTCTGTTGAACGGCAAAGGAGCAGAGGAGGACCACTTCCCGGCAGAGGGAGCGTGATCCAGTGCCTCCCTCCTTGTTGACATAGAAGATCACCACGCGGTTGTCAGTGTACACGAGTACTGACTTCCCCTTGAGGTGATCCTCGAAGGCCCTCAGGGCCCACCGAATCGCCCAAAGTTTCAGCAAGTTTATCTGTTGCTGAGACTCCTCGGGCGATCACTGCCCCTGCGTGCACAGCGGTCCGCAGTGGACTTCCCATCCTAACAGGGAAGCATCTGTAGTCAGCACCGCATCGTGCTGTGGGGCCTAGTAGGGAAACCCCTGGAGGAGGTTGCGGAGGTTTTGCCACCAGCTCAGGAACAAGTGAATGTTGGGAAGGATCTTGACGGGGTCCCTGAGGTGGCCGCTGGACGGGCTCCATTGGGCACTGAGGCACCACTGAGCTGTCCACATGTGCAGGCAGGCATGGGGGACAACATGTATGATAGAGGCTATGTGGCCCAGGAGACGCAGCATTATCCGAGCTGTGACCCGGGGAGTACTTTGGACCTAAGCCGCCAAGGCTCGGAGGTGGTCAGTGCGATCCGCTGTAAGAATGCAGTTGCCCGCTGAGTATTGAGGCGTGCCCCGAAAAACTCGAGTGCCTGCACAGGTTCAAGGTGAGACTTTGGGTAGCTAACCAAGAACCCCAAACCTTCCAACAGAAGGATTGTGTGCGATATTGCTTGCTGGGTTTCCTCGATTGAGGATCCCGTGACGAGCCAGTCGTCGAGGTAGGGAAAGACCGGCACACCCTAACGCCTGAGACAGGCAGCCACCACAGAGAGGCATTTCGTGAAGACTTATGGGGCGGATGCGAGGCCAAAGGGGAGCACCCTGTACTGGAAGTGCTCTCCCCGCACCCTGAAGCGCAGGTACTGCCTGTGCTGGGGGTGGATTAAGATGTGCGTGTAAGCATCCTTTAGATCCAAGGAGCATAGCCAATTGCCCTGCCGGAGGAAGGGCAGCAGAACGCCAAGGGATAACATCTTGAACTTCTCCTGCACCAAGAACTTGTTCAACTTTCGGAGGTCGAGGATGGGCCGCAGATCTTCTTCAGGATGAGGAAGTATCGGGAATAGAAGCCCTGACCTCAAAGCTGTGAAGGAACCTTCTTGACTGCCCGTTGGGTGAGGAAAAAGAGTAGTTCCCACTGTAGTAAAACCTGGTGCGCGGGGAGACGAGGAGGATCCGCTGGGGAGAAGGAAGGTGGAAGCCTGTCAAAGCGAAGGCAATAGCCATCTCAGACAACCTGGAGAACCCAGATGTCTGAGGTGATGGAAGCCCACAAAGGGGCAAAAGAAGACAAGCATCCCCCCACTGGCTGCTGCATCGCCAGAGGGCTAGGGGCTATGTCAATGGCGTCAAAACCTCTGTGTGGGTTGTGGTGGAGCTGGAGTTTGAGCTTTTGGCCCTTTCGGCTTGCGATGCCCTTGGACAGACTTACCCTGCGCTGGAGTGGTTGGCGTGGGGGTAGCCGGGTACAGTGGGTAGCCACAGTACTGAAGGCCCTTCCATGGAAAGGAAGGCTTCTTGGCCTGTTGCTTTTTCCGGGGCAGAGTGGAGGTCTTGCGCGAAAGACGGGTTCTGGTGACGAACTCCATCTCTGTTTCTGCAGCCTTGTCCTCCATCATCTTCCCAAAGAGCTGTTCACCGAGGCAGGGGACATCCAGGAGCTTCTCCTGTATCCATTGCTCCAAATCCGATGACTGGAGCCATGCCTGGCAGTGGACCCCCATGCCCGCGGCCACCACCCAAGCCAATGACTCGAGTCTATTGTAGGCGGCTCGGGA
The DNA here is from genome assembly GCA_033557465.1 of Ichthyophis bannanicus. Classification (NCBI taxonomy): domain Eukaryota; kingdom Metazoa; phylum Chordata; class Amphibia; order Gymnophiona; family Ichthyophiidae; genus Ichthyophis; species Ichthyophis bannanicus. The sequence goes on along the minus strand of CM066037.1, from coordinate 530,733,139 downwards.
GAGGTATTTTGAGCAGTCTGCAACGGACTTCAACAGAGTACTGAACCTACTGAGGGGCTTGCCTTCAAGGCCCACGAAGAAACCTCTGAGCTCATTGGCTAAGTCATGCAAGAACATGCCCATGTATAATTGGTATGCTTGAATGCGACAAGATAGCATAGAGCCTTGGTAGACCTTGCAGCCCAGGGCATCAAGGGCTCTCGACTCTCGGCCTGGAGGGACCGACGAGTGTGATTTCGGGCTCTTCTGTTTCCTCATGGCCAACTCCATCACCATAGAGGTGTGGGAAAGTTGGGTCTTTCTAAACCCCGGGCCATGCTGTACCTTGTACATAGTATCAAGGTACTTGCTCACGATGGGGACCAAGGCGGGTGCCTCCCACATGCGGAGCAGCAGCCGAGACAGAATGGGAGGGACCGGAACAGGGAGAGATTCCCTAGGCGGGGACTCAAACTGAAGAATATCTAGTTCTTCAGCTCGAGGGTCCTCCTCGGCCTGAGTGGCCAAGTTAAGAGCCCATGCCATATCCTGGATGAACACCAGGAAAGAGGTGTCCTTGGGTGGCGAACGCCACTGGAACGCAGGCGAGGAGGGGTCCAATGGAAGGTCCTGGTAAGTACGGGTTTCCGGGAAGATGTCCCCATCAGACTCCCAATCCGAGAACTTGGTCGAGAAGACAGAGCAGGGGAAGGACAGGTAGAGGACTGGTGCAACCGTAAAATAGAAGGCCAATAGGCCAAAAACGAAAGACTTTTTCCAAAGGACAAGGACATGTGTCCGAAGGGCACCGTGGAAAAGGGGAGACTGAGCAAGATGGCACCCTTGGGCGGGAAGAGGACCACGCATGCGTGGCAGTAATCCCAAAGGCTTTCTTTGAAAGCTGGGGAATTGCTCCGCGCGGGCTCCATCGGTGCCGACGTCACCCATAAGTGAGGACTGACTTCCTGCTTGTTCCTGGAGAATGGGAATGTCCCAGGTGATCATAACCTCTTCATTCTCTGTAATTCTCTTCGGGTCATGATCCCAGTGCTTTTCAGGAACAGTGATGTTGTAATGTTTTCAGTTTCCAATGGAGGAGGAATTCTACTTTATTGTGCCTTTATAGAAATGTTTTGCCATCAGAACTTCGCAGCCAGCTATGAGGTGAGTTACTCTTTTCAGGTTGTTTTTTTTTAACAGAATCAGCATATGTCTGTGTTGACAGTTTTTTCTATGCTTACTGTAAACCTTCTCACCTGTAATCCATTGTCCTGGGCTGCAACTATTAATTTCTCATCCTTCGGTTTCAGTTCACCTCTCCTTATTCATTCATGTGTCTGTTCCTGATCAACAAAAGGTTCCTGGAGTAACGCTCTGTATTTGTGCATTTGCCACTTGTTTTTCCTCATTTGCTGATCTAATTCTTTAAAGAATTTTTACCCTTGTTTTGCAAATACTATTTCTTTCTTTCCTGTGTGTGCTCGTGAATTCCCACTCATTCCTTCTAGTCATCGGAACACTTGTTCAAGTTTGACGATGGAGACAGGTTCTGGAGTTTTACTTTCACATTTCAGCACTTTTTGCGTATTTGGATCCGATGATGCTGTCAGGTAGGCCTGGAGGACTATGAAAGTAGCTCTGTATGGGTAATCAATCTCTATGAGTCCTAGCCCCCCTTCAGCTCTAGGAATGTACAGTCTCAGCATACACAGATTCTTGTAAATTACCTCATGGGCATAGAGGAGTTTTCTTGTTTGCACATCCATTTTTTCAAGATCTTCAAGAGGCCGGTCTACAGTCCCAAAGATGTATGAGAGTACAGGAATTGCCAGCTGATTGATGGCTTGTATCTAATTCCGTGATGTTAAGGAATGTTTCAATAATGATTTTAATCTTCTATAGTATTCTTTGAAAGAAATCTCTTTTCTCTTCTGACCAGGCTACCAAATAACTGACCTCGGTTCTTTGACTTCAATTCTCTCAGAAGGCGGCCATGGGAAAAGAAATTTCTTTCAGTCTTTACTGATCTTTTCTCTCAGTAATTTCTGCTTGAATGTCATTCCTTCCTCTATGCCAAGATATTTATATACACCTTCCTGTTCAGGTTCCTTGATGTCACAGCCCTCAACTAGGCAGATGTTTTCTGTTTTGCTCAATTTTCCTCTAAAAAAAAGTTGTCTACTACTACTACTAAGCATTTATAAAGCGCTACCAGGCGCACACAGCGCTGTACAATGAAAACATAAAAAGACAATCCCTGCTCAAAAGAGCTTACAATCTAAAAAGACAAAGCAAGAAAAGGAGTAGAAAAAAGATAAGAGCAAGGGCAAAGAGACAAGAGCAGGAGAGACAGGATAAAGGAAAGAGGTAAGAACAAGTGTAAGAGGAAGAAAGAAAGGTGAAATAAAAGAGGGGAAGGAAGGAGAACAGCAAAATCAAGAGCCAAAGGCAGAGGCGAAAAGATGAGCTTTTAACTTGAGTTTGAAGAGGGGCAAAGAAGATGCCTGACATATAGACAAAGGAAGTTTATTCCAAGCGTAAGGAGCAGCAAGGTGAAAAGAGCGGAATCTGGAGTTGGCAATAGAGGAGAAGGGCATAGCAAGAAGTAACTGGGAAGAAGAACGGAGTACATGAGGGGGAAATAGGGAGAAATGAGAGAAGAAAGGTACTGAGGAGCCACAGAGTGAATGCACTTATAGGTCAGAAGGAGAAGCTTAAAGTGAATACGGAAAGCACAGTTACTTACCTGTAACAGGTGATCTCTGGGAACAGCAGGAATTAGTCCTCACATATGGGTATGTTGGAACCGATGGAGCCTGCGCGGGAAAGCTCCCCAGCTTCCCAGAAAGGAAGCTTTTGGGGCCTCCCACAGCGCATGCGCGCTGCCTTCCCACCTTCCTGACCAACTCTCCTCAGTTCGAGTTTAAAGCTGAGACAATAGAGAGAGGAAAGGAAAGAGAGAGAGAGATACAACTCCTAGGGGAGGTGGGTGGGTTGTGAGGACTAATTCCTGCTGTTCCCAGAGATCACCTGTTACAGGTAAGTAACTGTGCTATCTCCAGGAACAAGCAGGAATAAGTCCTCACATATGGGGACTCCCTAGCTAAGATGCTGGGGAGATCCCCTTCCAAAGGTTCCCCATCTTCCTATGGATCTCAGGCATCCATTCAGGGAAGGTGGCCAGGAGTTGTTTAAGAATGGAACAGGTGTCTGAGGACAGCCTGACCAAACAAGGCATCCCGGCGGGAGTCCTTGTCCAAGCAGTAATGGGCTGTGAAGGTATGAACCGAGGCCCAGGTGGCTGCTCGACAGATCTGATCGATGGATACAGAATGAAGATGAGCCATAGATGTGGCCATGGCTCTCACATTGTGAGCTGTGACATGGCCTTCCAGAGAAAGGTTCTTACTCTGGTAAGCAAAAGAAATACACTGAGCAATCCAATTGGACAGTGTTCTTTTTGAGACTGGAAGTCCTAAATGAGAAGGATCAAAAGCAACAAAAAGTTGAGAAGACTTTCAATGTTGCTGTGTCCTGTGGATGTAAAAGGCAAGAGCTCTTTTACAATCTAACGTATGTAGGTTCCGCTCTGCACTGGATGCATGAGGAGCTGGAAAAAAGACAGGTAGATATACCTCTTGATTAAGATGAAAAGGTGAGACCACTTTAGGCATAAAGTGAGGATTTGTCCTAAGGACTACCTTATCATGATGGAACCTTGTATAAGGTGGATTAGCCACTAAAGCCTGTAGTTCACTGATGCAGCGAGCAGAAGTGATTGCAATAAGGAAAATGACCTTCCAGGAAAGAAATTTCAAGGAGGTAGTGGCTAAGGGTTCAAAGGGTGGCTTCATAAGCTGACCAAGAACCACGTTTAAGTCCCATGCCACCGGAGGAGGCCGAATGGGAGGTTTAGTTAAAGTTAGACCTCTCATAAACCTTGCAATAAGAGGATGAGAGGAAACAGGTTGTCCATTGATAGGCTGAAGAGATGCTGCAATAGCACTCAAATGGACCCTTACAGAATTTGTGTTAAGTCCTGCATTGGAAAGATGCAGGAGATATTCGAGTAAAGAATTCAAAGGCAGTGCTAGAGGGTTAAGACCCTTTCCAGCACACCAAATGGAAAATCTTTTCCATTTAAAAGCATAAGAACGCCTGGTTGAAGGTTTCCTAGAGGAATGGAGGATATCCTTCACCTGTTGAGAAAGATTGAAGTCTTGAAGGTCTAGGCCTTCAGTAACCAAGCTCTGAGGTGAAGGGACTTGGGGTTTGGGTGCCACAAAGTCCCCTCCTCTTGAGACAGAAGGTCTGGAGCAGCTCCCAGATCCAGGGAGGGTGCCTGGGAGAGATGCAGAAGTAGAGGGTACCACACTTGGCGTGGCCAGCGTGGAGCTATGAGGATCATAGATCCTTGATCCCTCTGAAGTTTGAATAGAGTCTTGGGAATCAAAGGAATGGGTGGAAAGGCATACAGGAAGGCCTGACCCCAATGAAGGAGGAAGGCATCCTTGGCCTGAGCTCCCTGACACGGAATTCTGGAACAGAACCGGGGAAGTTTGGCATTGCACGGACTTGCAAAGAGGTCTATGTCCGGGGTTCCCCATTTCTGAAAGATTCTGAGTACCTGATCCATGTGCAGGGACCATTCGTGTGGAAGCAGAACTCGACTGAGTCTGTCTGCCCAAGAGTTTTGGATTCCTGGGAGGTATACTGCCAGGAGATGGATCTGATGCTCTCTGGCGAAGGCCCACAATTTTAAAGCTTCGTTGCAAAGCGACAGAGAGCCAGTCCCTCCTTGTTTGTTTATGTAGAACATGGCTACTTGATTGTCGGTATGAACAAGGACTGTCATGTTGATGAGGAGGGTATGAAAGACCTTGAGAGCAAGGAAAATTGCTCGCAGCTCCAAAAGGTTGATATGAAGGGTGGTCTCCTGTGGAGACCAAGTGCCCTGAGCGGAGAGGTCTTGGAGATGAGCTCCCCAACCTGCTTGGGAGGCATCTGTAGTGAGAGTTGCTTGGGGTAACAAAGGTTGGAAGGGGGCCCCCAACAACAGATTTTGAGTGGATATTCACCATTGGAGAGACCAAAAAAGACGTTTTGAGGTTGCTATTTGGTCTGAGAGAGATCCTGATGCTTGGGTCCACTGGGTGGACAAAGTCCATTGAGCTGCTCTCATATGTAGGCGAGCATAAGGCACCACATGAACTGTGGATGCCATGTGGCCTAGCAGTTGTAGCATCTCCCTGGCAGTCAAGTGGCTTCTGGACTGAACTTGAGAGGCCAAGTGCACTAGACGGTGACAACGGACCTGGGGGAGATAGGCCCTTGCAGTGGTGGTATCTAGCCATGCCCCTATGAATTCTAGGGACTGAGTAGGGGTGAGTTGAGACTTTGGCAGATTGATGACGAGTCCCAGATACTGCAGTATGCGTCTGGTGTGGTCCAGGGAAGTCTGAGCCTCGGACTGAGATGGAGCTCGGATGAGCCAGTCGTCCAGGTATGGGAAGACAAAGATTCCCAGAGTGCGTAGAAATGCAGCTACTATTGCCATGCATTTGGTGAATATCCTTGGAGCAGAGGCTAGACCGAAGGGAAGTACTCTGTATTGGAAATGTTTTCCCTGGAACAGAAACCGTAGGAATTTTCTGTGGGATGGATGGATGAGTATATGGGTGTACGCATCCTTGAGATCTAGAGAACAAAGCCAGTCCTGACTCTGTAGGTATGGAAGGAGAGTGCCTAGAGAAAGCATTTTGAATTTCTCCTTGTATAGAAATTTGTTCAATTCTCTGAGATCCAGAATGGGTCTGTACCCCCCTGTTTTCTTGGGAATGAGAAAATAAGGGGAGTAAAAACCTGACCCCTGTTGAGGAAGAGGAACCTCTTCTATTGCCTTTTGGGCGAGAAGAGTGGTCACCTCCTGACCCAACAGGTACAGGAGAGATGGCGGAGAATTGAATTGTCTCACCATGGTATGGGGAGGAAGGCTGGAGAAATGTAGCTTGTAGCCCTCTCTGATGATAGAGAGGGTCCACTGCTCTGATGTGATTTGTTCCCATCTGGGAGCAAAATGAGTTAACCTTCCTGGAATGGTGAGAGGCTCTGGTTGTTGCAGAGCCAGAAAGGTTAAGTTCTCTAGAATCAAGTCAAAAACTCTGAGGGGGTTGGGACTGCTGGACTGTAGCAGCCCCTGTAGACTTTGTTCTGGCCTGTTTAGATTGCTGACGCTTAGGAGTAAAGCGAACTTGGGAAGATTGCTGGCCAGTATTTGTGGAAAATCTGGTCTTTTTATAGAAAGGCTTCTTAAAGGGTTTTTTCTTGGCAGAGGTAGAGGTAGACTTAGAAAGTCTATCTAAAGCAGCATTCTCTGCATCCATTTGAGTGGCTTTGATTTGCTACTCCTTGCCAAACAGATTTTCACCTGTACAGGGCAGATTGCCCAAGCCTTCTTGTACCCAGGGTTCCAAATCAGAGGCCTGGAGCCAAGCAAGTCTGCGAGCAGCTATGGCAATGCCAGAGGCTCTGCTAGCTCCCTCAAAAGAGTCAAAGGCTGCTCTGTTAGAGAACTTTGAAACATCTTGAGTTTGCTTTAGCAAAAGAAGGAACTCCTCCTTTTTATCCTCTGGGATAAAGGGGAGAAAATGATGTATCTTCAGTGCAATCTCTTTCAAAAACATGCCCATATAAAGGCTGTATGAATTGATTCTGGCAATAAGCATGCTAGCTTGGAAGATTTTTCTACCAAAAGCATCCAGAGTCCTACATTCTCTTCCTGGAGGGGTAGAAGAGTGCCTTTTGGTACTCTTTATCCTTTTCATAGCAGACTTCACCACAATAGAGTGGTGAGGGAGCTGAGTTTTTTGAAAACCAGGAGGAGGAGGAACCCGATACATGGTGTCCAAACGTCGAGAATGTGGAGATAAAGTGAGAGGAGCCTCCCACAAGTCCATCATGTGTTCTTGAAGAATTTCATGTATGGGTAAGGTGGCTGCCTCTTTGGGAACCTTAGAGTATCCTAAAATATCCAAATTTTTTGCTCTAGGTTCTTTTTCAGAGGTTACAGATATGGAGAGTCCTTTAGCTACTTCAATAATGAAGTCTTGAAAGGACAAATCCTATGGAGGAGACATTCTCCTTTTTGGAGAAGAGGGCTCCTCAGGAAGAGTAAAAGAGACATCAGCAGAATCATCTGAGGTATCAGAATCTTCAGAAGATTCAAAGTATCGTCTATTAGCTTCCAGAGATGGATACGCGTACCGACCGGTATCGACATTGGGCGTACCGGGAATCGGATCGGTATCGAGAAAATCTCCGGAACCGGAGACCGGAACCGGCATACTACTGGAAGTAGATGCTCTGGGTACCGGTATCGGTTGTGGTACCGGAACCGGCGTCGGAACCGATTGTCGCGGTACCGAGGGCGTTGCAGCGTTAATGAAAGCCAGTATGACTTGCTGCATGGATTGTACTGTAGTACCCATAGACGCCACAGCTGCCTGGATGTCGGTACCGGTGTTAGCCGGTACCCCAGAGCAGTCTAACAGGTGATCGGTCGAGGCCGTGCCATCGATGTCTACCTGTAACCCCATAGGAGGAGCTTTGGAAGCCGGAGCTTCCCACCGGGGTTGTTTGCCTGGGGCAGGGTCCTCAGGGTCATACGCAAGGGCCTCTCGCTGCTTAGAGGGAGATTTGCCCTTTGAGGACCTGCCTGAAGAATGTTTGGTTACCTGAGATCCATCAGGAGAGGAAGACCTGGAAGATGTTGATGCTGGGGTATCCGCAGAAAACAGCATATGAAATTTGGCTGCTCTGTTCTGTAAACCCCGTTTGGACATCAGAGAGCAGGATGGACAATCCGGAATGGAATGGTCAGGCCCCAAACATTTAAGACACCATTCATGGGTATCTGTGACTGAAATAGTACTGGTACACTTGGTGCATTTTTTGAAACCAGAGGCTGGTTTCTCCATGAGGGAGAATCTGAGAAGGCCTAGAGGCCTCACAGAAAAAACACACCAAGTGAAGAAAAAATAATAATTTTTTTTTTTTTTTTAAAGAAATAAAGAAATAAAGACCGGCGGTACCGGTTTGGAATCGGGGAAGGCAGACATGCGGTCAAAGAAACAAATTAAAATAACAATTTCTTCAGCGGTGACAGGAACACGACCTGCTGGCTCCGCGGAAAAAGAAGAACTGAGGCGAGTTGGTCAGGAAGGCGGGAAGGCAGCGCGCATGCGCTGTGGGAGGCCCCAAAAGCTTCCTTTCTGAGAAGCTGGGGAGCTTTCCTGCGCAGGCTCCGTCGGTTCCGATGTACCCATATGTGAGGACTCATTCCTGCTTGTTCCTGGAGATATGGATAGGGAGCCAGTGAAGAGATCTGAGGAGAGGAGTGATGTGGGAAAAACAAGGCTGAAGGAAAATCAAACGGGCAGCGGAGTGCTGAATAGACTGAAGAGGGAAGAGATGAGACTGAGGGAGACCAGCAAGAAGGAGGTTACAATAATCAAGGCGAGAGGTGATTAGGGAATGGATGAGGAAACTAGTGAGCTCAGAGAGAAAGGGGCGGATTTTGCCAATGTTGAAGAGAAAGAAGCAACAGGTCTTAGCGATGAGTTGGATATGAGAGGAGAAAGAGAGCAAAGAGTCAGAAATAACACCCAAACTACGAGCAGATGAAACAGGTTGGAGAACAGAGCCATCAACAGAGACTGAAAAAGAAGAAGGAGAAAGGGAAATTTTAGGAGAAAAAACGAGAAGTTCAGTCTTGGCCATGTTCAATTTCAGGCGACGATGGAACATCCAGGCAGCAATGGCAGAGAGACAGCAAGAGATCCGGGACTGGAAAGCAGAAGAAAGATCAGGAGTAGAGAGATAGATTTGGGAGTCATCAGCATAGAGATGGCACTGAAAAACATGAGAGGTTCTTTTAGATGGACAGTTCTTCAGGTTATAGATTCTCTAGTGGTTTTCCAGCACAATGTTGCAGCTAAGCTGACGCATATGTTCATCTCCGTGTCTTCATTAATATAGACACACATAGTGCTCCTGTGATCTCAGTACAAAAGATTCATCCCATCTCTACACATGGCAGAAAAGGTTCTGCAGCTGGGTGCAGCTCTTAAGTATCACCAAGACAAGAGAGTGATGCCAATGCTGTATTTCTAAATTGCAATTAAAAGGTTGTACTCCAGACCAGTGCTTCTCCATCTTTTTTATTTTGTGCACATTTTTGAGTTTGTTCAACTCTCATGGCACAAACACATTTTGCATAATCCTGACTGCTCAGTCCCTTCCATCAACAGGACAGCAGCTTTTCTTCCCTCATTCTGCCATCTCACATCTGAACATACGAGGCCAACAAGGCATGTGAGACGGCAGAGTCCCTGCATTCAGACACCAGACTTAAGTTAGCAGAGGGGGCAGGCAGGGAAAAAGTGCTTCCGTCCTACCAATGCGAGGGAATGAGGGAGACTAAGTCTGTCAGATTTCTAGTGCTGTTCCCTGTAATGCTAGTAGTGAACGATCAGTTCAGTTTGGTGGGGAGAATGAGGGGAGTCCAGTTGACTCCATGTAGTGATCCACTCTTAAACTATACCTAAAAGCACATTATTTAAGTTTTGCTACTACCAAATATTTTTGGGTTCAATACAAAAGTCTCAGCACTGCTGGGTATGTCATGCATACAAGAGAATTATGGACCAGAGAAAAATTAGCCAACACAATTGAACTATTACTGACATGAACGTATTTCCCACACAGAATTTACAAGTCAGAGATTTTGTACTGGATTCCAGTTACTCCAGGAAGCTTCAATACCTGATCACACATTACCATCACTAACTAGAAAATAATGTGTGGGATAGAAGAAAGAGGTGCGGAGCACAGAGTAGGGGCTCTTCTGTGATCTGCAGTGTCTGCTCCTCTCCTTCTCCCGCTGAATGACCCCCCCCCCCAGGTCTCTGCATTACGCTTAGGAGGAGCTCGGACAGCAGTAGGAAGTAGATGGCTATTCTCAGGGTCCAGACCGATACAGTTGCGGCAAGCACTTCATGAGCCCATGCCTAGTCACACTTTTGGCTGTTATCACTAATGCACACTAGGAACTTTCCCAAGGCAAGCCGGATGAGAAGCACTACTTTAGACATAGGGGCAAATGTCATCCTCTCAGAACAGTCCATAAATACTGCTGAAAATAAACAGGTCCCCAGCACAAGGCACACATGGCCCAAAAACAGTCATTCATACTAAAAAGTGCACACAGGAAAAGCACACCTACCGAGCGTGGGGTCATATTCCCAGATGAAACGTTTGGTTAGGAACCTCACTATAAGTGCTGTGGACAAAAGAACAGTTAGATCAAATTTGCATCGGCAGAATACTGTCTACATTCCAGAGATCACGCACACGTATGTACATCACCTACTCTGCAACACGGAGCCCTAGTGAGGCGGGTTAACCTGCATGATTTTGCTTACTCTGGACAGAGTCAAAAATAGTTGATTTTTATACAATATGCAGTACTTTCCCAAATAAATAATTTCTTCTAATTTATCTATTTCCTTTTAGTCGTTTCTCTTATGCAATAATGCCCATTAGGGAAGGTCCATCTGTCTATACAGCTCTGAGTAAGCACAAAGGGATGGATGCATACAGAGCACGGGAGAAACACAAAAAGAAGCAGTGAGTCACAACTGGTGTGGGGTGGGGGGTCCAAGTGTTGAAGGGCAGGAGGTGGGGGAGTCCAGAAGAGGAACAGAATAGTGGTGGAGAGAAGAAGAGAATCGAAGGGGACCTAACCCCACCAGCACAGGAAGACCATGGGAGACACGGCTGCCGGAAGAGAGCAAGTGGAGGAGGGAAGGGAACTACAATGGGAAGAGATAAATTGTAAGAGGGTGGGAGAGGACGAGTACAAGGGGCGTGAGGGGGCAGTAAGGATGGGAGGGGCAGAACACAAGGATGCAAGAGGGACGGCGACAATAAAGGGAGGGTGAAAGTGCGAGGGAAGTAAGAGGCACAGAGTGAATGTAGGAGATCAGGGAAGAGTGCGAGGGAAGTAAGAGACACAGAGTGAATGTAGGAGATCAGGGAAGAGTGCGAGGGAAGTAAGAGACACAGAGTGAATGTAGGAGGGCAGGGAAGAGTGCGAGGGAAGTAAGAGGCACAGAGTGAATGTAGGAGGGCAGGGAAGAGTGTGAGGGAAGTAAGAGACACAGAGTGAATGTAGGAGGGCAGGGAAGAGTGCGAGGGAAGTAAGAGGCACAGAGTGAATGTAGGAGATCAGGGAAGAGTGTGAGGGAAGTAAGAGACACAGAGTGAATGTAGGACGGCAGGGAAGAGTGCGAGGGAAGTAAGAGACACAGAGTGAATGTAGGAGATCAGGGAAGAGTGCGAGGGAAGTAAGAGACACAGAGTGAATGTAGGAGGGCAGGGAAGAGTGCGAGGGAAGTAAGAGGCACAGAGTGAATGTAGGAGATCAGGGAAGAGTGCGAGGGAAGTAAGAGACACAGAGTGAATGTAGGAGATCAGGGAAGAGTGTGAGGGAAGTAAGAGACACAGAGTGAATGTAGGAGGGCAGGGAAGAGTGCGAGGGAAGTAAGAGACACAGAGTGAATGTAGGAGGACAGGGAAGAGTGCGAGGGAAGTAAGAGGCACAGAGTGAATGTAGGAGGGCAGGGAAGAGTGTGAGGGAAGTAAGAGACACAGAGTGAATGTAGGAGGGCAGGGAAGAGTGCGAGGGAAGTAAGAGGCACAGAGTGAATGTAGGAGGGCAGGGAAGAGTGCGAGGGAAGTAAGAGACACAGAGTGAATGTAGGAGGGCAGGGAAGAGTGCGAGGGAAGTAAGAGGCACAGAGTGAATGTAGGAGATCAGGGAAGAGTGCGAGGGAAGTAAGAGACACATAGTGAATGTAGGAGATCAGGGAAGAGTGCGAGGGAAGTAAGAGACACAGAGTGAATGTAGGAGGGCAGGGAAGAGTGCGAGGGAAGTAAGAGACACAGAGTGAATGTAGGAGATCAGGGAAGAGTGCGAGGGAAGTAAGAGGCACAGAGTGAATGTAGGAGGGCAGGGAAGAGTGCGAGGGAAGTAAGAGACACAGAGTGAATGTAGGAGATCAGGGAAGAGTGTGAGGGAAGTAAGAGGCACAGAGTGAATGTAGGAGATCAGGGAAGAGTGCGAGGGAAGTAAGAGGCACAGAGTGAACGTAGGAGGACAGGGAAGAGTGTGAGGGAAGAAAGAGACACAGAGTGAATGTAGGAGGGCAGGGAAGAGTGCGAGGGAAGTAAGAGACACAGAGTGAATGTAGGAGATCAGGGAAGAGTGCGAGGGAAGTAAGAGACACAGAGTGAATGTAGGAGATCAGGGAAGAGTGCGAGGGAAGTAAGAGACACAGAGTGAATGTAGGAGGGCAGGGAAGAGTGCGAGGGAAGTAAGAGACACAGAGTGAATGTAGGAGATCAGGGAAGAGTGCGAGGAAAGTAAGAGGCACAGAGTGAATGTAGGAGATCAGGGAAGAGTGCGAGGGAAGTAAGAGACACAGAGTGAATGTAGGAGATCAGGGAAGAGTGCGAGGGAAGTAAGAGACACAGAGTGAATGTAGGAGGGCAGGGAAGAGTGCGAGGGAAGTAAGAGACACAGAGTGAATGTAGGAGATCAGGGAAGAGTGTGAGGGACGTAAGAGATACAGAGTGAATGTAGGAGGGTAGGGAAGAGTGTGAGGGAAGTAAGAGACACAGAGTGAATGTAGGAGGACTGGGAAGAGTGCGAGGGAAGTAAGAGACACAGAGTGAATGTAGGAGGGCAGGGAAGAGTGCGAGGGAAGTAAGAGACACAGAGTGAATGTAGGAGGGCAGGGAAGAGTGCGAGGGAAGTAAGAGACACAGAGTGAATGTAGGAGGACTGGGAAGAGTGCGAGGGAAGAGGCACAGAGTGAATGTAGGAGATCAGGGAAGAGTGTGAGGGAAGTAAGAGACACAGAGTGAATGTAGGAGATCAGGGAAGAGTGTGAGGGAAGTAAGAGACACAGAGTGAATGTAGGAGGGCAGGGAAGAGTGCGAGGGAAGTAAGAGACACAGAGTGAATGTAGGAGAGTAGGGAAGAGTGCGACGGAAGTAAGAGACACAGAGTGAATGTAGGAGGGCAGGGAAGAGTGCGAGGGAAGTAAGAGAAACAGAGTGAATGTAGGAGGGCAGGGAAGAGTGCGAGGGAAGTAAGAGACACAGAGTGAATGTAGGAGGACTGAGAAGAGTGCGAGGGAAGTAAGAGGCACAGAGTGAATGTAGGAGATCAGGGAAGAGTGTGAGGGAAGTAAGAGACACAGAGTGAATGTAGGAGATCAGGGAAGAGTGTGAGGGAAGTAAGAGACAGAGTGAATGCAGGAGATCAGGGAAGAGTGCGAGGGAAGTAAGAGGCACAGAGTGAATGTAGGAGATCAGGGAAGAGTGCGAGGGAAGTAAGAGGCACAGAGTGAATGTAGGAGATCAGGGAAGAGTGCGAGGGAAGTAAGAGACACAGAGTGAATGTAGGAGGGCAGGGAAGAGTGCGAGGGAAGTAAGAGACACAGAGTGAATGTAGGAGATCAGGGAAGAGTGCGAGGGAAGTAAGAGGCACAGAGTGAATGTAGGAAGGCAGGGAAGAGTGCGAGGGAAGTAAGAGACACAGAGTGAATGTAGGAGATCAGGGAAGAGTGTGAGGGAAGTAAGAGGCACAGAGTGAATGTAGGAGATCAGGGAAGAGTGCGAGGGAAGTAAGAGGCACAGAGTGAACGTAGGAGGACAGGGAAGAGTGTGAGGGAAGAAAGAGACAGAGTGAACGTAGGAGGGCAGGGAAGAGTGCGAGGGAAGTAAGAGACACAGAGTGAATGTAGGAGATCAGGGAAGAGTGCGAGGGAAGTAAGAGACACAGAGTGAATGTAGGAGATCAGGGAAGAGTGCGAGGGAAGTAAGAGACACAGAGTGAATGTAGGAGGGCAGGGAAGAGTGCGAGGGAAGTAAGAGACACAGAGTGAATGTAGGAGATCAGGGAAGAGTGCGAGGAAAGTAAGAGGCACAGAGTGAATGTAGGAGATCAGGGAAGAGTGCGAGGGAAGTAAGAGACACAGAGTGAATGTAGGAGATCAGGGAAGAGTGCGAGGGAAGTAAGAGACACAGAGTGAATGTAGGAGGGCAGGGAAGAGTGCGAGGGAAGTAAGAGACACAGAGTGAATGTAGGAGATCAGGGAAGAGTGTGAGGGAAGTAAGAGATACAGAGTGAATGTAGGAGGGTAGGGAAGAGTGTGAGGGAAGTAAGAGACACAGAGTGAATGTAGGAGGACTGGGAAGAGTGCGAGGGAAGTAAGAGACACAGAGTGAATGTAGGAGGGCAGGGAAGAGTGCGAGGGAAGTAAGAGACACAGAGTGAATGTAGGAGGGCAGGGAAGAGTGCGAGGGAAGTAAGAGACACAGAGTGAATGTAGGAGGACTGGGAAGAGTGCGAGGGAAGTAAGAGGCACAGAGTGAATGTAGGAGATCAGGGAAGAGTGTGAGGGAAGTAAGAGACACAGAGTGAATGTAGGAGATCAGGGAAGAGTGTGAGGGAAGTAAGAGACACAGAGTGAATGTAGGAGGGCAGGGAAGAGTGCGAGGGAAGTAAGAGACACAGAGTGAATGTAGGAGAGCAGGGAAGAGTGCGAGGGAAGTAAGAGACACAGAGTGAATGTAGGAGGGCAGGGAAGAGTGCGAGGGAAGTAAGAGACACAGAGTGAATGTAGGAGGGCAGGGAAGAGTGCGAGGGAAGTAAGAGACACAGAGTGAATGTAGGAGGACTGGGAAGAGTGCGAGGGAAGTAAGAGGCACAGAGTGAATGTAGGAGATCAGGGAAGAGTGCGAGGGAAGTAAGAGACACAGAGTGAATGTAGGAGATCAGGGAAGAGTGTGAGGGAAGTAAGAGACAGAGTGAATGCAGGAGATCAGGGAAGAGTGCGAGGGAAGTAAGAGGCACAGAGTGAATGTAGGAGATCAGGGAAGAGTGCGAGGGAAGTAAGAGGCACAGAGTGAATGTAGGAGATCAGGGAAGAGTGCGAGGGAAGTAAGAGACACAGAGTGAATGTAGGAGGGCAGGGAAGAGTGCGAGGGAAGTAAGAGGCACAGAGTGAATGTAGGAGGGCAGGGAAAAGTGCGAGGAAAGTAAGAGGCACAGAGTGAATGTAGGAGGACAGGGAAGAGTGCGAGGGAAGTAAGAGACACAGAGTGAATGTAGGAGATCAGGGAAGAGTGCGAGGGAAGTAAGAGACACAGAGTGAATGTAGGAGATCAGGGAAGAGTGCGAGGGAAGTAAGAGACACAGAGTGAATGTAGGAGGGCAGGGAAGAGTGCGAGGGAAGTAAGAGGCACAGAGTGAATGTAGGAGGGCAGGGAAGAGTGCGAGGGAAGTAAGAGACAGAGTGAATGCAGGAGATCAGGGAAGAGTGCGAGGGAAGTAAGAGACACAGAGTGAATGTAGGAGGGCAGGGAAGAGTGCGAGGGAAGTAAGAGGCACAGAGTGAATGTAGGAGGACAGGGAAGAGTGCGAGAGAAGTAAGAGGCACAGAGTGAATGTAGGAGGGCAGGGAAGAGTGCGAGGGAAGTAAGAGACACAGAGTGAATGTAGGAGATCAGGGAAGAGTGCGAGGGAAGTAAGAGGCACAGAGTGAATGTAGGAGGACAGGGAAGAGTGCGAGAGAAGTAAGAGACACAGAGTGAATGTAGGAGGGCAGGGAAGAGTGCGAGGGAAGTAAGAGACACAGAGTGAATGTAGGAGATCAGGGAAGAGTGCGAGGGAAGTAAGAGGCACAGAGTGAATGTAGGAGGACAGGGAAGAGTGCGAGGGAAGTAAGAGGCACAGAGTGAATGTCGGAGGACAGGGAAGAGTGTGAGGGAAGTAAGAGGCACAGAGTGAACGTAGGAGATCAGGGAAGAGTGCGAGGGAAGTAAGAGGCACAGAGTGAACGTAGGAGAGCAGGGAAGAGTGCGAGGGAAGTAAGAGGCACAGAGTGAACGTAGGAGATCAGGGAAGAGTGCGAGGGAAGTAAGAGGCACAGAGTGAACGTAGGAGATCAGGGAAGAGTGCGAGGGAAGTAAGAGGCACAGAGTGAACGTAGGAGAGCAGGGAAGAGTGCGAGGGAAGTAAGAGACACAGAGTGAATGTAGGAGATCAGGGAAGAGTGCGAGGGAAGTAAGAGACACAGAGTGAATGTAGGAGGGCAGGGAAGAGTGCGAGGGAAGTAAGAGGCACAGAGTGAATGTAGGAGGACAGGGAAGAGTGCGAGAGAAGTAAGAGACACAGAGTGAATGTAGGAGGGCAGGGAAGAGTGTGAGGGAAGTAAGAGGCACAGAGTGAATGTAGGAGGGCAGGGAAGAGTGCGAGGGAAGTAAGAGGCACAGAGTGAATGTAGGAGATCAGGGAAGAGTGCGAGGGAAGTAAGAGACACAGAGTGAATGTAGGAGGGCAGGGAAGAGTGCGAGGGAAGTAAGAGACACAGAGTGAATGTAGGAGATCAGGGAAGAGTGCGAGGGAAGTAAGAGACACAGAGTGAATGTAGGAGATCAGGGAAGAGTGCGAGGGAAGTAAGAGGCACAGAGTGAATGTAGGAGATCAGGGAAGAGTGCGAGGGAAGTAAGAGGCACAGAGTGAATGTAGGAGATCAGGGAAGAGTGTAAGGGAAGTAAGAGGCACAGAGTGAATGTAGGAGGGCAGGGAAGAGTGTAAGGGAAGTAAGAGACACAGAGTGAATGTAGGAGATCAGGGAAGAGTGCGAGGGAAGTAAGAGACACAGAGTGAATGTAGGAGGGCAGGGAAGAGTGCGAGGGAAGTAAGAGACACAGAGTGAATGTAGGAGATCAGGGAAGAGTGCGAGGGAAGTAAGAGGCACAGAGTGAATGTAGGAGATCAGGGAAGAGTGCGAGGGAAGTAAGAGGCACAGAGTGAATGTAGGAGATCAGGGAAGAGTGCTGATGAAATCTGATGAAAACAAATCACAATACATGCTCCTACTCATAGAATACAAAAACGCAATTAACAAATCAAAAAGAGACTACCACTCAAAAGTAATAAACTCATCCATCAACCGCCCTAGGGAGTTATTTGCGATAGTAAAAACATTAACCAAAACTAGTAACACCGAACCTAAACAACAAGCAATAAACATACAAACTCTAGCAAAACATTTTGCAGAAAAACTAAAAAACAAGACCACTACCCCAACCCCGCTATTATCAAACACGAAAACCACACATGAATGGACAAGCTTCCAGTTGGTAGAACAAAAGCAACTTCTCAAAATCATAACAATGATAAACACCACCACCTCCCCACTCGACCCATGCCCCGTTTCATGGATTAAGTGTGTGAAAGATGAACTAGCGGTAAATCTACAACACATAGTTAACCAATCCCTTTCACAGGGCATCATGCCTGATGCCCTAAAACTCACAACACTCCGACCAATAATAAAGAATAATAAGCTTGACTCAAAAGACCCAAACTCATACAGACCCATAGCCAGCATTCCATTCATAGCTAAAATAATAGAGAAAACAATTCAACTTCAGTTACAGGAACACATTGATGAACACAAACCACTTGACTCACACCAATTTGGCTTCCGCCCTTTCCACGGAGTAGAAACCCTCCTAATCACACTTATGGACTTCCTCATCAAGGGCACAGATGACAAACACCAAGGCTTCTTACTCCTATTTATAGATATCTCTGCTGCCTTTGATAACATTAATCACCAGACACTGATCAACAGATTAGAAAACCTAGGAATAGGCGGGATTGTCCTTAACTGGTTCAAATCCTACATCTCACATAGATTAATACGCGTCCAAATTGATCAACAAACATCAGAAACATTCCCCCAAGGACAAGGAATACCCCAAGGATCAGCCCTTTCAGCCCTCCTATTTAACTTGTATCTACAACCGATAACAAACATATTTAAAAAACACAGGATTAACCATTTTATATATATATGCTGATGACATCATGCTAGCTATCCCCATAACCACTAAAAACCATACATATGACTCTCTATCCAAATGCATGGCCGAGACCTCCTCCTGGATGGAAACGAACTACCTCAGCATAAATCTCAAAAAAAACTGAGGCAATGTTTGTAACAAGATCTTCTATGACTGAAAACACTTACCCGGAAACAATCACAATCAACAAAACTTCAATACCTGTCAGAAAACAGGTAAAATACTTAGGGGTAATAATAGACCACACCCTATCCATGCTGCCACACATAAAACAAACAGTAAAAACCATTTTCTACAAACTCAAACTATTCAGCACCTAAGGCCACTCCTTGAAACACAAGACTTTAGATCCGTAGTAAGTACACTGATCACCCCTCACTTCGACTATTGCAATAGTCTCCTAATAGGCCTCCCTCAAAAAAGCACATACCTTCTACAAAGAGCACAAAACATCTGTGCAAAAGTAATTGCTAAAGCCCACCTAACAGACCACGTAACCCCAATACTGCTGGAACTCCACTGGCTTCCTATAAACAGCCGAATCAAATACAAAATTATCCTAACAACCTATAAACTCATAAACGACATAGCCCCCTCACACTTAACCACATTACTGCAGTCTCCAACATCGACAAGGACCCTCAGACAAAACGCAGCCCACTCCCTCATCATACCTAAAGCCATCTGTAAAACCAAGAATACCACTAGCTCTAGAGCATTCTCATTCACTGCTCCTACACTCTGGAACGACCTCCCTATTGAACTTCGCACCATAAGAGACCTCATCCAATTCAGAAAAGAATTAAAGACCTACCTGTTCACTGAACACTTCGAAATCCCCTACTCCCCCAAAGCCAGCTCTACCACAAATGTGGGCACCCATGCACAAACTCCTTTAACCCCAACAATCTAACCACAAGCCTGTCCCACCCACACACGCCCCAAAGATGACAAAAATAAAAGGAACTAAATTCCAGCACCTACGCCAATCTCTACCCCATACACCACACACACTACACGATGTAAATATACTTTTGTACAAAGTTTGATATGTTTGCTTGTTTTTGTTACAATACCTACAAAGTTTATACTTACTGCTCAATGTAAATAGTTGATTTCTACTGTTCTATGTAAAATGTATACAAATTGTGTACAAGACTGTTAATCTGTTATATGTAAACCGCCCTTGATCTCTGGAAGGGGCGGTATAAAAGAAATAGGTAAATAAAAATAAATAAATAAAATAAAATAAGAGTGCGAGGGAAGTAAGAGGCACAGAGTGAATGTAGGAGATCAGGGAAGAGTGCGAGGGAAGTAAGAGGCACAGAGTGAATGTAGGAGATCAGGGAAGAGTGCGAGGGAAGTAAGAGACAGAGTGAATGCAGGAGATCAGGGAAGAGTGCAAGGGAAGTAAGAGACACAGAGTGAATGTAGGAGGGCAGGGAAGAGTGCGAGGGAAGTAAGAGGCACAGAGTGAATGTAGGAGGGCAGGGAAGAGTGCGAGAGAAGTAAGAGACACAGAGTGAATGTAGGAGGGCAGGGAAGAGTGCGAGGGAAGTAAGAGACACAGAGTGAATGTAGGAGATCAGGGAAGAGTGCGAGGGAAGTAAGAGGCACAGAGTGAATGTAGGAGGACAGGGAAGAGTGCGAGGGAAGTAAGAGGCACAGAGTGAATGTCGGAGGACAGGGAAGAGTGTGAGGGAAGTAAGAGGCACAGAGTGAACTTAGGAGATCAGGGAAGAGTGCGAGGGAAGTAAGAGGCACAGAGTGAACGTAGGAGAGCAGGGAAGAGTGCGAGGGAAGTAAGAGGCACAGAGTGAACGTAGGAGATCAGGGAAGAGTGCGAGGGAAGTAAGAGGCACAGAGTGAACGTAGGAGGGCAGGGAAGAGTGCGAGGGAAGTAAGAGGCACAGAGTGAACGTAGGAGGGCAGGGAAGAGTGCGAGGGAAGTAAGAGGCACAGAGTGAACGTAGGAGGGCAGGGAAGAGTGCGAGGGAAGTAAGAGGCACAGAGTGAACGTAGGAGGGCAGGGAAGAGTGCGAGGGAAGTAAGAGGCACAGAGTGAACGTAGGAGGGCAGGGAAGAGTGCGAGGGAAGTAAGAGGCACAGAGTGAACGTAGGAGGGCAGGGAAGAGTGCGAGGGAAGTAAGAGGCACAGAGTGAACGTAGGAGGGCAGGGAAGAGTGCGAGGGAAGTAAGAGACACAGAGTGAATGTAGGAGGCCAGGGAAGAGTGCGAGGGAAGTAAGAGACACAGAATGAATGTAGGAGATCAGGGAAGAGTGCGAGGGAAGTAAGAGACACAGAGTGAATGTAGGAGGCCAGGGAAGAGTGCGAGGGAAGTAAGAGACAGAGTGAATGTCAGAGGACAGGGAAGAGTGCGAGGGAAGTAAGAGGCACAGAGTGAATGTAGGAGGATAGGGAAGAGTGTGAGGGAAGTAAGAGACACAGAGTGAATGTAGGAGATCAGGGAAGAGTGCGAGGGAAGTAAGAGGCACAGAGTGAATGTAGGAGGACTGGGAAGAGTGCGAGGGAAGTAAGAGGCACAGAGTGAATGTAGGAGATCAGGGAAGAGTGCGAGGGAAGTAAGAGGCACAGAGTGAATGTAGGAGATCAGGGAAGAGTGCGAGGGAAGTAAGAGGCACAGAGTGAATGTAGGAGATCAGGGAAGAGTGCGAGGGAAGTAAGAGGCACAGAGTGAATGTAGGAGATCAGGGAAGAGTGCGAGGGAAGTAAGAGGCACAGAGTGAATGTAGGAGATCAGGGAAGAGTGCGAGGGAAGTAAGAGACACAGAGTGAATGTAGGAGGGCAGGGAAGAGTGCGAGGGAAGTTGGAGGCACAGAGTGAATGTAGGAGATCAGGGAAGAGTGCGAGGGAAGTAAGAGACACAGAGTGAATGTAGGAGGGCAGGGAAGAGTGCGAGGGAAGTAAGAGGCACAGAGTGAATGTAGGAGGACAGGGAAGAGTGCGAGGGAAGTAAGAGAGACAGAGTGAATGTAGGAGGACAGGGAAGAGTGCGAGGGAAGTAAGAGAGACAGAGTGAATGTAGGAGGACAGGGAAGAGTGCGAGGGAAGTAAGAGACACAGAGTGAATATAGGAGATCAGGTAAGAGTGCGAGGGAAGTAAGAGACACAGAGTGAATGTAGGAGATCAGGGAAGAGTGCGAGGGAAGTAAGAGGCACAGAGTGAATGTAGGAGATCAGGGAAGAGTGTAAGGGAAGTAAGAGACACAGAGTGAATGTAGGAGGGCAGGGAAGAGTGCGAGGGAAGTAAGAGGCACAGAGTGAATGTAGGAGATCAGAGAAGAGTGAGAGGGATGTAAGAGGCACAGAGTGAATGTAGGAGATCAGGGAAGAGTGCGAGGGAAGTAAGAGACACAGAGTGAATGTAGGAGATCAGGGAAGAGTGCGAGGGAAGTAAGAGACACAGAGTGAATGTAGGAGATCAGGGAAGAGTGTGAGGGAAGTAAGAGACACAGAGTGAATGTAGGAGGGCAGGGAAGAGTGCGAGGGAAGTAAGAGACACAGAGTGAATGTAGGAGGGCAGGGAAGAGTGCGAGGGAAGTAAGAGACACAGAGTGAATGTAGGAGATCAGGGAAGAGTGCGAGGAAAGTAAGAGGCACAGAGTGAATGTAGGAGATCAGGGAAGAGTGCGAGGGAAGTAAGAGACACAGAGTGAATGTAGGAGATCAGGGAAGAGTGCGAGGGAAGTAAGAGACACAGAGTGAATGTAGGAGGGCAGGGAAGAGTGCGAGGGAAGTAAGAGACACAGAGTTAATGTAGGAGATCAGGGAAGAGTGTGAGGGAAGTAAGAGACACAGAGTGAATGTAGGAGGGCAGGGAAGAGTGCGAGGGAAGTAAGAGACACAGAGTGAATGTAGGAGAGCAGGGAAGAGTGCGAGGGAAGTAAGAGACACAGAGTGAATGTAGGAGGGCAGGGAAGAGTGCGAGGGAAGTAAGAGACACAGAGTGAATGTAGGAGGGCAGGGAAGAGTGCGAGGGAAGTAAGAGACACAGAGTGAATGTAGGAGGACTGGGAAGAGTGCGAGGGAAGTAAGAGGCACAGAGTGAATGTAGGAGATCAGGGAAGAGTGCGAGGGAAGTAAGAGACACAGAGTGAATGTAGGAGATCAGGGAAGAGTGTGAGGGAAGTAAGAGACAGAGTGAATGTAGGAGATCAGGGAAGAGTGCGAGGGAAGTAAGAGGCACAGAGTGAATGTAGGAGATCAGGGAAGAGTGCGAGGGAAGTAAGAGACACAGAGTGAATGTAGGAGGGCAGGGAAGAGTGCGAGGGAAGTAAGAGGCACAGAGTGAATGTAGGAGGGCAGGGAAAAGTGCGAGGAAAGTAAGAGGCACAGAGTGAATGTAGGAGGACAGGGAAGAGTGCGAGGGAAGTAAGAGACACAGAGTGAATGTAGGAGATCAGGGAAGAGTGCGAGGGAAGTAAGAGACACAGAGTGAATGTAGGAGATCAGGGAAGAGTGCGAGGGAAGTAAGAGACACAGAGTGAATGTAGGAGGGCAGGGAAGAGTGCGAGGGAAGTAAGAGGCACAGAGTGAATGTAGGAGATCAGGGAAGAGTGCGAGGGAAGTAAGAGGCACAGAGTGAATGTAGGAGATCAGGGAAGAGTGCGAGGGAAGTAAGAGGCACAGAGTGAATGTAGGAGAGCAGGGAAGAGTGCGAGGGAAGTAAGAGGCACAGAGTGAACGTAGGAGATCAGGGAAGAGTGCGAGGGAAGTAAGAGACACAGAGTGAATGTAGGAGGGCAGGGAAGAGTGCGAGGGAAGTAAGAGGCACAGAGTGAATGTAGGAGATCAGGGAAGAGTGCGAGGGAAGTAAGAGGCACAGAGTGAATGTAGGAGATCAGGGAAGAGTGTAAGGGAAGTAAGAGGCACAGAGTGAATGTAGGAGGGCAGGGAAGAGTGTAAGGGAAGTAAGAGACACAGAGTGAATGTAGGAGATCAGGGAAGAGTGCGAGGGAAGTAAGAGACACAGAGTGAATGTAGGAGGGCAGGGAAGAGTGCGAGGGAAGTAAGAGACACAGAGTGAATGTAGGAGATCAGGGAAGAGTGCGAGGGAAGTAAGAGGCACAGAGTGAATGTAGGAGATCAGGGAAGAGTGCGAGGGAAGTAAGAGGCACAGAGTGAATGTAGGAGATCAGGGAAGAGTGCGAGGGAAGTAAGAGACACAGAGTGAATGTAGGAGATCAGGGAAGAGTGCGAGGGAAGTAAGAGGCACAGAGTGAATGTAGGAGATCAGGGAAGAGTGCGAGGGAAGTAAGAGGCACAGAGTGAATGTAGGAGATCAGGGAAGAGTGCGAGGGAAGTAAGAGACACAGAGTGAATGTAGGAGGGCAGGGAAGAGTGCGAGGGAAGTAAGAGGCACAGAGTGAATGTAGGAGGGCAGGGAAGAGTGCGAGGGAAGTAAGAGGCACAGAGTGAATGTAGGAGGACAGGGAAGAGTGCGAGGGAAGTAAGAGACACAGAGTGAATGTAGGAGATCAGGGAAGAGTGCGAGGAAAGTCAGAGGCACAGAGTGAATGTAGGAGGACAGGGAAGAGTGCGAGAGAAGTAAGAGACACAGAGTGAATGTAGGAGGGCAGGGAAGAGTGCGAGGGAAGTAAGAGACACAGAGTGAATGTAGGAGGGCAGGGAAGAGTGCGAGGGAAGTAAGAGACACAGAGTGAATGTAGGAGGACTGGGAAGAGTGCGAGGGAAGTAAGAGGCACAGAGTGAATGTAGGAGATCAGGGAAGAGTGCGAGGGAAGTAAGAGACACAGAGTGAATGTAGGAGATCAGGGAAGAGTGTGAGGGAAGTAAGAGACAGAGTGAATGCAGGAGATCAGGGAAGAGTGCGAGGGAAGTAAGAGGCACAGAGTGAATGTAGGAGATCAGGGAAGAGTGCGAGGGAAGTAAGAGGCACAGAGTGAATGTAGGAGATCAGGGAAGAGTGCGAGGGAAGTAAGAGACACAGAGTGAATGTAGGAGGGCAGGGAAGAGTGCGAGGGAAGTAAGAGACACAGAGTGAATGTAGGAGTGCAGGGAAAGAGTGCGAGGTCAGTAAGAGGCACAGAGTGAATGTAGGAGGACAGGGAAGAGTGCGAGGGAAGTAAGAGACACAGAGTGAATGTAGGAGATCAGGGAAGAGTGCGAGGGAAGTAAGAGACACAGAGTGAATGTAGGAGATCAGGGAAGAGTGCGAGGGAAGTAAGAGGCACAGAGTGAATGTAGGAGGGCAGGGAAGAGTGCGAGGGAAGTAAGAGGCACAGAGTGAATGTAGGAGATCAGGGAAGAGTGCGAGGGAAGTAAGAGGCACAGAGTGAATGTAGGAGATCAGGGAAGAGTGCGAGGGAAGTAAGAGGCACAGAGTGAATGTAGGAGATCAGGGAAGAGTGCGAGGGAAGTAAGAGACACAGAGTGAATGTAGGAGGGCAGGGAAGAGTGCGAGGGAAGTAAGAGGCACAGAGTGAATGTAGGAGGACAGGGAAGAGTGCGAGGGAAGTAAGAGACACAGAGTGAATGTAGGAGATCAGGGAAGAGTGCGAGGGAAGTAAGAGACACAGAGTGAATGTAGGAGGGCAGGGAAGAGTGCGAGGGAAGTAAGAGGCACAGAGTGAATGTAGGAGATCAGGGAAGAGTGCGAGGGAAGTAAGAGACACAGAGTGAATGTAGGAGGGCAGGGAAGAGTGCGAGGGAAGTAAGAGACACAGAGTGAATGTAGGAGAACAGGTAAGAGTGCGAGGGAAGTAAGAGGCACAGAGTGAATGTAGGAGATCAGGGAAGAGTGCGAGGGAAGTAAGAGGCACAGAGTGAATGTAGGAGATCAGGGAAGAGTGCGAGGGAAGTAAGAGGCACAGAGTGAATGTAGGAGATCAGGGAAGAGTGCGAGGGAAGTAAGAGGCACAGAGTGAATGTAGGAGATCAGGGAAGAGTGCGAGGGAAGTAAGAGGCACAGAGTGAATGTAGGAGATCAGGGAAGAGTGCGAGGGAAGTAAGAGGCACAGAGTGAATGTAGGAGATCAGGGAAGAGTGCGAGGGAAGTAAGAGCCACAGAGTGAATGTAGGAGATCAGGGAAGAGTGCGAGGGAAGTAAGAGGCACAGAGTGAATGTAGGAGGGCAGGGAAGAGTGCGAGGGAAGTAAGAGGCACAGAGTGAATGTAGGAGATCAGGGAAGAGTGCGAGGGAAGTAAGAGACACAGAGTGAATGTAGGAGGGCAGGGAAGAGTGCGAGGGAAGTAAGAGACACAGAGTGAATGTAGGAGATCAGGGAAGAGTGCGAGGGAAGTAAGAGACACAGAGTGAATGTAGGAGATCAGGGAAGAGTGCGAGGGAAGTAAGAGTCACAGAGTGAATGTAGGAGTTCAGGGAAGAGTGCGAGGGAAGTAAGAGGCACAGAGTGAATGTAGGAGATCAGAGAAGAGTGAGAGGGAAGTAAGAGCACAGAGTGAATGTAGGAGGGCAGGCAGGGAAGAGTGCGAGGGAAGTAAGAGGCACAGAGTGAATGTAGGAGATCAGGGAAGAGTGCGAGGGAAGTAAGAGGCACAGAGTGAATGTAGGAGATCAGGGAAGAGTGCGAGGGAAGTAAGAGACAGAGTGAATGTAGGAGGACAGGGAAGAGTGCGAGGGAAGTAAGAGGCACAGAGTGAATGTAGGAGGACAGGGAAGAGTGCGAGGGAAGTAAGAGGCACAGAGTGAATGTAGGAGATCAGGGAAGAGTGCGAGGGAAGTAAGAGGCACAGAGTGAATGTAGGAGGACAGGGAAGAGTGCGAGGGAAGTAAGAGGCACAGAGTGAATGTAGGAGGGCAGGGAAGAGTGCGAGGGAAGTAAGAGGCACAGAGTGAATGTAGGAGATCAGGGAAGAGTGCGAGGGAAGTAAGAGGCACAGAGTGAATGTAGGAGATCAGGGAAGAGTGCGAGGGAAGTAAGAGGCACAGAGTGAATGTAGGAGATCAGGGAAGAGTGCGAGGGAAGTAAGAGGCACAGAGTGAATGTAGGAGATCAGGGAAGAGTGCGAGGGAAGTAAGAGGCACAGAGTGAATGTAGGAGATCAGGGAAGAGTGCGAGGGAAGTAAGAGGCACAGAGTGAATGTAGGAGGGCAGGGAAGAGTGCGAGGGAAGTAAGAGACACAGAGTGAATGTAGGAGGGCAGGGAAGAGTGCGAGGGAAGTAAGAGACAGAGTGAATGTAGGAGGGCAGGGAAGAGTGCGAGGGAAGTAAGAGGCACAGAGTGAATGTAGGAGGACAGGGAAGAGTGCGAGGGAAGTAAGAGAGACAGAGTGAATGTAGGAGGACAGGGAAGAGTGCGAGGGAAGTAAGAGACACAGAGTGAATGTAGGAGGGCAGGGAAGAGTGCGAGGGAAGTAAGAGGCACAGAGTGAATGTAGGTGGACAGGGAAGAGTGCGAGGGAAGTAAGAGAGACAGAGTGAATGTAGGAGGACAGGGAAGAGTGCGAGGGAAGTAAGAGACACAGAGTGAATGTAGGAGATCAGGTAAGAGTGCGAGGGAAGTAAGAGACACAGAGTGAATGTAGGAGATCAGGGAAGAGTGCGAGGGAAGTAAGAGGCACAGAGTGAATGTAGGAGATCAGGGAAGAGTGTAAGGGAAGTAAGAGGCACAGAGTGAATGTAGGAGATCAGGGAAGAGTGTGAGGGAAGTAAGAGACACAGAGTGAATGTAGGAGGGCAGGGAAGAGTGCGAGGGAAGTAAGAGGCACAGAGTGAATGTAGGAGATCAGAGAAGAGTGAGAGGGATGTAAGAGGCACAGAGTGAATGTAGGAGATCAGGGAAGAGTGCGAGGGAAGTAAGAGACACAGAGTGAATGTAGGAGATCAGGGAAGAGTGCGAGGGAAGTAAGAGACACAGAGTGAATGTAGGAGATCAGGGAAGAGTGTGAGGGAAGTAAGAGACACAGAGTGAATGTAGGAGGGCAGGGAAGAGTGCGAGGGAAGTAAGAGACACAGAGTGAATGTAGGAGGACAGGGAAGAGTGCGAGGGAAGTAAGAGACACAGAGTGAATGTAGGAGGACAGGGAAGAGTGCGAGGGAAGTAAGAGGCACAGAGTGAATGTAGGAGATCAGGGAAGAGTGCGAGGGAAGTAAGAGACAGAGTGAATGCAGGAGATCAGGGAAGAGTGCGAGGGAAGTAAGAGGCACAGAGTGAATGTAGGAGATCAGGGAAGAGTGCGAGGGAAGTAAGAGAGACAGAGTGAATGTAGGAGGACAGGGAAGAGTGCGAGGGAAGTAAGAGGCACAGAGTGAATGTAGGAGATCAGGGAAGAGTGCGAGGGAAGTAAGAGACAGAGTGAATGTAGGAGGACTGGGAAGAGTGCGAGGGAAGTAAGAGGCACAGAGTGAATGTAGGAGGGCAGGGAAGAGTGCGAGGGAAGTAAGAGGCACAGAGTGAATGTAGGAGATCAGGGAAGAGTGCGAGGGAAGTAAGAGGCACAGAGTGAATGTAGGAGATCAGGGAAGAGTGCGAGGGAGGTAAGAGGCACAGAGTGAATGTAGGAGATCAGGGAAGAGTGCGAGGGAAGTAAGAGGCACAGAGTGAATGTAGGAGATCAGGGAAGAGTGCGAGGGAAGTAAGAGGCACAGAGTGAATGTAGGAGGGCAGGGAAGAGTGTGAGGGAAGTAAGAGACACAGAGTGAATGTAGGAGGGCAGGGAAGAGTGCGAGGGAAGTAAGAGACAGAGTGAATGTAGGAGGGCAGGGAAGAGTGCGAGGGAAGTAAGAGGCACAGAGTGAATGTAGGAGGGCAGGGAAAAGTGCGAGGAAAGTAAGAGGCACAGAGTGAATGTAGGAGGACAGGGAAGAGTGCGAGGGAAGTAAGAGACACAGAGTGAATGTAGGAGATCAGGGAAGAGTGCGAGGGAAGTAAGAGACACAGAGTGAATGTAGGAGGGTAGGGAAGAGTGCGAGGGAAGTAAGAGGCACAGAGTGAATGTAGGAGGGCAGGGAAGAGTGCGAGGGAAGTAAGAGGCACAGAGTGAATGTAGGAGATCAGGGAAGAGTGCGAGGGAAGTAAGAGACACAGAGTGAATGTAGGAGGGCAGGGAAGAGTTCGAGGGAAGTAAGAGACACAGAGTGAATGTAGGAGATCAGGGAAGAGTGCGAGGGAAGTAAGAGACACAGAGTGAATGTAGGAGATCAGGGAAGAGTGCGAGGGAAGTAAGAGACACAGAGTGAATGTAGGAGATCAGGGAAGAGTGCGAGGGAAGTAAGAGACACAGAGTGAATGTAGGAGATGAGGGAAGAGTGCGAGGGAAGTAAGAGACACAGAGTGAATGTAGGAGGGCAGGGAAGAGTGCGAGGGAAGTAAGAGACACAGAGTGAATGTAGGAGATCAGGGAAGAGTGCGAGGGAAGTAAGAGACACAGAGTGAATGTAGGAGATCAGGGAAGAGTGCGAGGGAAGTAAGAGGCACAGAGTGAATGTAGGAGATCAGGGAAGAGTGCGAGGGAAGTAAGAGACACAGAGTGAATGTAGGAGGGCAGGGAAGAGTGCGAGGGAAGTTGGAGGCACAGAGTGAATGTAGGAGATCAGGGAAGAGTGCGAGGGAAGTAAGAGACACAGAGTGAATGTAGGAGGGCAGGGAAGAGTGCGAGGGAAGTAAGAGGCACAGAGTGAATGTAGGAGGACAGGGAAGAGTGCGAGGGAAGTAAGAGAGACAGAGTGAATGTAGGAGGACAGGGAAGAGTGCGAGGGAAGTAAGAGACACAGAGTGAATGTAGGAGGGCAGGGAAGAGTGCGAGGGAAGTAAGAGGCACAGAGTGAATGTAGGTGGACAGGGAAGAGTGCGAGGGAAGTAAGAGAGACAGAGTGAATGTAGGAGGACAGGGAAGAGTGCGAGGGAAGTAAGAGACACAGAGTGAATATAGGAGATCAGGTAAGAGTGCGAGGGAAGTAAGAGACACAGAGTGAATGTATGAGATCAGGGAAGAGTGCGAGGGAAGTAAGAGGCACAGAGTGAATGTAGGAGGGCAGGGAAGAGTGCGAGGGAAGTAAGAGACACAGAGTGAATGTAGGAGATCAGGGAAGAGTGTGAGGGAAGTAAGAGACACAGAGTGAATGTAGGAGGGCAGGGAAGAGTGCGAGGGAAGTAAGAGACACAGAGTGAATGTAGGAGGGCAGGGAAGAGTGCGAGGGAAGTAAGAGACACAGAGTGAATGTAGGAGATCAGGGAAGAGTGCGAGGAAAGTAAGAGGCACAGAGTGAATGTAGGAGATCAGGGAAGAGTGCGAGGGAAGTAAGAGACACAGAGTGAATGTAGGAGATCAGGGAAGAGTGCGAGGGAAGTAAGAGACACAGAGTGAATGTAGGAGATCAGGGAAGAGTGCGAGGGAAGTAAGAGACAGAGTGTAGGAGGGCAGGGAAGAGTGCGAGGGAAGTAAGAGACACAGAGTGAATGTAGGAGGGCAGGGAAGAGTGTGAGGGAAGTAAGAGACACAGAGTGAATGTAGGAGATCAGGGAAGAGTGCGAGGGAAGTAAGAGACACAGAGTGAATGTAGGAGGACAGGGAAGAGTGCGAGGGAAGTAAGAGGCACAGAGTGAATGTAGGAGATCAGGGAAGAGTGCGAGGGAAGTAAGAGACAGAGTGAATGCAGGAGATCAGGGAAGAGTGCGAGGGAAGTAAGAGGCACAGAGTGAATGTAGGAGATCAGGGAAGAGTGCGAGGGAAGTAAGAGACACAGAGTGAATGTAGGAGGGCAGGGAAGAGTGCGAGGGAAGTAAGAGGCACAGAGTGAATGTAGGAGGACAGGGAAGAGTGCGAGAGAAGTAAGAGACACAGAGTGAATGTAGGAGGGCAGGGAAGAGTGTGAGGGAAGTAAGAGGCACAGAGTGAATGTAGGAGGGCAGGGAAGAGTGCGAGGGAAGTAAGAGGCACAGAGTGAACGTAGGAGAGATCAGGGAAGAGTGCGAGGGAAGTAAGAGACACAGAGTGAATGTAGGAGGGCAGGGAAGAGTGCGAGGGAAGTAAGAGACACAGAGTGAATGTAGGAGATCAGGGAAGAGTGCGAGGGAAGTAAGAGACACAGAGTGAATGTAGGAGATCAGGGAAGAGTGCGAGGGAAGTAAGAGGCACAGAGTGAATGTAGGAGATCAGGGAAGAGTGCGAGGGAAGTAAGAGGCACAGAGTGAATGTAGGAGATCAGGGAAGAGTGTGAGGGAAGTAAGAGGCACAGAGTGAATGTAGGAGGGCAGGGAAGAGTGCGAGGGAAGTAAGAGACACAGAGTGAATGTAGGAGATCAGGGAAGAGTGCGAGGGAAGTAAGAGACACAGAGTGAATGTAGGAGGGCAGGGAAGAGTGCGAGGGAAGTAAGAGACACAGAGTGAATGTAGGAGATCAGGGAAGAGTGCGAGGGAAGTAAGAGGCACAGAGTGAATGTAGGAGATCAGGGAAGAGTGCGAGGGAAGTAAGAGGCACAGAGTGAATGTAGGAGATCAGGGAAGAGTGCGAGGGAAGTAAGAGGCACAGAGTGAATGTAGGAGGGCAGGGAAGAGTGCGAGGGAAGTAAGAGGCACAGAGTGAATGTAGGAGATCAGGGAAGAGTGCGAGGGAAGTAAGAGGCACAGAGTGAATGTAGGAGATCAGGGAAGAGTGCGAGGGAGGTAAGAGGCACAGAGTGAATGTAGGAGATCAGGGAAGAGTGCGAGGGAAGTAAGAGGCACAGAGTGAATGTAGGAGATCAGGGAAGAGTGCGAGGGAAGTAAGAGGCACAGAGTGAATGTAGGAGGGCAGGGAAGAGTGTGAGGGAAGTAAGAGACACAGAGTGAATGTAGGAGGGCAGGGAAGAGTGCGAGGGAAGTAAGAGACAGAGTGAATGTAGGAGGGCAGGGAAGAGTGCGAGGGAAGTAAGAGGCACAGAGTGAATGTAGGAGGGCAGGGAAAAGTGCGAGGAAAGTAAGAGGCACAGAGTGAATGTAGGAGGACAGGGAAGAGTGCGAGGGAAGTAAGAGACACAGAGTGAATGTAGGAGATCAGGGAAGAGTGCGAGGGAAGTAAGAGACACAGAGTGAATGTAGGAGGGCAGGGAAGAGTGCGAGGGAAGTAAGAGGCACAGAGTGAATGTAGGAGGGCAGGGAAGAGTGCGAGGGAAGTAAGAGGCACAGAGTGAATGTAGGAGATCAGGGAAGAGTGCGAGGGAAGTAAGAGACACAGAGTGAATGTAGGAGGGCAGGGAAGAGTGCGAGGGAAGTAAGAGACACAGAGTGAATGTAGGAGATCAGGGAAGAGTGCGAGGGAAGTAAGAGACACAGAGTGAATGTAGGAGATCAGGGAAGAGTGCGAGGGAAGTAAGAGACACAGAGTGAATGTAGGAGATCAGGGAAGAGTGCGAGGGAAGTAAGAGGCACAGAGTGAATGTAGGAGATCAGGGAAGAGTGCGAGGAAAGTAAGAGGCACAGAGTGAATGTAGGAGGACAGGGAAGAGTGCGAGGGAAGTAAGAGGCACAGAGTGAATGTAGGAGAGCAGGGAAGAGTGCGAGGGAAGTAAGAGATACAGAGTGAATGTAGGAGATCAGGGAAGAGTGCGAGGAAAGTAAGAGGCACAGAGTGAATGTAGGAGGACAGGGAAGAGTGCGAGGGAAGTAAGAGGCACAGAGTGAATGTAGGAGATCAGGGAAGAGTGCGAGGGAAGTAAGAGGCACAGAGTGAATGTAGGAGATCAGGGAAGAGTGCGAGGGAAGTAAGAGACACAGAGTGAATGTAGGACGGCAGGGAAGAGTGCGAGGGAAGTAAGAGACACAGAGTGAATGTAGGAGATCAGGGAAGAGTGCGAGGGAAGTAAGAGACACAGAGTGAATGTAGGAGATCAGGGAAGAGTGCGAGGGAAGTAAGAGGCACAGAGTGAATGTAGGAGATCAGGGAAGAGTGCGAGGGAAGTAAGAGGCACAGAGTGAATGTAGGAGATCAGGGAAGAGTGCGAGGGAAGTAAGAGGCACAGAGTGAATGTAGGAGATCAGGGAAGAGTGCGAGGAAAGTAAGAGGCACAGAGTGAATGTAGGAGATCAGGGAAGAGTGCGAGGGAAGTAAGAGACACAGAGTGAATGTAGGAGGGCAGGGAAGAGTGCGAGGGAAGTAAGAGGCACAGAGTGAATGTAGGAGGGCAGGGAAGAATGCGAGGGAAGTAAGAGACACAGAGTGAATGTAGGAGGGCAGGGAAAAGTGCGAGGAAAGTAAGAGGCACAGAGTGAATGTAGGAGGACAGGGAAGAGTGCGAGGGGAGTAAGAGACACAGAGTGAATGTAGGAGATCAGGGAAGAGTGCGAGGGAAGTAAGAGGCACAGAGTGAATGTAGGAGATCAGGGAAGAGTGCGAGGGAAGTAAGAGGCACAGAGTGAATGTAGGAGATCAGGGAAGAGTGCGAGGAAAGTAAGAGGCACAGAGTGAATGTAGGAGATCAGGGAAGAGTGCGAGGGAAGTAAGAGACACAGAGTGAATGTAGGAGGGCAGGGAAGAGTGCGAGGGAAGTAAGAGGCACAGAGTGAATGTAGGAGGGCAGGGAAGAGTGCGAGGGAAGTAAGAGGCACAGAGTGAATGTAGGAGGGCAGGGAAGAGTGCGAGGGAAGTAAGAGGCACAGAGTGAATGTAGGAGGGCAGGGAAGAGTGCGAGGGAAGTAAGAGGCACAGAGTGAATGTAGGAGGGCAGGGAAGAATGAGAGAAGCACAAATGTCCAGAACCCAAGATACACTCCCATCCTCACGCACGCTGGTCCCCTGACCTCCAGCCCAAACATCTGTACAAAGAAATGGCTAAACTCCGCCCATAGAAATACCACCACTGATGCACATACCCCCCCCCCCCCCCCAATACAGCATCAGTCACTATTCAGACTATTCTAGTCTTGAAGGACTAGAAAAAGGGACTGTTACTTCTGGAGAGAGATCTGCAATTGTGAGTATATACTTCTGGGAATTTTCTGAAAGGACTTCTTTTTATTAAAGCTAATTAATCTGTGAACCCACTGTTTTTTGTTAAATCAGTCAGGGCCTCGTAGCAGCAGCTTAAGTTTAAATTTAAAACACAGAAGAGAACTTTCTGGTTACATGTCATACCTAGGGTTGCAAACATTTTCACCGAGAAAAACCCGAAACCTGTGACTCGCCATGCCCCACCCATTCTCTGCCCCTAGCCCCACCCCCAGCCCCACCCACAAAAATTACCGAGGCTAACTCCCTTGGTCAGATAATAATTAAAGTGGGAACCCCAAAAGCCAAACATGACATGTGCAACACTGGAGAAATAAAACTATAAAGTAATTTTCTCTTGCACTAAACCAAAACGCAAAGATGTTAGCAATACACACTTCCCAGACTCAGGGCCGGCCCGTCCATTGAGCGAGAATGTTTTTTGCACAGGGCCCCGCGTTTCAGGGGGCCCCGCGCAAAAAACATTCTTTTGTAAAAGTAAAATTGAAAAAAAAAAAGAAAACCTGTCTCCTGCCGCTGTCGGGGCCGCCGCGGCAGAATCGAGCGTGCCGCGGGGCCCCCCTGTACCCGGCACAGCCTCTCCTCCCTGTAGCAGCTCTCTCTTCTGAGCTGCAGTCAGACGCGCCGGCTTGCAGAGCGCGAAGGGAAGAGTTTCCCTTTCGCGACTCTGTTAGGCCCGCGGGGGCTGATGGGAACTTCCCATCAGCCCCCGCGGGCTTAACAGAGCAGCGAGGGAAAAACTCTTCCCTCGCGCTCTGCAAGCCGGCGCGTCTGACTTCAGCTCCAACTAGAGAGCTGCTACAGGGAGGAGAGGCTGTGCCGGGTACAGGGGGGCCCCGCGGCACGCTCGATTCTGCCGCGGCGGCCCCGACAGCGGCAGGAGACAGGTTTTCTTTTTTTAAAAAATTTCCCTGGGCTGGGCTGGGCGTTAGGAGTGGTGCTGGGCTGGGCTGGGCTGGGGGTTAGAAGTGCTGCTGGGCTGGGCTGGGCTGGGCTGGGGGGGTGGTGTTAGGAGTAGTGATGGGCTGGGCTGGGAGGGTGGTGTTAGGAGTAGTGATGGGCTGGGCTGGGCGGGGGGGGGGGGTGTTAGGAGTAGTGATGGGCTGGGCTGGGCTGGGCTGGGGGGGGGTTAGGAGTTGTGATGGGCTGGGCTGGGCTGGGCTGGGGGGGGAGGTGTTAGGAGTAGTGATGGGATGGGCTGGGCTGGCTGGGGGGGGGGTTAGGAGTGGTGATGGACACTGGGCTGGTTGGGGGGGGTTAGGAGTGGTGATGGGCACTGGGCTGGCTGGGGGGGGTTAGGAGTGGTGATGGGTGCTGGGCTGGGGGGGTTAGGAGTGGTGATGGGCGCTGGGGTGGTTATGAGTTGTGATTGGCGCTGTGGAGGGGGAAGTATAGGTTATGGGCGCTGGGGGGGGCTAAAACTAAAAATTGGGTGATGGGGGATTAGGACTGGAAATGGGCTGGTGGGATTAGGACTGGAAGTGGGTTGATGGGGGGTTAGGACTGGTAATGGGCTATGGGAGGGCTTAAACTAAAAATTGAGTGATGGGGGATTAGGACTGGGAGTGGGCTGATGGGGAGGTTAGGACTGGTAATGGGCTATGGGGGGGCTTAAACTGAAAATTGGGTGATGGGGGATTAGGACTGGAAATGGGCTGGTGGGATTAGGACTGGGAGTGGGCTATGGGGGGGGCTAGGACTGGTAATGGGTTGGGGGGGTTGCTAGGACTGCAAATGGGCCGAGTGGAAGGGGGCTTGAACTGCAAATAGCTGTTGGGGATGGGGCTTGGAATGGAAATGGGCTGAGGGGAAGTGGGGGGCTTGAACTGCAAATAGCTGATGGGGACGGGGCTTGGAATGGAAATGGGCTGAGGGGAAGGGGGGGGCTTGAACTGCAAATAGCTGATGGGGAGGGGGACTTGGAATGGAAAAGGGCTGAGTGGAAGGGGGCTTGAACTGCAAATAGCTGATGGGAAGGGGGGCTTGGAATGGGCTCTTAGGGGAGGGAGCTAGGACAGGAACTGGGCTGATGGATGGGCTAGGATAGAACTGAGAATTGGGTGTTGGGGGGAGCTAAGATTGGAAATGGGCTGTGGTGGGGCTTGGATTGAAATGGACTCATGGAGGGGCTAGAACTGGAAGTAGGCTCATGGGGGGCTTGGATTAGAAATGGGCTGAGTGGAGGGGAGCTAGGATTTAACATGGGCTGATGGTGGGGCTAGGAAAGGACTAGAAATGGGCTGATGGGAGGCTGGTATTGGAAATGAGCTGATGAAGGGACTCGGATAGGACTGGAAATGGATGGGGGAGCTAGGACTGGAAATGGGCTGATGTGGGGACTAGAAGGGAGCGGATACTGGGTGGGGCTGGAACTAAAAGGGAGCTGATGTTGGGGGAGATTAGAAGGGGATGGGGCTGGGAGAATGAAATGGAGAGGGGAAAAATATTTTGTGTGGGAGGGAAGAAAAATGTACAATTGGCCGGGTATTGGGAGACTAAGTGGGGATTGAGGATGGAGGGGTAAAATTTGAGTGGATGAAATAGGAATGAGGAAAGAGCAAAAGGAGAAAGATTATTATGTTAAAGCAGATGTAGAGAGAGAATGGAAAAAACTAGAAGAGAAGAAAGGACAAATGGACAGCAGACGATGGAGAGATAGCAGAAGACACAAATAAACCAGAAGAAAGTGGCTGGAACAATTGCAACTGAAAAAAAAATGCACAAAAGGTACAAAGATATCTCTTTATTTTGAATTTATTAACTGGAATATGTCAGCTCTGGGAAATGTGCATCATTAATGTCTGTGCTTTGTTTAGTACAAGAGGAAATTAATTTATAGTTTTATTTCTACATTGTTGTTGTACATTCCAAGTTTGGCTTTTAGGGTTCCCAGTTTAATTATTGTCTTCCTGTTTTTAAATTGTGATTCCTTGTTTGGTGATAGTCTATGTTCTGCATGTGTAACTGAGCTGAGGTATTCTGTTTATGTAATTCCTATTTGACATTGTCACTTGTTCTCTTTCCCCAGTAGGTCATGTATTGTTATTCTCTGAAATGTATTGGTTTAATATTTGCAGTGTTGCCTTTTGATAGGTAGTGTATGGTGCTTTATGAGTCCTGGTAGTGCTGTTGGGATACGGTGGGTTTGCTATGGGTTCTAAATGGGCAGTGTTTGTAGTAGTTCCTAATGTGCCTGGCGGTTGGCACTGGATTATAGTAATGTAGAAATCTTTGTCTTTTTTAATCCATACACTCATGAAGAGGCATGTATACTAAAAGTTAGTGTATGGTAACATTATGCAAATATTTATGCAAATGAGGCCCCGCACCGAGTCTCCGCACATGGCCCCGCACCCCCCTTGGGCCGCCCCTGCCCAGACTAGACATATTCCAGTTAATAAATCCAAAATAAAAAGTATTTTTCTACCTTCTGTTTGGGCATTTTATTTTTCAGTTGCAATTGCTCCAGTCATTTTCTTCTGGTTTCTTCGTGTCTTCTGCGAGCTATCCATTTGTCCTTTCTTCTCTTTTAGATGTTTTCCATTCTCTCTCTATATCTGCTTTAACATACTGATCATTTCCCTTTTGCTCTTTCCCCCATTTCTTTCCTTATTCCTTTATCATCCACTCAAATTTCACCCTTCCAGTCTCAATCCCCTCTTACTCTCCCAATACCCGGCCCATCGTAGACTTTTCTTCCACAAAAAATATCTTTTCCCCTCTCCATTCTCATTCCGCATCCCCATTCCCTTCTAGTCCTCCCCCAAAATCAGCTCCCTTATAGTTCTAGACCTACCCAGCATCCGCTCCCTTCTAGTCCCATTCTCCCATGCCCCCACATCAGCCCATTTCCAGTCCTATTCTAGCCCATCACCCATTTGCAGTCCAAGCTCCCCCATCAGCCCATTTCTAGTCCTATTCCAGCTCCTCATCAGCCCATTTCCAGTCCTAGCCCCACATATGCTCTTTTCCAGTTCCATTCCAGCCCCCCATCAGCCAATTTCCACTCCAAGCTCCCCCATCAGCCAATTTCCAATCCTAGCCCCCTCGTCAGCCCACCTCCAGTCCTATTCCAGCCCCCATCAGCCCATTTCCAGTCCTATTCCAGCTCTTCATCAGCCCATTTCCAGTGCTAGCCCTCCCATCACAGGCCATTTCCAGTCCTAGCCCCCCCATCACAGCCTCTTTCAAGTCCTAGCCCCCCCCCACCATCACAGCCCATTTCCAGTCCTAGCCCCCCCCACCATCACAGCCCATTTGCAGTTCAAGCCCCCCATCACAGCCCATTTCCAGTCCAAGTCCCCCCCAACCATCACAGCCCATTTCCAGTCCTAGCCCCCCTAATCACAGCCTATTTCCAGTCCAAGTTCCCCCTCCCAACACCATAGCCCATTTCCAGTCCAGGTCCCCTCCCATAGCCCAATTCCAGTCCAGGCCCCCTCATAGCCCATTTCCAATCCAGGTTTCCCCCCATAGCCCATTTCCAGTCCAGGTACACCCCCCCCCTTAGCCCAATTCCAGTCCAGATCCCCCCATAGCCTGTTTCCAGTACAGGTTCCACCCCCCCATAGCCTGTTTCCAGTACAGGTTCCACCCCCCCATAGCCCATTTCCAGTCCAGGTACAACCCTATAGCCCAATCCAGTCCAGATCCACCCCCCATAGCCTATTTCCCAGTCCAGGTTCCACCCCCCCATCACCCAATTCCAGTATAGGTTCCCTCCCTATAACCCATTTCCTGTCCAGGTACATCCCCCCCCCATAGCCCAATTCCAGTCCAGTCCCCCCCCCCAATAGCCTATTTCCAGTCCTGGTCCCCCCCCCATAGCCCATTACCAGTCCAGGTACACCCCATCACAGCCCATCCAGTCCTTGGCCTCCCCTCCCCCCATCAAAGTCCATTTGTAGTCCAAGCCTCCCCCCCTCACCCCCCAACCAGCCCCACGGCTGTCTGAGGTGCTTCAGAGGGAGCCGGGGAAGCCCGTGCGAGGCCCCGGCTCCCTCTGTACAACCGCCAGCGTGAAGATCTTTTTCCTTCACGCTGGCGGCTGTTTATGGGAAGCCACGATTGCTGGGAAAGGTTAAAGGCAATGCCCTTTAACCTTTCCCAACAAAATTCTAGCGTGATCACCTTTCGGAGCTCAATATACTGTCAGGTAACATAAAACGTACGCTCCACTCTTCACCTTTATGAGGTTCGTTTGATTTTTGGCAACCAGGTCTCAGACTAATAAGGAGCTTATTTTGGGTTTTAATATTGAAATTTGAACCCAATGCTCACCTTTGCATCAATGACCTGTTTTTGTTGCCTATTTCTACGAGATATTTTATGACGTGGTACTTATCTGGTGAAGAACAGCTTCACCAGATAAGTACCACGTCTGAAATATTTTCTGAATTGGTTACATACTTTTGTGGAAAATATCTGCTAGAAGCTGAGCACTATCAATGCAATACAAAGCCACGTCATAAAATATCTCGTAGAAATAGGAACAAAAACAGGTCATTGATGCAAAGGTGAGCATTGGGTTCAAATTTCAATATTAAAACCCAAAATAAGCTCCTTATTAGTTTGAGACCTGGTTGCCAAAAATCAAACGAACCTCATAAAGGTGAAGAGTGGAGAGTACGTTTTATGTTACCTGACTTTAACCATTCCCAGCATTCGCGGCTTCACAGAAACAACCGCCAGCGTGAAGGAAAAAGATCTTCACGCTGGTGGTTGTACAGAGGGAGCCGGGGCCTCGCGCGGGCTTCCCTGGCTCCCTCCCCCGCAGACTTTGGGAGAAAAGCTGTTTTTTTGCTCTGGCCGCTCCTGATCTTGCAGCCAGAGCAAAAAAACAGCTTTTCAAGGGCCGGTTTTACATCTCTGCTGGCAGCCGGCCTGGCCATGGAAAAACCGGCCAGGCCGGCTAAATACCGGCCGGTTGGCAACCCTAGTCATACCCAGCAGAGAGCTTGTAGTTTAAATTTAATAGTCACTCAGGGCCTTGTATCAGCAAAGTACTTTTAGTTTAAATTTAAAACACAGAAGAGAACTTTCTGGTTAAACTTAGAACCCAGCAGAGAGCTTGTAGTTTAAATTTCATAAGTCAGAGCCTAGCAGCAGCAAAGAACTGTAATTTAAATCAAATCAGAATATAGCTTAGCATAAAAGGCAAAACAGGGTCAGTACTCCTTGAGCAACAAATAAAGTCTTCTAGAGACCTTTACAAAGAGGCTTTCTACCTAGGGGGCAAGAGACCTGTGAAACTTTTTCAATAGGTGTTAACACCAGGTGGCAGGTCAAAAGGCCATTTTGAAAGACTCCTTTTATCCAAGCAAGGACTGTTAATCACCCAGGAAGTTGGTCACAGCTTACCTCAGCAGCACAGGACAGGGTACTGTGTAGCAGCTCTCTTTTAATAAGGAGAGAGGTCACGTGACAGGAGAGCATCACCCTGGTGTGGTAGGAAATGATCCTGTAACTAGGACCTGTCCTCCAGGTGATGTAAAACCCTCTTGCACCGAGAAAGTTTCTCCAGGGCCATGTGCCCATGAGGGAAGGGTAAGGACAGCTGTTATAGTTGGTGATTCAATCATTAGGCATGTAGATAGCTGGGTGGCTGGTGGACGTGAGGATCACCTGGTAACATGCCTGCCTGGTGCGAAGATAGCGGACCTCACGCGCCACCTAGGTAAGGTCTTAGATAGTGCTGGGGAGGAGTCTGCTGTCTTGGTACATGTTGGAACCAATGACATAGGAAAATGTGGTAGGGAGGTTCTGGAGGCTAAATTTAGGCTTTTAGGTAGGAAGTTGAAATCCAGAACTTCCAGGGTAGCTTTCTCCGAAATGCTTCTCGTTCTACACGCAGGACCCAAAAGGCAGGCAGAGCTCCGGAGTCTCAATGCGTGGATGAGACAATGGTGCAGAGATGAGGATTTTGGATTTGTTAGGAACTGGGGAACATTCTGGGGAAAGGAGGGGCTCTTCCGAAGGGATGGGCTTCACCTTAACCGGGATGGAACCAGGCTGCTAGCATTAACCTTTAAAAAGGAGATAGAGCAGCTTTTAAACTAGATAATAGGGGAAAGCCGACAGTCGCCCAAGAGCGGATGGTTCAGAAGAATGTATCCTTGAAGGATACTACCAAAAGCAGAGAGGTTCCAAAAAAGAGTAAAGTAGCCCAAATGCCCTCGAGTATGGAGCAGACAGAGCTTAAAGATCCCAAATTACCCATGTCTACCAATAGCCAAATTAATATGAATAAAATACAGTCTCTAAAATGCTTGTATACAAATGATAGAAGTCTAAAAAATAAGATGGGAGAGTTAGAAT
This sequence comes from Ichthyophis bannanicus, assembly GCA_033557465.1. Taxonomy (NCBI): domain Eukaryota; kingdom Metazoa; phylum Chordata; class Amphibia; order Gymnophiona; family Ichthyophiidae; genus Ichthyophis; species Ichthyophis bannanicus. Next base: position 530,692,904 of record CM066037.1, on the reverse strand, counting down.
ATATAGCACTAAATGAAAGGTTAGATATGATTGGAATATCAGAGACATGGTGGAAGGAGGACAACCAGTGGGACACTGTGATACCTGGGTACAAACTATATCGTAATGATAGAGCTGATCAAATGGGTGGAGGAGTTGTGTTCTATTTTAGAAAGGGCATTGAGTCAGAAAGGATTAAAGTTTTGCAGGAAACAAAATTTGCTGTAGAATCTCTATGGATTGAAATTCCATGTAAAAAGGGGAAGGCGATGGCAGTGGGGGTGTACTATCGACCGCCTGGCCAGAATGAACAAATGGATGATGAAATGCTCAAAGAAATCAAGGAAACTAATAAAAGTTACAGAGCAGTAATAATAATGGGTGATTTCAATTACCCTGGTATCGACTGGGTGAGTGTCACGGCAGGACATGCTAGGGAGATAAAGTTCCTAGATGAAATAAATGACTGCTTTTTGGAGCAGCTGGTTCATGAACTGACCAGAGGGGAAGCCATATTAGACCTAGTCCTTAGTGGAACACCAGATCTAGTGCAAGAGATAAGGGTGTTGGAGCCACTTGGCAATAGTGATCATAGCATGATCGCATTTGATTTAATTAGTGGAGGAGGGATAGTAAGGAAATTCACAGTACTACCTTTTAACTTTCGAAAGGGAGACTATGATAAAATGAGGAAAATAGTTAAGAAAAAACTAAAAGGAGTAGTTGCAAAGGTTAAAGACTTACATCAAGCTTGGGTGTTGTTGAAAAATACTATCTTGGAAGCCCAGACCAGCTGTATTCCACACTTTAAGAAAAGTGGAAGGAAGTCCAAAAAACTGCCAGCATGGTTTAAAGGTGAGGTCAGAGAGGCTGTTGTTGCCAAAAAAGCATCTTTCAGGAAATGGAAAAAAGCCAAACGACGAAACCTGGAAAAAGCACAGGCACTGGCAAGTCAAATGCAAGGCATTGATAAGGCAGGCAAAAGGAGAATTTGAGAAGAAGCTTGCTGCGAAAGCAAAACCGCAAAATAAAGACTTTTTCAAGTACATTTGTAGCAAAAAACCTGTGAGAGAGTCAGTTGGTCCATTAGATGATAGAGGGGATAAAGGAGCACTAAGAGGCGACAAGGCGATAGCGGAGAGACTGAATGAATTCTTTGCTTCAGTCTTAACTGAGGAAGATGTAGGGAGGTTACCCATGACTGAAGTGGTATTTAAAGGTGTGGAAGAATTGAAGGAAATATCGATACATCGGGAAGATGTATTACAACTATTAGATAAACTGAAGAGTAGCAAATCACCTGGGCCAGATGGTATACATCCAAGGGTGTTGAAAGAAATGAAATATGAGATTGCAGTCCTGCTATTAGTAATCTGTGAATTTTCATTAAAATCATCTGTAATACCTGAAGATTGGAGGATCGCCAATGTAACACCAATTTTTAAAAAGGGTTCCAGGGGTGATCCGGGAAACTACAGACCGGTGAGCCTGACATGAGTACCGGGAAAAATGGTAGAAACCATCATAAAGAACAAAATTACTCAGCATGTAGATAGTCATGGCCTAATGGGAGGCAGCCAACATGGCTTTAGACAAGGAAGATCTTGTCTTACTAATCTGTTATGTTTTTTTGAAGGTGTGAATAAACAGGTGGACAAAGGTGAATCGGTTGATATAGTGTATCTGGACTTTTAGAAAGCCTTTGACAAGGTCCCTCATCAGAGACTTTTGGCAAAACTAAAGAGTCATGGGATAGGAGGCAGTGTACTATTGTGGATCAGGAACTGGTTAAAAGATAGAAAGCAGAGGGTAGGGCTAAATGGCCAATTTTCCCAATGGAGAAAGGTGAATAGTGGTGTACCCCAGGGATCTGTGCTGGGTCCGCTGCTTTTTGACATATTCATAAATGACCTGGAAAGGGGAATAACGAGTGAGGCTATCAAATTTGCAGATGACACAAAACTATTTAAAGTTGTTAAAACCCAAGAGGATTGTGGAAAATTGCAAGAGGATCTTGATAAATTGGAAGATTGGGCATCAAAATGGCAGATGAAATTTAATATGGACAAGTGCAAAGTTATGCACCTAGGGAAGAACAACCCAAATTATGGTTACACGATGCAAGGTTCCACATTAGGAACCACCACCCAGGAAAAAGATTTAGGCGTCATTGTGGATACCATGTTAAAACCCTCGGCCCAGTGTGCAGCGGCAGCCAAGAGAGCAAATAGAATGCTAGGTATCATAAGGAAAGGAATGGAAAATAAAACAAAGGATATTATAATGCCTCTATATCGTTCCATGGTGAGACCGCACCTTGAATATTGTGTGCAATTCTGGTCGCCGTATCTTAAAAAGGATATAGAGTTATTAGAAAAGGTTCAGAGAAGAGCCACCAAAATGGTAAAGGGGATGGAAGGATACGCCTATGAAGAAAAGCTAAAAAGGTTAGGGCTCTTTAGCCTGGAGAAGAGACGGCTGAGGGGAGATATGATAGAAGTCTATAAATTAATGAACGGAGTGGAACGGGTAAACGTAGATCGATTGTTTACGTTATCAGAATATAGAAAGACTAGGGGACATGCAATGAAGCTACAGGGTAAACTATTTAAGACTAATAAAAGAAAATATTTTTTTATTCAACGTGTAATCAAACTCTGGAATTTGTTACTGGAGGATGCAGTAAAGGCTGTTAGTGTAGCTGGGTTTAAAAAAGGTTTGGACAAGTTCCCGGAGGAAAGGTCCATAAACCATTATTAAGAAGGGACCCAGGATATCAATGCTTGACCCAGTACAAGCATTGAGGAATCTGTGTCTTTTTGGGGAGACTGCTAGGTACTTATGACCTAGATTGGCTACTGTTGGAAACAGGATACTGGGCTTGATGGATCTTGGTCTGACCCAGTATGGCATATCTTATGTTCTTATGGTGCCCACATAGCTGTAATACCTGGCAGCCTTACCTGCAAGGTACAGCCGATAGATGTGGAGCCCAATGCTGAATGGGGCCCATGCAAAATCTGGAAGGGCCGGATTAGACCCTGATTCTGTAACCACCGGAGCCAGACGGTCCTGCCGGTGCAGAGCTGGGAGCTAGACGGGCTGGTCATGCCCCGATCCCAAGGCCCAGGATGTCCATCCCCCACCTTGGCTATCCTTCCTCATCCTCTAACAGGAGCCCCGGTGCCATGGTATCCTGTAGCCATGACACCTGGATGCTATACACGAGCTCTGGAAGGGCCACCGCCATCCCATGCTTTGTTCCCTACTGCCTAGACCTTGGCAGGGGCAGCTGGAGCTGGCATCAGGCGGCTGGGACCTACCTCTAGCCGTCCCACGTCTCTGGCTGCCCTGCGTGCCCTGGTTCCCTATTTCAGCACTGTCAGATGCACAGGGCCACAACTGGAATCGGCCCTGTACATCTGGGGTCTTGGGTCCACTTCCGCACTGCCCACTCTCCTCCATGTCACTGCCCCCTTCCATCCCCATCCAGAGTTCCCCGCATAGCGGCCCTGAACATGTGGGGAGCTTTGGACCAGAAATTGGATCCCGGCAGCTAGAGAGGGTCGGATGTCCAGAGTGGGACGAATGGATGCATTCTGGGATTCACAAATTCACACTATCAGGATGGCTGAAGCAGGCAAGGCTTTTGGAAGTCTGTAAGTTGGTTCTGCTTGGGAGAAAATAACACCAGAAACCATCCGCAATGGCTTCAGAAAGGCTGGAATCATCTTCTAGCAGAATCAGATGCATTCGGATAATGATGGCGAAGGTGAAGATGTCAATAGCAATGATGACAATGACATCGCTTCAGAAATCACAGAAGAGCATCTGCAGCTGGCCCTTAGATATTTCAATGACGACAGTGAGGAGGAAACAGACTTTGAAGGGTTCAAGGAATCAGCTGATGATTATGATGATTGATCCAAAATTGGCCTATTTCTCTCCTTAGAGTGAAGGAGATACTCCACAATTTGATATTTGTAGTCATTTGTTCTAGTGACATCACAAGACTGGATATAGCACGCTTCCAGAGATAAAAAGTACAACATGCACACTATATGCGTGAAAATACGGTAATTTAGCTGTTCAAAACCGATTTGATGCAACTGTTTGTAAGAAATAATGTTAATCTGGGGAAGGACAGATTTTCCTTTCATGAGCATTTCAGTTTGATGCTGCACAGGGAACAATCCTCTCTCTCGTTTTCTTTAATAAGCATATCCAGCCTTTACACCAGCTGATTAAAGATTTAATTTCATCCTCGTTGTCTATACCGGTGATATTCAGCTGATCTGTTTCATAGTGAGGAACAGGTATGGTGATGGTTAAGACAAATCCTTCTTTGATCCAAGCTTGGTGATCAACCAAGCCATTCTTACAGGATTCAGCTTTTACAGGACTTGGGTTCATAATTGGCTTCCAGAAATTGGGTCTAAAGCCTTCTCAAGTCATGCTGCTCATTCATAGGAGTCCTGCCGAACACATTGCAAGGAAAAGCCTTTCTACCCCAAGACAGAACAGAGCAGACCAGCTCCAGGAAACCGTGCTCGAGGAAAGCTTTCTCTGCCTGGATTGGATGAGAATGCAGTTCAGGTTACTCCACATGCACCGAGTGCAATAGGAAGTCAAGTTCCAGTGGCATCAAGCCGCCAGCGCTGCTCCTCAAAATTCTCTTCTGCATTGTCCCCAAAGGCGGATGATGCTACTCAGTTGATGAACGGCCTTCCCTTCCTTCAACAGTAAAATCAGGTTGTACTCACCACAGCCACGCCCACCAGAAGCTGGTAGATAAGGACTGCAGATTTATCAGTAGATTTGGGTTACAATATTTAATGTATGTAGATAATATTTAAATATATTGTAATGCATGTGGTATTCTGCTGGACAAAATTGTTCTCTTTGGATTTATGTTTAGAAGACATGAAAAACTGGTTAAGTGCAAAATAAAACTGAACCGAAATGCTGTGATGAGGAGGCTGCTGGCAAGGTCTGTGTGCCCTTCAGTATGTCTGCACAATGGGCGAATGGTCCCGAAAGAAGAAATGCTAATTTTAGGGGTAATCATGATTCTCATTTAGTTATAGAAGCTGCAGTTAGTAAACTTGTAGAAGCTTACTTCTTCTGCTTAAGGAACATTTACAATCCGTGCCCTTGCTTGGACAAGAAAGGTGAAGTGACAGTGATTCATGTGATGATCCCAGCACACTCTAATTCTCTCTATGTGAAAGGCGGCTCCTGGTTGTGTAGATTAGTATCTGGAGCCCAAGTTTGATTGGATTCCATCATGACAGCTGAAATGTGCATATAGTTCACTCTGAAGCCTTGCACTGCTTCCTGTTCCTCAGAGGACTGAATTTAAGCTGATCTTTTCTAGTACATTATGCAGATTTTGGGCACAGTTCTGAGGTGGGGTGTGCCATTTTTGGACACACTCTTCTTCTCTCCACCAGTCTGTGTTACTGACTTGCTTCTGCCTCTGCACTTTACAAGTGGAAAAGAGACGGCTGAGGGGAGATATGATAGAGGTCTATAAAACAATGAATGGAGTGGAACAGGTAAATGCAGATTGATTGTTTACTCCTTCAAAAAGTACAAAGACAAGGGGACACACAATGAAGGTACAATGTAGCACATTTAAGACTAATCTGAGAAAAGATTTCTTCACTCAACATGCAATTAAGCTCCAGAATTCATTACCGGGGGATGTAGTAAAAGCTGTCTGGGTTTAAGAGAGGTTTGGATTGGAGGAAATTCACTGCTGAGCCCTGGGATAAGCAGCAGGAACTAGCAGTTTCCCCAAAAGACACAGGTTCCACAATGCTCGAATTGGGGGCAAGCAGTGGATTTCCCGGGTCCCCTTTAATAATGGTTTATGGACCTTTTCTCCAGGAACTTGTCCAAACCTTTTTTTAAACACAGTTACACTAACAACTTTTACTACATCCTCTGGTAATGAATTCCAGAGTTTGATTATGCGTTGAGTGAAAAAATATTTTCTCTTATTAGTCTTAAATGGGTTACCTTGTAGCTTCATTGCTTGCCCCCTAGTCTTTCAACTTTTTGATAGCATAAACAATTGATGTATGTTTACCCATTCTACTCCATTCATTATTTTATAGACCTCTATCATATCTCCCTTCAGCGGTTTCTTTTCCAAGTTGAAGAGTTCTAACCTTTTAGCCTCTCTTCATAGGAGTAGCCTTCCATCCCCTTTATCATTTTGTAGCAGCAAAGCGCAGACAAACCAATGATACCAGGAGTCTGTTCAGAAGGTCCAAATCATTTATTTGTGCACAAGTCTCGAACCAGTCAATTTCAAAATGGCTGAGCCAAGTTTTCAAGCATTACAACAACTTTTATAGACTTTTGTTCCATTCTAGGTATAGAAAAACATTTCATTGGTCCCGGTAACCTCCCGTACCCCTTCCATTGGTCCCGGTACTGATAAGTTTATCCAATTATGTCCCTTCTGTGGGCATGACACCTGCATGCCCCCCTTCTAGTCCCAATTACAATGGTCAGTTCATCAACTTGTTACTTTCACATTCTCAAGGCCATAGAACCAATTTGTGCATGCAGAGGAGCAGGGTTCTGCAACTCATCTGTCAGCACTCCCAATTATATTCCTTGCAGATGTACTTTTTCTTATCAGTAACTTTTAAACATGTCTTTTCTGTATTTTTCCATCTTTTAGTTCTGCAGTTCTGCTTACCTAAGCTAATTCAATACTTCTACTGAGTTCTATCTTACAATAGCAGCATATTGGGGGATGTGCAATCCTATGTGCCTCTCCACAGGCCTCATTTACAGGTCAAGCTAGCCATGCTGGCCTGCTTATGTCAGACACCGTGGGTCACAGGCCTGCACCTGCCACAATTTTGGTGGCTCTTCTCTGTACCTTTTCTAATTCCGCTATATCCTTTTTAAGATACGGCGACCAGAATTGCACACAATATTCAAGGTGCGGTCGTACCATGGAGCGATACAGAGGCATTATGATGTCATCCTTTGTTTATTCTCCATTCCTTTCCTTATGATACTTAGCATTCTATTTGCCTTCTTGGCTGCTGCTGCACACTGGGCGAGGGGGTGGGGGGGCTTCTTTACCCACTTCCTAGAACTGAAGTTTCAGATTGCACAAAGATACATTATATCGAATTTCCATGCAAGCTCAGAAAACCTTTGTCCTTTGAGCTCAGAGAGCTCCTCAGTCTCATTGCCCTCTGATGACATCACCCTTTTATGTGCCCATTTTATCCTGTTATCTACAGGGAACTGCAGTTACAGATAAGCAACTTTACTTCACCGGACTTGGCCACCTGAATACTGACCTCACATAGCACATCCACTATCCTCTGCTTCTTAAGGTCTCCTGCTGAGATATCAGCAGGTTACTCATTCACCCTGCACCAGAGAGAACAGCAGGCTTCCCTTGGGAATCAGCACAGAAAATGCTTCAATAAGCTGAGATACCCTGGACACAAGCCAGGTGGTAAGGGGCTTTAGCCTCAGCTACCGGCAAAACGGAAGTGCTGTTGGTCATGAAAGGAAACTTGCAGGGAATAGACATGGGTCAGTGGCCGAGTTTCATTACATTTCATGTTTCTCTTACAGAGCAACTTATGCACATATAGGCCCCAAAGCAGTTTACGGCATTTAGAATTATTTATTTTATCAATCACACCTGAGTACACACTTCAGCATGAAGCTTGAAGTAAGTTACCATAAAACTCAATAAACAATAAACCTAATACAGGGAGAGCAGTGCACTTCATTTTGTCCCCACCTCCTCTCACTCACCCAATCTACCCAAAACGTTATGTCTTCACCCCTTTCCTGAACACTAAGACCGATACTGGAAAGGATTAACGCGGTTCGCAGACCTGGTGTGTTAATTCCTCTATCTGGGATATTCAGTGGCAGTAATGGGCTTGGCATCGAGGCGTTCCAGGGATGGCGGTACTGAGCCGCTGCCTGGATATGACCACACAGCGAAAGTAAAGTGCAGCAAAGACTGGCCTAACTTCCAACACCGCTATCACTGCTGCCCAGTTAGCTTCTTGCCAATTTGGGCAACCTGGATATTCAATGATGGGCCTGGATATGACACCGGCATTGAGAATCTAGCCACCGCCAACAAATATCCCCCCTCCCTCCACCAAAATTTCTCTTGTTGCACCATTAGGAAGATGGAATTCCATTAAGCAGAACCAAAAAACTCAAAGTCACTGTCTCGTGCCTCATGTCACTGTTCCTAAATCTGATGCTCTGATGACCACAGTTGCCATCCAGAAACATAAGGCAATTACAAATCTGACAGATTTTTAGGGCCACTGGATTAAAGGGCCTTAGAGATCAGACACTGCTTTGAACTGGATCCTAAACTCTATAGGTAACTAGTGTTCAGCACCACTTGTGGTCTCTTAAATTGGTACTTAGGTAATTTGAAATGCAAGCTGTTACAATAGAGATACAACCAAATATGAGTAAGGAAGAAAAGAAATTTGCATTACCATTTAAAGTTGTTAAAACTCATGAGGATTGTGGAAAATTGCAAGAGGACCTTGATAAACTGGAAGACTGGGCATCCAAATGGCAGATGAAATTTAATGTGGACAAGTGCAAAATTATGCACCTAGGAAAGAACAACCCAAATTACAGTTACACGATGCAAGGTTCCACATTAGGAACCACCACCCAGGAAAAAAGATTTAGGCGTCATTGTGGATAAGATGTTAAAACCCTCCGCCCAGTGTGCATTGGCGGCCACAAGAGCAAATAGAATTCTAGGTATCATAAGGAAAGGAATGGAGAATAAAACTAAGGATATTATAATGCCTCTGTATCGTTCCATGGTGTGACCGCACCTTGAATATTGTGTGCAATTCTGGTCACCATATCTTAAAAAGGATATAATGTTATTAGAAAAGGTACAGAGAAGAGCCATCAAAATGGTAAAGGGGATGGAAGGATACCCTTATGAAGAGCGGCTGAAAAGGTTAGGGCTCTTCAACCTGGAAAAGAGACGGCTGAGGGAGGTATGATAGAGGTCTATAAATTAATGAACGGAGTGGAACGGGTAAACGTAGATCTATTGTTTAGGCCATCAAAGTATAGAAAGACTAGGGGACATGCAATGAAGCTACAGTGTAACCTATTTAAGACTAATAAGAGAAAATATCTTTTCACTCAACATGTAATCAAACTCTGGAATTTGTTACCGGAGGATGTAGTAAAGGCTGTTAGTGTTGCCGGGTTTAAAAAAGGTTTGGACAAGTTCCTGGAGGAAAGGTCCATAAACCATTACTATAGTGGACCCAGAATATCCACTGCTTGGCCCAATACAAGCATTGTGGAACCTGTGTCTTTTGGGGAAACTGCTAGGTACGTATGACCTAGATTGGCCACTGATGGAAACAGGATACTGGGCTTGATGGACCTTGGTCTGACCCAGTATGACATAGCTTATGTTCTGGCTTTGGATAATATAGTATTAAGCTATCTTTGAGTAAAGGATTTTGGTACAGTCTCAAGTGGTTGCTGTTTGCAGGGAGGGAAGTGCCTTGGCAGGAGGAAGTACCCATCGGGGAGACCCTGATAGGTGCTGAAGGGGGGAGGTGCTCTTCATCTTGTGCAGGGACCTGAGGGGAGGGAGGTCGGAGAAACTATTCTTGTACCCGGTCAGCCTTTAGCCTTAGGAGCCGGGGGTGGAGTCTGCCATCTTTACCTTGCCGCATCCAGGAACATGTGATCATCCGCCGCTGCAGCAATATAAAAAGACTGCTGTGAATCCAATGAGCAACTAGTGCGCACAGTGCATGTTAATAACTACTGGGTGGGTATTCAGCCACTATGATTGGCGTACTTTTTTAAATTCTGGCAATGCCAGTTGAATAGAAGATGAATATTCAGTGCCGCTATCTGGATGGCGGCCAGCTCAGGAGATACTACCCTACGATCAGCAGAGGCGGTTATCGGGATATTCGGTCTGCTGCTGGATAACCTGGAGCAATCCAGAGAAACACCCTTAACATGGCTGCAGAGCAGAACTAGTCACTAAATATAGAAGAATGTGCACATTCATTAGGACTGGTGGTTAGAGCACTGGCTTGGTAACCATGAGAACAGGTTTCAATTCCCACTAGCTCTCCTTGTGGCCTTGGGCAAGTCACTTAACCCTCCATTGCCTCAGAAGAAAGGGCTGGCAATCCTACTTCCAGTCACACTGCCAGGAAAACCCAGGGGCTGCTGGGTCACTAGGGGAGTCAGCATTGGCTCAAAAGCCCACGGTGCATTTTTGCAAATTCAGTAAGAGTGACAAAAAGCTTCCAGTAACTGGCACTCTGTGAACTGAGACAACATCTTGCAAAAAGCCCACCCAGCCCTTGCATAGCTATTGTGGAATATCAAAACGGCAACAACTCTATCTATAAAATATTACCTTGAATGCCAAGATATTTCTTACTAGGAGATGGAGAATGGAGGATAGAACAAGCCAGACTGCTATATATCCCCACATTGAAACTAACAGGGGCAGAATACCTGCCCTCGTTTACATGTTCAAACGGAAAAACCTTCAGCAAGTGACCACAGACTAGAAGAAGAAGAGGGAGAAACACCGAGAAACCTGCAAAGCATCCAAGCCCAACGGCCTAGAGCACCAAATACCAGGCCAAAGAGGACTCAGTCCCACTTACTTAAGAGCATGTGCACCAGGGGCAGCTCTATAATAAGGCAGAGTGAGGCCTCAGATGGCAAAGTTTTGGAGGCAACAAAAAATGCCCCCAAACAGTCGCCTCACTCTGCCTTCAAATGTTAAAAAAAAAAATTGAGGAGGGTCCAAGATGGCGGATTGATGTGAACGCACCGCGGCGGCGTCTTTTTACCTTATCAGTATGGGCAAGAGCAAGGCTAAAGGGTCTGGAAAATCCTCTGCCGGCCCGGCAGCCTCTTCTGCTGTTTCCTCTTCTCGGGTGGTGGATCCACTTGATTCCTTCATGACACCGATGGGGCGGTCAGGCGGTGCGACGGAGCAGAGTCCCATTGTTCCTCCGGTAGGGCGGGGTAGCTCTACGGGAGGCTTGGGTCCTGAGATCTCTCCGCCGGAGCAGTGGCGGCCGCCCAAGGATCCCCTGCTGGGGAGGAGTCCGGTGCAGCTTGAGGAGGAGCTCTCTTCCCAAGTGGTGCAGAGCTCTGGTCTCGGAGGATCGGCTGCGCAGGGGCGGAGTGCAGGTTTGGAGTCGGCTCTCCCTCCCGCTGCAGTGGACCCGGTATTGAGGGGGCCAACAGGCAGGTTGGTAGACGTCTTTCCTGCATCTGGGGATTCTATGATGGATCATTGTCCAACAGAAGACCATACTGTGACCGGTTCGGGACAGATTTTCTCTTTCAAGAGGCCTGCTGTCTTTACCCTGGAATCAATTTGGTCAGCTATAGTTAAACTCGGTGAGCTTTTTGCTCCTCAGGTGGTTGCTTTAACATCTCAGGTACAGATACACACGAGTGTGCTTCAGCAACATACTTTGGAAGTCACAGCGTTACAATCATCTGTAACGGAATTGCAACAGAAAGTTTCTTGTTCTGAAGATACTGTTTCACTCTATCAGAAGGACATGTTGGCTTTAAAAACACGTATTGAATTGTTGGAAAATACTTCCAGATATTGTAATCTTCGTTGCATTAACTTTCCTAGGTCTTCAGTTATTTCGGCTAAGGAAATGTTTAAGAAATATTTGCTGGAAGTTCTAGAGGTGCCAATTGAATCTCACCCTCCTATGCTTAAAGCGTATTATCTCCCTTCGGGGAAAAAAGTGGTTGGTGGTGGGGTAATTGATGGTGGGGCTCAAGTAGATGTGTTAAACATTTCGGCTATATTGGAGTCATCATTAAGTGAGGATGTTTCTTCTTCTACGTTGATTGCCACATTTGTTTTAGCCTCTGATAGGGATTGGTTTCTTCGTATGGTTTTTAAGAAGCGTAATGTGCAGTTTCATGGACTAACTGTTCGTGTGTTTCCAGATCTATCCACGGAAACTCAAAGACGTAGGAAAGAGTTTTTGTTACTTCGTTCCGGGGTATTGATGTTAGGGGGTCTATATTTTTCGAAATATCCCTGTAAATGTTTGATTAGATTAAATAATGATTCGTATATTTGTTTGAACCGTCACAGTTAGTGGCTTTTTTGAGTGCTCGACGTCCTTCAGATGAGTCCCCAGATCCACTGCCGTTAGTTCACACATATTTTCCTATGCTTTTTGTGTGTTAAATATTTCGTTGGATCCTTGCTTCAGTAGTGGGTTATAGTTGGGCCAGGAATTATATTTCTTTGTATCTTTTTTACATAATATTGAGGATGTCAATATTGTTACTGTTTCTTTCCTGCTCCCATATTTCCATGAAGTTGTATATGCTTCTTTGTTTGTAAAATGATAAAATTCAAATTAAAAATAAATAAATAAAAAATTGAGTGGCCTGCTGCTGCCATTGCTCAGCAGTGGCAGAATCTGCTTCCCCTCTCCCCTCCCCGCCGCTGCCACCCCAGATTTGAGGACACTGGGGCAGCGGCTGAGAGCGTTGCCAAAAAAACACAATTACAAAGTGTAGGATTTTCAAGCCTCCGCAGGCTTGTAGGTCCCTGCTGGTTCCACCCCCACCCCAACGCAAAAAGCATCATCAGAGGTGGCGGGACCCATCAGAGCCTTACAAGCATGCCGGGGATACAAGAGCCTGTGATGTTGCATTCTGGGGTTTTCTTTTTTCATCAACTTTGAAATTAAAAAATAAAATAAAATAAAGCTTCTGGAAAGCAAAATCACGGACTACAGGGGAGGGGGGCAGGAGGACAAATGCTCGACAATGGGGGGAGGGGCAGGAGGACAAGTGCTGGAGAACAGGAAGGGGGGGGGGAGCAAGAAGACAAATGTTGGAACAGGGCCAGTGCTACCTGGTAAGCTGGGTAAGCGTGGGAGGGAGGCACCAATGTCAGAAGAGTTCCGTCACTGGCCGCCTGCCCTCCACTCCCCATTCAGGATGGGCTGCAGAGTGATGGTGGCTTAGTGGAGAGCCCACCCACAGGACACGCTGCTGGCGCTCCACAGGTTATCCTGATTGGGGAGTGGGGGTGGGCAGTCAGTGATGGTGCCCTCCTGATATCAGCTCCTGCAGGCAGAAGGGTGTTGGAGGCAGCGACTGTGGCCCAGAGATCAGAAGCTGCCTGTGGGCAGGGACTGTGCTGTCTCTCTGGGTGGGGTCACTGCTTGCACAGCCCCGTCTGTGGGACATGCTACTCTGCAGGCAGGCTCTGCCCTTTCTACATACCAGGGGTGGACATAAAGGGGCTTTGGGAGGTGGACATGGAAGGGCACAGTGAGTCAGAAGGGAGACGCTGGGTGCGGGGGGGGGGGGGGGAAGGGAGGAAATAGGGAGGCAGCGAGGATAACAGTGAGGTGGGGGCCTAGGGAGAAAAAGGGAGATATTGGACATGGAAAGGGGCAAAGGGAGAAGCAAGGAGGGCAGGTGGAGCGATGATGTTGGCCAGGGGATTATAGGGAGATTATGGGAAACTGCTGAACTTGGGGAAGGGGGGACAGAGGGGAGATACTGGATATGGGGTAATAAGGGGAGAAGGAGATGCAGGACATGAGGGTAAGAGAGGGGTGAAAATGGACACGGGGTCTATTCCATCACCACTTTTTACCCCCTGCCAGCCCCATCAAAAGCCTCCCTGTACAAACAAGGCATTAGACGGGGGCGGGAGGGGGCATTCGAGGGTGGTGCATGGCTGATCTGTGACCCCGGATGTACAGGACCATTTCTGAGGTCAGCCCTGTACATCCGGAGTCAGCAAACTGGGCGGGGGACGGCAGGCCTGGGCAGCAGTGAAAAGGTGACGGGGTGCAGAGCATTCCCCACAACCCAATCCTGGCCACAGACCTCCTTTCACCCTCATCCCATGTCCCCTTGTAGCAGAACTTGCTTTCAATCGAAACAGGCTCTCCCCCTGAACATTTATGCCACGGAGGTATTTAAACATCTCAATCATATCACCTCTATCCTGCCTTTCTTCTAAGGTGTACATATTAAGATCCTTCAGTCTGTCCTCATATGCTTTATAATGAAGACCACTAACCATTTTAGTAGCCACCTACTGCACTGACTCCAACCTGCTTATATCCTTTTGAAGGTGCGGTCTCCAGAATTTCACACTATACTCCAAAGGAGAGCACACCAAAGACTTATGCAGAGGCACTATCACCTCCTTTCTTCTACTGTCCACTAAGTGAGTTAGGTGGCCGCCTAGGGCAGTCGCCCAGGTGGGTGGCAGCAGCAGCACACATGACCAGCCATGCCGCCCCCCCCTCATCTGCCTCTGATTCCATTTGGGGGAGGAGGCGGGCAGCCACAGCAGCAGTATTTCCAAAAGTAGCTGCTTTTGCCACCGCTTTCTTGTCCGCAGCAGGCCATGTCCTTCAGCAGACATGGCCTGCCGCTTCTGACCCTTCTCAGACAGTAAGTTCCATCGGAAACGGCAGGCTATATGTATATATGTGCTGAAGGACATGGCCTGCTGTGGGCAGGATAGCGGTGGCAAAAAGCCGCTGCCACTGCCTGCATTCCTCTCCCAAGACAGATTTGCTGGCAGCTGGGGCAAGGTGGCGGCAGCTGGCGGGGGGTGTGTCAAGACCAGGGTTTCTGCCTAGGGTGGTGGAAACCCTTGGGCCAGCCCTAGGTGGCCATAAAAACTGATGTACATTTCTCAAGCCGAGGAAGAAATGGACCTGAGAGAGTCCGAGCTACTGCCATAAGCCTCCAGTCCTACTTGAAGTGACAACTAATCAAAATATGCAAAAAGTGCTGAAATATGAATACATCTCCATTATGAAACTTGGACAGATCTTCCCAGGGCCGGCTCAAGGGTTTCTGCTACCCCAAGAGAAACCCCGGCTGTACCCCCCCCCCCCCCAGCTGAGCTGTGCCACTGATTCTGCCTTGGGGGAGGAGGCAGGCAGCAGTGGTGGTTTGTGCTGCTGCTTTGTTACCGGCAGCAGGTCGTGTGCTTCAGGACACATGATGTGACCCTCCTCTGTCAGTAAGTTGCATCAGAGGGGGATCAGAAGTGGCAGGTCACGTGTGCTGAAACACACGGCCTTTCGTAGGCAACAAAACAGCAGCATAAAGCCGCTCACCCAGGTTGGCCGCCCTACGTGGCCGTCTAGCTCGCCTAGTGGACAGGCCGGTGCTGGATCTTCCCATGAGTAGAAAGAATTGATGAGAATCCACCAGCACACACAAAGGGAAGCAAGAGAATTTGCAAAACAAGAAAAAAATCTCTTCAAAAAGTAGATTGGCAGATTTATTTATTTGTATTTATTTATTTAACATTTCTTATATACCGCCTTTCATGATATCAAGGTGGTTTGCATTGAACAAACTGAAATTACATTGAACAGGGCATTATAACTTGGAGATAACTAATTTACAGGGAACATGGGCTATGGAGGGTTAAGTGGCTTGCCCAAGACCACAAGGAGCACCTGTGGAACTAGAAACCCCAGTCCTTCCGGCCCAAGGTTGCTGTCCTCTAGGGGGATTTGAACCCCCGGCCTTCCAGCCTGAGGTACCTTGCCCCACTACTAGAAGTGGCAAATGCATAAATACACAACGCTGCTCTTGGAGCTGTTTGTCTATCAAAACAGGACACATGTGTGGTTACGGAGAGGCAAACTGAAGCCTAAGGATAAGAGACAGAGTAGCAGCCCAGAACAAGATGGTTCCCTGCAAGCTTAGAAGAAAACTGGGAATGATCACTCTATAAAGAAAGGCACAATATGGGGGCACACCTAATCCTTTGGAAACTTTGCAAACATTACTGGAAAAGCACTGGGATCATGACCCTATGAAGAGGTTACGATCACCTGGGACATTGCCATTCCAACCGATATAAAGCTGGATGCAAGAAAACCCGACATCGCGATGAGAGCAGCACTGATAACAGAGATTTCAATGCACTGAATGGAGAAAGAGAAGATCCCAAGCAATGTCAGTGTCTTTTGGGGAAACTGCTACGTACTTATGCCCTAGACTGGCCACTGTTGGAAGCAGGATACTGGGCTAGATGGACCTTGGTCTGACCCAGTATCGTATATCTTATGTTCTTATGACAAAGTCAGAGAACAAGAAAATGTGGCAGAAAGATACAGGCGTGTTCCCCATTGTGTTGGGTGCCACAGGCTTTGTTAAAAGGAACCTTGATAAGTTGCTTACGTGTGTTACCTTATGAACTGCAGAAAGATGCTCTTTTTGGCACAATGCAAGTAAATCTGAGACTGAGATCACACTGCACATATCCTAGGGCTTAGGGGTGAGTGAGGTTCATGACTGTCATGATAAGTGCAAAACTAACCAATTTGGAGAAATGGCCCCCTTGTACTTTAAATTGGGTTAAAACCATGTTTCCATGGGCTGAACTTGAGGAAGTAGATGCATGTGTGCTATTTTGCCCTCACATGGGCAGACACAAAGCACAGATGGAAAAGAGACAGCTGAGGGAAATATGATAGAGGTCTATAATTAATGAATGGAGTGGAACAGGTGGAACAGGTCGGTTGTTTATGCCTTAAAAAATAGACAGACTAGAGGACACACAATGAAGCTACAATATAACCCATTTTAGACTTATAAAAGAAAATATTTTTTTGCTCAATGCATAATCAAACTCTGGAATTTGTTACCGGAGGATGTAGCAAAAGCTATTAGTGTAGCTGGGATAAAAAAGGTTTGGACAAGTTCAAGGAGGAAAGGTCCATAAAGCACTATTAAAGAGGACCCGGGAAATCCACTGCTTACCCCAGGATGAGCACTGTTGCCTTTTGGAAACCTGCCAGGTACTTGTGGCCTGAATTGGTACTGTTGGAAAGAGGATACTGGGCTTGATGGACCTTGGTCTAATCCAGTATGACATTTCTTATGTTCACAAGAAACTTCAGTGCACTAATTTTCAAAAGAGAACAATGGCAGTCATTTTGCTTGCTAGACGCCTCTATACAGTTCAAAAAATGTGGGTTATTCGAAACTGCCCAAAGAATACACATTGGCAGTAGAAGCATCAGAATCTTATGTAAAATTTTGAATTAGTTTGTTTTACATTAACTCGTAATTTAAAATCAGTCTAAGACTAGCTAAATAGTTAGAAATGCTAATAGTCAGTAATACTGACTGGAGGCCCTGCTGAATAACAGAATGATGACAGTCAGCTTCAGCAGTTCAGAACAGCTAAGTGTTATCTGATTGTCATTGCCAGCAGGCCAGTTCTGAACATTAAAGATCAAAATAGGCTACTACAAAATATTAACTAAAACAAAAATAACACTGTTGCTATGTTACATCATATGTTGTCCTGCTCTAACTCCCAACTCATGGATCAAAAAAAACAATTATATTCTACTTTTTTGTTGGATTGCTCGCCTTGAGAGGCAATCCTCTCTCGTGGTAAACCCTCCTTTTTTCTCCTTATTAAGAGCAACAACTCAGTCAAATTTTAAACCATAAAATCCGAGGAAGCAGGCACTCAGCGAGCCCTCAGTGTCACTTAGCTTTTTAACTGAACCTCTAGCCAGTGGTGTTGCAATCTCGAGCCCAACGATCCACCTCCATGTATTATTCCATGCCACATATTTAAAGAATGGCGATTGAAGATCTCCCTTATTGTACTCGTTGTGACCCCCTGAAGGGAACGACTATCATTCCTGTTAAATCCAACCATCATGAAAGCTAACGCGACACAGAGCCGTGTTTCCAGCCGCCGTAGATTCACAGCTCTTCCTCAAGCACTTGCTCTTTACCAAGTTGATTCCTTCTGTCCTTTCAGATTGCGATTCGCAAAGTGAGCAGGGTAACCTCTCTATACAGTGCCAAATGCCTCTCTTATACAGTGCCAAATGCCTCTCTATACAGTGCCAAATGCCTCTCTTATAAAGTGCCAAATACTAACTTTCACACCAAGCAAAACAACAATAATTTAATAAGAAGCCGTCGCTGCCTCTTAGAACCACCATCTGTGCCTCTGCCCAGGGACCAATAAAAAATATTGATTCTAAAAAATCTGCACTGGTGATGGGAAGTGACCCCAGTAGCAGGGGCGGCCCAAGGGTTTCTGCAGTCCCAAGCAGAGGCCCCCTCCACACCACCCCCACCTCTGCCACCACTATCTCCCCCCCCCCCGGCCACCGGCATCCCCCTTCCTGCACCAACTTCCCGCTGCCCCCAATCCATCTCTCTTATCTTGCAGCAGCACTGGCCTGACTCCATTTTGAGCTACTGCTACTGCTTTTAAAATGGAGTCGGGCCGCCACTGCCACAGGATGAGAGAGATGGATTCAAGGGGGTGGCGGCAGCCCGAATCCATTTTGAAAGCGGCAGCACATAGAGTCAGGCCACCCACCAGGGTCTACCACCCCAGACGGAGGAACAAGCTGTGCAACGTTTCTGTTATTGGCAGGACACATTACCAGCCTCTTGCCTGAAGTGACTGGAGGCACTGTGCAGCGCTGCCATCTGATACTATCCCAGCTAGGAGGCGCTACTGAGAGATGCCCAGAGTACTGGACGCCTATTCATAATTATATGAGAAGATCTTCTGTACCATCTGACAGGCCATGATTATGCCAGTATTGGACTTCTGTAACTCTTACCAAACACAGCATCCAACCTCTACAGCTAATACAGAACACGGCTCTGGGATATCGAGGGACACACACATCACCCCAACTCTGAAACAACTGCAATGGCTCCCAATCATTCAAAGATCCAAATTCAAATTGCTTACCATCATCTTTAAGATAATTCACCAACTAGCACCAGTCACCCTCCAACCAATGATAGAGAGAGATCCAGATACAAGAAACCGACAAACATCCACTAAAAAGGTATTGCTCATACCAAAGGCAAAAACTAAAGCAAAACAGATAACCTGCAACAGAGTGAATTCCCTCCATTCACCATCGCTCGGAACTCATTACCAGATATCATTAGAGGCACCACAGGACTCCAAGATTTAAGACACTCCTATTTATGGAGCACTATAGCAGCATCACTTGTTGAATACCAGCTAGCCCTACCCTACACCCTATTTCCAACCAAATACCCTCCCACTATCCCTGATCTAACCCCAAAAGATCTAATCTTCCACTGCATAATGCTACTGTATAATAGTTCATCCAAGTTCATATATGTAATGGGGGTCAGTCTGAACAGCAAATAACAGGGATAGATGTCCCACATGGACATCCATCCCCATTATTCGCTTTCCTGCCGGCCCAGCTAAAGCCTCCTCGTATGAACAGCACATTTGTATGGGAGGCCTAGACGGAGGCGGGAGGAGGTGTTCTGGAGGCAGAGTGAGTACGGGGCATGGGTGGGCCGCAACTTCAAATGTACAGGGCCGACTCAGAGGTTGGCCCTGTATGTCTGGGGCCATGAACTTAGAAAAGGGCACTTATTCCATCGCAGAGGTGAAATAAGTCCCCCTGGACATTGGGGGATGCTGCTGTTGGGCCTGGAAAGATAGATAGGGGGGGTGCAGTATGTTCCCTGCAGCCGGACCCTGGCGATGGGAGGCCGGATCAAGGGTCCGGCTGCCGGGAAAGAAGGATTTTGGTGGCGGCTGGCATTTGCGGCTCCTGAATGGAGCCATGGCGATGGGATACCATGACTGGGAATATGGCTGGGCATGCAGGCCGATCAGAATCAGGGCCCAGCCTACACGTTGAGGCCGTAGACCCAATTCTGATCCAGTGGGCACGTCTAGCTCTGCGGGATCAGAATCGGGTCTATCTCTGGGCTTCCTGATTCTGAAGAGTCGCACAGGAGGCTGGACGGCCAGATTGGAATGTGCCTCACATGTAACCTCTCCAGGCTAATCCCCCTGTTCATTGTAAAGATGTTGAAGTTCTAGTGTGAAGTGCAAGTGCCCTGAACGGAAGTTAAGGTGCTATAAAAACCTGCTAAATAAATAAACTAAATACATCTTCTTGGAGGCCAGCCAGGAGGGAGCCAGTGCTATGATACGATGCAAGTACTCTACGCAAATTCTGCTGGTCTGAGCAATCTTTTCTGCTTTTGAGCTATAATAAGGTTGTTATTATTTTCAGGGATTCTCCCTGACTTTACAGCCGTCTCCCCGAGTCCCATCTGTTTGGCAGCCTACTGTCTCCAATTCCAACAATGGAGACAGGTGGCAGAAAAAAAAGATTTTCAGTTTAGCAATTTGAATATGTCGGATCTGAGACTTTACATCCAGTATCGTTTGCACAGTACAGGAGAAATGCATCGCAGTTTCTATTTCTCTGTTGATTTTGTCTGCTTGGAAGTGATATTGTTATTATCATGGGATGGATGTGGGTGGTGTGGGGGGGGGGGGGCAAGGCCTTCCCTCTTTCCTCCCCACCCTACACTCACACTTCCAGTAAGTGTCCCAGATTTGCCTACAAATGATGCTCTCATAAGTTTCAGACACAGGGTGAAATCTCCAGCAAACAAAATAAAATTCTGTACAACTTCTCTCTTCTAGAAAGAGCTGCCATAAGAAGTAAACAAAATAACCTAAATATTATCATACATGGAAGAACCCAAGAACCTTATTAACACATTTCCAAACAAATAGAGTCACATTTGCAAAACATCAGACCAGTCCATCCATCTGTGGCCACAAACCTGAAAATCCTGACAGACCAATCCTAACTGGTAATGACTCACTCACAGAGGAAATATTGGGACTCACTGAGGGGCTTCGCAAACCCCTAGTACGCAGAACAACCACCGTTATACAAGACACCACAGACTTTCTGAAAAAGCTAAAACAACATTGAACTACCATCACCCAGGACTGTACCTAGCCCTGTGCAAGTGGTGCGGCCGCACAGGGCGCGCGCAAAGGCTTAAGGGGCGCATTTCAGCTGTCTGCCATTGCCTGCCGCCACCACTTTCTTCTCTCAGTGGTAGCAGGAAAGAGAAGAGAGCTGAAAAGCCCCCATTAAGCCTTCTCGCGGCACGCTAAGCAGATCTGTCCCTCCCTGCTCTGACGCGGCGTCAGAGCAGGGAGGGACAGATCTGTTTAGTGCGCCAGCGACTTGCACATCAGGTGCGCCTCTTCTCTCCTGCCCCCATCCAGAAAATGGCTAGATGGAGGTGCGGGGGGGGGGGGGAGGGGGGACGCACCGGATGTGCAAGTTGCACAGGGCATGATTCATGCTTGGTACGGCCTTGCCACCACCTGGCACTTTCCTGGTCACAAAGGGTGTGGAATCGCTATACATCAACATTCCCCATGCAGATGGAATAACTTCATGTAACAAATTCCTAAAGGCATCTACCCTGGACCATTAATATATACAGGAACGACTACAAAATCAATCACATTCTGCTTAATCCACAACTACTTCAATAACATCTGTCTATAAATCATGGGCACAGCATGGCACCGCAGTATGCCAACTTTTCTCATGGCATAGCTAGACGAGACATTTTTCAATACATATCCGACTAAACCCTTCAGATATTGCCAATAATATTGATGACATTTTTATGACTGGACTGAGTGAGACGAGCCTCTCAAACAATTAACAATCCTATTAATACATCCCATCCCTCAATCACATTCAACATCAACTACTCCACAGAAATTGTTAAATTCCTGGACACCAGAGTTTCTGTCAACAACTGCTTTATACAGACATCTAGATACAAGAAACCAACCGACAAGAGCGCAGACTTCCAGCTTCCACCCATCACATACAAGAAAGGCCACTATACATCATCAGGTGGTGTACATATACTCTGACAAAAGACAGGGACAAACACCTCAGCGTCTCACGTGAATCCTTCAAAGAAAAAGGCTGAAACCCCAAAATCATCTCCAGGAAGACTGCTTCTTCACCTAAACCACCGAGGGAAGCACTACCACAGTACAAAGAACAGAAAACCCGAGAGAGAGAGAGACCCCTTCTAATGATATACAGTCCAGAGATGGAAAACCTGAGAAAAATTCTAAGATCTACAGCCACTACTCCAGGAGGATAAATTACTGAGAGAGAGATTCCCTGCTCCACCGGTGCTGGCCATCCGACAACCAGATAAAATGATGCAAAACTGAGTGAAAGGTGAACTCCCAACAGAGACTCAAAAGAAGAGTACAAGCCCTTGCAAATACCACACTGCAGACTGGGTCCACACATAGCACAGGACCCCCCAGTTACCCCTATGGTAAAATTATTTACCATATGAAGATCCTATCATACCCTTCCTCTATTGTGGTATATACTATGTAATGCAGAAAGTGTGACGAAGGAAGCTAAGAAAGCTAGAGAGAAAATGGCGTAAATCCCGGAACTCCAATGATCAAGCAACATACCTATCACAGCTAGAAACGCATCAGGGAACCTGTATGGAACAGAAGAAAAACCTATCACTCAGATCTCCTTAACCGCTCTCTAAACAAGCCACGAGAACTCTTTAACTTAGTAAGAGTACTAACCACTGAGCCAACCCCACCACATCAAGATGCTATACACCCTCAAAAGTACGCCGATTACATCCAAGCCAAAGCCATCAAAAC
Organism: Ichthyophis bannanicus; assembly: GCA_033557465.1. Taxonomy (NCBI): domain Eukaryota; kingdom Metazoa; phylum Chordata; class Amphibia; order Gymnophiona; family Ichthyophiidae; genus Ichthyophis; species Ichthyophis bannanicus. Next base: position 530,670,313 of record CM066037.1, on the reverse strand, counting down.
CTCAACATCCCCAACCCCAACTATTACCCAATCTTTCTTACATGAGAACCCACTCATCAAGCTCGCATCCCCCTCAATAAAGCATGTCGAAGATATCATTACCAGAATAAATACAACCACTGCATCCAACGATCCATGTCCAGCACAATGGATAAAAGCATTAAGACATGAGCTCAGCCCATTCATATCCGAAATCATAAATCAATCATTCACAACAGGAATCTTCCCATCAGCTCTTAAACAGACCTCCATAAGACCTCTTCTAAAAAACAACCAGCTAGACCCAACAAAAGAAGAATCTTATCGTCCAATCTCCAGCATCCCCCTGCTATCCAAGATAATAGAGAAGGTGACACAGATTCAGATCCAACAACATATAGACACCACATCACCTCTAGACCCCAGTCAACATGGATTCAGAGAAGCTCACGGAGTTGAATCATTGCTGACCTCATTAATCAACACCCTCATCTGTGGAACCGACAATATCAAAAACGGCTTTGCACTAATATTCCTTGACATTTCTGCAGCGTTTGATTCTGTTGACCATAACAAACTCCTAACCCAACGCCAATGCAAGGGCATCCAGGGATTAGCATGGGACTGGTGTAAATCTTATCTCGAAGAGTGCTGGCAACATGTTCGAACGGAATCAAACACCTCAAAACCTTTCCAGTTGAAACAAGGCGTCCCTCAAGGATCCTCCCTCTCGGCGCTACTCTTTAATATCTATATGCAGCCGATATGTGAGATCACCCGTTCATTTGGAGTATCCTCTCTAATCTATGCAGATGACGTCCTGATTTTCACACCAATCAACCTTGCTCGGCCTGATTATACAGTACTAACAGAGTGTTTTGATGCAATCACAGACTGGCTTCTCACTCAGAATATGAGAATAAACTTCAAAAAAACAGAAGCCCTAATCATCACCAAGAATAAAGAATTCTCACCCCTGACTACTCTAAAAGTACGGGACGCGAAGCTTCCGATTAAATCCACCATAAAATACCTAGGCGTAACCCTTGATCACCGACTGGACTTCAAAGAACACATAAACTGCACAGTGAAAACCGTCTACTTCAAGATCAGAACCCTCCGAAACCTCAAAAACATGCTCGACCCTGACAACTTCCACACCATCTTTCAAGCCATAGTCATTCCACACTTTGACTATGCAGACATAATTCTACACGGCCTCCCAAAAAGCACACTAAACACGCTGCAATTAGCGATGAACGCTGCTGCCCGCATCCTCAATGGTGCATCAAGGAATGATCACATAACCCCCATCTTAAAGGATTTACACTGGCTCCCAATATCCTGCAGGACTACATACAAAGCACTACTCATGACATTCAAAGCCATTAATAACTTAGCTCCCCTAGCAATCTCCACACTCATCACTCACACCCCTAACACTAGATCTAGAAGATCAGTTGCAGCTAATACTCTAATCATCCCGACTGACTTTACAAAATGTACACACTCAACCACTGCAAGAGCATTCGCCTACTTCGCTCCCAAATGTTGGAATGATCTTCCACCCACCATAAGAGAAATTAAAGACCTCAAACAATTTAGAAAAGCCATAAAACACCACCTGTTCCTTTCATACTTCTCTCAATACCTGACCCCAACTTAACCTAAACCCAGGGCCGGCCCGTCCATTGAGCAAGAATGTTTTTTGCACAGGGCCCCGCGTTTCAGGGGGCCCCGCGCAAAGAACATTCTGCTTTTTTTTTTAATTACATTTAAAAACAAAAACCTGGCTCTAGCTGCTGCCGCTGCCGCGTCCGTCGCAGCAGCGGCAGAATGGCGTGTCCCGCGGGGCCCCTTCTCCTCTTCGAGCCCTCTGCAAGGGCTTTCAGATTCGCGAAGGGAGAGTTGTGCTCCCTCGCGTCTCTGTAAAGCCCGCAGGGGCTAATGGGAAATTTCCCATCAGCCCCTTTAGACGCGAGGGGCTGATGGGAAATTTCCCATTAGCCCCTGCGGGCTTTACAGAGACGCGAGGGAGCACTCTCCCTTCGCGAATCTGAAAGCCCTTGCAGAGGGCTCGACGTGGAGAGGGGGCCCCGCGGGACACGCCATTCTGCCGCTGCTGCGACGGACGCGGCAGCAGCTAGAGCCAGGTTTTTGTTTTTAAATTTGCCGGAAGGGAAGGGAAGGGAGGGGACGGGGGGGGGCTGAGGGAGGCTGTCTGGACAGGGGGTGATGGGGGGTTAGGACTGGAAAGTTGCAAGGGGGGGGGTTAGGACTGGAAATGTGCAAGGGGGGGGGGTTAGGACTGGAAATGTGCAAGGGGGGGTTAGGACTGGAAATGTGCAAGGGGGGGGGGTTAGGACTGGAAATGTGCAAGGGGGGGTTAGGACTGGAAATGTGCAAGGGGGGGGGGTTAGGACTGGACATGGGCTGGGACTGATGGAGTCTGAATTGAAATGGGCTGGGGGGGTTAGGACTGGAAATGGGCTGGAGGGGGGGTTAGGACTGGAAATGGGCTGGGGCTGATGGAGGCTGACTGGAAATGGGCTGGGGAGGGGTTAGGACTGGAAATGGGCTGGGGGGGGTTAAGACTGCTAATGGGCTGGGGCTGATGGAGGCTGACTGGAAATGGGCTGGGGGGGTTAAGACTGGTAATGGGCTGGGGGGGTTAAGACTGGTAATGGGCTGGGGGTTGATGGAGGCTGACTGGAAATGGGGTGATGGGGGGTTAGGACTGGAAATGGGCTGGGGGGGTTAAGACTGGTAATGGGCTGTGGGCTGATGGGGGCTGTCTGGAAATAGGGTGATGGGGGTTAGGATTGCTAATGGGCTATGGGGGGGGGTTAGGACTGCTAATGGGCTATGGGGGCGCTAGGACAGGAAAAGGGCTGATGGGGAGGGGTTAGGACTTGAGGTGGGCTGATGTGGTTAGGACTAGTAATGGGCTGTGGGCTGATGGGGGGGGGGGTTAGGACTGGCAATGGGCTATGGGGGGCTGACTGGAAATGGGCTGATGGGGTTAAGACTGGAAGTGGGCTGATGGGGGGTTAGGACTGGTAATGGGTTATAGGGGGGGGCTTAAACTGAAAATGGGTTGATGGGGGGCTAGGACTGGTAATGGGTTGGGGGATTGCTATGACTGGAAATGGACTGAGTGGACGGGGAGGCTTGAACTGCAAATAGCTGATGGGGAGGGAGCTTGGAATGGAAATGGGCTGTGAGGGAAGGGAGCTAGAACTGAAAATGGGCTGATGGAGCAGCTAGGATAGGACTGGAAATGGGCTGTTGGGGGGAGCTAAGATTGGAAATGGGCTGTGGTGGGGGCTTGAATTGAAATGGACTCATGGAGGGGCTAGAACTGGAAGTAGGCTCATGGGGGGGCTTGGACTGGAATTGGGCTTCGTGGAGGGGAGCTAGGATTTGACATGGGCTGATGGTGGGGCTAGGAAATGACTAGAAATGGGCTGATGGGGGGCTAGGATTGGAAATGAGCTGATGAAGGGACTCAGACTGAAAATGGATGGGGGAGCTAGGACTGGAAATGGGTTGATGGGGGGCTAGGACTGGAAATGGGCTGATGCAGGGACTAGAAGGGAATGGATGCTGGGTGAGACTGGAACTAGAAGGGAGCTGATGTTGGGGGAGGATTAGAATGGGATGGGGCTGGGAGAGTAAAATGGAGAGGGGAAAAATATTTTGTGTGGGAGGGATGAAAAATCTACAATTGGCCGGGTATTGGGAGAGTAAGTGGGGATTGAGGATGGAGGGGTAAAATTTGTGTGGATGAAATAAGAATGAGGAAAGAGCAAAAGGATAAAGATTAGTATGTTAAAGCAGATGTAGAGAGAGAGGATGGAAAGAAAACTAGAAGAGAGAAGAAAGGACAAATGGACAGCAGACGATGGAGAGTTAGCAGAAAACATGAAGAAACCAGAAGAAAGTGGCTGGAGCAATTGCAACTGAAAAAAAATGCACAAAAGGTAGAAATATATCTCTTTATTTTGAATTTATTAACTGGAATATGAAAGTTCTGGGAAATGTGCATCATTAACGTCTGCGCTTTGTTTGGTACAAGAGGAAATTGATTTATAGTTTTATTTCTACAGTGTTGTTGTACATTCCAAGTTTGGCTTTTGGGGTTCCCAGTTTAAATTATTGCCTTCCTGTTTCTAAATTGCGATTCCTTGTTTGGTGATGGGTCTATGTTCTGCATGTGTAACTGAGCTGAGGTATTCTGTTTATGTAATTCCTATTTGACATTGCCACTTGTTCTCTTTCCCCAGTATTCTCTGAAATGTACTGGTTTAATATTTGCAGTGTTTCCTTTTGATAGGTAGGGACTGGTGCTTTGTGAGTCCTGGTAATGCTGTCAGGATACAGCGGGTTTGCTATGGGTTCTAAATGGGCAGCGTTTGTAGTAGTTCCTAATGTGCCTGGCGGTTGGCACTGGATTATAGTAATGTAGAAATCTTTTAGTCTTTCTTTATCCATACACTCATTAAGAGACATGTTTACTAAAAGTTAGTGTATGGTAACATTATGCAAATATTTATGCAAATAAGGCCACTTATGCAAATGAGGCCCCGCACCGAGTCTCCGCACATGGCCCCGCACCCCCCTTGGGCCGCCCCTGCCTAAACCCCATTACAATCCAATGTTGAAATGCTCTATTCACTCCCTGTATAACAAGAAGAATACCGTTGTATATAGTTAAATAATTTATATGTACAAAGTTTTCCCCTATGCTGTATCCTGTTAGACTTCCTGTTACATGTAAACTCACGACAGCCTGTTGCTATCTGTGAGTACTTTATGTTTACTGTAAACCGCACTGATGACAAAAAGTGCAGTATATAAGAGTGTTAAATAAATAAATAAATGTGGGTGAGACAGGCCAAATGTAAGGACAAGAATCAATTCACACAGACACAATATCACACCACAAGGCAGACCAAGGCGACACCTCTATGGGGGAACACATTTTTGCACCAGAACACTGCATAAATGACGTTATGGTCAGAATTCTAAAGGGGAAGTTTAAGGCAATCCATGAACATAAAACATTTGAGGTCAGAATAATAAAATACTTTGTCACCCAGAAAACAGAATTAAAGATCTTGGTTCCCTGTCACGTTATAAATCATACAATTGTACTGCGTTGTCACCTACTAATCATCCCACTGTCGTCGTCCCCCCCCCCCCCCACCACCACCACCTTTCTCCCTGAGACGGTCACTGGAATGCTTTCATGATTCAGTTATATATCCGGCTATTGTCATCTTTGGCTCTCAGGGGCATGTTTACTAAGCTGGGCTAGTTGTAACCAAGTCCCATGCAACTTAATGGGACCTCGCCTGTGCTAACAGTGAGCCCAGCTTGGTAAACATGCCTCTTACTATTCTGACCTGAAGAAGGTTTTAGCCTTCAGAAGCTAGTCACAAACTGTATTGTTAGTACAATAAAAAGGTATCACCTTATATTTTTGTTCTTTTCTTTTTTGGCTTATGACTATTAAAGTGGGCAAATATAGCAATCTCACCACTCTCATATGAGCCGGATGAGACGTAAGGACGAGCAGCCCAATATATACCTCTTACCGTAGATCAGTAGAGGGTATGAAGGCCTCTCTTTTGTAAAGATGTTCTTGCTCCCTGCATTTGGCCTAGAGCCCCACAACTTATCATTCATTTCTACGGTCACCATCTTGTCCAGTTGTCAGAGTGACAGTCCTTGGCCAAGAGCTGCAGTCAACAACCAGGACTGGCCCAAGGGTATCTCGCCATACGCAGAAACCCCAGCCTCGCTGCTCCCCTCCCCCAGCTGCCACCGATTCCATCTCAGGAGGGGGAGGTGGGCAGCGGCAGTATTTCCAACAGTGGCTGCTTTTTGCCACTGCTTTCTTGTCCTTCAACACTTATAGCCTGCCGCTTCTGATCCCCTTCTGATGCAACTTACGGTCGGAGGGGGGTCAGAAGCAGCAGGCCATGTGTGCTGAAGACCGTGGCCTGCCACGGGCAAGAAAGCAGCGGCAAAAACCAGCCCCTTTTAGAAATGCTGTTGCTACCACTGCCTGCTTCCCCCCCAAAGGGAATCAGCAGCAGCTGGAGGGAGGGGGGAGAAGGGCGACACAGTCGATCATATGTGCCATGGCTAGCCACCCTAAACAACTGCCTAGCTTGCCTAGTGGACAGGCCAGCCCCGACGACAACGCTCTGTTCAGCTAGCTATACCCTTTCTCTGCCAGTGAGGTCATTGTTGAGTGAATGCACCTCTGAGCAAAGCCTCACCCCAGCCAAGCCAAAGGTATGGCCTATGAATTAGGCAGCAAGGTGCATTACCCTGAACCACATAAAAGGCGGTACCATCTCCCTCCCCTCACACCCATTATGGTGATTTGCACCCTTTGCAGCTCAGTGGACAGACTATGTCCAATGACCTGGCAGTAATTGGTTACCATATTTTATAGCAGAGTAGGACATTTCCAGCTCACGGGCCAAATCCAGCCTGTATGATATGTTTATCCAGCAACCTTCCTGCACCTAGCCATCCGTTGCAGCCAAAAGGCAGAGACTAAGCTTGAATTTAAAGGGCTACACCAATAATGCAATAACAACAATGAGAAAAGAAAAGGTTGTCACTGCTGCTGCTACTGCTGTTGTGACCCCGGCAGCCAGGCCAGTAAGAATCACACTGATGCCAGTCTTCACCTCAGATCTGAAATCCTGTAGTGGTGGAGCTCGTTTACTGATCTCGTGATTTCAAGTCTTGCAGTTAGGACAGCCCAAACTTCCTCCACCACACAGCTCAAGCTAAATGTGGAGAGCCAGTTGTGCTGGAGGGGTGAACAATAGCACAGGAATGGTAAGACATCGAGTGATGGGTGGGGGTGGGGTGTGTGGACAATAACAGAGACACTGGGTGATGGCTGGAGAAACTATGAGAGAGAGAGAGAGAGAGAGTAGGTGATGGTTGTGGGGGAGAGCTATGAGAGAGTGGGAATGACTGTGGGGGGTCTATGAGAGAGACTGGGTGATGGCTGTGGAGATGCTATGAGAGAGAGAGAGAGAGACAGGTGATGGTTGTGGGGGAGCTATGAGAGAGAGATATGGGTGATGGCTATGGGCAGGGCTATGAGAGAGAGAGAAAGAGAGACTGAGTGATGGCTGGGGGGCTAAGAGAAAGAGAGAGATATGGGTGATGGTTGTGGGGGGGACTATAAGAGAGGGAGAGAGATGGGTGATGGCTCTGGGGGGCTTTGAGAGAGAGTGGGTGATGGCTGTGGAGGGGGAGCTATGAGAGAGTGTGAGAGAGTGTGTGAAGTCTGGGTATAGGGGCTACGGGAGATTTTTTTTGCTTTACATATTGCCAGACCACAGTGATATGTGAAGCTAAATTTTAAACTTCTAAAACTGCCTCAAAAATTGATCTAATTATTCATGATTTTGCAACCTTTTTTCTGCTCCCAGATCCGTAAAAATTGACTGAGCAGTCGTGGTAGAGAAGCGTCTGAAAGGCCCCTCCACACCATGATCCTCACCACCAAAAGTGGCAGCAAGTTCAACGCTGTCTCCAAGGCAGATTATATAAGGCATTTCTGTACCTACTAGTTTCAGTAGCACATTTCATGATACATATCCCAACAGAGCATCAAAGTTCACGAAGAGACTAGGGTTTGATTAGATAGTGCTGGGGAGGAGACTGCTGTCTTGGTACATGTCAGTACCAATAACATAGGAAAATGTGTTACGGAGGTTCTGGAGGCTAAATTTAGGCTTTTAGGTAGGAAGTTGAAATCCAGAACTTCCAGGGTAGCATTCTTCAAAATGCTTCCCATTCCATGCGCAGGATGCAAAAGGATGATGAAATGCTCAAAGAAATCAGGGAAGCTAACAAATGTTACAGAACAGTAATAATAATGGGTGATTTCAATTACCCCGGTATCGACTGGGTCAGTGTCACAGTCAGGACATGCTAAGGAGCTAAAGTTCCTAGATGAAATAAATGACTGCTTCTTGGAGCAGCTGGTTCATGAACCGACCAGAGGGGAAGCCATATTGGACCTAGTCCTTAGTGGAACACCAGATCTGGTGCAAGAGATAAGGATGTTGGGTCACTTGGCAATAGTGATCATAGCATGATTGCATTTGATTTAATTAATGGAGGAGGGGAGGAAGCAAGCCCTCGCACCCACAAGCGTGGAGGAGGAGTCCTAATAATAGCAAAAACAAAACTCAAGTTCAAGACACAGAACCTCACAGATACACAGCAGTGTAACACAATTAGCATCAAGAACAAGAATATTGCAATCTGCCTAACCTACAGAGCACCCCGTGCTCCACCTGACGAACTAGCCTTCACACTCGAAGAAGCCTGTGCCATAACAGCAAACAACAAACCAGCACTACTAATCGGAGACTTCAACCTAAAGTCCGCCAATACAAAAGATGCAGAGGCCTTCCTTCAAGCAATGACCTCACTTCAATTCACACAGATAGTCAATGCACCAACACACAGACTTGGATCATCCCCAGACCTCATCTTCGCATCAAACTACCTAACTTCAAGAGACCTAATCTCTACACCCACCATCACCCCAGTACCATGGTCTGACCATTACTTAATCGAGACGAAACTGCAATCACAAGAAGACCAGACAAGCGAAAGAGTGAACATCCCACACACACAAAGACGATTCAAGTCCTTTGACAAGGACGAATTCATACAGGACACAATACAACACTTGAACATTGACTCAGAGGACCTGGAGGAACAAGTTTCCAACTGGAACAGCGTTCTAGCTAACGCCGCCAAACCATCCGATGACAGGACCGAGAAACAACACCACAACAAGAGACAGAACAAGCCATGGTACTCAACAAAAATACGACAGGAAAAGAGGGAGCTCAGGAAAATTGAACGGAGATGGAGAAAAAACAAAACTACTTCCGACCAACATCTTTACCTAACAAAGCAAAAACAATACAATGAACACATCAACCAATCAAAGAGAGAATTCCACACAAACCTGATAAATTCTTCCATCAACAAACCCAGAGAACTTTTCGAAATAGTAAAAACCCTGACAAAAGAGCAAACAGCAGAAAGAGAAGTACAAGTGGATCCACAGAAATTCGCTGACCACATTAAAGACAAATTCCACTCCAAAGAGCGCACAACACCCAGTGGAACCACAAGAACGAACGTACACCCCAAAACCTGGGGCACATTCTACTCTCCCTCAAAAGAACAGATATCCCACATCATCTCCACAATCAACACAAGTACTGCCCCTACTGACCCTTGCCCAGTGTCATGGGTCAAAGCCACCAAATCAAGCCTGATACCAACCATTCATAAAATGGTACACAACTCACTCACTCAAGGACTCATGCCACAGCAACTAAAGCTTGCCTCAGTAAGACCAATCACAAAGAAAACTACTCTCGACAAAAAGGACCCAGCAGCATACCGACCAATCTCCAGCATACCCTTCCTCGCAAAAATAATCGAAAAGACGGTTCAACTACAACTTCAGGAACACATTGACGAACACGGAACTCTCAACGACAACCAACACGGATTTCGTCCCAACCATGGAGTCGAAACTCTACTGATCTACCTCTTCGACAGCATCATAAGAATAATTGACAACACCAGGAATGGAATTATAATGATCTTCATCGACATCTCCTCAGCTTTCGACACAGTTGACCACAATATGCTCCTGGAGAGACTAAAGAACACTGGTATACACGGTACCACTCTGAAATGGTTCCACTCGTACCTAACCGAAAGACAGCTACAGGTCAAGGTGGGACATGACACCTCCCGACCCATAAACGTCCAACAAGGAGTACCGCAAGGATCCGCACTCTCAGCAATCCTTTTTAACATCTACATCCAACCAATATGCAACATTATGAAAGAGAACAACATCCAATACACAATATACGCAGACGACATCATGGTATACTCCCCGATATCAATCGACAACCCGGACTTCTCTAAGATAACAGACTGCCTTACCCAAATGACGAAGTGGTGCCAAAACAACAACCTCGCAATAAACTACAACAAGACCGAAGCTTTAATCATCACTCGGAACCAGAGCTTCATACACCCACCAAACATAAAGATACAAAGCACTACGATACCGATAAGATCAGAGGTGAGATACCTTGGGGTTACTCTGGACAGTAAACTCAACCTCAAACCACACATAGACAAAACAATCCAAAAAGCCTACTACAGGATGCGAATCATCAGGAGACTGAAACCACTCCTCGCCCCAGAACACTTCCGTACCGTCTGTCAAGCACTGATAACCCCAATACTGGACTTCTGCAATCCGATATACCTTGGACTACCAAAACAAGCTCTCAAACCACTCCAGCTGGCACAAAACACTGCAGCTCGAATCATAGCCGGAACCGCAAGGCAGGAGCACATCACACCTACATTAAAGGACTTACACTGGCTCCCAATCAGTGCTCGCATCAGATACAAGACTATCATAAACCTATTTAAGATTAAAGAGCACACATCAGCCAACAGCCTCCACACGCTCATACAACCAGAAATCAGCGCACGTCCTAGAAGAAGTCAAACACGCAACCGAGTCAGTACCCCAAATGAATACAAGCACACACGCAAGGATACAACAAACAGAGCTCTCTCCATGGCTGCTCCAACAATATGGAACAATCTACCGGACGATCTAAGGGCAACTCCAGACCTCAAAGACTTCAGAAAACAACTGAAAACCATGCTGTTCATAGAGCACTATGGTCACATCACATAACCTAAGAGAATGGATAACAGCATTCCAATCCTCTTAAACAACTGTATGTATATAAAATGTGTTTTTAGCACCACTGTAAATAGCCCACCTTGTACATAGCTCAAACAAATCAAGCACCCAACACCGCCATCACACAACTAAGTTTCATCCTCACTGCATGTACAACACACACACTTTACCTGATTGCTTGCTGTGATGCCACCTTGATTATTAAGATAAGGCGGTTTAGAAATACTGTTAAATAAATAAATAAATAAATAAGATGGCGGTAGGAAGTGCTGCCGGAGTCTAGCCGCATCTACCTTATTGGTGTGTACCGGAGCTGTGTTTCTTGGCCGCGGCTATGGGCCGTAGAAAACAGAAGCAGGAACACCTATCCTCAGATCCTCCTGTGGTGAGCTCCATTGGAAAGAGGACTTTGGATTATTGTGGCTTCTTCTCCGGCGCTGGAGCAGTGTCTACAGCAGAACCATAAGAGGGTGTGTCGGCTCTGTGCACTCAGAGTGTCTTGCTCTCCCGGGTGCTTCAAACCCCCCCCCCCCCCCCCCCCCGCCTGCCGAGACCCGGAAATGCATTGACAGATGGAGAATTGCTTCCCCCTCGTTTGCCGATGAGTACACCGGTGAGGGATGGCAAAGAGGGCTCTCCACAGGCAGAAGCAACTCCTGTGGTGAGTGAGACTTTAAGAGCAAAGGATTGTGGGTTCTTGATAGCAGTTGCAGAGAATTTGTCACCGCAGACAGGAGAATTGCTGGATTCAGGGATTAAAACCTTGGTGAAACCAAAGATAATTTCAATGGAGGCGCTATGGGATGCGATTGCCACTGTGAATTCTTCCTTGGGAGCTCTTGTGGGAACTGTGAGTTCTGATCTGATGGAGGATAAGAGGAATTATGACACCATTTCCACTGTCCAGGAACAGCAAGCAGGGAGAATCCTCGCTTTGGAGCAGAAGCTGGGGCATCTCCGAGAGTTGGTTGGAGCCCAGAATAAAGACAAGTCTGTGCTGAATCAGAAGACGGAGTATTTGGAAAATCAAGTCCGTCGTAACATCAGACTTTTGAATTTTCCTAGGTCTCCAATTTTGTCACCTATGGAGATGGTGAGAAAATACTTTGGGGAGGTTTTAAAGATCTCCTTGGAGCACCTTCCTCCCTTGACTCGAGTGCAATACTCGTCTTTTGGGCCCAGTGGCCGTGGGGTTGCCCCAGGGGCTGCTTCTTTGGGGGGAGGGGACCTAATGGAATTCCTAGAGAACTCCTTAGAGATCATTACGGATAGGTCTACCCTGCTAGTTATCTTGGCTTTGGAGACAGATAAAGCTATGATTTTCTGCTTGTTTTTTAGGAACTTTAATGAGCATTTTTTGGGGTCACAGGTTAGGATGTTTCCTGATTTGTCTCGTGGTTCTCAGTTAAGGAGGAAGGAGCTCCTATGCCTTCGGCCAAGAGTCTTGGCTATAGGGGTACTTTCCAATTGAAATTTCCTGTTAAGTGTTGTGTTTCTTATAAGAACAATGTGTATTTGTTCTTTGACCCAAAACAGCTTGTCAAGGTCTTAACCGTTAGAGAAAAACCTAAAAGAAGCAGTTGCAAAGGTTAAAGACTTACATCAAGCTTGGGTGTTGTTGAAAAATACTATCTTGGAAGCCCAGACCAGCTGTATTTCACGCTTTAAGAAAAGTGGAAGGAAGTCCAAAAAACTGCCAGCATGGTTTAAAGGCGAGGTCAGAGAGGCTGTTGTTGCCAAAAAAGCATCTTTCAGGAAATGAAAAAAAGAGCCAAATGACGAAAACTGGAAACAGCACAAGTACTGGCAAGTTAAATGCAAGGCATTGATAAGGCAGGCAAAGGGAAAATTTGAGAAGAAGCTTGCTGTGGAAGGAAAAACACGTAATAAAGACTTTTTCAAGTACATTCGTAGCAAAAAACCTGTGAGAGAGTCAGTTGGTCCATTAGATGATAGAGGTGTTAAAGGGGCACCAAGAGGCGACAAGGCGATAGAAGAGAGACTGAATGAATTCTTTGCTTCGGTCTTTACTCAGGAAGATGTAGGGATGTTACCCATGACTGAAGTGGTATTTAAAGATGCGGAAGAATTGAAGGAAATATCGATACACTGGGACGATGTATTACAACTATTTGATAAACTGAAGAGTAGCAAATCACCTGGACCGGATGATATACATCCAAGGGGGTTGAAAGAACTGAAATATGAGATTGTAGACCTGCTATTAGTAATCTGTGAACTATCATTAAAATCATCTGTAATACCTGAAGATTGGAGGATGGCCAACGTAACGCCAATTTTTAAAAAGGGTTACAGGGGTGATCCAGGAAACTACAGACCGGTGAGCCTGACATCAGTACCAGGAAAAATGTACAAACCATCATAAAGAACAAAATTACTCAACATGTAGATAGTCATGGCTTAATGGGAGACAGCATTCATGGGTTTAGACAAGGAAGATCTTGTTTTACTAATCTCTTATGTTTTTTTGAAGGTGTGAATAAACAGGTAAACAAAGGTGAGTCGGTTGATATAGTGTATCTGGACTTTTAGAAAGCCTTTGACAAGGTCCCTCATCAGAGACTTTTGGCAAAACTAAAGAGTCATGGGATAGGAGGCAGTGTACTATGTGGATCAGGAACTGGTTAAAAGATAGAAAGCAGAGGGTAGGGCTAAATGACCAATTTTCCCAATGGAGAAAGGTGAATAGTGGTGTACCCCAGGGATCTGTGCTGGGTCTGCTGCTTTGTGACATATTCATAAATGACCTGGAAAAGGGAATAAAGAGTGAGGTTATCAAATTTGCAGATGACACAAAACTATTTAAAGTTGTTAAAACCCAAGAGGATTGTGGAAAATTGCAAGAGGATCTTGATAAATTGGAAGATTGGGCATCAAAATGGCAGATGAAATTTAATATGGACAAGTGCAAAGTTATGCACCTAGGGAAGAACAACCCAAACTATGGTTACACGATGCAAGGTTCCACATTGGGAACCACCACCTAGGAAAAAGATTTAGGCGTCATCATGGATAACATGTTAAAACCCTCCGCCTAGTGTGCAGCGGCAGCCAAGAGAGCAAACAGAATGCTAGGTATCATAAGAAAAGGAATGGAAAATATAACAAAGGATATTATAATGCCTCTATATTGTTCCATGGTGCGACCGCACTTTGAATATTGTGTGCAGTTCTGGTCGCCATATTTTAAAAAGGATATAGCGTTGTTAGAAAAGGTACAGAGAAGAGCCACCAGAAAGGTAAAGGGGATGGAAGGATACCCCTATGAAGAGAGGCTAAAAAGGTTAGGGCTCTTCAACCTGGAAAAGAGACGGCTGAGGGGAGATATTCTAGAGGTCTATAAATTAATGAATGGCGTGGAACGGGTAAATGTAGATCGATTGTTTCCATCATCAGTATATAGAAAGACTAGGGGGCATGCAATGAAGCTACAGGGTAAACTATTTAAGACTAATAAGAGAAAATATTTTTTCACTCAATGTGTAATCAAACTCTGGAATTTGTTACCGGAGGATGTAGTAAAAGCTGTTAGTGTCGCTGGGTTTAAAAAAGATTTAGACAAGTTCCTGGAGGAAAAGTCCATAAACCATTATTACCGAGGACTCAGGAAATCCACTGCTTGACCCAATACAAGCATTGTGGAACCAGTGTCGTTTGGGGAAACTGCTAGGTACTTGTGACCTAGATTGGCCACTGTTGGAAACAGGATACTGGGCTTGATGGACCTTGGTCTGACCCAGTATGGCATAGCTTATGTTCTTATGATTCCCACTAGCACTACTTGTGGCCTTGGGCAAGTTATCAATGTCCCTATTTAATGTGCGTTACAATGTAAACCACTTTGACTGAAATGATAATGTGGTATAAAAAACCTGTTAAATAAATAACAGTTTATAACATCCAGTTATAAACTGAACATGCTATGATCTGCCCCATCCTCTGTGTCTGCAGAACACGCCAAGCTAAAGAGACCTCAGCCCCTGCCAGAGCTAGCTGGGTGGTGCATGGTGTACCACCATATGAGACATGACTTCCATTTCTGTGCCCAATTTATGCTCCAGACAGAAGGAATTGAAGCCAGGTCTCTTATATAGCGGTACACCACGCATCCAGTGACTCACTTGGCTAGCCGTGGCACGTGCTGTTGCTTGGCAGGAGTTGAGGTCTCTTTAGACATGGAAGTCGAGTTAGCCACTGAGAGAGGGTCTTGGCTTTCACATAGCAGAGACACCTAGTGGCAAGTGGACACTGAGTTCTGGAGGATGTCAGGCTCTGTGTCCTCAGTCAAGATTATTGCTGTGATAGCTCATGTAACAACTAAGATGAGTCAGAGAAGTGTACATAGTATAAAGTTAGCTTGTAAATAGTTTCCCCGGTTTTCTCCATGTTTAATATCCTGTTTCACTGTAAACTCAATGTTGCCTGTATGCATTGTAGTATGTTTTTTGTTCGATGTACACCGCACTGATTATAATAGCACGGTATCGAAGAAACGTTAAATAAATAAATAAATAAAATAAAAATAAATGGCTATAAAAATGGGGGGGGGGGGTGGCGGGAGTGCAAGCTGCAGATCCCAAGAAAGTCCCAAAACAACTCAAAGGGGTCTTGTGACATTCAATCCAACAAAGACTCTCCAGAAACCAAGGACCTTCCACTATATTCTGCACAAAGCTGGGATTAGTCAGTGACTAGTAGCCTTGCGGTACTGGGAACAGGACTTACCTGACTTTCCTACACCAGCTCGTCCAAACAGTGCAAGCTTCACATCTGCATTCTTAGCCATCCTCTCAAGCGAAGGGGCAGATTCCAGCTTTACCACTTCATGCTGACGCTCCACAGAGCTGCGAAGCAAAGAAAGGAGCAGAAAAGTCGTGAGCCGCCACGCAGAGAACATTACCCGACCCCTGGTCACAAAGCTGGCATCAGTCTGCGGTAGGTTCAGCACTGCCAGTGCCAAGAATACAGAAAACACTGATTCCCTGCAGCCACGGGACTCGTTCTGTGCCTGGCTCTTCCACGTTTCCTGCCATGTACATAGTGGATCCCCCAGGCATCCAGAAAACACGGTGCTCGTCCCACGGATTTCAGGGGTGGCACCACTCCCAGGCACATCATGGCACATGCAACCTACAGATGCCTTATCCACTAACTTGAAGAAAGTGAAATAGTCTATGGCTAGTAGCTGGGATAATGTGGGCACACCGATTGGCAAGTTAATCTTTTGCTATTATCTTCTATGCCACTGTCACAGACATCACAGAGCATCTGCCCAGATATCGTAGAAAAAAAACGCAGTGCCTACCCCTGGACCTTACTGTCTGTGCCCAAGTCAGGCCACCATCCGGGCATCTACATTTTCCATGAACAGCATGCAGATGACAGAAAGCACGAATACAGCACAGACAGCTGAAGGGCATCAGAACTCTATACAAGCATCATGCAGATACACAGAAAGCATGAATACAGCACAGACAGCTGAAGGGCATCAGAACTCTATACAAGCATCATGCAGATACACAGAAAGCACGAATACAGCACAGACAGCTGAAGAGCATCAGAACTCTATACAAGCATCATGCAGATACACAGAAAGCACGAATACAGCACAGACAGCTGAAGAGCATCAGAACTCTATACAAGCATCACGCAGATACACAGAAAGCATGAATACAGCACAGACAGCTGAAGGGCATCAGAACGCTATACAAGCATCATGCAGATGACAGAAAGCACGAATACAGCACAGACAGCTGAAGAGCATCAGAACTCTATACAAGCATCACGCAGATACACAGAAAGCATGAATACAGCACAGACAGCTGAAGGGCATCAGAACGCTATACAAGCATCATGCAGATGACACAGAAAGCACGAATACAGCACAGACAGCTGAAGGGCATCAGAACTCTATACAAGCATCATGCAGATACACAGAAAGCAAGAATAAAGCACAGACAGCAGAAGGGCATCAGAACTCTATACAAGCATCATGCAGATACACAGAAAGCATGAATACAGCACAGACAGCTGAAGAGCATCAGAACTCTATACAAGCATCATGCAGATGACAGAAAGCACAAATACAGCACAGACAGCTGAAGAGCATCGGAACTCTATACAAGCATCATGCAGATACACAGAAAGCATGAATACAGCACAGACAGCTGAAGAGCATCAGAACTCTATACAAGCATCATGCAGATACACAGAAAGCATGAATACAGCACAGACAGCTGAAGAGCATCAGAACTCTATACAAGCATCATGCAGATGACAGAAAGCACGAATACAGCACAGACAGCTGAAGAGCATCAGAACTCTATACAAGCATCATGCAGATGACAGAAAGCACGAATACAGCACAGACAGCTGAAGAGCATCAGAACTCTATACAAGCATCATGCAGATGACAGAAAGCACGAATACAGCACAGACAGCTGAAGAGCATCAGAACTCTATACAAGCATCATGCAGATACACAGAAAGCATGAATACAGCACAGACAGCTGAAGGGCATCAGAACTCTATACAAGCATCATGCAGATACACAGAAAGCATGAATACAGCACAGACAGCTGAAGGGCATCGGAACTCTATACAAGCATCATGCAGATGACAGAAAGCACGAATACAGCACAGACAGCTGAAGAGCATCAGAACTCTATACAAGCATCATGCAGATGACATAAAGCACGAATACAGCACAGACAGCTGAAGGGCATCAGAACTCTATACAAGCATCATGCAGATACACAGAAAGCATGAATACAGCACAGACAGCTGAAGGGTATCAGAACTCTATACAAGCATCATGCAGATACACAGAAAGCATGAATACAGCACAGACAGCTGAAGAGCATCAGAACTCTATACAAGCATCATGCAGATGACAGAAAGCACGAATACAGCACAGACAGCTGAAGGGCATCAGAACTCTATACAAGCATCATGCAGATGACAGAAAGCACGAATACAGCACAGACAGCTGAAGGGCATCAGAACTCTATACAAGCATCATGCAGATGACAGAAAGCACGAATACAGCACAGACAGCTGAAGGGCATCGGAACTCTATACAAGCATCATGCAGATACACAGAAAGCATGAATACAGCACAGACAGCTGAAGAGCAGATCTTTAGCAGAGCCCCATGCAAGGGTGTAATTGATACATGTAAAGCATGAATACAGCACAGACGAGGGAAGGACAGATGCAGAGGACTAGAAGAAGACGTGAAAATATGAAGTGACACAGAGGAGAGCTGAAGGAGGAGGTAGGAGAGAAGAAAGAAATGTGCCTCTGAGCCCCGTTTCTCACCTCCCTGTGCCGCAAGCGAATAACCCGAAGTAAGCTCCGAAACGACCCCTTTCCAGCTGGGGGCGAGCGAGGCAGGTGCAGATGGCTGGGGGGCAGAAAGGTAGCCCCGGGGATCCGAGCCCCTCCCTCCCGGGGCAGCACTGCAGCAGAAACGCACAAGATGACGGTGGAACCGCAGAGCCCCGGGAGCACGGTCCCGTCCTCTCGCTACCTGCACATTGCCGGAGAGGAGCCGCCCGGGGGTCGCCCCCGTTTGGACACAGAAGGGCCCCTGGCCCAGGAGCAGAGGCGTCTACGCGCAGCAATCACTGCAAACGGGTAAAAGCCACAGTGCAGCAGGAGCCCCTCGGTGCACGTCTCAGATCAGACCCCCCAAGCTCGTTGCCAGTCTGCAGCCACGGAGAAGAGGCGCCCCCCCCCCATATCACAGCAGGACCGCGCTTACCAATGAGACGGCAGCTCGTCTTGGAGGCTGCGCCGATGACAGAGATGCTTATGTGGCCCCATCCTCCGAAGGTGAACACCAAATGCTCTGGGCTCAGTCCTCACTCGCTTCTGCGATTCTCCGCAGGGAAACGATTTGCTTTCATGGCTCAAGCAGCAAGATGGCTTTATCCAGTCTTTCACAATAAGTGCCACATGTACGATTCTCCCAGACAGTTGCTGAGGGGTCTCACGTGTGCAGTAGGTGCAAAGAGCTCTTTGCTCTCAAGCAGGGGTGGGCAATTCCGGTCCTGGAAGGCCCTAGACCACTCAGGTTTTCATGATGTCCCTAATGATATTCATGCACCTATTTCCTTACAATGAAAGGCAGTGGATGCAAATAGATCTCATGAATATTCATTAGGGACATCATGAAAACCTGACTGGTCTGCGGCTCTCCAGGTCCGGAATTGCCCACCACTGCTTCAAGGAATGAGTCCGATCTCTGGAGGCTGCTAGAGGAGCAGACTTGGAGTGCACGCAGACAGAGAGGTAGAGAGACAAGACTTTCAGGGACATAGTATAGAAGACCCTCCTCCAATCTGGCAACCTCTCTACTGCCATGGAGGTGGGAGGTCACTTGAAAGGAGAGCTTCACCTTTTTGTTTGTTTATTTATTTATTTCACTAGGCTTATACACTGCTTTTCTACCAGTCAAAGTAATGTACATTCAGATACTGTATACATATATATCTTTCCCTTGTTTTCCAAGGACACACAATCTATGTTTTTATAACTGGCACGAAGCAATCTTGTAGCGAGCACCTGTCCTCCAAGTGATGTGCTACCCTCTTGCACCAAGGATGTGTCTCCAGGACCATGTACCCATGAAGGAAAGGTTAAGACAACCATTATAGCTGGCAGCTGAGATTTAATGCTGAATGTACTCAGAGTGGTTTACAATCAGAACAGAGGCAGGAAAATGGGGGGAGGCAGGAAAATGGGGGGAGGCAACTCACGTCAGCTCTGGGGACCAGCCCAACCCCACAAGGTTGTTCAAAGAGGCAGACCTTTAAAGAGGCTTTGGATTTTTTATTTGTTGTTGTTAAGTGCCATCGAGTCAGAGTCGACTCATGGCGACCCTCTGGATAGCTATCCTAAATTGTGTTCGCTCTTCAGTCAGGCGGCTCATTGTTGACAGACTGGTACCCGTAGCTGCTGTTATTGTATCAATCCATCTCATAGAAGGTCAACGCAAAAGAGGAAGACCAGCAATCTTACCAAGCATAATGTCTTTCTCTAATGATCTCTCTCTTCGCATGATGTGTCCAAAGTATGAAAGTCGAAGTCTTATCATCTGAGCTTCTAAAGAAAACTTAGGTTTGATCTCCTCTAGTACTGACTGATTTGTTCTTCGGGCAGTCCATGGTATACATAGTATTCGCCGCCAGCACCATAATTCAAAGGCATCAATTTTCTTCCTGTCTATCTTTTTCACTGTCCAGCTTTCACATCCATATGATGTTATTGAAAATACCATGGCCTGAACAAGTCGAATCTTTGCATGGAGAGAGACATCTCTGCTCTTGAGAATCTTATCTAGGTCTTTCATAGCCATTCTGCCAAGAGCAATGCATCGTCTGATTTCTTGACTGCTTGTTGCTTCTTTATTGATGGTTGATCCAAGTAGGTTAAAGTTGTTCACAATTTCAATTTCTTCTCCTTCAACGATGAACCTGTTGATGATGCCAGTTGTCATGATCTTTGTCTTCTTTACATTAAGGTGCAGGCCCATTTTGAGACTATGTTCTTTGATTGTGAGAAGCAAATGTTTCAGATCATCTTCACTTTCAGCCAGTAATGTGGTATCATCAGCATAGCGAAGGTTGTTGATGAGTCTTCCACCAATCTTCACACCTCTGTTGTCTTCATACAATCCTGCTTCTCTGATGATTTGTTCTGCATATAAAATAAACAGGTAGGGGGAAAGTATGCAGCCTTGTCTTACACCTTTGCTTATTTTAAACCATTCTGTTTCTCCTTGTTCTGTTCGAACTGTTGCTTCTTGATCAATGTACAGATTGCGCAAGAGAACGATGAGGTGTTCTGATATACCCATGCTTCTTAATATGGCCCAGAGTTTCTCATGGTTTACACAGTCAAAAGCCTTGCTATAGTCGATAAAGCACAAATAGATATCCTTTTAGAAACATGACAGAAAAAGTCCACATGGCCTATCTAGTCTGTCCTTCCATAACAACAACTACAACAGTCCACTTTTTACATTTAGAGATCCTCTGTGTTGGTCCCATGCTTTTTTGAATTCAGTTACTGTCCTCATCTTTACCACCTCCACTGGCAGACTATTCCATGGATCCACTACTCTTTCTGTAAAGAAATATTTCCGCATATCACTCCTGAATCTATCTCCCTTCACCCTCATCCCATGTCCCCTCGTAGCAGAACTTGCTTTCAGTTGAAAGAGGCTCTCTCCCTGAATATTTATGCCACGGAGGTATTTAAACATCTCAATCATATCACCTCTATCCCACCTTTCCTCTAAGGTGTACATATTAAGATCCTTAAGTCTGTCCTCATATGCTTTATAATGAAGCCCACTAATCATTTTAATAGCCACCCTCTGCACCGACTCCATCCTGTTCACATCCTTTTGAAGGTGCGGTCTCCAGAATTGCACACCATACTCCAAATGAGGTTGCACCAAAGACTTATACAGAGACATTATCACCTCCTTTTTTCTGCTAGCCATTCCTCTCCGTATGCACCCAAGCATCCCTCTAGCTTTTGCCATCGCCTTTTCTACCTGTTTAGCTACTTTAAGACCATCAGACACAGCCACGCCTAGGTCCCGCTCTTCTTTAGTGGACAAAAGTACTTCACCTCCTATACTGTATTGCTCCCTTGGATTGCTGCAGCCCAAATGCATGACCTTACATTTTTTAACCTTTTGGTATTCTTTAGTCTTTTCAAGGATCCATCTCACATCCGCAATGATGTCTCTCATTCCTCGCCCTTTCCTGAACCCTGCTTGCACTTCAGGTAGTTCTTGTTCCAGGTATGGTTGTAGTCTCTTTTGAATAATCTTCAGTAGAATCTTGCTGGCATGTGGGATCAGAGCGATTGTGCGATAATTTCCACAGTCAGTTGGATCACCTTTCTTTAGTATTGGTATAAACACAGATCTTTTCCAGTCAGATGGCCATGATGTTGTCTTCCATATTTCTTGGCAGAGCCTTGTGAGTACGGTAACAGCTGCATCAGATTGCTGCAATACTTCTATGGGAATGCTATCAATGCCTGGTGCTTTGTTCTTTGATAAGGCTTTCAATGCTGCTTCAACTTCTTCTTTCATCACCAATGGTTCCCGATCATAAGGTACAGGTTGAAACGGCTGTTGGTCCACTTGATTTTTATCATATAAAATCTCTGTATATTCCTTCCACCTTTTCTTGATCTTCTCAGCATCATTCAACATAGAACCTTGAGCATCTTGTAACATTCCAATTTGAGGCTGGAACTTTTTCTTTAACTCTCGTAGCTTTAGGAAAGCCAATCTTGTTCTTCCTCTAATAGTTTCTGCTTCTATTTCCTTGCAAGTGTCATTGTAGTACTTTTCCTTGTCCTGTCTTGCTGCACGTTGGAAATCTCTGTTGAGTTCTGCGATTGTCTTTCTTTCTCCTCTGGCTTTAGCTTCTCTGCGTTTCTGGGCAATTTTCAGAGTTTCTTCCGTCATCCATTTTTGCCGTTTTTGCTTTTTCACCTTTTGTAGAGACGTTTCGCTTTCTTCCAACACAACCTTCTTGATGTCATTCCATAACTCTTCTGGAGCTCTGTCATTTGTATCTAAAGCAGCAAATCGATTTTGCAGGCAGTCTTTAAATTCCAGTAGTATATTCTCAAGGTCATATTTTGCCGCATTCATGAGTGGTTTGCTCTTTTTCAACTTTAGCTTGAGTTTGCATACTAGTAGTTGATGATCTGTACCACAGTCAGCTCCAGGTTTTGTCTTTGTTGATGTTACAGAGCTTTTCCATCGTTGACTTCCACAGATGTAGTCAATTTGATTTTTATACAATCCATTGGGTGAAGTCCATGTGTACAGTCGCCGCTTGTGTTGATGGAAGAAGGTGTTTGAGATGAATAGATCATTCGTCTTGCAGAATTCTATCAGTCTTTCTCCAGCTTCATTTCTGTTACCAAGTCCATATTTTCCAACTACTTTGCCTTCTTTGTTGCCAACATTTGAGTTCCAGTCACCCATGACTATCAGGATATCCTGTTCGCATGTTCTGTCAATTTCAGCTTGTACTTGTTCATAGAACTCTTCAATTTCATTCTCTTCTGCAGCTGTTGTTGAGGAATATACTTGAATTATAGTTGTATAGATAGGCAATCCTCGTAGACGAATAGAGATTAAGCGTTCGCTGACTGCATTGTATTTCATTACAGTTCTTGCAAGTTTCTTCTTTATTATAAATGCAACACCATTTCTTCTTTGTCTTTCATTTCCAGCATAGTAGACCATGTGATCATCTGATGCAGAGTGCCCCATGCCAGTCCATTTCAGTTTGCTGACACCGCACAGATCAAGTTGTACACGTTCCATTTCATTCTTGACCACCTCCAACTTCCCTTGGTTCATGCTTCGTACGTTCCATGTTCCAATGTGTAAGACATCTTTACAGCTTCTGACTCTCATTTCATGCGCAGCTACATCAGCAGTCAGACTTCCCGAGGGCTTTGATCCAACCACATCATAAATGCTGGCTTTACTCTGAAAAGTCTTCAGCTCTTCCCCAGTAGCTAGTTGAGTGCCTTCCGACCTGGGGGTCTCATCTTCCAGCACCATAGCACAATTTGTTTTGTTGTAACTATCCATTGGGTTTTCATGGCAAGATACAGAAGTAGATTGCCGGGCCTTTCTTCCGCGCAGTTTAAGTTTGGTGTTGTTGCCGTTGTCATGAAAATGTGATCCTCCGCCGTCAACACTATCCCATTCTGCTGATGCCCAGATGGATATTTTATAGGTTGGCTGAAGAAAGCAGAGTGTCTAGTGGACTCATATTTTGCTTTTGATGGGATGGGAGGAAGGATGTATGGACAGGGTGTGGGGGTTTAGGGTAATGAGAAAAGAGAGGCAGTCTGGGGCTTATGTCTCAAAGTGAGGAGCTTGTGCATATGTAAAAGAGGACTGGGAGCTGGTGGTGCTGGATCATTGGGGGGTAACGAGGTCAAATTTACTTGTGTAAGATAGTACACGAATGGTCGTATTGTGTAGAGATTGCAGCTGTTCTATTTCGTAGGGAAATCTGGAGTAAATTACTTTGCAGTAGTCCAAGCAGACAGAAGCAGGATCTAAAGAAGTGCTGTAAAGGAAGATTTGCCCACTTGGTTTATCTGAAGAGAAAAAGTCAATTCTGAATTTATCAAGATACCTAAGTATTTGAAGGAGAGTGGAGCATTATGGGAACATTGGCAGAAGAGGAGCGAAGGAAGGGGGTAGACGAACTTCCTGTGAGCCAAGTGGCTACAGTCTTATTGGGATGAGGATTAACAGAGTTGCTTTAGAGCAACCTCAGCCAGACATGTCGGGGTGGTGAGTCAGTTCAGGCTAAGAGGAGGATAGACAAGGCAGCAGATGTGGTCTGAATAAAAGTAGGCAGAGGGCTTAAGAAAACATTAAATAGGAGGAGGGAGAGAATAGCACTCTGTGGGACACCACAAACCAGTGGGTAGGTGTCAGAGGTAGAATGACCAGCGATTACTTGGAATAAACAATCAGAGAGAAATCATGTGAACCAGGAAAGAACTTTATTTTGAAGACTAATTCTGTAAAGGCAGGAGAGTAGTACAAATGGCCGACTAGGTTGAAAGCTGCAGTGAGATGTAATGAAACAGCTAAAGCTATCTGGCCTCAGTCGCAAGCACTGTGGTTTGTGGACCTGAGGATCACTTGGCTATCGGCCTGCCTGGTGCAAAGGTAATGGACCTCATGCGCCACCTACAGGAGATAACATTTTACACAGTGCTGGGGAGAAGCCTGCTTTCTTAGTAGGTGTTGGAACCAATGACAGGAAAGTGTAGGAGGTGGTTCTGGAAGCCAAATTTAGGCTTTTAGGTAGTAAGTTGAAATTCAAAACTTCCAGGGTGGCATTACATAAAAACATTGAAATATGATGATAGAAAAAGACCACATGGCCTTCCATATCAACCATTACAGCAGTGCACTTTTTTTCCTTTAGTGATCCTCTTTGTTGTGTTTATCCCATGCTTTTTTGAATTTAGATACTATCCTTGTCTCTACTACCTCCACTGGGATACTATTCCATGCATCTACCCCTCTTTCTGTAAAGAAATATTTCCGCATATTACTCCTGAATCTATCCCCTTTCATCCTCATCCCATGTCCCCTCGTAGCAGAGCTTGCTTTCAATCAAAAGAGGCTCTCCTCCTGTGCATTTATGCCACGGAGGTATTTAAACGTCTCAATCATATCACTTCTATCCCGCCTTTCCTCTAAGGTGTACATATTAAGATCCTGTCCTCATATGCTTTATAACTAAAACCACTAACCATTTTAGTAGCCACCCTCTGCACCGACTCTGATCTGTTTATATCCTTTTGAAGGTGCGGTCTCCAGAATTGCACACAGTACTCCAAATGAGGTCGCACCAAAGCCTTATATAGAAGCACTATGATCTCCTTTTTTTCTGCTGACCATTCCTCTCCCTATCCACTCAAGCATCCTTCTAGCTGTCGTCATCGCCTTTTCTACCTGTTTAGCTATTTTGAGATCGTCAGACACAATCACGCCTAAGTTCCATTCTTCTTTCATGGACAGAATTACATCACCCCCTATACTGTACCACTCTCTTGGATTGTTGCAGCCCAAATGCATGACCCTACATTTTTTAGCATTAAATCTCAGCTGCCAAATTCTAGACCATTCTTCAAGCTTAGCTAGATCCCTCCTAATGTTATCTACACCTTCCTGGGTGTCTACTCTATTGCAGATTTTGGTATCATCTGCAAAGAGGCAAACCTTACCCGACAGCCCTTCTGCTATATCACTAACAAAGATGTTAAAAAGAATTGGACCAGGGACAGATCCCTGATGCACACCACTGGTAACCTCCTTCTCCTCAGAGTGAGCTCCGTTTACCTGTACCCTTTCTCACCTCCCACAAACAATTTCTAACCCAAGCAGTAACTTTAGGGTGCATCCCAAAGGTGCTTAATTTGTTTATAAGTCACCTGTGTGGAACGGTGTCAAAGGCTTTACTGAAATCCAAGTACATCACATCTAGGGCTCTCCCTTTGTCTATCTCTCTGGTCACCTAATCAAAGAAATCAATCAGATTTGTCATATGTGAGGACTGACTTCCTGCTTGTTCCCGAAGAACAATCAGATTTGTCTGACAAGACCTGCCTCTGGTGAACCCATGCTGCCTTGGATCCTGCAATCCGTTGGACTCCAGAAGCCTCACTATTTTCTCTTTCAGCAGCATTTCCAATAATTTACTCACCACTAAGGTTAAACTAAATGGCCTGTAGTTTTCAACCACATGCTTACTTCCACTTTTGTGTAAAGGGACCACATGAGCCTCTCTCCAGTCCTCTGGCACCACTCCCGACTCCAAAGATTCATTGAAAAGGTCAGTCAGTGCAGCTGCTAGACAGGGCCGGCCCATCCATTGTGCAAGAATGCTGTTCGCACAGGGTCCCGCACAATCTTCATTCGCACACAATGGATGGTTTCAGAGGTGAGCCGGGGAGGCCCACACGAGGTCCCGGCTCACCTCTGTACAGCCACCAGCGTGAGGGAAACCACTGCCCTTCATGCTGGTGACTGTGCAGAGGGAGATGGACCTCATGTGGGCTTCCCCGGCTCCCTCTGCAGCAGCTTAGACAGCTGTGAGGTTCTTTGGGGGGGGGGCTAGGATAGAACTGGAAATGGCCGATGGGGGGCTAGGACTAGAAATGGGCTGATGGGGGGGGGGCTTGGACTAGAAATTGGTGATGGTGGGGCTTGGACTAGAAATGGGTTGATGGGGGACTTGGACTGGAAATGGGCTGATTGGGGACTGGGCTTGGACTGGAAATAGGCTGAGGGGGGAGCTTGGACTGGAAATGGGCTGATGGGAGTCTGGAAGAGGACTAAAAATGACCGATGGGGGCTAGGACTGGAAATGAGCTGATGGGGGGTTGGAATAGGACTGGAAATGGCTGATGCAGGGGGATGGGAGAATGGGACTAGAAGGGAGTGGATGCTGGGTGGGGCTGGAACTAGAAGGGAGCTGATGTTGGGGGAGGACTAGAATGGGATGGGGCTGTGGGAGTGAGGATGGAGAGGAGAAAAGATATTTTGTGAGGGAGGGAAGAAAAATCTATGATTGGCTGGGTATTGGGAGAGTAAGTGGGGATTTAGGATGGAGGGATGACATTTGAGTGGATGAAAAAGAAATGAAGAAAGAAATGGAGGAAAGAGCAAAAGGAGAAAGATCAGTATGTTAAAGCAGAAGTAGAGAGAGAATGGAAAAAAACTAGGAGAGAAGAAAGGACAAATGGACAGTCGACAATGGAGAGTTAGAAGACAAGAAGAAACCAGAAGAAAATAACTGGAACAATTGCAACTGAAAAATAAAATGCACAAACAACAAAAGGTAGAAAAATACTTTAGTTTGAATTTATTAACTGGAATATGTCAGCTCTGGGAAATGTGCATTGCTAACGTCTTTGCATTTTTGTTTAGTACAAGAGGAAATTAATTAATTTTATTTATTTAAACGTTTTAATATATCGCCCCTTCCAGTGATTGGGGCAGTTTACAATGAACAGAATTTGTTTACAAAGAACATAGAACATATCAAACTATAGTACAAGGTACAATTTAGAAATCAGTTATTCACATATACAGCAGAATAGCGGATGCTGAGGCAGAACGATTTACAGTGTAGGGTGGGGAAGGGGATGGGATAAGGGAGAAATATATATTAAATGGAGTTTCATAAAGAGAAAGATTGGGGGGGAGTAATTATATCAAATGAGAAAGAGGTTCAGGAAAGTATGTATGTATTCTATTTGTATTTCTCCAGTATATAGGGGAGAGAAGTAAGGGGGATCATGGTGTTCGAGGGGGAGTAATGAAGGTGTTGAGGTTAAAGTGTTGAATAGTAACATAGTACATGATGGCAGACAAAAAACAGTATGGTCCATCTAGTCTGCCCAGCAATATGGCAGGAGTAGGTGCACCCCTTCCCATGTCTTCACCCCTCCCCATATCTTTGTTTCTTTGTTTGTTTAGGGGTGAACCCACCGCTCCTCCCCCCATCGCTCCATGTAGGACACCCGTATTTGTTGAGAAATTAGATGGTTCAGTTTATTTTTATTTAATCTTGTTGCTGTAAAGTGATCCACTGTGTCTGTCCCATGCCACTTGGAATTCCGTCACTGTGTTTGCCCCCACCACCTCCATTGGGAGGGCATTCCAAGCATCCACCACCCTTTCAGTGAAAAAGTATTTCCTGACATTGCCTCTCAATTTACCACCTTGCAGCTTCATGTTATGCCCTCTAGTTTTACAGCTTCCCCATCTCTGGAAGATGTTTGTTTGTTCATTATTTCTCTTTAAGTATTTAAAGGTCTGAATCATATCTCCCCTATCCCTCCTCTCCTCCAAAGTGTACATATTTAGGTCTTCAAGTCTCTCCTCATAAGGCTTCTGACACAGGCTCCAAATCATTTTGGTCGCCTTCCTCTGAACAGCTTCCATTCTTTTTACATCCTTTGCAAGATACGGTCGCCAAAACTGAACACAGTATTCCAAGTGAGGCCTCACCAGTGACTTATACAGTGGCATTAGTACCTCTTCCTTTCTAATGGTAATGCCTCTTTGTATGCAACCTAACATCCTCCTGGCTTTTGCCACCGCCTTGTCGCACTGTTTTGCCACCTTGAGATCTACAGAAATAATCACACAGAGGTCTTTCTCCTGCTCCGTGCACACCAACCTCTTGCCCCCTATCGCGTACATTTCCCTTGGATTTCTGCTACCCAAGTGCATGACTCTGCACTTCTTCGCATTAAATCTTAATTGCCAAGCATCAGACCATTCCTCCAGCTTTTGCAGATCCCTCCTCATGTTAACCACTCCCTCGGGGGAGTCCACTCTGTTGCAAATTTTTGTGTCATCTGCAAAAAGACAGACCTTTCCATTCTGTCCTTCAGCAATATCACTCACAAATACATTGAACAGTGCCGGGCCCAGGACCGAACCCTGGGGCACCCCGCTAATCACCTTCCTTTCATCCGAGTGAGCTCCATTTATCATCACCTTCTGTCGTCTGTCAGTCAACTAATTTCTGATCCAGTTTACCAACTTGCAGGGCCGGATTTACCTATACGCCAGATACGCCGTGGCGTAGGGCCCACAGCTGGCAAGGGCCCACAAAAATTTTATTTCCTTCTGTGTTAAATTCCACAAAAATTGAATAGTTAAAAAAAAAACGCTGGCTGCTGCCGCGGCAGCATGGACTGTCCCGCGGGGCCCCCTCTGCCCGGCTGAGCCCCTCCGTGCCGGCTTTCCCTTCGCGCTTCTCAAAGCCGGCACGGAGGGCAGCAGCCAGCGTTTTTTTTTTAACTATTCAATTTTTGTGGAATTTAACACAGAAGGAAATAAAAAGAAAGGCTTTCATCGTGGGCTTCATAAACCTTGTAGATCAACCCTTTTTACCTGTACCTTCTCTTTCCCTTCCTTTGTACTGACATTAAAGAGGAGGAGGAAGGATCACTTAGAGGGGACGGGATCTGAGACGTTATTGACCAATCGAACTTGAGGATGCCGGTTGCCCTGGGAGCTGGAGACGCCAGTAGGGGGCGGAGGAGAGGTCTGCTCGCTTCCGTAGACTGGAGCTCTGAAATTGGGCCCTTGGTAGAACAAGATCTGCTACTATGGAAACGGCGCAAACTCGCCACGAGACTATCTCTGTCGCGGCGGTGCTGCTGCTGGTAATAAAGGTGAGAAAACGTAATGCACTGTTCAATGAAGAAAATATAAAGAGATCGCGCAGAATTGAAGGGAGGGAACCCGATGCGTGCGCAATGTTTGCAAAACTTGAATGGTGATGCTGAAAGAAAGCCTCTGTTTATAGCTAGGGTGCCCGCCTTTGCGGTGTAATAAGAACGTAGTAATTCAGTCGTTAAGATAAGAAACCAGTCTATCTTATTCTGAGGCTCACGTAACGAACACTCCAGCCCTTGCCCTATTTGACATCATTTCACTCCGGAAATGATTCCAGACGTTTTTAGCACGTTTTACAGCAAATTGTTTCCTCATCTGTTTTCATTGTATTTCTTTTAATCTGCATTTGCTTCCTCTGCTTTTAGTATAAATCGAGGAAGCCTACCTGATATTATTCCATATCAGATAGAGAGAGATTCATTAACCCTACAGGTCTACTACATGTTTTATTGTGTTATTTCTTTAGAATTGTAAGTGATATGGCCAAAAAACATGTGAGAGAGGGCAAATCTTAAAGGTCGTATGTAGTGGTTTCACGTTGCATTAGGACTGGCAATGGGCTATGAGGGGCTGACTGGAAATGGGTTGATGGGGTTAGGACTGGAAGTGGGCTGATGGGGGGTTAGGACTGGTAATGGGTTATAGGGGGGGCTTAAACTGAAAATGGGGTGATGGGGGGTTAGGACTGGAAGTGGGTTGATGGGGGGGCTAGGACTGGTATTGGGTTGGGGGGTTGCTAGGACTGGAAATGGGCTGATGGGTGGCTAGGACTGGAAATGGGCTGATGCAGGGACTAGAAGGGAATGGATGCTGGGTGAGGCTGGAACTAGAAGGGAGCTGATGTTGGGGGAAGATTAGAATGGGATGGGGCTGGAAGAGTAAAATGGAGAAGGGAAAAATATTTTGTGTGGGAGGGATAAAAAATCTACAATTGGCCGGGTATTGGGAGAGTAAGTGGGGATTGAGGATGGAGGGGTAAAATTTGAGTGGATGAAATAGGAATGAGGAAAGAGCAAAAGGAGAAAGATTAGTATGTTAAAGCAGATGTAGAGAGAGAATGGAAAAAAATCTAGAAGAGAGAAGAAAGGACAAATGGACAGCAGACGATGGAGAGTTAGCAGAAGACACGAAGAAACCAGAAGAAAGTGGCTGGAGCAATTGCAGCTGAAAAAAATGCACAAAACGTAGAAACATATCTCTTTATTTTGAATTTATTAATTGGAATATGTCAGCTCTGGTAAATGTGCATCATTAACGTCTGCGCTTTGTTTAGTACAAGAGCAAATTAATGTATAGTTTTATTTCTACAGTGTTGTACATTCCAAGTTTGGCTTTTGGGATTCCCAGTTTAATTATGACGTCAGGGCCAACAGCGCGCAGCTGATCCGGCGTGCTCGTTTTTATCTTTTCTGGGGGCCCACAATTTTTGTTGGCGTAGGGCCTCACTCAAGGTAAATCCGGCCCTGCCAACTTGGGACCCATCCCCAAACTACTGAGTTTATTGATAAGCCTCCTATGAGGGACAATATCAAAGGCTTTGTTGAAATCCAGGTAGATGACATCCATCGTGTGTCCTTGATCCAGTTCTCTGGTCACCCAGTCAAAGAACTCAATGAGATTTGTTTGGCAAGATTGTCCCTCGGTAAAACCATGTTGCCTCGGATCCTGTAACCTGCTGGTTTTGAGAAAGTTCACTATTCGCTCTTTCAGGAGCGCCTCCATTACTTTTCTCACCACCGAGGTAAGGCTCACGGGCCTGTAGTTTGACACTTCTTCCCTGTCACCACTTTTGTGTAGAGGTACGACATCAGCCATTCTCCAGTCCTGAGGAACTTCTCCTGTTTCCAAGGATCTGTTGAAAACATCCTTTAACGGCCCTGCAAGAACCTCTCTGAGCTCTTTCAGTATCCTGGGATGTATCCCATCCGGTCCCATGGCCTTGTCCACTTTCAGTTTTGCAAGTTGTTCTAAAACCGTATCCTCTCTGAATGGTGTATCTACCTCATTCCTATTTTTATATTTGGGAGTCACAGGTGGTCCTTCTCCAGGATTTTCTTTAGTAAAAACAGAGCAGAAGTATTTGTTTAGTAATTTCGCTTTATCAATGTCATTTTCCATGAGACGGTTTCCAGCACTTCTGAGTCCTGAAATTCCAACTCTGATCTTCTTCCTTTCCCGAATATACCTGAAGAAAGTTTTGTCGCCGCACTTAACATCTTTAGCCATTTTTTCCTCTGCCTTTGATTTTGCTATCCTTATTTCTCTTTTTGTCTCCTTGAGTTTGATTCTGTATTCATTTCTGTGTTCTTCTGTTTGCAAGCTTTTGAATCTTGCGAAAGCTGTGTTTTTTGCCCTTATTTGAGCA
Organism: Ichthyophis bannanicus; assembly: GCA_033557465.1. Lineage (NCBI taxonomy): Eukaryota > Metazoa > Chordata > Amphibia > Gymnophiona > Ichthyophiidae > Ichthyophis > Ichthyophis bannanicus. The sequence goes on along the minus strand of CM066037.1, from coordinate 530,638,351 downwards.
GCCACTTCTTTGGAAAACCAAATAGGTTTTCTTCTCCTCTTGTTTTTATTTACTTTTCTTACATATTTATCTATTGCCCCTTTTATTGCCCCTTTTAGTTTAGCCCATTGCAATTCCACTTCCCTTATCCCCTTCCACCCTGTCAGCTCCTCCTTTAGGTACTCGGCCATTTTATTGAAGTCAGTGTTTTTGAAGTTTAGGACTTTGAGCTTGTTATGATTGGATTGCACCTTGGCTTTTATCTCAAACCACACTGTGTGATGATCACTGTTGCTCACAGGGGCACTCACCCAGACATTAGACGCACTATCACTGTTGGTGAGCACCAAATCCAGCGTTGAGCTTTCCCTGGTTGGTTTCAGCACCATTTGTCTAAGTAATGCATCTTGGATAGCATCCACAATTTTATTGCTTCTTTCCAGATTTGCAGAAGAGTAACATTATAAGCTCTTTTCTAGTTTTATTTCTCCAGTGTTGTTGCACATTCCAAGTTTGGCTTTTGGGGTTCCCAGTTTAATTATTGTCTTCCTATGTCTAAATTGTGATCCCTTGTCCTTTGTTTGGTGACGGTCTATGTTCTGCATGTGTAACCAAGCTGAGGTATTCTGTTCATGTAGTTTCTATTTGACAGTGCCACTTGTTCTCTTTCCCCAGTAGGAGATGTATTGGTATTCTCTGAGATGTATTGGATTAATATTTGCAGTGTTGCCTTTTGAAAGGTAGGGTTTGGTGCTTTATGAGTCCTGGTAGTGCTGGTATGATACAGTGGGTTTGCTATAGGTTCTAAATGGGCGGTTGGCACTGGAGTATAGTAATGTAGAAACCTGGTAGTCTTTCTTTATCCAGACACTCATTAAGAGGCATGTTTACTAAAAGTCAGTGGACTTTAATGTTATGCAAATACTTATGCAAATGAGTCCCCTTATGAAAATGAGGCCCTGCAATGAGACTTCACACATGGCCGTGCACCCACCTTGGGCCGCCCCTGCTGCTAGAACATCCCCAAGTTCCTTCAGTATTCTCAGATGTATCCCATCTGGTCCCATTGCTTTGTCCACTTTTAGATTAGCTAGTTCCTCACAAACACAGTCTTCTGAAAATCGTTTGAGATGCCCTTTGCTTTTGTTCCTGCTTGTGGGTGTTTTCTGAGGTCCTGCTCCCAGTCCTTCATCTGTGAACACAGAACAGAAATATTTGTTAAGCAATTCCGCTTTATCCTCAACAACTTCTACATATTCCTCCCTTTCACCCTTGAGTCTGACAATACCACTTTTGCCCTTCCTCCTCTCACTAACATATCTGAAAAATGTCTTATCCCCCAATTTCATTGCATTGGCTATTTCTTCTTATTTTTGTACGTTTGCTTTCCTGACTACTTCACAAGCCTCTCTAAGTTTTTCCAAATATAGATGCTTGTCTTCCTCTCTCTGTGATCTCTTGTATTTCATGAAGGCCTTCCTCTTTTTCTTCACCTTTTCAGCTACTTCTTTCGAAAACCATAGCGGTCTCCTTTTTCTTTTTCTTTTATTTACCATTCTAACAAAAACGTTGGTTGCCCTTAAGATATCCCCTTTCAGTTTTGCCCATTGCTTTTCTACATCCCCCAGCTGTTCCTATCCTGCTAATGACTCCTTAAGGTATTGTCCCTATCTTGGCAAAGTTAGTTTTCCTAAAGTCTAAGACCCTCGCTTTTCAATGGATTTTATCAGCCCTAGTGCTAATACTGAACCACAACATCTGGTGATCACTGGATGTGAGATGATCCCCCACTATAACATCAGAAACACTTTCACCATTGGTAAGCACCAAATCCAGTATGGCCCCTTCATGTGTGGGTTCTGTTACCAGTTGCCTGAATAGTTCTCCCTGTAGTGAATCCAGTATCTCCTTACTTTTCAATGATGCTGCAGCAGAAATGTTCCAATCAACATCCGGCATATTGGAATCACCTATCAGTAGCACTTCCCCTTTCCTGGCAATGCTGCATATGTCTTCTATTAACTCTCCATCCACTTCTTCCTCCTGTGAGGGAGGTCTGTATATCACGCCAATGCAAACAGGTTTCTTTTTTTCTAGTTTAACCCACAGTGCCTCCTCTCTCCCTTTTAAGCTTTGTATTTCCATAGCTTTAATATTATTTTTCACATATAGTGCCAGTCCTCCTCCCCTTCTTCCTACCCTGACCTTTCTGAATAAAATATAGCCTGGTATAGTTATATCCCATTCATGGTTGTCTGTGAACCATGTCTCTGTAACTGCCACTAAATCCAAGTCAGCCTCTCCCATTAAACCGCAACATCTGGGATCTTATTTCCCATGCTACGGACATTTATAGACATTGATTTCCAGATGTTGCCCCTTTTAGCTCTTTCTATAAAGGTATTTAATGTTTCACTTACCTGGACGTTTTCTTCACCCATCCCCAATGAATCTAGTTTAAAGCCCTCTTCAGTAGGTTAGCCAGTCTGCTACTAAAAACATGTCGACCCTTCCTGGACAGATGGACATCATCTCTGCTCTGCAGCCCTTGGATCATCATCCCATGGTCTAGGAAACCAAAACACTCTCAATGACACCATCCATACAGCCATGCATTCATCTCCAGGATGCGAGCTTCTCTGCCTTGGCTTTTACCCTCAACAGGTTGGATTAAAGAGAACATGATCTGCACCCCTATCTGCTTCACCCTCTGTCCCAGAGCCATGAAGTCACTCTTGATACACTCAGAGAGATACCTGGCAGTATCATTTGTGTCAACATGGATGAGCAACTTCGGGTAATAGACAGTAGGTTTGATGAGTTTCAGCAAACTCTCCATAACATCTTGGATTTTGGTTCCTGGCAGACAGCATACCTCTCTGGACATCAAGTCTGGTCGGCAGATGGATGGCTCAGTACCCCTCAGAAGAGAATCACCATCCACTACTACCCTTCACTTCTTAGTGGTAACTGATTCAGCAACTTTGGAGTGCTCGAGCTCTGGTTCTTCCCTTTCCTGGGATACCTCCACCTCCTCCACTTCCAGGGCTGCATAATGGTTCTTCAGTTCAAGGACTTGAGAAGTTGGATTGGTGATTCTGCAGGCCCTGGTGACTTATGTCCAACCTTGGCCCTTCTGTAAGCTCCCATCTTCTCCTCTGCTGGAGAGCTTGGATATTTCAAAAAGCATCTCATCAATGTACGTCTCACTGTCTTGAATGCTCCTCAGCCTTGCCACCTCTTCTCTGAGCTCCTCCACCTGTTTCCTGAGAGCTTCAGCATGCAGGCATCCTGCACATGGAACTGGCAATGGAATCTCTGTCTAGACAGAAGCAGAAGCTGTAATGGGGGCAACATCTTTAGCAATATGATTTTTTGCAGCCATTGTTCAGTTGGTGGAGCTTTGGTACCTTGCTTTGAAATACAGAGACCCTGTTAGGAATGCCTTGGAAGATTCTGAAGACTTTTATGCAGTCCTCAATCCTTTCACAGGCTAATCAGGCCCACTAATCCCTGATGAGGTGTCAGTGGCTTCAAAGAGCTGAGAAAAAGAGAAACTAACAGCAGAGTTTTAAACTTACACCACTAAAAAAAACCCTCTAGTATTTTCCCTTTTAAAATAAAGCATCAAAAAGAATGTAACTTTGTTTTAAAAATGTATCAAAACCCTTTTAAGATCTCTCAGGCAGAGAGCTAGTAATTAAAAGCCACACGCTCTTATCTTGCTTTGAAATGGAGAGACCCTGTTAGGAATGCCTTGCAGTCTTCAGTCCTTTCACAGGGATATTTCCCATTCCACGCACAGGACTCAAAAGGCAGGCAGAGCTCCAGAGTCTCAATGTGTGGATGAGACAATGGTGCAGGGAGGAGGGTTTTAGATTTGTTAGGAAATGGGCAACTTTCTGGGGAAGGAGAAGGCTTTCTGGAAGGATGGGCTCCATTGTAACTAGCGTGGAAGAAGTCTCCTGGCATTAACGTTTAAAAAGGAGATAGAGCAGCTTTTAAACTAGATAATGGGGGAAAGCTAACAGCCACCCAAGGGTACATGTTTTGGAATGATGTACCGTTGAAGGATACTAGCAAAACAGGGAAGTTAGGGCATCCCAACAGAGAGGTTCCAATAAAGGTGAAAGTAACCACAGTGCTTTGAAGTAAAGAGCAAAGAGGGTTGAAGGATTGCAATTACCCCTATAAATGTCAGGGAGAATATCAGCACTGCCCAGTTAGCCACCATCACCTGAGTACCAGGCCCACTATGTTTTAGCCCAGCCTTCAACCATTCTCCTCTCGGAGCAGAAATGCAAGTTAGAAGACAAGGGCTGGGCTTTGCAGACTTGTTAGTAGAAGTCCACTGATGTGTTCCTCCAACTGCAAACTTGCACTGAAGTAGTGGGACTGTGTCACCTTCTGGACAGTGATGACTGTCTGGTGTCCAGAGAAGCATAAGCTGTCCGTATATATAGAGTCTGGTTCTCCCAAGTCTTTTTCTATCTCACAGAGTGAGAAACAAGCATTTATAACTCACATCCAGAATTCTACTGTTAAAACTAATGCACAGAAAACAAGTCGCAGGGTGACCTTTTCATTCAACTAACTTAATTTATTTGTGATCAACGTCATGGAGCCAATCAGTACCAGAGGAGATCAAACCTAAGCTTTCCTTAGAAGCTGAGATGACAAGACTTTGACTTTCATACTTTGGACACACAGAGCAACAGTCTAGTACCCAAGAGATCAGGGTTCGATTCCTACTGGCACTCCTTGTGGTCTTGGGCAAGTCAGGTTACCTTCCACTGCCTCGGAAGAAAGGCCTGGCAATCTACTTCCAGTCACACTGCCAAGAAAACCAGGAGCTGCTGGGTCGCCAGGAGTCAGCATTGAGTTGATGGCACTTAAAAAAAAAAAAAAAAAAAAAAGAAAACAGAAAAGGTAGTAGGATGTGTGACAAGGAGCTAATGCTAAATCATTAAGAACATAAGAGATGCCAGCATGTTACTGAAGTGCAAACTGTGACTAGAATGAAGTGATCTCAGGAATTAATCAGGGCCCTTAGCATTAAGACAATGAAAGATCAAATGCACATCTTAAAAATAATTTTCTGTTGAAAGAGGAACCAATGTAGCATCACTAATGTAGATGACACATAGTCTATAACCCCCCCCCCCATCATCTTAAACAAGAATGTTTAACTTGCCAGAGAGACCTGGGGGGGGGGGGGGTTGCCCACCACTGCTACAGACTCATGCAGTGAACCAAATGGGACACAGTCCTCTATAGAGAGTTTTTAGATCTTTAGAAAACCATATTCACAAATTCTGTAAAGCTCCATTAGCTCACCAAAGTGGGAAGTTTGGTTCCCCTCAACCTCCCCCCTCCCCGCCCCCAACTCTAATACCTCCAATTTGTCTAAATCTAGGTGCAACCTAAAGAATGCCCTAAACTTTTGAAATTCCTTCATCATGGAGGCATAAACTAAACGTCTATAGGATGGGAGGAATGGGGGTCATGTAATGTAGTGAGCAGAGGAAAGTCATTCTTTTCTTGTGCTCCTGAGCCATTCAGCTCATCCATCCCCATCTGCTGTCATCCTTTGGTAACTAGCTAAACTAAGAGTAGACAAAGCTATGGAACCGGATGGGATACACCCGAGAATACTGAGGGAACTTTGGGACGTTCTAGCAGCTCCACTGACTGACCTTTTCAATGCCTCATTGGAGTTGGGAGTGGTGCCAAAGGACTGGAGAGAGGCTCATGTGGTGCCTTTACACAAAAGCGGAAGTAAAATTGTGGTTGAAAACCTCAGTGGTGAGTAAATTATTGGAAGCGCTGCTGAAAGAGAAAATAGTGAGGTTTCTAACAGATCCAAGGCAGCATGGATTCACCAGACTGATTGATTTCTTTGAATGGGTGACCAGGGAGTTAGACAAAGGGGGAGCCCTAGATGTGGTGTACTTGGATTTCAGTAAAGCCTTTGACACCGTTCCACACAGGCGACTTATAAACAAACTGAGTACCTTAGGGATGGACCCTAAAGTTACTGATTGGATTAGAAATTGGTTGAGTGGGAAGCAACAAAGGGTAGAGGTAAATGGAGCTCACTCTGAGGAGAAAGAGGTTACCAGTGGTGTGCCCCAGGGATCTGTCCTTGGTCTGATTTTTTTAAACATCTTTGTTAGTGATATAGCGGAAGGGCTGTCAGGTAAGGCTGGCTCTTTGCAAATGATACTAAAATCTGCAATACAGTAGACACCCAGGAAGGAGTAACTAACATGAGGAGGGATTTAGCTAAGCTAGATTTAATACTAAAAAATGCAGGGTCATGCATTTGGGTTGCAAAAATCCAAGGGCGCAGTACAGTGTAGGGGGTGATGTACTTCTGTCCACAAAAGAGCAGGACCTGGGCGTAATTGTGTCTGATGATCTTAAAGTAGCTAAACAGGTAGACAAGACTATGGTGAAAGCTAGAAGGATGTTTGGTTGAATAGGGAGGAGTGGCCTAGTGGTTGGGGCAAGTTACCTCAGGCCCAAAGGTCGGGGGTTCAAATCCCACTAGAGAACAGCAACCTTGGGCCGGAAGGACTGGGGTTTCTAGTCCCGCAGGTGCTCCTTGTGGTCTTGGGCAAGCCACTTAAACCTCCATTACCCATGTTCCCTGTAAGTATTAGTGTATGTGTCCCATATCCCTTCGTGTTAAATGTATCCCCCAATTGTGTTGTGACCACTTTGATTGAAGGATAAGGTAGTATACAAAACTGTCTAAATAAATAAAAATAGGGAGAGGAATGGCTAGCAGAAAAAAAGAAGGTGATAGTGCCTCTGTATAAGTATTTGGTGCAACCTCATTTAGAGTATTGTGTGCAATTCTGGAGACCGCACCTTCAAAAGAATATAAGAAATATTAAAAATAAATAAAAATAAATAAATAAAAGGATATAAAGACGTTGGAGTCAGTACAGAGGATGGCTACTAAAATGGCTAATGGTCTTTGTTAGGGGGTCCAACAAAGGGCACAACACCACGTGCAAAAGCAGTCCAACAAAGAAACGTGGATAGCAACGAAGGACGTGTGAAAATCTTTATTGGTCAAATCAGCCAAAGGCCCGACACAGGCCGTGTTTCGGAATTCCCTTCTTCAGGGGCTAAATGGCTAAAGACAAATACACAAATTAAAATAAACAACAAAAATAGTTATTTAAAAACAAAATCAAACTGGCTAAAACCACGGACATCAATGAATGCATACTAAAACAGTTTTAAATATAAAAATAATAACAAATTAAAAACATTTTTCTAATAAACGGATGTATCAATATAAATGTATAAATAAATAAATATAAATATAAATGGTGGAACAAATAAGTACGGCTAACAACAGAATGACACAAAAATGCACCTAAACAGTACAATTGAAAATGAATGAAAGTATATAAATATATATAAGAAAATATAAATTTGATAAACATAAATTTGTAAATAAATAATAAATGTTTCAACAGACAATAAACATTTCATAATATAATCAAAAAATTATTATTATTGTATTTAAAAAAACACATATAAATTACATATCTCTGAATCAGTAGACTATATCAATTAACCAAAAAGAACTAAAACAATGTGTGTCTTCAAAAATATACTATAACAAATATGACACCTAGACGATACAATTGATAAAAACATATAAATATATATAAAAGATATATAAATTATATAAATATGTAAATGTAAATATGTAGATAAATAATAATAAATGTTTCAACGAATAATGAATGTTTCTTAATATAGCATAAAATGATGTATTTAAAAAACATAAAAATTACACATACCTGAATCAACAGACTGTATAAATTAACCAAAAAGGACTAAAACAGTGTATATCTTCAAAATTGTGCTATAACAAAAAACAAACATTTAAATTGAAAACTTGTAAATAAATTACTCTTAAATAGAAAAAACAAAACAAACATCATGAAATCCATACATGTATATAAAAAAAAAAAAAAAAAAAAAAAAAAATTATTAAAAATTAATTATAAAAAATAATAATAATAAATTATTAATTTCAAAAGGTATAAATAGAAATCGGCCTGATATTAGAGAGAGATGAAGACAACCCATGTAAATTGAAAAAAGAGTATGAAACTAAAAATGATACCTGACCAAGAAACTCTTCCCATGATCATAAATGTGCAATCTGTAAAACGTAAAAATGTACAAATAACCAAATGTAACAATTTGCCAAGATGATGATATAAAAACAAGGGCTAAAAACTAACCAAAATTAACAAATTATGATTTTAAAAACAAACGTCCATTTGGAATTCTCAAAACGGTATAAGTGGCATCTGTGAAAACGATCCGATAGATTTTTAAGAAATACAAAAAAACAATTCAAAATTGGGGGACACAACGGAACATGAATGCGTGAAAGTAGTCAGAGTATATTCAAAAATGATATACAATAGTCACAAACTGCCCATTTCACCAGTTATTATACTACACAGGCCACTTCATCTAAAAAAAGTTAACAACATCAATTCTAAACAAATAAAATATTTTCATTGACAAACGCCTCTGACCACCTCAAACCATGTCTCGATGAAGTCAAAAGAGATGGAAAAACTCTTCATTTGTATGAGCGATTAAAAAACATCAAAAGACTTTTAAACCCACTCAACCATTATCAAAAATTAAAAATTATCAATGATAATGATATAGCGGATACAACAATAAAAATTCATTTATAAAAAAGTTTTAAGATTCGCAGTATAAACCGCTACGTATACTCTAACTTTGAGCAACATCAGTGAGGAAGATATCGGTCAGCGCGCCGGACACGGCAACTTATTTTTTAAAAATGTAACCCCCTGCATCTGCGTATTGCAGGAATGAACCGAGGATGGCAACAGAGTCATAGTTATGTAAGCTATCATAAAATCATATTTGTGTCATACGGTAAGCGCGCCAGACCCGACAGGTTTTTCAAAATGTAGCCCCCTGCATCTGCACATTGCAGGAATAAAACGAGGTAGGCAACATAATCATCATTATACAAACCAAATAAAAGACTGATGTTAGCACGTAGTCGTCATTATGCAATCCAAATTAAATTAACACAAACACATTAAACTTCAATGGCCTAAAACCGCTTCTCACCATTTTCAAGAAAGCACAGATACATAGTCATTTTCTAAAAAGACATCAAAAGACTTTGCATTCACTCAAAAATAACCAATGATAGCAACATGCGGACTCGAGGTAGAAAATTAGAACTTAATGTTAAGAAAAACATATTACAAAGGATTGTGCTACAAACCAAACTTAAACATCATTGAACCCAAACAAACTAAAATCAAAAAGAACCAGAAGGCAGAAATTTAAACAAACTGCTACCGTATAATCGTGTTGCATCCTGTAGCAAACGCGCCAGAGCTCGGCGATTCTTTTACAAAATATAGACGCCTGCATCTGCGCAGTGCAAAGGTAAAATAGAGAACGAGGCTATCCGCGTCATCTACATTATGTAAACACAATTCAAAAAAACTTTTTAAGGTAGCACCTTTCATGGAAAAAATAGGAATAAATAAATAAATAAATGAAGGATTTGTCAACTTATTGCTTAATAAAAATGAGTACAAAAGTATTCAGAAGTACATAAAAATAAACATCAAAATGTATCAATCCAAAACATATAAAAAATTCACCCTGAGTTATTCCACGGGATAAAAACTGATGTATATAAAGAAATGACCCAGGAGTGTAAATACTCAAACATTGTGTATCTTCAAATGTTGACAAGATAAAAACCAAAAAATGTTAAAAATGACCAGATAATGATAATAATAAATGGTAAAATATAAATAATAAATAAATAGTTATGCAAATTAAGAATCAAAAAAACTCCATATGAAAAGAGGAACAAACGAATGAAACAAATGCTGGAAGCAAAAGTGAATAATCGTTGTCATACAAGGGGGCAAGCTCTTCATTGCCCACAAAAGTGGATAATCATTGTCATACAAGGAGACACGATCTTCATTAACCACAAAACCAAGAGAATATGCAGTAAAAGATAAAATAATATACAAATAGATATATAAAATCGAAATAGTGTCGAGTTAATAATAATATTAAAGAAAGACCGAAAAGTCACTTTCCATATTAAGACCCTCTGGATGTAGGCTACGTAAGTCGAAAATATAGCGTTGTTCTAATCGTAAAAGGGTATTGTCTGCATTACCTCCGCGCCAATTAAATTTAAGCTTTTTAATAACAAAAAATTTTAAATCAGATATCTTGTGTGCTGCCGTATGCCAATGCATGACAAGCGGTTTGTCCATTGCAACCCTCTTAATATTACTTCTATGTTCTATTATTCTAGTTTTAATGGGACGTATAGTTTTCCCTACATACAATTTATTACAAGGACATTTCACTACATAAATTACGTAACTAGTCATACAGTTTGAGAAATCATCCAAAAAGAATTTCTGATTAGTAGTTGGGTGTACAAAACAAGTTTTTACAGAAATGACATGAGTGCATACGGAACATTGTCCGCATGGAAAGTGTCCTTTATATTTTGATAAAAATCGTCGTTCAGTAAAAGCAGAAGGCACAAGAAGATTTCGAAGATTGATATTACGTTTATGTGCGATAGTCAGTGGTGTCTCTTCAAAACCAGGAATAGCCTGTACTAAGTGCCAATATTTCTTCAAACATTTACTAATAGTTGTAGATTGATGTGAATACAACAATGGACAGACCATGCCAACTTTAGATTTTTTCTCACGTAAGGTCAATAAATCAGATCTTTTAGCATTACAGGCTCTAAAATATGCCTTGGTAATTTGAGACTGTGGATATCCCCGCATTTTAAATCTCTCTTTCATTGTAGTGGCATGTGTCTCAAAAGTGGATTCAGTTGTGCAGACACGTTTAGTACGCAAGAATTGTCCAATTGGCAAATTATTTCTCAAAGAAGCATTATGAAAACTTGAGTAGTGTAATAATTGATTCCGATCTGTAGGCTTCCTAAATAAAGAGGTAGTCAAACCATCACCAGATTTGATGATCAGTAAATCCAAAAAAGAAATCTGTATAGGATCGTAAGTCAATTGAAATCGGAGATTACTGTCGCAACCATTAATCCAATTATTGAATTCTTGTAATATATCAATTGAACCTTGCCAAAGAATGAAAATGTCATCTATATACCTTATCCATAATTTCAATTGCGTCTTAAATTGATTATCCTTTATGAATTTATCCTCGAAATTGGCCACATATAGATTTGCCACGTCTGGGGCCATGGAGGAACCCATAGATACCCCTTTTGTCTGTTTATAAAATAAATCCCGGAAACAGAAATAATTTTCACACATAGCAAAACGGGCAAGATCAATAAGGAAAACAGTAGGTATACGTCTATGTTCTTTTCTTAAATATAAAAACTGTTCTAAAATCTGTAACGCTTCAGCCTGAGGGATATTAGTATACAACGATTCGACATCAAGGGTAACTAAAAGTGTATCAGGATGTAAATTAGTGATAGTTCCCAAAATGTTAATCACGTGTGAAGAATCACGGACATAAGACCACATAGATTCTACAAAGGGTCGTAAAAGAACATCTAAAAACTGTGATATTGGTTCCAGTAGTGATCCAATCGCAGCTACAATGGGTCTACCGGGAGGATGGGATAAGGATTTGTGTATTTTAGGAAGTATATAAATAGTGGGAATAATGGGGCAATCAACAATAAGAAAATCCCTTTCTTTCACTGTAAGATATCCAAACTCAAAACCATTTAATATTAAATTATCTATAGATTGTTTTAGAGACATAGTTGGATCATCAGCCAGACGTAAATAGAATTTTTTATCACTGAGTTGTCTTTCAATTTCTGTAATATATGAAGTTTTGTCCATAACTACAACCGCACCTCCCTTGTCTGCAGGTTTGATAATAATACTATTATTAGTTTGTAAAGACTTAATAGCTTGTTTCTCAGTGATAGTTAGGTTGTGGTATGGAACTTTGGTGGAATGTCTAATGGATTGAACCTCTTTCAGAACCATTTTTTCAAAACTCTCAATTAATGGATCTGTGACAGGGGGAGGGATCCAACGGGATTTATTTTTAATGATAGATTGATCTGTATCAACAGCTGTCTGATTTAGAAAAAAGTTTTTTATGCGAATTTTACGAAAGAATTTGAAGAGGTCTACCTGAGTTTCAAAAGGATCATAATTGCGAGTGGGGACAAAGGAGAGACCTTTGTTAAGTAAAGATATTTCTCCTGGTAATAATGTATATTGTGAAATATTGACAACATTGTCTAACGGAGCCATCAATATCTCCTCTCTATTGACCTCGTTGAACCTCGGCGACCCCTCCCGCGACCGCGACCCCGGCCCCTGCCTCTGTATTGTTCGTTCGATGTATGAGACTCGTCCTGATTTCTTCCGTGATTCCATTGACTTTCGTTCCAATTGTTGCGATTGTAGGATTGGCCTCGGCCCCCTCCCTTCCATAGAAGATCCATATTTAAAAAAGGTTTCTTATTCCTTTTTTCTTTATCCTCTTTCGGAACATCATCATCATCCCTTTGAAAGGAAGTAGAGGGAGCAGAAAAAGCTGCTTCAACTGAATCCTGCCTACTTCTTTTTTTATTATTATGTTCACCTCCAGAGTTTCGCTCTTCCTCTTTCTCATGATCCTTATGATCAAAAATAGTGGTACGTTTTTTAAAAAGGCGATCTTTCTCTATCTTTTTGCTCCAAGGGTATACATACCCAAATTGATAGTCGTCTTCATCTCTCTTAAATTTCTCTCGTTTTTGGTTTTTAATTTCCTTCTTAAAACTTTGCATATTACGTAAATGGTCTGTGTGAGATGTATTAAAATTATTATCCATTTCTTTAAGAGCCACAAGTTTTTTGTCTAATTCAATCTTGTGTAGCTCTGATTGTTTGTTAGCCGTACTTATCAATAAAATCATTAAATCTAACGAACATTTATTTAAAATAGCGTTCCAACATTTGATAAAACCGTCCTCATTTTGATACAAACCAGGAGCCTTATACATTCGAAGTCCGCGTGGAATAATTTGAGATCTACAGCATTCGAGGAGGTACAGGCCATGCATCTCCTCCTTTATTTGTTTTTGGGAGAGTCGGATGACATCTTCCCATAAATGTAAGGTTTCATCAGGAGCTTCTTCTGTATTGGAAAGTAATTGCTCTCTTGGAAGAAATTGCTCCAATGCATCCTCCCCGAAGCTCAGAACGTCCTTCCAAGGCGTAAACATGCCTAGGAATAAAGGGTCCAACAAAGGGCACAACACCACGTGCAAAAGCAGTCCAACAAAGAAACGTGGATAGCAACGAAGGACGTGTGAAAATCTTTATTGGTCAAATCAGCCAAAGGCCCGACACAGGCCGTGTTTCGGAATTCCCTTCTTCAGGGGCTAAATGGCTAAAGACAAATACACAAATTAAAATAAACAACAAAAATAGTTATTTAAAAACAAAATCAAACTGGCTAAAACCACGGACATCAATGAATGCATACTAAAACAGTTTTAAATATAAAAATAATAACAAATTAAAAACATTTTTCTAATAAACGGATGTATCAATATAAATGTATAAATAAATAAATATAAATATAAATGGTGGAACAAATAAGTACGGCTAACAACAGAATGACACAAAAATGCACCTAAACAGTACAATTGAAAATGAATGAAAGTATATAAATATATAAGAAAATATAAATTTGATAAACATAAATTTGTAAATAAATAATAAATGTTTCAACAGACAATAAACATTTCATAATATAATCAAAAAATTATTATTATTGTATTTAAAAAAACACATATAAATTACATATCTCTGAATCAGTAGACTATATCAATTAACCAAAAAGAACTAAAACAATGTGTGTCTTCAAAAATATACTATAACAAATATGACACCTAGACGATACAATTGATAAAAACATATAAATATATATAAAAGATATATAAATTATATAAATATGTAAATGTAAATATGTAGATAAATAATAATAAATGTTTCAACGAATAATGAATGTTTCTTAATATAGCATAAAATGATGTATTTAAAAAACATAAAAATTACACATACCTGAATCAACAGACTGTATAAATTAACCAAAAAGGACTAAAACAGTGTATATCTTCAAAATTGTGCTATAACAAAAAACAAACATTTAAATTGAAAACTTGTAAATAAATTACTCTTAAATAGAAAAAACAAAACAAACATCATGAAATCCATACATGTATATAAAAAAAAAAAAAAAAAAAAAAAAAAAAAATTATTAAAAATTAATTATAAAAAATAATAATAATAAATTATTAATTTCAAAAGGTATAAATAGAAATCGGCCTGATATTAGAGAGAGATGAAGACAACCCATGTAAATTGAAAAAAGAGTATGAAACTAAAAATGATACCTGACCAAGAAACTCTTCCCATGATCATAAATGTGCAATCTGTAAAACGTAAAAAATGTACAAATAACCAAATGTAACAATTTGCCAAGATGATGATATAAAAACAAGGGCTAAAAACTAACCAAAATTAACAAATTATGATTTTAAAAACAAACGTCCATTTGGAATTCTCAAAACGGTATAAGTGGCATCTGTGAAAACGATCCGATAGATTTTTAAGAAATACAAAAAAACAATTCAAAATTGGGGGACACAACGGAACATGAATGCGTGAAAGTAGTCAGAGTATATTCAAAAATGATATACAATAGTCACAAACTGCCCATTTCACCAGTTATTATACTACACAGGCCACTTCATCTAAAAAAAGTTAACAACATCAATTCTAAACAAATAAAATATTTTCATTGACAAACGCCTCTGACCACCTCAAACCATGTCTCGATGAAGTCAAAAGAGATGGAAAAACTCTTCATTTGTATGAGCGATTAAAAAACATCAAAAGACTTTTAAACCCACTCAACCATTATCAAAAATTAAAAATTATCAATGATAATGATATAGCGGATACAACAATAAAAATTCATTTATAAAAAAGTTTTAAGATTCGCAGTATAAACCGCTACGTATACTCTAACTTTGAGCAACATCAGTGAGGAAGATATCGGTCAGCGCGCCGGACACGGCAACTTATTTTTTAAAAATGTAACCCCCTGCATCTGCGTATTGCAGGAATGAACCGAGGATGGCAACAGAGTCATAGTTATGTAAGCTATCATAAAATCATATTTGTGTCATACGGTAAGCGCGCCAGACCCGACAGGTTTTTCAAAATGTAGCCCCCTGCATCTGCACATTGCAGGAATAAAACGAGGTAGGCAACATAATCATCATTATACAAACCAAATAAAAGACTGATGTTAGCACGTAGTCGTCATTATGCAATCCAAATTAAATTAACACAAACACATTAAACTTCAATGGCCTAAAACCGCTTCTCACCATTTTCAAGAAAGCACAGATACATAGTCATTTTCTAAAAAGACATCAAAAGACTTTGCATTCACTCAAAAATAACCAATGATAGCAACATGCGGACTCGAGGTAGAAAATTAGAACTTAATGTTAAGAAAAACATATTACAAAGGATTGTGCTACAAACCAAACTTAAACATCATTGAACCCAAACAAACTAAAATCAAAAAGAACCAGAAGGCAGAAATTTAAACAAACTGCTACCGTATAATCGTGTTGCATCCTGTAGCAAACGCGCCAGAGCTCGGCGATTCTTTTACAAAATATAGACGCCTGCATCTGCGCAGTGCAAAGGTAAAATAGAGAACGAGGCTATCCGCGTCATCTACATTATGTAAACACAATTCAAAAAAACTTTTTAAGGTAGCACCTTTCATGGAAAAAATAGGAATAAATAAATAAATAAATGAAGGATTTGTCAACTTATTGCTTAATAAAAATGAGTACAAAAGTATTCAGAAGTACATAAAAATAAACATCAAAATGTATCAATCCAAAACATATAAAAAATTCACCCTGAGTTATTCCACGGGATAAAAACTGATGTATATAAAGAAATGACCCAGGAGTGTAAATACTCAAACATTGTGTATCTTCAAATGTTGACAAGATAAAAACCAAAAAATGTTAAAAATGACCAGATAATGATAATAATAAATGGTAAAATATAAATAATAAATAAATAGTTATGCAAATTAAGAATCAAAAAAACTCCATATGAAAAGAGGAACAAACGAATGAAACAAATGCTGGAAGCAAAAGTGAATAATCGTTGTCATACAAGGGGGCAAGCTCTTCATTGCCCACAAAAGTGGATAATCATTGTCATACAAGGAGACACGATCTTCATTAACCACAAAACCAAGAGAATATGCAGTAAAAGATAAAATAATATACAAATAGATATATAAAAATCGAAATAGTGTCGAGTTAATAATAATATTAAAGAAAGACCGAAAAGTCACTTTCCATATTAAGACCCTCTGGATGTAGGCTACGTAAGTCGAAAATATAGCGTTGTTCTAATCGTAAAAGGGTATTGTCTGCATTACCTCCGCGCCAATTAAATTTAAGCTTTTTAATAACAAAAAATTTTAAATCAGATATCTTGTGTGCTGCCGTATGCCAATGCATGACAAGCGGTTTGTCCATTGCAACCCTCTTAATATTACTTCTATGTTCTATTATTCTAGTTTTAATGGGACGTATAGTTTTCCCTACATACAATTTATTACAAGGACATTTCACTACATAAATTACGTAACTAGTCATACAGTTTGAGAAATCATCCAAAAAGAATTTCTGATTAGTAGTTGGGTGTACAAAACAAGTTTTTACAGAAATGACATGAGTGCATACGGAACATTGTCCGCATGGAAAGTGTCCTTTATATTTTGATAAAAATCGTCGTTCAGTAAAAGCAGAAGGCACAAGAAGATTTCGAAGATTGATATTACGTTTATGTGCGATAGTCAGTGGTGTCTCTTCAAAACCAGGAATAGCCTGTACTAAGTGCCAATATTTCTTCAAACATTTACTAATAGTTGTAGATTGATGTGAATACAACAATGGACAGACCATGCCAACTTTAGATTTTTTCTCACGTAAGGTCAATAAATCAGATCTTTTAGCATTACAGGCTCTAAAATATGCCTTGGTAATTTGAGACTGTGGATATCCCCGCATTTTAAATCTCTCTTTCATTGTAGTGGCATGTGTCTCAAAAGTGGATTCAGTTGTGCAGACACGTTTAGTACGCAAGAATTGTCCAATTGGCAAATTATTTCTCAAAGAAGCATTATGAAAACTTGAGTAGTGTAATAATTGATTCCGATCTGTAGGCTTCCTAAATAAAGAGGTAGTCAAACCATCACCAGATTTGATGATCAGTAAATCCAAAAAAGAAATCTGTATAGGATCGTAAGTCAATTGAAATCGGAGATTACTGTCGCAACCATTAATCCAATTATTGAATTCTTGTAATATATCAATTGAACCTTGCCAAAGAATGAAAATGTCATCTATATACCTTATCCATAATTTCAATTGCGTCTTAAATTGATTATCCTTTATGAATTTATCCTCGAAATTGGCCACATATAGATTTGCCACGTCTGGGGCCATGGAGGAACCCATAGATACCCCTTTTGTCTGTTTATAAAATAAATCCCGGAAACAGAAATAATTTTCACACATAGCAAAACGGGCAAGATCAATAAGGAAAACAGTAGGTATACGTCTATGTTCTTTTCTTAAATATAAAAACTGTTCTAAAATCTGTAACGCTTCAGCCTGAGGGATATTAGTATACAACGATTCGACATCAAGGGTAACTAAAAGTGTATCAGGATGTAAATTAGTGATAGTTCCCAAAATGTTAATCACGTGTGAAGAATCACGGACATAAGACCACATAGATTCTACAAAGGGTCGTAAAAGAACATCTAAAAACTGTGATATTGGTTCCAGTAGTGATCCAATCGCAGCTACAATGGGTCTACCGGGAGGATGGGATAAGGATTTGTGTATTTTAGGAAGTATATAAATAGTGGGAATAATGGGGCAATCAACAATAAGAAAATCCCTTTCTTTCACTGTAAGATATCCAAACTCAAAACCATTTAATATTAAATTATCTATAGATTGTTTTAGAGACATAGTTGGATCATCAGCCAGACGTAAATAGAATTTTTTATCACTGAGTTGTCTTTCAATTTCTGTAATATATGAAGTTTTGTCCATAACTACAACCGCACCTCCCTTGTCTGCAGGTTTGATAATAATACTATTATTAGTTTGTAAAGACTTAATAGCTTGTTTCTCAGTGATAGTTAGGTTGTGGTATGGAACTTTGGTGGAATGTCTAATGGATTGAACCTCTTTCAGAACCATTTTTTCAAAACTCTCAATTAATGGATCTGTGACAGGGGGAGGGATCCAACGGGATTTATTTTTAATGATAGATTGATCTGTATCAACAGCTGTCTGATTTAGAAAAAAGTTTTTTATGCGAATTTTACGAAAGAATTTGAAGAGGTCTACCTGAGTTTCAAAAGGATCATAATTGCGAGTGGGGACAAAGGAGAGACCTTTGTTAAGTAAAGATATTTCTCCTGGTAATAATGTATATTGTGAAATATTGACAACATTGTCTAACGGAGCCATCAATATCTCCTCTCTATTGACCTCGTTGAACCTCGGCGACCCCTCCCGCGACCGCGACCCCGGCCCCTGCCTCTGTATTGTTCGTTCGATGTATGAGACTCGTCCTGATTTCTTCCGTGATTCCATTGACTTTCGTTCCAATTGTTGCGATTGTAGGATTGGCCTCGGCCCCCTCCCTTCCATAGAAGATCCATATTTAAAAAAGGTTTCTTATTCCTTTTTTCTTTATCCTCTTTCGGAACATCATCATCATCCCTTTGAAAGGAAGTAGAGGGAGCAGAAAAAGCTGCTTCAACTGAATCCTGCCTACTTCTTTTTTTATTATGTTCACCTCCAGAGTTTCGCTCTTCCTCTTTCTCATGATCCTTATGATCAAAAATAGTGGTACGTTTTTTAAAAAGGCGATCTTTCTCTATCTTTTTGCTCCAAGGGTATACATACCCAAATTGATAGTCGTCTTCATCTCTCTTAAATTTCTCTCGTTTTTGGTTTTTAATTTCCTTCTTAAAACTTTGCATATTACGTAAATGGTCTGTGTGAGATGTATTAAAATTATTATCCATTTCTTTAAGAGCCACAAGTTTTTTGTCTAATTCAATCTTGTGTAGCTCTGATTGTTTGTTAGCCGTACTTATCAATAAAATCATTAAATCTAACGAACATTTATTTAAAATAGCGTTCCAACATTTGATAAAACCGTCCTCATTTTGATACAAACCAGGAGCCTTATACATTCGAAGTCCGCGTGGAATCATTTTTAGTTTCATACTCTTTTTTCAATTTACATGGGTTGTCTTCATCTCTCTCTAATATCAGGCCGATTTCTATTTATACCTTTTGAAATTAATAATTTATTATTATTATTTTTTATAATTAATTTTTAATAATTTTTTTTTTTTTTTATATACATGTATGGATTTCATGATGTTTGTTTTGTTTTTTCTATTTAAGAGTAATTTATTTACAAGTTTTCAATTTAAATGTTTGTTTTTTGTTATAGCACAATTTTGAAGATATACACTGTTTTAGTCCTTTTTGGTTAATTTATACAGTCTGTTGATTCAGGTATGTGTAATTTTTATGTTTTTTAAATACATCATTTTATGCTATATTAAGAAACATTCATTATTCGTTGAAACATTTATTATTATTTATCTACATATTTACATTTACATATTTATATAATTTATATATCTTTTATATATTTATATGTTTTTATCAATTGTATCGTCTAGGTGTCATATTTGTTATAGTATATTTTTGAAGACACACATTGTTTTAGTTCTTTTTGGTTAATTGATATAGTCTACTGATTCAGAGATATGTAATTTATATGTGTTTTTTTAAATACAATAATAATAATTTTTTGATTATATTATGAAATGTTTATTGTCTGTTGAAACATTTATTATTTATTTACAAATTTATGTTTATCAAATTTATATTTTCTTATATATATTTATATACTTTCATTCATTTTCAATTGTACTGTTTAGGTGCATTTTTGTGTCATTCTGTTGTTAGCCGTACTTATTTGTTCCACCATTTATATTTATATTTATTTATTTATACATTTATATTGATACATCCGTTTATTAGAAAAATGTTTTTAATTTGTTATTATTTTTATATTTAAAACTGTTTTAGTATGCATTCATTGATGTCCGTGGTTTTAGCCAGTTTGATTTTGTTTTTAAATAACTATTTTTGTTGTTTATTTTAATTTGTGTATTTGTCTTTAGCCATTTAGCCCCTGAAGAAGGGAATTCCGAAACACGGCCTGTGTCGGGCCTTTGGCTGATTTGACCAATAAAGATTTTCACACGTCCTTCGTTGCTATCCACGTTTCTTTGTTGGACTGCTTTTGCACGTGGTGTTGTGCCCTTTGTTGGACCCTTTATTCCTAGGCATGTTTACGCCTTGGAAGGACGTTCTGAGCTTCGGGGAGGATGCATTGGAGCAATTTCTTCCAAGAGAGCAATTACTTTCCAATACAGAAGAAGCTCCTGATGAAACCTTACATTTATGGGAAGATGTCATCCGACTCTCCCAAAAACAAATAAAGGAGGAGATGCATGGCCTGTACCTCCTCGAATGCTGTAGATCTCAAATTATTCCACGCGGACTTCGAATGTATAAGGCTCCTGGTTTGTATCAAAATGAGGACGGTTTTATCAAATGTTGGAACGCTATTTTAAATAAATGTTCGTTAGATTTAATGATTTTATTGATAAGTACGGCTAACAAACAATCAGAGCTACACAAGATTGAATTAGACAAAAAACTTGTGGCTCTTAAAGAAATGGATAATAATTTTAATACATCTCACACAGACCATTTACGTAATATGCAAAGTTTTAAGAAGGAAATTAAAAACCAAAAACGAGAGAAATTTAAGAGAGATGAAGACGACTATCAATTTGGGTATGTATACCCTTGGAGCAAAAAGATAGAGAAAGATCGCCTTTTTAAAAAACGTACCACTATTTTTGATCATAAGGATCATGAGAAAGAGGAAGAGCGAAACTCTGGAGGTGAACATAATAATAAAAAAAGAAGTAGGCAGGATTCAGTTGAAGCAGCTTTTTCTGCTCCCTCTACTTCCTTTCAAAGGGATGATGATGATGTTCCGAAAGAGGATAAAGAAAAAAGGAATAAGAAACCTTTTTTAAATATGGATCTTCTATGGAAGGGAGGGGGCCGAGGCCAATCCTACAATCGCAACAATTGGAACGAAAGTCAATGGAATCACGGAAGAAATCAGGACGAGTCTCATACATCGAACGAACAATACAGAGGCAGGGGCCGGGGTCGCGGTCGCGGGAGGGGTCGCCGAGGTTCAACGAGGTCAATAGAGAGGAGATATTGATGGCTCCGTTAGACAATGTTGTCAATATTTCACAATATACATTATTACCAGGAGAAATATCTTTACTTAACAAAGGTCTCTCCTTTGTCCCCACTCGCAATTATGATCCTTTTGAAACTCAGGTAGACCTCTTCAAATTCTTTCGTAAAATTCGCATAAAAAACTTTTTTCTAAATCAGACAGCTGTTGATACAGATCAATCTATCATTAAAAATAAATCCCGTTGGATCCCTCCCCCTGTCACAGATCCATTAATTGAGAGTTTTGAAAAAATGGTTCTGAAAGAGGTTCAATCCATTAGACATTCCACCAAAGTTCCATACCACAACCTAACTATCACTGAGAAACAAGCTATTAAGTCTTTACAAACTAATAATAGTATTATTATCAAACCTGCAGACAAGGGAGGTGCGGTTGTAGTTATGGACAAAACTTCATATATTACAGAAATTGAAAGACAACTCAGTGATAAAAAATTCTATTTACGTCTGGCTGATGATCCAACTATGTCTCTAAAACAATCTATAGATAATTTAATATTAAATGGTTTTGAGTTTGGATATCTTACAGTGAAAGAAAGGGATTTTCTTATTGTTGATTGCCCCATTATTCCCACTATTTATATACTTCCTAAAATACACAAATCCTTATCCCATCCTCCCGGTAGACCCATTGTAGCTGCGATTGGATCACTACTGGAACCAATATCACAGTTTTTAGATGTTCTTTTACGACCCTTTGTAGAATCTATGTGGTCTTATGTCCGTGATTCTTCACACGTGATTAACATTTTGGGAACTATCACTAATTTACATCCTGATACACTTTTAGTTACCCTTGATGTCGAATCGTTGTATACTAATATCCCTCAGGCTGAAGCGTTACAGATTTTAGAACAGTTTTTATATTTAAGAAAAGAACATAGACGTATACCTACTGTTTTCCTTATTGATCTTGCCCGTTTTGCTATGTGTGAAAATTATTTCTGTTTCCGGGATTTATTTTATAAACAGACAAAAGGGGTATCTATGGGTTCCTCCATGGCCCCAGACGTGGCAAATCTATATGTGGCCAATTTCGAGGATAAATTCATAAAGGATAATCAATTTAAGACGCAATTGAAATTATGGATAAGGTATATAGATGACATTTTCATTCTTTGGCAAGGTTCAATTGATATATTACAAGAATTCAATAATTGGATTAATGGTTGCGACAGTAATCTCCGATTTCAATTGACTTACGATCCTATACAGATTTCTTTTTTGGATTTACTGATCATCAAATCTGGTGATGGTTTGACTACCTCTTTATTTAGGAAGCCTACAGATCGGAATCAATTATTACACTACTCAAGTTTTCATAATGCTTCTTTGAGAAATAATTTGCCAATTGGACAATTCTTGCGTACTAAACGTGTCTGCACAACTGAATCCACTTTTGAGACACATGCCACTACAATGAAAGAGAGATTTAAAATGCGGGGATATCCACAGTCTCAAATTACCAAGGCATATTTTAGAGCCTGTAATGCTAAAAGATCTGATTTATTGACCTTACGTGAGAAAAAATCTAAAGTTGGCATGGTCTGTCCATTGTTGTATTCACATCAATCTACAACTATTAGTAAATGTTTGAAGAAATATTGGCACTTAGTACAGGCTATTCCTGGTTTTGAAGAGACACCACTGACTATCGCACATAAACGTAATATCAATCTTCGAAATCTTCTTGTGCCTTCTGCTTTTACTGAACGACGATTTTTATCAAAATATAAAGGACACTTTCCATGCGGACAATGTTCCGTATGCACTCATGTCATTTCTGTAAAAACTTGTTTTGTACACCCAACTACTAATCAGAAATTCTTTTTGGATGATTTCTCAAACTGTATGACTAGTTACGTAATTTATGTAGTGAAATGTCCTTGTAATAAATTGTATGTAGGGAAAACTATACGTCCCATTAAAACTAGAATAATAGAACATAGAAGTAATATTAAGAGGGTTGCAATGGACAAACCGCTTGTCATGCATTGGCATACGGCAGCACACAAGATATCTGATTTAAAATTTTTTGTTATTAAAAAGCTTAAATTTAATTGGCGCGGAGGTAATGCAGACAATACCCTTTTACGATTAGAACAACGCTATATTTTCGACTTACGTAGCCTACATCCAGAGGGTCTTAATATGGAAAGTGACTTTTCGGTCTTTCTTTAATATTATTATTAACTCGACACTATTTCGATTTTTATATATCTATTTGTATATTATTTTATCTTTTACTGCATATTCTCTTGGTTTTGTGGTTAATGAAGATCGTGTCTCCTTGTATGACAATGATTATCCACTTTTGTGGGCAATGAAGAGCTTGCCCCCTTGTATGACAACGATTATTCACTTTTGCTTCCAGCATTTGTTTCATTCGTTTGTTCCTCTTTTCATATGGAGTTTTTTTGATTCTTAATTTGCATAACTATTTATTTATTATTTATATTTTACCATTTATTATTATCATTATCTGGTCATTTTTAACATTTTTTGGTTTTTATCTTGTCAACATTTGAAGATACACAATGTTTGAGTATTTACACTCCTGGGTCATTTCTTTATATACATCAGTTTTTATCCCGTGGAATAACTCAGGGTGAATTTTTTATATGTTTTGGATTGATACATTTTGATGTTTATTTTTATGTACTTCTGAATACTTTTGTACTCATTTTTATTAAGCAATAAGTTGACAAATCCTTCATTTATTTATTTATTTATTCCTATTTTTTCCATGAAAGGTGCTACCTTAAAAAGTTTTTTTGAATTGTGTTTACATAATGTAGATGACGCGGATAGCCTCGTTCTCTATTTTACCTTTGCACTGCGCAGATGCAGGCGTCTATATTTTGTAAAAGAATCGCCGAGCTCTGGCGCGTTTGCTACAGGATGCAACACGATTATACGGTAGCAGTTTGTTTAAATTTCTGCCTTCTGGTTCTTTTTGATTTTAGTTTGTTTGGGTTCAATGATGTTTAAGTTTGGTTTGTAGCACAATCCTTTGTAATATGTTTTTCTTAACATTAAGTTCTAATTTTCTACCTCGAGTCCGCATGTTGCTATCATTGGTTATTTTTGAGTGAATGCAAAGTCTTTTGATGTCTTTTTAGAAAATGACTATGTATCTGTGCTTTCTTGAAAATGGTGAGAAGCGGTTTTAGGCCATTGAAGTTTAATGTGTTTGTGTTAATTTAATTTGGATTGCATAATGACGACTACGTGCTAACATCAGTCTTTTATTTGGTTTGTATAATGATGATTATGTTGCCTACCTCGTTTTATTCCTGCAATGTGCAGATGCAGGGGGCTACATTTTGAAAAACCTGTCGGGTCTGGCGCGCTTACCGTATGACACAAATATGATTTTATGATAGCTTACATAACTATGACTCTGTTGCCATCCTCGGTTCATTCCTGCAATACGCAGATGCAGGGGGTTACATTTTTAAAAAATAAGTTGCCGTGTCCGGCGCGCTGACCGATATCTTCCTCACTGATGTTGCTCAAAGTTAGAGTATACGTAGCGGTTTATACTGCGAATCTTAAAACTTTTTTATAAATGAATTTTTATTGTTGTATCCGCTATATCATTATCATTGATAATTTTTAATTTTTGATAATGGTTGAGTGGGTTTAAAAGTCTTTTGATGTTTTTTAATCGCTCATACAAATGAAGAGTTTTTCCATCTCTTTTGACTTCATCGAGACATGGTTTGAGGTGGTCAGAGGCGTTTGTCAATGAAAATATTTTATTTGTTTAGAATTGATGTTGTTAACTTTTTTTAGATGAAGTGGCCTGTGTAGTATAATAACTGGTGAAATGGGCAGTTTGTGACTATTGTATATCATTTTTGAATATACTCTGACTACTTTCACGCATTCATGTTCCGTTGTGTCCCCCAATTTTGAATTGTTTTTTTGTATTTCTTAAAAATCTATCGGATCGTTTTCACAGATGCCACTTATACCGTTTTGAGAATTCCAAATGGACGTTTGTTTTTAAAATCATAATTTGTTAATTTTGGTTAGTTTTTAGCCCTTGTTTTTATATCATCATCTTGGCAAATTGTTACATTTGGTTATTTGTACATTTTTTACGTTTTACAGATTGCACATTTATGATCATGGGAAGAGTTTCTTGGTCAGGTATCATTTTTAGTTTCATACTCTTTTTTCAATTTACATGGGTTGTCTTCATCTCTCTCTAATATCAGGCCGATTTCTATTTATACCTTTTGAAATTAATAATTTATTATTATTATTTTTTTATAATTAATTTTTAATAATTTTTTTTTTTTTTTTTTTTTTTTTTTTTTTTTATATACATGTATGGATTTCATGATGTTTGTTTTGTTTTTTCTATTTAAGAGTAATTTATTTACAAGTTTTCAATTTAAATGTTTGTTTTTTGTTATAGCACAATTTTGAAGATATACACTGTTTTAGTCCTTTTTGGTTAATTTATACAGTCTGTTGATTCAGGTATGTGTAATTTTTATGTTTTTTAAATACATCATTTTATGCTATATTAAGAAACATTCATTATTCGTTGAAACATTTATTATTATTTATCTACATATTTACATTTACATATTTATATAATTTATATATCTTTTATATATATTTATATGTTTTTATCAATTGTATCGTCTAGGTGTCATATTTGTTATAGTATATTTTTGAAGACACACATTGTTTTAGTTCTTTTTGGTTAATTGATATAGTCTACTGATTCAGAGATATGTAATTTATATGTGTTTTTTTAAATACAATAATAATAATTTTTTGATTATATTATGAAATGTTTATTGTCTGTTGAAACATTTATTATTTATTTACAAATTTATGTTTATCAAATTTATATTTTCTTATATATTTATATACTTTCATTCATTTTCAATTGTACTGTTTAGGTGCATTTTTGTGTCATTCTGTTGTTAGCCGTACTTATTTGTTCCACCATTTATATTTATATTTATTTATTTATACATTTATATTGATACATCCGTTTATTAGAAAAATGTTTTTAATTTGTTATTATTTTTATATTTAAAACTGTTTTAGTATGCATTCATTGATGTCCGTGGTTTTAGCCAGTTTGATTTTGTTTTTAAATAACTATTTTTGTTGTTTATTTTAATTTGTGTATTTGTCTTTAGCCATTTAGCCCCTGAAGAAGGGAATTCCGAAACACGGCCTGTGTCGGGCCTTTGGCTGATTTGACCAATAAAGATTTTCACACGTCCTTCGTTGCTATCCACGTTTCTTTGTTGGACTAATGGTCTTTGTTATAAAGCATATGAGGACAGACTTAAGGACCTTAATATGTATATGTTAGAGGAAACATAGAAATATGACGACAGAAAAAGACCACATGGCCTATCTAGTCTGTCCTTCCATAACAACTACAACAGACCCCTTTTTACCTTTAGAGATCCTCTGTGTTGGTCCCATGCTTTTTTGAATTCAGTTACTGTCCTCATCTTTACCACCTCCACTGGGAGACTATTCCACAGATACACTACTCTTTCCGTAAAGAGGATAGAGAAAGGCAGATAGAAAGGCAGGATAGAGAAATTATGCTAGAGACGTTTAAATACTTCCGTGGCATAAATGCACAAGAAGAAAGCCTCTTTTGACTGAAAGCAAGCTCTGCTACGAGGGGACATGGGATGAGGGTGAAGGGAGATAGATTCAGGAGTGATATGCGGAAATATTTCTTTATGGAAGGAGTGGTGGATCCGTGGAATAGTCTCCCAGTGGAGGTGGTAGAGATGAGGACAGTATATGAATTTAAGAAAGCATGGGACAAACTCAGAGGATCTGTAAAGGAAAAAAGGGGACTGTTGTAGTACTTGATGTGGAAGGACGGACTAGATGGGCCATGTGGTCTTTTCCTGCTGTCATGTTTCTACAATGAAAGTGATTTAACTGGTTAGATTGTGGTCAGTTGGATATTCAGTGGCACTAAACCGTCTGGTCCCACTGAATATATCAGTGGTTCTCAACCCAGTCCTCTGGGACCTCCAGGCCAGTCAGGTTTTCAGGATATCCACAATGAATATACATGTATGCAGATCTATCTCATGCTTATTCATTGTGGATATCCTGAAAACCTGACTGGCCTGGAGGTCCCAGAGGACTGGGTTGAGAACCACTGGAATATATTCTTCTATCGGACTTAATTGCTCCAACGACAGCCAGCTAGCGCTGGAGCGTTCCAAGGGTGGAGCAGGGGTGCTAACTTCAGTTATTTAAGAGTATATAAGAGAATGTAAGTAAGTAAGTAAAGTAAATAAATTTGATTAACCTACACTGGCTAACGTTAGGCTGGATGTGACCCCAGCATTGAATATTTGGATCTTATTTAAAGTGGCGATGGGCAGTTGCTTTACTTGAGTTCTCTCTCACTGCTGAATGTGCCCCCCCCCCCCCCAGGTCCAGAAGAATCCATAAACATGTCATTCATGGCTTGAATTCCCTCTCTCCCAATTCCACCAGTCTATTTCCATTTGCTTGGATGGACCATAACACGGATTGCAACAATAGCAGGAATGGTAATGGAGATAAAGAACAGCTCTGTCTCGTTCTCCTTATAGCCAACCCATTCCATGGTCAGGGTCTTGCAGAAACCAACAGAATTTACCAAAGGATGACAGCAGATGGGGGTGACTGGCTTCAGGAGCACAAGAGAAGTATGACTTTGCTCTGCTCACCACATCCCTCCCATTCTATAAATTGTTATTTTCATTTGAGAGAACTTATTTGACAATAAGCATTTTGCCACCATTTTATATGTTGCAATCACTTCCTACATAGATTATTGTAACATCCTCTATTTGGGTCTCCCTAAGCATCTTCTAGGAATTGATACGGTGCAAAAACCTCTGGCTTGGGCTGGAGAGATGATATCGCCCCACTGGTTGCCTGTTGAGGCCAGAGTTTGGTCTTTATATCACCACATGGTAGGGCTCCACTTTATCTAGCAGAAAAGCCAAAATCATATGTTCCATCACACTCTTTGCAGTCTCATGAGCGTCACTATCTTGAGTTTCCATTGACGAGGAAGTGAAGGTCAATTCAGATGAGCTCTACGGCATTAAGTTCTGTTTCGTCTTTTCCATGGAAGGCTGTAAAGACCTGGAGTCTTTCCCCCACTATGGCCCTCATTCTATAACGCAGGTTGCCAGGCTGCACATCCTGCCTAGATGGGGGGAGCCAGCGTGGGGCAGGAGGGGGCAGGATCGGAGGCAGAGCTGGGGCAGGCCACCTGGCAGCATGTACAGAGCCGATTCAGGTCATGACCCTACACGTACTGCCAGACCTCCTGGGCCGTACTGCTTCTACCTCCTTAGAGGTGATATAAGCAGCTTTTTCGGTGAATCGGGGCAGAGCAGCCACCACTGGGGCCAGGGCCAGGTGTGGGGTGGGGGGGGGGTCTCTGCCACCTGATCCAGGCCGCAGGAAGCCAGCCTTGGGTCAGGCGGCAGGGATCTTGAGATCCAGAGCCGCGGCCGTCTGGGGCACCTGTGGGGAGAACGACCTGCAGGCTGGAGGGGCACGCCGGGCCATCCTTGGGCCCAATTAAGGACCAGAATCAGGTCGTAATGGCCCCATCTTCAGCAGGGACGTCCAGACGGCCCGGACATCCCACTTCCAGAATCAGGCTCTACATGTTTTAAAATTTAACTGACTACGTATGAAATTATCTACAAGTGATTCCTCAGAAGCAAGTAGCAAGTCCTGTCTCGGTGGTCTTTCATCTATCTGTGGCTTGTGCTTCTCTTATCTAGCTGGTGCTTTCTTGAGATCACCTTGCCTCAGCTCTGGGGGTTTTGAAGGTTGGATTGTTTGCAATACTGCAACCTCCTGACTCTGCTTTATGTGTCCACAGCATGTCTGTCATCTGTTGCCTTTTCATTAGTTTTCCTCTAACCTCCTTATTTCATTTTAATCTGAAAAGGTTCAGTGCCTTAATTTTTAAGTTCTGCTTTAGCAGTGTCTTGTGCTCTTTTCCATACCAGCCCCCACCAGCTTCTGTGACCTGCTGCCTCCCTTGGCCATGACCTGGAATTAGAGAATTGTGCTGCTCTTTCTAAAACACTAAGAGAGTGAGAGAAAGCAACAGTCATGCATTGTATTCAGATCCTGGGGAGCTGGTTTCCTGATTATAGGCAGCGGGGGTACCCCCAACTCTTGCAGAGCCACAGCCTGGCAGGGTAGTGCTGGTTCCGGGGACTCCTGCTTCGCACGTGAGCAGAGTGAAGCCCTTCCTGACTCTCTGTGCATCACCCTGCTTAAGTTATTTTATTTTTTTCCTCTACGGTGCTAGCAGGCATGTGCAGCACTGTAGAGAGACACTTACCACGTGTGCCAGGGATGTCAAACCTATGGCACACGTACCCAAGGTGGCATGCAGAAAAACATTTGTGGCACGTGTCAGCTAGCAGCATACCCTCTTTACTTTTTCCATGAAAATAATAAATACATAGTAATAATTCTCTGATTGAATCTAGAGCGCGATTATTGTTAGTATTAAAATAACTTAAATATTCAAAATCTTTTTTTTAAAACAAACAGTGAACTAAAATGGCATAATGGGGGTGAGGGGATCCCTCATGCCAGTTTGGCGCCAACTGGGCGGGTGCGAGAACAAGCCTCGTATCTGTGTGATAAGAGAGGAAAACGGTTGCCCTTAGCTCTCATTTGTGTGCTTCCTTCTGTTGATGTAAGTTTACACTGGATATAAATTTATAAGAACACTAACTACTGGATGGAGTTTAACGTACTTTGCAGAGGCTTTATATTGATATGAGTTTATATTTCGTTTTCGTTAAAATCTATTATTGTTGCACATTAATCATAATTTCTGTGAATAAATATTAACAACATGTAATGCCTCCTATTTAAAGCAATCCAAGATATTATTTGCCTAAACAAACTTTGTTAGAGTACCCTTATGCGTTGTTTTTGTTTTTTATTAGATTAGAAAAAGCATAAAATGTAATTAGAACAATTGTGATAAACATCTATATGCTGTGCAAAGATTATCGCTAGCACGCAAGTTCATTTTTTAAGAATATTCCTGTTGATCTGGGCACATGCTCTCAAAAAGGTTCGCTACCCCTGTAATAGACAAGACATGAAACAAAACACAAATGAGAGGTTTAAACTATCACAGTGAGGCCCTGATTGGGCCAGGTGGGACTGAGGAGGGGGTAGCTTTAAGTGCGTAAATTTACAGGTCATAAGGCACCTTAGGATGGGACTCTTAAGGACTTGTGGGCCTTCCATCCAGTCAGTGCTGACTCCTAGTGACCCAGCAGCCCCTGGGCTTTCCTGGCAGTGTGACTGGAAGTAGGATTGCCAGCCCTTTCTTCTGAGGCAATGGAGGGTTAAGTGACTTGCCCAAGGCCACAAGGAGAGCTAGTGGGAATTGAAACCTGTTCTCATGGTTACCAAGTCAGTGCTCTAACCACTAGGCTACTCCACCTTAAAGACATAACTGAAATATTTTATTTAATTAGTTCAACTACTGTTTTTCAATCATTACACTGCCCTATAAAGGATGTATAAAAAGCTGCCATTGGGGTGGGCCTGATCACCATACACAGAGGCCAATTAACCCCTGAATATGAGTTCTCCCCAGAGGGCCAGATTTAAGATTTTAAGATTTTAAGGGGAGATTTGGTAGAGGTCCATAAAATAATGAGTGGAGTGTAATGGCTAAACGTAAATCGGTTGTTTGATCCATCAAAATATAGAAAGACTAGGGGACATGCAATAAAGCTACAATGTAGCACTTTTAAAATTAATCAAAGAAAATATTTTTTCTTGCAAACCACAAGACTTCAGCCCGGGAAGGAACAGTCATCAGACCTACAGTGGAGGCAGCGTGGCAAGCCACCCATGGTGTTAAGTTTGCCACGTTGGTTCCTCTGTGTGGGCCCGGTGTGTGTGTGTGTGGGGGGGGGGGGGGCACCATATTGCAAAAGGGGGTTCACCACAAGGGGGAGGTGCCTTAAGTAAGAGAAGGCTCCTTTTGGGCCTGGATACATGGTGCCTGCAACAGTTGGCGCCCTAGGTGATTGCCTATGTTGTCTACGCTTAAATCTGGGCCTGCTCTCCAGACCTCAGATCTAATCTTCGCTTTGTCATTGACTCTTAAGGGTAGTGTCTTGCAGGAATGAATCCCCCTCTATTTACTGCTAGTGCTCATCTTAATACTCGCATCATGTCAAGGAGTTCTGGAGATCATAGGATGGAACATGCACAGGCAATTAGGGTGGCCTGCACAGTTTGGTGGATACACCCCTAAACAAAGTCTCCCATCCCTCCCTACAACCCACCATATTTCAATACCAGCTTGTCGTGGGACGATGCAACAGCAGCTGGGTGCAAGAGACTGGAGATAGGTCTCCTACACCCCAGGAATTTAATATGCCTTGCAGGCAGACTTTGCCCCATCAAATTTTCCATGTGCATCAAATTATGGAGGGAATTGCACCAGCCTCCAAAAAGTTGGAAACTCAGAGGTCTTTCTGGACAGGAGAATCCCCTTCATACCCACAAGACAGGTCTTGCGTACAAAAATCGTAGACCCTTTGCCTTGCACCCTAAACCCATAGGGGTCCCCATGAAGGACCTCGGCAGGTTCTAACTTCACCCCCTGCTGCAGTATCCTTGGACCCTACCACAATACTCTTCCACCCAGGGGTTAGAAATTCTTTTTATTCAGGCTGGTAGCACCGAACAATTTCTGTATTTTTCTGTCACATTTTCTTGGTCTCTGATTGGATTGGTTGATGCTTAAACATAGAAAATGAAGTGGGAGCGGCTGGAGCGAGAGGCCAGAGGCCTTGAGAGGAGGCAGAGGAAGGAAAACAATAGAAAAGGGGGCGGGATGTGAGCGTAAACGGGAGTTGGAATTTATGTGAACAGGAGCTGATGCAGTAAACTAGCATTAAAGATATATAGCCGCCGCCGCCGCCGGAGAGGAGCCTTGAAACCCTCCCTCTCGGAGCTCCAGCCCAATCTGGGCTGAGGAGGAGGAGGAGGAGGAGGAGCTTTAAAGAGACGCCACCGCCGGAGAGGAGCTCCACACACGCAGCCCAGTTCAGAGCTTCCCAATCGGGGTCGAGCGCTTGAGCGGGAGCCTTGAAACCCTCCGGCTCAGAGGCTCCAGCCCAATTGGGGCTGTGGGAGAGGAGGAGGAGACGCTTTAAAGAGACGCCGCCGCCAGGCGCGCCTGCGCCGGAGGGCCTCACCAGAGGGACCTTTGGCGTGGCCCTTTGGCGGGAGCCCTGTAGCGGTAAACCAGCTGTTAGCAGAGGGGACTCGTGAGAAACACGCTCAACGAAGCAACGGAAAGGACCTCAACTTCGGGGAGTCGAAAGCTCCTACACCTATACAATGCCGGCAGGTAGGTGTAGCACTACCTGCATGGCGTACCCAGGTGAATCCCGCTCCAACTGCTCTACCACATCATTGCTTGCTGGCTCACTGTTTGCAGAAGCACATATTATAGACTGTAGTCTTACTAATGCCTAATAACATATCGCTGCAAAATAGGCTGTATAACCTGCTATAAATGTATGTACATGTATTGTAAATAAATATTCTGTTAACCTACTGTAATATGTTTAACCTATTGTAGACCATATGTGCTGTAAATAACACATGCTGTAGTTAACAAATACTGCTTAGCCACTGTAGATAACACGTTACTTAGTCTTTTAACCCTATTGCTACACTAATCCTTTGCTTGTATGCTTGTTTAATGCTTCACTAATTGTATAATAACATATTACACAGCAGACAGGACCTATCATTAGACTTGAGTCTCATGGAGGGAGGAGATACCGACAACAGAGAACAGGCAAGTAAAGACACAAGATAAGGATCAAACACCCACCCCAACCTTGACACAACTCAAGCAGATCCTGCATCAGTAATTCACAAAAATGCAATCCACTCCCTACTACCTTATTGCCTATCTAACATTCCTCCACGCATTCGTAACCTTCTCTCAGGGCATTGCACCCAACCAGCAATTCCCCCTGCCCCACCTATATACCAACCAAACTGCATGGGCACTAGGCTCCTCCAACCATAAGGAGCACAGGCATACTAAGCCTACAGCTCACAGGCCGCACAATGCTGCACATATTACACCCAATAACCCCACAAAAACGGTACATACCAACCCAATCTTAACAGATAAAATTAAGTGTGCCTTAATAAACGTGAGATCAATTAGGAATAAACCAAACACTATCCTAGAACTCATCCTCGACAAAAAACTGGATATAATCTGCATCACCGAGACTTGGTTGGATGACTCTGACCAGGTAATATTAAACCAAGTAACCCCGACAGACTACTCGGCCTTCAACTGTGTCAGAGAACATAAGAGAGGAGGAGGGGTGCTAATACTGGCCAGAAAGGAATACAGATTTAAACAATCTCCAGCACTAATACAACTGAATCCACCACAATCACCATAGCTAACAAGTACTTAAGCCTCTCCCTCACCTACAGGCCTCCTGGAGCCACAACTGAACATCTCTCCACGGTACTTGAAGCAATATGTGCACATAACACAAAACACAAACCCCTCATTGTACTGGGAGACTACAACCTGACCTCTGCGCCCACCAAAGAAGCTGCAACATTCTTAAAAGCCATGGAGTCACTAAAATATAGCCAGACAATCAACACCCCAACGAACCAGCATGGTACAGTCCTGGATATGGTCTTCATTCCAATGCACTTGGTGGAACAGGGCAAAACCACAACATCAACAATCACACCAGTCCCTTGATCAGATCATTACGTGATAAGAATTCACCCTGGCCCTAAACAATTCCACCCAACACATAGAAGATGAAAGTATCACCAGACGATATAGAGCCTTCAATAAAGAATCATTCATAGATGAAATCATCCCACAACTCCAGCAGGAATGCGACACCCTTGACCTAAGCATAGAGAAATGGAACTCCATAATATCTAATGCAGCATCAGTCCCTACGAGCATAAAGCCACAAGCACAAAGAAGACTAAACGCCCCCTGGTACTCAAATATCAGAGATGCAAAGCGCACTCTCCGAAGACTGGAGAGAAAATGGAGGCGGGACAAATCGCACAACTCCCTGACTCTATATAGAGCTAAACTACTAGAATATAACAATCTGATAAATGAGCGCAAACAACAGCACCACACCAATCTAATCATGAAGTCTATCAACAAACCGAGAGAACTATTCAGCATTGTCCAAAAGCTCACTAGGGATACCACACAACATTGTACCGATCATCTTGATCCACAGGAATTTGCTGACTACATGAGAGCGAAAAACCATACCCAGACATGCTCCACCACACGACAAGTGGATGATGAAATGAAATAGCCACATCATACCTGGGAGGATTTCAGCATACCATCAGAACACCAAGTAGAAGACATAATACATGGGCTCAACACAACAACCTCACCATCAGACCCTTGCCAAGTGGCTTGGATAAAAGTCACAAGAAGCCAGCTATCCCGGCACATTCATAAAATTGTCAAAGATTCACTCCAACAAGGGCACATGCCACAGTCCCTCAAGCACGCCATGATATGACCAATACTGAAAGGTAATAACCTAAGCCCATCTGAACCAAAATCGGCATGGATTTAAACCCCGGCACAGTGTGGAAACGCTTCTTACATCACTCTTTGACAACCTCATAAGAGGTATAGATAATATAAAGAATAGATTCCTGCTAGTATTCATAGACATTTCGGCAGCCTTTGACACAGTGTCCCACGCTAGACTACTACAGCGCCTGCAACAGATAGGATTGCGCAAGAACACTCTGAAATGGTTCACATTGTACCTGGAAGATCGAACACAGCAAGTGAAATGCACCCAAAATAAATCATTGCAGTTCCCCGCAATGCAAGGAATACTCCAGGGATCTGCCCTGTCATCAATGCTCTTCAATATTTACATCCAACCCATATGCAACATCAGACGACACAAACTCCACCATCACATATATGCTGAAGACATCATGGTGTATGCTCCAATCAATCTACTAGCACTTAACACCACAACTATAACTAAATGCCTTGAAGACATGAATGTCTGGCTCATAGACAATAACCTGACGGTCAACTACGATAAAACTGAGGCAATGTTCATCACAAGGAACCCTAGCTTCATTCCACCACAGAATATCAGCATTCTAAACAAACTTATAATAGTCAAAGATGAAGTTATTTACCTGGGCATTACAATGGACAGAGCTTTCAACATGAAATCTGTGATAAGGAAGCTTATCATAGTTCAGGAAGGAGCTATAATAGAGGTGAATTGGCTCTGAACAAGCAACCTGTCTTAGCTAGTAGAAATACTAAAACAGAATGTTTTCATAAAAGACTACCAGTCCCAGAATGCACCAGGTTTCAAACAGCCTCTAGAAGAGCTGAAGTGGGGAAACGTGTGTTCAATCAGGAGAGCTATGAGGTAATCCCCAATCACTCATCTCCAAGGGCAGGGCTTGATTCAGCACAGCTGAGCTGTGCTAGGGTGGAGTATCCCTCTAAACAAGTTAAAAGTAAAACAGATTCTACACAGAATCAGATGGAGAGGAGGAACCCAGAGCTCAAGGACAGAGAGAGCAAGAAGCAGCAGCAGCGAGGAAGGAAGAAGAGGAAAACATCTTGGAGGTCTAAAGAAGGAGCTCACAGCAGCACGTGTGTTGGGAGTCATTCCAGAGGCAAGCATACTCCATTGTACTGGAGGAAGCCAGAGGAGTGGGGTTACAGAGCCAGGAATTCCCGGACGGCATCTGTGAGGGAGACGGCTGCATTTGGAAGGGGCCCTAAGACCAGTGCAAGAAGGTATATGAAGAGAGACCCAGTGTCCAGGGATCTGGATTGGAAGGCTGGACATAAAAGCTGGATTACTTACTGGCCAGGATATCTGGAGAGGAAACCTAACAACAAAGGAAGCTCAGGTATGAACACTGATCTATGCCCTAGCTCTTCACTTGGAAGACAGCAGGGAAACAAGTATTGTCCTGAGAGTGCTCCATTAAGGAATTCCTCTGAGCCAGACCATGATATTGATTCTATGATAGTTGAAGAAGAAGGAGATATTTTAAACGATCAGAATGAATACATGGATTGCTCTCTGAATAAGCTGCTGTGGTAAAATAAATACTTTCACAAATACAACAACCATCAAAAGGGAAATATAACTTGTTCTTTTATCTACCCAGAAAAGTTTATAAGAAAGCTTTAGGGTAGGATTTGAGCCACGTAGAGAAAGTGAACCAGCAAAGGGGTTTGCAGCTGGCTGATGATTGGTAATTAAGCCATGCAGAGTTGCACGTGAGCTCTGAAAGGAAACTACTGTTTGTGTGTGAAAATACAAGAAAGTTATCCTTGAAAAAGAACAGTTTTTGGTTACTTTTTGGGTTTTGTTTTTGCTTTTGGAGCACTGCTAAAAGGTATTAGCAGGAGTCCTCAGAAAGACCTTTCTGTTTCCCATCAAGGTCTTTATTGTTTGATTGATTGCTTAAGAAGTTCAGTTGCTGATATCATGATTTGTTTTTCCTAAGTACAATACTGAAAGCAAGTATCCTTTTGTGTTACCAAGTAAATCTGTGTGGGAGAAATAACCCCATAAATAAAATATATTTTCTTTGCTTACACTCGAGCAACACAACTCATTATTTTGTGAACGGCTGATTTTGGTATGAATGGACTACATTCCCCACAATCCTTTGCAAGTCATAATAGTATTTGCCTTTGCCAAGACTGTGGACATTCTCACCCAGCGCCCCCGTTTACAGTTGGCGTAGTTTTTCGGATTGCTTTTGCGCAAAGGATGTACATGATATAAGGATTACAACTGAAATCTGAAAGAAAAAAAAAAGTTCAAGTTAAAAGCTGGAAAAAGGATTTTTCCCTTAACAACACTTTGGAGAAAAAAAAGAGGTGGCTGTTCCAGGAGGAAAAGACCTTGTGTAAGCTGGATTCATCACTGGCATAAGGTAATAAGTACCTGGGCATGTCTAGTGGTGGATGGGAGTAAGGCACAGGGGTAATTGAAAAAAAAATTAGGAGAAAAATACCTGTTTGGAGGGTGCTGCTCTGTGTTTTTTTTTCTTTTGTTTTTCTTGCAGGGATTCAAGATGGATCCGAGGGAAATGGCCAGCTGGATGGCAGCCCAGTTTAGCAGGCAACAGGAGCTAGCGCAGCAGGCTCAGGACACTGCCATTAAAGCATTAATGGACCAGCAGAAGCCAGTGCTTGATCTGGTGAAAGCCTTAGTTGCTCTTCATAACCAAAGTGGACCGGATGCAAGACCAGCAGTAACAACTAGTATACCACATGTGGACAATGTGGGACTCAATCAGGGAATTGGGGCATTTAGTTTTGGGAAGCTAACTCCGGATGATAATGTTGATGATTTCCTTGAATCTTTTGAGAGAGTGGCACAAGCATTAGCATGGCCAGAGACCCAGTGGGCAGTAAGGCTGGCAGCCTCATTAACTGGAGAGGCGCTTGCAGCTTATAGAGCAATGCCAGCAGCTCAGACTTTGAATTATAAAGATGTAAAGGCTGCTATAAGAGATCGCCTAGGGTTGTCTATTTCAGAGTATAGGCGAATGTTTAGAGCTACTGCATTAAGAGTGGGTGAAACACCCAGGGCTCTGAGTCAGAGAATCAGAGGATTGGCTGTAAAATGGTTGGAGCCTGAGGGAAAGACTGTGGAAATGTTATTAGACATTATTATGCTTGAACAATTTATGTCTGTTGTGCCTAAAGATTTGCACACTTTCCTTATACAGCAAAATTGCCAGAATCTTGGAGAGGCAACCATGCTAGCAGAGAGATTCTTGGAAGCCACGCAGGCTTGCCATAGAATGGGTGGCCCTCTGAAGGTTGGTGCTGAGGCAAGCTGTGCTGTATCAGAAAAGAAAATGGTTAAAAATGTTTCTGAGAATAATTGTACTGTGCCAACCCAGATTACACAGTGGAGTAAAAAGAAATGTTTCAAATGTGGAAAATGGGGACATTTGGAAAGGGGATGCCAGATACACACTAGCTTGATGGGTGTTGATTTAAAACAGCCCAAAGAAGGATTCCTTTTGATGGTTGATGTGCAGGGAATTACCACAAATGCTCTGTTAGACTCTGGGGCAGACCAGAGTATGTTGTCAAAGAGGCTTTGGAAGAGGATAGAGGCCCAAGCAGGATTTGTGCCTAGAACCCCTGAAAGCCAAGTTCACATCAGATGCATTCATGGTGCTGCAACATCATATCCCACCTATAGGCTAATGGTTAAGTGCCTGGGGGAACAAGAGGAAGTTCTTTTAGCAGTGGTGCCTAGGCTTCCATTTGATTTGGTTCTAGGAAGAGACTGGCCAAGATTTAAGCAGGGTCTAGCGAAAGGACTAGGAAAGAAGGAGGGAGAAGGAATGATGGTAATAGCTCCCGGGCCTTTGTTTGGAAGTCCTCAGACCCCAGCTAAAAAGATGGTTAAGCGTCCAGAAGACCAAACTACCCAGAAGCAGATATTTGTCTTGAAGTACCATAGGGTCACAGAGAAGGCCCAAGCTCCTAAGCGGGCGACCCCTCAAGCTGCTGGGTTTGACCTGTGCAGTATAGAAAATGTGACTGTACCTAGCCAAGGGAGAGCCCTGGTTGACACTGGACTCCAAGTTGAAATACCCCTTGGGTGCTATGGGCGAGTAGCCCCAAGGTCCGGATTAGTCCTTAAGTATTTCATCGATGTGGGAGCAGGAGTGATTGATCCTGATTACAGGGGCAATCTTAAAGTTCTGTTATTTAATTTTGGACAGAACGATTACCATGTGAAGATGGGAGACAGAATCGCTCAATTGATATGTGAGAGACTGGGTTTCCCACCTGTGGAGGAGGTCACATCTCTGTCAAATTCTGAGCGTGGAACCAAAGGCTTTGGTTCTACTGAAGACAAAGGGGTTAAAAGCCTAGCTGCCACCTGTGCCCGAGAAAGGGAGGTGAATGAAGAGGAGGATTTGGGACCCCAGGTATCTGATTGTAAAGAAAAGTCAGAGCCCCAAATAGGTGAGGACCTGACAGTGATACAACAGGAAGAAATAAGGAAATTGCTTAAAGAATTCCCAGATGTTTTGACTCCCATACCTGGGGAGACACATTTGGTTGCCCATGAGATAATAACTCCATCTGGGAAATTAATTCGTCAAAGGCCATACCGCTTGCCTGAAGCAAAGAGACAGGAAGTAGTGGCACAAGTCCAGGAAATGTTGGACATGGGAGTAATAGAGGAGTCGAAGAGTCCCTGGAATAGCCCCATAGTCCTGGTGCCAAAGCCTGATGGCTCTTTAAGATTCTGTATTGACTTCCAGCAGGTAAACGCAATATCAGTTTTTGATGCCTATCCAATGCCAAGAATTGAAGAGCTGTTGGACCAGCTTGGACAAGCTCAATATTTAACCACCCTTGATATGACAAAGGCTATTACCAAATCCCTCTAACCAGGGAGTCGAAGCCGAAGACTGCATTCAGCACCCCCGTTGGCCTTTTCCAGTTCAAAAGGACGCCTTTCGGACTGCATGGAGCGGCAGCTACCTGCCAAAGGTTAGTGGATCAGGTGCTTCGACCCCACCAAAATTATGCCTTTGCCTATATGGATGATGTCATAATCCATAGTAACACTTGGGCGGAACATCTAAAGAGGATCAGGGCAGTCTTATGCTCCATGAAGCAAGCGGGAATCACTTTGAACCCAAAGAAGTGTGCCTTTGCTAATAGGGAGGTAAAATACCTAGACCACCTGGTGGGAAGAAGGAAAATTAAACCTCTAATGAGCAAGGTGGATAGCATCAGGAATTTTCCCCCTCCAACAACAAAGAAACAACTGAGAAGTTTCTTGGGACTTATTGGATACTACCGCAGATTTATACCACAATTTGCAGAGAAAAGTGCAATTTTCACCGATATGCTGTGGAGGAATTGCCCAAACCAGCTAAAATGGACTCCTGAAGCTGAAAAAGCATTTTCAGTCCTAAAAGGGAAGTTGTGTACAGGACCAGTACTGAAAAGGGTGGATTTCAGGAAACCCTTCCTGGTTCAAACAGATGCATCGGATGTAGGGCTAGGAGCTGTTTTATCCCAATGTCATGAAGGGGAGGAGCATCCTGTGATGTACCTGAGCAGGAAATTGTCACCGGCTGAACAAAAGTATTCCACAATAGAAAAAGAATGTTTAGCTATAAAGTGGTCAGTGGAGGCATTAAGGTTTTACCTTACAGGGAGGATGTTCCAATTGGTCACAGACCATGCCCCACTTAAGTGGTTGCAACAAATGAAGAACCACAATGCCAGGTTGACACGCTGGTACATGGCCTTACAGGCATTTGATTTTCAAGTGGAACATCGTGCTGGGAAGTTATACAAAAATGCGGATGCCCTTTCCCGTATTACGGACTGTAAAGAGGAAGTTTCACCAGTTGCACCAGTCCGTAATAACTTAAGCAGGGGGGTATGTGATAAGGAAGCTTATCATAGTTCAGGAAGGAGCTATAATAGAGGTGAATTGGCTCTGAACAAGCAACCTGTCTTAGCTAGTAGAAATACTAAAACAGAATGTTTTCATAAAAGACTACCAGTCCCAGAATGCACCAGGTTTCAAACAGCCTCTAGAAGAGCTGAAGTGGGGAAATGTGTGTTCAATCAGGAGAGCTATGAGGTAATCCCCAATCACTCATCTCCAAGGGCAGGGCTTGATTCAGCACAGCTGAGCTGTGCTAGGGTGGAGTATCCCTCTAAACAAGTTAAAAGTAAAACAGATTCTACACAGAATCAGATGGAGAGGAGGAACCCAGAGCTCAAGGACAGAGAGAGCAAGAAGCAGCAGCAGCGAGGAAGGAAGAAGAGGAAAACATCTTGGAGGTCTAAAGAAGGAGCTCACAGCAGCACGTGTGTTGGGAGTCATTCCAGAGGCAAGCATACTCCATTGGACTGGAGGAAGCCAGAGGAGTGGGGTTACAGAGCCAGGAATTCCCGGACGGCACCTGTGAGGGAGACGGCTGCATTTGGAAGGGGCCCTAAGACCAGTGCAAGAAGGTATGTGAAGAGAGACCCAGTGTCCAGGGATCTGGATTGGAAGGCTGGACATAAAAACTGGATTACTTACTGGCCAGGATATCTGGAGAGGAAACCTAACAACAAAGGAAGCTCAGGTATGAACACTGATCTATGCCCTAGCTCTTCACTTGGAAGACAGCAGGGAAACAAGTATTGTCCTGAGAGTGCTCCATTAAGGAATTCCTCTGAGCCAGACCATGATATTGATTCTATGATAGTTGAAGAAGAAGGAGATATTTTAAATGATCAGAATGAATACATGGATTGCTCTCTGAATAAGCTGCTGTGGTAAAATACTTTCACAAATACAACAACCATCAAAAGGGAAATATAACTTGTTCTTTTATCTACCCAGAAAAGTTTATAAGAAAGCTTTAGGGTAGGATTTGAGCCATGTAGAGAAAGTGAACCAGCAAAGGGGTTTGCAGCTGGCTGATGATTGGTAATTAAGCCATGCAGAGTTGCACGTGAGCTCTGAAAGGAAACTACTGTTTGTGTGTGAAAATACAAGAAAGTTATCCTTGAAAAAGAACAGTTTTTGGTTACTTTTTGGGTTTTGTTTTTGCTTTTGGAGCACTGCTAAAAGGTATTAGCAGGAGCCCTCAGAAAGACCTTTCTGTTTCCCATCAAGGTCTTTATTGTTTGATTGCTTAAGAAGTTCAGTTGCTGATATCATGATTTGTTTTTCCTAAGTACAATACTGAAAGCAAGTATCCTTTTGTGTTACCAAGTAAATCTGTGTGGGAGAAATAACCCCATAAATAAAATATATTTTCTTTGCTTACACTCGAGCAACACAACTCATTATTTTGTGAACGGCTGATTCTGGTATGAATGGACTACATTCCCCACAATCCTTTGCAAGCCATAATAGTATTTGCCTTTGCCAAGACTGTGGACATTCTCACCCAGCACCCCTGTTTACAAATCTCATATCGCCAAAACCGCGAACAAGGCCTATCAACGTTTGAGGACCATAAGAAAGATAAAACCACCACTCCGCCAGGACTGCTTCCGCACAGTATGCCAAGCACTCATCACACCTCTGTTTGATTACGGAAATTCTTTATATCAAGGCCTCCCCCAGCAGACCTTACACCCACTCCAGATGGTGCAAAACACTACAGCATGCATCATCACTGACACCCCAAGATCAGAACACATCACCCCTATCTTACAGCAACTACACTGGCTACCAATGGTAGCTAGAGCAAAATTTAAAATAATCTTGATAATCTTCAAGATCATTCACCATCTTTCAGCAGATGTACTACAAGAAATTATAACAAGGAACATCAGTAACAGACTAAGAAGGAACAATTATGACAACATGATCAGCACACCTTCAGGATATCACAAGACTAAACAAAATATGTCAAGAAGAGCTCCATCACTAATGGCATCCACACTATGGAACTCCCTCCCAACGAGCCTAAGGGAATTAGAAGACATCACAGACTTCCGCAAGGCCCTTAAAACCCTGATCTTCACAGAAACCTACGAGCAGATACACAACAGCTCCCACCCGAGCGGGATTGCAACGTAAACTCCACTGCAAGCTCAATACCTAACCAACCCAGTTAGACTCACAACACCATCATGATAAATGTAACCCTCATATTGTGTTGTCTTAATGTTGTTAAATACCCACATGTTAAATGTTACCCAATTGTGATGTGATGTAACCACTTTGATTGTAGGATAAGGTGTTATACAAGTATGTCTAAATAAATAAATAAATAAAGACCATAGAGCCCATCTAGTCTTCCCATCCCAACTTTTAACATCTACAATCCCTTTCTCTCCCTCTTAGAGATCTTCTGTGCTTGTCACATGCTTTCTTGAGTTCAGATATCATCCTAATCTCCATCACCTCCCACTGGGAGGTTGTTCCACACATCCACCAGCCTTTCCATACAGAAATATGAAGGCAGATTTAAGATAGGACATAGATAGGGGAATTTAGCCATGGAAAATACAGAGTCTCTTGTAAAATATATGTAAGGACGTGCAAATACGCACACTGATGTCTCCCCGCATCCAGCGGGAGCAAAGATTTTAAATAGATGCCTATGTGGAAAGAAACTGTAGTAGAGTAGCCCACATGGGCTGAAATCAGCTTTTTATGTTTATGTTTATTCGTTTACTTGATGTACCGCCCCCCATAACATCGGAGCGGTTTACAATATTCCAAAAACAAAGGAAAATGAGGCTAAAGCTCCAGAGGTGAAGGAGGAACTGAAAGAGGGAGGGAAGATGCATTCATACAGAAACATTCAAAACCAGTAGAATGGGAAAAGAGAGAGAGATTAGGGGACAGAGGAGGGAAGGTCGAGGGCAGAGGAAAAGAGGCGGGTCTTCAAAAGGGAGCGAAACGTGGGGTAGCGTTCCTTTAGGCGGAGTGTGGTAGGAAGGGAATTCCACAGAGAGGGGCTGAGGTAGAAGGCGGCTGATTTCCGGGTAGATTGTAAGTGTGCATGGGTGGGGGAAGGGAGCTGGAGCTGATTAACATGAGCAGAGCGGAGACTTTGGGTGGAAGTAGAATTGCTGCTCTCTCTGTATGTATACCCCAAACCTTTAGCACCAGTCCTCCCTCAGCCCTCCAAGGCATCTGATCCTCTGATGATCCCGTCAAGTTATCCAATACCTATTCAAACCCCTCAAGCCATTTAATCTCCCCCACCCGCCCTGACCTGAAGCCCCCCATCGATTCCTTCAGCATTAACTAAGCATCCATCCGAGGACATATAAACATAAGATATGCCATAATGGCTCAGACCAAGGGTCCATGAAGTCCAGTATCTCATTTCCAAACATGGCCAATCCAGATTACAAGTACCTAACAGGTTCTCAAAAA
This sequence comes from Ichthyophis bannanicus, assembly GCA_033557465.1. Classification (NCBI taxonomy): domain Eukaryota; kingdom Metazoa; phylum Chordata; class Amphibia; order Gymnophiona; family Ichthyophiidae; genus Ichthyophis; species Ichthyophis bannanicus. The sequence continues at coordinate 530,593,750 of CM066037.1, read as the reverse complement.
GTAGACCGATTCCATGCTGTTTACCCTAAGGGTAAACAGTGCATTTCCCAGATCCTCTTTAATAATGGTTTATGGACTTTTCCTCCAGAAACTCATCCAAACTTCTTTTAAATCCAGCTACACTAATAGCTTTTACGACATCCTCCTGTAACGAATTCCAGAGTTTGATTACGCATTGAGTGAAACAATGTTTTCTCCGATTAGTTGTAAATGTGCTACATTCTAGCTTCATGCATGTCCCCTATTCTTTTTAATTTTTGAAGGAGTAAACAATGGATCTATGTTTACTCATTCTACTTTGGCTCTTCTCTGTAGCTTTTCTAATTTCGATATATCCTTTTTAAGATATGGTGACCAGAATTGCACACAATATTAAAGATGTTAAAACCCAAGATTGTGGAAAATTGCAAGAGCATCTTGATAAACTGGAAGACTGGGCATCCAAATTGCAGATGAAATTTAATGTGGACAAGTACAAAGTTATGCACCTAGGAAAGAACAACCCAAACTATGGTTACACGATGCAAGGTTCTACATTGGGAACCACCACCCAGGAAAAAGATTTAGGCGTCATCATGGATAACATGTTAAAACCCTCCGCCCACTGTGCAGCGGCAGCCAAAAGAGCAAATACATATCATAAGGAAAGGAATGGAAAATAAAACAAAGTATATTATAATGCCTGTATCGTTCCATGGTACGACCGCACCTTGAATATTGTGTGCAATTCTGGTCGCCGTATCTTAAAAAGGATTTTTTTTTATTCTCTTATATACCGCGCTATTCTGCATCAGTGCGGTTTACATTGAACAAACTGAAATTACATTGAACAGGGCATTATAACTTGGAGATAACTAAAAAGGATATAGCGTTATTAGAAAAGGTACAGAGAAGAGCCACCAAAATGGTAAAGGGGATGGAAGGATACTCCTATGAAGAGAGGCTACAAAGGTTAGGGCTCTTCAACCTGGAAAAGAGACGGCTGAGGGGAGATATGATAGAGGTCTATAAATTAATGAATGGCGTGGAAGGGTAAACGTAAATCGATTGTTTACATCATCAGAATACAGAAAGACTAGGGGACATGCAATGAAGCTACAGGGTAACCTATTGTGTCTAATAAGAGAAAATATTTTTTCACTCATCGTGTAATCAAAATCTGGAATTTGTTACTGGAGGATGTAGTAAAGGCTGTTAGTGTAGCTGGGTTTAAAAAAGGTTTGGACAAGTTCCTGGAGGAAAGGTCTATAAACCATTATTAAAAGGGACCCAGGATATCAATGTTTGGCCCAGTACAAGCATTGCGGAACCTGTGTCCCTTGGGGAAACTGCTAGGTACGTATGACCTAGATTGGCCACTGTTGGAAACAGGATACTGGGCTTGATGGACCTTGGTCTGACCCAGTATGGCATATCTTATGTTCTTATGTATGTCATCTGCAAAGTTGGCACCCATTATTTCTATTTCCAGGTCATTTATGAATATGTTAAAAAGCAGTGGGTGCAGGAACTTCACCATTCACCTTTCTCCTTTATGAATGACCTTTATGAAGAGATTCACTCAAGACAGTGTGCAACAGTATAAGAAAAGCAAAATGACTCCATGTCAGCATGACAGACAACTAGAACAGTGAGATAAATGTGGAGAGAGGTAAGAATAGATGTGCATAGTATGGCTTGAAACTGCATAGTAGAACATTAAAAAAACAGAAATATGAATACAAATTATTTACCTTAATAGGCAGTGCAGTAGAACACTCAGATGACAGGATACTCAAAATGTCAGCACAGTAGAAATGATAGTGCAGTAGAACAATCTTCTACCTTTTCCACAAGTTCACTCTTCTTGCTTCAAGCTTTTCATTGATGCTAATGAGATTGTTCCTGGTGATCCAGGTCCCCTTCTGAGCTGGCTATAGAAAAAGGAGGGGAAGCGTGGTAGAAGAGCAGTCCACATCCTCTTCCTGTGCCGACTGCTGCTTTGAACGGAGTGCTTCAGAGAAGCAGTCAACCCCTAGTGGCAGAGGAGGATTGTACCACCCAGTGTGTAGATGCCCTTCTTCTGCCACCTGATGAGGGATCATAAATAGTGGTGGTAGGGTCGTCTTGTTCAGAAATAGATCTGCTACTGCCTTGCCTCCTAATGTTGCCTACTGCTTCTGCTGCCCCCTCTCTCAAGGTGACCCCTGGAGTCTAAGAACAGTGGTCGTGGTCACTCTTACTTCCTGCAGCCTGACCATCAGGAAACTGAAGCCAACAGCCGGCACTTCTAACCATCTCTCTGTCCTGTGCTTTAGTTCAGAGATCAGTTCTTTGAAACATGTGACATGGAGGGTATGTGGGAGCAGGAGAAGAGAAGAACTGTCCATCAGCTCTACTCTCCTGAGAGTAACGAAAGGGCTGTTGTAAGGTGAGGGAGTGGTGAGGATGGAAGAGGGAAGAGGGAAGCGGAAGGGGAAATGGAAGAGGAGGACATGGATGCTGGAGGAAAATGAGGAAGTGGAGAAGGAGAGGGTGGAAGGTGAGGGCGCAGAGGTGAAAGAGGTTGAAAATAAGAATGGGAAGGATTAGGTAGAAATCCCTAAAGAGGTTGCAGGGGGCACCATGAATGAAGCTGGCATTTGGTTAACTGAGAGCCAACTCTGTAGCTCGCCATGTGTGTGAGTTCAGGGGATTTGCTTTGGAACTAACTTTATAAGGGACTTGAGCGTGCGAGACAGCATTTTATGTGCTCAAGTGGGCTCTATGGCCTGATACACACATGTGTAAAACCTATGTGCACAGTGCCTACTTTTACATGATATATGCACAGGTGTTTCCAGCAGCAGAGAATACATGGAGTAGAGGTGGGATGGCACATTTTTGTGTCTTTAAAAAATATACACACGCATGTATCAGCTGTTACCGGAATGCACATGCACATGATCACCTGGGCCTTGGAGATGTGGGCACCAACTTTCCCTGGGGCCACTTTGTAAAGGCACAGAAGCGAACCTCGATGCTCTGTATCGCCCTATGCCGGCTCTGACCTCCCCCCTCATGGCCTCACACAGGGAACAGTGCTGTGCTTTGTAGGAGTCTCCCGATAACATGCTGGTAAAGGCGGCTGCTGCAGAGACTCAGCTGGGACAGGTACAGCAGTCTCATGCCTTTCACTGAACAGCATGAGCCTGTGATTAGGGGAGGAAGTTAGTGTAGCATTTGGGAGTGGGGCGGAGCTAGCGGGGGATAAAAGAGGCAGGCTGGGCTGGGATGGAACCAGGGTTTGTGTTTTTTGACCATCTATTCAGTTAAAGCAAAAGGATGAGTCGTATCTGTTTGCAGGGTGTTGGGGTCCACTGAATTACACCAACGCCCATTTGGCCGTCTGCTCTGAGGAAGAGTTTCTGTCTCTGCCTTGCAGCTCTGAGCTGGATGAATAGCTGCTGATGCTGCAGTGTAGTGCAGGCCATCGTTTACCGTCTGGCAGGGATTTGCGAGCCTCTCGAGTCCATGTACCCAGGCAGCTCCACGCTTCTGTCCCTGTCCTGGCTTATCGTCTGCCTCAAGGTAAGGTTGGTTGGGCAGCAGTGGACAGATCACAGCAGTATGTCTCCATTTAATTTGGGCTATGTTAGGTTGGATTTTCTCTGGCTGGTGCATGTGGAAAGCAGACATGGCTCTGTCACACCCTAGCCTTTGTGTGTTCACTGCGAATGATGAGAGGTATCGTGCCAGTCTGCGAGGCTCAAATCCACTTTCCTCTGACAAAATCATTCATCATTCAGCTTGAATGCCTCAGATTAGTGATTTGGGCTAGAAGGGACAGTCTGTCTCATTTCCTACAATTTTATAACACACACCACTGTCACGAGGGATAGAAATATTTCAGCAACTCTGTATTGTTACATTTTTCTGGAAGCATACGTTGCATCTCTCTAATCCATTACTTTGTAAGAGAACTAGGGAAGATCTTGGTGAGGGTCTGGCTTTGGCTCTCTTTAGCTGCATGCAGTGGCCTCTTTATACTGGAGGCAGTAAAGATGGCAGCAGCTGGTCAGCGCTGCTCTCGCACTCCAGGGATGGGTGACTGGCAAACCCCTCAGTCTGGCCCCTCACTCCAGTTTTCCAGGCTGCAGCTCAGGGTGTTCATGGGGAGGCAGACACTATTAAGCCGCCCTTCCATCACACTCCAACTTTTACCTATGGGGGGGGGGGATTTTATAATGCATTGTCATGTGAAAAGCATGTTTTATACATGATAATGGAGTCCAGATGCACACTGTAGTATGATCCTGCCAGAGAGGTACTTTGGGTGGGACTGGGATGTCATGCGCATTTTATACAATGTGGGGAGAATTTTATAAAGAGGCGGCTAAAAGGGGTATTTTACTAACTCGTCACATAAATGGCTTCTTATAGAATCGTACCCGGCACGCACATTCACTCTACGGCAGTGTTGGACGCAGCCCACTTGCAAGCTATAGGACTGAGGCTCTAGAGCTGCTGTGAATGATTCTGCCTTAAATTAAGGCACATTCTCCAGTATTTTGGCTAATATTTCATAAAGAAAACTAGGTGCGTTGTGGCTGGCGGGTTCTAAACTTACCGTCCATGTAGTTACATGCACAGAGCTTATATCTTCGGGGCAGGTGTAAGTTTGTGTGAGAGCATTTATGCACTTCAGGGGGGTGTCGTGCGGTGGGCGCTCTGTTATGAAACGGCGCCCTCATGTGAATGGGTGAAATGCCTGAACTGGAGCCCAGAGAGGGCTTGCACACTGCACATGGCCATGTGCGACTCTCACACCCGATATGGCATCAGGAGGCATTTTCAGTCCATCACACTTATATTCTGCTTGTTTACAAGTCTCAGGGTGTTTTTTGCTACTTTTTATGAGTTCTGGAGTTTTGTCTGACGTTGGAAGTTTTGTATTTTTATAAAACAGCAGTGTTGATGCATTACTTTAGGAAACAGTTAGGATTTCCCTGGAAGTCTGATCTTTAAAGAGAGTCACTTCAGTAGCAGCGCATGTGAGCCGAGAGTGATGTTTAGCGGCCTGCTGAAAAGCTTTATAGATGACCTCAGCACTATCGTGATATGCCAGGGTGGTACCAGGAGATATCTGGATAGCACCAAAAAGTGCCACTCAGTCCATTATCCAGATCTGCTTGTTTTTGCCTGTAGTTGCTGCTATGAGCTGATATTCAGCTGATAAATTTCCATCTGAGGCACTGGAGGATAAGTGACTAGGGCACAAGATGCATTAGTGACATTTGGATCTTGGGTTGCCTGGTTGGTGGCCTGTTGCTCTAATCACTAGTCTAATCCTCCAGCCAAGTGTGATAGGTTTCATGTAGCCTCATGACCTGCCTCTTCCCAACATCTTTGTTAGTGATATTGTGGAAGGACTGTTGTGTAAGGTTTGTTTGTTTGCAGTCTGTACCAAAATCTGCATTAGAGTAGACACACAGGAAGGAGTCAACAACATGAGGAGGGATCTAGCTAATCTTGAAGAATGATCTATAATTTGGCAGCTGGGATTTAATGTTAAAAAATGCAAGGTCATGCATTTGGGCTGCAGCAATCCAAGGGAGCAATATAGTATAGGGGGTGAAGTACTTTTGTCCACTAAAGAAGAGCGGGACCTAGACGTGGTTGTGTCTGATGATCTTAAAGTAGCTAAACAGGTAGAAAAGGTGACAGCAAAAGCTAGAAGGATGCTTGGGTGCATACAGAGAGGAATAGCCAGCAGAAGAAAGGAGGTGATAGTGCCTCTGTATAAGTCTTTGGTGCGACCTTATTTGGAGTATTGTGTGCAATTCTGGAGACTGCACCTTCAAAATGATATGAACAGGCTGGAGTCGGTGCAGAGGGTAGCTACTAAAATGATTAGTGGTCTTCATTATAAAGCATATGAGGACAGACTTAAGGATCTTAATATGTACACCTTAGAGGAAAGGCGGGATAGAGGTGATATGATTGAGATGTTTAAATACTTCAGTGGCAAAAATGTATGAGATGGTCTCTTTCAATTGAAAGCAAGTTCTGCTACGAGGGGACATAGGAGAGGGTGAAAGGGGATAGACTCAGGAGTGATATGCGGAAATATTTCTTTATGGAAAGAGAGGCAGATGCATAGAATAGTCTCGTAGTGGAGGTGGTGCACATGAGGACAGTATCTGAATTCACAGAAGCATGGGACAAACACAGAGGGTCTCTAAAGGTAAAAGGGGACTGTCGTAGTTGATGTGGAAGGACAGACTCGATGGGCCACGTGGTCTTTTTCTGCCGTCACATTTCTATGTTTCTATCACCATCACTCCTGGATTAGAAACAGCACCACTTCTTCCTTCATGTCCACCGAGCATGGTGAGCTTCATCTGCCTGGATGACATGCATTGCAGAGATCTCTCTCATGCATATTCATTGTGCTTATCTGGCAAACCAGACTGCCTTGTAAAACACTGGCCAGATATTTTTAGGTGCTATTTTCTTGAGGGCATTCTACTCAAGAAAGGTTTGGAAAGACCACATAAGAGATGGTTATCCATGATAAATTGCATATATCAACCAACTTTCAGAAACTGTAAAGAGCTGAAGGACTCCTTATGTTGGTACAGGGATATAGAGCTGTCACCTCTAGGGCTGGAGGGCTCAGGGGACGGGCACAGGGATCCACAGCCTGTCACCTCTAGGACTGGAGGTCTCACGGGATAGACACAGGGATACAGAGCCTGTCACCTCTAGTACTGGAGGTCTCATGGGATAGACATAGGGATACAGAGCCTGTTACCTCTAGGACTGGAGGGCTCAGGGGATGGGCACAGGGATACAGAGCCTGTCACCTCTAGGACTGGAGGGCTCAGGGGATGGACACAGGGATTCACAGCCTGTCACCTCTAGGACTGGCGGTCTCACGGGATAGACATATCCGCACCTTTCCACCAACATCAAGGTGTTCCGCAGGGCTCCTCTTTATCTGCGCTGATGTTCAATGTCTACATGCAGCCGATATGTGACATCATACGCTCCTTCAATATCTCCACGCTAATCTATGCTGATGACGTCCTGCTGTTTACACCATTCAAAATCAAACAACTTGACTTCACCAACCTTATCAATTGTTTCAACTCCATCACCGACTGGTTACTATCTCAAAATCTCCGCATAAACTTCAAGAAGACTGAAGTTCTGTTCATATCAAGGAACAAAGATTTCTCCCCTCCATCATCACTAAGAGTAAGAGATGCTGAACCTCCTAGTAAACCCTCCATTCGATATCTAGAGATTACACTTGATCAGCACTTCAACTTCAAGGAGCACATTCGAAACACCACTAGATCAGTCTACAACAAAATTAGAACGCTAAGGCACCTCAGGCCCATGTTACCCCATAATGACTTCCGGACCATCTTCCAAGCCCTCATTCTACCACACTTCGATTACGCAAATGTTGTCCTATATGGACTCCCCAAGAACACCCTTAATCCGCTGCAACTCGCTATGAATGCGGCTGCGCGTGTACTCTGTGGTATAGCAAGATCAGACCATATCACCCCAATACTTAAGGATCTCCACTGGCTACCAATCCATTGCAGGTTAACATACAAAATCCTTCTCATCATCTTCAAGATCATCAATAACCTAGCCCCCACGATACTCAGTGACCTTATCACCCTCACCCTGAAAAACAGAACTAGAAGGTCGATAACTGACAACACCTTAATCATCCCTAAAGAGTCCATCAAGTGCACCCAGACGACTAAGAAAAGAACCTTCGCCTTCTATGCCCCAAGGTGCTGGAACGAACTTCCACCAGAAATAAGATCAATCAAAGACCTTATCCAGTTCCGTAAGGCAATCAAACATCACATTTTCCTACGTCACTTTGCACAATCATCCACAATCACCCACCACACCCTCTGATCTTCCACACACCAACGCTCACAAACCTTCATTCTCCACATATATAACTCTGTCTCAAGTACCTTTGAGATTTCCGAGCTCTACTTGAAAATATCAACCTGACCTAATTATGTTTGTTGTACATATGTATATAGTTACCCTGTTGCTCCAAGTTCAAACTCCTGTTACAATGTAAACACATATCAGTTGTCTGACTGTGCAATCTTTGTTATATGTAAACCGCACTGATAATAAATAGCACGGTATATAAAAGCTGTTAAATAAATAAATAAATAAACATAGGGATACAGAGCCTGTCACCTCTAAGACTGGGGGCTCAAGGGAGGGGCACAGGGATACAGAGCCTGTCACCTCTATTACTGGAGGGCTCACAAGATAGACACAGGGATACAGAACCTGTCACCTCTAGGACTGGAGGGCTCACAGGATAGACACAGGGATACAGAACCTGTCACCTCTATTACTGGAGTGCTCACAGGATAGACACAGGTATACAGAACCTGTCACCTCTAGGACTGGAGGGCTCACGGGATAGACGCAGGGATACAGAACCTGTCACCTCTAGGACTGGAGGGCTCACGGGATAGACGCAGGGATACAAAGCCTGTCACCTCTAGGAGGGGGGGGGCTCAGGGGAGGGCCACAGGGATACACAGCCTGTCACCTCTAGGACTGGGGGACTCAGGGGATGGACACAGAGATACAGAGTCTGTCACCTCTAGGACTGGAGGGCTCAGGGGATGGACACAGGGATACAGAGTCTGTCAACTCTAGGACTGGGGGGGGGGGCTCAGGGGAGGAGCACAGGGATACAGAGTCTGTCACCTCTAGGACTGGAGGTCTCACGGGATAGACATAGGGATACAGAGCCTGTCACCTCTAAGACTGGGGGTTCAAGGGAGGGGCACAGGGATACAGAGCCTGTCACCTCTATTACTGGAGTGCTCACAGGATAGACACAGGTATACAGAACCTGTCACCTCTAGGACTGGAGGTCTCACGGGATAGACATAGGGATACAGAGCCTGTCACCTCTAAGACTGGGGGCTCAAGGGAGGGGCACAGGGATACAGAGCCTGTCACCTCTATTACTGGAGGGCTCACAGGATAGACACAGGGATACAGAGTCTGTCAACTCTAGGACTGGGGGGGGGGGGCTCAGGGGAGGAGCACGGGGATACAGAGTCTGTCACCTCTAGGATTGGAGGGCTCACAGGACAGACACAGGGATACAGAGTCTGTCACCTCTAGGACTGGGGGGGGGGGCTCAGGGGAGGAGCACAGGGATACAGAGTCTGTCACCTCTAGGACTGGAGGGCTCACGGGATAGACACAGGGATACAGAGCCTGTCACCTCTAGGACTGGGGGGCTCAGGGGAGGGCCACAGGGATACAGAGCCTGTCACCTCTAGGACAGGAGGGCTCACAGGACAGACACAGGGATACACAGCCTGTCACCTCTAGGAATGGAGGGCTAAGGGATGGGCACATGGATACATAGCCTGTTATTCTACAAATGGAGGGCTCAGGGGATGGGCAAAAAGATATAGCCTGTTCCCTGCAGCACAGGACTGGGTGGTTTAGTGATGGGTGCTAGGGTAGAGAGCTCATAATCTCTAGGGCTGGAGGGTTCAGAGAATAAGCAAAGGGTATGGAAGGTTCATGAGATGGACACAGACTTTAGAACGCTTCAGCTGTTTGTGCTGTATTTGTATTCTAGGGGGGTCATTTTGGAAGCCATATTCATGCTTTGGATGTCCAGACATGGGCATGGAGACATCCAGAGCACAGAGACTTCTCCAGAACCATTTTAGAAGCTGGGTCTGTGGACGTCCAAGTCAGAACGGGGGCATGGTGGAGGTGTGAGTGGGGTGTTCCCAGGAACCTGTACGTCCTCGCCTGATCTTAGAAATGTCTTGGATGTTCGTTGTTGCATATAAGTTTAGCCAGGCACCTGAAAAGTGTTAGTTTTCGCTGAAAAACATCCAGAGGGTGTGGAAGAGAAAGCACTCCATCTCCAGTACTCAGCACAATTTCAGTAATAGTAGCAGTGGAATTTCAGTGATAGTAGCAGTGGAATTTGAACCTTGTCTTCCCTGTTCCTAACCCACTATGCTAACTGTTAGGCTATCCTAGATGTCTGGGTTCTGAAATACCCTTCTGGAGATGTCTACGTCGACGTCCATGTTTGTGACATGTCTGCACATGGATGTGCCTGCTTTTTTTCAGATGTTCTGGCTTGGACATCCCAGATTGCACTTGGACGTCCTAAAATCCTCCTCTTGGTGTCTCTTCCCCTGAACTCTCAGGTGTTTAAGTTGTGTTCCTAGCTTGGATGTCTCAGGATGCTGCTTCCTCCTTCCAAGGTCTGTTTTCAGCTGCTCATGCTGAGCAGGATTCCATAATGTGCACGTCTGGCCCACAGACAAGTCTAATTGAAAAGCGGGCCCCTTTTTACTGTAATTCCGTATGCTTGGGTCCAGAATCAGGGATGTAGATGTGTTCGGCACGGCATGCACAACCCCTGGGACACGGATATGTGTAGCAAGCGGCGTGGACGTCCCTGCCCTCAGCGAATTCCAAAAAGATGTACAGCTCCGCTGCTGCCTGTCTCTGTGTGGCCACGCTTCCTCAGTTAAAACGTGCATCCCTAAAGCTGCTCTTCACACTGATGGTGTGGTGCCCATGCCAACTACCCATGAAAATGGATGATACAGATGTTGTGCTGATGCAAAACAGACCATATAAGCTAGTCCTTTGCATGACCAGGACACTGCAATATGATCACTGTGCACTCAGAGATGTTACAACAGCAAGTAGAAAGTGATAGGATTGTCCTGACATACCTCACAGTGCAACATACATGGCAGTAGGTGAACATTGTAGTTGTGCTTGCATTGGTCATCTCTGACAACAGTCTGTACAATGCTATGTATGGACCAGAAGAAATCAGAAATGGTCCTGTACAACTAAAGGTCAGAGCATATCCCTGACATTAAATAGGGATCCACAGATTGATTGCATGCACCAGCGCAAACAGCACAACTAGATGCCCAAGAGCACCAGCATCTGTCTATAGAAATGTGCATATTTGTGAGACCGCTCATGGTGCTGTGTGCCCTTTTGCATACACTTATTCTGAAGGTCATTTATCGCTGACAGGGATATTCTTTGACATTTAGCCATAGAGATTGCATTCTACATAGTAACATACTAATATAGTATATGACGGCAGATAAAGACCAGCATGGTCCATCTAGTCTGCCCAGCAAGGCAGCAAGAGTAGGTGCACTTGCTGCTTCTTGCAATTCACCTCTCCCCATACCTTTGTTTAGGGGTGTACCCACCGCTCTGTGTAGGTCACCTCTATTTGTTGAGATATAAGAGATAGTTATGTTTACTTTGATTTATCCTGTTGCTATAGAGGGATCCACTATGTCTGTCCCATGCCATTTGAATTCTGTCACTGTTTGCCCCCACCACTTCCATCGGGAGGGCATTCCAAGAATCCACCACCCTTTCAGTGAAAAAGTATTTCCTGACGTTGCCTTTCAGTTTACCCCCTTGCAGCTTCATATTATGCCCTCTAGTTTTACAGCTTCCCCGTCTTTGGAAGAGGTTTGTTTGTCCATTAATACTCTGTAAGTATTTAAAGGTCTGAATCATATCTCCCCTCTCCCTCCTCTCCTCCAGAGTGTACATATTTAGGTCTTCAATTCTCTTCTCATAAGTCTTCTGACACAGGCTCCAAATCATTTTGGTCGCCTTCCTCTGAACCACTTCCAGTCTTTTTATATTCTATGCGAGATACGGTCTCCAAAACTGAACACTGGCCAATAACACTGGCACCTGGTCTCGCTGCGGTCAGCCCTACAAACTAGATACTGGCCAGGCACTGATGTCCCCCCAAAATTGCAGTTGTACACACCAGGTGCCCCCATGCATCCCTCTAACCACACACACACATTCTCACATAAAACATACATCTGCAGTACAGATGTGTCCTGTACCTCTAGAAAACAGCTGGTATAACATGATGGCATGGGGTACCAGGACTTGCTAATCTGATCTGTGTTTCTCACCTATACATGCATCCATCCTATACTCACTCAAATACAATCCCTGCATCAACAGTCCCACTTCTCAGATGACAGGAATTGTTAGGGTGCCCTAGATCATCACAGCAATTGTCAGCATAGTCAGAATAATCACCACTGCACTTCTGATTATTTCTATAGGGTGTTTAGTAATGTGTCTTAACCATACAGCCTTCCTCCACCTTTGCATTCTGTTCTTTACATCTGCAGACACACCGGTTCACAATATCTTTGTCACAGTCATTCATCTCTATGGGACGCATTGCAGAGCAGAACAGAAATGTTTCTAAGTCCTGGCCTTATTCTTATTCCATGTTTCCACTGGTATAATGTGGACATCTGTGGAAACACACAGAACGTACATGGGCCTTTCCTGGAAATGTATTGCTCAGCTCCGCTGCTGACCATGCCCCCGTTCCGCCCATGTTCTGAGATCCCCGTGCTAGCACAGTGTACGTGCAGGGCCACAGGTGTTTCAGAATACAGTCATAGACATTTTCATTCGATCAATGTCTACACTGCACATCCAAAGAGCTTATTCCTGTTCTGCAATGACCCCTGCTGTCTCAGACTGGTGTCTTTTTCTTGAGCTCTCTCTTTGGAGTTTAAGCTGTCTTCATATCTTGAGATGATGTTGTCTCCTCCTCCCCTGAGGTCTCTCTCTGTTTAAGTTCTCTTCTGTCATTTAGATGTTTTGCAGGGCTGGTGTCTCATGATTTTTGGAAAACGTTATACGAGGACTTTCAATTTTATGCTGGAGCAGATGGAGGCTTCCCTCTTATCTTGGCATTCAGAAGGAAGAAGAGCACCGAGTGGTTCCTTACGGCGGCTGCTCATGTGATGAGCTCTCAGTCGCTCCTTTTAACTTATAGTAAGGAGCAATTCAGTTGGGCCTGAGGCTTCAGCTGCTTTTCAGTTTAGTGCTGGTTAGGGGACTGCAGTCTGGGAAACTGGTATAGGGAAGCCTGCCTGAAGTTGAAAGAAACACAACCTGCTGCTAGGTTTGGGGTCTGCACCTGACTTTCTGCCCAGAGTCCCTGCCGCTAATGCATACTGCAGGTTATGTAGTTGTTCCGCAGAAGCCTGGTTTTTTTTCAAGAACTAATGCAGCCTTTAAAATTTTATAATGAGAATCTGCAAGTCTAGTTCAAGAAGAAGGATTTATGCTAGGTGAAAAAAGCTAATCCAGCCTGCATGGTGCCTGCGTTGGCCCTAGAAGGTCCTGTAGAGTTAGGAGGGATGAAAGATGACATTTTGGCACACTGGAGCAGAGACTGCTTTAGCTCAATCAAGAGGAAGTCTTCTATGGAAAAATGTGAGTCACACTTTTCTGGTGCCTTCTCTTCGAAGGGTTTAGGGAAGACAGAGCTTATAAAATGTATCATAGGGACAAAGGGTCATGAAAGGCAGGCATGGGTCCGGAGAAGACCTGATCACAGAGGTTAGTAGGTAAGCAAGCTCTTTGGTAAAAAGCCGAGACCTTTTTATTGCATGCTGTTGGTCTTTATTTCCACTTTGCAATCACAAGCCTTGGCTGGGTTAGAACAAGGCGATCTCTAGACACTCAGGGAAATGAGAGAAATGGGAGAGTCAGATTTAGGACCATTTGCTAATTCCTGGCATGTCTTGGTGGTCATTACTGCTGGCTTCCTCTACTCACAGCCAGGAGAGACTTGGGGCCCTGGAGGACTGTTTTTCTCTTTCTTCTGAGCCAAGGAGGAGCCCAGTGTAATTAGGAGAATATTAGCTCAGTGGGGACCTTCAGTCAGGACATAGCACAACTGGAGGCTTCTTGGCCATTGGCAGTAGTAAGTCGTTGGTGCTGATGAGTGATAATTTAAGCTTTCCTTCTGAACACAAGTCACCCGATAATGGTCGGGTGACTTTGGGGAATGCAATAATCCTTAACTTGCTTTGATTTTCACACGCGGGAGGGTAATTTCATCAGACCATTCTTTGGATCACTTCCGTTATCTGCTCCTCCGGGGTGGACACTTTATTACAGATCTTTTTGTCATCTGCAAAAAGGCTGAGCTCTGAGTATGGATCACGGCAGCTGAAGAAGAAAAGACACTGGTAACTGACTGTGGGGAAAGCGTAGGCAGAAGAACGGGGGACCATGGCTCTTCAACCAACCTTTTGCCACACATATCATGGCATCAGCAGCTAGGGAGCTTGAAGACTTCTTTGGCTCACCCTACCTGGAATACAGGGTCTCTCGCTCCAATTTCTGCTCTTCGCTGCCCACTTCCCTTAGCACTTGGAGAAAGGACTTTCAGGTCACTTTACTGCAGACTGGGATCTGTGGGAGTTAGGAATGAAACTAATTGCATTTAGCTCAGGACAGAAAAGCAATCAGAGTTCTTTATTAAAGGAATTTAGACTTGTTTGCATAGGAATGATGAAGTTGTGTGGCTCTTTCTGGAAGCTTATTAGTGTCGTTCAGAGCCTCTTTGTGGGTGTCTGAAGCAAACTCCTCCAGGGAGAGGAATGTCTAATTACAAGCTGCCTCCGTTCCAGTTCACTGCCTGTACTCACGCGTCTTCTGTCACTTCTGAGAAAAGACCAGAAGCCCAGTTTCTGACTGCCTAGCAGCTCTCTACAGAGCAATCCCTGGGAAGGTTAAAAACCACAGTAGCTCTACAGCCAGGTTTGTAGCACCAGAAACACCCAAATCTGACCAGTCTCTCCAGATCCCAGGATTAGCTCTTTCCTTTATTTGGCTCTGTATCATCAGAACCACCAGAGTATCTTTTCCCTCTAAAATTGGCTCCGTTTTTCTCTGAAATCATTAGGGCATCATGTTGCAGAGTATGGAGACACTCTTATTGTACAGAGCTTCAATTAATTTTCACAGGTACTTTCTCCCAGGGCAGGGTCTCCAAGGGGTTAATTTTCTGCATACTATCCCAGTAATGCCTGATTCCTTAGCCAGGGCATATGAAGTATGATCTCAGTCTCTCACATTTATTTAACGTTTTTTTATACTGCTATTTATAGTATTATAGTGGTTTACATAGAACAATTGTGTCAGTAAAATGTAACGCTATACATTGCAAGAGAAAGAAGAAACCAACAGAGCAGGTGCAGTGGATGGTGGTCAAACAGAATTAATTAGAAACCCCAACACATTTCGGCCGTCTAGGCCTTCCTCAGGGGGTGCAAGCCTCAGGAATAAAACAAATCCAAAATGAACAATAAATAATAAAAAAATAAAAATAATAAACTATAACCAAAAAGTGAATCAAATATAAAATCATACAAATATAAACATATAAAGTTAAAACTGACATGGTATGCCCATATCATACTTAATATTGAGAAATATTAAAAACTGATGCAGGAAAACAAATGACAGAAGCATGAAAGGATTGTAAACCTGAAAGGCGTTTACATATAAAGGACATTTTGATGTATAAAACCAGAAATAAAAGTATCAATAAGAGGATGAGGAAGATAAGAATCGTCCTATTGTTGAATTCACATAACAGAAGTTATTAACAAGCAAATAGACATGTTATACCTATTTCTTAAACAACATTGAACTTGATGAAAATGTGCATAAAAATGAGGTGAATTTGCATATAAGAACAGGAATGAAAGTGCCAATAAGGGATGAGGAGCAACCACACAATTCGTATGAATAAAAACCAGAATGCCGAATGTGTCTCTGCCTATGACAGGCTCCTAGTATCGTGGGACAGAAAGAACAAAAGTGAATCTAAAAAGTAACAGTACCTGTTCTCTAAACCTTGTGAAGAACACTAGAGTAAACAACTCTAAATATGCAATATTTAGCACTCCTGTACATAGAAAGCAATAAAAAAGTTAATTAACTCTCAGTACCCCTGTAGTAAAAAGGGTGAATGAAAAGACCGACAGAAAGGAGGACTTGCCTGCAAACATTTATTTATTTAGTAAACACTTATATACCGCTACTTCCAGCGATCAGAAGCGGTTTGATTACATCTTTGGGATTTGTCAAAAATCAAGACAGAAAAGTTGGGGCATAGATAAAAAGTACAGAGGTAATACACAGCACACAGCAAACATGTGTATAGTCTCACAACGCTGCAACTTTGAAAAAGATCCTCAGGGAATAAGCAAATAGTTTAAAACCTTGCACCAGGTTTCATGCAAAAAGAAGTGGAGGACAAAGTTCACTCGTAGAGATCAGTCCAAAGTGAAACATAGCGCTCTGCACAGAACGTCTTGCGTTTAGAATTTGATACTTCAAGGGCAAAAAAGTAATCTCTACAAAATTTTAAAATTTGCACTACTTTTTTTCATGGACAGGACATATATGTTACATAAGAGGACACTGCTATAAGTGCGCCCTTAGTGAACTCATGAAAACAGTGCATGGTACAAATTGCCCTGATCGTAGACAACAGTAACTACAGGCACAAAACACCAAATCCAATGAGGCTCACAAATGGACATTTAAGAGTTATCTTAATAAAAATCATTCTCTAGAGGTCCAAAGAAGTGAAAGAAATTGTCACATGCGAGATATAGCAATCCACCTTCCTATACATATAGATGAAAACAAAACCAATAAACTTTAGCCAAAATATGAGCGATCGCAGGAACAATCCCTCGGTCCAGCCGTGAATGTTACAGAATAAAATTAAAGGAAATAAAAACGTAATTTAAAGTGAATGGAAAGAGGGTCATAGGCTGTCTTATTGATTACATAACCCTAAAAACAAATCCGTAAAGGCCAATAAATAAATAAATAAATACTCAATACCTGAAAACCAACCCAGCATGGCAAGGCTTAAAAACCTATTAAAAGCAGAAATACCTAAATGAATTAAAATAGTACATGATCTTAAGAACAAGTACATAAGAACCAATTAAAAACCGAGAAACAAAGGAATAAATATAAAGGAACAGCTTAAAAGTATTAGCATAAAAACCATAAAAATGGTGACCTTAAGTAAATGCATAAGCATATAGGTAAAATCCATACGAACCAATTAAGGGGCAAATAAATAAAATCAACCAAACATTTCATAACTATAAAAACATATTAAGAGGAAAAGTAAGTAAAAATGATTCTAGAAACAAGTGTATAAGAGTCAATTAAAAATGAATTCAGATACATGGAAATGAATATAAAGGACATCACTAACAGTATTATAATACTTGAACCGTAAAAACCATAAAATAAACAACTGTTTTTACTTTCTCGCTTTGTTGTGTTTTCTGGTTGCCAGCAAGTAGGTGTTTGTTTGTGGACCAGTCCACAATAGTACACTACCTCCTATCTCATAACTTTTTAATTTCCTTAAGTATCTCACGAGGGACCTTGTCAAAGGCTTTCTGAAAATCGAGATACACTATGGGGGTTATTCTGTGCCACGAACAGCGGAGATAGACAGTCCAATGGGACGTCCATCCCCGCTATTCGTGCCTTCACCCAGCTGTGACTAACTTCCCTGCCAGTTTTCTTTTATTAGTCTTAATTAGTTTACCCTGTAGTTTACCCTGTAGTTTCATTGCATGTCCCCTAGTCTTTCTATATTCTGATAACAAGCAATCGATCTACGTTTACCCGTTCCACTCCATTCATTAATTTATAGACTTCTATCATATCTCCCCTCAGCCGTCTCTTTTCCAGGTTAAAGAGCCCTAACCTTTTTAGCCTTTCTTCATAGGAGTATCCTGCCATCCCCTTTACCATTTTGGTGGCTCTTCTCTGTACCTTTTCTAAAATCGCTATATCCTTTTTAAGATACGGCAACCAGAATTGCACACAGCATTCAAGGTGCGGTCTCACCATGGAACGATATAGAGGAATTATAATATCTTTTGTTTTATTTTCCATTCCTTTCCTTATCATACCTAGCATTCTATTTGCTCTCTTGGCCGCCGCTGCACACTGGGCCGAGGGTTTTAACATGGTATCCACAATGACACCTAAATCTTTTTCCTGGGTGGTGGTTCCTAATGTGGAACTTTACATCGTGTAACCATAGTTTGGGTTGTTCTTCCCTAGGTGCATAACCTTGCACTTGTCCACATTAAATTTCATCTGCCATTTTGATGCCCAGTCTTCCAATTTATCAAGATCCTCTTGCAATTTTTCACAATCCTCTTGGGTTTTAACAACTTTAAATAGTTTTGTGTTATCTGCAAATTTGATAACCTCACTCGTTATTCCACTTTCCAGGTCATTTATGAATATGTCAAAAAGCAGCGGACCCAGCACAGATCCCTGGGGTATACCACTATTCACCATTGGGAAAATTGGCCATTTAGCCCTACCCTCTGCTTTCTATCTTTTAACCAGTTCTTGATCCACAGTAGTACACTGCCTCCTATCCCATGACTCTTTAGTTTTACCAAAAGTCTCTGATTAGGGACCTTGTCAAAGGCTTTCTGAAAGTCCAGATACACAATATCAACCGACTCACCTTTGTCCACCTGTTTATTCATTCCTTCAAAAAAACATAACAGATTAGTAAGACAAAATCTTCCTTGTCTAAAGCCATGTTGGCTGTCTCCCATTAGGTTGTGACTATCTACATGCTGAGTAATTTTATTCTTTATGATGGTTGCTACCATTTTTCCCAGTACTGACGTCAGGCTCACCGGTCTGTAGTTTCCCGGATCACCCCTGGAACCCTTTTTAAAAATTGGTGTTACATTGACGATCCTCCAATCTTCAGGTATTAGAGATGATTTTAATGATAGTTCACAGATTACTAATAGCAGGTCTGCAATCTCATATTTCAGTTCTTTCAACACCCTTGGATGTATACCATCCGGTCCAGGTGATTTGCTACTCTTCAGTTTATCTAATAGTTGTAATACATCTTCCCGATGTATCGATATTTCCTTCAATTCTTCCGCACCTTTAAATACCACTTCAGTCATGGGTAACATCCCTACATCTTCCTCAGTAAAGACCGAAGCAAAGAATTCATTCAGTCTCTCCGCTATCGCCTTGTCGCCTCTTAGTGCCCCTTTAACTCCTCTATCATTTAATGGACCAACTGACTCTCTCACAGGTTTTTTGCTACAAATGTACTTGAAAAAAATCTTTATATCGCGTTTTTGCTTCCACAGCAAGCTTCTTCTCAAATTCTCCCTATGCCTGCTTTATCAATGCCTTTGCATTTGACTTGCCAGTGCTTGTGCTTTTTCCAGGTTTCGTCGTTTGGCTCTTTTTTCCATTTCCTGAAAGATGCTTTTTTGGCAAAAACAGCCTCTCTGACCTCACCTTTAAACCATGCTGGCAGTTTTTTGGACTTCCTTCCACTTTTCTTAAAGCGTGGAATACAGCTGGTCTGGGCTGCCAAGATAGTATTTTTCAACAACATCCAAGCTTGATGTAAGTCTTTAACCTTTGCAACTGCTCCTTTTAGTTTTTTCTTAACTATTTTCCTCATTTTATCATAGTCTCCCTTTCGAAAGTTAAAAGGTAGTACTGTGGATTTCCGTACTATCCCTCCTCCACTAATTAAATCAAAGGCGATCATGCTATGATCACTATTGCCAAGTGGCCCCAACACCCTTATCTCTTGCACTAGGATCTGGTGTTCCACTAAGGACTAGGTCTAATATGGCTTCCCCTCTGGTCGGTTCATGAACCAGCTGCTCCAAGAAGCAGTCATTTATGTAATCTAGGAACTTTATCTCCCTAGCATGTCCTGCCGTGACACTGACCCAGTCTATACTTGGGTAATTGAAATCACCCATTATTATTACTGCGCTGTAACTTTTGTTAGCTTCCTTGATTTCTTTGAGCATTTCATCATCCATTTGTTCATTCTGGCCAGGCGGTCAATAGCACACCCCCACTGCCATCGCCTTCCCCTTTTTACATGGAATTTCAATACATAGATATTCTACAGCAAATTTTGTTTCCTGCAAAACTTTAATCCTTTCTGAGTCAAT
Source organism: Ichthyophis bannanicus (assembly GCA_033557465.1). NCBI lineage: Eukaryota > Metazoa > Chordata > Amphibia > Gymnophiona > Ichthyophiidae > Ichthyophis > Ichthyophis bannanicus. Next base: position 530,573,837 of record CM066037.1, on the reverse strand, counting down.
GCCCTCTCTAACATAGAGCACAACCCCTCCACCAATTTGATCAGTTCTATCATTACAATATAGTTTGTACCCAGGTATCACAGTGTCCCACTGGTTGTCCTCCTTCCACCATGTCTCTGATATTCCAATCATATCTAACCTCTCATTTAGTGCTATATATTCTAACTCTCCCATCTTATTCTTTAGACTTCTAGCATTTGCATACAAGCATTTTAGAGACTTTATTTTATTCACATTAATTTGGCTAGTGGTAGACATGGGTAATTTGGGATCTTTAAGCTCTGTCTGCTCCATACTCGAGGGCATTTGGGCTACTTTACTCTTTTTTGGAACCTCTCTGCTTTTGGTAGTATCCTTCAAGGATACATTCTTCCGAACCATCCGCTCTTGTGCGACTGTCGGCTTTCCCCTATTATCTAGTTTAAAAGCTGCTCTCTCTCTTTTTTAAAAGTTAATGCCAGCAGCCTGGTTCCATCCCGGTTAAGGTGAAGCCCATCCCTTCGGAAGAGCTCCTCCTTTCCCCAGATCTTTGGAGATGCTGTTTGTATTCTAATGAGGTGTCCATATTTTCTGTCATGGTGAGAGCTAGATGGATGCCATATGTTTGGTAGTTGTTTTGTGAGATGAGGAATTAGTGGGAATGGAGGGTTATTAGTTGTGAGAGCAGAGATCTGTGTGGTAGAGAGTAAGAGGAAGCTTAGGATAGTCAGCCGGTATAGTGTGTGAGCCTTATTATATAAGTGGGTGGTGATGCGGGATTACCTTGTTTCTTGTTGTTGAGAGCTGGGTTAGCTATGGTGCCTTCCTGCACATGCTGCTTTTTCAGCACCTTGCCTGGGTCTGCTAGTGAGAGGCTCAGTTTGCAGAGCCCTTGTTTGCTGTTGTCTTCACCTGTGGTCCTCACCTAAGGGCCTCGCCAAGGGCCGTGTGGCAAGGTCCTCAGGCACGGGCGCGTTTTCTGGTGCTGTTCTTTTAAAGTCCTCATTGGGCCCTTAGCTGCAGGGAGTGGGAGGGCTTATATTCCGCTCTCTGTGGCCAACGCCAATCGGATCCGCCAGGAGTGGATGTGTTTCTCAACTTGCTTTGCCAAAGTAATCAAATGTCTTTGTCTCCATAATTTATCCATCAACCTCAATAAAACAGAGCTCCTTCACATCACAAAAGACCCCAACTTCAGCCCCCCTGCCTCTTTCTGAATTGGCAACAGCAATGTCCAAGTCAGCTCTCAGGTAAAATACCTTGGAGTCATACTCGACCAGCAACTAGACTTCAGACCTCAAATCCAAAGCATCACTAAAGTGGTATACTACGCCCCCTCCTATCCACCAACACTTTCCGCACTGTCTGTCAAGCCATTGTCACACCTTTATTTGACTATTGTAATTGCATATTTCAAGGTTTACCTAAGCCCACTCTCCTCCCATTACAACCAGCCCAGAATACTGTGGCTCGTACCATCTTCCAAGCCTCGAGGCAAACCCACATCACTCCTATCCTCAAACACCTCCACTGGCTTTTCATGAGCTCAAGAATAAAATTCAAAGTCCTAACCATCTTCCACAAAACTCTAGAAAACTGATCTTCAGAACACCTCCAAACACTAATTCACACCTCGAACTCCAAAAGACCATGAAGAAAGTGCACCCAAAACCTCCTCAGTCTTCCAACACAAATACACAACTGTAAGAAAACCACAAGAATGAGAGCATTCTCTCTCTATGCCCCTACCCTCTGGAATTCACTACCCCCCTCGATTCGCAATGCCAATTCAGCCACAGATTTTCGCAAACTAAAGACTCAGTTCTTCCTGGGACACTATGGCGATGGGCGCTCCCCAATTTCTACACAACACCTCCTTGTACAAACAGGCACCTCACCCCCACCCCACCCCCATAAAGATCACTATCCCAGAACCTCACACTACCAACCCCGACCTCCCAACCCCCTTTCCCTTCCCTTTATACATAGTTCCTACATATGCCCTGAGCAATGTAGCTAGCCCTAAACTGTGCTCCGTTCCTTGTTTGCATTGCATTCACGTTTATACTTGCACAATGTTATAAATGTTGATTGTTAACTGTTTTAATGTTTCCTTCAATTGTTCCTTGTATCATTTTCAGTTCCATGTAAACCGCTTTGACTTGTAGAAAAACGATATATTAAAATCTGTTAAATAAATAAATAAAATAGATGATTTTAAGGATTGCAGCACTACTATTAGAAATGTTTAAACAATTTCATTTTGTAGTTCTTTCAACACCCTGGGATGTATACCATTTCGTCCAGGTGATTTGCTACTCTTTAGTTTATCAAATTGCTGTATTACATCGTCCTCGTTTATTGAGATTTGTTTCATTTCCTCCAGTACATCATCTTTCAATATCATTTCTGGCATGGGTAGCTTCCCTACTTTGCTTCAGTAAAGACCAAAGCAAAGAATTCATTCAGTCTTCTTGCTATGGCCTTGTCCTCCCTTAGTATCTCTTTTACCCTTCTGTCATCTAATGGTCCAACTGACTCTTTCACAGTTTTTTTTGCTAAGAATGTACTTGAAAAAGGGGTTATTATGAGTTTTTGCTTCCACGGCACACTTTTATCAAATTCTCTCTTTGCCTGCTTTACCAATGTCTTGCATCTAACTTTCCAGTGCTTATGTTGTTTCCATTTTTTTTAATCATTTGGCTCCTTTGTCCATTTTTTGAAAGATTTTTTTGGCTATAAGTCTCCCTGACATCATCTTTAAATCATGCTGGCAGTCGTTTGGCCTTTCTTCCACCTTTCTTAGTGTGGAATACATCTTGTCTGGGCTTCCAAGATAGTGTGTGTGTGTGTGTGTGTGTGTGGGGGGGGGTGATATTCAAAGGCATTTACACTTTTACAGACCTGCAAATCATGTAAATGCTAGTCAGCAGGACATTCAGCTGGGGCGCTTCATGGGCATTCTGGGGTAAAGTGGAGGCGGCACCAGTTGCTAACCAGGCCGCGGTGATATTGAGCTGCTACCCTGTTAGCAACTCAAGGGTAAAGTCAGGTGTAGCAAATGCTGACCCATCTTTACCCATGGAAGCTAACTGGGCAGGGGCTCAATATTGCCGCTGGTCTCTTAGCTTCCGGGTTCTGAGACTACCGCAGATATTCATTGCTGGTGGCCAGATGTGGCCCTGGCATTGACTATCTGGGCCAGCATTCAGCAGTGATTGCTATATGCTTTGCAAGCGCTAGCTGCTGCCTCAGAATATCCCCCCTCCCCCCCCCCATTATTTTTAAGCAATGCCCAGGTCTGATGTAAACTCTTAACCTTTGCAGTTGCTCTTTTTAGTTTTTTTCTTAACCATTTTCCTCATTTTAACATAGTATATGAATTATTTTTGTGCTCAAATTATCTTGCGATATAATATCTTCCCGTCACATTTCCTTAGCCTGTGATTGTATCTCATGGTAATTGAGGACCTTCCGTCTCTTCATGAATTGTACTGAAGAATCACTTAGTACCGACACTTCCATTTGCAATGCGGGTCTTGTTTTTCTCCTTTATCACTGTGTCCAGTTTTCTTGCATCAAGCTTTTTATTAGTTGGAATGGAAATGTTCCAGGTAAGCACAATCTGTTCCTTTTTGACAATTCTCTGATCCTAATGTTTTTCTGGCTTAGCATTATCTACTGCAGACTATGTGCTAAGACGGTGATTTTATAACAGGAGGCCTTAGGTAAGGCCCATAGGTGCTTATATGCCTTTATAAACAGCCTACCCCAAAGCTCCCAAACAAAGCAGGACCTGCTCTGGGGCAGTAAGAATCGGCAATTGTGTGCACATTTCATAGAACTGATGCATACGTGGCAACCCTGCCCACGCTTTCCCTTTCTGCAACCCTGGGAATGCCTAAGTCTATATCACAAAGATTTTCAGTTCTCACTTTATGTACTTACAGCCCCATGAGTGTGTCAAACACTTCTATGTGCTCAAGTCACCAACAAAATAACTCCCTATGGAGGTGATTTTATAGAGGACTTATCTGTACATAAACTCTGTTCCGCCCATGTAAAAGGGCTTTCATAAAATTATCCTACTATATTTGTGTTTGGTGTCAAGACAGTTCGCACTTTTACACAACCCATGTGTTCTCTTCAGGGCTGTAGTTTGGGTGGAGTCATGCATTAGAAATATAGACCTAAGTGGTTTCAGATGACAGAGAGACCCAGTTGTTCATAACTTAAAGCTGTGGCCCTCTAAAGAAGACTGAACCCCAATACTGTACCATAAAGCAAGACCAGCAGTATATTATGGACCTAGTCCTTAGTGGAACACAGGATCTGGTGCAAGAGATAACAGTGTTAGGGCCACTTGGCAATAGTGATCAAAGCATGATCACATTTGATTTAATAAATGGAGGGAGGACGGCAAGGAAATCCACAGTACTACCTTTTAACTTTCAAATGGGAGACTATGATAAAATCAGAGATACAGCTGTGTAGTGGTTCATATCCTACCACTACAACCGATCACAACAAGTAAGAATCGGATCTGACGCTTTCAAACCCTTCCAGCTGCTACAAGGTTTACCTCAAGGCTCAGCCTTATCTTTACTGCTATTTAATATTTTCATTCAACCCTTATGCATGCTCATAAAACAACATAAAACCCACTATCATCCATACACAGATGACATCCTGATATACGCCCCAATCTCCACTACTAACCCAGACCATTCCACAATCAGCAATTGCCTAGAAGAATCCATTCAATGGCTCAACGACCACAACATGCATATCAACCCCAACAAAACGGAAGTCCTCCTCATCTCCAAATAGCCATCCTTCACCCCACCATCTACCATCAAGCTCGCCAACCACACCCTATAGGTCAAACAATTTGTAAAATACCTAGGAGTCACACTGGATTATCACCTCAACTTCCAACATCACATTAAACAAGTTACCAAGACAGCATACTTCAAAATGAGAACCTTACGACATTTCCACCCACTTCTGGGGTCACTTACACTGTTGTCTATAACTGTTTTCACAGAATATTCTGCTAATATCTTGCAATCTAATATCTTGCAATCTCCACTATATTGTTTACAAATGACCAAACATGCCATTTGCAAACAATTATTAGTAAGAAAAAGTTCTTATACACACGCAACACACACCCACTACACACTGAATAATGTTGCCAGTCACAATTAATCACTATACTGATTAGCTAGCATATATGATAATATACTGCTATTTGTAGCAACATAATCATAAACCAACTTATAGCAAACCAGACCATCAGGAAATTGCCCTCAATAATAACTCATTGTACTGTTATATATAGCAGTAATAACTGCTTATACTGTCATATAACCACTGTCTGAAAAGAACAATCATATTACTGATATATATCTACTGTCTGAATTAATTGCTTATACTGTTATATAACCGCTGTCCGAAAAGAACAAACATATTACTGTTGTCAGTAACCAACAAATCCATCGTAAACTATTATCTGTAATAACTACTCACTATACTGTTGACAGTAAAAATTAATTCCATTTTCACTCACTGTTATACTAAGTTTAGAAATCAATAATCATTATACTGTTGTCAGTAGCCACTCAGATCATAAAGAACTACTGTCAGACATATTTCTTAGTGTCAGTAACAATCAAACCTTCTGCCCATCCTTCATACTACATCATACTGTTGATCGTAACCTACAACCCCTATACTCATCAGCTAACCCCCTTTACACTAAAAGACCCCCTCTGAAATACACACAATGCCTCCTACAAAACAAATAAGCATCCCCTTCACTCTCCTCCTAATAACACTCCTAATACAACATATCTATACATACAAAACTAATCAAAACCCCTACAAAAACATCCCCATCATCCATAATCACCACAGAAGCTCACAATACATTAACCCCATCATACAAGTTCCTTACCAAAACCCATCGCATACTTCAACACACTCCCATAATCACTATACACGACATGACTCAAACAAATACCAACGAAGACTCATACAAATAAAGCAGAATCCATACAGACGTATAACTGACAAAACCACTATCATAGACGCAAAAACAAAGCTCATCTTAATAAACATTCGATCCATACGAAACAAAATACCAATAATCAACGACATGATAAAAGAAGAAAAACCTGAAATTATATGCATCACCGAAACATGGCTCTCTCCCACAGACACCGTACTACTAAACCAGCTCACCACACACCAGTATGACATATTCAGCTGTCATCGAGATGCAAAGAGAGGTGGTGGTACTCTCATACTCACCAAAAAAGACCTACAATACACCTTAACAAGTTTAAATAATATAGACGGAATGGACATAATCAACATAGAAAATAGAACCCTTGCACTCACCCTCATATATAGACCCCCTACAACAGATCAAAAAACCTCTCTCCCATCCTGGAACTTGCTTGCACAACATCACCAAACAAACCGCTCATAATCCTAGGTGATTTAAACCTCCCCTCCCTAAATGATTCCCAATCAAATAACTTTATGGACACTATGTTCCAAATGGGATATACACAGATAGTACAAGCACCCACCCACGCAAAAGGTAACACCCTAGATCTCATCTTCCTCCCCAGTTCCTTTATCAACCACCAGCAGCACACCCCTCCAACAATAACAGAAGTACCATGGTCCGACCATCACCTCATCACACTCCACCTCCCAATACAAGCAACGCAGAACTCCACGCACCACACACCTCATATATCACGCTTTGCACACTTCAACAAAGATACCTTCCTTGACAAAGTACTACCCATACTCAACACAAACCTCCCAGACATCAACTCCACCGTAAATCACTGGAACCTTACAGTTCAAAAAGCAGCTGCCCCCACACACTCCACGCATAGACAGTTAAAAAAGACAGAAAAATGGTTCACGAAAGAACTAGTGAACCTAAAAAAACAACTGAGAAAACAAGAAAAGAAATGGAGGAAAACTAAATCTGCTGAGAATAAATCCCAATACTTAAACACACTCAACGAATACAAGAATGCGATTAATAAATCAAAAAAGGATTACCACTCCAAGGTAATAAACTCAGCTATCAATCGTCCCAGAGAACTATTTGCAATTGTAAATACACTGACAAAAGTCAAAAATCCAGAACCAAAACAATCTGCAATAAGTATACAAGCCCTTGCAACCCACTTTGCAGAAAAACTAAAATGCAAACTTAATACTACACCAACAATAACCCACACAAACACCGAAACTAATAACAACAGCTGGACAACCTTTCATACGATAGACCGGAAACACCTCCTCAGGATTATAACAATTATCAACACCACAACTTCCCCACTCGATCCATGCCCCGTATCATGGATCAAAAATACTAAGGAAGAACTAGCTGGAAACATTCAATACATAGTAAATCAATCCCTCTCCCAGGGCATTATGCCTGATGCCCTAAAACTCACAACAATCCGCCCAATTATAAAAAACAATAAACTCGACCCAAAAGACCCAAACTCATATAGACCAATAGCCAGCATTCCATTTATGGCTAAGATAATAGAAAAAACTGTTCAACTTCAATTGCAAGAACATATAGATGACCACAACTCCCTTGACTCCCACCAATTCGGTTTCCGCCCCTTCCATGGGGTAGAAACCCTATTAATTACTCTGATGGACTTCCTCATAAGACATACAGATGATAACACCCAAGGCCTCCTACTCCTTTTCATAGACATTTCCGCTGCATTTGACAACATCAACCACCTTACACTGATTAACAGATTAGAAAACTTAGGAATAGGTGGGACTGTCCTTAACTGGTTCAAGTCCTACATCACACACAGACTAATAAGAGTTCAATTAAACCAGGAAGCATCGGAAACCTTCCCCCAAGGACAAGGAATACCACAAGGATCAGCCCTTTCTGCTCTCCTTTTCAACCTGTACCTGCAACCCATCACAAAAATATTTAAAAAACACAAAATCAATCACTTTATCTATGCCGACGACATCATGCTCGCCCTCCCCATAACCACGAAAAACCCTAATTATAACACTCTATCCGAATGCATGGCGGAAACCTCATCCTGGATGGGAACCAACTTCCTCAGCATCAATCTCAAAAAAACTGAGGCAATGTTTGTATCAAGATCGCCTGTGGCTGAAGATACCTACCCAACAACAATCTCCATCAATAACACAACGATACCTGTTAAAAAAGAGGTAAAATACCTAGGTGTTATAATCGATCACACACTCACCATGCTACCTCACATAAAACAGACGGTAAAAACTATATTCTACAAACTCAAAACTATTCAACACTTAAGGCTCCTCCTTGACACGCATGACTTTAGATCAGTCGTCAGTGCCCTCATAACCCCTCACTTTGACTACTGTAATAGTCTCCTAACCGGCCTCCCACAAAAGAATATCTACTTATTACAAAGAGCACAGAACATTTGTGCAAAAGTAGTCACTAAAGCCCACCTAACAGACCATGTAACCCCTATACTGCTAGATCTACACTGGCTCCCCATAAATTATCGAATCAAATACAAAATACTACTAACAACCTTCAAACTACTAAACGATATTGCCCCCTCATATCTATCCACACTCCTTCACGTCCCAAATGAATTAAGAGCCCGCAGACTAAATGCAACCCTCTCACTAGAGCTGCCAAATACATTCACGAGGACCAAAAACTCCACCAGTGCCAGAGCCTTCTCATTCACCGCTCCCACACTTTGGAATGACCTCCCAATAGACATCCGAATCATAAAGGACCTCTCCCAATTCAGGAAAGAACTCAAGACATACCTATTCTCTGAGCATTTCGGAATCCCCTATCCTCCAAGTCCAAACACACAGCGTCCACAGACACACAAACAAAAAAACCCGCAGAAACACAATTAACTGAACACACAACTCCTCTTCTAACAGCCCCCCAAAGACACCCCAAACAACCCACGAAAAAATGGAAATAAATTCCACCACACACAAACCCACTCACATACACACACAAACACACGCACACTTATACACACACACACTCACACGTACATACACACACACACACACCTGAATAGCGAATCATGTATCCTTGTAAATAATTTCTATAAATAGCAATGTCAGCTCGCTGACATCCCCCTGTAAATTCAGCAGTATGCAAAAGTATACGCCCTGTAAATAGTTCTGACAATTTTGCTGTTCTGTTATATGTAAAAAGTTAAAAAATTCTTGTTCTATGTAATGTTATGCAAATGTATGAAATTGTTCCATGTAAACCGCCCCTGATCTCTGGAAGGGGCGGTATAGAAGAAATAGTTAAATAAATAAATAAATTAAATTAAATTCTGGACCCCAATGATTTCAGGAACGTATGCCAAGCCCTCATCACTCCCATCTTGAACTATGCAAACATAATTTACCAAGGTCTCCCTAAAGCCATGTTATTACCCTTACAGCTTGTTCAAAACTCCACAGCCAGAATAATCACTGGCATGGGCCCACGAGAGAACATCACTCCCATTCTAAAAAACCTACACTGGCTTCCCATCCAAGCAAGGACCATGTACAAAGTAGCTCTAACCAGATTCAAAATCATCCACCAAATCTCTGCAAACATCCTCTTTCCCCTACTTCAACAACCACTCCACAAGAGATAAAGACGTTCCACAATTAACAACCTCCTCTCGGTTCCAGCTACTTTTACCCAATCTAGCAATACAACTACCAACAGAGCCTTCTCCTTCTATGCCCTACTCATCTGGAACGCCCTCACTCCAAAAATACAGGCCCTCATGGACCTCACTGAATTCTGGCATAAGTTAAAAACCACCCTCTTCTTGGAACACTTTGGTACAGACTCTGAACTACCTCCCCTTCCATCACATCCTCACCGGAAACCTCCGTAGCACCAACATAGCTGAATGTGGTATGAGTATATACAAAGAGTTACGTTTGATGTAAATAGTTACGATGTGTTCAGTTAATTTAACTCTTAACAAATGTTCAATGTAAAATGTTTGGTTTATTGTGCCATATAAATAGCCGTGGCTTGTAGATAAGCAGTATAAAAATGCTACTTAATTAAAAAATAAAAATAAATAAAAATGAGGAAAATAGGTAAGAAAAAAAACAAAAAGAGCAGTTGCAAAGTTTAAAGGTTTACATCAAGCATGGGCGTTGTTCAAAAATGTATCTGAAGTGGAGGAGTAGCCTAATGATTAGAGCATTGGCTTGGGAACCAAGAGAACAGTGTTCATTCCCCAGTAACACTCTTTGTGGCCTTGAGCAAGTCACTTAACCTTCCATTGCCTCAGAAAAAAATCTAAGATATCAATGTCCCTGTTTAATTTATTTATTTATTTACATTCTTTTATATACCGTGCTATTCTGCATCAGTTTGGTTTATATTGAACAAACTGAAATTACATTGAACAGGGTATTATAACTTGGAGATAACTATTTTACAGGGAACATGGGCAATGGAGGGTTAAGTGGCTTGCCCAAGACCACAAGGAGCACCTGTGGGACTAGAAATCCCAGTCCTTCTGGCCCAAGGTTGCTGTCCTCTACTGGGATTTGAACCCCCGACCTTCTGGCCTGAAGTACCTTGCCCCAACCACTAGGCCACTCCTCCACTCCATGGGACATGAGGCAGTGTACTATTGTGGATCAGGAACTGGCTAAAAGATAGAAAGCAGAGGGTAGGGCTAAATGGCCAATTTTCCCAATGGAGAAAGGTGAATAGTGGAGTACCCCAGGGATTTGTGCTAAGTCCGCTGCTTTTTAACATATTCATAAATGACCTGTAAATGGGAATAACCAGTGAGGTGAGCAAATCTGCAGATGACAAAGAATTATTCAATGTTGTTGAAACACAAGAGGATTGTGAAAATTGAAAGAGGACCTTGATAAATTGGAAGACAGGGCGTCCAAATGGCAGATGAAATTTAATGTGGGCAAGTGCAAAGTTATGCACCTAGGAAAGAACAACCTAAACTATGGTTACACAATGCAAGGTTCCACATTAGGAACCACCACCCAAGAAAAAGATTTAGGCGTCATCGTGGATAACATGTTGAAACCCTTTGTCTAGTGTATAGCTAAGAAAGCCAATAGAATGCTAGGAATTGTAAGGAAAGGAATAGAGAATGAAACCAAGGATATTATAATCCTTCTCTATTGTTCCATGTGCAACTGCACCTTAAATATTGTGCGCAATTTTGGTCACCATATCTTAGAAAGGATATATGGTGCCTTGTGAAAGTCCAGAAACCATTATTAAAGAGGACCTTGGAAATCCACTGCTTACCCTGGGATAAGCACTGTGTAATCTGTATACCTTTTTGGTACATAAGGCCCACCATCACCTCACCGCTGCTCACCTCAAAACCCTTATCTGCATCTCCAAGACCAACTGAACATGTAGAAGCAGCACCCAGAACCTCCTTAGCCATGCAATAGCATCCAATACGCTCGCCAAAGCGCCTTCATACTTTATGTCCCCTCCATCTGGAACTCCCTACCCCCGCCACTGTGTTGCATCCAATCCCATCAAGCCTTCAGAAAGAACCTGAAGACACACCTCTTTCTCAAACATTTTGGCGTAGATCAGCCAATGGACCCACAGCAAGATAACCCCAGCCAGCACACATCACCCCTGCACCCCCACCACCGTAAGGTGCAATACTACCCAACTGAACCCTCGCCTTTTAAAATATGAATGACCAATGCTGATCTTATAATGTAACTCGCCCACACCCCCCCCCCCCCATCACCCTACCTGTTATACCATGTTTACTGTACAATGTTTTCACTGGTAGAAAAACGGTATTACAAAACCGGTTAAATAAATAAATAACCTGACAGGTACTTGTGACCTGGATTGGACACTGTTGGAAACAGGATACTGGGCTTGATGGACCTTGGTCTGATCCAGTGTGGCATCTCTTATGTTCTTATCCAATGCAGAGAGTAAGTGGAATAGCACTAAGAGAGCTGATCTCTGCTATATCAATAAGATAAAGTCCTGGAGAACTTCTTAGTAGCAACAAATGCCGTCAAATGAGCAGAGTCAAAAAAGACATATTTCACTGACTGATATTTCACAATACAATTAAAAGGACATTTCAGAAAGAACAAGGCACAAAGCTGCACCACCCCACCACACAGGAGATGAAAATGTTTTCTCATCGTCTGTGTTTTCCTAATAACATCAGGAAAAATTCTTCTTCTTTTAGTAAGAGAGCTTTAAACTAGATTTGGGGATGGGTGAAGAAAGTCCCCATGTAAGCAAACCATGAAATACCTCTGTAGAAACGGGGACAAAATATTAACATCTGGAAAGCAGTACGCATAAATGCCCTTAGTGTGAGAAATAAGATTCCAGAAGTTGAGGCTTTAATTCAAGAGGCAGACTTGGATTTAGTGGCAGTCACGGAGACATGGTTCACGGAAAACCATGGGATATAATTATACCAGGCTATACTTTATTCAGGAAGGACAGGGTAGGAAGAAAGGGAGGAGGAGTGGCACTATATGTAAAAAAATTATATTAAATCATCAGAATTGCTGGGCTTATGAGCACAGTGTGTTAATCTGGAAAGAGGGAATGGACTATTCATGTACACTTCCTCAGGGGCCACAGAATGCATCTCCGTCTGGGCTCTGTCCCAAACTCCACCCCTAGCCCACTGCGGCCTTCCCCTCCTGTTCTGCGCATGGGGATTCCATCTCCCATGGGCAGAAGAGAAGGGAATGGCTGTGATCATGGTGGACTCCTTCTGTCTGCCTGCGAGAGATCAGATCCCTGTGAGAAGGAGGGGAAGGCTGCCACAATTGCTGAAAAGACTCAGTCTGTCTTCCTGTGGGGATCTTCCGCAGACAGATAGGAGTCTTTGAGATTGTGGCAGTGTTCCACCCTGCCCCAGGGGATCTGATCCCCCATGGGCAGACAGGTGTCTGTCATGATCGTGGATAACGGGCAAAATTTTGCAGGGGTCAGAGCCCTTGTGGCCCACCCCAATCCAATGCCTGTGAACCTCCTTCACAGGGAGAAGTGGACAGAGATTTAATTGAAGACATTCACAGTATTGATATGAAAGAGGAGAAGTGCTATTGATGGGCGATTTTAATATGGCAGAGGTTGATTGGGAAGTAAGGAGATCCTGGATTCACTGCAGGGAGGAATAAACCAGGAACAGCTAACGGAGCTCACACAGGAGGGGGAGTGTGACAATGCCACAGAGCCCACCCTGGTGGTAAAACTATTGCTACATGAGGTCAGAAATGTGCTCTCCTTCTGTCTCCTGATACGTTCAGCTGTACCGAGACACTCTCTTACTGCCTTCTCTTGCTTGTATTTCCAGCATGCTGCCATGTTTCACGTCAGTGTCTATAATGAGAACTCGCTGGAGATCTCCTTGGAAGAATCAGACATGCTGGACCCATCCTCTGTCTACAGGGTGAAGATTACCGGGGAGCCCACAAATGATTTTTTCCAGTTCCAAGAGACTAATGGCACACTGCCCCCACCCATTCTCTTTAATGCCAGCTATCACGGCCTCTATTACATCATCACGCTTCTGGCACTGAATACAGACATGACGCCCAGAGCAGTTAAATCCATCACAGTGCTAACCAGTATGTATCTGTTCATGGTATTTTCTTCCCACTGAAATCATGCAACACGATGAAAGAGGTCTCAATTACAGGGGGGGTGGGGGGAACAGGCAAATTCTCAGGGCCAGAAGTGTCTGGGAAACTGCAGCAAACACAGGGAATGTAGAGACCAAGAGAACCCGAGGCGGAGATGCAACAGGACGAATGCTGGAGTAATAGTTTGACGTCTTATAGGAATTAGCATACTACTAACATACTTCGCTTTGTGCAGTTTTTTTGAAAATGTAATAAAATAAGTTTAATTAATACCAATTTGGAAGGAATGAGAAATATTTGTTCTGTTTCCATCATACCTGCCTCTCATCCACCCACCCCACTTCCTACTTTCCTTGTAGATTGTGAGTGGAGACCTGATTACTGCAGATTTAATCTCTCCTCATTTCAATCCTGCATTTGAGATAACTTTAAATCTTAAACCCGGCTCGCCCCCAAACATTTTATTTGTCCTATTTTACAGTGAAGGAACTGTCTCTTGTTTGAATCTCTCCAATGCTCAATACATCTAATAGCACTATGAAAATCATTAATACTGTTTTAATAGAATGCAGGAGATGAGAATTGTTTATTTGCATCACGCTTTGGGCCCTTCCTGGGGAAAACGTAAAATACTGAAGGCTAGATTAGAGAATCCCACTATGTATGTGGGTGTTGTTTGCCGACCACAGCACCGTGTGTGTATACATGGCAGGGCGGCATGTTGCTTGCTGCTCAGAATGATGTCGATGGTAGCAAGGTGCCAAGCTGGCAGAACAGACGGGTTTCAGCAAGCAGCAGCATGGGGAGGTGACTGCCCTAGAGAAGCCACATCCGCCCATCATTTTGTGGTGACCCTTTTGATGTAGTGCAATCTTGCAGGATCTGAGACTCGGGCCCCCTCCCCACTCCCGTCACACCTTGTACAGAGATGTTTCTTTATTTACTTCATTTACTAGAATTTCTAGTCCACCAGTTTTAGGAAGAATTTTAATCATGCTGCCCTCTCTTCTTTTCCAGGGCCCCTTCCTGTATATAATGTTTCTATCTTTGATTACAAACCTTCTCCTGAAACGGGAGTCATCTTTGAGATTCAGTATCCACGAAAGAACAACATATTCACTCGAGTGAACGTGAGTTACTGGGAAGGCAGTGACTTCCGTAGTACGCTCTACACAGGCGAGGAGAATGATTCTCAAGGTGCTCTACACACAGGTAAAAAGAGATATTCCAGAGTGTCTATCTCCTGTGTAATTATATGGAACTCTGGGACCCCTCTTTTGTGGCAACCACAGTATGTTGATGGGTAGGGCTTTGAATTCCCCATGCCATAACCCTGGCACTGTGTTGGTGGAGAGTGGGGGAATGGCTTGCTTTCAAAGTCCTACCTCTGTGATATGCTCCTCTCCTTCCAAACTTCTGACAGCTCACAGTCCCTTTCAGAAACTCAGCATCCAAACTGGGTTGACTGTTAAAATAAAAAGATAGTTTATTAAATATTTTAACTTAAGATCCAGATAGTCTCCTACAAAATCCATAAATATGTATGGGGAAAAGAGAAGTAATCAGTGGAAAAAGTTATAGTGCAGTCCTGTAATCTCTCAAATCTTTCCTCATCCTTTGGACCCAGGGGCAGGCCCAGGCCTGGAATGTGGCCACGTGAAATCTTCTTCTAGTCCTGGTTCCTCAAACCTTCCCCAGGGAATCTGTTGAGCGAACTGGCTCCAAAATAGTGGTATACTTGTTTCAAACCTCGGGCCCAAGTACCACATACCCTGGAGTCCAGCACATCCTCCTGAGTCATGACTGCTCCCAAGGATGGAAAAAAGGAACGGAGATCTCTCCTTTACCAGAGGTCTTCTATAACATCTTGCATCATTATCTAGGGCAGGGAAATCTGCAGCCGCACCCCCCTTCCTCTTACCCTACACATTATAAGCAAAGGCTGCTAGTCACCACACAAACCATGTCTCTGCCACACCTCCCATTTCCTCCAAGGAGACACAAAACCACTCAAAGCTGCCAAAACACAAAAGGACTGTGAAAAGATGGTAAAGAAAAGACAAGAAGAAGGGCTAAAGATCAACCTATGAGTGGATATAGAGTAAAGATCTGATGCTGTAAGGGAGAGATTGAGAGGTAAATAAGATAGATCTACACACCCACTGCTTAGCCCTTCCCTCAGTCTCGTGCGCTCGCCTAGAACAGACATTCCACGCTGCCTTCTTTTTCCTTGCCCCTGCTTTATACAACCCTCCGCACAGAGCCTTCACTCCCCCGGTTCAAATCCCTGCTCAAAACCCTCTGATCTCCCTTCCTCCCCCCTGACTAGTTTCCCCTCCTCTCTTGTCTCTGTCCTGTCAATAATTGGCGACCCTTTCCTTTCCTTCTGATGCGTTTTGATTATTGTAAGCCGCTCTGATGCCTTGTTGCCTAGGGCAGTATATCAAATGACAATAAAGATAAAGATTCAGATCTTTAAAACTGGGTCCATGTGCATACTAATGAAGATCACTGGCCATTTTAGTAGAGGTGAAGGTGTAGTGGGGTTGGGGTAGATAAGTTGAGGAAACATTTTGTTGTGGGGAAGTGGGCTGGAGGGAGAGGGAGTGTAGGAAGGAACAATGGCTGAAGGATAGAGAGAGAGTTTGGGTGTGGGGGGAGGAAAGGTTCATTTTAGTTACAAGACTTTGCACCGAGTATGCTTGAGCAGTCAGCTAACCCTATCATTGGAGGGCTACCCCTCTCCCCCCACAAAACATGCACAAGCCACTAACTGCTTTTACAAGCAATAGTTAGGATTTTTTTGCTAAAGAGACCCCCATATGAAAAATATTTAAGATTACTGCATGAAGACATGATTAAAATGAGGTAAAACAGGGAAATGAATCAGTAAAATGGAAGCCAAGAAGGCGCATCCGACTCGAATTGTGAAAAAACTGTCGGAATGACCCTAACCAACTATGCAATGGTTGAAGTGTCCGTCAAAGTATAACTATACAATAGAAAACTAAGCAGTATTTTCATTGTACAGACCCCAGTCTCGTAAGCAACATCCTAAGTAGATGTGCTGCTTTCAACATTAGCTGCGTGTGGCCCTCTGTGTTCTGTCTGTAACCTTCATGTTTCTTTTGAGGTGTGATGGTGCTCAATCACTGGCTGCCAGGGGTATGCTACAGTAACATCACCTTCCAGCTGCTGTCCCAGGCCTCCTTCAACAGGACTACACTGGTGCAATCCAGCAGCATACAGCATGAGCCCAGACACCACAGGACAGGTGTGTAACCCAGTCTCAGGCACAGCATCACACTGAAGGACTTTTGTGTGTAGCACAATCCCTGCTCCATTATAATCCCAGGAAAGCTCGGTGTGTGTATAACAGTACCTCAGGTCCAGTATAGCAGAGGAGAGCTCCCTGTCTATGTATAACACTACCTCAGGTTCAGTATAGCAGAGGAGAGCTTTGCATGTATGTATAAAACTGCCCTAGTTCCAGTATAGCAGAGAACATAAGATATGCCATACTGGGTCAGACCAAGGTCCATCAAGCCCAGTATCCTGTTTCCAACAATGGCCAATCTAGGTCATAAGTACCTAGCAGTTTACCTAAAAGACACAGGTTCCACAATGCTTGTATTGGGTCAAGCAGTGGATAGTCTGGGTCCCCTTTAATAATGGTTTATGGACCTTTCCTCCAGGAACTTGTCCAAACCTTTTTTAAACCCGGCTACACTAATAGCTTTTACTACATTCTTTTTGTAGTCCTTCAAGACTGAGAATCACAGAGCTCTGGTTGAACTATTTATGCTTGTGCTTCTGAGGTAATCTGTGACCAATTCCCTGGGTGATTCACACAGCCCTTGCTTGGATAGAGGGAGTCTTTCAAAATGGCCCTTTGATCTGTCAGTTGGCTTTAACACCTATTTATAACAATTTCACATGTCTCTTGACCCCTATCTAGAAGGCCTCTTTGTAAAGGTCTCTAGAAATAATTTATTTCTCAAAGAATACCGACCCTGTTTTTCCTTTTATGCTAAGTTATATTCTGAGTTGATTTAAGTTACAGCTCTTTGCTGCTACTAGGCCCTGACTGAATATGAAATTTAAACTAGAAGCTCTCTGCTGAGCTCTAAATTTAACTAGAAAGCTCTCTGCTGTGTTTTAAATTTAAACTGAAAGCTCTTTGCTGCTGCTAGGCCCTGATTGAGTATTACATTTAAACTAGAAGCTCTATGCTAGGTTTTAAGCTTAAATTGAAAGCTACCGGTTGAGTTTTTAATTTAACTAAAAGCTCTTTGCTGATACTAGGCCCTGACAGATTTACCAAATACGCTGGATTCACAGATTAATTAGCTTTAATCTAAAGAATTCCTTTTTCACCAAGATTTAGAAACATTCCCAGAAGTAAATACTTACAATTGCAGATCCCTCTCCAGAGGTAGTAGTCCCTTTTTGTAATCCTTCAAGATTGAGGAGAGCTCTCTGTCTGTGTATAACAGTACCCCAGCTCCAGAATAGCAGAGGAGTGCTCTGTGTGTGCATATAACACTACCAAAGGGTCCAGTATAGTAGAGGAGAGCTCTCTCTGTGTGTATAACATTACCCCAGGTTCAGTATAGCATAGGAGCACTCTGTCTGTGTATAATATGTACTACCCCAGCTTCTGTATAGCAGAGGAGAGCTCTTTGTGTGTGTATAACACTACCCTAAGTCCAGTATAGCAGAGGAGAACTCTGTGTGGTTAACACAATCCCCTGCATAGCGCCACACAGGGAAAGTCTGCGAATAGGGTCATCACCTCACCCCAGAGTTACTAAATAAGCCGAGTTGCTTTCCATGTACAAAGCCTCCCTGGCATGACTGGCCCAATTCCTTCCCTAGGCAAACTCTCAGCATGTGCCCTCCCCCCCGGTTGGCTCAAAGCTTTGCCATCACCCCCTGTAGTTCCGCACTATTTCTCTCCCCTCCTCCTCTAGTGGTCTGCCATTGCAAACCTTCGGTAGTGCAGTTTGCTTTATGACAAGTCTGTGCTCAAAAGGAAAAGGAAGTCATCACGCTCACGCTGAATGCGCTGCAGGTCTCGCCCCCAGTGGCATGTTAGAGGAACGAGGACCAGCAGAGACTTCGGGAGTGCTTCAGCATGAAGATCCACAATGGCTTCGTTTCCTTTGTGCATGGACTTGTGATAAAGTAAGGAGCAAAGGAACTGCACTCCCAAAGGCTTGAAGCGGCAGACCTCTGGGGAGGGGGAATGGCGAGGACGCACTCACCCTGCAGCGGCTGCCTCCTGTTGCCACTACGTCTTTAGTGCTGCCTTATGGCTGCCACCCCTAGGATTGTGCCACCCTAGATGACTGCCTAGTGGAAGGCACAGCCCTGCTCCCTCAGACTCTCCAAACCCTTCGTCAGGGCTCCGAGCCATTCATGTGGAGATTTTTCCAAATCCTCTATAAGACCGCCAATCACTGTACGACTCCTTCAGAAAGTCTCAGGGCCAGCCCTACAATCAGGCAAACTAGGATTTTGCCTAGGGTGGCAACTTCAGCAAAGAGCAGGGCATTCATAGCTAAAGAGCCAGGGAGTGTAAAACTTAAGCTTTGCTTAGGGCACCAACACCTTGAACAAACTCTGGAGTTGTCCCTGGAGATTCCTGATCTCTTCATCAGTGCACCAGCTCTCTGGCAGCCCATAAAAATTCTCATCACCTTCCCTCAGGGCGCTGATCCCCGAAGATTGTTGGACCATCTGATCAGTGTGCCAAGCACTGTGCCACGCGAGGGATTTTCCAAGCCTTCTATAATGACACTGAGCATCGTTGTGTTAGAATGATTGGGCTTTGCAGACACTACAAGCCACTGACTCCGATACTTTCTTTTCCAGTTCCTTATCCGCCACGGGATGTGTCCTTCCGGATAGTGCCTATGGAACAAGGTGCAATGCTGGAAACTGCTACTGGAACCCTGAAGAATCTCTCAGCACCTTCCCGTGACACCATGACCACCGAGGATCCCATCAGCTTTTCTGGAGACGAACCTGACGGTGCCATGACTAGCACGGATTATATCAGCTGTGCCAAGGATGAGACAGCTCCCTGGTCATCTAATGAGACCGAAGATGTTGTGAGTAAAACAGATGGCGATTCTCAGGCTATGCCGAGAGCCTGCGTGCCTGTCATCGCCTCACCAGCTCCTCTCTTTGTACCTGTCCGACTGCTGCTCAGGTGGCTGCATCCGAGGCCACCCACCACCTTTGATGGATTCAATATTTACATCCAGAAAGAAGGTAAATGATTATCTTTCTTTCCTTATTCAGTAGTATTTTGACAATTTCAGCTTCATCTGCACCCTGAGGGCAATAAGAAAGTTCTTACTTTCGGTACAAAAGCCTTTTTACTGCAGCTTTCGAGCTTTGATTATCGCAAACCTGTTGGTGGGTAACATCATATGTGTTTTTGACACACACTGTGAAGGGAAGAGGTGATGCTGGAGGTAAGTGGGAATGGAAGCGGTTCATAGGAAGGCGATCAAAATGATTTGGAGCCTGCGTCAGAAGACTTATGAGAAGAGACTTGAAGACCTAAATATGTACACTCTGGAGGAGAGAAGGGACAGGGGAGATATGAATCAGACCTTTAAATACTTAAAGGGTATTAATGGACAAACAAACCTCTTCCAGAGATGGGGAAGCTGTAAAACTAGAGGGCATAAGATGAAGCTGCAAGGGGATAAACTGAAAGGCAATGTCGGGAAATACTTTTTCACTGAAAGGGTGGTGGATGCTTGGAATACCCTCCCGATGGAAGTGGTGGGGGCAAATACAGTGACTGAATTCAAAATGGCATGGGACAGACACAGTGGATCCCTTTACAGCAACAGCATAAAATCAAAATAAACTTAACTATCTCTTATATCTCAACAAATAGGGGTGACCTATACGGAGCGGTGGGTACACCCCTAAACAAAGGCATGGGGAGGGATGACCTGCACGGAGTGGCAGGTGCACCTACTCTGGCCACTTTGCTGGGCAGACTAGATGGACCATGCTGGTCTTTATCTACTATCATATATTATGTTACTATAGACTGGAGATTATATAATTTCTTGATATACTGCCCAGGCTGAAGGGCATCATAGTGGTTTACATTACCACAAGTAGGTACTGGATACATTCCCTCGTCCCCAAAGGGCTCACAATCTCCATTGACCTGAGGTAACGGAGGGTCAAGTGGCTTGTCGAAGGCAACAAGGAGTGCCTATAGGACTAGAAACCCCAGTCCCTCCGGCCTGAGATTGCTGTCTCCAGGTGGGAATTGAACTCCCAGCCCTCCGGCCTGAGGTACCTTGTCGTAACCACTAGGTCACACTTCCTTCAATTAGAGATATGAATTGAAGTTTGAGATTTTTACAATGGAAAAATTACGCATAGAAAAGGCAACTGGAATCTCTGCCCATAAGTTTTCTAGGGCAATAAATTAGTAGACTCCTGCTTCTATTAATGGTACAAACCTCATGGGTAAAATATCTGGGAAGTTTGCCCCAATGGGGCAGTTTGGATTATTGCCACATAAAGGGGCATTGTATAAAAATTGTTTAGGTGCAATTGGGAACATCCAAGTGAAAACTACTACTATTACTACTGATTATTTGTATAGCCCGACAAGGCATACGCAGCACTGCATAGACACATATAACAGACAGCCCCTGCTCAGCAGAGCTTACAGTCTAGTCGAGACAGACAACACAGTATCTGTAGACATAGGATACATCTAGGGGGAACGGTAAGAAAGCACAAAGGAGATCAGGTGAGTCAAGATCCGAAAGCGGCAGCGAAGAGGTGAGTTTTCAGCCTGGATTTGAAAAGGGTCAGAGTAGGCGCCTGGCGTACAGACTCGGGCAGTTTGTTCCAGGCATAAGGAGCAGCAAGGTGAAAGGAGCAAAGTCTGGAATTAGCAATAAAAGAGAAGGGCACAGATAGAAGAGATTTGCCAGAAGAGCAGAGTTTTCTAGGAGGGGTGTAGGGAGAATTAAGAGAGGAAAGGTAGTGAGGAGCTGCAGAGTGAATGCACTTATAGGTCAGCAGGAGGAGTTTGAACTGGATGCAGGAACGGATATGGAGCCAATGAATGTTGGAACGACCTCCCCCCAGAAATCAGAGTGATCCGAGACCTTCTACAATTCCGGAAAGCAATAAAACACCACCTCTTTCTGCTCCATTTTGCCCAAGCCGCCACCCCGACTCTAAGAAACCATCCCCCTTCCCCTACTAAAGACTCCTACACAACATAACGCTCAAGCCCCAAGCACTCACTTGTCAGTCCTGAAGCAACCTACGTACTTTCAGATCAAGTATCAACTATTATGCCATATCTTTATGTATATAGTTTCATGTATTCCTCAACCATCCTGATACATGTCAATATGTAAATAGTTTCCCATGTTCTCCAAGTTTTATTCCTTGTTATAATGTAAATTCAATCAGTCTTCTCTGATCTGAAAACTCTTCGTTAAATGTAAACCGCACTGATAACAAATAGTGCAGTATATAAGAATTGTTAAATAAATAAATAAATAAATGAAGTGACTTGAGAAGAGGAGTTATATGAGCATGACAAGGCTGGTGGAAGATTAGAAGCAGAGCTGAGTTTTGAACAGATAGTAGGGGAGAGAGATGATTCAGAGGGAGACAAGCAAGGAGGAGGTTGCAATAGTCTAGATGGGAGATGACTAAAGTGTGGATAAGTCTCTTAGTAGTGTGTTCAGAAAAGAGAGGGTGAATTTTGTTGATGCCGCAGAGAAAGAAAATGATAGGTTTTAGCTATCAGTTGCACATGTGTGGAGAAGGATTGGGAGGTATCAAAGACGACCCCAAGGTTGCGAGCAGAGGAAATAGGGAGGAGTAGAGAGTTGTCCACAGAGACTGAGAAAGGAGGAAGGGGAGAGGAGGTTTTAGGGGGAAAAATAAGCAGCTCAGTTTTGGCCATGTTCAATTTCAAGCAGCGGTGAGACATCCAAGCAGCAATGTCGGATAGGCAGATCGTGCCCAGACCTGGATGTGCTCAGCAATCCAGGCCCAGATCTCTATTTCAGAAACTTGGGATGTCCACAATATGGACGTTTCTGTGGCATTATTCCAGACAGGGGATGCGTCCCAGACAGCCAGAGAGAAAACTGCAACACAGGCATCCCCAGTTCCTATTAAAGGTTGTTGTGGTTGTGGATTGTACTGGGAATACCAGAGAACATCTCCTCTACTCCCTCTGGTGGGTATACCAGTTTATATTACTGTTCAATGTAAATAGTTGAATTCTATTGTTCTATGTAAAATGTATACAAACTGTGTACAAGACTGTTAACCTGTTATATGTAAACCGCCCTTGATCTCTGGAAGGGGCGGTATAAAAGAAATAGTTAAATAAAAAATAAATAAATAAATAAATACCGGCAAACAAGCACTTTCCTATGCTGAGTGTAGCCCCTCCCCAGAGGAAGGTGCCAGACTCTTACAGTAGTCTAGTCCAAGCGGTTCCCTCTGAGTCTAGGAGTCCTCCTGGTGGAGGCGTGAGGGAATCTTCACTATGCACGTCTCTTCTCGCTTTTCCCATACAGCAATCAGAGAAGAGAGGAAAATTAACTAAATGGATTCCGTTAGTAAACCAATGTGATGTTACAATTGATTTATTCTGGAGGTGATGTCAGCGCAAAAACAAATAATCACATTTACCATAGAGGTTGAATTGTAAATGGAATTTATTGGTAACTAAATAAATTAGAGCCAATCAGTTGAGAAGACTGGTTCCAGAGAATACAACAAATAAGTTTTCTTTCCAATAACAATGGTGGTCCAAGGAAGTTCAGGTTACCAACCCCCAACAACATTTCAGTACTTCAGTTTAACACATCATTAAGACAAATAACTATTATTCTTATTGTGGGTTACACTTCTGTCCAACATCAGTATTAGGTTTTCACTCAGGTTTAGTGTTCAGGGTTTACTTAAACTATTCCCTTAAACAAGTAAAGTTTCAGACCTCCGAGTACTTTGTGTAAAAGAATGAACTCATCAATTTCCCCTCACAGTTCTTTTTGGGTGTGTAAGATGGTGGAGGTACCTCAGTCTTTAATCTTCCAGTTCCTCTCTTGAGCTGGGGCCCAGTGCAGTCTGTGGTTGAAGTTTCTCAGTTTTCCAGAGATGTCCAGTTGCTGTTTCCTACTAACCTAACTTTAATAACCTTAGTCTAATCAGTTGAGGCTCTCCAGTCTGTTTTGAATTAAGGGAAAGACAATCATTTCTATTTACTGTCCCTGAGTTAAGAAAACAAAGGATAATTGATGAATCCCTATCTAACTTTTCCCCCTTTCAGTTCAGCAGACACACACTCCATTTCACTAGCAATTCAAAAACTGCTTCTTGCTGTAAAAAAAAAGTTAATGTCAGCACTGCTTCAACATCCTAATATCCCAGAACCTAACCCAGTTAGAGCACAGCTCAGTCACTGATAAACTGACTAGTTTGAACCTTTCCTCTCCTCAAAGGAATATGCCTCTGGATTTTCCCTTTGAGTTTAATTAGTTCCTGTGATTCACCATAGTAAGGAGAACCCTTTACCCCAAAGGAAGTACAAAGGGTTTTTATTCCTTCTCTTAGGACCCTTAAGTCCTCAGAATTCTCAACTCTATTTCCTTATCCTTTTTGATAAAGGTGCACAAGATTACAATTAGAATCACTTCCCCTCCTTCCTCCAAATTACACCAGACTGCACAGAATTTTAAAACTGGATGGCAAACATGCTACCTTAACTCAGAGTCTCTACAAAGAGAGAGATTTGACTCAGTAACAAATCCAAATTTCTGCTTCACTAGTATTAAACGCACAGCAATGGCAGTTTCTGATAAATCACAGCTGTGCTCACCAGAGTACCTCAAAAGAGCTTCCGAAAACTATTTTTCTTCTACAAATATACAGAAACCAACATGTTAATCAAGCTCTACTATATTTCCAATCAAGTGCTTCACTTTAAGCTTAAAATTCACTTTAATTAACCCCACAATACTACACACACAGACATCGTCCCGATTGGACCCTTACACTAGCATGTTTGCTTTCTTCAGCCTCAACCAATGCTGACACCTCAACCACCTCACCCACCTCACAGTTCTCCCAAAACCCCTAAGACAGAAACAAGAAGAGTTCATGATTATGTTATAAATTGTAAATAGTTACCCCTGTTATCCAAGTTGTTTATGCCTGTTCAACTGTAAACACAAAGTACCATCGGAAATGTGTAAATTCTTTGTTTCACTGTAAACCGCGCTGATGCTGAATAGTGCGGTGTAGAAGAGACTATAAATAAATAAAATAACTGCCAGAGAGAGGGAAAACAGTTGCCCACCTTCTTTTCTTTCTTGCTCTCAGGACACCACAGACAAAGGAGACCCTTAGCAACCAGAATTTTTGAACCCGAGGACTTCAAAACCTTCACTTCAATTATTTTTCCTAAAAGGATGGTTCAGAATTACATTTTCAAGACCTTATCTTACTTCACTAGGGCAGCTAAGACAAAAACACCTTAATGCATCACAAGTGGCTTCCTCCTGCCTTAGATCCCTACACCATTCCTCTCTAGCCTGCCACAGACTTTAATGGACCCAGAACTTGTTTTTTATAAAACAAATCATTTTTACCCCTAAGATGGTCTTTTTAAACTATGAAAACCATGACTTAGTCCTTTTTAGGATATTTGCAAGCCTTTAGGAAGGTTTTTAAACTTTGAAGAGAAACCCCTGCCCCTGGGGGAAAACAAGTGATTTTCTGGAATTAAAGAACACTTTTTCACAAAACCAAATATGTTTTCCAGAAGATCACATCTCCTGCACCTGAACTCTAACTTTATATTTCTTTAATTTCCACTTTTAAATTCTCTAAAAATCTGCACTTTTAAGGCAATCCTGCCTCACTAGCATCCAGACTCCGATTTCGCTTAACTTCTTTATTTTTGAATAAGGGCTTCTTAGCTCAAAAGCCACATTCAGGGCTCTCAGTCTCTCCCCAAACTGGAGAACACTTATTTATTCTAATTTTATTTTATCTTAAACCCAGTCCCTCTGCCTCCTGCCTGTAATGGGCTGAGAAGCAGTCTTAAAGACAAAACCACATGGCCCCGGGGGGACACGGGTCGCCCCCCACAAGGTAAATCTTTTTATGGTTACATTAGTCATATCTTGGAACAGGTGCAGACACGTCTGATTCGGAAATTGGGCACAGTTCTATGTTTGTTGGACTGTCCTTGCCATGCCCACCACTGCATCAGGGACGTCTCTAGACCAATCTTGTAAAATGACTCCAGGCACATTTCTATGATTTAGCTGCAACACGCATGTTTTCAGACATCAAAATCACAAATGAGGCTTCTCAATGACTGCCTACATGTCTTGTATGGTACAGGTTTGGTGCTGAATATTTCCAAATCTTTAGATATTGTCAGGAGCTGGCAAGGGTGGCTCAAGGCAATCTGCTGCCTGAGGCGAGGGATGAGATGGCGTGCGGGGGGGGGGGGGGGTATCTTTCACAAAACTCCAGGTAGGGACTGAACCAAACCAAAAAGCCGATTAGATAATGTGGAGCAAATGCAAGATGTTCACACACCAAGGAACTAAAAAAGAAAGAGCGAGAACCAGAGCAGTTTATAACTCCAAATTATAATTCATTTATTTATTTATTTATTTTATTTATTTTTATTTCTTATATACCGTGCTATTATAATCAGTGCGGTTTACATTTGAACAGAACATACAAGAATGTAACAAGTTACATCAAGTTTTTTACATTGAACAGGGAAAAGTAAACATGGAGGAAAAAAAAACGAGGGAAAAGCTATGTACAAGTTATATACAAATTATATACAAATTATGGATACTCTTACGAATAAAATCAAAAAACTTTACCTAGAGGCCTGGGCTAGTGGCTGAAGGAAGCAGATAGGGGAAAAAATGGTTAGCCGTTATCTACAGGAGGATGATCTAAGGGATGGGCTAGGAAGGGAGGTAAGGTGATGGCAGTGTGAGTGTCTGGATTGGTGTCAGGGTAGTGTTGTAAGAATAGGTGGTATTTGAGGGCTTTTTGGAATAGCACCAGGTTTGAGATGGCCCGGATTTCTACAGGGAGGGCATTCCATGCCAAAGGTGCAAAAATGGAGAAGGCTCTACTTGCTGTTGCCTTCCTACATTTTAATTTGTATTTTGTTGTTATAAACTGCATTATGGTGCTTGCTTTTCCTTTTTGCATTCACAGAAGCCCCTCCAAAACAATGGGTGCAGAGCAGAGGTAGGACATTCACCCACAGAACTCAATATATTTAAAAAAAATCTGATTCTGGTCATCTCACCAACAACAAACATTCTCCAGTACCAGGCATATTGGGAACTAATATAAAACCCTACTAGTCACTGAAGATCTGCAAGGCCAAATCTACCATACCATACCCAGCATACACTTCCAAAACTCATACAATAAGGGGCCTACCCAGAAAAAAGCAGCACTATAAACACTGCAATGGGCCCCAAAACCTCCATACACCTATTTAAAAAGCTCTACATGTCAAATTACTACAGTACAAATCCCTACATAAAAACACCATGTTAACAGAACACCTGGCCTTGGTCACACACTCAGAACACAGACTCTCACCAAGTACAGAATAAGTGACCACAACCTAAAGCAAAAATAAAAATATGTAGACAAAAATTAAAATGAAACCCCAAGAAGCCAGATTCCGTATGCAGCGTCACACCAGATAAGAGAGGCAGTTCCCCCACAGTGTGTGAAATATAGATAGCGCAAAGTCCAATCACTAAATTGAAAATAAAATTATTTTTTTCTACCTTTTTGTTGTCTGATTATTTTTGATCATGCTGGTCCCGATCTGAGGTTTCTGTTTTCCTCTGTCTTCTCTTAGCTCTCTTTCTATGGTCTATAGTCCATCTGCCATTTCTTGTCTCTCCTTTTGCTTTCTTCATTTTCTTCCATCAGCCTTTTTCCAGAACCAGTAACTCTCCCCAGTATCAGCATCCTTTACAGCCTCCCCTCCCAGTACCTTCCAGTGCTAACCCCCTTGCATTCCCAAAATCGCCACTGGTGTCTATTCCCTTCCAGTCCCCCACCTTCCCCCCACTGTCCAACCCCTTCTAGTCAAAATACCATCCCAGGTATCAGCAGTCCCAGTGCCCCCTCCCTTGTCAGTTCCCTTCCAGTCACCCTCTCCTCTGTCCATCCACCTTCCAGTGACATCCCCAAGTGTCAGCTCCCTTCCAGTCCCCACCTTCCCTCCAGCCCCCTCCTTCCCCTCTTTTCTACTCCCTTCCAACCCCCATGTCAGCTTCCTTCCAGCCCCCACCTTCCCCCTTGTCAGTTCTCTTCCAACCGGCCTCCTATTACCCAGCCACCTTCCAGCTCCATCCCAAAGTGTCTGCTCCCTTCTATCTCCCCCCCATGTCTGCTCTGCTCCCTTCCAGTTCCCCCCCATGTCTGCTCCCTTTTGACGCCTTTCCCTCCTTCCCCCCTCCACCCCCTCACTGATTCATCCTTTAAAAAAAATGAAAGCAGGCGCGGGAACATTTCTCTGTCCCCGCGGCTCTGTTAACTTTTAAACTGTTGGGTCGCAGAGTTTCTAAAGGCAAGAATAAGCATTTCCTGTTTCTCGTAGGAAATGCTTATTCTTGCCTTTAGAAACTCAGCGACTCAGCATTTTAAAAGTTAGCAGAGCCACAGGAACAGAGAAATGTTCCCGCGGCTGCTTTCTTTTTTGAAGCAAAAGCGGCGACGGCGGTGGCGACCTCAACTTCCCCCCCTCCCGCCGGTGCCTCATACCGCGCTTACCTGGCTTACCGGGTAGCGCCGGCCCTGCTGGAAGATTGGCGGTTCTATCATTAGGCAGTTTCTAAGGAGCGGCAAATCAGAAATAAACACAGCTGGAGTGATGCCCCCTAGAAACTGCCACCTGAGGCCAACGCCTCAGTTGGCCTAATGATAGAACCGCCCCTGGGAGTTGGCATCGCAGTCTGCATACTGGCATTTCTGGTCCCACATGGATTTCCTGCAGTTCTCCCCCTCTCTTTAGGGTAGTGTCCGTGTGGAATCTGCTTCCAGCATTCTTTCTGCTTCTAAGGACAAGTTCAGCTTAGACTTGCCGTGCAGCTTTTGCCACCTCCTGAGTCACAGCCCGGTTCTAGGTCCTCCTCCTGGGTCAGAGAATCTAATCTGTCTCTCTTCTCTCCTCCTAATGTAGACAGTGCCACTGAACGCTCCACAGTCGATGAGCACACGCTGGACTTTGTTATAGTGCTGAAGGATCCAGGGAAGTACAAGCTATCTGTGGCAGCCATTAGCTCATCTGGATCTTGCGAGTCTAGGGAAAGCCACTCCTCCAAAGCATTCAGTTTTTATATCAGTGAGTATTGACACTCAGCTCTATCCAGCTGGTCAGATGGCTAGAGCACAACTCACCTGTGCATGTCCCTGTTTACTTGCATGAGCATCTCATCTATAGCTGTATCTGAATCTTCATGCTATCTCTGGAATGCAGTCAAGTTTAAAAGGAGAGATCTGTGGGCAGGGTGATTCCTCTCTGAAATCTGGAGTATGTGGGGGTGAAGGGCCATCAGATAACACAGAGTGGGTTGGATCCACACCGCCACACCTCTCTCGGCCATACAGGAAGCTGAGTTGCTGCAACAGGCAGAGGTGTGGAAACAGAAGAGGTGCAGCAGGCACCCCTGGGTATGTGTGTACCCTGCCGAAAGGGCCTGGCTGTAATGGTGTGTGCTGTAGTTCAATGGCCTGTTCAATAGAACGAGCAGGACTTGGCTGCCCCATGGAGGCTATGGTTCTCCATCTCCAAGAACGAGGCTTGACAGCAGCTAGCACTGAGGCTTTTTCTTGAAGGAGACTTGCCTACAGCTCTTAGAGTCCGTCATGCAAAGCCTGTGATTTACAGGCATGCTGCTCAGTGAAGGAATATATAAAAAGGGTCCACTGGGAGACAGAAATAAAAAAGTGGACTGGAAGGTCCAAACAGTGTCCACACTGAGAGTCTCTGATATGTGAACACCATTTGTGCTCCCCCACTGCCCCTGTCCCCCATGTGCCACGTCTGTTGCCGCACTGCATGCACAAAGAGTACAGGAACGCACTATACGTATTGTGCGCCTTCCACTCTTTGGCACGCTCTGGATTTCACCCAGAGTCTTCAGCAATATGTTATCAATTTCCAGGTCTCCCATACTGGGTGAGGCTCTTCCACTTCCCGCGTAACAGCAGGAAACTCCTCTCCAGAGCCAACCACTCAAGAAAAAACGTCAGATCTTACACTTCTATGGATTTCCTGCTCAAGACTTGAAACTGTGCCTAGCTTCAGAGCTGCCAGAGAGGTGTTGCAGAGGGCTGGAGTGGGTACGGTATGGGCATAATGGGGCAGGGAAGGAGGTGGCTTGGGAGAAGGTGGTTCCCCTTTGGCAGTTCTGAGTCTCTGGGGAAACACTAGAAAGGTCTAGAGCAGTGGTTCTCAACCGAGGGTCTAGACCAGTGGTTCTCAACCGAGGGTCTAGAGCAGTGGTTCTCAACCGAAGGTCTAGAGCAGTGCTTCTCAACCGAGGGTCTAGACCAGTGGTTCTCAACCTTTTTTGTACCATGACCCCTTTTACCATTGGTCAACTTGTGGTGAACCCCAATGATAAAATCAAATGCGTCTCTCTTCCTTTACCGTTAACGCATTGTCGCTGTAATCTTTTGTTGAATTATTAATATATTATAGGCCTTTGCAATATGTTTTTATTTATAAAATTTACTTATTTAAACCACAATAATTAATCACAATAACAAGTAACAATATTTGATTTCAAAATTATGATGATTTTGTAGTCAAATCACTAATATGAAATAAAATTATTTTTTCTACCTTTGTTGTCTGACCAATTTATTCTCTGATCATGTTGGTTCCGATCTGAGGCTTCTGCTTTCCTGTCTTCTCTTAGCTCTCTTTCTGTGGTCTATGGTCCATCTGCCATTTCTTATCTCTTCTTTCGTTTTCTTCACTTCTTTCCAACAGCCTATTTCCAGTCCCAGTAACCCTTCCCAGTATCAGCCCCTTCCAGTCCTCACTCCCAGTACCTTCCAATGTCAACTTGCATTCCCATGACTGCCACTGGTGTCCATTCCCTTCCAGTCCCCCTCCTTCCCCACTGACCAGTCCCTTCTAGTACAAATACCATGGCAGCCCCTCTCAGATCCACTCCCTTCCAGTTCCATTCTCCCATCCCCTCGTATCAGCCCATTTGTAGCCTTAGCCCCCAGTTTTCTTCCAGGGCCAGCAGCTCTATCCTCCCCTCCCCACAATCAGCCCATTCCCAGTT
Source organism: Ichthyophis bannanicus (assembly GCA_033557465.1). Classification (NCBI taxonomy): domain Eukaryota; kingdom Metazoa; phylum Chordata; class Amphibia; order Gymnophiona; family Ichthyophiidae; genus Ichthyophis; species Ichthyophis bannanicus. Next base: position 530,542,761 of record CM066037.1, on the reverse strand, counting down.
GAACCCCCCCAATCAGCTCGCTTCCAGTGCTAGTCCCCCCCATCAGCTTATTACCAGTCCTAGCCTCCCCTAATCAGCTCATTTCCAGGGCTAGTTCCTCCTCAACCCCATTACCAGTGCTAGGCTCACCTAATCAACCCCATTACCAGTGCTAGGCTCACCTAATCAGCCCATTTCCAGTTCTAACCTCCCCGATCAGCTCATTTCCAATGCTAGCCCCCCATCAGTCCATTACCAGTCCCAACTCCCCCCCCCCTTGATCAGTTCATTCCCAGTCCTAGCCTTCCCTAATCAACCCATTACCACTCCTAGCCCCCCCATCTGCCCATTATAATCCTAACCCACACTGTCTCTCCCCTCTGTCCAGCATTTAACCCCCGTCTGTCCAGTATGTCCCCTATCTCTTCCCTTTGTTCATGTCAGCCCCCCTCCCTCCCTCCCTCCATCCATCAATGTCAGCCACCCCGCCCTCCCTCCCTCCATCTCTCCATGTCAGCCCTCCCCTCCCTCCCTCCATCCATCCATGTCAGCCCCCCTCTCTCCATGTTAGCCCCCTCTGTCCGTCAGCCTGCCCTCCCTCCCTCCCTCCATGTCAGCCCCCTGTCCATGTTAGCCACCTCCCTCCCTCCATCCATCCCTCCATGTCAGTCCCCTCTCTGTCCATGTCAGCCCTCCCTCCATGTCAGTCCCCCCTCCCTCCATGTCAGCCCTTCCCTCCCCCCTCTCTCCATATCAGCCCCTCTGTCCATGTCAGCCTCCTGACTCCCTCCATCCATCCCTCCCTCCATGTCAGCCCCCTCTGTCCATGTCAGCCCCCCTCCCTCCATCCATCCATCTATTCATCAATGTCAGCCCCCCTCCCTCCATCCATCCCTCCATGTCAGCCCCCTCCCTCCCTCCCTCCCTCATGTCAGCCCCGTTGCAGGTTCCCTGCCCCCTCCTTCCCCTCTCCCTGTCTGCCGCTACTGCCCTGTTCTTCTAAAGCAGCCACAGCTCCCTGTCTCTTAGGGAACCACAGTTGTGCCTGTGAAACCGTTGCGGAGCCTTCCAGTCTTTCGACGGGCTCCATGAAGCATTGTCCCACCTCCAAAGGAAGTTGTTTACCACTTCCTTTGGAGGCGGGACAATGCTGCATAGAACCCATCGAGAGACTGGATGGCTCCACAATGGTTTCGCAGCGGGAGCAACTTGTGCGCTTTTTTTTTTTTAACGGCGGAGTGAGGCGACCTCCGCTAAATCCTGTGGCGACTCTCCATGGGGGTCACGACCCACAGGTTGAGAACCGCTGGTCTAGACAGAGCTCCAGATCCTCCACTTCAGTCATCCTGCAGGGAACAGGAGAGGTGGGGGCTCGGATGGGAGCAGAGAGATTTGGTTTTTCGTTCCTCAGTGACTGCTGCAGCTTCCCTCCATTTTTCCTCCTGCCCCTGTAGGTGGTGAGGGATGAGGATGAGGACGGCCACCACAGGTAGCTGGAGAAGAGAGCAGAGTAATTGTTTTCTACAGTTTCCGCCTCAGCACAGTGCAGAGAAACAGGATGGGAGGGGCTGGAGAAACTCTGTGACCCCAGGGCTCTGCTGAGCAGTGAGGGGAGGAAGAGACACCCTTGAGCACAAGTCAGGGAGCTGTGAATGATTTAGAGAAGGGAGAAAGGGATTGTGGGCCTCCATTACCCCCCCCCCCCCCCAAGACCTATTGTACAACGGGAAGCAGGATTGATGCAGAGGAGGGGGGACAGGGGGCAGACTGACACACATTCACCCATGGTGCATCCTGGGACGCGCACAGCACAGGGTCAATGATTGCACTTTCTGCATGCCAGGATGCGAGGGGGGGGGGGAGAAGGGAAGGTGTCAGTCTGCAAATAAGGAGAACGTGAGTCACATCTCTAGATTCAGAACATATCCCCAAAACATTTAAGCACCAAATTTATGAACTTATGTGCATAATTTTAGGCTGCTGAAAATCTATTTAAGTGCATTCAATAAATGCACATGTGGGTTGTGACTCGGCTTGTGAAAGTTTAGCCACAGAGGATCATGGGCCAATCTTTATAGAAATTAGATTATAAAAGTGTCACGTTTCTTCCAAAAGATATCAGCCTGATAGGAAGACATCTGGCTAAGAGCAGCACGTGATATTACTTGTTCATCTCTGCTGTGATTTCTTCAGGTCCCAGCGGAGAATGGGTCGAAGAACTGCGTGAAAAACCACAAGAAGTAACCGTGAGAGTCTTGAACAGCTCCACAGCTTCCGTGTCCTGGAGATGCTCCCAGGCGAACACCACTGCAGCCATCGTGTCCGTGGTCTCACTCACCTGTCAGAAGCAAAAGGAGAGCCAGCAGCTGGAGAAAGAGTACTGTACCCAGGTGTGCCAGGGATGGGAGGAGCAGTACTGTACCCAGATGTGCCAGGGATGGGAGGAGCAGTACTGTGCCCAGGTGTACCAAGGATGGGTGGAGCAGTACTATGCCTAGGTGTGCCCAGGTATACTAGGGATGGATGGAGCAGTACTGTGCCCAGGTTTGTCAGGGATGGGAGGAGCAGTACTGTACCCAGGTGTGCCAGGGATGGGAGGAGCAGTACTGTGCCCAGGTGTACCAAGGATGGGTGGAGCAGTACTATGCCCAGGTGTGCCCAGGTATACTAGGGATGGATGGAGCAGTACTGTGCCCAGGTTTGTCAGGGATGGGAGGAGCAGTACTGTACCCAGGTGTGCCAGGGATGGGAGAAGCAGTACTGTGCCCAGGTGTGCCAGAGATGGGTGGAGCAGTACTGTGCCTAGATGTGCCAGAGATGGGAGGAGCAGTACTGTGCCCAGGTGTGCCAGGGATAGGAAGAGCAGTACTGTGTGCAGGTGTGCCAGGGATGGGTGGAGCAGTATTGTTCCCAGGTGTGCCAGGGATGGGTGGAGAAGTACTTTACAGAGGTGTGCCATGGATGGGAGGAACAGTACTGTGCCCAGGTGTGTCCAGGTATACTAGGGATGGGAGGAGTAGTACTGTGCCCAGGTGTGTCAGGGATGGGAGGAGCAATATTGTGCCCAGGTGTGCCCAGGTATACTAGGGATGGGAGGAGTAGTACTGTGCCCAGGTGTGTCAGGGATGGGAGGAGCAATATTGTGCCCAGGTGTGCCCAGGTATACTAGGGATGGGAGGAGTAGTACTGTGCCCATGTATACCAGGGATGGGAGGAGCAGTACTGTGCCCAGGTGTGCCAGGGATGGGTGGAGCAGTACTGTACACAGGTGTGTCAGGGATGGGTGGAGCAGTACTGTGCCCAGGTGTGCTAGGGATAGTAGGAACAGTACTGTGCCCAGGTATATTAGGGATGGGAGGAATAGTACTGTGCCCAGGTGTATCAGGGATGGCTGGAGTCATACTGTAACCAGGTATGTCAGATATACCATGGATGGGTGGAACAGTACTGTGCCCAGGTCTGCCAAGGATGATGACAGCAGTACTGTACACAGGTGTGCAAGGTATACTGGCACACCTGGGTAGACTATTGTCTAGACTATTGTAACTTACTCCTTGCTAGTGTCCCTCTGAGTCCTCTCTCTCCCCTTCAATCTGTTCAACACTCTGCTGTGCGGCTAATCTTCTGCCAGCCTCGTCATGCTCATATTACCCCTCCTCTTATCAAGTCACTTCATTGGCTCCCAATCCATTTCCGCATCCAGTTCAAACTTCTCCTGCTGACCTATAAGTGCATTCACTCTGCAGCTCCTCACTACCTTTCCTCTCTTATCTCTCCCTACACCCTGCTTTGGGAACTCCGCTCTTCTGGTAAATCGCTTCCTTCTGTGCCCTTCTCTTCTACTGCTAACTCCAGACTTCGCTCCTTTCACCTTGCTACACCTTATGCCTGGAACAAACTACCTGAGTCTGTATGTCAGTCGCCTTCTCTGACCCTCTTCAAATCCAGGCTGAAAACTCACCTCTTCGCTGCTGCTTTTGGATCTTGACTCACCTGATCTCCTTTGTGTTTCCTTACCATTCCCTGTAGATGTGTCCTCTGTCTGCACTAGATTCTAAGATCTGATGAGCAGGGACTGTCTCTTACATGGGTCTGTGCAGCTTTGCGTACGTCTTGTAGTGCTATACAAATGTTCAGTAGTAGTAGTAGGGATGAGGGAAGCAGTATTGTATCCAGGTGTGCCAGAGCATTGAGTACTCATCAGAGACCGGTGGAGTAGTGAGCTGCCCTTGAGGAATCCAGTAGTTTTCAGACTTTGATAGTGTAATAGTCCAGGACCAGTGTTGCTGTCTTTGATGGGCTCTACCAGGATAGCGCCTTCATAGTTTGGCTCTGCTCCCATTATCCACTTTGTACCTAGTGTTTGGTTTTTTAATTTGAACGATTTTTGGATCATCAGTTATTAATTTATTTTATTTAGACAGATTTGTATGCCACCTTATCCTTCAATCAAGGTGGTCACGTCACATCACAATTGGAGGGTTACATTTAACATTAGGGTACGTGTAAACATTTGGACAGTACACTTAACAGTATTTAGGTAGTACAACTGAGGGTTAACATTTAACGGAAGAGCATTTAATAACGTGGTGTGATAAACTTGTGTGTATGGATGGGGTGAGTTAGCAATAGGAAGCATCACTCTTACAGTATGTCAAAGGACTTTGAACAGTAGACTCCAAAAATATTTTAACAATAACCTGTAGCACCTCTATACCTGCCCCATCTTGGGTAGGCTAAAAATCTTTACAAAAGAGTGTAAATTATTTGAACCTATTGTATCTTGGCTCGCTACATCCTCGGAGCACAGGGTGCACTGAAACCGACTTTACTGCACATGTCATGTCAGAGGCGTCTTTTATTAAGCGCAATTCGCATAAGTGACAGCGCCTACTGGGTGGCTCTAGCCAGTTCTTTATGGCTTCACTCTCCCCATCTCCCACCTCACCAAACAGCAGGTAGAAGAGCCAGAGCCAGATCCCGATGGCCTGGTAAGGGGTGGAGCATGGAGAGAGGGGTGTGGTTAAAGAAGGCAGGAAAAGCATGAAGACATGGAGGGGGTTAGAGAGGAAAGGTGGATAAGGACAGAGCTCATGCTTAGAGGAGGGGTTGAGAGAGTGAAAGGCAGAGACATTGCAAGCCTAGTTCGGAGGGGAGAGTGAGTGTGCATGGCTGGGTGAAGGGCAGGAGGGAGGGTGTTGAAGGGTAGGAATGGGCTGGGCCGTACCAAGGGCTGTGTGAGCAGTGTGGCTGCATAGGATGCAAGTTCGGAAGGGGCAATGATGTCATTACTGGGTTTCTAGGAAGCCCAACAAAAGCGAGTTCCTGCACACAACTGGGTGGGTAGGGGGGCATCAGTATTACCAGTTGCACAGGCTGCATTGCTAGCTTGGTACAGTTCAGGGAATGGGATACCCTAATCGCACGCACACACACACACACACACATGTACCTCTGAACATCCCTCATGACACACACACACTCACTCACCCCATGAAACACACACCCCTCTGTTACTCCCACAATTGCATACCCCTCTATCACCCCCTATGACACATACTGTATGCACTATCCCTCTGTCACCTCCCATTACACACACACACACACATGCCTGATTCTATGAAGGGGGGGAACACGTCACATGCCACACTGCAAGCGTACACATTTCATCTTGTTAAATATTCAAGTTGATTAGTCACAACACTAATATGCATATTTAAATTGTGAATTCTGTCCAAAAGGATGTGGTCTGCTCTACCCAGCTTCCCTCCTCTCCCCCTCTCTTAGAGGAAGGCTGCTTCTCTGACCCCATGCAAACACTACCAGTCTGCAGTCAGAACAGCTCCATTGGGCCCGCTGCCCTAGGCTCACTTTTGTGTCTCTTAGGTTGCCTGTTTACCTAGTAGCTTTCTGGTTTTTGCAAACCCATCATCAGAATTACAGAGTGGAATAGATGATTGTATTTGGTGTTTTGGAAAGGAAGTCTGGCTCAGGATAGATGCTAGAGTAAAGAGGTTGCCTTACAGCAGGTCACACTCCCCATACCCTGGCTTAGGAGTGACTTCAGGACTATCGTGGTATGTGCAAAACTAGTCTAGCTGGAGAAACTGCCCCGAGAGGCAGATTCACTATAGCTGATTTTGTCCTTCCTGCCCAAGAACTATAAAAGAAGAAAGATTCGCATGTTGATCTGAGGGAGCCTTTGGGTGATAAACCGCCATTTCAAACTACGCCCAAAGCGGCAGTTTCAGTTCTTTTGCCTTTGGGAGCTCGGTTGTTCTGTTGGACTATTATTGTTGTAGTTGTCTGATGGAGGAAAATTGAAAGATTAATATTGCTTTTGTTGCTGCCAGAATAAAGCTATTTCATTTCCAGCACCTGGGGTCTCAGGATTAAACTCTCTGTATTGTTGCTTGGAATCTGACTCATCACATGTTAAAGTACTGCAGCATTTTTTAGAGGAGAAAAGTTATCTGTTGTGAATCCAAGCTGAGAATACAGATATTTATGAAAGGAGGAATATACAGGGTGGCCCAAAATAAGTGAATTAAAAGCTTAAATAGTTTACTTATTTACCTTTTTTAGCTATATAACATCCTTATTTTGACAATTTCCGGTCACCATCTTTTTTTTTTAATTTGTCAATCGTTTACATCTGTCTTTTTGAATTTTTAAATAACTTATATGCTACGAGATGTTCTCACTTTTTTTGGGCCACCCTGTATGTACAATTCTTACAAGCAACATCACAAGGGCAGAAGTGTGGAATCATTGCAATTTTGGAACTTATTGTTTTAGATATCTTGCAGGATGCTATGTTATCTTTTATCATCGTAATTTTTTTAAATTGTTATAAGACAAAATTGAGATGAACATGGCCCTGTTTTGTATATTTATTGATGAGTTTGTTGTGATATTAGGAAATTAAAGGTAGTCCTGCTTTCAATACTAAGCTCTGTATTATTGATATAGGTCTAAAAATCATTTTTACTAGTGTTTTTAAAATAAAAAAATGATTTTCAGGGAAGCACAAATTCATGTTAGATCAAAAAGCAATCTGATGGTTGTAACTGGGTATGTAGTTTTTATGTGTGTTTTGCTTAGGTGAGCGCCCATTGGGGCAGCTCCTTCCATTTGTCCATACGCATCTGTACATGTACACACACAAACACAAACACAAACACAAACACTTGACACACTGCCGAGACACACACACACACCTTGTGAGGCACATGCATATAAAAAATAATATAGCATGCAACACACTAGACAACACACACAAAACAAAACACATGACATACACACACACCACAATACAACACACACAACAGACACACCACAGTACACTAGACAAAACACACATAAAACACAATATAACACACACATGACAAAATGCAACACATAAAACAGAAGACCACACACACACAATACAGAATACAACATATGCAGATCCAACCCAACACAATACAAAACAAATATATACAATACAATATACATACCACATGCAAACCCGACATAACACACACAACATAACAGAAACACCAACACCAACATTACCAAAACAACAAGACAAACATCTGGACACACATAACCCCATACCCAACACACATTCCTACAACACACACACAGACCAACACACATGCATGCACATACTCACCCCTTGACACACACACACACACACACACACACACACACATATATCCACTACATACACTCTCCCCTTGACACATACAGTCTCCCTTTGACATATACCCCTGACACACGCACGCACACACACAGCCCCCAAGACATCCACGCATACACCCCACCCTCTGCTATCTCACACTTAGATTTCCACAGAGACACAGCTAAACTCTCCTCATGGAAATTGCTAAGACGCCCTTTACCATGACTGTTTTGTTCACGCTTCCCATACAGATGAGCTTGAATTTGCAAATGGAGGAAAAGGGAAATGCACTATTGTATCACACTGTGTGTATACTTTCAACTTGTTTTCTTTGACTGTGTGAGGGGGAGGGGGGAGAAAGTAAAATCAAAGCTTTGTGTTACAAATTCTCTAAATTGTGTGGGCTTTCCACATGCCACAAGTCTTGTACATGCTCAGGCCTCTCCTCCCTGAGATACTGAAATGCAGAGCAGGGAGCCTCGCTCATTTCCACACTCTTTTGCAGGTCAATTTGAGTAGCAGTGTTATTGAGAATCTGGTTCCAGGAGCGCAGTACCAAGTGCTGGTTTATCTACAGAGAGGGCCCCTGGTTGGACCTCCCTCTGATCCTCTTACATTTGCAATTAGTGAGTTTCTTCTTTAATTATCCCATGCTTAAATTCTTTATGCTGTATTCAAAAATGCTTAACATTGATGATACGCCTTGTTTGCACATCAACCATCTACTAGCGGCATACACACTCGCATAGTGACCAAAGGATACCACACCAAAACAGCTCACAAGCACAATACAATGACCACTGAGATCCCCGAGACACCACCTGCATGCAACACAATGACCACTGAGATCCCTTTGAGACAGTGCGCATATGCAACACAATGACCACCAAAATCCCTCCGAAACATCGCACATACACACGCACAACACAATGACTACTGAGATCTCTCTGAGACAATTTATGCATGCAAACAATGGCCATTGAGATTCACCAAAACAATGCACACACACAATGCAATGACCACTGAGATCCCACGAGACACCACCTGCACGCAACACAATGACCACTGAGATCACTCTGAGACAGCGCACACATACAACACAATGACCACTGAGATTCTTTCAAGACAGTACACACATGCAATACAATAACCATGAGATCCCTCCAAGACCATGTATGCACGCAACACAAGGACTACTGAGATCCCTCCAAGATAATACATGCATGCAAAACAATGACTTACTAAAGCCTCTTTGAGACAGCACATACGCACATACGCACATACTCACATACGCACATACGCACATACGCACATACTCACATACGCACATAGCACATAGCACATAGCACATACGCACATACGCACATACGCACATACGCACATAGCACATACGCACATACGCACATACGCACATAGCACATACGCACATACACACATAGCACATACGCACATACGCACATACGCACATACGCACATACGCACATACGCACATAGCACATACGCACATACGCACATAGCACATACGCACATACGCACATACGCACATACGCACATACGCACATACGCACATAGCACATACGCACATAGCACATACGCACATACGCACATAGCACATAGCACATACGCACATACGCACATAGCAGAGACCAATGAGACCAAAGAATAAACATCACCGAGTGCAGAAAGCCCATTTGTACGAAATGTATTGGATTAAATTCCAAACACCAAACTCCTTTTGAACTCATAAGAACATAAGAGATGCCATACTGGGTCAGACAAAGGGTCCATAAAGCCCAGTATCCTGTTTCCAGCAATGACCAATCCAAGTCACAAGTACCTGTCGGGTTCCCAGAAGGTACACAGGTTCCATGCTGCTGATCCAATGAGTAAGCAGTAGATTTCTCCAGTCTTCTTTAAATGTTTTATGGACTTTTCCTCCAGGAGCTTGTTCAAACCTCTTTTAATTTCAGCTACACTAACAGCTTTTACTACATCCTCTGGTATCGAAGTCCAGAGTTTGATTACGTGTTGAGTTAAAAAAATATTTTCTCAGATTAGTCTTAAATGTGCTATTGTGTGTCCCCTAGTCTTTCTGCTTTTTGAAGGAATAAAAAACCAATCTACAGTTACCCATTCTATTCCTTATTTTATCAAGCTCTATCCTATCTCCACTCAGCTTTCACTTTTCCAAGTTGAAGAGTTCTAACCTTTAAGTCTTTCCTCGTAGGGGTAGCCTTCCATCCCCTTTACCATTTTTGAAGCTCTTCTCGGTACCTTTTCTAATTCTACTATATCCTTTTTAAGATATGGTGACCAGAATTGCACACAATATTCAAGGTGCGGTCACACCATGGAACGATACAGAGGCATTATAATTTCTTTTGTTTTATTTTCCATTCCTTTCTTTATGATTAACATAAAACATAAACATAAACATATGATTCCTAGCATTCTATTTGCTTTCTTGGCCGCCACTGAACACTGGGCGGAGAGTTTCAATGTATTATCCACGTTGACGCCTAAATCCTTTCCTGTAGTTTGAATTGTTCTTCCCTAAGTACATAACTTTGCACTTGTCCACATTTAAATTTCATCTATTTGCACGCCCAGTTTCCTAATTTATTAAGGTCCTCTTGCAATTTTTTTACAATCCTCTTGTGTTAACAATTTTGAATAATTTGGTATCATCTGCAAATCTGATCACCTCACTCATTATTCCCACTTCCAGGTCATTTATGAATATGTTAAAAAACCAGCGGGCCCAGCACAGACCCCTGGAGTACTCCATTATTCACCTTTCTCCATTAAGAAATTCACCATTTATCCCTACCCTCTGCTTTCTACCTTTTAACCAGTTCCTGATCCACAATAGTATACTGCCTCCTATCATATGGCTTTTTAATTTCCTCAAGAGTCTCATGAAGGACCTTGTCAAAGGCTTTCTGAAAACTGAGATGCACTATATCAACCAGCTTAACTTTACCTGTTTATTCACGCCTTCAAAAAAATATAAGAGATTGTTGAGACAAGACTTTCCTTGGTTAAATCCATGTTGGCTTTGTCACTTTAAACCATGATTATCTACATTTTCAGTAATTTTGTTTTTTTATAATGGTTTCTATCATTTTGCCCAGTACTGGCGTCAGGCTCACTGGTCTGTAGTTCCCCGAATCACTCCTGCAACCCTTTTTAAAAACTGGCTTTACACTGGCCACTCTCCAGTCTTTGGCTACTATAGATGATTTTAATGATAGATCACAGATTACTAATAGTAATTCTACAGTCTCATATTTCAGTTCTTTCAGCACCTGGGATGTATGCCACCTGGTCAAGGTGATTTGCTGCTCTTTAGTTTATCAAAATTTGTTTCAATTCCTCTGATACATCATCTTTACATAGTAACATAGTATATGATGGCAGGTAAAGATCATCGTGGTCTATCTAGTCTGTCCAGCAAGGTGGCAAGAGTAGGTTTACCTGATGCTCCATTCAGGTCACCCAGCCATATACCTTTGTTTAGGGGTGGCATGAGTAAGTTTCCGAGCACAAAGGGCAGGAAACCACATGCCACTGGATAGACAAGAGCCTTATTGGTGTCTACAGGTCAGCCCAACATGTGTTTTGGCTGGTGGCCTTCTTCAGGAGACAACAACTTCAAAAAATATACAGAATACAATTTAACATGAAGACATAAAATGTCATTGTATAATAAACAGAAATAATAGAAACAATTAAAAACAAGCAGCAATAAAGAAACCAATTAATAAATGATAAATAAATAAATAATAATGAAAAAGGACCAAACACATACTAAAATGATAGATAACAAAATGGATAAGAAACATACTGTAACCATTATTTATTTATTTGTTACATTTCTATACTGCCCCTTCCAGAGATCAGGGGCGGTTTACAAAGAACCCAAGAACATGTTACATAGAACAGGAACAAACCTTTTACACAAAAACTTGATTTGTGGGTAGGAACAGTAATTTAAGAATTAAAAAATGAAGTAAGTACAGATTAACTATATACAGGAAGTCTTCACTTTCATGTGGACAGGGTTTCATTTTTTCATTTTTTTTTCATTTTCATTTATTTGATTAACCGCCCTTCAGGGTAGGCAGAGCGGTGTACAATAAGAATCAACAAGTACAGAGTGGCAATTAGCCAGAAATTTGGAAAAGAAGTTACAATTAATTAATAAAAATAGATAGCAACAGAGGTGGAGGGAAAAACGGGGGAAAGGTAGGGCATAGGCTAAGGAGGGGGGAGGTTGAAGGCAAGGGAGAACAGATAGGTTTTAAGGGAGCGTTTGAAGGTAGGGTGATGGGGTTCGAGTCGTAGGGGGGGAGGGAGAGAGTTCCAATGTGCAGGGGCTACAAAAAAGAAGGCTGAGGAACGGGTGGACTGGAGGTGTGCGCGAGAAGGTGGGGGTAGGGTTAGACGGTTGAGATGGAAAGAGCGGGGTGTATGACGAGGGGTGTGGAAGTGAAGTAGATCAGCCAAGTATTGAGGAGTGGAGGTGTGTAGTGCCTTGTGAACTAACGTGAGAAGCTTAAACTGAATGCGATAGGAAACAGGGAGCCAGTGAAGTCGGAAAAGGAGAGGAGTGACGTGATCTCTGACAGAGGAGTGGGTGACGAGACGGGCCAGCGGTATTTTGAATGCGTTGTAGTCGGGAAAGCTGTAGTTTTTGAATACCAGAGAAAATGGAGTTCGAGAAATCGAGACGAGAGATGACGAGGGTGAGTAGTAAAGTGGTTAAAGCAGAAGAAGAGAGGAAAGGACGAATAGCACGAATTTGCCGTAAGTGGAAGAAAGAAAGTTTAGAGACATGGGAGACGTGTGCTGAGAAAGAAAGATCGGAGTCGAAAAGAACCCCAAGGTAGCGGAAAGTGGTGACTAGTGGGACGGTGCATTAGCGAAAGAGGGAGCTAAGGAGGGGGGCTGGTGACCAGGAGAGAACCAAATGGCGATGGTTTTGGAGAGGTTAAGATGTAGACAGTTGTGAATTAACCAATTGGAGACAGCAGCTAAACAGGCATTAAGGGGAGCTAGATCAGGAGAGATAGGAGAGGTGTGGTGGAGAAGAAGGATGTCGTCTGCATAGTAGAAAGCTGTGATCCCGAATTGTTGAACAAGCAGTGTGAGAGGAGTGAGAAAGATATTAAAGAGAAGGGGGGCTAATACAGAGCCTTGAGGTACACCACAAGGTAAAGGGAAGGGGTCGGAAGGGGGGTGAGAGGAGGATGAAGGAAGGACTGCAGCAGAACGAGAGTAAAGGAAAGAATGAAACCAGTGCAGGACAGTACTACGAAGGCCTATATCATGCAAATGTGAGAGGAGGAGTGAGTGGTCGACTAAATCAAAGGCGGCAGAAAGATCGAGCGCCACCGCCACCGAGATGTCACCCCGGTTTGCCTTAAACAGCCCTTGTCCTGGTTGTGTTAGCTGATGAGCTGTCTCGGTGGTGCGTGTGTGTTTGGGCGTGGGTTGTCTTTTCTGTAGTGCATGGTAAAAAGGTGGGTTTTGAGCTGCTTTCTGAAATCTTTGAGGTCTTTGATTGCGCAGATGTGTAGTGGGAGGGAGTTCCAGATGCTGGGGGCAGTGTATGTGAACGCTCTGGAGCTGGTGGTTTCTTTTGTTTTGCGAATGGAGGACGGGATTTGTCATGGAGTGGAGAGCATTCTCCCTACGGGATCTGGTGTTTTCTGGGGTGAGGAGGAGGGTTGAGAGGAAGGATGGGGCAACTTTGTTGATGAGTTTGAATGTTGTTACAAATAGTTTATATTTTTCCGGCTTTCTATTGGAAGTCAGTGTAGGTCATATAGAAGGGTTGTGACATGGTCAGTTTGGCTTTGCAGGTGATTCTAGCTGTGATGTTTTGCATTTGTTGGAGTATGTATAGGCTCTTTGCTGGTAAACCCTGCAACAGGCTGTTGCAGTAGTCGAAGTGGGGGGTGATGATAGATTGGATGACTGCTCTGAAGTCGTTATATTCAAGGAAGAGTTTTAGATGTTGTATGGACTTTAGCTTGTATAGGATTGTTCTGGTTGTTCATTTCAGGTGGGGCATCATGCTGAGCGAAGTATCCAGGATTATACCAATATCCATTTAGTTAAGATTAATAAAATAAATAGATGGATACGCTGATAAAAGTGAATAGATGAAAGGTCATATTAAAAGGTCATGAGACATAAAAATAATAAGAAGAATATGCCAGTAAACTTGATACATAATAAAACTCACCAATCGGAGAAAGACACCCAGAGTGCGCTCTCTAATACTAAAAACAATTGCTGAATGTCTAGAGGAGGGAGAAGGACAATATCTTATTAAGAAAACCATTATTCCATCACATTGTAGGGGAGGGGCACTATAAAACAGATAAGACAATAGATGTCAGGGGTATAAGGGGTCCAGAGTGCACAGGAATCCAGAACACAGACCATCAAAATCCATATCATAGTGGGAAGGGGGATTAAAAACATTGAAAGAGCCCACAGTGCGCTCAGTAAAAGACAGTCTTATAACTATAAAATATGAGGTATGATCAAAAAAATATGAAGACTTGTTGTGTATCTATATAACAATAAGTTACACCACGATGCTATTAAGCATGCAGTGACCTAGTTACAGTATGTGCTCTGCATGTACAGAGTGTAGTATGGCTGCAACACACCTGTACTTTTTTAATCACGTGATGTTTGGTATCATGTAAAAACAGTTTATCAGAGTTATGATGAGTGAAAAAATTGAACAGTGAATTTGCATTAAATTCTGCCAGAAACTTGGAGATTCATGCAAAGAGACTTATGAAAACCTATAGCAAGTGTATGGCGATAAATGCATGAGTCATGCTCGAGTTTATGATTGGAACAAACATTTCCAAGAGGGCTGCCAAAGTGTTGACAGTGACGAACATTCTGGAAGGCCATCGACGAGCAGGAATGAAGACAAAGTTGAAGCAGTGCATGCCACAAAATGCTCAAATCGTCGATTGACTTTATCAGGGAGCTTTCTGAGGACATGGACATCAGTCTCAGGTCAGTACAGTCCAATCTTACTGTTGATTTGGGGTTGAGAAGTGCGTCTGCAAAATTCACGCCAAAACGCCTGTCCTCTGACCATAAAGAAGATCGACTGTCTGCAGCCAGGGAATTGTTGGAATGTGTTGAAAATGACTCAGATTTCATCAAAAAGATTATTACCGGTGATGAATCATGGGTTTATGGTTATGATCCGGAATCTAAGGCTCAGTCCTCACAATGGAAGACTCCAAACTCTCCCAGACCCAAGAAAGCCCATCAGGTGAGGAGCAATGTCAAGGTCATGCTCACAGTTTTCGTTGATTACCGGGGTATTGTTCGTCATGAGTATGCTCCAAAAGGTCAAACCATCAATAAGGAGTACTATGTCGAAGTTCTGACTCGTTTGAGAGATGCAGTTCGTCGTAAGAGGCCAGAGTTGCACAGGAATGGTGAATGGTTGCTTCATCACGATAATGACCCAGCTCATGCATCACATCTTGTCTAGCAGTTCTTGGCCAAACACCAAATCTAGCAAGTCCATCAGCCTACGGTGCTCACCTGACATCACACTCCGTGACTTTATCTTGTTTCCAAACTGAAATTACCACTGAAAGGAAGTAGATTAGATAACTTGGAGACCATTAAGCAAAATTCAACACAGCAGTTTCACAGCATAATGAAAGAGGCATTTCAAAATTGTTCCCAGCAGTAGCAGGAACGCTAGAGGAAGTGTGTTTTATCGGAAGGGGGCTACTTTGAAGGAGACTGAATGCAATGACTGTCATTGTTATACTTCTTGTGTTATTGTACAAGTCTCAATACTTTTTGATTGCACCTCGTATGTATCTAATAATAAATTGTATCTAGTAGTAAAAAAGTGGAGGAGTAAAATGGCTAAAGCCATATAGCCGATACTTAATTAAAAGCTTTCAAAACTTAATCACACCATTGTTCTCGATATCTGAAAATGGGCATTTGCGCTACTCTTCTTATTAAATACAGTAGCGCACTAACAAACTGATGCCATTTAATAACGTGATTCATTAATTATTAATAATAAATTAGAAGGAAACAAACCCACTCTATAAATATTGTATAACAATTGGCTCACAAGAATGCATTCTAGTATTGTGAGTCAAGAATTATGAAATTGGGAATTAACAATCCAGCGTGTGTGATGAACATAGCCGCGGGAAGCCAACTGACATCAATAGGGACAGCATCGGCATCTGGAAGTTTCTAAAAGCAGTCAACCAAATGCGCAGCTATCAGGCAAACTGATATAGACTTATTAAATGAGCAGTGATAATTTATAAAGATGTTTGGAGATCGCTCTAGAGTGATGCAGTTCATGAAAACATAAGAACTGAAGGGACAACAAACCCCCAAATGCAAAAATTGCAGGTGGTGAACCAATGTGATGGAATAATGTTTTTTTAATGAGATATTGTCCTTCTCCCACCTCTAACCATTCAGCAATTGTTTTCAGTATTAGAGAGTGCACCCTGGGTGTCTTTCTCTGAGTGGTGAGTTTTATTATGCATCAAATTTACAGGCATATGCTTATTCATATTATTATATTTATAAGTCTCGTCACCTTTTAATATGACCTTTATCTATTCACTTTTATGGAATCATTGTGTTTTTTAATCTATCAACGTATCTATCAATTTGTTTTATTAATTTTTATTAAATGGATATTATAATGGTTACAGGTTGTTTCTTATCCATTTTGTTGTCTATCATTTTAGTATGTGTTTGGTCCTTTTTCTTTATTACTTCTTTATTTTTATTTTATTAATTAATTGATTTATTTATTGCCTCTTGTTTTTAATTGTTCTATTATTTATATTTTTTATATAATGACATTTTATGTCTTCATGTTAAATTGTATTCTGTATATTTTTTAAGGTTGCTGTCCCCCGAAGAAGGCCACTGACCGAAACATGTGTTGGGCTGACCTGTAGACACCAGTAAAGCTTTTGTCTATCCAGTGGCATGTGGTTTTCCTGTTCTCTTTGTACCTGGTCTTACTGCAGGTGGGGTGTTTCCCTTCTTCATCATGAATAAGTTTCCTATATCTTCAAATGACCCAGAACACTGCCACACCAACTTGGGCACTCTCTGGAGGGGTTTAAAAGCAGCAGAGGGGCTCTCCTCACAAGCTAGCCTGCATCATGGGAATCGTCACCCAGAAACAGCACCAGAAGAGAAGGTAGGAGCTCCCCTCCCAGAATGAGCGTGCAGCTCTCTGGTCCACTCTCCCTGCAAGAGTCATCAAGCTGAAATCCAACCTCCTACATGGTGGACGAAGCATGGCTGTTGGAACTCTGATCAGATTTCAGGGACTGAGCGTGGGCTGGTGATATATCAACAAAGGTTCCATTGCATTCTATAATGATTTGTAATTATCAGTGCTTTCACACAGCCAATTTGACCCAACAACAATGATGAATCTTCACAGAATTGTAAGTTTTATATACTGCATGTTGTTGCTTGTTGCCTCACTTTCCAAGTTAATGCCCAGTTGTCTACCCAGGACCAGTTCCAACCTATACCAATAATGCATTATTATAAGAGACTATAAGTTAGTGCCACATAATAAACTTTCAAACAGATCCTATAATAGCAGTCACAGACTAATCTATATTACTCCAATTGGGACCACCAAGCATCTTAACCAGAAAGAAAATGTAAAGGAGACAGAACTGACATGCTCACTCATAAATGCCAGATCAATCAAGAATAAAATACCAGTTGTTGTTATGGTTGTTGAGTGCTGTCGAGTGCACTTGATCTTTATGGTATAATGACTCTGTGTATTCTTTCCACCTTTTCTTGATCTTCTCAGCATCATTCAACATGGATCCTTGAGCATCTTGTAGCATTCCAATTCAAGGCTGGAACTTTTTCTTTAACTCTCGTAGCTTTAGAAAAGCCAATCTTGTTCTTCCTCTAATAGCGTCTGATTCTATTTCCTTGCATGTGTCATTGTAGTACTTTTCCTTGTCCTGTCTTGCTGCACGTTGGAAATCTGTTGAGTCCTGTGATTGCCTCTCTTTCTCCTCTGACTTTAGCTTCTCTGTGTTTCTGGACAATTTTCAGAGTTTCTTCAGTCATCCATTTTGGCCGTTTTTGCTTTTTCATCTTAAGTAGAGACATCGCTTTCTTCCAACACAACCTTTTTGATGTCATCCCATAACTGTATCTAAAGGAGCAAATTGATTTTTCAGGCAGTCTTTAAATTCCAGTGGTATATTCTCAAGGTCATATTTTGCTATATTCATGAGTGGCTTGCTCTTTTTCAACTTTAGCTTGAGTTTGCATACTGGTAGTTGGTGATCTGTACCACAGTCAGCTCCATGACTCCATCCCAGATATAATATTCATCACTGAAACCTGGCTCTCCTACTTAGATAGAGTCCCATATTACCAACTGAGGGTCCCGACGAACTATGAGATATTCCAGACCCCTCGAACAAATAAATGGGGAGGAGGAGTACTCATTATCATCAAAAATGCACTCAATGCTTCCCTCACACTATCCAATACCATTTCAGATATTGATACTCTGATTATAGAAAACAGGCACCTAGCATTTTGTCTACTTTATGGACCTCCCACACCTGATTCCAGCAGCCTAACATCCATTCTGAAAACTGCTCCATGTCAACCAAGAAACAATTAATCTTACTAGGGGATTTTAATCTTATCTCCTTATGCCATGCCCAAACTACCACCTTTCTAAATGCAATGTATGATCTGCAGTACCAACAAATAATAAATGTTCCCACTCATAATAAAGGAAATACTCTAGACCTGGTATTCCTCCCGCAGAACATCTATGAGCGATCAAAAATGAACAGCCCTCAAACGTTACCTGTGCCTGGTCAGATGACCTTCTAATTAACTTCACTTTCTCATCAGACCAAACCCCTGTCCAAACAATCAACAAAATAACTAAGCAGTACCCTAAATTTAAGTACTTTGATAAGGATGCTTTCATAAAAGGCACCCTAAATAGCATTGATTCTCACATAAAAGACCGTGATGGACTCTTTGAGTGGAACGGGTAAACGTAGATTGATTGTTTATGTCAACAGAATATAAAAAGACTAGGGGACATGCAATGAAGCTACAGGGTAACCTATTTAGGACTAATAAGAGAAAATATTTTTTCACTCAACGTGTAATCAAACTCTGGAATTTGTTACTGGAGGATGTAGTAAAAGCTGTTAGTGTAGTTGGGTTTAAAAAAGGTTTGGACAAGTTCCTGGAGGAAAGGTCCATAAACCATTATTAAAAGGGACCCAGGATATCACTGCTTGACCCAATACAAGCATTGAGGAACCTGTATATTTTTGGGGAGACTGTCAGGTACTTATGACCTAGATTGGCACTGTTGGAAACAGGATACCGGGCTTGATGGACCTTGGTCTGACCCAGTATGGCATATCTTATGTTCTTATGTCCTTCTCCTACTCAACTGGAACTCTAGCATCACTAAGATCGCCTCTAGGCCAGGGCCACAACATAACAGAAGACGAAATAGCTCAAAACAATGGTACTCACAAGAGATAAAGAGGACTAAAAAGACAATTAAGGAAACTTGAACACATCTGGTGAACCTCAAAATCTACTGAAAATAAAGCAAACTACATGAAAGCTCTTTTAGCATACCATGACCACATAAACTCAAAAGAAAGAATATCATACAAACTTACTAATGAAATTGCTGAGTAAACCACAGAAGCTATTTGAAATCATAAAATCACTAACTAGCCCCCCAAAAGACAAGTCTGAAAACCAAAACATCAATTCCCGGGTCCTAGCAGACTATTATATGAATAAATTAAACCCTTTGAATAATCACCCGACCCAGGCCACACACACTACAACATCAATCCTTGAAATCTGGCCAGAGTTTTACCAGATCTTCCTGGAATCCCTGAAAAGAATAATTTCAAATATTAATGCCACAACATCCAGCTTAGATCATGCCCAGTTAGCTGGCTGAAAGCCGCCCGTAATCAGCTAGCACCCATCATACTCAGAATGGTCAACCTGTCACTCACCAAAGGACACATGACTGTGGATTTGAAACAAACCACAATCTGTCCTGTACTAAAACATAAAACACTGAACAAAAAATGCCCTACATCTTACAGGTCAATCTCCAGCCTTCCATTCATGGCTAAGGTAATTGAGAAAATTGTTCATAATCAACTTCAGGACCATATTGACCTGCATGCTCCCCTGGATGACTATCAATATGGCTTCAGTTCCACACCACAGTATAGAAACACTGTTACTAACATTATTCAATAATCTCATAAAAGGAACAGACAATTCCAAGCAGGTATTCATATTTATCTTTTTAGATATAGCGGCAGCCTTTGATTCTATTAATCACATCTTAATTCAACAAACTGGTACCACGCTTAGATGGTTTAAGTCCTATCTATCTGACTGCACACAAAAGATTAGAGTTGACCAACACTTATCTGACACCTACAAACAGAAACAGGGTCTACCCCAGGGATCTGCACTATCGGCACTATTGTTCAATATATACCCCCAGCCTCTATGCCAAATAATAAAATAATTCTAAGTTGGATATGCCATCTACGCTGATGACATAATGTTATATCTTTTCTTTGATATAACCAACCCCGTCCTAGAACCTATAATATCATGCCTCAATGAAATAGCTTAATGGCTGAAAGTCAAAGATCAAGTGTCTATGCCATCAAAATATAGAAAGACTAGGGGACATGCAATAAAGCTACAGTGTAACAACCTATTTAAGACTAATAAGAGAAAATATTTTTTCCACTCAACAAAAAATCAAACTCTGGAATTCGTTACTGGAGCATGTAATAAAATCAGTTAGTGTGGCTGGGTTTAAAAAAGGTTTGGACAAGTTCCTGGAGGAAAGGTCCATAAACCATTATTAAAGGGGACCCGGGAAATTCACTGCTTGCCCCAATACAAGCATTGTGGAAATGTGTCTTTTGGGGAAACTGCTAAGTACTTGTGACCTAGATTGGCCACTGTTGGAAACAGGATACTGGGCTTGATGGACCTCGGTCTGACCAGTATGTTCTTATAACCTAAACATAAATTATAAAAAAAGCAAAAGCGTTATTCATTACCAGAAACCAAAACTTTTTCCCACCAACTACCATTGATGTTAAAGAGGCCATGCTCAAAGTAAAAGAAGCAATAAAATACTTGGGAGTCGCAATCGATCAAACCCTCAGCTTAACATGCCATATTAAACTCACTACAAGAACCATCTACAACAAACTGAGAATGATTCAGCAGTTGAGACCACTTCTCCCAAGCAGTGGATCTAGAACAGTACTACAGGCCTTGATATTTCCTCATACAGATTATTGTAACAGTCTGCTACAGGGCTTACCCAAGCAAACACTACTCAGCCTCCAACTTGCCCAAAACATGGCTGCACGCATTACCCACAAAACACATCCCTCTGAATACATAACACTGATACTCTATGCTCTCCACTGGCTATCAGTGCACTGTAGAATAAAATATAAATTACTTTTGATCAAATTTAAACTGATCAGAAATACAGCTCCTTCATCCCTAACAAACCTAATAAAATCAGCACCAAATGATTGCCAAAGAAGAGGATGTACACACAATACTTTAGTTGTCCCACCTGAATATCACAAAACAAAACACAATACTAGTAATAGAGCCTTTGCATACATTGCCCCATCACTATGGAACATGATTCCAGAGAGGTTAAAATCTATCTATGATTTGTTCACTTTCCAGAGAGACCTAAAAACATCGCTCTTCATTGAACCATTGAACATTTTGGCAACACTGAAGAGATCATAGACCTATACCCAACAGAAAAACTGAAAGACCCCCTTCCCCTCAAGATACACAGACATGAATTATCCTCTCCATCTATTCATGATCAACGATCCTTCTGCGCACTATAATCATGACATCTACTATGTAATAATGTCATAACCAAAGCAGTAGAACCACCCTCTTTCACACAATGAACTACAGTATTTAAGTATGTACATAATTATAATGGTTTATATGTTGCAATGTATATAAATTATACCATAAATAATAATAATCCAATCATGTACATATAGAACCTTTTTGCCATGTTATATTATTTAGCTCTAAAATACTGTTACTTGTAAATACTTCTTAAGTTATACTGTATCACACTGTAAACCGCCTTCATTATATAAGGTGGTATAAAAACCCCTTAAATAAATAACCGGCTCACCCAGACAGGACCACATCACACCCATTCTAAAATCTCTCTCCACTGGCTGCCGATAATAGAAAGAATCAAGTATAAAGCAATCCTCACCATATTTAAGCTACTACATAACCAAGCCTCCAAATACTAATCAAGAAAACCCCATACACAAGGCCAAGGCGAGACAACCAGCAGAACGTACTCATTATCCCAATCCTCAAAAGAAAAAGCCCTCAATAAGCATGCTAGTGAGTCTTCATCCTGTGTACGCCCACAATATTGAATGCGCTCCCAGAAATTGTTAGGACTGCGGAAACTGTATCAGATCTACAAAAAACCTTCAAAAGCCACCTTTTCACAGAATTCTTTGGAAACAACGAACTAAGTTAACCATTGCTCCCCACATGCTCATTACCAAATGTCATATGTTACCTCAACCTCCATATTTTAAGCCAAGTTTATCCCCCTCCCCTCCCATATAAATTACTGCTTTTGTTACTTCCACTACTATGTTCAAGTTCTGAGACCCTCTAGTTCTGTTAATGTTGTATGTAAACCGCTTTGACTGAACGAGAAAGCGGTATATAAACCCTGTTAAGTAAATAAAAATAAAAATCTTCTTCAGTAAAGGCTGAAGGTAAAAATTCATTCAGTCTCTCCACTATGGTCTTGTCCTCTCTCAGTGCACCTTTTACCCCTCCATTATCTAATGGTCCAACTGATTCCCTCACAGGGGTTTTGCTAAGAATATACTTGAAAAAGTATTTATTATGAGCTTTTGTTCCACGGCAAGCTTCTTTTCAAAATTTCTTTCCCTACCTTTATGCCTTGTATTTAACTTGCCAGTACTTATGCTGTTTCCTGTTTTCATCATTTGGCTCTTCTTTCCACTTTCTGAAGGATTCTCTCTTAGCTATAACAGCCTCTCTAACCTCACCTTTAAGCTATGCTGGCTGTCATTTGGCCTTCCTTCCATCTTTTTTAAAGCGTGGAATACATCTGGTCTGGTCTTCCAAGATAGTATTTTTAAATAATGCCCAGGTCTGATGTAAACTCCTTAACCTTTTCAATTGCTCCTTTTAGATTTTTCTTAACCATTTTCTTCATTTTATTATAGTCTCCTTTTTTGAAAGTTGAATGCTAGTGCAGTCAATCTTCTTGCTGGCCTCTCTCCTTTTATTAAATCAAATGTGATCATGTTATGATTGCTATTGTCAAGCGGCCCTAAAACAGTTACTTCTCATACTAGATCCTGAATTCCACTGAGGACTAGGTCTAAAATAGTGTCCCTGTGTGTCAGTTCATGGATCAGCTGCTGTATGAAGCAATCATTTACTTCATCTAGAAACTTTATCTCACTAGCATGTCATGATGTGACAGTGACCCCTTCCAGGAGACTGCATCGAGCCAGGAACCTGGTGTCCAGCAATGTCCTAACCAAATCCTACTATGTGTCTGGCTCTTAAAGCCTCATGTTATTTGACTGCAGGACCTACTGGGATCACAGACCTGGCGCTGTATCCTTTGAGCCCCAACGCGCTGATTCTGAGCTGGAGTAGGCCACGCCATGGGGTGTTGCGGAAGTACTTGGTGGAAATGTTTTACTTCAATCCCTCCAGCCTCCTGTCACAGTGGACACCTTACTACGAAGTAGCTGCCACTCACTCTCGGACTGTGTCTGTGGTAAGGCATCTCTGCGTGGTTGTGCAGGTGTCACTCATGGGGTCTCTTGCTCATATGGGAGGGGTACTGCATTAACGAAGTTCACACTTCTTGGATCAGAGATGAAGGGCTGGGAGCAGAGTTAGGTATTAGCCGTAGACTTGGGCAGTGCACATATCTTGTGTTTCTATATGCAGTGATTGTGTGTCTGCCTTTTTCACAGAAAATCACAGACCTGCGACCTGCCTGGTTCTACAGCTTTCGGGTTAGCATGGTAACATGGGGTGATCCAGAAATGCGCTGCTGTGACACTCCCACCATCAGCTTCATCACAGGTAGGTGTTCTTAGGGATGACTTTACACACAGCCTAAGCTGGGTGCCCGACTCTTACTAGTAAATATTTCTACAGTGCTAGAAATTACACTCCGTGCTGTACAGATACATATGACAGACTGCAGTGCCCCAAAGACAGACAGGCAAAAAGGGAGAGAACCAGGGGGAAGCATTAAATCCCCAAAATGAATTACTAGATGGTGTTTAATTGAAGACAGGAATCATTTTAAGGCACATTTTACAAATTACCTGGGGACATCCAAGCCAGATTGTTTGGAAAAAAAACAGCAGGCATGCCTCAATTCGGGATGTGCTTGATATGGACGTCTCTGGGGCATCTACATAGATGTCCCAAGAATAGTATTCAAGAGCAGGAACTTGTAGGAATAACCTAATGGTTAGAGTAGTGGGATGAACAGGGAAGCCAGAGTTGACATCCTGCTGCTCTTCTCATTGCGATTTTGCCGAGTACTGGGGATGGCGGAGTTGCTTCTTCTCTACACCCTTCAAATTTTACTGCCAAAACTAGCACTACCTGATGTCTGTTCGTGCCTAGAGCAGGTCTACATCAGACCTCCTCGGCATTTCTGAAACTGATCACGGCTGTCTAAGTCCATCGCAGCCGCCGGTCAAGCCTTCTCCTACTTGACTTTCCCCACATTGGAAAGGTCTTTAAAAGCTATTTATAAAATGACTCTGGGGACGTCACCGTGATTCAGTCATCCAAATTCCAACTAAGGCTTTTAAAGCGACCCCCTTTTATGTAACAAGTTTTGATAAATTAATCTCTGCCCCCAAAAACAATTAATATTAAAACAACAGGAAATGAAGTGGATGGAGGAGGGAATCCAGATAAACTCACTCCCAGTTCTTCTCATTAATTTCGTATCATTTTTAAGTAAAAGGAATTAACTGTTGCGATCCCTTTCTATGGCAGCTGACACTATGTACATATTTTTACCATGTTGCATAATTTGTCCATTTTAGGGCCTAATGCAACTGTGGTCAACCTTTACCCACCAAGGTGCATGACATGAGAATGCACAGTAGCAATGAGCGGGGCTCCCCCAACCCCCCCCCCCCCCATTTCTCCAGAGAAGGGGCCAATTCTCTGAACCTCCTCCCTTTCCCCACCTGGTTCTCTCCGTTTCACTCCCTCTTCCTCAAGACATTCTCCACATCTATTCTGCATGTCACCCACAGGCAGAAGCTGTCCTCCTTTCGGGCCGTGACTTCCCCACCTCGGTCTTCCGGCTGTTGTCTTCCTTTAGCTCATGCCTTTTTTAAAAATTAGACTTTTATTGTTCAAAGGGGATAAAACCACCGTCCCATTTCTGTCAATCACGAGATTCAGTGACAACAGCACAACAAACTGTACCCAAATATATCAACTCCCAGACAAACCCTGCCACTCGCAGCATTGCCTTCTAAAGGACCAGCCCTTCCTCCAACATTTCCTTGTAATATTTACAAGCGGCTTTCCAGTCTTCCATACGCATTCCCATTAACCCACTCTGCCCTTCCAGAGACCAAACCACTGTTTCTTATAAGTCATCCAGCTGCGCTGTACCTTTTATTTGTGTGCTCTAAGCTCCCAAGAGTCCATGTCGGACATCAACTCCCTCCAATGCTGGTCCAATACCTCAAAACTACTTTTTTAAGTAAAAGTATTGCTACATGCACAAATTTCCTATACAGTCTTCTAACCCTCTTTTCTTTGAGAGGAGCGTCATTTCCTAACAGCAGCAGGTCTTTGGCCCATTCTACTTTAAGTCCTACATCATCCTCAGTAGCCCTGGAAGCTTCAGACCCCCAAAGGTTTTAGTTTATCACATTCCAGAAAGGAGCGGCATGCAGTAGTGCACCAAGATACCCGTTTTACTCTTACATTTCAAATGACTATCATCCTGCTGTATCCCCAAATGTGCCCCTTGCTCTCTGATGATATAAGTCCTGTGAATAATCTTGCATTGCATGTTGCATAGAATCACACTAGAGGCGAGTTTCCAACTCTCCCCAAAAAACTGGCCTAAATTCTCCAGTTCTCAGTTTCCTATTCCACCCCAAATCCAATGTTTTGTAAAACGGTCAAATAATCAATATTCAAGCTTCTTTTACCAATCTGGTACCAGTTTGCTTAAGTGTTTAAATATAGGGGCACCCTCATGCAAGACTGATCAAGGTCTGCATATCGACACCTCCTGGGGTTCCTCATCTTTAATTCTATAAAACAACATCTTGCCTGCAGGTACTGTAAAAAATGTGAGTTGGGAAAATCCCATTTCTAGTTCACCTAGTCAAATGAGGGTAATTCCCTGTTATGGAACTGTAGTAAGAGCCCTAAATTCAAGCACCCATCGGAAGCACGTTTGTCCTATTCCAGGTACAAAATTGGGGTTTCCTGTAAGTTATATCCCTGGCACCTTCCCCCCAAACCTCCAGCATTTTCAGGCAGCCAGAGCCCCCTCCCTTACCTGCCTCTGTTGCTGTTGACTACTGGGGGCCCAGCACTGAGTCAGGACAGCACTTGGTGTGAATCAATCTGCCTGCAACACTTCACGTATACCATGCATTGTAAAGCCTCAAATCCGATAAGCTAACTTTCCCCCAGTCCTGCTCGAAGTATAAACGAGATAAGCATTTCCTAATGATTCCTTCATAATGCCTTTGTTCCCTCGATTTTACCCAGATCAGGAGCATCTGAAGGGTATCTAATAGCCAAGGAAAGATGGACATTTTAACAAAGTCACTTTGCCTAATAAGATTAATGGCAAAAGTCCTTCCAACATGCACATAGTTGCCAGATTTGCTAAATTTTATCGTCAATATTTTTTATGCAAAGTTTTATCATTACGATTTAGGATTAACACAGTTAACAGACCTGCTCACCGTGTTAATCCCCTTTGCTGGGCTAGTCAGTGGTGCCGTTGTGCATTGAGCTGTTTTGGGGCTGTGCCCGGCAGTAACCATGGCGATTTTTAGCTCCTGCCCGGTTATCGCAATGCCACAAACATCAGGCCCTGCAAAGGCTGTCCTAACTTTCGCCGCTGAAGCTCTGGGCAGCAGCTAAATATCGTTGCTGCCTGATTAACTTCACGACAATCATGGCAACGCAGATGTTCAATCCTGTGGTCTGGATATGGCCCTGGCATTGAATATCTGAGCCTAATTTTCAGCGGCAATGGCTAGCCGGCATCTCCGGATATTGGGCCCTAAGTATATACCCAAATATTTCATATCCCTGTTATCCAGCAGCCCTTCTGGTCTCCCCTTTCCAATGCTACAACTTCTGATTTATCATCTTTTACTGTAAGGTCAGAAAACGCTAAGTTCCTGCATATGGTGTTGGACATTCCCCCAAAATAAGAACATGTCATTTGCATAAAGATGTATGCAACACTTCACCCCCAACCTCAATTCTCTTCAGATTCTCCAACTCCCTTATTCATTTTACTGAGGACTTTAGTGATAGAATAAATAAAAACAGGGAGAGTGGGCATATACCGCTGGAAAGCTTTAGGTGCGCTTTCCACTAACGATCAACTGTGTAACCCAACTCACCGAAAACTGTTCAGTACCAGAAGAAAACTGAATAGCTTTTCTGGAGATGATGTCAGCAGTAAGCCTCTAGGGAAAGTACATTGTGGAGTGCGAATGTTTCCTCTTTCTGAGGGAGTTAATGTGATACCCTTCTGTCTCTCACAGCTCCGTTATCCCCAGAAATCAGCGCTCTGGAATATTTCAATAACCTGCTCTATGTCAGCTGGACCTATGGAGAAGAAGCCACTGACCTGACCCACTCCAGGATGCTGCATTGGGAGCTGGTGGCGGAAGGCAGGAGGAAAGTCAGAAAGAGCGTATGTGAGAATGTCATAGTGCTCTATAGTGCTACATCCTGTTCATCTGTCATAGTGCTCTGTAGTGCTACATCCTGCCAGTCAGCAACAGGAGAGAGGATCTCATGAGACTTGCAGTAGTCCAGTTTTTGATATGATTTCTCAGAATTTGTTCTTTACAGAAAGTTTACTCAAAACACAAGATGGTAATTGGGGTTGTTAAAAAGCAAGGAAAAAAGGCTGAGATATTGCAGGGTAAATTTTCAAAGGCAATCACGTTACACAGGTCAAGATAGAGTTAACCTGCATAAGTCAGACATATGTGGATTAAGTGAATTTTCAGTTGCTTGAAAGTACACACATATTTCATATGTGGACGAACTTGCCCACATAAAACGAGATGTATCAAATGTATCTTTTTAAAAGGTGGGTGTATAGACAGTCTGCTGCTAATACTCCTGTTTTGCTTACATATATATGAAGCTCATATTTCCGCACATAGCAACCTGATCTTCAAGCTCAGTACATGCAGTGTAGAGACCTCTAGTGTCTCTACTGGAATATTGCATTGTGACCATTTATGCCTCTTGTAATTTTCCCAAACAGGGGAGTATTATCTGCACCAACAAGATAATGCTGGGAGGAGATTCTACTAGGAGGGAAATCTGGATTGGCAGAAATATGCAGCCCTGAAGCATTTAGCTGTCTTTGCCTGGATAAGTCATTGTACCACTAATGACTGACTCAGGAGCAGCAGATAACAGGTTGCCTAGGCCTCAGCACTTTATATGATGTATGTCCTGGCTGCTTCAGCTAGCACACACCACCGCACCACAAAGCAAAGGAAGACTCTCTTGAGCACTCAAGGCCTGCTGCCGAAGAAGATATTGAGGTTGTCCCCTGGAGCTGTGCCAAGGAGGGCCAGGCTCTACCATAGTATTGCAGCGTTCAGCTCTGTGAAATTATTTGGGGCAAAGCGTTAGAGAAGAAAGGTTCTCCCAGGGCAAGCAGGATGAGTCAGCCACAAGTGGTGACGTCATCCGACGGCGCCATAGACGGAAGTACTCTCACTAGCCCAGAGGGCTTTAGCCCTCTGGGCATGACCACTAGCCCCACCTCCAGATCCGCCCCTAGCTGGCCAGTCTTTGTCTTCCGCCTTGCCAGTAAGATGTTTTTTATTTTACTCTCCTACCTTACAACATGAAGAAACCTGGATTCAAGACATGCCCAGCCTGTTCCAGAAAAATGGCTAACTCAGACTCATACCATCTCTGCCTCCGATGCCTGGGTAGCGATCATGCTGTTGAGGACTGCTCTGCCTGCGGCCGTATGCCCCCCGGGCTCTAAAGTCTCGCCGGCATGCCCTTCGAGATTTCCTGGCTCCCGCTGCTGCTGTGAGTGTTCCCGCTGATCCAGCTTCTCCCGGTGCTGCCGTTATCGCTCCGGCCGGGGACGCGCCTCTCTCGGCCTCCGTTCCCCGCCGCGATGCCCTGAACCCCCCAGACACGTGTGTTCTTATGGAGGCATCCATCTTGCCAGGGGTTTCCTCTGCTTCTCCTCATCTACTTCCTGCCTCTTCAATGACTGCTTCCTGTCCTCCTGAGCCCGCCTCCTCTCGGCGCAGCCTCCACGGACACCTCGGAGCAGAGCCGATCAGCACTGACTGCCTTCAACATCAGAGTCATGCGGGCCAGCAGGGAAGCCGTCAGCGCAGAGACCATAAACGGCGCAGGCACTCCCCAGATCATTGGAGTCGCTCAGGGAGACGGAGCCGCTCACGGAGACAGCATACATCCGCCCGCAGCAAAATAAACAAGAAGCACAGCAGCCGGCGCAGACATGCCTCATCGGAGAGCCGACACAAGCGAAGATCCCGGCACAGAAGCTGCAGACAGCACAGGGATCGCAGCCCCAGTTCGGCATCATCACGCTGCCATGGTAAGAGACACAGGCACAGCAGCCACAGTTCCACGCGCTCCCAAAGCTCACGCTCTAGCGGGAGCTCGGACCAACACACCCCCTCATCCGCTCTGGCTTCCTGCAGCAACTCTGTCTACGCGGCTTCCTGCAGCTCTGAGGACTCCGACCTCTACCTCCCCGCATCCCCTGTGCGGACAGTCTGCCATGAGGAGGCCGAGCAACCTCTCCACAGCAACGCACAGGCTCCCATGGCCCTACCTTCACAAGGAGCCCCGGACACCCTGCTGCTCCTTAAGGACATGCTTCAACAGTGGACGTCCGTGCTTTCCAACCTGTCCTCCCACCAGGCGCAGACCCTAACCCCACCGGCTGAAAATACCAACCAGCAGCAAGTCACACTGCCGCGGGATCAGGAATCCACAACGCCTGCCTCAGCCAGCCTGGTGCAGCCTCAAGATCAAGATCCCCCTGATGACCCATCGCAATCAGGGGCCACTTCTCATGCAGACCAGGACAACCCCTCAGGGCCACCCGATCCTCCTGAGGACTTGACCTACGCGAAATTCGTCAGGAAGGTCCTAGCAGCTCTATCAATTACTTCTGCTGACGCCATGGATCAGCATGACGAAGTTCAAAGCGCCCTCAAGTCTGTGGACTCCCCTAAGGCCATTTCGGCCCTACCTGTTCACCAGCTCCTTCGCGAGAACCTTACAAGATTATGATAGACTCCTGCGTCCAATCACTCGTGCCCTCGTAAATTGGACTCTAAGTATGTTGTCGAACCCGTTCCGGGATTTGACAAGCAGCACCTGCCCCACCAGTCCATCGTGGTGGAATCCGCCCTCAAACGGTCTAAATCCTCGCGCACCTCTACCAACGCGCCTCCAGGGAAGGACAACAAACTTCTGGACGATGTTGCAAAGCGGATTTATCAAGGATCCATGCTGAATGCCAGGATCTCAGCACATCTATTTCAGCACGCCATCTACCAGGATACATTGGTGGCCAACATAAGAGCCTCCGCCAAGGGCGCAGAACGTCCACCTGCTCTCTTGTCTGCCATCGCGGATCTCGAGGAATGCACCAAACATCAAGGTCGTGCTGCCCACGACGCCTTCAAAACAGCCTCCAGAGTGGCCGGAACTGCCATCTCTGCGCGCCGGCTGGCTTGGCTCAGGGCCTCAGGCCTGCAGGCTGACTCTCATGAGAAGCTCGCTGACGCACCTTGCACAGGCGACTCACTTTTTGGCGACAAAGTCAAGGAGACAGTGAACGACATGCGCGAGCGCTGCACCACGCTCAAAACACTGGAGGAGGGCTCAGAGCGCTCAAAATCCTACCGCAAGGGAGCCTTCCATGGCCCAACTGGTCCTAAGCGCTACAACTCCTACCACAGGTGGCAGCAGCAGCCACGCTACAGACAGCAGCATTACCAAACTTCGTATAGGCCGAAACCACGTCAACGGGAGCGCACATCAAAGAAGGCCCCCTCTGCGCCTGCCAAAAACAATCCTAGTTTTTGACTCACCGCCCTGCCAGCACCTTCCGACAGGGGGCCGCTTATCCGCCTTCCTTCACTCCTGGGAGCAGATAACGACGGATCAATGGGTCCTCTCTATCATCAAACAGGGCTATCGCATAAACTTCTCCTCAAAGCCACCTGCGCGGCCGCCTTCAGTGAGCACCCTTCCCTCCCAGCATCTACAGGCCATGAATACAGAGATCCAGACATTGCTTGCCTCCAGGGCCATCGAGCTTGTTCCCCCCAGCGAGACCAGCAAGGGTTTTTACTCCAGATACTTCCTCGTTCCCAAGAGGTCAGGGGGTATGCGACCCATCCTCGATCTACGGAAGCTCAACAAGTGCATAGCCAAGGAGAGGTTCAGGATGCACTCCCTGTCCACCATCCTGCCCCTCATTCAACCTATGGAGTGGCTTGCCTCACTGGACCTTCAGGACGCGTACACTCACATTCCCATGCACCCTCATCACAAGAAATTCCTGCGATTCAGGGTGGCGGAGAAGCACTACCAATACAGGGTGCTACCTTTCGGCCTGTCACCTGCTCCAAGAGTGTTTACCAAGTGTGTAGCGGTGGCTGCCGCCCACCTCCGCAGACAGGGGGTATGTGTCTTCCCCTACCTGGACGATTGGCTGTTCTCAGCGCCTTCTCCTGCGGAACTGCGGATGGCTGTCAGGAAAGCCACCGCTCTTCTCTCCTCGTTGGGATTCCTTGTCAACTACCAGAAGTCTCATCTGTCTCCCATGCAGCAACTGGATCATCAGGGACCGGGCCCGGGTCATCCTGGTGGCTCCATTCTGGCCCAGGCAAATATGGTTCCCATACCTGCAACGCCTAGCAGTGGTCCCTCCCATCCAGCTCCCCCTGCGGCCAGACCTACTCTCGCAGGACGGCGGCACGATGCTCCACCCCAACCTGTGGATGCTATCACTGTCGGCCTGGAAGCTGAAAGGCTAGCTCTGGCTCCCTTCAATCTGACGACCGAGGTCCAGCAGATCATACTGGCGGCCCGGCGCCCTTCCACCAGAAAATCATACAGCCTCAAGTGGCGGCGCTTCTGCATCTGGTGCACGGCCCGTCACCTTGACCCCTCCTCGTGCCCGGTGCCGCAGTTCCTCCAATACTTTGCATCGCTCTCTTCGCTCGGCCTTAAGACTCAGTCCATCAAAGTCCACTTGTCCGCCATTGCGGCCTTCCATCACCGCATTGGGAACACTTCGATAGCGGCGATGCCCATCGTTGCCAGCTTTATGAAAGGATTATCCAATCTACGCCCTCCGCTCAGGGAGCCCGTGCCCGCCTGGGACCTTAACGTGGTCCTCAATCAGCTCACGGAGGAACCTTTCGAGCCTTTGCAATCTGCAGATTTGAAGTTTGCTTCCTGGAAAACACTGTTCCTCGTCGCTATCACTTCAGCCAGGCGGATCAGTGAAATGCATGCTCTCGTGGCTTACCCGCCTTACACCATCCTTCACCTCGACCGCACCTGCCTTCGGACACATCCCAAGTTTGTTCCCAAGGTGGTGTCCGCTTTCCACATCAATCAAACCATTGAGCTGCCCTGCTTCCTCCCCGGATCACACTCCAGTCCGGATCAACAACGCCTGCACACACTGGACTGTGTCAGGGCCCTACGGTGCTACCTCAACAGAACCTCCTCACTACGTAAAGGGTCTCAGCTTTTCGTCTCATACAACCCTAACAATCCTGGCCTACCAGTGTCCAAGCGCACGCTTTCCGGCTGGATTTTCACCTGCATCTCCTTCTGCCTTTCACGCGCTGGAGCAAGCCCCACCGCAGGTATCACAGCACATCACCTGCGAGCGTTGGCTGCCACCATCGCCAACCTACATTCCGTTCCTATACCTGACATCTGCAAAGCCGCGACGTGGTCCTCTATACAGACTTTCCAGAGGCACTACTGCCTCGACAGTGCTGATCACTGTGGCTCCGCATTTGGGCTAGCAGTGCTGTCGGCTGCCTCTTCCCCTTGCCAGGACAGGAACTTGTGACTTCTGCTGATATTGCACCTTTATTGCCATGCCCTACGGCTGTCATTGTTGATTGCAACTTGTTGCCATGCTGTAGTGATTGATGTCTTGCACCTTATTGCTCTAGTGGTTGATGTCTTGCACCTTATTGCCTGTTGATTGATGCCATTGCACCTCATTGCCTGTTGATTGATGCCATTGCACCTCATTGCCTGTGGGTGAGCGCCCCTTATTATTGTTACTGTTACTGCACTTTCGTGCCTTATTGTTTGCTGTTTCTTGCTGTGCACTGTTCTTGCTGTTACTGCACTTCGTGCCTTATTTTCGCTTGTTGTTACTGTGCACTATTCTTACTAAGAGCACCGTATGTTGAATTGCACATCTTGTTAAGCATTGTTTGACTTGAACTACGCCCGCACCAAGGTGCATTCATTCATTAAACCTACTTGCACCTCACGGTCATGCGTGTCTCCGTTTCTTCAGATCTTCCCCGCCGCTGCATGTGTAGCTGGGGAGACACCACTTGTGGCTGACTCATCCTGCTTGCCCTGGGAGAAAACAGAGTTACTTATCTGTAACGTGAGTTCTCCAGGGACAGCAGGATAAGTCAGCCACACCTTCCCACCCTCCTCCCCGGCAGGGACCTCCTGTCTCTCGCTATCCGCCTCCTAGCCTGAACATCGCGTCAGCTTGGAAAACCTGGCCAGCTAGGGGCGGATCTGGAGGTGGGGCTAGTGGTCATGCCCACAGGGCTTTCTGTCTATGGCGCCGTCGGATGACGTCACCACTTGTGGCTGACTTATCCTGCTGTCCCTGGAGAACTCACGTTACAGGTAAGTAACTCTGTTTTCTCCAACTCCAAGTGTTGGTCCATGTGAAGTCCAAGGGACTGGGACTGCTAATTCTCTTTTTTTCATGGTCCACAGGAAGCCTATTCAGGCCCCGGGCTGCAGAAACAGCCAAAAACTATCACTGTTCTGCTCCTCCCACAGCAAGGCTTCCCCTTAAAACCAATGGTGCATTTTTTCCCTTTTCTTTAAAAGCGCGATTCACGATTGTCTTTCTTATCTTTCTATCTGCGATCCCTCAAGCATTTTCTTTCCCACAACCAGCGGACTCCCCTTCAATGGAAGCCCCGGTTGCATTTTCTGGCACTTCTCTTTTAATTTGTTTTATTATACTTGCTTACAGAGAGACATCATGTGCAGGCTGGTGAGGTGCTATGAGAGAGACACACACGCACATCAGGTAATGACTGAGGAGAGGGCAATGAGAGAGACGCATCAGGTGATAGCTGGAGAGGGGCTATTTGAGAGAGAGAGAGAGAGAAGATGGCGCCGATCCCATTCAGCCGAGAAGCTTGACGTATATAACGACCACCTGAAAAGACACCGAGCTCAAGTCACAAAATATATTAAACAATATCACGCAGAGGTACTTCAACGCTCTCTAAACAAGCCACACGAGCTCTTCAACCTAGTTAAGACCTTAGCAAAAGAGCCCTCGACAACACCACCATACCTCCCCGACCCTCAAGAATACGCAGATTACTTGCACGCCAAAGCAAGTCAGTCCAACCTACCTACCACCTATATTGCTCTGCCAACTACACTATCATACACCCAAACGACTACAACAAATGTCAACAAAATCATCCTGAACACTTTCTCCGAGCCATCGGCCAGAAACGTACAAGATATCATCTCCTCCATAAATACCACCACAGCACCAAACAACCCATGTCCAGCATTTTGGATAAAATCCCTGCGAACAGAACTTAGCCCTTTCCTCTCCAATCTCATTGGACTATCTTTCTCTATGGGGACATTCCCCAAAAGCCTTAAGCAAACATCAATAAGACCGCTTCTAAAGAATAGCAAACTGGACCCAGCAAGAACTGATTCATACAGGCCGATATCAAGCATTCCGCTACTGGCTAAAATCATCGAGAAGACTGTTCAACAGCAACTTCAACATCATGTCGAATCCAATGCACCCCTTGACCCCTGCCAGCATGGCTTTCGAGAGTCCCATGAGGTTGAAACGCTGCTGACCAAACTACTCAACACCCTAACCATTGGGATGGACAATACTAAACACGGATTTGCCCTTATTTTCCTGGACATTGCAGCAGCCTTCGACACCATGTGTCATGAAACACTCCTCACCCAACTCAGCGAAAAAGGAGTCCAGGGAAACGCCCTTGCATGGTGTGCATCGTATTTAACTGATCGTTGGCAGCATGTGCGTGCTGGTCCCTCCACCTCCTCACCTTTCCTTCAAGAAAAAGGCGTCCACAAGGATCTTCACTTTCAGCCTTACTATTTAACATTTACATGCAGCCCACTTGCAACCTCATCCGCTCATTCAACATCAATTGCCTAATTTACGCGGACGACGTCCTGCTCTATACACCATTCCTATTAGACAAACCAGGCTTATTACCCTGCTCTGCCTGTTTTGACGCTGTTACAGATTGGCTACACTCACAGAAACTAAGGATAAATTTTAAGAAAACAGAGGTCCTTTTCCTCACAAAAAATACAACTTACATACCACCCAACTCCCTGAAAGTCAGAGACGCGGAACTCCTGAGCAAGCCTACAATTCGGTATCTGGGAGTGATACTCGACCAACAACTCAATATGAAGGCCCAGATCAGCAATATGGTCAAGTCCATATACAACAAAATAAGGACGCTCCGTCACCTGAGACAACTGCTAGACCCAGTGGACTTTAGAACAGTCTTTCAAGCTTTAGTAACCCCGCATTTCGACTATGCAAATGCCATACTACACAGCCTTCCAAAAAGCACTATAAACCCTCTTCAACTAGCTATGAACACAGCTGCCAGATTCCTACACGGAGCATCAAGAAGGGACCATATAACACCAATTCTAAAAAATCTACACTGGCTCCCAGTACATAGTAGGATTGCCTTCAAGGTGCTGACGCTGACGTATAAAGCCCTTAATAAGTGCTCTTCCACATCACTCACAGATCTCATTCAGACCACACCCACCAACAGGGCAAGAAGATCTGCAGCTATAAACACCCTGACCCTTCCGAGACAGATCACGAAATGCTCACAAACAGCCAGGAGCAGAGCAGAGCATTCGCGCTTTATGCGCCTAGTTGCTGGAATGCCCTACCCCCTGCTATCAGGGCCATCAAGGACATCTCCCAATTCAGGAAGGCTCTAAAACATCACCTCTTTCTACAGCACTATAATTCCCAAGAATGCCTTCCACAGCCAGCCACGACCTGTAGCCCTAACATACAACACCCTAGCAACAATTACTTAAGCCTGAATCCATGTCAACCAGACCCCGATCCCCCCGACAAGTAGATACCCCCAACAAGTAGATACTTAATCACCCCAATGACTACATGTACCCAACTTAAGCCAACACATAATTCATTGACCAAAATGTTCTTAACCTATTTGTATATAGTACCCTGCTCAATCCTGTACATGTTGTTGTTAAGTGCCGTCGAGTCGGAGTTGACTCATGGCGACCCTCTGGATAGCTATCCTAAATTGTGTTCGGTCTTCAGTCAGGCGGCTCATTGTTGACAGACTGGTATCCGTAGCTGCTGTTATTGTAGCGATCCATCTCATTGCTGGCCTTCCTCTTTTGCGTTGACCTTCTATCTTGCCAAGCATGATGTCTTTCTCTAATGATCTCTCTCTTCGCATGATGTGTCCGAAGTATGAAAGTCGAAGTCATCTGAGCTTCTAAAGAAAGCTTAGGTTTGATCTCCTCTAGTACCGACTGGTTTGTTCTTCGGGCAGTCCATGGTATACACAGTATTCGCCGCCAGCACCATAATTCAAAGGCATCAATTTTCTTCCTGTCTGTCTTTTTCACTGTCCAGCTTTCACATCCATATGATGTTATTGAAAATACCATGGCTTGAACAAGTTGAATCTTTGTATGGAGAGAGACATCTCTGCTCTTGAGAATCTTATCTAGGTCTTTCATAGCCATTCTGCCAAGAGCAATGCGTCGTCTGATTTCTTGACTGCTTGTTGCTTCTTTATTGATAGTTGATCCAAGTAGGTTAAAGCTGTTCACGATTTCAATTTCTTCTCCTTCAACGATGAACCTGTTGATTATGCCAGTTGTCATGATCTTTGTCTTCTTTACATTAAGTTGCAGGCCCATTTTGAGACTATGTTCTTTGATTGTGAGAAGCAAATGTTTCAGATCATCTTCACTTTCAGCCAGTAATGTGGTATCATCAGCATAGCGAAGGTTGTTGATGAGTCTTCCACCAATCTTCACACCTCTGTGGTCTTCATACAGTCCTGCTTCTCTGATGATTTGTTCTGCATATAAATTAAACAGGTAGGGGGAAAGTATGCAGCCTTGTCTTACACCTTTGCTTATTTTAAACCATTCTGTTTCTCCTTGTTCCGTTCGAACTGTTGCTTCTTGATCAATGTACAGATTGCGCAAGAGAACGATCAGGTGTTCTGGTATACCCATGCTTCTTAACGTGGCCCAGAGTTTCTCATGGTTTACACAGTCAAAAGCCTTGCTATAGTCGATAAAGCACAAATAGATATCCTTTTGGTATTCTTTAGTCTTTTCAAGGATCCATCTCACATCCGCAATGATGTCTCTCGTTCCTCGTCCTTTCCTGAACCCTGCTTGCACTTCAGGTAGTTCTTGTTCTAGGTATGGCTGTAGTCTCTTTTGAATAATCTTCAGTAGAATCTTGCTGGCATGTGGGATCAGAGCGATTGTGCGATAATTTCCACAGTCAGTTGGATCATCTTTCTTTAGTATTGGTATAAACACAGATCTTTTCCAGTCAGTTGGCCATGATGTTGTCTTCCATATTTCTTGGCAGAGCCTTGTAAGTACGGTAACAGCTGCATCAGATTGCTGCAATACTTCTATGGGAATGCCATCAATGCCTGGTGCTTTGTTCTTTGATAAGGCTTTCAATGCTGCTTCAACTTCTTCTTTCATCACCAATGGTTCCTGATCATAAGGTATAGGTTGAAACGGCTGTTGGTCCACTTGATCTTTATCATATAAAAACTCTGTATATTCCTTCCACCTTTTCTTGATCTTCTCAGCATCATTCAACATAGAACCTTGAGCATCTTGTAACATTCCAATTCGAGGCTGGAACTTTTTCTTTAGCTCTCGCAGCTTTAGGAAAGCCGATCTTGTTCTTCCTCTAATAGTTTCTGCTTCTATTTCCTTGCAAGTGTCATTGTAGTACTTTTCCTTGTCCTGTCTTGCTGCACGTTGGAAATCTCTGTTGAGTTCTGAGATTGTCTTTCTTTCTCCTTTGGCTTTAGCTTCTCTGCGTTTCTGGGCAATTTTCAGAGTTTCTTCCGTCATCCATTTTGGCCGTTTTTGCTTTTTCACCTTTTGTAGAGACTTCTCGCTTTCTTCCAGCACAACCTTCTTGACGTCATTCCATAACTCTTCCGGAGCTCTGTCATTTGTATCTAAAGCAGCAAATCGATTTTGCAGGCAGTCTTTAAATTCCAGTGGTATATTCTCAAGGTCATATTTTGCTGCATTCATGAGTGGTTTGCTCTTTTTCAACTTTAGCTTGAGTTTGCATACTAGTAGTTGATGATCTGTACCACAGTCAGCTCCAGGTTTTGTCTTTGTTGATGTTACAGAGCTTTTCCATCGTTGACTTCCACAGATGTAGTCAATTTGATTTTTATACAATCCATTGGGTGAAGTCCATGTGTACAGTTGCCGCTTGTGTTGCTGGAAGAAGGTGTTTGAGATGAATAGATCATTGGTCTTGCAGAATTCTATCAATCTTTCTCCAGCTTCATTTCTGTTGCCAAGTCCATATTTTCCAACTACTTTGCCTTCTTCTTTGTTGCCAACTTTTGCGTTCCAGTCACCCATGACTATCAGGATATCCTGTTTGCATGTTCTGTCAATTTCAGCTTGTACCTGTTCATAGAACTCTTCAATTTCATTCTCTTCTGCAGCTGTTGTTGGGGCATATACTTGAATTATAGTTGTGTTGATAGGCATTCCTCGTAGACGAATAGAGATTAAGCGTTCGCTGACTGCATTGTATTTCATTACAGTTCTTGCAAGTTTCTTCTTTATTATAAATGCAACACCATTTCTTCTTTGTCTTTCATTTCCAGCATAGTAGACCATGTGATCATCTGATGCAAAGTGCCCGATGCCAGTCCATTTCAGTTTGCTGACACCCAACAGATCAAGTTGTACACATTCCATTTCATTCTTGACCACCTCCAACTTCCCTTGGTTCATGCTTCGTACGTTCCATGTTCCAATGTGTAAGACATCTTTACAGCTTCTGACTCTCATTTCATGCGCAGCTACATCAGCAGTCAGACTTCCCGAGGGCTTTGATCCAACCACATCATAAATGCTGGCTTTACTCTGAAAAGTCTTCAGCTCTTCCCCAGTAGCTAGTTGAGTGCCTTCTGACCTGGGAGTCTCATCTTCCAGCACCATAGCACAATTTGTTTTGTTGTAACTATCCATTGGGTTTTCATGGCAAGATACAGAAGTAGATTGCCGGGCCTTCCTTCCGCGCAGTTTAAGTTTGGTGTTGTTGCCATTGTCACAGAAATGTGATCCTCCGCTGTCAACACTATCCCATTCTGCTGCTGCCCAGATGGGTGGCTTGTCTTCGTCTGGCACCTCAGCTGAGACCTGTCCATCTTGGGAGACCCTGCCAGTAGTTAAACTACCGATAGTTTAGCTCTCAGCATCACTGATGCACGCAAGCCCTCACAGCACGACAAGCTGCAAACCAAGTGAGACATAGCCCCCTGTACATAGCCCCCTGTTATATTGTTATTTTGTTAATTTGTTATTCCACTGTTGTAAGTACAGTACAGACACCCTGCACTGCACAGTTATGTTGTATGTAAACCGCACTGATGATAAAAAGCGCGGTATATAAGAAAATTAAATAAATAAATAAATCTCCTCTAGTGCCATCATCAGGTCTCTCTCTCTCTCTCAAATAGAGAGAGACATTGGGTGATGACTGGGGATGGGCTATTTGAGAGAGAGACACACACACAAACTCACATCAAGTGATTGCTGGAGAAGGGGCTATTTCAGAGAGAGAGACATTGGTTGATGGCTGGGGAGGGGTCAATAAGAGAGAGAGACACTGGGTGATGACTGATGAGGGAGGGGCTGTTTGAGAGAGAGAGGGAAAGAGAGACATGTCAGGTAATGGCTGGGGAAGGGGCTATTTGAGAGAGAGACATCAGATGATGGCTGGGGAGGGGATAATGAGAGAGAGAGAGAAAGAGAGACACATTGGGTGATGGCTGGGGAGGAGCTATTTGAGAGCAAGAGAGAGAGAAAGAGACATCAGGTGATGGCTGGGGAAGGGGCAAAGAGACAGATACACACACCCATTGGATGATGGCTGGGAAGGGGGCAATGAAAGACAGATGGAGAGAGAGAGACATTGGGTAATGATGGAGGGGGGCTATTTGAGAGAGAGAGAGACACACACACACACACACATCGGGTGATGGCTGGGGAGAGGGCAATGAGAGAGAGAGTCATTGGGTGATGACTTGGGAGGAGCTATTTGAGAGAGAGAGAAAAAGAGAGACATCAGGTGATGGCTGGGGAAGAGGCAATGAGAGAGAGACACACACACCCATTGGGTGATGGCTGGGAAGGGGGCAATGATAGAGTGAGACATTGGGTAATGACTGGGGAGGGGCTATTTGAGAGAAAGAGAGAGACACACACACATCAGGTAATGGCTGGGGAGGGGGCAATGAGAGAGAAAGACATGGACATGCACCCACCCACACACATACACACCCACATCAGGTGATGGCTGGGGAGGAGCTATTTGAGAAAGAAAGAGACATTGGGTGATGGGTGGGGAGGGGCAATGAGAGAGAGAGAGAGACATTGGGTGATGACTAGGGAGAGGCTATTTTAGAGAGAGCCCCTCAGACATTGGGTGATGGCTGGGGAAGGGCAATGAGAGAGAGAGAGTCATTGGGTTATGACTGGGGAGGAGCTATTTGAGAGAGAGAGAGAGAGAGACATCAGGTGATGGCTGAGGAAGTGGCAATGAGAGAGACACACAAACCATCGGGCGATGGCTGGGGAGAGTGCAATGAGAGACAGAGATAGAGAGAGAGTACGACATTGGGTGATGACTGGGGAGGGGCTATTTGAGAGAGAGAGAGACACACACACACACACACACATCAGATGATGGCTAGAGAGGGGGCAATGAGAGAGAGAGAGAGAGACACACACACACACCCATTGGGTGATAGCTGGGGAGGGGGAATTGAGAGAGAGAGACATTGGGTGATGACTAGGGAGGGGTTATTCGAGAGAGAGGAAGTGACACATCAGGTGATGGCTGGGGAAGGGGCAATGAGAGAGAGACACACACATACACCCACCGGGTGATGACTGGGGAGGGGCTATTTGAGAGAGAGAGACACACACACACACACACATCAGGTAATGGCTGGGGAGGGGGCAATGAGAGAGAAAGACATGGGTATGTACAAACACACACACACACCCATCAGGTGATGGCTGGGGAGGGGCTATTTGAGAAAGAAAGACATTGGGTGATGGGTGGAGAGGGGGAAAATGAGAGAGAGAGAGAGAGAGAGAGAGACATTGGGTGATGACTAGGGAGGGGATATTTGAGAGAGAGCCCCTCAGACATTGGGTGATGGCTGGGGAGGGGGCAATGAGAGAGAGAGAGAGAGAGTCATTGGGTTATGACTGGGGAGGAACTATTTGAGAGAAAGAGAGAGAGAGAGACATCAGGTGATGGCTGGGAAAGTGGCAATGAGAGAGACACACAAATGATCGGGCGATGGCTGGGGAGAGTGCAATGAGAGACAGAGATAGAGAGAGAGTGTGACATTGGGTGATGACTGGGGAGGGGCTATTTGAGAGAGAAACACACACACACACACACATCAGATGATGGCTAGAGGGGGCAATCAGAGAGAGAGAGACACACACACACACACATTGGGTGATGGTTGGGGAGGGGGCATTGAGAGAGAGACACACATTGGGTGATGACCAGGGAAGGGTTATTTGAGAGAGAGAAAGTGACACATCAGGTGATGGCTGGGGAAGGGGCAATGAGAGAGAGACACACACACATACACCCATTGGGTGATGACTGGGGAGGGGGCAATGAGAGAGAGAGGAACACTGGGTGATGACAAGGGAGGGGCTATTTGAGAGAGAGAGAAAGAGAGACACATCAGATGATGGCTGGGGAAGGGGCAATGAGAGAGAGACACACACACTCATCGGGTGATGGCTGGGGAGGGGGCAATGAGAGACAGAGATAGAGAGCAAGACATTGGGTGATGACTGAGGCAGGGCTATTATAGAGAGAGAGACACACACACATACATCAAGTGATGGCTGGGGAGGGGGCAATGAGAGAGAGCGATTGGGTGATGACTAGGGAGGGGCTATTTGAGAGAGTGCGAGAAATAGAGACATCAGGTGATGGCTAGGGAAGGGGCTATTTGAGAGAGATAGACATTTGGTGATGGCTGGGGAGGGGGAAATGAGAGAGAGAGAGAAAGAGACACATCAGGTGATGGCTGGGAAAGGGGTAATGAGAGAGACAGACACATACATCCGGTGATGACTGGGGAGGTA
This sequence comes from Ichthyophis bannanicus, assembly GCA_033557465.1. Classification (NCBI taxonomy): domain Eukaryota; kingdom Metazoa; phylum Chordata; class Amphibia; order Gymnophiona; family Ichthyophiidae; genus Ichthyophis; species Ichthyophis bannanicus. Next base: position 530,499,887 of record CM066037.1, on the reverse strand, counting down.
GCAATGAGAGACAGAGATAGAGAGAAACACATATTGGGTGATGGCTGGGGAGGGGCTATTTGAGAGAGAGAGAGAGAGAGACAGACAAATCAGGTGATAGCTGGAGAGGGGGCAATGAGAGAGAGACACACACACATTGGGTGATGGCTGAGGAAGGGTTATTTGAGAGAGACATCAGGTGATGGCTGGGGAGGGGACAATGAGAGAGAGAGAGACAGACACTGGTTGATGGCTGGGGTGGGGGCAATGAGAGAGAGCGAGAACGTGAAAGAGAGACATTGGGTGATGGCTAGGGAGGGAGAGAGAGAGACATTGGGTGATGGCTGGGGAGGGAGCAATGAGAGAGAGAGAAAGAGACATTGGGTGATGACTGGGGAGGGGCTAGTTGAGAGAGAGAGACACATCAGATGATGGCACTAGGGGAGATTTTTTGCTTCATGTATTACCAGGTCAGGATGATATGTGAAGCAGAAAAGGAAGTTGCCTTGAGCGCAGCTATCAAGGGTCACTAATATGCTGCTCAATGGAGCTGGTGTGAAGGGAGGAGGAGAAGTTGCTGCTTCCTTGGTGCTTTGTAATGCCATGTTAAAAGACTGTTTATTACGTTTTCTTTCCCCATAGAAAACACTGGTCAACATTGAAATCTTACTGACTTTAAAATGCCCTGATCTGTAGTATCTTGGTGAGCTGAACACGAATATAACATTAAAAAAATATAATGGTTCTTGTTTTAAAGATATTGCATGTAGTTCATTTTTGATGTTTCACCGTGTAAATTTATCCAGTAGGACATCAACAACATCCCAAATAAGCCTTGAATGATGTAATATTGCATCACATTGCATAATACCAGCATGCACACATCATCCAGAGTTGATTGCATCATTTTCTGATGCAATGCAATACTACTGCCAGACGGCTGCTGAAGCCATCTGACGTCAGCAGTGTACTATACGCAGTCGGAAAGGAAAGTAATCTGGTATTCTGTTCCGATATTGAAAGCCTCATGAATGCCTTAAAAATCACTCATGACCCACAAGACTGGAGACTATTTATAGACTCTTCGAAAATGAGTCTGAAGGCTGTGCTTTTGAACAATGGAAACCGTCTTCCATCTATTCCAGTAGTGCATGCCGTCCACATGAAAGAGACATACGATAACTTAAAGCATCTACTGACTTCCATTAACTATAACAAGTACAGCTGGCACCTCTGTGGTGACTTGAAGGTAGTTGCCCTTTTGATGGGACTGAGCAGGGATATATAAAATACATGTGTTTCTTATGTGAGTGGGATAGCCGAGCAAGGGATTGGCACTACTTGCGGAAGGAATGGAATCGCAGACAAAATGTAACAGTTGGAGAGAAGAATATCCAGCACCCAGCTCTGGTTGAGGCTCACAAAATCCTGCTACCACCCTTCACATCAAATTAGGTTTGATGAAAAACTTTGTGAAAGCCATGGACCGCACTTCGCCAGCTTTACTATACCTGCATGAAAAATTCCCTCGACTCAGCGAAGCAAAGATTAAAGAGGGAGTTTTTGTGGGTCCTCAGATTCGAGAGCTCTTCGAAGATGACCGGTTCAACAACTTGCTGCAGGATGATGCGAAACAAGCATGGAATGCTTTTCGCCTAGTGTCAACAAACTTTCTCGGGAATGTTAGGGCAGAAAACTACAAGGAACTAGTAGAAGACATGCTGATGCAGTATCAGAAACTTAGCTGCAATATGTCTCTAAAGATCCATTTCCTTGATTCCCATCTCGATTTCTTTCCTGACAACTGTGGTATGGTTAGTGATGAACAGGGCGAACGTGTTCACCAAGATATCGCAACGATGGAGCAAAGATACCAGGGAAAATGGTCCACTACAATGCTGGCTGACTACTGCTGGACACTCCCCAGAGAAGCTCCTGAACAGCTGTACAAGAGACAGGCGAAAAAATCTAAGAAGTAGTCTATGACTTGGTTTTTTTACAGGTATTAACCGAAGGCCTATTATATTTACTATTGACATGCATTTCGTGATGTAAACATTGATTCTTGTAGATTACAAAAAAGCTAGAGCCAACTTTGCAATTTCACTGTCATATTCGTGTTCAGCATATAAAAATTGATAAGAAATGACTATTTTTATTTCAATAACATGACCTTTGTAAAAATTTGTTGACCAGTGAAATGGGAAAACAGTAAATCAGGTCCTTAAAAAAAACAGATCTGCAATACACCTTTTTTGGAGGGGGGGGGGGCACTGTGCTCGAGTTCTTGGTGGCCGGCTCCTAGATTCCAAGAGAATTTGTCAAAGCCTAAGAACATAAGAACATAAGATATGCCATACTGGGTCAGACCAAGGTCCATCAAGCCCAGTATTCTGTTTCCAACAGTGGCCAATCTAGGTCATACGTACCTAGCAGTTTCCCCAAGGGACACAGGTTCCACAATGCTTGTATTGGTTCAAGCATTGATATCCTGGGTCCCTTCTTAATAATGGTTTATGGACCTTTCCTCCAGGAACTTGTTCAAACCTTTTTTAAACCCAGCTACACTAACAGCCTTTACTACATCCTCCGGTAACAAATTCCAGAGTTTGATTACACGTTGAGTGAAAAAATATTTTCTTTTATTAGTCTTAAATAGTTTACCCTGTAGCTTCATTGCATGTCCCCTAGTCTTTCTATATTCTGATAAGGTAAACAATCGATCTACGTTTACCCGTTCCACTCCGTTCATTAATTTATAGACTTCTATCATATCTCCCCTCAGCCGTCTCTTTTCCAGGTTAAAGAGCCCCAACCTTTTTAGCCTTTCTTCATAGGAGTAGCCTTCCATCCCCTTTACCATTTTGGTGGCTCTTCTCTGAACCTTTTCTAAAATTGCTATATCCTTTTTAAGATATGGCGACCAGAATTGCACACAATATTCAAGGTGCGGTCTCACCATGGAACGATATAGAGGCATTATAATATCTTTTGTTTTATTTTCCATTCCTTTCCTTATCATACCTAGCATTCTATTTGCTCTCTTGGCCGCCGCTGCACACTGGGCCGAGGGTTTTAACATGGTATCCACAAGGACGCCTAAATCTTTTTCTTGGGTGGTGGTTCCTAATGTGGAACCTTGCATCGTGTAACCATAGTTTGGGTTGTTCTTCCCTAGGTGCATAACCTTGCACTTCTCCACATTAAATTTCATCTGCCATTTTGATGCCCAGTCTTCCAATTTATCAAGATCCTCTTGCAATTTTCCACAATCCTCCTGGGTTTTAACAACTTTAAATAGTTTTGTGTCATCAGCAAATTTGATAACCTCACTCGTTATTCCACTTTCCAGGTCATTTATGAATATGTCAAAAAGCAGCGGACCCAGCACAGATCCCTGGGGTACACCACTATTCACCTTTCTCCATTGGGAAAATTGGCCATTTAGCCCTACCCTCTGCTTTCTATCTTTTAACCAGTTCCTGATCCACAGTAGTACACTGCCTCCTATCCCATGACTCTTTAGTTTTGCCAAAAGTCTCTCATGAGGGACCTTGTCAAAGGCTTTCTGAAAGTCCAGATACACAATATCAACCGACTCACCTTTGTCCACCTGTTTATTCACTCCTTCAAAAAAACATAACAGATTAGTAAGACAAGCTCTTCCTTGTCTAAAGCCATGTTGGCTGTCTCCCATTAGGTCATGACTATCTATATGCTGAGTAATTTTATTCTTTATGATGGTTTCTACCATTTTTCCCGGTACTGATGTCAGGCTCACCGGTCTGTAGTTTCCCGGATCACCCCTCGAACCCTTTTTAAAAATTGGTGTTACATTGGCGATCCTCCAATCCTCAGGTATTAGAGATGATTTTAATGATAGTTCACAGATTACTGATAGCAGGTCTGCAATCTCAAATTTCAGTTCTTTCAACACCCTTGGATGTATACCATCCGGCCCAGGTGATTTGCTACTCTTCAGTTTATCTAATAGTTGTAAGACATCTTCCCGATGTATCGATATTTCCTTCAATTCTTCCACACCTTTAAATACCACTTCAGTCGTGGGTAACATCCCTACATCTTCCTCAGTAAAGACCGAAGCAAAGAATTCATTCAGTCTCGCTCCGCTATCGCCTTGTCGCCTCTTAGTGCTCCTTTAACCCCTTTATCATCTAATGGACCAACTGACTCTCTCACGGGTTTTTTGCTACGAATGTACTTGAAAAGGTCTTTATTTCGCGTTTTTGCTTCCGCAGCAAGCTTCTTCTCAAATTCTCTCTTTGCCTGCCTTATCAATGCCTTGCATTTGACTTGCCAGTGCTTGTGCTGTTTCCAGGTTTCATCATTTGGCTCTTTTTTCCATTTCTTGAAAGATGCTTTTTTGGCAACAACAGCCTCTCTGACCTCAGCTTTAAACCATGCTGGCAATTTTTTGGACTTCCTTCCACTTTTCTTAAAGCGTGGAATACAGCTGGTCTGGGCTTCCAAGATAGTATTTTTCAACAACACCCAAGCTTGATGTACGTCTTTAAACCTTTGCAACTGCTCCTTTTAGTTTTTTCTTAACTGTTTTCCTCATTCTATCATAGTCTCCCTTTCAAAAGTTAAAGGGTAGTACTGTGGATTTCCTTACTATCCCTCCTCCACTAATTAAATCAAAGGCGATCATGCTATGATCACTATTGCCAAGTGGCCCCAACACCCTTATCTCTTGCACTACATCTGGTGTTCCACTAAGGACTAGGTCTAATATTGCTTCCCCTCTGGTCGGTTCATGAACCAGCTGCTCCAAGAAGCAGTCATTTATTTCATCTAGGAACTTTATCTCCCTAGCATGTCCTGTTGTGACACTGACCCAGTCGATGCCGGGGTAATTGAAATCACCCATTATTATTACTGCACTGTAACTTTTGCTAGCTTCCTTGATTTCTTTGAGCATTTCATCATCCATTTGTTCATTCTGGCCAGGCGGACGATAGTACACCCCCACTGCCATCGCCTTCCCCTTTTTACATGGAATTTCAATCCATAGAGATTCTACAGCAAATTTTGTTTCTTGCAAAACTTTAATCCTTTCTGACTCAATGCCCTCTCTAACATAGAGCGCAACCCCTCCACCAATTTGATCAGCTCTATCATTTCGATATAGTTTGTACCCAGGTATCACAGTGTCCCACTGGTTGTCCTCCTTCCACCATGTCTCTGATATTCCAATCATATCTAACCTCTCGTTTAGTGCTATATATTCTAACTCTCCCATCTTGTTTTGTAGACTTCTAGCATTTGCATACAAGCATTTTAGAGACTGTATTTTATTCATATTAATTTGGCTATTGGTAGACATGGGTAATTTGGGATCTTTAAGTTCTGTCTGCTCCATACTCGAGGGCATTTGGGCTACTTTACTCTTTTTTGGAACCTCTCTGCTTTTTGTAGTATCCTTCAAGGATACATTCTTCCGAACCATGCGCTCTTGGGCGACTGTCGGCTTTCCCCTATTATCTAGTTTAAAAGCTGCTCTATCTCCTTTTTAAAGGTTAATGCCAGCAGCCTGGTTCCATCCCGGTTAAGGTGAAGCCCATCCCTTCGGAAGAGCCCCTCCTTTCCCCAGAATGTTCCCCAGTTCCTAACAAATCCGAACCCCTCATCTCTGCACCATTGTCTCATCCACGCATTGAGACTCCGGAGCTCTGCCTGCCTATTGGGTCCTGCGCGTGGAACGGGAAGCATTTCGGAGAACGCTACCCTGGAAGTTCTGGATTTCAACTTCCTACCTAAAAGCCTAAATTTAGCTTCCAGAACCTCCCTACCACATTTTCCTATGTCATTGGTACCAACATGTACCAAGACAGCAGACTCCTCCCCAGCACTATCTAAGACCTTATCTAGGTGGCGTGTGAGGTCCGCTACCTTCGCACCAGGCAGGCATGTTACCAGGCGATCCTCACGTCCACCAGCCACCCAGCTATCTACATGCCTAATGATCGAATCACCAGCTATAACTGCTGTCCTAACCCTTCCCGCCTCTCTTCACTCATGCTGCATTTTACACAGGAAAGCCCTGTTTAGCCTCCATTTTATCACCTTACACCTGTTTCTGGTCCATTGGATCACCTGCGTTTACCCTTCCCAATGGGGACATCTGTAGATGACACGCAAGTCTTTCTCATAGCTCACCCCCTTCTGTGGAGTAGAAAGCAGATATATGAAATTTAAGGCAGCCCTGAAAACCTGCTTCTTTTGTTGGACATTTAAGAATAAATCCGCTTCTTAGCCTAGGCCAGTGGGTATTGGGGGGGGGGGGTGTCTGGCTGCACTGGGGGGATGCACTCTATTCTCGGCTGCTTATACAGGAAGCACACTTGTATTATTAAATCCTTTTGTTTCATGTCGTGGTGTAATGATAATAGGGTGTAAACTTGTCTCTTATATATAAGCCGCTTTGTTGCTGTGTTATGTATTTATTAGTGTTTAGCTCGCACCTTTCCAGTGGTTCATCAAATGCAATTAACCTTCCTATAGTCAGCAGCACTAGCCACTTAATTAGCATTACTGAATATTCATCTGACCGATGATCACAGCAGCGCTTACCTGTTAAAGGTTAGGCCTGCTATTCTAGGAGTGGCAACATGAAGAGCTACTGCCTTCGAAGCTCATTTTAGAAGTTCCATTTGTGATTTACTTGTCTAAAAATGGCCATTCGGATATACAAATCATAAAGATGTCCCTGGCACGATGATGTCTGTGTCTCATGGAAGTTAGGTTGCGTGGACAGTCCTATGGAGATACATGTCGCTGTGCAATTTCAGAAAGGTCCAACCTGGTTGATGACGCTGCCCCTGACCACAAATAAGTGGCAAAAAGTGCTCATGTCAATGCAGCGACACTTTCAGGGGAAGAGAGAGATGTGCTCTCACCGCCACAGTTGTTTGAAAGCAGTCAGTAACTTTAAACCATCTGAAATAGATCAACTCGAGTCAAGGTTTCAGAGAAATCAGAGCAGGAGAAATGTTGAGCAAGATGAAGTTTAAAGTGGATAGAGGAACAAGTCAAAATCTTAGTTGCTCAAAACCCTAACATGGCGTAGAACGAAAATGTGGAAGTCAAGGATAGCTGAGGTCCAATCTGGTGTATTGCCGTGCAAAGGTCTGTCACGCCCGAGACTGGCAGGGACAGTGTACCCACATAGTGTCCCTGTAAAAACTGGCTACAAAGTGCACATGCTAACGATACCCTGCGTACTTTGGAGGTACATGGACTGCACAAAACTGCCCCCATGCGGCACTTGCATAGAATGAGAAGCATGGAACTGCGGGCATAAGTCCATCTATCAAGAGACGTATGGGGCGCACCCCAGAGGGTGATTCCTTCCATACGACTAGATGCTTTACGAGGTCATCAGTCATCTTTACGCCAAATAAGCCAAAGGCTGCAAATGCAAGAACACAACACAATGTAAGTTGACATTTCAGCTCAATGAATCAGAAAACTGAGTGGCAGCATGTAGAAAGTTCTGGAAAAGTCCTTCATTTGGCCTTAAGACTCATGTGACTTATCTATGTCAATTATTGTCTTGCTTCTCTCAGAGAACAACCGCTACAAGTACGCAATTACATGTTGCCTGGATGTCTCTGAATGTGTTGCAAGGCAGATTGACTCAGCTGTATATGTGCAGAGGCTGCTCCATCATTAGGCAGGGTGAGGCAGCTTCTTCAGGCAGCAACATTTTTGGGGTGGCTAAAAGTACCCCCAAAACCTTCTGCCATGGCCATCTCACCTCTGCCTGGTTCGTAGTTTACCCTCCATTTTCAATTGTGTTCTGCAGCAGCGGTGGGGGCAGTGTCAAGAAGAGAAACCCTAAGTGCAGGGTCTTTCCGACTCTCACGCGCTTCCAAGGCTATGCTGGTACCGACCACCTCTGATGCATACTTGTCATATCAGAGGGAGGCAGGACCATCAGAGCCTTGAAGGTACACGCGAAAGACCCTGCGCTTAGGGTTTAGGTCCTTGTCACTGCTGCTGATCTCAGGAGAAGCAGTGGCACCAGCAGTAGCTGGGGAGGGAGGGGACAGTGATCACTGCAGGCCATAGAGGAACAAGGGGATGCTAGACTGGGGGGGGGGGGAGGGAGATTAGAGGGTTGCTGGGCACAGGAAGGGCAGATGGAGGAGGATGCTGGACATGGGATGGGGCCAGAGGGACATGGAAGGGGATGCTGGGCACAGGGAAGGGGATGCTGGGCACAGGGAGGGGGATGCTGGGCACAGAGAGGGGATGCTGGGCACAGGGAGGAGGATGCTGGGCACAGGGAGGGGGATGCTGGGCACGGGAAGGGGATGCTGGGCACAGAGAGGGGATGCTGGGCACAGGGAAGGGGATGCTGGGCACAGGAGGGGGATGCTGGGCACAGAGAGGGGATGCTGGGCACAGGGAGGGGGATGCTGGGCACATTGAGGGGATGCTGGGCACAGGGAGGGGGATGCTGGGCACAAAGAGGGGATGCTGGGCACAGGGAGGGGGATGCTGGGCACAGAGAGGGGATGCTGGGCACAGGGAGGGGGATGTTGGGCACAGGGAGGGGATGCTGGGCTCAGGAGGGGGATGCTGGGCACAGGGAGGGGGATGCTGGGCACAGAGAGGGGATGCTGGGCACAGGGAGGGGGATGCTGGGCACAGGAGGGGGATGCTGGGCACCGGGTGGGGATGGTGGGCACAGGGAGGGGGATGCTGGGCACAGGGAGGGGATGCTGGGCACAGGGAGGGGGATGCTGGGCACTGTTAGGGGATGCTGGGCATAGGGAGGGGGATGCTGGGCACAGGGAGGGGGATGCTGGGCATAGGGAGGGGGATGCTGGGCACAGGAGGGGGATGCTGGGCATAGGGAGGAGGATGCTGGGCACAGGGAGCGGATGCTGGGCATAGGGAGGGGGATGCTGGGCACGGGAGGGGGATGCTGGGCCTAGGGAGGGGGATGCTGGGCACAGGAGGAGGATGCTGGGCACAGGGAGGGGATGCTGGTCATTGGGGGGGGATGCTGGGCACAGGGAGGGGATGCTGGGCACAGGAGGGGGATGCTGGAAATAGGGAGGGGGATGCTGGGCATAGGGAGGGGGATGCTGGGCACGGGAGGGGGATGCTGGGCATAGGGAGGGGGATGCTAGGCTATGGAGGGGGAAGCTGGGCACAGGAAGGGATGCTGGGCACAGGGATGAGCTGCTGGGCACAGGGAGGGGGATGCTGGGCACAGGGAGGTGGATGCTGGGCACAGGGAGGGGATGCTGGGCACAGGAGGGGGATGCTGGGCACAGGAGGGGGATGCTGGGCACAGGGAGGGGGATGCTGGGCACGGGGAGGGGATGCTGGGCATAGGGAGGGGGATGCTGGGCACAGGGAGGGGATGCTGGGCACAGGGAGGGGGATGCTGGGAACAGGGAGGGGATGTTGGGCAAAGGGAGGGGATGCTGGGCACAGGGAGGAGGATGCTGGGCATAGGGAGGGGATGCTGGGCACAGGGAGGGGGATGCTGGGCACAGGGAGGTGGATGCTGGGCACAGGGAGGGGATGCTGGGCATAGGGAGGGGGATGCTGGGCACGGGAGGGGGATGCTGGGCATAGGGAGGGGATGCTGGGCACAGGGAGGGGATGCTGGGCACAGGCGGGGGATGCTGGGCACAGGAGGGGGATGCTGGGAATAGGGAGGGGGATGCTGGGCACAGAGAGGGGGATGCTGGGCACGGGGAGGGGATTCTGGGCACAGGGAGGGGGATGATGGGCATAGGGAGGGGGATGCTGGGCACAGGGAGGGGGATGCTAGGCTCAGGAGGGGGATGCTGGGCACAGGGAGGGGATGCTGGGCACAGGGATGAGCTGCTGGGCACAGGGAGGGGGATGCTGGGCACAGGGAGGGGTCCATAGGGAGATGGAAGGGAATGATGGACAAGGGAGGGAAACGGGGGGGGGGGGGGATGCTGGACTTGAGGAGTGATAGGGAGAGAGAGAGAGAGAGAGAGAGAGAGAGAGGAGAGGCTGACATGAGGGGGAAAGGGATAGAGAAAGAAAGAGACAAGAGGATGGACTTGAGGGGGAGAGGGATAGAGAAAGAGAGAGAAAGAGGAGGATAGACTAGACATGAGGGGGAGAGGGATAGAGAAAGAGAAAGAGAGAGAGAAAGAGGATGGATAGGGAAAAGAGGAGATGCTGCACATGAAGGGATGAAATCAGAAAAAAGGAGGAGCCACTGTATGGGGGAGCATTGAATAGGGGAAGACAGAATAAGAGAGATCCTGCACAAAGGGGGGCTAGAGAGAAAGGGGAGAATTAGTAAAAGACTTGGGAAGGAGAGAGGCGGGGAATGGGAGGGCTCTGTTAAGAGCTGAAAAGTGGTAGGTAGTTGCAGTAATAAGAGGTAAATTGGGAACTGGATGGTAAGAAGGAAGAGTGAGATCTGAGATGATAGAGAGAAAAGTAAATGTAAGAAAGCTGAAAGCAAAGAATCAGAGATAGAAGGAAGTGAAGAAGACAGGAGGAGAGAAAAGGAGCAGATGGACCAAAGGCCCTAGAAAGCGAAAGCGAGTTAATAGAAGAGAGAGGAAAGCAAAACCAGAGACTGGGACCAAACAAAAGTAGAAAAAAAGAAACGTATTTTCAATTTAGTGATTGGAATATGTTAGGCTTTGGAATTTACTGTATATGTTCAATTTTTATATTTTGCACAATAGAGGAGGGCATCAACATATCTTTCTATTTCTCTGCATGCTGATTCCAGTTTCTTGGGGTTTTAGTTAAATTTTTTTCTCCATATTTCTATTTTTCATTTATGTTCAATAATTCTGTACATGTTGAGGGTCCTTCTGTGTTTTGCCTGTGCGACTGAAGTCGTGTGTTGTTAGCTTGAGTTTTTATGTAGGAATCTGTACTGTAGTGATCTGGTTTGCTAGGTTTTCTGCATACATGTAAGGATATTCTAGGGCTCTCGGCAATGTAGGCTTTTTGTGGGGGGTTTGGAGTTTAAGGCTGCTTTTGGATCCTGATGCTCCTCACTCTCTTGTCCACTACTTATGTGTATCTTCCCCATACTCTAGTCCCCAGTTTTGTGATGTTTTTACATCTTGATTAGACTGTAAGCTCTGATGAGCAGAAACTGTGTCTTACATGTACAGCGCTGCGTAAACCTTGTAGCACTATACAATGATTAGTGAAAGTAGTAGTAGTTATAGTATGGTAGATTTTCTCTATAGGTCTTTATAGGGTTTTGTATTACTTAACAATATGCCTGGTACTGCTGGTACCAAGATGACACCAGAAACAAAAATTATTTTTGCTATGCTGAGATCTATGGGCAACGCATTGTTGGCAGAGGGGCTTCTTTGCTTACAAAATATATGCTAAAAAAAAAAAAGCGAGAACCTGAGGAATTTCCATAGGAGAAGTTATGTGAGGAGTGGAGTTTCCATAGGAGAAATTATGTGAGGAGTGAGGAGTTTCCATAGGAGAAATTATGTGAGGAGTGAGGAGTTTCCATAGGAGAACTTATGTGAGGAGTGAGGAGTCTCCATAGAAGTTATGTGAGGAGTAAGGAGTCTCCATAGGAGAAGTTATGTGAGGAGTGAGGAGTTTCCAAAGGAGAACTTATGTGAGCAGTGAGGAGTTTCCATAGGAGAAATTATGTGAGGAGTGGAGTTTCCATAGGAGAAATTATGTGAGGAGTGGAGTTTCCATAGAAGTTATGTGAGGAGTGAGGAGTCTCCATAGGAGAAGTTATGTGAGGAGTGAGGAGTTCCCAAAGGAGAAATTATGTGAGGAGTGAGGAGTTTCCATAGGAGAAGTTATGTGAGGAGTGAGGAGTTTCCATAGGAGAACTTATGTGAGGAGTGAGGAGTTTCCATAGGAGAAGTTATGTGAGGAGTGAGGAGTTTCCATAGGAGAAATTATGTGAGGAGTGAGGAGTTTCCATAGGAGAAGTTATGTGAGGAGTGAGGAGTTTCCATAGGAGAAGTTATGTGAGGAGTGAGGAGTTTCCATAGGAGAACTTATGTGAGGAGTGAGGAGTTTCCATAGGAGAAATTATGTGAGGAGTGAGGAGTTTCCATAGGAGAACTTATGTGAGGAGTGAGGAGTTTCCATAGGAGAAGTTATGTGAGGATTGAGGAGTCTCCATAAGAGAAATTATGTGAGGAGTTTCTATAGGAGAAGTTATGTGAGGAGTTTCCATAGGAGAAGTTATGTGAGGATTGAGGAGTCTCCATAGGAGAAATTATGTGAGGAGTTTCTATAGGAGAAGTTATGTGAGGAGTTTCCATAGGAGAAGTTATGTGAGGAGTGAGGAGTTTCCATAGGAGAAATTATGTGAGGAGTTTCCATAGGAGAAGTTATGTGAGGATTGAGGAGTCTCCATAAGAGAAATCATGTGAGGAGTTTCTATAGGAGAAGTTATGTGAGGAGTTTCCATAGGAGAAGTTATGTGAGGATTGAGGAGTCTCCATAGGAGAAATTATGTGAGGAGTTTCTATAGGAGAAGTTATGTGAGGAGTTTCCATAGGAGAAGTTATGTGAAGAGTGAGGAGTCTCCATAGAAGTTATGTGAGGAGTGAGGAGTTTCCAAAGGAGAAATTATGTGAGGAGTGAGGAGTTTTCATAGGAGAAATTATGTGAGGAGTGAGGAGTCTCCATAGGAGAAATTATGTGAGGAGTTTCTATAGGAAAAGTTATGTGAGGAGTTTCCAAAGGAGAAGTTATGTGACGAGTGAGGAGTCTCCATAGAAGTTATGTGAGGAGTGAGGAGTCTCCATAGGAGAAGTTATGTGAGGAGTGAGGAGTTTCCAAAGGAGAAATTATGTGAGGAGTGAGGAGTTTCCATAGGAGAACCTATGTGAGGAGTCTCCATAGGAGAAGTTATGTGAGGAGTGAGGAGTCTCCATAGGAGCTGCAGCCAGTGAATGAGGTTACACGCTGATCCCAGGGATAGTGATTCCTGGAACAGAAAGAGGTGGAACAAACCTCTCTCGCTTCTGAGTGGACAAGGCTATTAGCAGCTTGATAACAGATAAGTGTACTGAGCACTTGGTGTGTGCGGGTTCTTAGTTTTTATTTGTGTGGCAATTGCGTTTGCAGATAGTAATAAAGTAAAGGGAGGGTTTGCTGCGAGGGTGGTAGAACTGCCCAAGGCAAACGATCTGACAAAAATTAATAGATCAGTAACAGCAGATAACTGAAGTATTAATGCAAGAATTTGTTCCGGATCGCTGAAATGAGCTTGTAACATTGATGTGGAGTGATTATACAAACTCAAGGTCTGAGGTTTCTGAATAACATAACGGTGTCACTGAAGATAGGCCATCAGATGTCTAATGGAGACTTGCCACATGGACTTGATTTGATCAAAAGTGGGCCCCCTTCCCCAAGTCTAAAAGGTGACCAATACACCGACAGCCCCTTTCCACCCAGCTTTGGAAAGCAATATTCTCTTGTTCAGGAAGGAATTTTGGGTTCGCAAGCAACACTCCCAAAGCGGGCTCTACCCACCTTCAGACGCCACCACTGCCACCCATGCCACATGGGTTCTAGAAAGCAGTTACCTCCCATTGCCTCCTTCCGCCTCTGCTGGGTCAACGGCAGAAGGCTGAAAAACTTGTGGGGCACACAACCACTACCCAGGAACTTCACCGAGCCATAGCATCCTCCCTCCCTATGGTCACATTGTAGAGGTGGAAGTCCAGTAGATTCAGCCCTTCACTCTCTCTTGCTATTTGTCAGCTTAGCAAAGATGATGTGTGCCATTTTCCCCGCCAAAGGAAGGAGTTTACCACGCTTGATACAGTAGCTTATCCTTACCCTTCACCTATAAGGGCAGCAACTGTAAAAGATAGAGCAGCCGCGGCAATACCATGTTAATGAGGGCTACCCTCGCTTAAAGCGAGAGTGGGAGGCCCCTCCACGGTCGCACCACTCCCTCATCTGGGCCTGGTGATCACTCACATTCTTCTTGTACACTAAGTGGGTCTCTGCACTAAGAAGGATACCCAAGTACTTCATAGATTCTCCCGCCCAGGTGAGCGGGAAGTCACTCTTCCCCCTGCAGGCACACACTGAAGTGACAGACATGGCCTCAGACTTAGTCCAGTTCACTTTGAACCCAACTGAGCTATAACACCCATCACATGGTGGATAGTCTCGCTTGCCCGGCCTATAAACAGAAGCATATCATCCACAAAAAGGTTGATCTGATACATATCAAGACCGACTCAGATACCAGGCCAGTCCTCAGTTGTCCGAATCTTGATGGCCAGGGATTCCAGAGATAACAAGAAAAGCATGGGAGACAGCGGGCATCCCTGACGGGTGCCGCGCCATAGAGGGAAACTTTCTGACAATCCTCTGTTGACTAGTATCTGGGCCTGCAGTTGGTGGTAAAGCACTCGTACCCACTCTAAAAAGGGGACTGTAATACTGAACTGTTCCACCACCTAAAAAAGGTATCCCCACAAGACGTTGTCAAATGTTTTTTTTTGCATCTAAGCTGGCTATAATTTTATCCCCCTTCCATCTTTTCTCCATTGCAAAACCGCCAAAACCTTCATCAAAATGGCAGAGGCCAAATGCCCCGGAACAGACCCTACCTGGTCCAGGTGTATCAGCCCTGGGAGTACCTGAGCCAGCCGCCGTGCCAAAATTGAGGCAATGAGTTTGATGTCCTAGTTTAGAAGAGAGATAGGATGATAAGAGCTCACCAGTGTAGCATCCCAGCGATGGTCGCCAAGTTTTGCCGGCCCCCTAGATCACCCCTGGCGAGGGCCTCCATACACAGTTCCTGGAAGGGACCTACTACTTGCTCTGCTAACATCTTATAAAATTCACATTCCTCACATTCGGAGGAGGCTGTCCACAAAGTCCTTCAGTAGAGCTGGTGTGTCAAAGTAGCGATCTGGTTCTCATGTTGCAGCCGTACCTGGGCAGGGCATTGAAGTGTGAATTGGATTCCCCCCCCCCCTCCCTGTGCCAGTTCAGAACAATAGGGGGCCATTGCCCAATGCCGCTCAGCTACCCAGGTGGTGTAATCATTGGAAATGAGCAGTTTGTGCCCCTGGTATTCAAGCTGTCATTGTGAGTGATACCGCCCCATCAGCTTGTCTTTATCAGCAAAGTTCAAGATGTGGGCAATAACAGGCCGCAGCCAGTCTGTGTTCTCGTAGCAAGGCCCAAGACGGTGCAGCCGCTCCACTGTCATCCTTGCTCCCGCCAATTGCAGGCCCAGCTGACTGGGGAACCATACTTCCATCTGGTCCTATATCTCGCTCTTACGAAAGGTCTCAGGCAGTCCAATCAGCCGGATGTTATTCCAGTGCCCCTGGTTCTCCTGATCATCCAGCTGGTTTAATAATTCCTGCTGTCCATGTTCCAGCTGTTGCACATGGAGTTCCAGGGCCTCGATCCTGCTCGCCTGTTGGTTGACCTGAGCCTCAACTTGCTGTACTCACTAGGTCTGGGCTTCTAGACTCCCTTTTAGTTCCTGAAAGAATGCATGCTGGTGGAAAAAGTGTCCATCGAGCATGGCCATGAGTGTGCTATCTCTCACTGCTTCATCTTGCAGTGTGATGACTGGCACTTGTTGGTTTGCTGCCATCTTTTTTTTTTTTGAATACTTTATTTATGAATCATCAGTAACATAACATAACAACCAGAACAATGTCTACAAAAGGCCTCTGCGGAGTGTACTCTTATCTCCGCCAGAGGCAAACCATATAGGGTTATGTAACTACAGTAAATGACAACATATTCGATTATAGAGTTTTATAAGCTAGGATAAGCAATCCCTCCATCCCCCCCCCTCTCTCCACCCCCCACCCCTCCCTCCCAGTGCCGCAGCCACATATGCCCCCATAGAGATTTAGCAGAAAACTGTTCAAGGTGCCCCACCCCCCACTTTGCATGCCCGGGTTCCCTAGCATCCCACGTTTACTATTTCATTCCTGCATCGGGACCCTAAATTCTGAATGTAAGGTTCCCAAATGAGCATAAAGGTGGACCTCCGCTTCACCTTGCCTCTGGCCCTCCAACGCTCTGCCAGCATTAGCTGGTGAAAACTATTGCGCCATTCCAAAAACGTTGGGGGGTCCCGGACTCGCCAGCGATGGAGAATAGGACCCTTCCCCACCAGACAAGCCTTTCGTACCAGTAACCTCTCCCACCTCCCAACCGGGAGAACCTGAGGCAACTGATCAAGTATGACTAGGACTCCGGTCCATGGAAACCTCTGTTGAAGCAGCTTCATAAGGTATCTACTGATCTGTGACCAGTATGAGAAAATGCGCCTGCACTGCCACCACATATGAGTTAAAGTAGCTAAGGGTTCTGAACATCGCGGACAAGACCCATCTTGGTTAATATGACTCCGCAAAGCCCGCCGAGGGGAGAAATGCACCCGGGTCAAAGCTTTATATTGCACCTCTCTCCATCGGGCGCCCCCCGTCAGCTCCCCTATTCGCCCCAGGGCCCTCTGGATAGTACCAGGTGGTACCACTCATCCCAGTTCCGCCTCCCAAGCCATCTCTGCCCGCCGATAATCCGGCTGGACTCCGAAGCACTCCAACCGAGTCTTCAACCCTGCTATCGTCGGGGGAGTCTCACCCCCAATGTCAAAAAATGCAAGAATCTGTTCCGATCTCTCTGCAGCTAACTCTGCGCTGGGCAGCGTAGCCACATAATGGGCTAGTTGCATGTATGCAAAATATTGAGAAGGGGACAACGTGTATTCCGTGCACAGCTCCGAAAACGGTTTGCATTGACCATTGAGCCCCACCACATGGCCCAGATACTTCAGACCCTGGGCTTGCCAAAGCTGAAAGGTCCGGGATTCAGAGCCTGGTAGGAAGTGCACATTGCCTTGTATGGGCAGCCAACTCGACACCCGCCAATTCCGATGCCAAAAACTATTCAACTGCCGCCAAGTGCGTCGCATAGAATTGAACAGACCACTGCGTGTAATACGATTAGGCAACCGAGCATTCTCCACATGTAAAACCCCCATTAACGAAACCGGAGCCGCTAATGCCGCCGCCTCCAGAGCCCCAGGAGTGTAGGTATCCGTCCCCCCTAACCAGTCACCGAGGTGCCGCGCTTGGCACGCCAGGGCATACAGCCCTAAGTCCGGTAAGCCCAGGCCGCCACTACGCCATGTACCCACCATACGAGAGATAGATATACGCGCCCTGGCCCCTCTCCACAAAAACCCCTGGATCTCTCTTTCTACCCGATGCAAGTCCCGGCGTAACAACCAGACTGGTAAGGTCTGCATCCAATAGAGAATGCGCGGTAAAACCACCATCTTGACTGCTGCCACTCTCCCCAAAAGCGACAGTGGCAGAGGGTTCCAAGCTCTCAGCTGAGTCCTCAATCCCGATAAAACTTTCTCGAAGTTAACAGGGTACAAATCTCGAGGGAACCGTGTTAAAACAATACCCAGATAGGTAAAGTTGTGGTCCGTCCATTTAAAAGGGAATTCCCCCCCCCCCCCCCCAGTGTTCCCGCAGCTGCCCTGACACATCTAAGGCTTCCGATTTATCTGCGTTTATCTGAAGGCCCGAAAAGCTACCAAACGTCCGGAACTCCTCCATCAACCGAGAAAGGGACTCCCTCGGGGCAAGTAGGTGCACCAGTAAATCATCTGCAAAAGCCGATATTTTAAACCCCTGCTTACCAATTGCCACCCCACAAATCTGCCGGTCCGCCTCTATTCTCCGAATCAAAGGGTCTAAGGACAGGACAAACAGCAATGGGGAAAGCGGGCAACCCTGCCTCGTACCTCTATACAAAGGGAAGGGATCGGATAAGACCCCATTACAGAGTACTCTGGCCGTCGGAGTAACATACAAACTCTGCACCATATCACAGAACGGTTGCCCCAGACCATACAATGGCAGCAAATGTTGGAGATACTCTCAATTTACCCTGTCGAACGCTTTCTCAGCATCAAAACTCACCAGAAGTGACTGCAATTGCTGGTCATGCACCCACTCCAGGGACGCTAAGATTTTACGTAGGTTACGAACTGCATAGCGCCCCCGCACGAATCCCACCTGGGATTCATGGACTACGGCCCCTAATACTTCTGCCAAACGCTCCGCCAAGATTTTCGCCAACAGCTTCGTATCAAAATTTAATAGGGATATCGGCCTATAAGAAGCCGCCTGTAGGGGATCTTTACCAGGTTTGGGGATGAGTGTAATATAGGCCTGATTGTCTCCCCATTGCCAACCACCACCATCTATCCTACGATGGTAGGTTTCCACCAAAAGGGGGCTCACCCAGTTCGACAGGAGCTTATAAAATTCAGCCCCGTACCCATCCGGTCCCGGAGCTTTATAACAGCTAGCAGTGGAAATGACACGCTGCACCTCTTGCAGAGTGACCGGTTGTCCCAAGAGGCCCCACTGTTCCGCAGTCACCTTTGGTAGGGTCAGACCCTGCAGGTATTTTTCCATAGTAGAAGAGGTAGTCGCCTCCGCTGCATATAGTTTCTGGAAGAAGCCTTTAAATACTGCACTAATCGCCGGCCGACTTTGCTGAAGTCTCCCATGGTCGTCCCGGAGAGCCGCTACCAACTTCGCTCCTCTCTGACCCTTCAAACATCTTCCCAGTAATTTGCCCGGTTTATCCCCAAAACAATATAGCCGATATTTATAGTACTGGAGGGATTTCTTGGCACGCTGGTGGAGCAGTTCATTTAAAGATACTTGCAACTCCCACAACCGCTTCCTATTCGCCACTGTAGGGGCACGACCACTAAGCACCCGCGCGTGAGTCACTTGTTGCTCTAGCCGGATGATTTGCTCAGCCAGTAATCTCCGCTTCCTGGCTACGAACCCTATGATATCGCCCCGCAGTACGACTTTGGCCGTTTCCCATACCAGCTCCGGATCGTCTGTATGTACTTGATGGTTTAATTCAAAGTCCCGCCAACGCTGACCAAGGAATTGCTGAAATTGACTATCATGATACAGATCAATGGGAAAACGCCATATACGAGTCTGCCCAACCCCTCCCCCCCACTGCAGCTCTATCCAAACCATAGCGTGATCCGAGAGCTCAAGGGGGCCAATCTGCGCTTCTCCCATGCATGTGAATAGGATGGTGGAAAGCAAGAGATAGTCGATTCGGGCACTAGTACCGTGTGCCCGCGAAATATGTGTGAAATCCTTCTCAGAAGGGTGTAACAATCTCCAGGGGTCGACCAAATCTAAACGCGTTAGAAATCTATGCAACACCTGTGATAAGAGCGTCCTTTCCCGGGTACCCCTGCCACTCGAGGTATCAAGATCTACGTCGAGGACCCCATTAAAATCCCCGCCTAGAAGTAGTGGCACATCGGGTAATTGTTCCACTTTAGCGGCAACACCATTGAAAAAATCTTGATCTAAAGTATTAGGGCCATATAAATCACCCAGAATTATCTCCCGGTCTTCCAAGGAGCCATGCAAGAGCAAAAATCGCCCAGCGGGATCTACTATTTGTCGCAATAATGTAAAATGCACTTTCTTATGAATAAGAATGGCCACACCCCCTTTTTTCCCCAGTGCAGGCGCTCCCCAAACCTGACCCACCCAGTCTCGACAAAGTTTGGCATGTTCCTCGGCTGTCTGGTGGGTTTCCTGTAATAGCGCAATATCACAGCCCTGTCGAGCTAGCGCTTTCAGTATTTTATATCTCTTAATCGGACTGCCAAGCCCACACACATTCCAGGATATTACCCTCAGAAAAATACCAGTCCTCTAAGCCCAAACTGCCAGCAATATATGATAGAGGAAACCCCCCAGCCTGGGGTCCCTCCCCATTTACTCCTAACGGGATTAATTGGTACAAATAATTAAGTGTGAGGCTGCGGCAACCCTTCCCCCCCACCCCTTGCCTCCCCATCCCCCTACTACCCTGTCCCCCCCTGAAAAAAATAAAAACCCCATTATAGGCCTGGCCATATTCCCTCTTCCCCCTCTTCCCCCCCACTTCTTCAGTCCCCCCTCCCCCTCCCCCCCCTCCACCCCCTACCCCCTTCCCTCCATCCCTCTCTTGTCCCTCTCCCTCTACCCCCTCCACTACTAAACTCCTTGATGTGTCCGGGCTCCCCCAACCCCAAAGTACCGATGGCACTTCCCCCCACAAGTCCAAAGGCAATTATGACCCCTTAGTGTGAAGAACATTATGATTATGAAAAAAACATAGGAACAAATTCAACTAGGCAACGTGCTCTATTCGGGGGACCACGGCCCCTTAACCACTGGACATTATCCCAACTGGGTCTAAGGCAAATCCAGGCTAACCCCGGCTAACCCCGGCTAATCCAGGGAACCACCACCCCCCACGCCCTCCCCCTCCCCCACAGAGCCCATAAGGCACACCGGGTGAGAGGGCCCCTGCAGCAACGGTATCAACTCGTGGCCCTTGCCACAGCGCCCGTCACCCACAGCAAGCAACATTGAGATTAACACTCTAAGGCTGCAGAAGGACTGAGAGCACCCCCAATAAAGGGGGAACTCTCCAGGCCAAGTATGCCCACAGCCTTGTCTAGAGCACTCCCAGAAGGCCTAAGGCCTTAGGGCCAGTAAATAACCTTAGCTCAGTAGAGTCTCAGAGCAGTCACTTTGGCCGGTCTGCCGATGATGCAGATGTAGTCCCCACTTGATCGGCAAAGACTGCCGCTTCCTCCGCCGACTCAAACACCAAGTGGCGTCCCTCTTTGATCACATGCAGGCGCGCTGGATACTGCACGGTGAACTTGAGGTTTGCTGCGATGAGCTTTTGACAAATCGGGGCGTAGGCCCTGCGGCGTTGACTCACCGCAGCAGAGTAGTCTGGGGTGATGCGGATCTTCGCAGTATCCCAGTCGACTACCCCTTGCTTCCGGGCCTCCTGCAAGATGGTCTCTTTGTGTTGGAACTGCAGGTAATTCGCCAGTACGATCCTGGGTC
The DNA here is from genome assembly GCA_033557465.1 of Ichthyophis bannanicus. NCBI lineage: Eukaryota > Metazoa > Chordata > Amphibia > Gymnophiona > Ichthyophiidae > Ichthyophis > Ichthyophis bannanicus. Next base: position 530,478,948 of record CM066037.1, on the reverse strand, counting down.
TGGATTCAGCGGGTTTTTTGGGACCCACTCTGTGCACCCGTTCGATAATCAGCTGGGAGTTTGGCACCCGGTCTCCCAACAGAGACTGCGACAAAGCTGCGATACAGGCAGGTAATTCCCTATCGCTGATGGAGCCCGGGACTCCCAAGAAGCGTAGATTGCTGCGCCTTGAGCGGTTTTCAAGGTCTTCCAGCTTTGCAGCCTGTGTATTTAAAGTCCCTCGTACCTGCGCCAGTTCTTGCGTAAGCTTCTCCACCACGTCTTCCGCCTGAGAGATGCGTGCCTCTGCTTGCTGTACACGGAGTCCAATAGCATCTACTGAGGACTGGACCCCGTCCAATTTGCTCCGGAGGGTGTCAAAGTGCCCCGATAGGGCTTCCGCAACCGTGGCCGTGATCTCTGTTACCGAGGCTCCCGAAGTCGCTGCCTGCCGCGACCCGGGGCTCGGGGGCGAATCCGCCATCTTGGAAGGCCCCGCTGCACGGTCTTTGTCTCTCCGGCTAGGTCTCGCTATTGTCGCCATCACCAGCCCTGCTCCGAATTCAGGATCCCCAAACTCTCGGGCTCACCGGGGGGCTTTGTCTCGGTGTGCGTGCCTTCAAAAACGAGGCACTAGTTGCCGGTTTGGAGCAGGGGGGCCCGGAGCTCAGGAAGAACACAACCTCCCCAGCTCACCACATCCGGAAGTCCCGGTTTGCTGCCATCTTAGAGGCACCTTGGGGGGTTTTGACAGGCATTCCTGCCCTCCTTTGTTCTTGCTGTAGTGCCGGGCACTATCTCCACCTCTTCGGAGGCCTTGGGATCAGGGTTCACCAGGTAAATAGCTGTTTTTCTTCTGAAAATGGAGCGTCGGGAGCGGAGCTCAGCTCAGAGGTGTCCGTTCTGCTCCTCATCATCACGTGACCCCCCCACCTTCCCAGTGTTCTAAGTGAGGGGGCTCGTTGCTCCCTGACCAGAGTTCTGAGAAGGTCCCTTCATTTTGGATGACTGGGGGTGGGTGCCAGTTCATCTCTTGCCTCAGGCAGCAGATTGCCTTGATCCACACAGGGCAGGGTCTCTGAGGTCTGGTTTTCTGCTTATGGCAGACACTTGTACTGGAAAGAGGGCTTGGCACAAAAGCAGGCTCCAGATTATACTTGACTGCCTGAGAATTTCCCAGTCTTGCCCAAGAAAAATGTTCATATGCATCGGCAGCGCATATGATTTTACTGGGGAAAACGTAAGTAGGCTTGGGGCAGGATTAGCATTTGTAAAATTGCACACATTGTTTGGCAGAGAAAAAGCAGATGCAGGTGCAGGTGCTGCGGCAGGTTTCAGAGCATCTGTGCCTTATGCTTTGAGAATGGCTGCAGAGAACCCACAGATTTTGCATCAATGCAAGTAGTTTTGGAAATTGTTCCTTTCACCAGAAGTGATGGATCTTGTCCCAAAACCAGAGCGATCGCAATGTCTGAGTGTAACCAATAGCAGTTACATGACAGATAAGAGGCCGGCTGGCTTGCTGGAGCCATGGCTTGGCAGCAGGGTGTTGCGCATGCCCTAAGTATCTCACAGGATGCATCTCAGAGCACAGTAGGCGAAGCCCTAGGCGCATCAGAAGCAAGGGCAGGGTATCTGGTCCGGTGCACTGCTCCACTTCCGTAAGCAGGGCCAGCCTAAAGGTTTCTGCCACCCTAGGCAGAAACCATCACCACCGCCCCCCCCCCCCCCCATCCATCCATCTTCTCATCTTGTGGTGGTAGCGGAAACGGGACATATATATGCCGTCGCTTTCAAAAGAGAGTCGGGTCCACCACTGCCACCCCCTCCCCCACTGCCACAAGATGAGAAGATGGATTGGGAGATCGGCGGCGGCACGGCTTAATTTTGAAAGCGGCAGCATGTATGTTTGCCGCTGCTGCCCTCCCAGTCTGCCTTTCTGTAAGAAGAACACACATGTGCAATTCCTGTCTCTTAAGATGGACAATTTTCTATATTAGAAGTAAAATGTGTGAACTGATTTGTGGTGCTGAACTTGACTGACTGCACGGTAGGTGGGTTGGATATGGAAGGGCAGAGCACTCGGTCTATAGCTCTTAGTGACAGGCCTCACTACTCGCTCTTCTCTCTTCAGGTGACGCGAAACGTGATGACTGCTGTACTCAGCTTGCCTCCAGGGGATATCTACAATTTAACTGTGACGGCCTGCAGTGAGGGAAACAGCAACACTTCCACAGCACGTCTTGTTTTGTTGGGTAAGAACCCGCCGCTGTTCTTTCTGGAGAGCAGTATTCCTTTAGGTGTTTAGAAAGGGGCAAATACTGGTATCTAATGCCCTGGTCTTGCATAAACTGGAGATAGCCCAAATAAGGCACAAGAACCTAGCCTGTGACTGTCCCTGCCCCATTTGGGGAGGTGGGGGGGGGGGGGAAGATGAATTTTTATATGTGCCACTATGAGTGACTGCGGTTCTTCTGGTGAGCCAGGATAGTCCTAATACTTACAGATGTTCCCCTAGGGAAACTGAACATAGGTCTGACTTCACGGAGTGGAGGAACAGCCTAGAGGTTACAGCACTAGCTTGGTAACCATGAGAACAGGTTCAAGTCCCACTAGCACTCCTTGTGGCCTTGGGCAAGTCACTTAACCCGCCATTGCCTCAGGTATAATCTTAGATTGCAAGCCCTCTGGAACAGGGAAGTAGCTTCGTACCTGAATGTAACTTGCCTTGAACTATCATGGGGAAGGCGTGAGCTAAATACCAATAAATAAATAAATGTATGTATGTCTCTGATACTCCTCCTGCACCTTAGAGAAAGGGAGGCTTCTCTGGGGTCCAAGATCTTCTGGAAATCCATGTTTAAAGGTTCTCTGTTGTTGTAGACCCAGCTCCACCGAAGTCTCTGTTTACCGTGAACAAGACACAGACGTCTGTCACTCTGCTGTGGCTGGAGGAAGGTGTGGTGGACTACTTCTATGTGTCCTGCTGGCTGCTGGACTCCTGGCAGGAGGTACGTACCACACTGTGCCATCTCCCCAGGGTTCCTCTAGAAAACAGCACCACTGGCAGGTGTCCTTCCAGTGATCTCTATCTTCCTGCTTGACTGGCTTGGGGAGTATTTGGTGGTTTCCCAAGTGGACAGAAGTCCAGGAGGCAGATAGTTTAACATTGGGCAAGAAGGAGGGGGGATGAGGGATGAACTTTGAAAGACTAGTTGACTAAATTTACATATCTGTGGCAGAACAGCCTACGTCTATCCAGATAAGTTGTAGTTAGTTTAATTTTCAGTTGAAAATCTGGCCAGAAAGGAAAATCAGTTTTAAAGTAGCTTGGCTAGATTAAGCGCTCTGGTATTTTTTGACAATTGACCCCAGAGAGGGTAATTTTATAACAAGGTACCTAGGTTGAGGCAGCAAGAAGGTGCCTATTTTATGTGGACAAGTACATGTCTAATACTAGCATAACTCCTGCAGTAATAGTGCCTACATTGAGTCATTGACAATACACCTGCTTGAATGTCTGCATATAGATTATTGAAGTACACACATAGATTGATCTATGCTCCATCCACAGCAGTGTCTGCTGTAAGAGTACGCCCGCACGCCATGGCACGTTCTTACATACATCACCTCATTTTATAAAGCCATATTAGGCGCCTATGTGGTCACATGTACACTAAAACAACTTTATATAATTACCCACAACACAAGTAAACTCTGCAGAATACTTTGTCATTTATTTACCATAGTGTGCATACAAGACTCCCTAAGATCTCAGACATGATTGGGTACTGCAATTCTCAAATTGCAAATCCGATCCCACTAAAAAATTCCCTGGTGGTCCAAGTGGGTCCCTGGATCCTCTAACCTCTGCCCACCTCTAAATGTCAGGAGGTGGGACGATGCCTATTTGCATGGCCATATTCCAAAATGGCAGATCCTGACCCCCCTAGCAGTGCATTAGGAGCACCAGTAGCGGTCAGGTTATGGTTTAGGAAAGCACTTCATTATTTGCAAACTGATGCCCTAGCGGGAAGTCTCAGAAGAATATAAACCGGATGGTGTCGGTGCAGAGGGTGGCTACTAAAATGGTCAGTGGTCATTGTCATAAGGCCTATGGTGACAGACTTAAAAATCTCGATATATATCCTTTGGAAGAAAGATGGGAGGAGTAGCCTAGTGGTTGGGGCAAGGTACTTCAGGCCGGAAGGTCGGGGGTTCAAATCCCACTAGAGGACAGCAACCTTGGGCCGGAAGGACTGGGGTTTCTAGTCCCACAGATGCTCCTTGTGGTCTTGGGCAAGCCACTTAACCCTCCATTGCCCATGTTCCCTGTAAGTATTAGTGTGTGTGTCTCATATCCCCGCGTGTTAAATGTATCCCCCACTTGTGTTGTGACCGCTTTGATTGAAGGATAAGGCGGTATACAAAAACTGTCTAAATAAATAAATAAAAATAATAGACATTTAAATACCTCTGTGGCATAAATGCATAAGCTGAGAGCCTCTACCGGTTGAAAGGAAGCTCTGGAACGAGGGGGATCATAAGATGAAGGTGAAAGGGGATAGACTCAGGAGTAATCTGAGGAAATATTTCTTTACAGAAAAGGCAGGAGCTGCATGGAATAGTCTCTCAGTGTTGGTGGTGGAATCGAGGACTGTATTTGAATTCAAGAAATCATGGGACACACAGATTTCTAAAGGGAAAAAAGGGGTTGGTATGGATAGATAGACTGGATAGGCTGCACGGTATTTATCTGTCCTCCTTTTTGTATGTTTTACTATTAGAGGTCAGGTGCTTGGTTCATGGATGCTCTCCCTGGACCCAGAGAGCCTGGGGAAGGAGGAATCAGGAAGAGATCAGGGTCCACTGGATCACCAGAGCATATTTGCAGGGTAGAGGAAGGGTGCAGGGGCATGGGACAGGGAGTCCAGCAGGCCTGATTTGAAAATACTTTATTCAAAGTAATAAAGAAGGAAATACAATATTCCCCATCAAGATGGAAGCTCATCCAAAATTATAATAGGTATCGCAAAAACCTCAACAACAAATTACTAAACAAAAATTTAGTTAACAAATTACTAGATGAAAATTAGTACACAAAGCTCTTCACCAACAACCACCATCTCATCTACAAACCATGCTAACCCGAACGAACTCTGGAAGATCAACACGACAGACCATGAGTAACACACTCATTGTGCCACATGACAGAACAAAATTTAATCATCAGACATGTAACCGTGCATTCGATCTTTACACACCCTCGCTTTGGAACTCTCTTCCAACCCAGGTCCGCAGCAACAATGACCTCTCCGCTTTCCGAAAGCAGATAAAAACCCTGCTCTTCAGAGAGTACCTAGGGTCGACGCAGAACAGCGCACAATGAACTTCCCCAAGGCGGTTTAAGACTGCAGAGAAAGACTGAACTGTAAATAAACCCGATCTATGATAAGACTGAAGAGAGAGTCAGAAATGTCACCATGACTAATACATCTCGTAAGAATATGATTATGTTATACTCCCCCTGGTGATGGTATACTTCTTTCCCCTTGTAAATACAACTAACCTTGTTCAATATATTCCCCTTGTTTATTGTAAACTGCTTTGACCCTGTGAAAAGCGGTATATAAGCATGGCTAAATAAATAAAATAAATAGATATCTAAGATATCCCTGACATCTATATATTATACCCCATAAACTTAACAAAAAGGCAGACAAGTATACCAAATAATCAATCATACAATATCTTTCGATATCTTCCTAGCCAGAAAAGTTTCCAGGGTCGAAAAAGACATATTTATCATTGAGATATGAAACAAGACACTTGCATGGGTGTTTAAGATAAAATGAAGCCAAGACCTGCGGCTTCAGGTTCAAAAGCACCTTACGGCGCTTCTGTGTAAGTTTACTCACATTGGGGAAAACTTGGATCACCTTGCCACAAAAAGAGAGAATCTTATGGCAAAATACAAACGAAGCACCATATTTTTACCTAAGAGAGAAACAAAAGAACCTACCAAAGTGTCACGTGTTGGAATACTATCTTCCGATGATTCCAAAAAGGCAGAAACATCAAGCGTTTCATTCACAGCTAAGTGATCCAACTCCCCCTCATCTAAAGCCGCAGATTTGGTCCCCTGGGGAACATAAAACAAATTAGAGATCCTTACTTTCTCAAAATCATCAATTAGCAATATCTCTTTCATATACTTTTGAAACAAAATGAGAGGAAATAAATAATGTGTTCAAGGAAAATTAATAAACCTTATGCTTCCGATTGTTGGTGAATTGTTAAACTATCTTGAGCTGCCTGAGTAAGGGTCATTTGCCCCTCCAACTTGGAAATAGCAGACTTACAAGTTTGAAAACAAGCATCTTATTCAGAAAATTTAGCGACAACCTCAGTAGAAAAATGTGCAGTCTGGTTCAAAGACGACCATAAAGACAATTCAGTACGTGTAACAACTTCCCAGATGTCGCGTAATGATATGTCCTTAGGCTCATTAACCTTCCCTGGGAGAGCTAAAAAACTTAATGGTTCCAAAGTTTTCACAGAAAAATGTAAACCATCAATCAACCTAGGAGATCCTGTCTGGGCAAATCCTCTCCCCCCTTCCAATTCTACAGGGGAAGGGCTCACTCCAGAACAATCCTTGTTGGGTGGGGTAAGACCTGAATTCAATGGAGGTGACACATCCGAAGTTGTATTCACAGTTCAGTAATAGGGGTAGAGGCTGCACATGCTGATCCACTGGACCAGTGGTCTTAGCGGACATCGCTGAAACTGCCGACTGCACCCTTTTCTTCTTCTTCCCCATACAGCTCTTCCTCAGACACAAAACACCTCCAGACACTGAAGGGGCACCAAAGGGGCAGACGTGCCCCTTCGGTCACGCCCCTTCGGTCACATATCCATGGCCGTGTCCCACGGTGAGCCTAACATTTAAAGCTGGTTCTGATTGACGTCGGCTGCTCAGCCCGTCCTCCTTAAACTGCGGCAGGCAGGAACACCCAGATGACAAGGGTAGTAGATGTGGGAGACAGGCCCGTACCTAGCCCTGTGTGAGCGATGCGGCCGCACAGAGCGCAAAGGCTTAAGGGACGCATTTTAGCTGTTTTCCATTGCCTGCCGCCGCCACTTTTTCTTCTCTCAGCGGCGGCAGGCAATGGCAGGACAGCTAAAATGCGCCCCTTAATCCTTCTCGCCAGCATGCTAAGCAAGAGCAGGGAGGGACAGATCTTCTTAGCATGCCGGCGACTTGCACATCGGGCGCGCCTCTTCTCTCCCGCCACGGGGGAGGCGCATGCCCAATGTGCAAATTGCACAGGGCACGATCTTCCCTCGGTACGGCCCTGGTGGGAGAACGTCCCCCGGCAGGCCTGTTTTTTTTTAAAATTTCTCCCTTCCTGTTGGCGCATGAAGTACCGTAATGCAGCAAATGGCTACGTTTTACCACGGACATTTGCACTGCGTTTTCTAACAGTGCACACTTTTTAATGCAGTGGTAATTTACATGCTACTAGTAAAATCATTTTTAGAGTGGGCCTTTGTGGAATGTGTGGAGAAGCCTGGGAAGCAGGAAAGGTTGATGGGAATAGGAGGATGGTGATGGGGGAGGAGATGGGGAGAAAACATTTTTGGGGATGGAGAGAGATGATGGGTTGGTTGGTTGGATCTAGAACAGAAAGGTTGCTTGGTTGGGGAGCAGAGCATATGGTTGTTGGGAGAATGAGGGAGAAGATAGGAGAGCAGACAAATATATTTAGATTTTGTTTAACGGTTTACTAAATGATACACTGTGTATTTAGGAATCTGTCACCATCTCTTCCCACATTGTGACCTTATCGGGACTGCAACCAGGCTCGTCCTATAACTGCAGTGTGAGCAGCGTCAGTCACCACACACACAGCGCTCCTGCTTCCATCATCGTCTCCACGCTGGGTGAGCCACGTTTTACCTCACTAGTACTCTCCTCTGCCACTGCGTTGCCATATCTTTCCTGCATGCTGAAGTAGATAAGGCTTTGCCCATTTCACACTTTTCTTCCTTCTGCTGCTTGCCATCTCCTGCTTTAAAAAGAATACTTTGGTAGGGGGAGGATATTCAGGGCCGGTGGCTAGCCTTTGGCACTGAACTTAAAACCTGGATATTCAAGGCCAAGGCCATATCCGGACACCGGCTGGACAGCAGTGAAACTAGCCGGGCAGTGACAATATTCAACCCCTACCCAGTTAGTTTGTGCCACGGAAGACAGGCCAACCTTTAACCTTCGCCATTGGGGCTGACCAGACAGCAGCTGAATATCGCCACTGCTCATTTCTCCCCAGGTACCATCTCCGCGGTGCCCCTGATGCCAGCCAGCTAACACTGGGGGCATTTAGAGGTAGCACCTGCAGATATTCGATGCACTAACCACAGCTAGCTGCTAACGCGACTAGCAAGTCTGCCAACAGCATTAATAGCTCTGAATATTGGTCCCTTTCTCTTTATTCATTTTAAGTACTAAAGTTACATACAAATATATTTCATAAGACTACAGTAGAAAAAAAAGAAAGAAGAAATATAAATCAATGCCAAGGTTTCCTGCAAAAATGAGAAGTCCAGCCCTGTGCTTCAGCTGCTGAGTAAGGGCATTGCTATGGTTCTGTTTGCAGTTGCTGAGATGAATCCAAATGTCATAGTGATCTCTGTGCTGGCCACCCTGAGCACCCTCTTGATTGGACTACTGCTTATTACCCTGGTTGTTCTCAGACGAAAACACCTGCATCTGGCCAGGTAAGTCGAGTCATGTGAACCCTTTGGCATAGGCAATAGATGAAATTGTTCTTCCCATGTAACCAGCTAAATCCCAGCGATCCCAGTATTCCCAGAGCACAGGAAAGATGCCTGGTTGAATCTGGCCTGGTCCGTGCTTTTGGTAACTATCCAGTCAGCTGCTAACTGGATCGCTAAACTGCATAAAGTTAGGACAGGTCAATAGCTGCCCTAGTACAATGCAATTTAGCAATCCAGTTAGTGACTGACTGGATCATTTGTGAAACCAGATATTCAGTGTCAGAGGCCGCATAGGTTCTGCTGCTAAATATCCAGTTGTAATTTCAGCAGTGGCAGAAAGATGCTTTATAAGCGCTGACCATCACCACTGATTACTAGCCCCTTTGACTTTATCATTCACCATTTTACCTAGCGGGTAAAGTTTGGCCCATCCATTCTGCCCAGTGTTCCCAGTCTTCAAAAAAGACCCCTTCAGACAAACGCACATTGTCAAGACGCCCCACATGCAGCGGGCAGAGTAACCAGCCAAGCCTTCCCTTCTCGGGCTGCTCCTATTCTCCTAGCTTTCTTTTCTACTTCTTTTTTTAATCAACTACATCACTGCCCCAATTCGTCAGGCAGCCACTAGCGCATGAGGAAAGGAATGGCCAGCAGAAAAAAGGAGGTGATAATGCCTCTGTATAAGTCTTTGGTGAGACCTAACATAGAGTGCTCAGTTCTGGGACCACACCTCCAAAAGGATATAAACAGGATGGAGTCGCTGCAGAACGTGGCTGTGGAAGAAAGGCGAGAGAGGGGCGATCTGATAGAAACATTCAAATGTCTCCATGGCATAAATACACAGGAGGAGAGTCTTTTTCAATTAAAAAAGAAAACTCTGCAATGAGGGGTCATAAGATGAAGGTAAAAGGGGATAGACTCAGGAGTACTTTAAGGAAATATTTCTTTAGAGGAAGAGTAGTAGTTGCATAGAGACGGGGGTGATATTCAGTGTGATTAATGCATTTAATGCTCACTCTGTTATCGCAGTCAGTCCTGCTGCTGCTCAATGGAACCTGGATACACACAACTATGATGGGTCTTTGTCTGAATACCCTGATAGAAGCCAGTGAGAGAAGAGGATGCAATCTTGGGGTCTTCGGAAGACAGGGGCTGCAAGGGCAACTCCGAGCTCTTTGTCTGCAATGGAAAACTATTCCCCCAAAATGCTCTTCTAACCAAGGTTACAGACCTTGAGGCTGCCTGGGTCACATGAATACAATTCTATGCCACAGGGTGACAGGATGATACAAATGTTTAGAAGATAAGCTGCTCAGGCAGAATATTCGCTCCAGACTCTTCCTTAAGGGCACAGCCTTCTTCCACATGAACCTGGCAGTGGCTGAATTTTGAAGTCCTCCGTGAAGGTCACTATTAACATAAGAATATCAGGAATGCCATACTGGGTCAAACCAAGATCCATCAAGCATGGTATCCTGTTTCCAACAGTGGCCAATCCAGGTCACAAGTACCTGGCAGGTTCCCAAAAAGGCACAGTTTCCACAATGCTTGTCCCGGGGTAAGCAGTGGATTTCCCAGGTCCTCTTTAATAATGGTTTATGGACCTTTCCACCAGCAACTTGTCCAAACCTTTTTTTAATCCCAGCTACACTAACAGCTTTTACTACATCCTCCGGTAACGAATTCCAGAGTTTGATTACACGTTGAGTGAAAAAATATTTTCTCTCATTAGTCTTAGATAGGTTACCCTGTAGCTTCATTGCATGTCCCCTAGTCTTTCTATATTTTGATGGTGTAAACAACTGATCTACGTTTACCCATTCCACTCCATTCATTAATTTATAGACCTTTATCACATCTCCCCTCAGCTGTCTCTTTTCCAGGTTGAAAAGCCCTAACCTTTTTAACCTCTCTTCATATGGGTATCCTTCCATCCCCTTTACCATTTTGGTGGCTCTTCTCTGTACCTTTCCTAATAACGCCATATTCTTTTTAAGATATGGCGACCAAAACTATACACAATATTCAAGGTACAGTCGCACCATGGAACGATACAGAGGCATTATAATATCCTTTGTTTTATTCTCTATTCCTTTCCTTATGATACCTAGCATTCTATTTGCTCTCTTGGCCGCCGCTGCACACTTGGCAGAGGGTTTTAACATGTTATCCATGATGACACTTAAATCTTTTTCCTGGATGGTGGTTCCTAATGTGGAACCTTGCATCGTGTAACCATAGTTTGGGTTGTTCTTCCCTAGGTGCATAACTTTGCACTTGTGCATATTAAATTTCATCTGCCATTTGAACATCAAGTCTTCCAATTTATCAAGATCCTCTTGCAATTTCTCACAATCCTCTTGTGTTTTAGCAACTTTGAATAATTTTGTATCATCTGAAAATTGGATAACCTCACTCGTTATTCCCTTTTCCAGGTTATTTACGAATATGTTAAAAAGCAGCGGACCCAGCACAGATCTCTAGAGTACTCCACCATTGACCTTTCTCCATTGGGAAAATTGGCCATTTAGCCCTACTCTCTGCTTTCTATCTTTTAACCAGTTCCTGATCCACAATAGTACACTGTCCTATCACATGACTTTTTAATTTCGCCAAGAGTCTCTCATGAGGGGCCTTGTCAAAGGCTTTCTGAAAATCCAGATACACTATATCAACCAGCTCACCTCTGTCTACCTGTTTATTCACACCTTCAAAAAAATGTAACAGATTAATAAGACAAGACTTTCCTTGGCTAAATCCATGTTGACTTTCTGCCATTAAACCATGACTATCCACATCTTCAGTAATTTTATTCTTTATAATGGTTTCTACCATTTTGTGCAGTACTCATGTCAGGCTCACTGGTCTGTAGTTTCCCAGATTACCCTGGAATCCTTTTTAAAAATTGGTGTTACATTGGCCATTCTCCAATGTTCTGGTACTACAGATTATTTTAATGATAGTTCACAGATTACTAATAGTAGGCATGAAATCTCATATTTAAGTTCTTTGTTTATTGATATTTCTTTCATTTCTTTTGATTCATCTCTTTTAAATATCATTCCAGGCACAGGTAACTTCACTACATCATCTTCAGTAAGGGCCAAATCAAAGAATTCATTCAATCTTCCTGCTATTGCCTTGTCCTCCCATCTAATGATCCAACTGACTCTCTAACAAGCTTTTTCTATGAATGTACTTTAAAAAGTTTTATTATGCATTTTTGCTTACATGGCAAGCTTTTTTTCAAATTCTCTCTTTGCCTGCCTTATCAATGCCTTGCATCTACTGTAACTTGCCAGTGCTTATATTGTTTCCCATTTTCATCATTTGACTCCTTTTTCCATTTCCTGAAAGATGTTTTTTTGTCTGAAACAGCCTCTCTGACCTTATTTTTAAACCATGCTGGCAGTTTTTTTAGTCTTCCTTTCACTTTTCTTAAAGCGTGGAATACATCTGGTCTGGGCTTCCAAGATAGTATTTTTAAACAATGCCCAAGCTTGATATAAATCTTTAACCTTTGCAGCTGCTCCTTTTAGTTTTTTCTTAACGATTTTCCTCATTTTACCATAGTCTCCCTTTTGAAAGTTAAAAGGTAACACTATGGATTTCCTTGCTGTCCTTCCTCCATTTATTAAATCAAACACGATTGTGCTATGATCACTATTGTCAAGTGGCCCCCAACACCTTTATCTCTTGCACCACATCATAAGAACATAAGATATGCCATACTGGGTCAGACCAAGGTCCATCAAGCCCAGTATTCTGTTTCCAACAGTGGCCAATCTAGGTCATATGTACCTAGCAGTTTCCCCAAGGGACACAGGTTCCACAATGCTTGTATTGGTTCAAGCATTGATATCCTGGGTCCCTTCTTAATAATGGTTTATGGACCTTTCCTCCAGGAACTTGTCCAAACCTTTTTTAAACCCAGCTACACTAACAGCCTTTACTACATCCTCCGGTAATAAATTCCAGAGTTTGATTACACGTTGAGTGAAAAAATATTTTCTTTTATTAGTCTTAAATAGTTTACCCTGTAGCTTCATTGCATGTCCCCTAGTCTTTCTATATTCTGATAAGGTAAACAATCGATCTACGTTTACCCGTTCCACTCCGTTCATTAATTTATAGACTTCTATCATATCTCCCCTCAGCCGTCTCTTTTCCAGGTTAAAGAGCCCTAACCTTTTTAGCCTTTCTTCATAGGAGTATCCTTCCATCCCCTTTACCATTTTGGTGGCTCTTCTCTGAACCTTTTCTAAAATCGCTATATCCTTTTTAAGATACGGCGACCAGAATTGCACACAATATTCAAGGTGCGGTCTCACCATGGAACGATATAGAGGCATTATAATATCTTTTGTTTTATTTTCCATTCCTTTCCTTATCATACCTAGCATTCTATTTCCTTAATGGAACATCCTGTGTTCCATTAAGGACTAGGTCCAAAATAGCTTCCCTTCTTGTTAGTTCATGAACCAGTTGCTCCAAGAAGCAGTCATTTAGAAGCTTTGGGGTATGTTTACTAAACCGGGCTAACGGTTAACCCGGGTTATCTGCCACTAAGTCCCATATTATTCAATGGGACCTAGTTGCAGATAGCCCAGGTTAACCGTTAGCCCGGTTTAGTAAACATACCCCTTTATCTCCCTAGCATGTCTTACTATGACATTGACCTAGTCGATACCAGGGTAATTGAAATCACCCATTACTGTGTTGGGCAATTTCAGCTACCCCAGTATTGACTGGTGCAGTGTCACAGTAGAGGCAAAAGGAACACATAAATTTCATTTCACAGTTACCAGATGGATGGAAAAGAGCACAAACTTGGGCCCCTGTTTACTAAGGTTTTTGCTTAAATCTAAGGTGCATTTGGGGCAAAAGCACTATGGTGGCACTTTGGGGAATGTAACTGTGCCGTTACAGCAGAGCAAAGTAACAGAACGGCAGATAATGCGCTGCAAACTACTGCATTATGCTCAACATGTGGTAGCAAGGCACAGTCCCCCCTTTTGACCATTCCCCACCTCGTAATGATGATTTCCACATGGCAATGAGTATGTTGTGAAAGTTAATGTGGTGTGTTAATTGTTAACACACTGTATATAGCTCACATCAAAATCATCCACACGCACTCACGAAGCACACTGTGACAATTCTCCCACTGCATGCTAATGACAACTCACCCTTCATTGATTGTTTGCTGTGCCACCGCTTTGATTTCATGATAAAGCGGTATACCAAGTCCGTTTAAATAAATAAAATAAATAAATAAAACACAACACTGGCATTAAACACTGAACACAGCTTAGTAAATCTACTCGAGTTCCAAAAGTACTAGAGATAGTTGGGGGATGATGAAGAATGAGGAGGAAGACCAGCTTGGCTGCAAGTCTGATGACACTTATCAATCTCTTTCAGCAGGGAGTGTGGTGCCGGAACATTTGTGAATTTTGCTTCATTAGAGAAAGACGGAAAACTGCCATACAACTGGTGAGTGTCCTCCTGGAAAGGATTCTCCAAGTGTTAGTTAAGTTCTGCACATTCCAGGTCACCTCCTTCTGCTCCTCTGGGGAAATAGTCAGATCCACGACAATCCTTCCACCAAGGCATTCATCCATGCCGAGGCCAGATGATACTTATATGAGTAAGACAATCTGCTATCTGAACATGAGATTCAAAGGTACAACTGGGCAAGGGGCAAATATCTGCTTTTCGCTTTGAAGCCTAAAATCTTCTAAACGATTCTGCTACACTGGGGGAAAGCTGTGGAAGTGCTCACAGCCCCTGCACTTTGTAATGAAGCAAAAGGATTTCTAGCACAAGCCAGTAAAAAGGTCTCACACCTACAACTGGATGGTTTGTCCTTATTTCTGACATCAGGGAGTCATCTAGAAAATGGTTTGTAACATTAATTGGCCAATCAATAAACCGCAGTCTGAGCCACCAGGTGGTCTTCACCTGCTTCCCTACACCATCGAACTCTGGAGCTATTGCCAGGACCAGCCAGGGCTTCCTCCAAGGTGTGCAGGGCACTGCCATGGTATGAACTGCTAGGGTCTCTGAGTCTGTGAGTTGCTAGCCTCCATGCAGTTCAAACCACAAAACAGATGGCATATGCCAGGCGGGGAGACCAGCGTCACCGATTCCTAACCACTCGAGAGAATATTGGTGCCCGTCACCGTCAGTGAACTGCATTCCTTCTCAGCATGTCTCATCAACCAAAGAGCTGGGAGAGGGGGAATGACCAAAGTGTCCAGAGTGCCATCTTAGCACTCAGCACACTTCAGCTCTTTCCCTGACTTTTTAGCAGCAGTAGTGCACAACATCTTACGTCCTGGCATCTGATGTCATTTATGAGGCAGCTGGATGCCGGAAAGCGAGACGACGAATGATGCTCTACTGCCCCTGGAGGTTTAGAGGAACTCCGGGATGCTCTTTAGGAAAATTCAATGATCATTTTGTAGTATTGTCCTGAACTTTGTTGAAATACTGCCATGTGCATAGGGAAAATAATCAAATGAGCTAAAATTAACAATGGAAGACATATTGGTATAACAGCAAAATCAGTTCTTAAAGGAAAGTTGACCAAGGATTGTAAAGATCATTTGGGGATGGAGGTTCCCTTTCTCAGGTTGCCCAACTAAGTGAAATCTATGGGTGCTGGAAGTCAGGAACCTTGTACCTTGGTTTTAAAAAAGGAAGATTTATGGGTACAGCCCAATATTTTAAAATATCCTACTAAGCTGCTAAATTTAGAATGCTAAATTTGTGCTCTATTTTCAGCCCATTTTAGGAGCCTAAAAATTATGGGGCTAATTTTCAAATGCCATAGTGGGATATTCAGTATGGAGACTATTGCTGCTAAATATTAGAGCTGTGCAGTGTTAACCAGATAAGTTCCACTATTTTTCCACTGGGAGCATTGGGCCTGATGCTCTCGGCCATCATCTGATAGGGGTTACAAGGGCAATATCCAAATGGTCTTCCAGGGATCCCCGCCCCACCAACCAACCACTAAGAAATCAGGGCCACTCTTTCACATCCCTCCAGTCCCCTACCCACTTTAAAGGTACAATCCACATGGCTCCCCACCCCCCAGCCCAAATCCATATCCACCCAGGCCTACCTGAAGACAAATCTGGTGGTGCCTGGAAGTGCCTGTTCTCACATTTCAAACCCCCTTGAAGAGCCAACAGAGAGTGGTGGGAGGAAAGGAACAAGTTCCCACTGCTTAAGGTTACCAGATATCCCGATTTTAGAGCTGTGTCTCGACTCCCACCTGATTTGCAGCCTCTTGCCCCACAGTCCAGCAATAGGGACAAAGGGGGTAGAAAAACCTTCTTTTCAATTTAGTGATCTGAATGTCAGTTTCCATATTTTGCCCAGCAGAGGAGGACATGCATCACTGTTTTTATTTCTCTGTCGATTTGTCTGCGTGGAAGTGATGGCGTCACTGTCATGGGATGGACTGGGGGAGGGGGAGGGGGAGGGGGAGGCAGGGTAATGACTCCTCTTTCCTTTTCCACTCATTGTTGCTCAAACCTAGAACGAAGGTGTGGTCCCCCGTCCCCCCCCCCGCCCGTCTGCCCCCCCCCGCCGCCCCCGCCGCCCCACCGCCCCGCCCCCGCCCCCGCACCCTGCCCCACGCCGCCCCCCCATCTGCCCCTGCAGGCTTAACAGAGACGCGAGGGAGACACTCTCCCTTCGCGAATCTGAAAGCCGGCACAGAGGGGCTCAGCCGTCGCAGAGGGAGGGAGGGAGGGACTCAGCCGGGCAGAGGGGGCCCCGCGGGACACTCCATTCTGCTGCTGCCGCGGCGGCAGCAGCAGTGGTAGCAGCCAGCTTTTTTTTTTTAAATTTAATTTTGAAAAAAAGCAGAATGTTCTTTAAGCGGGGCCCTGTGCAAAAAACATTCTTGCTCAATGGACGGGCCGGCCCTGCAATTAACCTGGGGCCATAACTCGCTAATTCTAACCAGGGAAAAGTCCTGGTGATATCAGCTGATACCGCAGGGGCTGATGTAATAAGCCGCGCAGTAGAACAGTGTACTCAGCTTCCACACTGCTCTAATGTACATTCCAGAAAAATCTTTTCTTTTTTGATGCAGTAAACGAATAGCACACAAATTATCATGACATTAAAAAACCGATCTGTTTAGCAAAAAACAGCGCACACCGCTGTGGTAATGTGCCGCTGTTCCCTGCATTGGGTGAAAGTGCCTGCCTTCCTGTCACTGTGTGGGCAGGCATAAGCCGATCTTGCCCACTCCTGGGACGGCTGGTGGTCTGTGGAGAGGGGACTGTGGGGCAGACACAGCTTGGAATAAGGACTGAAGCCTTTATTGTTTTTAGGACTGCGAAGGTAGAGTACAAAGCTAAGCATCACGAAAGAGTGATCGATGCATTAATGTTTAGCAAGTCCTGAGGGAGGGGCAGCGTAGCAGTCCAGTCTCAGGCATGTGCAGTAACTTTCTTCTCTCTTTTCTCATGCCTCCCTGCACTAACGCTGACAGGCGAAGGAGTATCTTCGCTTTCCTAACTCTGCTCCCCTCTTGTCTGTGGACTGATTACCTTCTGGCTTTTTACATTAACCCTTGGTAAGTGAGTTTCTGTTTTATTAATAACTGTTTAATTAACAGCAGCATGGCAGATCGGAGGCAGACTTTCCCAAGTCATGGAAAATTTCAGAAAGACATGCATGGCTGAACAGTAGCATTTAAGGAGAAACATGGAGGCAAAGAGTTCACAATCACGCTAAGCATCCAGAACTCCTCATCTGCTAGTACCTCTGTTGAGATGCACCAGCCCTCATAGCAGCGTATCTTCCTCTTCTCCCCTCCCTCCCCTCCCCTCCCCCCCCCCCCCCATCCAAGCAAGTTTTTCCAACCTCGCAGCATGTGCAGAGTCAGTTTCCAAAAATAAGCCATGGTTGGTCATACCACACGTAGGCGGTGCAATGTCAAGGACCTCTGTCCCTTAACCGTTCACAGTAAAACCCATAACTGTGGAGATAATACAATCTGCGTGCTGATTACTTTATGGGTGTCCTCCTGTACCGCCCTTCAAAAACTGCTCAATCCCACATCCCCTCCAGCACCTCAAATCCACAGCACTGAATTTGGAAAAATATAAGAGATTACCTGTACACTTTGTACATCTCTTCTAGACTTCCATTACAAGCCGATATCTTTCAAGTCTGATACCATGTGAGTTGCCAGTTTGCCTCATTGAAATCCACTGGAGATCCCAGTTCCACCAATCTTCTTTCCTCCCCTGATGTAATTTAGCAATGAGCCTATGTTATGGCTTGGATGGGTCAGTATCTGCTCCAACCCCATTCCCAGACCTCAGAGTGCCATTCAGACTGGCCTCTCTCAGCACCCCTTCTCTTAACTGCATATTCTTTTCATTTATAACCTGCAGGTCTCCAAGGATCATAGCATCACAGCACAAATTACATACAATATAAAATTAAAATGAAAGAATTTCCAACTGTACTTCTAATTCCCAACTCACCCACTTCTAGCCATCCTCCTCCACACACTGCTTGAAAGAGACATTTTAAAATGCTGTAGAAAGCCACTCAAATCCTGTTCCAACCACAGTCCATCTGGGAAAGCATTCTACAGGGTGGAGGCCTGAACGGAAAATGCACAAGACTGGTGGCAGACTTTACGCACGTCCTTCACACCTGCAATCACCAGCAATTCTGTTCCCACTGACCACAAAGCCCTGGTAGATGTATAGGGCTGTGGTCCCACCTAAATATCCTGATCCCATCCCTCATAACATCTTAAGCATAATAGCATAATCTTAAACTGAACACAAAAGTGAACTGGCAGGCAGTGTAAGTCTGCAAGTACCAGGCTTACACGATCGAATTTACAAAGTCCCTTTATCAACCTGTTGTTGTTGTTAAGTGCCGTCGCATCGGTGTCAACTCATAGCAACCCTCTGGATAGCTGTCCTAAACTGTATTCGGTCTTCAGTCAGGCGGCTCATTGTTGACAGACTGGTACCCGTAGCTGCTGTTATTGTATCGATCCATCTCATTGCTGGCCTTCCTCTTTTGCGTTGACCTTCTATCTTGCCAAGCATGATGTCTTTCTCTAATGATCTCTTTTTTTGCATGATATGTCCAAAGTATGAAAGTCGAAGTCTTGTCATCTGAGCTTCTAAAGAAAGCTTAGGTTTGATCTCCTCTAGTACCGACTGGTTTGTTCTTCGGGCAGTCCATGGTATATACAGTATTCGCCGCCAGCACCATAATTCAAAGGCATCAATTTTCTTCTTGTCTATCTTTTTCACTGTCCAACTTTCACATTCATATGATGTTATTGAAAATACCATGGCTTGAACAAGTCAAATCTTTGTATAGAGAGAGACATCTCTGCTCTTCGGAATCTTATCTAGGTCTTTCATAGCCATTCTGCCAAAAGCAATGCATTGTCTGATTTCTTGACTGCTTGTTGCTTCTTTATTGATAGTTGATCCAAGTAGGTTAAAGTTGTTCACGATTTCAATTTCTTCTCCATCACAGATGAACTTATTGATTTTGCCAGTTGTCATGATCTTTGTCTTCTTTACATAAAGGTGCAGGCCCATTTTAAGACTATGGGGTATGTTTACTAAACTGCGGTAATGTCATTCGTGTTAAGTTCTGCGGTAGAGGTAGAGATGCCCATATAAAGGCGTGGGCGTTGCATCATTACAGCAAGCTGTAGCAACTAACGAGCGTTACAAGGTGCCTTAGACTAACGAGCGTTACAAGGTGCCTTAGACTAATGAGCGTTACAAGGTGCCTTGTAAGGCACCTTACAAGGAACATTACAAAGCGCCTTATAAGGTGCCTAGTAAGGCGCCTTGTATGGTGCCCAGTAAGGCGCCTTGTATGGTGCCCAGTAAGGCGCCTTGTATGGTGCCCAGTAAGGCGCCTTGTATGGTGCCCAGTAAGGCGCCTTGTATGGTGCCCAGTAAGGCACCTTGTATGGTGCCCAGTAAGGTGCCTTATAAGGTGCCCAGTAAAATGCCTTCTAAGGTGCCTTACAAGGGACTTAGTAAAGTGCCTAGTAAGGCACCTTGTATGGTGCCTTATATGGTGCCCTATAACGTGCCTAGTAAAGTGCCTTGTAAGGCGCCCTATAGGGCCTCTTAGGCTAAGCGCCTTACTAGGCACCCCTGGACAAGGCACCACAGAAGGCACCCTGGGCTATGGATCCATAGGTCAAGGTGGCCTAACAACGTTATGGTGCCCTAGGTTAGTGTGCCCTAGGGGCCGCAAGGTGCCTCAGGATGACATGCATGACCTGTGTGGAACTATTGGAAATGTGTATGTTCACTGTTTATTGTAAACCGCGCTGATGCTGAATAGCGCGGTATAAAAGAGACTTTAAATAAATAAAATAAATAAATAAATAACAGAGACAGATGTAGCCCTAAAACTAGATAGAGAACTCAGGAAAGGCAATGAACAGGTGAGTGAAGAAGGGAGAGCTGGGAGCCGCTGGACCTGCCATCCCATGTGACTGCCAGTACAGATGACAAACATGCTGGGGGCAGCTGTACCACAGCACAGGGTGTTGGCAATGTAAAGTAATGGAAAGACAGATGGTGGCAGACGATGGTAATATGTGTCCCCCAGTGGGGGCGGAGGTGGCAGGATAGTTACAATGATGGGTGGACAGAGGAATGGTGTTGCCATGCAGATCAGGCACAGTCGAGGCAAACATGAAGAGGGGCAATGCAGGAAAGGGTAGCAGTGCAGGACATGGAGTGGCAGCCTGCACAGGCAGACAGGACTCTACTCAGCTGACAGATGCAAATAGCCGGACCAGAGGACTGACGCCCACTGTGGCGAGTCTCTTATGACCATAAGAACATAAGATATGCCATATTGGGTCAGACCAAGGTCCATCAAGCCCAGCATCCTGTTTCCAACAGTGGCCAATCTAGGTCATACGTACCTAGCAGTTTCCCCAAAAGACACAGGTTCCACAATGCTTGTATTGGGTCAAGAATTGATATCCTGGGCTGGCAGCACATATTTGCAAAAAGATGAGTGTTAGAGGCATGCAGGGTATCTGAGTTGGGCACGCATGGGGGGGGGGAATCAATAGGGGATCGAACCCATGGACACATTTTCGAGGGTCATTGTACGAACCAGTGGGCTATACCTCTATGGCCTGCTGTACAGCAGTGCCTGGGTACAGAGGGACTGCAGGTCACCGCATGGACCATCTGCTCTGTGTGCAGGTTAGGGTAACCACACCAGCACCCATGATGCATTGCACATGAGAACAGTGGTCTACATCAGGTAACCAAATGGGGTCTGCACCTCTCTGTTACCAAATCCTGGTAAGATGGACTGCCGTGTGAGATACTGGCACAGAGTAGCTATGGACCATGCCATTTTGCAGGTTCTGTATTCACCCGGTAATTATGGCTGCCCAGCACTAGGTCCACAGTACATGTGGTGCTACATATAGGTCCTGCTGCACATCCCCATCACTAGCAGTGTGTGGCAGGTGTCCCAGACAGTGCGCCAAAGGCACCTCTATACCCATCAGTGTTACACAGTCACAGGTGTCCCCCTGGGACCAGAGACCACCCAGATCTCTGTGTGCCCAGTGTTAAGGTCTGGCTTCCATAGCCGCCTGTTAGCAGGTCAGAGGGGTGTCCAGTGACTTATGAGAGTTGTGTACCACGTCCCCCTACTGCTCGGGGTACTATACACTATGTGCCCCCAGGGGCCCCATAACACCCATTTTTTAGGTGGGGGCATGGAGGGACAGGTGCCTGAGACCACGGGACTGGCTGTGGGACCAGCAAGCCCATTACTAATGGCTAGGAATAGTCCTCTAGGGCTAGTGCGCATAAGACATATCCTATGACTGGAGCATCAGCAGAACAGCATTGATGCCGTCTGAATCCTCACTTGCCACATACCACAGTCTGCCATGCATCATCAGACAACACTGTCTGACTGCACCAGCATACAGAGTGTTCTCACCATGCACAGACTAACTGAGGACATGCCACAGGCCAGTCTGTGGTACATGGTCAGTGAGAAAACACGTGCATTTATTTATTTATTTATTTACATTCTCTTATATACCGCGCTATTCTGCATCAGTGCGGTTTACATTGAACAAACTGAAATTACATTGAACAGGGCATTATAACTTGGAGATAACTATTTTTACAGGGAACATCCAGACATAGGCTGGCCAACGCACACACACCAAGCAGGTATGTCAGTGATTGGGCCCCAGAACTGGGGGGTCACACAGATATCACTGGAGACAGATAGTATAGATGCCTATGTGGGAACCTGGACATTCCATGGTCACTGTTACATCAGGGCAAGACTGCCCTCCCAGCACGACATAAGGAGGGAGGAGTGGCCTAGTGGTTAGGACAAGGTACCTCAGGCCAGAGGGCCAGGGGTTCAATTTCCACCTGGGGACAGCAATCTCAGGCCGGAGGGACTGGGGTTTCTAGTCCTATAGGCACTCCTTGTGGCCTTGGGCAAGCCACTTAACCCTCCATTGCCTCAGGTACACATAGATTGTGAGCCCTTTGGGGACGAGGGAATGTATCCAGTACCTGCTAATAGTGATTGTAAACCACTCTGATGCCCTTCAGCCTGGGCAGTTTATCAAGAAATTGCATAAACAAACATTAAGCCACCCTGTCCATGCAGGTGAGGTTCGAAAACTAACGTGTACCAGACAGTGGAATACTCACTGTGCAGATGCACCCTGCCCAATTCACCCTATCTGGCCCATACCCACACTACCTTGCTCCTCATTATGCACATTTGCAGGCTGATGCTGGTAACAGTTGGACAATGTGGGCCGGGGGGGGGGGGGGAAGGTTTGTAGCCACAAAACTATGGATAGACATACACACACACACTCCTAATGCAGCACTGTGCAATGGTAGGGGTGTTTGGCAACCCCAGCTGCCACACTGCCAACATTTCTGGACTGAGCAGGAGATAGCAGAGGTGCTGTGATGTTACCTGCAAATCCATTCTGGAGCCAGCAGCCTGCCTGTACAGCATGATTTGCATGGTGGAGCCTGTGTGAGTGGGTGTTCCTACCCCTGTTGGCCGCTGCTATGGGGATTGCACGGTTTGATGTTGTATATGCTTCGTAGAGTAAAATGTTGGGATATGTTCTGCAGGTTCCAGCAGCTGGGGGGGCCTGAACCTGTGACCCTCTGCTCTGAATCACACTGGCTGTGTGTACTGCACCACAGTGGGGCCACAGCTGCACAGCCCTCCCTGGGCCATACCTTGATGTCTCCTTTGAAAGGCTTTTTATGTTGCACTGCACACCACGTACTGGTACAGGGCATGGCCTGGGTCCACTGCAGACAGGTGCCACTGCCCCCTCCGGCATGGACACCCCCCCCATGCTGTGCTAACATAACCATATGCTGGTGGTGCTTCTTGTGTGCCGTCTTAGGCCATCCACTGTTCAGGTAGGCAGGTGCCTATGGTGCGGCGTCTAGGGGGGGGAGGCATACATGGACATTCCCACCCCCACCCCTCATCAGCACCTAACAACATTCTGTACCTTTAACATGGTGGTGGGATGGATGCGGGGGCATCCTGTCTCTGCCCTGGCAACTATTGCCTAATGTGGACAAGTTATTTGTATCTTGTGTTTGGCCTTTGTCAGATGCTGTCTTTCACACTTCCAGTTTCTATGTTCCTATGTGCCACCTCGGCGCCCGCCTTGTCCATCCTGTACCCCAGCTGCCCTGCTACATGTCCCGCCTGCAGCCCCCTATGCCCCATTTGCACAATCACCATAGTGGCCTTTCATCCTGGGGCACTATGCTGTTGCTGGGAATGGAGCACTACTATCACGTTTCTTGGGCTCACTGGCTATGCTGTACATTGCTGACACTTAAATGGTTTCTCTCTCATGCAAATGTGAATCTAACAGCAGGTTTTCATTCGCGTTAGGATTCAGCCCTTCTGTTCAGCACATTAGTGTGGAGGGAGCCTCTCCCCGCCCATTGACCCCTTCTCTCCGCCCTCTCTCCACCCTCCACGGTGTTTATCGCAGCCAGGTATGCTAACGATCGTTAGGTAACGTTAACGCACGTTAATGTTACATAACACGCGGTATGTAACGTTACCGCAGTTTAGTAAACATACCCCTATGTTTCTTGATCTTGAGAAGCAAATGTTTCAGATAGTCTTCACGTTCAGCCAGTAATGTGGTATCATCAGCATAGCAAAGGTTGTTGATGAATCTTCCACCAGTCTTCACACCTCGGTTGTCCTTATACAGTTCTGCATATAAATTAAACAGGTAGGAGGGAATTATGCAGCCTTGTAGTACATCTTTGCTGATCTTATACCATTCTGTTGCTCTTTGTTCCATTCAAACTGTTGCTTCTTGATCAAAGCACCGACTCACCCAAGGCGCCCCTGTGCCTTAGGGCCCTATGGCGTGGCTCTTAGGTTTAGGTTTATGTTTATGTTTATTAAAACTTGATTAACCGCCCTTCAATAAAATCAAAGCGGTTTACAATAAGTAAAAGCAATAAAAGCAAGGCACAGGGCCGGAAAAAGGAAAAGAAATTTACAATTTATAAAAGCAAAGTGGGTTAAGGAACAGCAGAGGAAGGAGAGTAGAGCTACAAGGGGGAGGGGAGGTGGGGAGGATAAAGGCTAGGGAAAAGAGGTGGGTTTTTAGCTGTTGTTTGAATGCTGCGTGGCAGGGTTCTAGGCGGAGGGAAGTGGGAAGGGAGTTCCAAAGTGCAGGGCCTATGAAGGTGTGGACCGCCATTGAAATCAGCCACAACGCTGCAGCCGTTGAACACAGCAACTACACACTAAAGAAGAGCTCGCTGCCAAGAAATCAAGACCGACCTACGACGACACAAGCTCATGGAATCTCACCAGGCAATGCACGGACATTAGCCTCTCAACATGTTATACACCCTGCTCTGGGCTATACTCTTGTGCCTCTCCCGGCTACCTACACGTGCGCATACAAACCAAGCTTTCCACTTCTGCTGTGTCCCCATCATCCACACTTCTTGGCCCAAGCCACCTGGAACATGGCTCCTGAACAGGAACCATTTCACAACAGAAGGCCAAAGCACTCCCCCTGTCACCATAGCACCCACAAACCTCAGTCGAGCAAACACCAGCATTGCCATCAGCTGCGCACTGATCAACTCACGCTCTGTGCATATCAATATAAAGATCCTGACCATCCTCACTACTGACTGCAAATTGGACATCATGTGCATCACAGAAACCTGGTTCGACCAGAACGACACTGTCCTGCTCAACCAGCTGAGCATAGCCACACGCATCATCCACAATAGTCTGCAAACCCACAACAGAGGGGGTGGTGTCTGCATCCTCGCAAATAAAAAACTGGGATTCAACACAACCAACTCTATTTCTATCCAGGGCATAGATATCCTCATAATCTCTAATGTTTATGTTTATTGGGATATTTGATATACCGCTCCTTTGTGACATCAGGGAAGTGTACAGTCCAAAAATAATAAACAATTCACCATCTGCCTAGCCTACAGGGCTCCTCTCAGCAAAGTTGAAGAATTGGATACACTGCTAGAAACCATCTGCTCACACTCATCCCACCAAAAGCACTTCATCCTCCTTGGTGACTTGAACCTCCCTTCGGCCACTAGCAGCCAAAGCACCACTTTTCTTCAGGCAATGGATGGCCTACACCATACCATAACCACTCACACTCTCTCCAGAGGAGGAACCCTGGATCTGGTCTTCCTAACAGCCTGCTAACCGCAGCTTGGTATGCATCACCAACTGTAAATCCTGTCCCTGGCCTGACGATCACCTCATATCATTCACAATAATGCACCTGCACCTGAGCTATCCCCCATGTCCCACCTTTGTTGAACAGACATTCCTTCATAAAACACTCCCTACCCTGGAGGACTTCCCACTGGAAACGGACCTGGAGACTATGATCAACAAGTGGAACTCCATCATATCTGCAGCCTCCACCACACCTGTGCAAGCTCCAACCTCTAAAACGACGACACGCCAAGCACCTTGGTACTCTGTTGAGCGGAGAGAGCAAAAACGAGCGCTTCGCCAAATTGAACACCTGTGGAGAAAATCCAAGGACCCAGAACTGCGGACCCAATATTTGGACAAACTTAAAACCTACTGTAACACCCTACTTGCCTCAAAATGAGACTACTACAATAACACCCTTCTCCACACTCTCAACAAAACCAGGGAGCTCTTCGATATCAAATCCCTCACAAGGGACCCCACCCAAACAAGACAACACCATCAACCTTCAAGATATTGCAGACTACCTTCAGACCAAGCATAACTCCATCAATCACACCAGACTCATCTTACCTAACCCTGACAACACAACCTCACCCACCCAGGTCTGGCCACCTTCAGGGACATACCCCCTGAAGAACTCAATGCGATGATAATATACATCAATACAACCATCTCCCTGCTTCACCCATGTCCAGTATCATGGATAAAGACTACCAAGGCGCACCTCTTCCCAATCATATCAACCATCCTCCACTCCTCCCTGTCACAAGCCAGCCTCTCCCCTCCCCCATCAAGCAAGCTTCTATTCGATCTCTTCTGAAAAAGCCCAACCTGTACCCGAACTCTCTTGCCTCCTACAGACCCATAACCAGCATAGTCTTCCTAGCAAAAATCACAGGAAATGACCAACATGCGCCTCTGGTCCAGCATCAACATGGTTTTTGCCCCAGTCACAGTGCCAAAACCCTGCTGATCTCCCTTCTGTCGACACTGATCACAGGGACAGAAAAAATCTCCAACAGCTTCATACTACTCTTTCTTGACATATCCACAGCATTTGACACAGTGTTCCACCAGCTACTGCCAAACCAGCTCCATGATATTGGAATACAAGGCAATCTGCTCAAGTGGATTCACTCTTACTTCGCACAACGCAGCCAGCTGGTGAAAGTCAGACATAGCACATCCTCCTCTTACACTCTGACTCAAGGAGTATCCCAGGAATGTGTACTCTCCTCCCTGCTCTTCAATATATACATCAGACCGTTATGCACAACCATCCAGAAGTTCAACGTCGGCAACAAGATCTATGCAGATGACATCATGTTATACAATCCTTTCACTGCATCAGCTCCCGATTACTCTAGTATCTTGGCCTGCTTTAAGGAAATAGTCAACTGGCTTCAGCTCCACAACCTGGCAGTCAGCTACAGCAAGACAGAAATCCTATACATCATGAAAGACCCACCCTTCACACCACTGACAACCATCAGAATCGATAACACAGATCTCCAGGTTAAAGCCAGGTCAAGTACCGTGGTATCACTCTCGATCAGCAACTGAGCTTCCAACCCCACATCAAAACACCACCAAGACAATATATTACAAATTCAGAACACTACACAACCTACACCCCCCCCCCCCCCTCTCCACAGACAACTTTCACGTAATATGCCAGGCCACCATCACACTCCTCCTTGACTACTGTAACATCATCTACCAGGGGCTACCCAAACAAACCATCTTACCACTACAACTCACACAAAACACTGCTGCACATACCATTTTTGCAGCTTTCAGGCATACACACATTACACACATACTAAAATCACTCCACTGGCTTCCCATTGCATCTAGAGTCAAACACAAAGTCTTCACCATCATTCACAAAGCCCGCAACAGCCTCACCTCTGATTGCCTACAAATACTTACCAGCACACCAAGCACTACCAGACCGTGGAGGCAGAGCACGCAGTACTTCCTCAGTCTGCCACCCCAAATACGAAACAGCAACCAGTATGCCCACCTAAAAGCTTATACACTCTACGCCCCTACCTTATAGAACACCTTGCCTCATACCCTGGGAAACATCCAGTCCCATCAAGAATTCAGAAACACCTGAAAACATCTCTCTTCCAAGAGCACTACAGCTCAGACTTGCAAGACAGACTACCACCCCCCTCCCCCACTAGTGCTGAATACCCTACCCCATCAGGGCTACAATACCTTACAAAACCTATTCCCTCTTACTGTCTAATATCACCCTCTTTATGTACACTGCTTTATGATCTGCTTTTCTATACACTGTTAGAAGTTTTTTGTAATTTCAAACCTTGTTGTACGTCAACAGTTTTGAGTAGTAGAAAAATGGTATAGCAAAACCAGTTAAATAAATAAATAAATAAAACTAAATAAATGTAAAAGTTGTGCAAGAGAACGATCAGGTGTTCTGATATACCCATGCTTCTTAATGTGGCCCAGAGTTTCTCATGGTCTACACAATCAAAAGCCTTGCTGTAGTAATTAAAACACATATAGATATCCTTTTGGTATACTTGTGTTTTTTCAAGGATCCATCTCTCATCCGCAATGATGTCTCTCGTTCCTCGCCCTTTCCTGAACCCTGCTTGCACTTCATGCAGTTCTCATTCCAGGTATGGTTGTAGTCTCTGCTGAATAATCTTGAGTAGAATCTTGCTGACATGTGGGATCAGAACGAATGTGCGATTATTTACATAGTCAATTGGATCACCTTTCTTTAGTATTGGTATAAACACAGATCTTTTCAAGTCAGTTGGCCATGATGTCATCTTCCAAATTTCTTGTAGAGCCTTGTAAGTATGGTAACAGCTGCATCAGATTGCTGTAATACTTTAATGGGAATGCCATCAATGCCTGATGCTTTGTTCTTTGATAAGACTTTCAATGCTGCTTTGACTTCTTCTTTCATTACCAATGGTTCCTGACCATAAGGTACAGGTCGAAACACCTGGACCACTTGATCTTTATCTTTTAATGATTCTGTATATTCTTTCCACCTTTTCTTGATTTTCTCACCATTATTCAACATGGATCCTTCAGCATCTTGTAACATTCCAAGTCAAGGCTGGAATTTTTTCTTTAACTCTCATGGCTTTAGGAAAGCTGATCTTGTTCTTCCTCTAATAGTTTCTGCTTCTATTTTCTTGCATGCATCATTGTAGTACTTCTTGTCTTGTCTTGCTGCACGTTGGAAATCTATGTTGAGTTCTGCGATTGCCTCTCTTTCTCCTCTGGCTTTAGCTTCTCTGTGTTTCTGGGCAATTTTTGGAGTCTTTTCAGTCATCTATTTTGGCCGTTTTTGCTTTTTCACCTTTTGTAGAGACTTCTCACTTTTTTCCAACACTTCATGTCATCCCATAATTCTTCTGGAGCTCTGTCATTTGTATCTAAAGCAACAAATCAATTTTGCAGGCAGTCTTTAAATTCCGATGGTATATTTTCAAGGTCATATTTTGCTACGTTCATGAGTGGCTTTCTCTTTTTCAACGTTAGCTCGAGTTTGCATACTAGTAGTTGGTGATATGTATCACAGTCAGCTCCAGGTTTTGTCTTTGTTGATGTTATAGAACTTTTCCATCATTGACTTCCACAAACGTAGTCAATTTGATTTTTGTACAATCCATTGGGTGAAGTCCATATGTACAGTCATCGCTTGTGTTGCTGGAAGGTGTTTGAGATGAATAGATCGTTGGTCTTGCAGAATACTATCATTTCTGTTGCCGTCCATATTTTCCAACTACTTTGCCTTCTCTTTTTTTTTGCAACTTTTGTGTTCCAGTCACCCATGACTATCAGGATATCCTGTTTGCGTGTTCTGTCAATTTCAGCTTGTACTTGTTCATAGAAATCATCAGCTTCATCATCTTCTACAGCTGCTGTTAAGGCATATACTTGAATTATAGTTGTGTTGATAGGCATTCCTCATAGATGAATAGAAAGCAAGCGTTCACTGATTGCATTCTATTTCATTTCAGTTCTTGCAAGTTTCTTCTTCATTATAAATGTAACACAATTTCTTCTTTATCTTTCATTTCCAGCATAGTAGATCATGTGATCATCAGATGCAAAGTGCCTGATTCCAGTCCATTTCCATTCGCCGACACTCAGTTGATCAAGTTGTACACGTTCCATTCCATTCTGGACCACCTCCAACTTCCCTTGGTTCATGCTTCGTACATTCCATGTCCCAATATGTACGACTCTCATTTCATGTGCAGCTATATCAGCAGTCAAACTAAAGGGCCTTCTTCACCCCTATTCTAGTTACCTTCTTATTTTGTCCAGCACATTACAAGGGAGATGTTGAAAGTGAGTTGTCTGTCTTAAAGGAGCACTAACAGAGCTTTGAAGTGAAACTTTTGTGACTGCTTTCTGCCTCATTCCCTTCCACTACATAGATTTAATGCACACTAATCAATGAATAGAGGAACACCAAGTCAGTTACAAGCATTTATTTAGTGCATGCTAAGCGGCGTCTTTCTTAATAAATGCACTAGTAGCTCATGTTGGGGCCCAAAAGCGTGGACACCTGTGTTTACTTTTGGAGCTTGTGTGTTTATTTCCCTGCCATTAGCGTGGTGTTAATGAGTCACACCGCAGTAACTGGCATGTGGGTGCGCTTAGCGCTACTCACTGAGGTACATTAAATGCACAAGCGCTAAACTTATCTCCGTGGTCAGCGCATGCCGAAAACGCCTGCACCAACCATGAAACTCTGCCCATGCCGACATTCCTCCCGCAACCTGTCCTATCCCCACCCAATTGCATTTAGGGCTAAGTGCTAATGCAGTGCATTTAA
Organism: Ichthyophis bannanicus; assembly: GCA_033557465.1. Lineage (NCBI taxonomy): Eukaryota > Metazoa > Chordata > Amphibia > Gymnophiona > Ichthyophiidae > Ichthyophis > Ichthyophis bannanicus. The sequence goes on along the minus strand of CM066037.1, from coordinate 530,448,521 downwards.
CGCAACCTAAACTCTGCGCTGACGGTTAGCACACATTAGTAAACATGACCCTAACTTTTTAAAGTTACTTAATGAATTGAATGTGTACCAATGAATTTACACTTCTAAGACAAAGGGAAGTTTGGCTGGTTCAACAAGCAGAGTAGAAGGTAATTTCTCCACTTCTTCACTAACCTTTCCAAAAAAGAGCCACCAGCTGGTCTTTTCTAGTTAGACATTTAGCCCACAAAGCACAGATTCAAAGACAGTAGGAAGAGACGGACTCCAGGACCTCTGGATAACATAGCTTAATGGAGACGTGCCGGCATGGGTTTAGCGAAGGAACATCATGGTATACTGATCTAATTAGAACTTGTTAAAGGTACAAATAATCATGTTCCTAGGGGTGAGCCAGTCCATTTATTGTATATGAATTTTCAGAATACATTTGATAAAATATTTGGTGAGAGACTCGGGGAGTACAAGGCAATACCCTACTGCGGCATGGTAAATGATTAAATAATAGAGGAGGGTAGGGTTAAATGATCAGTTTTCTCAATAAAGAGGGGCAAATAGTGGATTGACCCAGCAATATATACTGGGAACTGATGGTGTTTGACTTATTCTTAATGATATGCAAAAGGGAGCGATGAATGAGGTGACTAAATCTGTAAATGACACAAGTTCAAAGATATTTGATGCTAGCAAATAATGAGGACTTGCAGGGGAACCTGGTGAACCTGGGGTACTGGGCACCTGAATGACAGAATGCCTCTGTATGCCTTTGGGTTGGCTTTATGTTTGTTTGAATAAAGTGTTTTTCCACCTGATCACGTCTTTGGACTGTGTCTTCAGCAGATACGTGAGTCTTTGCCTACCTTGTGGTACAGAAGTTTATAAAGTCACGACTGGTGTGAAACAAATGAATAGGGAATGATTACCCTTTCAAATACTACTAAAACTAGGTGGCATGCCATGAAACTAATTCAGCAGATTTAAATAGAATTAAGATGGTGATATGTTTCTTGATGTTAGAGCTTGATTTATAACAGGTTTGGAGAAGAGGTCCACTAACACCTATCGATCAGCTAGCATGAAGTTCACCACCTCTTACCTCTAAGAAGGTGACAGGATACTGGGCTAAATGGATCATAGGGTCAACCCTGGTGTGGCGCTTCTTATGGGGTCACTGATTATCTGCATCTCTGTCCAGTATTCCGTTGAGTCTTATTTTCACACTAAATAGTCTTTGGTTAGTGGGATGGGTGTTACATATTGTAAAGCCTTGCAGAGACGGAGAGGAGAAAAGGAATTTAGATCCCACATGTTGATTGATTGCACCATCTCTTCCACCTCTAAATTAGGCAATGTCCAATTGCAGCTTCATTTTGGAGAGTAAGTTATATATATGTTATATAACGGATAGAAGATTTAAAACAAATTTAAGAAAAAAATTTATTTCAGTTGATACACCATTGAAGTGTGAAATATTTTGCTAAAGAATGCTGTTAGTGGTACAGCTGAGTTTATAAAAATGTGGACATGCCTTTAGAGGCAAGCTTCATAAATTGTTGTTAACCAGATAGACTAGGGTGTCTTTACCTCTAGGAGTGAGCAGTCTGGAACAGCCTTCCTCTTGGGTTCCGGGTGTCTTTACCTCTAGGAGCGAGCAGTCTGGAACAGCCTTCCTCTTGGGTTCCGGGTGTCTTTACCTCTAGGAGCGAGCAGTCTGGAACAGCCTTCCTCTTGGGTTCCGGGTGTCTTTACCTCTAGGAGTGAGCAGTCTGGAACAGCCTTCCTCTTGGGTTCCGGGTGTCTTTACCTCTAGGAGCGAGCAGTCTGGAACAGCCTTCCTCTTGGGTTCTGCCGGGTACTGGCCATTGTCAAAGACAGGACACTGGACTCTGTGGGGCACTGCTATGATTCTGTTTAGCTCAGATACAGTAGGTATTTCCCTATCCCTGGAAGGTTTACAATCTAACTTTGCACCTGAGGCAAGAGCGCATGAAGTGACATGCCCAAAGACTCAGGCAGTGTTTGCCAGTGGGATTTGACACATCTTGTGTGTTCTCAATCTTCAGAAAGTCCTCCATTCCCTTAGGGACCTGTACCTCCAGAGGTGTGGCTAAAAACAAGCAATCCCATTTAGGAATGCGAAGGGGAATTTTAGAAAGGAAATCCAAGTGCAATCTGAGACGTCTGAGCCAGAACGTCTGGAAAAAAAAGAAGCAGAAACGTCCAGGAGCAGACATGATTTCCCAAAAGTGGACGTGTCTGATATGGATGTCTGAAAGGGTGTCTGCATAGACATCCCCAGAACCATATTCCAGAACCTGGACATCTAAGGTAGCCTAATGGTTAGAGTAGTGGGTTAGAAAAGGGAAGTTAGGATTCAAATCTCACCCTGCTAGCTCGCACATGCATACAATGCCAATTGTGCTGAGTACTGGGGATGATTCAGATGCCTGTTCATACCTGGAGCAGGTCTAAACTTAGATGGGACTCTGGACATTTCTGAGATCAGATGGGGAAATCCAGGTTCCTGGGAATGCTCCCCACGCTGTATGTCCTCATGCTGGGGACATCCCCAGAGCTGGCTTCTGACATGGCTCTGGAGACGTGTCTGTCCTTTGGACATCTTTATACCTGTTTTCAAATGTCCAAAGCACGAATAAGACTTCCAAAATGACCCCAAAAAATGTCATCTGAGAATAACTGAACCTGACTTTGCTGGGGACATGATTACGTTTTAAACATGGCTAAGACAGGATGATTAAAATTTCTGTTACAAATATGAAAAACATAAGAGCTGTGGACCTGCAAGACCTCAACATATAGCCCATATGATTCGGTGGTGGCTTTGGGGGGGTGAAGGGTGTGATGAGGCAACTCTCTCAAAGTGAGGGGCATCAGAGGGTGACTGTCTCTGTGAACAGGTCTCAAATTGGGTGACACAGGATGAGCAAAGGTAATCTGTTGAAATAATGTAAAGACCAATTTTGGTTTGTATTTTAGGAACAAAAATGGCTTAAAGAGGAGAAAACTGACCAAGTATGTGTCTCAGTTCAGCTCTAAAATCACTTATAGATGTGAGCACGCATGCGCATGTGAGGCTGTGTGTGGGACAGAGTCTTGTGTGTATTTGTTTGGAGAAATTGATGTTGGGGTGTGTATGTGTGTGTGTGGTTTACTCTATTGTGTGCATTTGTTCAGAGGAATGGACAGTGGTGTATATTGTCACGCCACCACCACTCGCCTCTAGGTTAGAGGGGCATGGATTATTGAAGGAACTTTCTGCTGTATGCTTTTTCAGCTTTTTTTTAAAACTATTTCCCTGCTATGCCCTCTGGGAAATGTAGTCCTTATTCAGCTGTATGAGTGCACCATGCAGAAAGCTGTAGTCAGGCTCAAGTAGGTAAGGCAAATGACAGAAATGTATTATTTTTATATACACAATGGTTCAATCATACCACATATAGGATTGTTGGTTCAGGACTCTTTGAGGCAAAAATTGTCCAAAACATATCCAACCACAAAATGCAGTTTTAAAGGTTCTCTCTATTGCAGGATACACAGTCTTTACCAGCAAGCCTAATTGTATTCCCTTCTTAGCTTTGCTGGCTAAAGCACCAAACAAAAAGCACATTTAAAGTCTGTGGTAAACTTCCCCTTTATAAACACATGGGATCTCAGCCACCCTGCTTGTGGAATAAGGGTACCTTTTTCCTGGATAACCTTCTTTCAGGACTGGCTTCCTTTCTCTATGTTCCCCAGGTTTACAGCTTGGCACAAGGAACAGTCCATAGGAGTGTGCTCCTCAATCAGCTTCACCTCGGGCTCTCTCAGCTGCATAGGCTCTGACTCCCCACCTTGCTCAGCATGCTCAGCTAACAGCCTCCTGGGGGATTTTGGAGTCTCTCTTGTTCCTGACTCCAAACTGTCCTGCAGCCGTGCTACATGCCAAATAGCACTCTCTCCAGCTGGAAGCTCCGTTCCTCTCCTCTGCTCAGCCTGACTTCCTGCTTCTCTTCTCCTCCTTTCCACCAAATCATACTCTGCTCTGGGTTTATACTTCCAGGGCTCTAGCTCCAACCCCACCCTACTCAGGTGACGGCAATCAGCCTGACTCCGGGCACCTTAGTGCTTGAAGCATTCACTGCCTAAAGGATTCTGAGCCTTGTATCCTCTCCCCTTCATTCCACTAGGAGGAGCCTGAAATGTTTTCCACGTGGAAGTTTTCTGATCCCTGGAGGTGTTTATGGCTTTCCTACCCTGTCTTGGTAAAAGGGGGCCCTTTACTAGGGTGAATTCTGTGTCTCTTTATCCTCCCCTGGACTCTGGATAGGCCTCCTTGCCACAATATGTGTGTGTGTGTGGTTTACTCTACTGTGTGTATTTGTTCAGAGGAATGGATATGTATGTGTGGCGTTACTTTCCTGTGTGTATTTGTTTGGAGGAATGGGCATTGGGGTGTGTGTGTGTATGAGTTACTCTATTGTGTGTATTTGTTCAGAGGAATGGAAATGCATGTGTGGCGTTACTTTCCTGTGTGTATTTGTTTGGAGGATTGGATGTTGGTATGCACATGTGTGTGAGTCTTACTCTCCTATGTGAAGGTATTTGAGGCTCACTTTCATTGTTTTCTTCCTGTGATAGCCCCGTTCAGCTGGATGACTTTGAGGTCTATATCAAGGATATGGCCAAGGACTCAAACTACAGATTTTCTCTACAATTTGAGGTGAGCAGTCCACTAATCCTATGTCTAAGGTGAATGTCCCACTCTGGCTTCACAAGGTGGGGGTGTTCTCCAGGGTGGAAGGGCAGCGGTGCTACTGCTGATCCGGTGCTCGCAGCTTGGGCTGAAGATATGCCAAGGTCAGCATCTGGGGCACAGAATAGAGTCTCCAAGATGCAGCAACCGGCCTTCCTCAGCGATCTATTGTTCAAAGCCTGCTGGAGCTCACGTTTAGTATTCACTGCTTGTGGAGGGCTCCTTAGTGCTAATGTCAGATTTTTGCTTGGTTCTCTTGGGTATTGGGGCAGCTCCTGCAGTTGGGAGGGAGGGAGGGAGGGCTCCCTTACAAAACCACGAATCCTAAAAGGGTTTTCATCAATGCTGCAGCAACCAAATGGTCTAAAATAAGCAGGGGACAATGTTCAATCTGCACTTCCAGTGCTTTGGTTTGCCCTAGGAGGGTTCCTCCTCTGGGAAATCGGCCTCTGCTCATGTCATTGCTCTCATAGCCAAGTAACGTTTGCTGCAAATGACGTCTTTTATAACATCTAGACACTCAAACTGTAAAAAGCAATTAATCCACAAAATACCTCTGCTTTAGAAGCAGGACAATTAATCTAAAAAAGCAGACTTAAAATACCCAAATAAATGATGTAAAATTATGGGGAATAAAACATCTACTACTACTATTTTTCATTAGAGCTTACAATTAATCAAGACAAACAAGACAAAAGTTAGGAATAAGGATAGAATATGGAAGGGTAAGAAGACAAGGAAACAAGCGATCTGGATCCAAAGGCAGCCTCAAAGAGGTGAGCCTTTAGCACAGATTTGAAAAGGGACAGAGATGAAGCCTAAGTACAGACTCAGGACGTTTGTTCCAGGCATAAGGAACAGTGAAGTGAAAGGACCGAAGTCTGGAGTTGGCAGTGGAAGAGAAGGAAAATGAAAGGAGAAAGCCAGAGGAAGAGCAGAGTTCACAAAGAGGGGAGTGGGGGGAGAGGAGAGAAGAAAGATAGTGAGGAGCAGAAGAATGAATGCACTTAAAGATCAGAGGAAGCAGTTTGAATTAAATATGGAAACAAAAGAGAAGCCAATGAAGTGACTTCAGAAGAAGGGTGATATGAATTTATTGAAGCTGGTGAAAGAATAGTCACGCAGCAGAGTTTTGAAGAGATTGAAGGGGAGAGAGATGACTCAGAGGGACACCATCAAGAAGGTGGTTGCAATAGCTGAGACGGGAAGTAATTAGAGAGTGGACAACTGTTTTAGTAATATGTTCAGAGAGGAAGGGGTGAATTTTGTTAATGTTATAGAGAAAGAAACGACAGACTTTAGCTATCTGTTGAATATGTGAGGAGAAGGAAAGGGAGGAGTCAAAGATGACCCCAAGGAAACAGGAAGTAGAAGAGTGTTATCAACAGAGATAGAGAAAGGAGGAAGGTTGGAGGGAAGATAAGAAGTCTGGTTTTGTTCATGTGTAATTTCAAACACCGGTGAGACATCCAGGTAGTGATGTCCGAGAGACAGGCAGAGCTATGGGCCTGCGGTGTTGGAGTAATATCAGGTGTAGAAAGCTAGATTAGAGAATCATCAGCATAAAAATGATACTGAAATCCATGGGACGAGATGAGAGCATCAAGGGACTGGGTATAGAGAGAGAGGGCCCAGAACAGACCCTTGGGGTACACCTACTGAGAGTAGTACATCTATCCACAATGGCCGATTCACAAAAGTCCTGTTTTAATCATGAACTCCTGCTCTTGAATTTTTTGGTTACATACAGTACAACCTCTGTTTCTGCTAATTTGCAATATATTCTTGGGTGAAGGAATGTGGTTGCACACGGAAAAGATCCTTCTCATTATATGCCCCAGATCTTTGGCATGCACTCCCCACAGAGTTAAGAAACCACAGAACTCTCAGATTTCCGCAAAAAGAGAAAAACTCATCTACAAAGACCACTTTAAGGACTAATACGTCACCCCCCCAGCAGCAACACAATATTCCACTCTTAGCTGTATATAAGTTTAAAAACAAAAAAAGGAACGTGACATTAAACTGTTTATAATGTAATATTAAGCTTTTCTTTTATGTAAAATTAAAGTTCTCAGTTCTATGTAAACCACTTTGATTTCTTGATTAAGTGGTATAGAAAAAAAACAAATGAATGATGGTTGATCAATAAAAAAAACAAGTAAAGGAAATAGGGTGATACCTGTTCTCCTGGGCTTCTGTAATTAATATGATAATCTTTGCTGATTATTAATAACTAGAGCCAATGTTTCAGAGACCAGTTTTTTATTCTAGAAGACCTTGCTGATAGGAAGGTAAGAGAGCTATACAGTAGGATTTCTTTTCTAAAATAAAGATGTTTTTCTCAGTCAAAGTCCTTGTGTGCAAACCGAGGGTCTAGGGAAGCTGACTGACAATCTTTCCCCCATGTTACAGGAGCTAAAGCAGATAGGTATCGACATCCCTCATTCTACTGCAGATCTGCCTCCAAATCGATGCAAGAATCGCTACACTAATATTCTACCGTGTAAGTATTCTGTTCCTGCTAAAGAAAGACAAAGGATGACTAGAATGTCCCAGGGCATTTATGTAAATACCAAAAAGTTAAAACATAAGATCAGAAAATTAGAGTGTATAGCACTAAATGACTATATAGACCTAACAGTCATCTCAGAGATCTGCTGGAAAGAGGACAACCAATAGGATACTGTGAATGCCAGGATACAAAATATATCCAAATGAAGGGCAGATGAAACTGGTGCAAGGAGTAATGGTGTGGGTGGTATCACTTGGGAATAACCACTAGAGCAAGAATGAATAAAACTACTGCAGCAACTAATAACTATACAAAGAGTATAATTAAAAAAAAACCTTAAAGGAACAATTCCAACAATTAAAGAGTCTCCTGAGATTGTTTAAAAATATCATTTGGAAGCTTAGATAAAATGTATTCCACAGATTACCAACTGTTATAAGATAAACAACTGTTAGAATTGGAAATGGTGCTATGAAAGAGTCTATTAAAACCAAAAGGCATTCTTCAAAAAATTGAAAGAAACATCTAATAAAGAAAATAAGAAATGATTTAAATGCTGACAAACTAGACATAAAACACTAGCAAAGCATGAACAAGCAAAAACAAATTTTAAAAAATGCTTTAAAATATAGCCAAAAAAAGAAACTGACCAGGGGTAAAAGGAGCACTCAGAAAAGATAAGACCATCAGCAGAAAGGCCAATTAATTCTTTGCCTTGGTTTACTCTGAAGAGGATATTGGAGAGACCCATATCAGAACCATTAGCCATGGATGATAGAGGGGTTAAAGGGGCACTAAGAGGCAACAAGGCAATAGCGGAGAGACTGAATGAATTCTTTGCTTCGGTCTTTACTGAGGAAGATGTAGGGGTGTTTACCCATGACTGAAGTGGTATTTAAAGGTGTGGAAGAATTGAAGGAAATATTGATACATCAGGAAGATGTATTACAACTATTAGATAAACTGAAGAGTAGCAAATCACCTGGGCCAGATGGTATACATCCAAGGGTGTTGAAGGAACTGGAATATGAGATTGCAGACCTGCTATTAGTAATCTGTGAACTATCATTAAAATCATCTCTAATACCTGAAGATTGGAGGATCGCCAATGTAACACCAATTTTTAAAAAGGGTTCCAGGGGTGATCCGGGAAACTACAGACCGGTGAGCCTGACGTCAGTACCGGGAAAAATGGTAGAAACCATCATAAAGAATAAAATTACTCAGCATGTAGACAGTCATGGCCTAATGGGAGACAGCCAACATGGCTTTAGACAAGGAAGATCTTGTCTTACTAATCTGTTATGCTTTTTTGAGGGTGTGAATAAACAGGTGGACAAAGGTGAGTCAGTTGATATAGTGTATCTGGACTTTCAGAAAGCCTTTGACAAGGTCCCTCATCAGAGACTTTTGGCAAAACTAAAGAGTCATGGGATAGGAGGCAGTGTATTACTGTGGATCAGGAACTGGTTAAAAGACAGAAAGCAGAGGGTAGGGCTAAATGGCCAATTTTCTCAATGGAGAAAGGTGAATAGTGGTGTACCCCAGGGATCTGTGCTGGGTCCGCTGCTTTTTGACATATTCATAAATGACCTGGAAAGTGGAATAACAAGTGAGGTTATCAAATTTGCAGATGACACAAAACTATTTAAAGTTGTTAAAACTCAAGAGGATTGTGGAAAATTGCAAGAGGATCTTGATAAATTGGAAGACTGGGCATCAAAATGGCAGATGAAATTTAATGTAGACAAGTGCAAAGTTATGCACCTAGGGAAGAACAACCCAAACTATGGTTACACGATGCAAGGTTCCACATTAGGAACCACCACCCAGGAAAAAGATTTAGGCATCATTGTGGATAACATGTTAAAACCCTCAGCCCAGTGTGCAGCAGCGGCCAAGAGAGCAAATAGAATGCTAGGTATCATAAGGAAAGGAATGGAAAATAAAACAAAAGATATTATAATGCCTCTATATCGTTCCATGGTGAGTCCGCACCTTGAATATTGTGTGCAATTCTGGTCACCGTATCTTAAAAAGGATATAGCGTTATTAGAAAAGGTTCAGAGAAGAGCCACCAAAATGGTAAAAGGGATGGAAGGATACTCCTATGAAGAAAGGCTAAAATGGTTAGGGCTCTTTAACCTGGAAAAGAGACGGCTGAGGGGAGATATGATAGAAGTTTATACATTAATGAACGGTGGTGGAACGGGTAAACGTAGATCGATTGTTTACATTATCAGAATATAGAAAGACTAGGGGACATGCAACGAAGCTACAGGGTAAAACTATTTAAGACTAATAAAAGAAAATATTTTTTCACTCAACGTGTAATCAAACTCTGGAATTTGTTACTGGAGGATGTAGTAAAGGCTGTTAGTGTAGCTGGGTTTAAAAAAGGTTTGGACAAGTTCCTGGAGGAAAGGTCCATAAACCATTATTAAGAAGGGACCCAGGATATCAATGCTTGACGCAGTACAAGCATTGTGGAACCTGTGTCTTTTGGAGAAACTGCTAGGTACGTATGACCTAGATTGGCCACTATTGGAAACAGGATACTGGGCTTTATGGACCTTGGTCTGACCCAGTATGGCATATCTTATATTCTTATGATGATGATTCAGAGGAATTGAAGCAAATCATTGTGAATCTGGAAGAGGTTCTAGAGAAAACCGGCAGACGAACAGTAGCAAATTACCAGGACTGGAAGGTTTTCATAGAAACATGACAACAGAAAAAGATGGCCTATCTAGTCTCCCTTCCACATCAACCACAATAGTCCCTTTTTTTCGTAAGAGATCTTCTGTGTTTGCCCCATGCTTTTTTGAATTCAGATACTGTCTGTCTCTACCTTCACTGGGAGACTATTCCATGCATCTACCACTCTTTCCGTAAAGAAATATATCTGATTATTACACCTGATTCTATACCCTTTCACCCTCATCCTATGTCAATTCATAGCAGAGTTTGCTTTCAATCAAAAGAGGCTCTCCTCTTATGCATTTATGCCACAGAGGTATTTATCATATCTCCTCTATTCCACCTTTCCTCTAATGTATACGTATTAAGATTTTTAAGTCTGTCCTCATATGCTTTACTAACGAAGATCACTAACCATTTTAGTAACTGCACAGACTCTATTCTGTATACATCCTTTTGAAGGTGCGGTCTTTAGAATTGCACACAATACTCCAAATGAGGTTGCACCAGAGACTTATACATAGGCACTATCACCTCCTTTTTTCTGCTGGCCATTCCTCTGCATATGCACACAAGCATCCTTCTAGCTTTTCCTGTCGCTTTTTCTACCTGTTTAACTGCTTTAAGGTAATCAGACACAACCACACCGAGGTCCCGCTCTTCTTTCATGGACAGAAGTATCTCACCCCCTACACTGTACTGCTCCCTTGGATTTTTGTAGCACAAGTGCATGACCCTGCATTTTTAGCATTAAATCTCAGCTGCCAAATTCTTGACCATTCTTCAAGTTTAGCTAGATCCCTCCTCCTGCTATCTACTCCTTCTGGGTGTCTACTCTTTTGCAGATTATGGTATCATCCACAAACAGGCCAACCTTACCCGAAAGCCCTTCCGTAATATCACTAACAAAGATGTTAAAAAGAATTGGACCAAGAACAGATCTATGCAGCACACCACTGGTAACCTCCTTCTCCTCAGAGTGAGCTCCATTTACCTGTACCCTTTGTCGCCTCCCACTCAACCAGTTTCTAACCCAGTTAGTCACTTTAGGGTCCATCCCTAGTGTGCTCAGTTTGTTTATAAGTTGCCTGTGTGGAAGTGTCAAAGGCTTTACTGAAATCTAAATACACCACATCTAGGGCTCTCCCTCGGTCCAACTCCCTGGTCACCCAGTTAAAAAAATCAATCAGATTGTCTGACAAGACCTGCCTCTGTTAAACCCATGCTGCCTCTGATCATGCAATCCATTGGAAACCTCACTATCTCTTTTAGCAGCATTTTCAATAATTTACTCACCACAGAGGTTAGACTAACCAGCCTTTAGCTTTCAACGTCATCCTTTCTTCCGCTTTTGTGTAAAGGGACCACATGTGCCTTTCTGCAGTCCTCTGGGACCACTCCCGACTCCAAAGAGGCATTGAAAAGGTCAATCAGTGGAGCCGCTAGAATGTCCCAAGTTTCTTCAGTGTTCTCAGATGCATCTCATCTGGTCCCATCTTTTTGTCTATTTTCAGTTTAGCTAATACCTCACAAACATCGTTCAAGATCCCTGTCATTTCTGTTCCTATTTGTGGGTGTTTTCTGAGGTCCTATTCCTGGCCCTTCATTTGTGAACACAGAACAAAAATATTTGTTAAGTAATTCCACTTTATCCTCATCAGTTTCTACATATTCTTCCCCTGTTTGATAAACTGAAGAGTAGCAAATCACCTGGGCCGGATTGTATACATTCGAGGATGTTGAAAGAACTGAAATATGAGATTGCAGACCTGCTATTAGTAATCTGTGAACTATCATTAAAATCATCTGTAATACCTGAAGATTGGAGGATCGCCAATGTAACGTCAATTTTAAAAAGGGTTCCAGGGGTGATACAGGAAACTACAGACCGGTGAGCCTGACGTCAGTAACGGGAAAAATGGTAAAAACCATTATAAAGAACAAAATTACTGAACATGTCGATAGTCATGTCTTAATGGGAGACAGCCAACATGGCTTTAGACAAGGAAGATCTTGTCTTACTAACCTGTTATGTTCTTTTGAAGGTTTGAGTAAACAGGTAGAGAAAGGTGAGTCCGTTGAAATACTGTATCTGGATTTTCAGATAGTCTTTGATAAGGTCCCTCATGAGAGGCTTTGAGCAAAATTAAAAAATCATGGCATAGGAGGCAGTACTATTGTACTATTGTGGAACAGGAACTGGTTAAAAAGATAGAAAGCACGGGTAGGGCTGCTTGGGGGGGTGGTAGGGTAGGGGTGGGGGAAGGGGGGGGGACTTTGTGGGGGAAAAATGTAAGTGCTGATGCTGGACTGTTGCATTTTGGCTGTCTTCCCGGGTAGTGGATCAGATACAACCCTACCCGGGTAACCAAGTTTGTTCTGTACGTTAGGTTTACGTTGTTTTGTGACGATTATTACTTGTTTGATGGCTGCCTTGTTTCAATAAAAATGATTTTCAAAAAAAAAAAGATAGAAAGCAGAGGGTAGGGCTAAATGGCCAATTTTGCCAATGCAGAAAGGTGAATAGTGGAGTACCCCAGGGATCTGTGCTGGGTCTGCTGCTTTTTTACATATTTGTAAATGACCAGGAAATGGGAATAATGAGTGAGGTAATCAGATTTGCAAATGACAAAATTATTCAAAGTTGTTAAAACCCATGAGGATTGTGGAAAATTGCAAGAGGTTCTTGATAAATTGGAAGACTGGGCATCCCAATGGCAGATGAAATTTAATGTGGACAAGTGCAAAGTTATGCACCTAGGAAAGAACAACTGAAACTATGGTTACACGATGCAAGGTTCCACATTAGGAACCACCACCCAGGAAAAAGATTTAGGCGCCGTCGTGGATAACATGTTGAAACCCTCCGGCCAGTGTGCAGCGGCAGCCAAGAGAGCAAATAGAATGCTAGGTATCATAAGGAAAGGAATGGAGAATAAAACAAAGGACATTATATTGCCTCAATATCATTCCATGGTGAGACCGCACCTTGAATATTGTGTGCAATTCTGGTCGCCGTATCTTAAAAAGGGTATAGCATTGTTAGAAAAGGTACAGAGAAGAGTCACCAAAATGGTAAAGAGGATGGAAGGATACCCCTATGAAGAGAGGCTAAAAAAGTTAGGGCTTTTGAACCTGGAAAAGAGATGGCCGAGTGGAGATATGATAGAGGTCTATAAATTAACAAATCCAATGGAATGGGTAAATGTAGATTGATTGTTTATGCCATCAAAATATAGAAAGACTAGGGGACATGCAATGAAGCTATAGGGTAAGCTATTTAAGACTCAATGTGTAATCATACTCTGGAATTTGTCACCAGAGGATGTAGTAAAAGCTGTTAGTGTAGCCAGGTTTTAAAAAAGGTTTGGACAAGTTCCTGGAGGAAAGGTCCATAAACCATTATTAAAGAGGACCCGGGATATCCACTGCTTGCCCCAATTCAAGCATTGCGAAAGCTGTGTCGTTTGGGGAAACTGCTAGGTACTTGTGACCTAGATTGGTCACTGTTGGAAACGGGATACTGGGCTTGATGGATCTTTGTCTGACCCAGTTAGTTTTCCTAAAGTCTAAGACCCTTGCTTCTGAATGGATTTTATTAGACCTAGTCCTAATACTGAACCTCATCATCTGGTGATCACTGGATGCGAGATGATCTCTCACTATAGTATCAGAAACACTTTCACCAAGCCCAGTATGGCTCCTTCACGTGTGGGTTCTTTTACCAGTTGCCTGAATAGTTCTTCCTGTAGAGAATCCAGGATCCCATTACTTCTAGATGACACTGCAGCAGTGATGTGCCAGTCAACATCTGGCATATTGAAATCTCCTATCAGTAGCACTTCCCCTTTCATGGAGGTGGAGGCGGTAGAGATGAGGACAGTATCTGAATTCAAAGAAGCATGGGACAAGCACAGAGGATCTCTAAAGGAAAAAAGGGGTCTGTAGTAGTGGTTAATATGGAAGGACAGACTAGATAAGCCATGTGATCTTTTTCTGTCGTCATGTTTCTATGTATGTCTACTATTAAATCCCAGTCCACTTCTTCCTGTGATGGAGGTCTGTATATCACACCAATGCAAAAAGATTTTTCTTTCCCTCTTTCTAGTTTAACCCACAGTTCCGCCTCTCTCCCTTTTAAGCTCTGTAGTTCCAAAGCTTTAATATTTTTTTTACATATAGTGCCACTCCTCCTCCCCTTCTTCCTACCCTGTTCTTCCTAAATAAAGTGTAGCCTGGTATAGTTACATCCCAGCTATAGTTGTCCATGAACCATGTCTCTGTTACTGCCACTAAATCTAAGACAGCCTCTCCCATTAAAGCCCCAACATCTGGAATCTTATTTCCCACACAATGGGCATTTATACACACCGCTTTCCAGATGTTGCTTCTTTTACCCATGTCTACAGAGATATTTAATCTTTTCAGTGCAGATTTCTGAAGGAACTGAAATATGAAATTGCAGACCTACTTCTAGTTATATAATACTATTACTCTGATTCCCACACTAAACAATTAGTACGTAGAAGGGATATGTGCAGTACAGATACACATAAGTGGAGCTTACTATGTAGTACAGACTGAGAAACAGACAAGGGAAGTAAACATTTGGGGAATAGCAGGGATAATATTACAGTTTCATGGGTGGGTTACTAAAGAGCTGGGTAAAGGTGCTAGGAAACTGAAATTTGCACGAGAAGCGAAGTATATAAGAAAAGCAGGAAGGGGGTTAGGATTTGAATAGGGCCAGTAAATGTAACTCTTCCATGTTTTTCCTGAAAAAAAAGAAAAGAAAAGCAGAATTTAAGCATTATTTAGCAAGGCTAAGAAATTACAATTTCTATCTGCTAAAACGTCACCTGAGCAGCATTGAGGTTAGGGGCCTTCAATCTAATGAAGAGATGCGATTGGGGTAGTTTTATACCTGTGCACTTTTCACTGTGTGTTTGGCTGAATTTTTTAAAAATGAACATACAAGTATATTCCTGCTTTGAAAAGTATTCAATGGAAAAGTATGTGCTTATGTTTATACCTGGTCTTTGGGGTGCCTAAACTTACTGGGTGATGGCGGCCAGCTCACTAACCTATTGACTGTTGCCACTTTAATTGAAAGCCAGATAGTCAATGCACTACCACCTTTTTAATGGCCTAACCGTAGCTGGTTAAGGTTAAGCAGCCAGCGGCTGGAATATCACTGCCCCGCCATGTCCATGGAATTCTCCAATTCTAAACAGTTAGTGTCGCGTGTGCAGACCAGGTAAGGGGATATTTTAGCCTTGCTAAACACTTTAATGCCTCAGAAAATCCCACTGAGCACGGTTTGGACGGATAGCAGGTCTGCTAACTACAGTAGCTAAACAGGTTTCATATTTTAAACCACACTGTATGGGTTTATGTGCATATGTTTTTCTTTTCAAAAGCAAGCACATAAAAAACCTGCTTTTCAGGAACCCCTCTTCACACTGAGGGTAACTTATGCGCACACAGGCTCTTTGTACATAAGGTTGCCTGACTAATGAGCTGTATTTAAAACAAAACCAATTCGGTCTATTATTTGAGTGATCTCATCAGAGTACTTCTTTATGATCCCACGCTCATCCAATTTTCTCTTTATCACCAGTGAAGTTTCTATATTACAAGATATTTGTTTGTTTCTTCTTCGGGTCTCAGACTAAACATCAGCAAATATTTCTGGGTGTTTTAAATGCTCCCAGTATTATGCCTATTTGCATCAACGACCCTATTTACAAATATCTTAAAAGCACACTACTTTGCTACTTTACTATGTTAACTTATCTGATTATGATGGAACTTGTTCTTAAACTTGGAACTTGGAACTTTCTTATAAACTTAATTGTTTGTTCAATCCACTTTCATTTAAAATCCCAATGAGCTGGGCAAGTTTGTAACAGGCCACTTCTGCAGGTCATGTAGTGCTTTCTGTACTGAAATAAAACACACAATTGCACATCTGACATTTATTTTTATTTATGTTGACTTATTGATCACATATCTGATGCATGCACCAGACGGCTGACAGCAATGTATATAAATGCAGTAAAATAACAACAAGCTTATAAACCTTCCTTGCAGCCTGCTTAAACATCAATCCATGAGACTTGTAAGCTTGGCAGTAGCTGTTCAATGTACAAATCCCCTATCCAGTGTTTTATAGATAGTCCCTATGAAAGCTCCAGCATCAGCCAGACAGTGCTGTGGTAGAGCGAGGGTGTTTCACCTGGTTCTACAGACAGTGGGGCAAGATTCAACCATTATCCATATAGCTAAGCAGAGAAAAGAGTCTTAAACTCATCTGCTGAGCTCTAGGTCTAGGGGATGAATATTGGCACTATATGTGCTGAGGTCGCTGCGTTTAGACAGTCAAACTCAATATACCTCTTTTTAAATGCCACGGCCAAAAAGCTATAGCAGAACCAGCAAAGATGCAAAAGGATAAAAAGGACAAGGTAAAGTATATGCATGCAGAACCAACTTAGAGACATTGGGCCCGATATTCATCTAGATCAGCTATGTGCCGCTATGGCACATAGCCAGCTGCACAGACTCTTAACCCCAGATATTCAATGCTGGGATCATATGTGGCTCCGGCCTTGAATATCCGGATTTGCCGCACAGCTAGTAGCTAACCAGGCAGCAGCGATAATGTATGCTGCCCGGTTAGCTCCTGCGGGTAAAAGATAGGCGAGATTTTGCTTTCCTGCCTTTTAGCCACAGGTCATTAACCGGGCAGCATGCAATATCACCGTTGCCTGGTTATCAACTGTCACCGCCCCCCAGAATGCCCCCATGCTAAGCGGTTAGCATCATGGCATATAGGGGAAAAGATCGGGGATATTCAGCGGCACTGTGTTAGCACCATTCAATAGCCCACTGAGCAGCATTTATACAGTTTACAGGGCTATAAACCATGTAAATGCCTTTCGAATATCAAGTCCATTGTCCCTTAGAAATACAGAGGCATGAATCCATTTCATCAGATGCAAAAATGAAACTGTTGGGTTTTGTTATTATGTACTGACAAAGTTAGCTTTCTTGAAGATTTCATCACCAAAAACAATATAGGAGGAAAAGCTAAACAGAGCTCTTCAGCTTGGAGAGAAAAATGAGAGGGGATATGATAAAGATTTATAAAATATCGAGAGTGCTTGAAAGCGTAAATAAGAAACGGTCATTTACCATCCTTCTTGCTATTATGAGGAACATAGCTGACTGCAGTTCCTTATACCAAGGCTTACCCTTGGGTTATTGAAAAGTCTACAGATGGCTCTACTAGAGGAGAGTGTCCCTGTAAAGCAGTGGTTCTCAACCTGTGGGTCGCGACCCCCATGGGGGTCGCCACAGGATTTAGGAGGGGTCGCCTCACTCCATTAAAAAAAAAAAAAATCGCACAAGTTGCTGCCGCTGCCGAATCTGCTTCTTGGCAGAGGCAAACTCACCGCCTCCCTTCTTCTGCAGCCGCGGCTCCGTCTCTTAGGGAACCGCGGCTGTGCCTGTGAAAATGTTGCGGAGCCTTTCTGTCTCTCGATGGGCTCCGTGAAGCATTGTCCCGCCTCCAAAGGAAGTGGTAAACAACTTTCTTTGGAGGCAGGACAATGCTGCATGGAGCCCGTCGAGAGACAGAAAGGCTCCACAACGGCTTCACAGTCACATCCATGGTTCCCTAAGAGACAGGGAGCCACGGCTGCAGAAGAAGGGAGCAGTAGCAGGCAGACATAGGGAGAGGGGAGGAGGGGGCAGGGAACCTGCAACGGGGCTGACATGGATAGAGGGGGGGGTTGACATGGAGGGAGGGAGGGGGGCTGACATGGACAAAGGGGAGAGACAGGGGGACATACTGGACAGAGAGGGGATAAATGCTGGACAGAGGGGAGACACAGTGCAGGTTAGGATTATAATGGGCTGATTAGGGGAGCCTAGCACTGCTAATGGGGATGAGGGGGGACTAGCACTGGAAGTGAGCCGATTGGGGGGGGGGGGGCTTCAACTGGAAATGGGCTGATTAGGGAAGGCTAGGACTGGGAATGGACTGATCAATGGGGGGGGGGGGTTGGGACTGGTAATGGATTGATGGAGGACTAGCGTTGGAAATGAGCTGATCGGGGAGGTTAGGACTGGTAATGGGCTGATTAGAGGAGGCTAGGACTGGTAATGGATTGATGGGGGGGGGAGGGTAGGACTAGTAATGGGCTGATTAGGGGAGCCTAGCACTGGTAATGGGATTGAGGGGAGACTAGCACTGGAAGAGAGATGATTGTGGGGACTTCAACTGGAAATAGGCTGATGGGGGGGGGGGTAGGACTGGTAATGGGCTGACTAGGGGAGCCTAGCACTGGTAATGGGGTTGAGGGGGGACTAGCACTGGAAGTGAGCTGATTGGGGGGGGGGCTTCAACTGGAAATGGGCTGATGGTGGGGAGGGGAGGATAGAGCTGCTGGCCTTGGAAGAAAACTGGGGGCTAGGGCTACAAATGGGCTGATGCGAGGGGATGAGAGAATGGGACTGGAAGGGAGTGGATCTGAGAGGGGCTGCCATGGTATTTGGACTAGAAGGGGACTGGAAATAGGATGATGGAAAGAAGTGAAGAAAACGAAAGAAGAGATAAGAAATGGCAGATGGACCATAGACCACAGAAAGAGAGCTAAGAGAAGACAGGAAAGCAGAAGCCTCAAATCGGGACCAGCATGATCAGAGAATAAATTGGTCAGACAACAAAGGTAGAAAAAAATAATTTTTTTCATCTTAGTGATTTGACTACAAAATCATCATAATTTTGAAATCAAATATTGCTACCTGTTATTGTGATTAATTATTGTGGTTTAAATTAAATTTTATAAATAAAAACATATTGCAAAGGCCTATAATATATTAATAATTCAACAAATGATTACAGCGACAATGCGTTAACGGTAAAGGAAGAGAGACGCATTTGATTTTATCATTGGGGGTCACCACAAGTTGACAAACGGTAAAAGGGGTCACGGTACAAAAAAGGTTGAGAAGCACTGCTGCAAAGGATCATATCAAGCACTGCGGATTAGAGGGGTGCGCCCTTGGGAGGATGCTGCTGCAATGGTCGTTACTTAGATCTTCACAAACCCTAATAACAGTGGGGATTGTCAGTTGATTTTTAGGGCGTGCAGGAGTTCTCTCCTTTTGTTCCACTGAATCTAAGTTTCAGTTTCATAGTATAAATTTAGGGTGAAACTGACGTTTGAATAGGAGTCACATACAATGTCCAAAATTAGAGACCCAGTTATCAACACGGTTACAGGAGAGTTGGCTACAATATGTGGAGAAAAGATCCTAAGCGTTTCTAGTAAAGGTATTCACTGGGCATCTTTGCTGCAGTGTGTGTTGATGCTAAGAACTGGTGCCTCTCGTGCTGCTTTATGGCGCTCCCCCACCAGTTTCCAAATGAAAATGGCGTCTCTTGGAACCAGTCTATGGGCACTTATGAAGCAACGATGGGGGGCCCTCACCTCAATTGTGCTTCCTCCCTTCCCTGAAAACCAGTGACACATCTATTTGACTTGGGTGGGCTGTTGAAGCTGACCCTTAGAGGGGGACAATGGTGTATTTATAGATCTTTATCTTTATTTTGCATTTGATATACCACCCAGGCCATGTTTAGATTAGGGAAGACAGGGGAGAGAGAACGTAAGGAAAATGTATTGACATATATAGGAGGTTGGGAGGGTTGTAGGTTAGGTGGTTTGTGACAGTGGGGGTGGGGGATGGATATGGGAGGATAGGTTGGAACTGATGAATCTAGTTTATACTATTTTACACCTTTGTATGTTACCAGCTTCTCGCAGTACATATGGTGAATGATGAAAATTAACACAAAATAAAGACTAACGGACATTCCATGAAACTGACAGTAATTAAACTGTAGAATTTGTTCCTAGAGACCTGTCAAATAACTTGCCAGGTAGATGTGTGGTCTATCACCTCTTGGTTCTGAGAGAGCACAATGGAATAGATCTCCCCATTCAGTTCCTTTGATTTCTTCCGAATGACCACGATTGGCCACTATCAGAGCAAGAATGCTGGGCTCAACTGACCATTGGTCTGACCCAGCATGATGCTTGTTAATATAGCTGTACAGGTCATTGATGAAAGCCTACCGGGAGCAGTGTGTGTCCAGTTCAGGAGTCTGTATCTCTAGAAAGATATAGACAGAGTGGAAACAATCTAGAAAAGAGCTTCCAAACTAGTGCACAATGTGTACCAAAAGCCCCATCAAATGAGTTTAAAGGACCTAAATAAGTAAAGCCTAGGACACAGAATAGACGGGGAAGGCACAGCAGAGGAAAGTGCTAATAATGTGCAAAAGGACGATCTAAAACACGGGTGTAGTATTGTTTCCATGGACGGAGCAGTGGAAACATAGAACATCTTCCTGGAGTGAGTGGTGGAGACGAAACCAGTAACAGACTTCAAGAAAGCATGGGATAAGCACCCAGGACACAGAACAAACGACCTGTAAGTAGCTAGGGTGATACCGGCAGCTTACAGCTCAAGATAAAGAATGAAAGAGGCTGGTAGTCAAATTGCTCTAGCAAGCTACAGATTAGGGGGTTGTGGCCCATCTGTGTAGCAGACAAAAGGTAGCAGGTATTTCATGAAGTCTGTGAAAACTAAGCAACTGGACTTAGACACACCTGAATCAACAATGACAAATGGTAAGCGTGGAGCCGCAGCCTCTATAGGTAGAAGGAAATGACATGATATGACCATTATGTAAATAATACTATAACTGTACAGAAACGGAGCGAACTGGTGGGATGCAGGAGCTTGGATGACCCATGTTGGTTTTGGTGGCTACTTAGATCTTCACAAAGCTTTGTGGGAAGGGAGGGAGGGGAGCCGGGTATAGCTAAACAGAGGAAGACGTTGATAAAACCTGTCCTGGATCAGGAACGATATTGTACAGGTAGTCGGGCAGCTGGGTTATATCTTTGGCAGTGTGGACAGGAAGAACTGGGCAGAAGTGAATGAATCAGTTGGTCTTTTTCTAATTGTTTACTGTGCGCGTGATGATTAGAATCATTCTTCTCATTACTCTGAGGCTAGTATTTTTCTGCTTTTGTGTTATTTCTAAAATTTCCTGGCTGCAGATGACTTCAGTCGTGTCAGATTGGTTTCCATGAGTCAGGAAGAAGGCACAGACTACATTAATGCTAACTATATCCCTGTAAGTATAATGAGTCTAGCAATACTGGGGGATGGTAGTGTGGCATTTTTCTTAATGTCTATCTCTTCCCAGTATGCCTAGTACTGTGCTGTCGTTTCCTCTTAGGGGTACAACTCTCCAAAAGAATACATCGCTACCCAGGGACCACTGCCAGAGACCAGGGGTGATTTCTGGAAGATGGTCCTGCAGCAGAAGTCACAAATCATCGTGATGTTAACGCAATGTAACGAGAAAAGGAAGGTGAGTATGGGAATGACATTGAGTGAATGGGTAGCCTAGTGGCTACAGCAGTGGACTGAGGACCAGGAAAACCAGGATTCAAGCCTGCTGCTTCTTCCTGTGATCTTGGGCAAGTCATTTCCACTTCCATTGCCTCAGGTCAGGTACAGCCCAAGGGTGCTGTGGAGACTCATTGCAGGGCCTTATTTGCATATCCAATGGACCTTATTTGCATAAATTTATTTTATTTTAAAATGTATATGCTGCCACCTAAAATTTTAGGAGGCTTTCAAAGGAGCCCTTCACAAGCCTCTTTTTTGCCCTGGCAATGACTTAGGGGCGTGTTCACTAAATATTAATGTGTGCCACTGTGCCAACTGAAATAAATGGGTGTTGCTGCACTTAGAACACATTAACATTTAAACACGCCTCTTAATGAGTATGTGAATACCATTTGCACGGGCAGTGAGGATAAATAAAGATGACCAGATTTCTACATTATTATATTCCCGTGCCAACTGTCAGGAAGTACTATAAACCCTGCCCATTTAGAACCCATAGCAACCCCGCCGAAAACAACAACAGGCATATGTTCAATGTGCCCACAGATTACCAGAAAAGCAAACACTCTACTTCCAAAAGAGCCCTCCTCCCTAGCTGCCCCCCAATTATGTAACACCCTCCCTGACAAAATGCGAGCTTCTGGAGATATCAAAGACTTCAGAAAGAAACTCAAGACCCTTCTGTTCCTGGAACACTACAGGAACGTCACATAGTCCAGCAACTGCAGTGGTCTTCTCAGCCTGACACCCCTTAGACCATTAGAACGGCTTTCTGATAATTCCACCCAAACTGTAAATAGCATGAACCAACTATAAATAAGTCAAGCCAATTGTAAATAGGTTATATCCTGTTGAGTACCCTGTATGCCAACCTTTTTGATCCTAGTTCACTTTTACGTTTGAGTTGCAATGTAAACCGCTTTGATTTCAGGATAAGGCAGTATAAAAGTCTGGTTAAATAAATAATTAAACAGGACGGAGCTGGTGCAGAGGATAGCTACTGAAACGGTCTGTGGTTTTCATCCAGGGCATATGAGGATAGACTTAAAGATCTCAATATTTATACTTTGGAGGAAAGGAAGAAGATGGCATATATGATAAAGCCATTTTAAATACCTCCATGATATAAATGCACAGGAGGTGGCCTTCTTCTAGCTGAGAGGAAGCTCTGGAATGAGGGGGTCATAGGATGAAGGGGAAAGGGGATAGACTCAGGAATGAGGAGGAAGTATGGTGAATGCGTGGAACAGCCTCCCAGTGAGGTGGTGGAGATAAGAAAGGATGGGACAAGTATAGAGGATCTCTGAGGGTGAGGAAAGGATTGTAGAACTTAATTCTTATGGATAGGGAGACTAGGTAGGCCATATGGTCTTTATCTGCTGTCATTTTCTATGAATCAATTGTCCCTATTTTAATAGGTTCCTTTGAACTATATGCTCCTGAGTAACTGCCAGCTTTTAAACCAGATCATGGTGGAAAGCACGTCTCTCTCTTTTTAAATTGCTACCATCAGCAACATAGTTCCATCAGGATAGGCTCCCACTACCCAAAATATTCCCCTTAACTTCTAAATACTTCTGTGGTACAAATGCACAGAAGGAGAGCCCCTTCCAATTAGAAGGACACTCTGACCGAGAGGACTCATAGGATGAGGAGAGGCTCAGGAATCATCTAAGGAAATATCTCTTTATGGAAAGGGTGTTAGATGTATAGAATAGCCTCCCAGTGGAGATGAGATCTGTAATAAACATCTGACTTCAAGAAAGCTTGGCACAAGCACAGGGG
This sequence comes from Ichthyophis bannanicus, assembly GCA_033557465.1. NCBI lineage: Eukaryota > Metazoa > Chordata > Amphibia > Gymnophiona > Ichthyophiidae > Ichthyophis > Ichthyophis bannanicus. The sequence continues at coordinate 530,425,272 of CM066037.1, read as the reverse complement.
TTATCTAAGGGAGAGAAAGAACTTATAGAGCTGAGCAATTGATGTGGACGAGCGACTAGATAGGCTGAATAGTCTTTTTCTGCTGTCCTATTCTATGTTTAAATCCAAAGTCCTCCTTTGTGTATCATTATCCCATCCATGTACTGATTCTGGAGGATGGCTTCACTCCAGTTCCCCACAAAGTCAGCTCCATCCCCTCTTCTCCCCCACCCCTTCACGCCCAACATTCCCCTTCTACCTCTGCTACCCTTTCTTCCTTTTCTATGATCTCTGATGAGGAAACCACACACCTTCTTTCCTCTTCCAAACTCACTACCTGCTCCTCTGACCCTATTCCCACCAGTCTCCTAAGTTCCATCTCCTCCACTGTTGTCCCTTCAATCTCTCATTCTCAACCTATCGCTCTCCACTGCAACTGTTCCTGCAGCCTTCAAGCATGCTGTGGTCACACCTCTCCTTAAGAAGCCCTCACTTGACCCTACTTGTCCTAACTATTGACACATCTCCCTCCTCCCCTTCATCTCTAAACTACCTGAACGTGTGGTTCACTGCCATTGCCTTGACTTTCTCTCCTCTCAAGCCCTTCTGGATCCCTTGCAGTCTGGCTTTCGTCCCTTCCATTCTACTAAAACAGCCTTTGCCAAAGTCTCAAGTGACTTGTTCCTGGCAAAATCAAAGGGCCTTTACTTGATCCTTATCCTTCTTTTTTTTTTTTAAACTTTTATTTTCATTTTGCAACAAACAAAAGAAACAACACACCAAAAGAGACAAAACAAGTATACAATAAGGAAAAGTAAACCCATTACCCCCCACCCCGATGCTTCTTCTCTACCCGATTATATCAGCATGTGAGCGCTTCCAATTAACAGTGATTATACATCAAACGATCAAAAGAGTATCTACAATATAGCATGATCATGGGACAGAGATATATACAAAGTTAGACAGTCAGATGAGAGCATTTAGCAAAATGTACATAGTCATTGAGCATCTTCCATTGAGACCAATGAGAAGGAGTCTGAACGGAGGAAGCGAACAGACGAGGTATTTGTTCATATTTACTGTAAAGACAAGCATGATTCCACCATTCATTGGGGCTCAGATGGGAGCTAATTTTCCAGTATTACTTAATTAGGGAAATAGCAATGCCAAGCATAAAGTTCGAAAGGAGATAAGCCATTTTTGGGAGAGAGGGGATCCCCGCAGCTGGGCGAAGTCCCACTATCCTCCAAGAAAGGGGCTCCTGAGAGTGCGAGATAGACTAAATACGACCCCAGACCCGACGCCAGTAATACTGTAGTGCGGGATATTCATGCATAACATGAGGCAATGAACCAATGGCCGCAGGACGTGTCCAGCAACCATTGCCCTGAGTAGTGTTCCATTTGTCTAATCTGTGAGGAGTGTAAAAACACCGGTGGGCTAGAAAGAAGAGGGTCTGAGTGAGTGAGGCGGGTCGGGAACCCGTGTCCCTCTACTCCAGATAAGGCTCCATTGCTCCGAGGTCAAAGTCACATGCAATTCTCTCTCCCATACTTTCTGCGCTATAGGGGTATCTCTAGTTATAGCATTACATAAGGTTTAGTAAAAGTGGATGCTACACCCGGTGAACTACCGAGAGATCGGAAAGTCTCCAAGCAACCTTATGTAGAGAATGCCGATGGCGGGAGTCCTCTAGCGCTCCGAAGGCGATGCTGAAGTTGCACTGACCAGAGTCGGGAGTCTAAAGATTGCATAAGAGTATTAAAGGCACCTAAAGTGTCTAAAAGCATTGGTGGATAGTGGGAGTCTGATGGGAGAGTCATACCAGGGAGAAAGGTAAGAGGAATCGGTTTGCAAAGGTCCGCTTCTATATCTAGCCACACAGGTCTACTCGGTACTGGATCTTCCAACCAACGAGCACCTTGTTTGAGAAGAAAAGATTGAGGGAACACTTGAGTAAAATCGCCACCAAGTATTAATGGAGCATTGGCAGAGGCCAAGGCCAACTGCGCAATACTTGCATAGTAAGCAGGGTTGTCCACATTCGGGGCATAATGCAAATACACGTGAATTCACTATCTCCAACCTCAAGGTGTACACGGGCCCATCTACCCTCCTTGTCAGCGCTAATATCAGGTACAGTAGCGTGCAAAGACTTCCCAACCAGAATGGCTATCCCGTACCATTTGGAAACGGTGGGAGAATAGGCAGCTACCATGTGAGGTTTAGCATTGAGTTTCAGTGTTTCAGCAGAGTTTAAATGCGTTTCCTGAAGAAACACTAAATCAACATGCTCATGGCTAAGATAGCTAAGGATTTTCTTTCCTTTGAGTGGACCATTAATGCCTTTGACGGTGAATGATAAGATTTTACATAAGGCCATTCAGAAAAGTTAAAAAGTCTGAGCATGATAGCACACATAATTTCACTATGTCCCTCAAACTGACTGTATCTGGCTGTACACATGACATAGGAAAAATAAGCTAATATAATACAATGAAGCGCCCCACATTAACAAAGAAAACCGCAGTACGGTAGAGGAGAAGCAAAACCCCAAAATTACTGGCGACCATGTGTCTGCGGGGAGAAACCCCAGAGAAGGCCGAAATTGAAAAAACACATAACCTGTAGGACTGTGCGTGCTCCGAATCCGACCGAGGCACACATCATGAAGGGATAGGAGACCAAAAAACAAAAGTCATAAAGAGAAAGAAAGAAAGTCCAGGCTATTTCTGTGCTTGGCTATGACCGCCGCATCGGGCCCTTCAAAATGGCGGATAGAGCCGGCAGATAAGAGTCCAAGATTTGGGATCAGCGCATCTGCTCTGCTTCTTTGGAGTCTAAAAATGTTGATAGTAGATCAGGATCTTCGAACGTCCTGGTTTGGTTGTGGAGAGTCACTCGGAGCTTCGCTGGATACAACAGGCCAAAGCGAGCCTGTAGCTGTTGAAGTCGAGGGCGAAAAGCAAGGAGTTTCTTCCGACGGTCAACGGTAGGCTTTGCCAAATCAGGAAAGAAGGAGACCTTACGACCTTCAAATTCCAAATGATGATTCACTCGGGCAGCATGTAAAATTTGTTCCACTTGTTGATATCGTAGCAAGCTAAAGATAATAGGCCGGGGGGTCGTGCGGTTGAGCGCCATGTGGGCAGGAACACGGTGTGCTCGATCGATTTCCAGTTCTCTGTGAAAAGTGATCTTCAGCAAGGAGGGAAGAGTTTTGAGCAAGAATTCTCTTATATCTCCTGCTTCCACCCCCTCCGGCATTCCGAGGAGCCTCACATTGTTGCGACGGGCTCGATTATTGCTATCTTCTAACTCCTTTTGAAGATTCTGTATCTGGCGCTCAGCCTTGTCCAGTTTGCCCAAGCGCACCTCGTGCGAGTCGAGGACCCCCGCCATGTTGTCCTGCCGTAATGAAAGACTTTCAAGTCGGTCCTGGAGCACTCCAAAGTCTTCTCGCATGGCTCGAAGCGCTTCTCCATTGGACTGCACCAATTCCTTCACGCCGCGTATTTCCTCCAAAATCTCCAGGTGCATTTCGGGGTTTTCACGAAATGGAACCATCTTCTGTGGGGAGGACACCTCTGTTTTGGAGCGTTTTCCGTGAGAAGAAGAAGGAGACACGAAGTCCAAGCGCGCTGGTTTATGGGCCGCCATCCCCCCCGAGGTGCCCCGGTCAGCTCGGAGCGAAATAGTAAATTTGTATAGGTATTAAGTCAGGATTCTAAGTAGGCCTCTCGGGAGCTTCAACGCAAAGCGTCCTACCCGCTGGACATCAGGCTCCGCCCCCCCGATCCTTATCCTTCTTGATCTTTCTGCTGCTTTTGACACTGTTGACCACATCCTTCTCCTTGATACCTTGTCTCGCTTGGTTTTAAGGGCTCTGTGCTATCCTGGTTCTCTTCTTATCTCTCCCTTCGCTCTTTCAGTGTTTCTTCTGGTGAATCTTCCTCTACTGCTATCCTGCTCTCAGTTGGTGTACTCCAAGGATCTGTCTTGGGCACACTCCTTTTCTCTCTCTATACCCAATTTCTTGATACGCTCATCTCTTCCCATGGCTTTCAGTACCATCTTTACGCCGATGACTTTCAGATCTACCTCTCAACACCTGAAATCTCTCCGGCCATCCAGGCCCATATCTCTCCTTGCCTATCTGATATTGCTTCTTGGATGTCTTGCCACCATTTAAAATTCAACATAGCCAAAACCAGACTTCTTATTTTTCCCCCTAAACCCACCTCTCCCCTTCCTCCCTTCTCTATCTCTGTGGATAATGCGCTACTCCTCCCCGTTTCCTTGGTTAGCAACTTTAGGGTCATCTTTTACTCCTCCCTCTCCTTCTCCACCCACATCCAACTGATAGCTAAAACCTGTCGTTTCTTTCTGTATAACATCAGCAAAATTCACCCCTTCCTTTCTGAATACACTACTAAGACACTCATCCACTCTTTAGTGACCTCCCGCCTAGACTATTGCAATCTCCTCCTTGCTGACCTCCCTCTGAATCATCTCTCTCCCCTTCAAATCTATTCAAAATGCAGCTGCCCGTAACCTTCCACCAGCCTTGTCATGCTCATATAACCCCTCTTTTCAAGTCACTTCATTGGCTCCCTATCCGTTTCTGTATCCAGTTCAAACTTCTCCTACTGACCTATAAGTGCATTCACTCTGCAGCTCCTCTCTACCTTTCCTCTCTTGTTTCTCCCTATACCCCTCCTAGAACTCCGCTCTTCTGGCAGATCCCTTCTATCTGTGCCCTGCTCTTCTACTGCTAACTCCAGACTTCAATCCTTTCACCTTACCGCTCCTTATGCCTGGAACAAATTACCCAAGTCTGTATGTCAGGCGCCTTCTCTGGCCCTTTTCAAATCCAGGCTGAAAACTCACCTCTTCAAGGCCGCTTTTGAATCCTGATCTGCTTAGTCTCCTATGTTCCCTTAGCATTCCCCTAGATGCACCTTGTCCTCAGCTGTTGTGTTGTGCTGTCTTGATTAGAATGTAAGCTCTGATGAGCAGGGACCCTCTCTTACATGTGTCTGTACAAATGATCAGTAGCAGTAGTAGTTAGGAGACAGAGTTTAGTGGGCAAGCATTGATTTTCAGTATTAGCCCCTTAATTTAGGGTCCAACCTTAGGAACTGCAATGACAGGATGTAAATCTAGCCCCTCTGAAGTCATCTGCTTAGATTTAAGCTAATTTTAAACTATAAGGCCAGTCATCTATAGAAAATGTGTTTTGGATGGCTAAGTGAGGTACTGTGCCCTTCACTGTAAATGGATAAACCACCACATTTTTGGTTGCAGGTGAAATGTGACCATTATTGGCCCTTTACAGCGGAGCCCACTCCCTACGGAGACGTCACTGTGGAGATGACCTCGGAAAACGAGCAAACAGATTGCACCTACAGGACATTTCGAATCAGCTCTGTAAGTGTCGGCAAATAGCCAGTAATTCTGTCTGTAATTGTGTATCTCCCCTACCTCTGAATAACTCAGTCACTAATTTCTAGATCATGACTCTTTCTATTGATGTTTTGGCAGTCCACTTTCTCTTTTGCACTTCCAGAGTAGAATCTTGATGCCTTAAGCCAGTGGTCTTCAGTCCCAGTCCTTGAGGGCTAGACACAGCTCAGGTTTTCAGGATATCCCTAATGAAAATGCACAAAGGAATCTTGCATACCATGGAGGTAGCATGCATGCAACTCTCTTCTGCATATTCATTAGGGATATCCTGAAAACCTGATCCATCTTCGGTCCTCAAGAACTGGGACCACTTCCTTAAGGCACTATTTTCTTGACACAACCTGGTCCTGCTACTTTTTATCAAAACAAATGTTCTTCAGGCACAATCCTACTGCTTCCCAAGCAATGATCTCTTCCGACTTTTCCACTGCTCCCTGAAACCTTCTAAGATACCCAACCAGCTCCGACTGTGGAATACTGGGAGTGTTTCAGTCCAAGGGCTGATGCAGAAAGCCGGTGCTGAAGTCACATGCTATTAGGTGTGTTTTTCTGTTTTCGTAGCGTGAAACTTCAGCTCCAGTAATCAGCAAAGGGCGTGTATACAAATGAGCTGTGTGCAAAACTTGTGTAAAGCTGAAAGGAGGGGCGCCAACGCATGTGCAAACAGGCGCACAAGAAGTGGCTGTGTACGCATGCACGTAAATGTCGAATGCTCACGTTATGCGTACAGGAGATGCAGGTTCTTTTGGCGTTCACCCCACATTAATCAACACTATTGCGCCCTAAAACATTTTTTATGAAAGCACAAAGAGCCCTAAAATGAAAGATTAATATGAGTCCAAAAACGCACAAGAAGAAAAAAACCATTTCTTATTGAACGTCGAACTTTCGCTTATAACCTAAAAGATACACACAGAAAATTTTCACGTCAAAAAGTAACTGTTCACCGGTACATACCCTGAACCAGTCTTTCCCTACATGTGCAAGACGTTTACGCCACCTCAGACCAGGCGCAGAGATATTGGTGCTCCTGCTGGTTCTGTAATCAAATGCGTTTCTCTGCATTGGGCGCAGACCTTGCTAGTATTCTAGTTCAATATGTGCAGCTCATTTGCATATTATTTAAATACGCTTGGCCTTGCTGTATGCGCATACGTTTGCTGTTCACGCGCACATCAATCTCTTTTCTGCATTTGGCTTGGTGAAACTTGTGCACATAAGTTGCATTATCTGCATGCAAAGGACACGCTAGTCCTTCTGTATCAGCCTGTCTTTGACATCTCTGTCTCCAGGCAGATGAGGTGCTGGATGTGATGCATTTTAACTACACATCTTGGCCTGATCATGGCATCCCCACTGCAAATGCTGCAGAGAGTGTTCTGCAGTTCACACAGATGATTCGGAAGCAGGCGAGCAAGCGGCATGGACCTCTCACTGTGCACTGCAGGTAGGAAATTGTGGGCTTCCAGTATATACAAACTCAGCAATAAGAGGCTAGGAGGATGGCGGGATGCACATTCCTTTTCTTTGCTGAACAAAGTCTGTCCAGAATAGGGGATGCTTTGTCTACAACAAAAATTGCCACCTCTCAATGCTGGGTTAGAAAACACACACAATAAGGCAGCTCATCTCACCCACTGGAAGATACGATTTGGATTTGAGATTTAATTACTCTCCTTTTCCAAATCCAAGCTCAATATGAGTTACAAGCAGGTACACATATTATTTCCCTCTCCAAGTGGACTTACAGTCAAAGCTGTAACTTAAGTCCCAATAAATGTAATCAGAAACCAAGAAAACTGGGTGAAAAGATGCAGATATGGTCCCAACTGGTCTGATTAAAGAGAATTTCCAAGTGCATTTTGATATGTTGCCTGTGCGATTTCCACCTTATAAACTCCAGGCGAAGGCTCTGAAACTATTTAAGAGTTGAGGTAAGCATTAGCAGAGAGACTAAAAGCAGCTCCATCATATCCTGGCATAGAAGTGGGGTTCACTTCTGTGATGTTAAATTAACCCATTTGGAGAAAAGAAATTGAGGTCATTCATAGACTTTTGAGAGAGATTAAAAGGCCCATTTTAGATAGTACATGAGAATCTGAATTGAGCCATCAAGGTCAGCACATAATTACTACAGTACTTTAGAAATTGTTTAATATTTCTATAGTACCATTAGTGACTTGAATACAGTCACATGGAGTTAGCACGCATTGCCATGCTGATGATATCACACTTATCTGTTGGCACCTGATCTTTCCAAACTGTCTCAGTGACATTGCCCAATGGCTTATTGCACAAATATTTAAATTAAATACATCCAAACATGAAGCGATGTGGATAACTCAGTATAGTACCCCACCTAACCTGTCCTCTCAGATCAATGGGCACCCTCTGATAAGAACATAAGATATGCCCTACTGGGTTAAGCCAAGGTCCATCAAGCCCGGTATCCTGTTTCCAACAGTGGCCGATCCAAATCACAAGTACCTGGCAGGTTCCCAAAGAGGGACAAAGATTCCACAATGCTTATCACAGGGTAAGCAGTGGATTTCCCTGGTCCTCTTTTCTTTTTAATGGGTTTATGTACTTTTCCAAACCTTTTTAAATCACAATGTATCAACCAAAACTAGCACTCAATGTAGCAAAACAACAATAAACATGCAGGAAAACTTATAAAAACACAAAACTGGAGGGAAAAGATCTCAGTGAATTAATCAAAGTCAATGCAACGACTCACTGAAGACAGCCAAAAACATTTACAGGCCAGAAACAGCTCAAAATCTGCACCCAACCCTTTGTTAAACCCAGTAGCATCTTTTACTACATCCTCCGGTAACAAATTCCAGAGTTTGATTACACGTTGAGTGAAAAAATATTTTCTCTTATTAGTCTTAAATGAGTTACGTTGTAGCTTCATTGCGTGACCTCTAGTCTTTCTACTTTTTGAAGGAGTTAATAATCGATCTCCATTTACCCGTTCCACTCCTTTCATTAATTTATAGACCTCTAGAATATCTCCCCTCAGCCGTCTCGTTTCCAAGTTGAACAGCCCTAACCTTGTAAGCCTTTCCTCATCCTTCCATCCCCTTTACCATTTTGGTGGCTCTTCTCTGTACCTTTTCTAATTCTGCTGTATCCTTTTTAATATATGGCGACCAGAATTGCACACAATTACAAAAGGTACAGAGAAGGACGACCAAAATCATAAAGGGGTTGGAAGGATGCCTGTATGAGGAAAGGCTAAAAGGTTAGGGGTCTTCAGCTTGGAAAAGAGATGGCTGAAGAGAGACATGATAGAGGTCTAGAAGATGCAATGAAGCTACAAAATAATACATTTAAGACTAAGTGGAGAAAATCTTCTTTCATTCAATGCATAATAAAGTGCTGGAGTTGGTTCCTAGAGGATGTACGTTACACCGCTTTGACCCGGTGAAAAGCGGTATATAAATGCAGTTAAATAAATAAATAAATAAATAAATAAAAATGTAGCAGAAGCTGTTAGTGTAGCTGGCTTTAAAAAAGGTTTGTATAAGTTCCTGAAGGAAAAGTCCATAAACCATTATTAAGGTGGCTTTGGTGAATCCACTGCATATTACTGGGGATAAGCAACATGGACGCGGTCTATTTTTTTGTATCCTACCAGGAACTTGAGGCCTGGATTGACCACAGCTGGAAACAGGATATTGGGTTTGATGGAGCTTTGGTATGACCCAATATGGCAAATGTTATGTTTGAATTTAGACTCCTAATTTAGGGGCTCACTAATTTTCTGAATAGCAAGCCTTCCCATGCTATTGTCTCTCTCTTTCTCGTGCAGCGCTGGCGTGGGAAGGACTGGGACCTTCATAGTGCTGGATCGGTTGATGCAACATATACAGGATCATGAGTTCATAGACGTTTTAGGTCTTGTGGGTGAGCTCCGCTCCTACAGGATGTCCATGGTACAGACAGAGGTAAGGGCTTCTCTTTCAAAGACACACAGATGAAATATAACTTGGGGGCTCATTTCTCCTTTACCTTTATTTCTTTTGATGCACAGATGTTGTGGGGTATCCTGGTGCTGTATTCCTATTATGTGTGTACATTAATGGAAGACCATGGCTGTACCGCCAGCTTCTGATCATTCATATTCTTCTTTTAATCTGTATGTCTGTAAATAGTTAATTGTCTGCACCAATATATCTAACAAAAATCAAAACAGCTCATATGGTTAGATAAGTCTATGACAAGAAAATCACCTTGAAAAGCACGATAATCACTTTAAATATCCTCAAATCCAAACCTTCGTAATCTTCCTAAATCATGTTTGCTGAACTTACATTTCAATCTCTCACGTTAAAATCAGAAACCCTTGAAAATAATCACAGCAAGAACCCTGCACTGCCCTCTGCAAACCATACCAGTGGTCTTAGTGCCACCCCAGGCAGACCCCCCGTGCCGTGCCGCCCCACCCAAAGGACTGAGCCTCCGTCCAACCTACCATGCTGCCCCCCCCCTCTTGCTCTGAAGTGGTGGCAGCTGAAATTCCCGTTCAGGGCTGCATAGGGGCTTATAATGCCTTCTACCATGCCCGCTCACAGCCTGACAATCCTGCCCCCCCCCCCCTCCTCCAATGCAACGTTCTTGGAAAGCAGGCAGGAGTGGCAGGTCATAACTACGCATTTTAAAGCCTGCCACAGTGCTGAAAGAGCAGCTGCCGCTTCCCAGGGGGTTGGGTTAGCAATGCCGCCCACCAGGGTCTGCAGCCCTAGGCAACTGCCTAGGTTTGCCTAGTGGACAGGCCGGCCCCGAGTGGTCCTTAAAGACCCCTTTGGACCACTTTTAAAAGTTATTTCTAATACATCTAAAAATTCATCAAGGTTTCTGTCAATCGACTCTTCAGAAAGAATCGATTCCACTGGAATGGAGACAACACTACTCAGGACTGTACTTTCTCTGTTATATCAGTAGCGAGGCTAATTACTTTCTCTCTTGAGAGCACAGAGCATGCGTTTTTTTTAGTCATCGGACACTATGGGCCATATAGTGCAGAAAGCACAGTTACTTACCTGTAACAGGTGATCTCCGGAACAGCAGGAATTAGTCTTCACATGTAGGGTACGTCGGCGCCGATGGAGCCCGCACGGAAATGCTCCCCAGCATCCAACAGAAAGCTTTTGGGAGCATCCCTTGCGCCTGCGCGGTGACTTCCCGCCTTTCCCACTGCCTCTCCTCAGTTGAGTTTCATAGCTGAGACAGAAGGAGAGAAAGAGGAAAGGAAATAGATAGATACAACTCCTAGGGGAGGTGGGTGGGTTGTGAAGACTAATTCCTGCTGTTCCGGAGATCACCTGTTACAGGTAAGTAATTGTGCTATCTCCAGGAACAAGCAGGAATGAGTCTTCACATGTGGGGACTCCCTAGCTAAGGGTGCCAGGGGAGATCCCATAAAATGCGTATCCCGGACAGGACGGCATTTTCCAACCTGGATCCCCGGCATCCCCCGAGGGATGGGGGGTAGGAGTTGAGTAGAGCAGAGCTGTATAGGAACAGTGAAACTAAAGACTACAGGGAAAAGTCTTTAGAAGGCATGACAAGCATCATCAAAGAAATTTAATGAACTGGCACAAAGTAGAGCTTACCTACTGGATTGTAGGAAGTAGACAGTATATGTAGTAGCGGAATCTTCAAGGAAACTCCACAGCAGTGAGGAGAAGTCCCAGACTGGAATGGGCAGGAGACCCAGGTGTCCACCGGGGCAGGAAAAGATCGGCAGGTCCTCACAGGGAAGCTTTTACGGGAAAGCTGGGACTCGTTAAGGCACAGAGTCATAAACAGTGAGGACTAAAAAAAGGAGACTGACCGATCTGGTAAATTGGCCCAGTCCGGAAGGGAAGAGGGGGATGGAAAAAAAGCCCCTATTCCCAAGGGGAACCAAAGTGAACTCAGGAATACTGAAGACGCACACTGTCTTCCCTAACTGGCAAGAGATAGGAAGACATTGAGGGAAGGTTGCATAGACAGGGAGATGTATAACAAAAATAGAAGCTGTTGACGTCACAGCAGTAATGGTTAGAATAACCAGTCCCAGTCACTGAGCCATATAATAACAGGCAAGGTGACTGTCTGGACCCCATAGAAAATTAAACCTAAGCACCGACAGTCAAGGAGAGAGGCATGACATAGGGCGCTATGGACATCTCCTGACATGCGCATACATATATATATATATAGATATAGATATGCATATGGAAAGGCATACATGTCGAAGCATGTGAGAGTATATATGCCTAGACAAGGGTGATATATATATACATATACCTACGGGGAGGATAGGTATAGATATACAGCAAAAACGGGGTGGTTACGCCACCCAGGCGTAAAAAAACAGGTATGCACCTACGGGCATGAAATAATCTTAAGAAGACATGCCTGCCACTGAAAAAACCCTCACATGGGGAATGTGATGGTCCAATAATAGGGGTGAACCCACCGGAAGAGATATGGAGACTCCATTTCTGTGGAGCAGGGGTATATTCCAGTCAGAATGAGAGCTCCATGTACATTCACGCAAAGGAACTTGTCTCTTGTAAGAAAAAACCGACAGCAACTGAACAAAACAATAGAGGGAATTCTCCTGTATGAGGACAGAGAGAAAACAGGCAAGGTAGCGGAGACTCCGTCCCTGCCAGATGAGTTGTTCAGAATATGGATTGAAGAAAGACAACCAGACTACGCTGGAAAGAAAAAAAAGTATTTCAGTATGACACCAACTCAAGCAGGGGAAACCCTGGAAGAGAGGGAGTAGGAAAGTGACCCACCATGTGGTAAGTCCGCTGAAGGAAAGATGTCCAAGTGGGGACCGAAACTATCCTGGGATAGTTGCAACCTTCCTTCATGGTAGAAGAATGGGAGAAAGTATCCCAAGAGCATAGCATACTGGAAAAAAAGAAAAAACCCAGCGTAGGGTTTGAAAAAGAAACTTCTGCAGAGAAGAAGTTAACTGTATGGTGCACCATGCCGGAACCTATGGGCGCTGGTATGGGTAGACTGGTTTGAGCCTGGAGACTTCAGGCTAGGAGGAGACGTCCCTTGCTCGGGTACACCGGAGGAATGGGCAGAAGAAGGGTGAACCCTCCTCCTCTTCGGGAGAGAAGGGTTCGTAGAATATTTTCCACGTCCCGGGGAAAAAGGAGGCTTGGGATGGTTTCCATAGCCAGGGAAGTCAGTGGAGCAGCAAGCAACCTGACGTAAAGCCTCCCTATTGAAGAGATTTTCTCCAGTACAAGGAGAGTTACCCAGTGTATGTTGTGCCCATCTGTTCAAGCCTGAAGCTTGCAGCCACGCAGTAAGACGTGCTCCAATGGCAATAGCCGAGGATCTGCTAACAGACTCAAAAGAGTCTAGGGAAGCACGGGAAAGAAACCAAGAGATGTTCCTGCTATGATTAAGAAGCAAGGAATAGTCAGAGGCCTTAGGTTCTGACAAGAAGGGAGACAGAAGCAGAGGCGTAGCGTGGGGGGTGCAGGGGGGGCCGGCCGCACCGGGCGCAACATGGGGGGGCGCGCTCACACTCGCAGCTCTCTGCAGTGCTGGCTGTGCGAATCCGATCCGAGCCGCCGGGTCGCTGCCCACTGTGGAGGGGGGGGGGGGGGGTGCCAGGCCTAGCCTGCTGACTGCTGTGATCGGGTCCGGGACAGCCGGTGAAAAAAAAGGTAGGATAGAAGTCACGGGTTAGGGGGCGCAAATTACTTGCCTTGCCCCGGGTGCTGACAACTCACGCTACGCCACTGGACAGAAGAGATAATTTCGCTGTGACCTCCTGAAGTGTTAGACTCATATAAAAAATATATGAAATGATTCTGGAAGCCAACATAGAAGTTTGGATGGTTTGACGTCCAAAGGCATCGAGTGCTTTAGATGCATGACCTGGCGGATAAGAAGAGTGTTTCTTCTTACTTCTGACCTTCCTTATCGCTGATGCCACTACAAGGGAATGATGCGGAAGCTGGTTGTTCTGAAACCCCGGAGAGGGGGGCACCTGATACAGAACATTCATGGCCGTAGAGGGCGCAGGAACCTTCAAAGGTGATTCCCAAATCCTCAAAAGAAGGTCCTGCAAGGAATGATGTAAAGGAAGCATGACGGTCCCCTGTTCGGCAGAATCTTGGGTAGCGCCAGGGATAGGAATGGCAAGAAAAGCAGCCATGTCAAGGAGAAATTTCTGAAACGAAGGATCTCCCAGAGAAGTTATTCCCGGGTCGGCTGAGGCAGAATGAGGGTTGTGAACACCAGAAGACCCACGGGGCTGGTGCAGAGAAAGAATTCTGCCATATGGGGGACGGTACTGACAGCTCAGATTCGAGGCAGTCAGTATTGCATCATCGGCACTCGGTATTGATTCCAAGCTAGGCATAGAAAGGATCGATGGCACCGATGGAGTTGCAGGAATCGACATCGATACCGATGCCGGCATCGGTGCCAGCTGAGCAGGTAGCGAAGGTTGCCGAAATGGCACCGAGGTAACCAGAGAGCTTTGGAGATTACCCTCGGTACTGCGTAGTTGGAGACGACCTGGACCAGTACCCCACCGCGTCGGAGTCGAATCATCCAGACTAGATATCGATTCTAGACTGGGCATCGAAGAGGGCGAGGCTATCGGTGCATGCCGAGAAGACACCGACGTTGGAGGTGGCATCGGCGATGCCGCAACCAAGTCATCTAGACTGGATATTGATTCTAGACTGGGCATCGAAGCGAGCGGGGCTACCGATGCACGCTGAGAAGGCACCGACGTTGGTGATGGTACCAGCGATGCCCCCACATGAGAGGCGATCGGGATCGAGGCGGTCGGTGCCGACAGCACTGCGGACATCCGAAGACGATGCCCCGGGACGAGAGGAACACTCGACACCGGCCCCGACGCCGGGGGATTGGCACCACCTGAAGCCGGGACCCCCCCTCAAGCATGGCGATGGACGTCCCTCCGGGGCGTATCGATGGGCTCCATCCAGGAAACCCGGTGACGAACCCCGGTGAAGAGTGGGACACCCGACACCGATGCCGATGCATCGGTATCGCTCAAAGCCGGCATCCATCCTGCGGCTGGCCCAGATACAGGCAAGCTAGCCTGGTCCGCGTCGATCAGACCCGAAGGTACCGGGGGTTCCAGAGGGCGATCTCTAGTGGAGAGCAGAGCACTCGACACTCGTGGCGATGCCGGGGGGGCCGGCACCGCTCGAGGGCGGCACCACTCCCGCGCAAGGCTGGGAGGCCGAAGAGTCAGCCCGGGTCGGGTCAAACGGTCCCGGGGTTACCAAGGACACCAGACGCCAACCCCCGGTGAAGAGTTGAGCACTCAACACCGGTGCCGATGCCAGGGAAGTGGTACCGCGCGAAGCCAGACCGCAATCCCTGGTGGCGAGTGGAACACTCGACATCGGGGCCGATGCCGGGGGAGCGGAACCTCTCAAAGACGGTACCAACCCCGCGCATGGCTGGTGTGCAGGCACGCCAGTCTGGGTCAAACTGGCCAGCCCCGAAGGTACCGAGGATGCCAGACGACGATCCTCGGTGAAGAGCGGGGCCCTCGACACCGGTGCCGATGTCGGGGGAGCGGTACCGCTCGAAGCCAGACCGCAATCCCCGGCGGCGAGTGGAACACTCGACGTTGACGACGTTGACGCCGATGGCGGGGGAGCCGGTGCCAACCCCGCGCATGACTGGGGCGCAGGAAAGCCAGTCTGGATCGAATCGATCGGCCCCGAAGGCACCGAGGACACCAGCTGACGATCCTTGGTGAGGAGTGGAGCACTCGACACCGGTGCCGATGCCGGGGAATCGGTACCGCCCGAAGCGGATACCACCCCCGAGCATGGCTCAGGTATGTTCTGTGAGGAGTGAACCCAAGGAACAACCTGAAACCCCGTAAATGCTTTGGAGCCCAAGGACTCCCGCCGGGGTCTTATTGCCGATGTGGTCTTGAGGGCAAGGCCGGAGCCGTCATCATGCTGGGCATGAGACTTGCCCTTCAAGGATCAGCTAGTCTTAACAGACTGTTTGTGGGTTACCTGATCCTGGAGAGAAGAATAAACCGAGGACCTCACCCGAGGAGGAAAAACGGCATCGAGGGATACCCGAAAAAGAGAAGGTCTTCTCCCGATGCTAAGGCCCCGTGGACCCGGGGAAAAAGGGTCAGGGCCCAAACAGGATAGACACCAGGCCTTGGAGTCTAAAAAGAAAACCAAGTCTCCACAGTGAGGGCACTTCAAAGGGGAAGAAGGCTCCATGTGGAAAAAAAAGGGCCTAGTAGGCCTTAAAGGATAAACAAAGAAAAACTGACGAGAGAATTATTTCTCAAGGGAAAGAGAGAGTGATGGAGGAACCGGTATCAACGGGGAAGACCGCCGCGACCGCACAAAACAAGAAAAATGAAGAATATAAGGATATAAGAAAAAAAGGTTTCTGCGGTAAAACGAAAACTGAGGAGAGGCAGTGGGAAAGGCGGGAAGTCACCGCGCAGGCGCGAGGGATGCTCCCAAAAGCTTTCTGTTGGATGCTGGGGAGCATTTCCGTGCGGGCTCCGTCGGCACCGACGTACCCTATATGTGAAGACTCATTCCTGCTTGTTCCTGGAGATCTTTCATTTTCTGTACAACCCTTCCCAAAACAAAGCAGCTTACATGCACAGTACATCATAAAAAAACAATCATAAAAATAATTCATTGCAAGGGTGAGGACGAAAAAGCATCAATCACATCAGCAAAACTAATATAAACTAAGATCATCATAGTAAACTCATACGTGTTAAATACATCATAAAAACTAAATAATAAATTATATTTACCAAGTAACAATGTTGAGGCTTTAAAACAGATTTTAGACTGGAGAGATATGAACTCATCAGTCCAGGCTGATCAACAACCATTAAAGAGTAAGTTACTGGGTCAGGATTTGCTACACTTGGCTTGGCAACCCCATGAACCAACTCAGTTTTCAGGTTATCTAAAGAATATGAGGAGATAAATCTGTATACGCTTGAGAGCCAGCATATGCAAATTTTTCATGCATATTCATGACTGATTTTCTGAAAACTCAGCTAGCTGTGGGGTTACCAGAATAGATTTGAGAAGCCCTGTAGTATGTGCTGTGAACCAACATGGCCCTTTTTAACCTTCTAGCTTTTAGTAGACGAACAAGGAATACAACTAAGGTTTTTAGCATACAAATTTGCAGAATCATATTCACTTTCTATGGCTGTAAAACTGAAAAGCAAAACTTACTGCACTTTCAGGGAGGACGAGGATCTGATCGGATTAGAAAGAGCACTGTAGTCACACAATAAAAGAGGGTTGTCTGGTTATTTTCCTCAAGATTTTTTTTTGGCGGCAGGGGAGGGAGGAAGGAAGGAAGGAAGAAGAGTGTAATTGAGGCCTCTTTCTCAGAAAAGACTGAATGCTGCTCCAAATCACATTTAGAGTCATCTTCTTTTCTTATATTGACAGATAATGTCCACTTCACTTTCCACCTAAGAAAAGAGGCTCACTGGGAGTTTTAAGAGTTTCCAACCGATCCTACAGAATAGGCATTAATATTTATTTATTTAACAGGGTTTTTTATAATTTCAGTCAAAGCTGTTTAATGTACATTACCAAGTTTAAGTTACAGTGTAAACAGGGACATTGCTAAGTTGGATTTTTCTGAGGCAATGGAGGGTTAACTGACTTTCCCAAGGCCACAAGGAGTGCTAGTGGGAATCAAGCCCTGGTCACTTGATTCCCAAGGAACAAAAAACAGCAGGTGCGCTGACAAGTTGTAGAAGGTACTTTATTCACCAAGACAAAACCCCAACACATTTCGGCCAATGAGGCCTTCTTCAGAGGGTGCAATCCTCGAAAACAATCAATCAAATAATAAATACATAAAGTCATCATAAGTAAAACGATAAAAAATTAATTAAAACTAATTAAAAGCAAATATCTTTTTATAAAATAAAAAAAACAATAAAAACCTAACACCAATAAATATGCCATCAAAAGGTAGAAGGACTAGAGGACACGCAATGAAGTTACAATGTAACCCATTTAAGACCAATAAGAGGAAATATTTTTTCACTCAATGCGTAATCAAACTCCGGAGTTCATTACCAGAGGATGTAGTAAAAGCTGTTAGTGTAGTTGGGTTTAAAAAAGGTTTGGACAAGTTCCTAGAGGAAAGGTCCATAAACCATTATTAAAGAGGACCTGGGAAATCCACCTGTGGACTTTGAGTACCTGTCAGGTACCGGGATTGGCCATTGTTGGAAAGAGGATACTGGCCTTGATGGACCTTGGTCTGACCTAGTATGGCATTTCTTGTGTTCTTAAATACTACATGTACAATCCAGACAGGAGAAAGATGCAAAGATGAAAACACATAAAACCACAGAAAAAAGGGACAAGTGGTATCTTGAGATGCAAGTCAGATAGGGAGAGGATTACCATTGATAATCAAACACTGTATCACAGTGCACATAGTATGCAGACAAACAATTCTAATATGGAAGACAGAGCGTACATGAAATGACTCATCAGTTAACTTGTTACGACATGCAATACCTGGTTTTCAAAGTGTCACTATGATGAACACCAAAGGTAAGTTGGGTAAAACACTTCAAAGGTACACCTGTGGGAAGTGCATTCAAAATAAATCAAGGTAAAAGCATAAAAATAAATGTGATGTACTTCGAAATGCAGAAATTCATGTAAATACCTGGATGACACTGGTCTCTAACATAGTCTACTACTCACCGACATAGCGAACGACTGAGTCTGGTTTGAATGTCTGTTTTCAATTGGTTTCCTTTGATAGCTCCAAAACCAAAAGATCCACTACAAAGGAGTTTAAAAAGCGCCGGGTTTTCAGTTTAGCCTAAGTCATTCACGGTTCTTCCCCTGAACTGTTTGGCTGACTTCTATCTAAATGGGAACACTAGTGCTAAACACAATGCAAAAATCAGGTTTTCAATAGTATGTGACTAACAGGGGCCATATCATGTCTCTCCTACATCGGACTAATAGATGGCAGTACCCCCGTTTAACTAGGAGAGCTCATCTATATTGTGCCTCCTGATCACAGGTTTCTATGATAAGAATAACCAGGTATTTACATGAATTTCTGCATTTCGAAGTACATCAATGGTAATCCTCTCCCTATCTGACTTGCATCTCAAGATACCACTTGTCCCTTTTTTCTGTGGTTTTATGTGTTTTCATCTTTGCATCTTTCTCCTGTCTGGATGTACATGTAATAGTATTGGTGCTATATTTTTATAAAATCAAAACAATAAAGACCTATTTGCTTTTAATTCGTTTTTAATTTATTTATTGTTTTACTTATGATGACATTCATTTATGTACTTATTATTTGTTTGTTGTTGTTTGATATTTGCACCCCCTGAAGAAAGCCTCATTGGCCGAAACACATTGTGGTTTTGTCTTGATGAATAAAGTGCCTTCTACCACTTGTCAGCGCACATGCTGTTTTTTGTCTTTTGCGCCTGTGTGGGTGTTTGCTCTCCGTTGGACCCCTTGGTTCCTAAGCCAGTGCTCTAATCATTAGGCTACTCCTCCACTCCACTGTCATATATATGAAAGTCCCTAGTAAAGCAGAAGAGATATTAACACTACAGCAACCATCTAACTTGTTTTCTTCCTGGTCTAATGAATTTTGAGGAGACAGAAATATGCTAAAATGTGACCACTGGGGGATTTCAGCCTTTGCAGCTTGTGCATGTGATTGCAGCACCTGGAATGGTGGGTGCTGCAGAGCTGCAGCTGAAGGTCTCTCTCTTTGCAGGAGCAATACATCTTCATCCACCAGTGTGTGCAGTTGATGTGGAGGAAGAAACAGCAGCAGTTCTGCATCAGTGATGTGATCTATGAGAACGTCAGCATGTGAAGTGGTGAGTATGCAACAAAGAAAATAATGGCAGATAAAGACTACATGACCTATCTAGCCTGCCCATCCATACCAATCCCTTCCTGTCCCTCACGCATCCTTTGTGCTTGTCCCAGGTTTTCATGAATTCTGACACAGTCTGTCACTGGGAGGGCTCTTCTTTTCCACACATCCATCACCCTTTCCATAAAGAAATATTGCCTTAGATTTATCCCAAGTGTACCTCCTTTCACCCTCATTCTCGTGACCTTCCTTTTAATTGAAAGAGTTCAATTTCATGTGCATTTATTCCATGGCGTTATTTAAATGTCTCTATTATATCGCCCCTTATGGGGACAGACTTAAAAGATCCCATATGCTTTTTAACGAAGACCACTGACCATTTTAGTAGCTGCCCTCTGGACCGACTCCAACCTAGTTAAATATTTTGGGTGGTGCAGCCTCCAAATGAGATCTCAGCAGAGCCACTATCACCTCCTCTTTCCTGCTAGCCGTTCCTCTCCCTGTGTATCCAAGCACCCCACTGGCTTTTGCCATCACTTATCTACCTTTTTGGCCACTTTAAGGTCATCAGATATGATCACCCCCAGAGCCACTCTTCTTTCATGCATAGAGGTACTTCACCCCCTTTATTATACTCCTCCCTTGGTTTACCGCAGCCCAAGTATATGACTCTGCATTTTTTTTGCCATTAAAGTTTAGTTGCTATACTCCAGACCACTGACAGACTGAAGGATGCATGAGTCCCGGCATCCCCACTGTGCTCACAGAGCTCCACGAAAGATGCATGAGTGTACACTGCTGCGATTGGTAGATACCGTGGTATAGAAATGTTGCTAAATAAATAAATGAGTGCCAACGTCCCCACTATGTTCATGGTGCTCCATGATGGATGCATGACTGCCGGTGTCCTCACTGTGTTCAAGGACAATTGCTTTTATCATATGCTGAAATCTGTTTTTGTTTTTTTACCTATTTTCTCCTCCTTTCTGCTTCCAGCTGCCCAGGACTCAGGGATAAGATCTGGCACTATGAGCCTTCATTTGCAGCTACCTGGGGATTTTTTTTTTTAACCTATTAAATATGCCTCTCCAACATAAGGGAGGGGGAGGGGCAGGGGAAGGGGCAAGCGCTAGGACTCCTTTCAGAACCTTGTAGCCACGGCCTCCAAGACCTGCCACTGTATCCCCCTCTTCAGCGATCACTATGACATCTCCACCCCCCCCCCCAATTACCTCTATAACATGGCCAGCCCCACCTGACCCAGGAAATAGAAGCAAACACAAGGAGCAGGAGACGTGGGAAGAATGAGGGTCTTTATTATGCACAAGGGGTCCCTTGTGCATAATAAAGACCCTCATTCTTCCCACGTCTCCTGCTCCTTGTGTTTGCTTGTCCTACCCGCGGGAGGTTGCTCCTCCTTGTACCCCAGGAAATAGAAGACCAGACTCAGGGATTTAACAGAGCATCTTTCAAACGTCATGCAAAGCACTTGCCCCCTGTGCCTCTGGGACTGCTAGACACTTCCCCTTTAGCCCTGCAGAACCGTTTAGAAGTGTGTAGTTGTAGTTTCCAATTCCTGCACTTGGTAAGGTTTCTCTCTGCTTCTTTTCCAGCTGAGGATTTGAAATATATTTCTGCCCCCTTGCTTGAGATCATCCTTCGCTGTGGAAGTTGACAGAAAGAAGATCAGTGTCTGCATGGGGAGATACAGCCTCACCGCAGCCACACCTCTAACAACGGCACCAAATTGTCAATGCATAGGGGTGTAGGGAAGAGGATTCTGCATGCACCCACTCTGTTGGGTCTGCTGAACTGTGAAGGAAGTATGGTGACCCCCCTCCCCCACCCGTGCATTACTGATATGTGTATGAGAGCACTTGGCAATGCCAGGATCGTGGCACCTCAGGCTCAGAGTTATTCAATCTCTCCTCATTCAGGCAACTCACCCACAAATGAAATCCAAGCAGAGCCCGAAGTTCATGTAGCTTTTCTCTTTCAGTTGATCTCTCATTTCTGATGCTAGGCCGAGGGTGTGTGTCACCCATGTGACTGCTTAGCCTGTTACTTCTTCATCCTGTCAGGGGCTACCCAGGGGCAAAGCTGTCCGTAAGCACAGTGACATTCAGTGGTCTTTTCCTCATCAAGAACAGCTTCCTTTAATGTTCTTATACTGATGGCCAGTCACAGGACCTTTGTCCTGCTGTCTTTGAGGTTAATGTATAACAGAATGTCTTTGCTTTAATGTACCATTTTGACTTGTACACACACGTCTGTCTTAATACAGAGAAAAGAAGGGGCACGAACTCAACACCAGCCGCTCCGTGTGTTTCAACTACTCCTCTCCTCTGTGCTGAGAAGCAGAACTGGGGAACACTTCTTCAGATGTTGGTGTCTTTGGTCCATTTCTAGCTTGGAGGAAGGGGAAGGGAAGGGAAGAGGTCCTGTGCGTATGCGTGCACACACACACACACACACACGTTGGAAGCCTTGCACAAGAACACCCTGCACATGTTGGAATTAGTCACAAGAACACATGATCTGCTCACATACGGTCAATATTCTTTATTACAACTTTCTGCTCAATCATATGAAAAAGGCACCATGAAACTAGATAGCAACCAGTCCTAAATGGATTTATGTTAAAATATACAACATTTTATACACAGATTTGTAAAGCAGAACAACATTTAATGAGAAGAATCACTGTGCTTCCCCATCATACCAGCTCCTGAAGACAGACTGGAGCAGGGTTGGTAAAGCTTCAGTCCCCTGACAAACACATAAAGACTTCATACAGCTCCTTTGGCTCACTGTCTCTCAGGTTCAATTGCACATAAGTAAGCAGGAACAAAGTTCATACGTCCCTAAATTCATGGGGCTCTCCGATAGCTTCTGCTGCAGTGCTGCCCCGTCTCCCTCTAATTACTGATGGAACATATGAAGGGTACAGCTCCCCCCTCCCAAACACCTACGTACACACACACAGGCCAGTGCCTCGCCCGCTATCCCAGTGAGGGCCTGATCGATGCTTCAATATTCACAATCCCAAAGAGAAGGCACATGACAACACTACCATCTCAGTTCTTGAAAGTCAGAAGCATCTAGCTCCAAGTTGTGGGGCCTGAGATTGTTGACAAACTGATTATTTTTGAAATAAAAAGATGTTCTGTTTGCTGAAAAGGAAATAAAACTGAAGGTAGGTACAGCAGCCCTGTTAGCTCACAGGTTTGTATCAAGAACGCAACTTATAATGGCCCGGCCCAGATACTTTTTATAGCACTACAGGTCTAGACAAGATGAAACATTTGTATCTCTTGATCCACATTTTCTTGCACTTTTAGAGTGACGTTTCTTAATATCATCTGTCATGTTCACCGATTTTGCTCTGAGCACACCAAGATAGCAGCAAATCCCATCAGTGGCTGAAGGAAGCAGCTGTAGGAAAAGTAAAACTTCATGGTCCTAAGTAATAGTAAGAACATTATTAACAAGCCCTCAACCTACATGGGCTTCGTGCATGCTTTACTACTGAATGTGTGAGAAAACCTTTTGGAGTATGTTCTTCCAGTTTCCAAATGGGAGAGGTAATGTCCTAATCGCCTATGAGCAGGAGAGAGAGAGATGAGATCAACTTTAGACATCCACCACACCACTGGGGTCTATATGGTTAAAAAAAAGCCCGGAAGTCCTAGGAGACAGCCCAGATCCTGGAATTTCATTAGCAAGACCTCCCTCTGCCCTCCAGCTCTCAGTGATTAGATTATGGACTTTTACAAACCTTTTCTCACTCAAAACACAGAGAAGAGGGGAAGGTGGTCGAGCATCAAGCCAAGAGGACCTGGAGCAGTTAAGAGTCATTAAAACCATCCTCTGCTTCCGAACAGTTTCTCTCTCACCCTGTCTCTAGAATCTGGCGCTGGTAAGAATATGTTGGCCGGTTCCTTTACAGTCTGTTTCATTCTGGGCACGTTTTTACAAATGACAGGACAGTAACTTTGAGAGTGGAGTAATGGCGGGACGCTCATGGACAATTAATGACTGTTGCTTTCATCGAAAGATTCCACCCCAGAGTCAGTGGCTGCAGCATTCAGCTTCTCCTGACGCCGCCTCATGATCTCCTGCAGTTCGGAGCTACCATCATGGGCCTAGGGAAAGGGAGAAAGGCACAGGTCATACTGCTCTTGCTGCTCTTGGCACGTCTAAGAAACTGTAGTTACTCACCTGTAGTGATGTCGGCGCCAACAGAGCCCACGTGGAGCATATCCCCAGCTTTCAAAGAAAGCCTTTGGGAATACTACCACACATGCATGGTCCCCTTCCCGCCCAAGGGTGCCATCTTGCTCAGTCAGATGACATAGCTAAGATGGCAGTCAAACAAAAACAAGGACAGCAACTCCAAGTGGAGGAGGGAGGGTTGTGATTCCTGCTGTTCCCGGAGAACACCTGTTACAGGTTAGTAACTATGCTTTCTCCAGGAACAAGCAGGAAGTCAGTCCTCACATATGGGACTCCCTAGCTGCAGGCTGCCAAGATCTGAACCACAACAGTCGACAACCACAGGAGAAGAGGGTATCTGCAAAACGACAGGCCAAAGCAGAAGCGGAACACCAAGGACCAGGCCTACACACAAATATAGTAATATATAAAAAATTGTTTATTGAAGGACCCAACTAAAATGTTTCGGCCTGAGGCCTTCTTCAGGGGTCGCAACAGGAGAGCAACAACAGTATAAAAGAGGCAGAAGGCTCTCCTTAATCAGCGTCGTTGCCGAAACGTTTTAGTTGGGTCCTTCAATAAACAATTTTTTATATATATTACTATACTTGTGTGTAGGCCTAGTCCTTGGTGTTCTGCTTCTGCTTTGGCCTGAACCACAACAGTACCAACGGCGACCAGACAGGTGGCCGTAAGTTGCAGAAGATGAGTCCCTGCTGAGAGACTCTGCAAGACCCTAGCGTCCAGCAACACTATCACTCTGGTAGCCTGAACACCAAGAATATTACACAGCACTGCCTGACCAAAGACACTATCCCTGCGGGACTCACTTTCCAGGCAGCAGTGTGCTGTGAACGTGTGAATGGATGACCAAGTGACAGCTCTGCAAATTTCTGTCACCGGCACAGAACGGAGGTGGACCCAGACATGGTCATCGCCCTCACACGATGAGCTTTGATCCGGTGCTCCAGGAAGAGGCTCGCCTGCTTATAGGCAAGGACAATGCAGTCTGCACCCAAGAGGATAGAGTATGCTTGGTTACAAGGAGCCCCAGTCTGCTGGGGTCATAGGACACAAAAAGCTGAGATGCTTTGTGTTGTTCCCTGGGTCTGCTGCAGAAAGGAGGACAGGGCCTGCTTACAGTCCAGTGTGTGGAGTATGAGCTCCTCCCTGCCGGCATGAGGCCATGGGTAGAAGGTGGGGAGTACAACCTCCTGGTTGAGGTGAAACGGGGAACTTAGGATGAGTGCGGAGCACTACCCTGTTCTTGAATAGCCTGGTGTACGGAGGGGTCCGCCACCAGTGCTTGAAATTTGCTGACTCTGCAAGCTGAAGTCAGGGCCACCAAGAAGGCCACCTTCCAGGATAGGTATCTGAGGTGGCAAGTGGCCAATGACTTGAACAGTGGCCTAGTTGGCTGGGAGAGCACCACACTGAGGTCCCATTCTGCCACCAGAGAGTGGACAGGGGGCATGGAAAGCAGAAGGCTCCGCAGGAACGGAAACCAGGGGCTGGCTGGATAAGGGCTTTCTTCCCCTACTGGGTGGTGGTGAGTGGCTATGGCACTCAGATGCACCCAGAATGAGTTAGATTTCAGCCCTGCATGTGACAGATGCACTAGGTACTGGAGTACCAGTTGGACATGGCAGGAGAACGGGTTCTCCTTCCTATCTGCGCACCACAGGGCGAACCTGCGCCACTTAAAGGCATAAGCCCTCCTTCTGGAGGGCTTCCTGGAAGCTAGCAGGATCTCAACTTCTTGTGATAGGTTAAGCAGAGCCAAGGCTACCCTCTCAGCAGCCAGGCTGTTAGAGTCAATGACCCCACATTAGGGTGTAGACGGAAGCCCTCCTACTGAGTCAGGAGGTCTGGGGCTCAATCCAGCCGCCAGCGAGAGCAGCAGTGGGAACCAGGGTTTCCTGGGACACCTAGGGGCAATCAGTATCACCGATATCTCTCGTTCTGAATTTTGAACAAAGTCTTGGCAACCAGGGGAGTTGGTGGGAATACATGATGGACCATGAGATCAGGAATGCGGCTGCCTGGAGCAGAAGTGAGCTAGTTGCGCGTTGTCCGGAGAGGCAAGAGAGGTCCATCTCGGGCCAGCCCCAAATGCGGAAGACCTTCTAAATCACTGCAGAGGCGAGACACCACTCGTGAGGGTGCAAGACTCTGCTGAGTCTGTTGGCCAGGTAGTTGTCCTGGCTCAGGAGGTAGACTGCTTGCAGAAGCATGCCATTGCACACTACAAAGCAAAAGAGTGCTACAGCTTCCTGGCAGAGAGAGTATGAGCCCATGTCCCCCTGCTTGTTTATATAGAAAATTGCGACCTGGTTGTCCGTCTGGACCAGCAAAGGTCTGTTCTGCAAGAGGGAGTGGAATGCCCATAGGGCGAGGGATACCGTCCAGTGTTCCAGAAGGTTGATCTGTGGTAGAGACCCCTCCCTTGATCAGCAACCCTGAGTGTCCTGGACTCCGCAGTGAGTACCCCAGCCCTGGAGAGATGCATCTGTGGTCAGGGTACTCTGCGGTGGGGGTGCCTGGAAGGGCATTCCTGCCTGGAGGAGGCCCAGGTTTTGCCACCAGTTGAGGGATCTTAACAGCTGGTGGGAGACCCCAACCCTGTCCTGGAGATGGCCTGTGGCCTGGGTCCACTGAGAACACAGGCACCACTGGGCTGTCCAAATGTGCAGGTGAGCTAGTGGTGTGACATGGACCGTAGAGGCCATGTGTCCCAGCAGGCGGAGGAGAAGGTGAGCCAGCACCATTCTGTGGTGCTGGATCTCCCCTGCCAGCTGTTTGAGGCATTTTGCCCTGTCCTGAGGGAGGAGGGCTCTGGCCTGTAATGTGTCCAGCTGAGCATCGATGAACTCTAGGTCTTTCACCAGAGAGAGATGTGATTTGGGGCAGTTGATGATGAACCCCAGGTGCTGCAGGATGAGGATGGTACGTTCTGTGCTCTGACTGGCCTCTGCAGCTGTGGAGTCTCTGATGAGCCAATCATCTAAGTAGGGGAAAGACAAACACCCCTTGTAGGCACAGATGGGTGGCTACCACTTCTACGCACTTTGTGAACACTTTGGCGAGGAGGCCAGGCTGAAGGGAAGTATCCTGTATTGGTAGTGGCCTCCCCCTACCATGAATCTCAGGTATTGCCAATGAGATGGGTGGACCAGGATGTGAGCGTATGCTTCTTGGACCTAAAGGATACCAAGCCAGTCTCCCTGTGGAGGTAGGGCAACAGTGTCCCAAGGGAGAGCATTTTGAACTTCTCCCTCACCAGGAACTTGTTCAGGCCTCAGAGGTACAGGATGGGACTGAGATCCCTGGTTCTTTTGGGGGACAAGAAAGTGCCTTCAGTAGAAGCCCTTGCTCCAGAGATGCTGGGGGAACAGGCTCTACTGCCTTGTCCCTTAGAAGACCTGCTAGCTCTGACAGCAAGAGGGCCTGGTGAAGGAGAGGTCACACTGGTTCTCCTGGATAATGCCCCGGAGGTGGCAGCTGGAAGCAGAGGTGGTAACCCTCTTTCACTACCAGGAGCACCCACTGGTCTGAGGTGTCCTTGGGCCACCTGTGGGCAAAGAGTGCCAGGCAGCCTCCTGTGGGCTGGTGAGGATCTCTCACAGGAGTCAAAAGCTCCCACCAGGTTGAGCTGGAGCTGGTGTCTGAGGTTTGGAAGCCTTTAGCTTCCTGGGTCTGTGTCCCTGGCTCTTGGGCTGGGATTCCTGCTGCTGCTGGCTTCAGAAGGCTTGGTTAGTGGTGACTGATGGAAAGGGCCCTTCTTCCTCGAAAAAGTTGGCTTTTTCCCTGAGGTTTTCTTATGGGAAAGGGTAGAGGTCTTCTTTGAGAGGTCTGTCTGGTCACCACCTAAGCCTCAATCTCGGCCATCTTGTCAGCCATAGGTTTCCCAAACAGGTTCTCCCCAGTGCAGGGGACATCCAGCAGCTTTTCCTGGACCCATTGCTCGAGGGTCAAGGTCTGCAGCCAGGCCTGGTGCTGAGCACAGATGCCTGCGGCTGCTGCCCGGGCTGCTACCTCAAACTCATCGTAGGCGGTCCGGGACAGGAACTTAGAGCAGTCACAGATAGTGGCCACCAAGATCTGTAACCATTGCAGGGGTTCCCCGGTGAGCCTTGCTGAGAAGCCAGCTTGCTTCTGAATGAGGCTCTTAAGATACATCCCTATGTAGAGCTCATAGGTTTGTATCCAGCAGCCCAGCATGGACCCCTGGAAACACTTGCGCCCTAGGGCGTAGAGGGCTCTGGTCTCTCTATCCAGGGGTACAGAAGAATAAGTCTTCTGGCTCTTGAGCATTTGCATCGAAGACTCCACCACCATGGAATTGTGGGGAAGTTGGGCCTTCTGGAAGCCTGGACTCCTCATGATGTGGTAGATGGTGCCGAGGCATTGACTGACCACTGGCACCAAGGCCGGGGTCTCCCACATCTGTAGGAGCAGCCATTAGAGGATGGGTTGCACCAGCATCAACAGAGCCTCCTTTGTCAGAGACTCATACTGGAGGATCTCCAGTTCTTTGGTGAATGGGTCCTCCTCAGATTCAGTCGGGACCGAGAGGGCTCAGGCCATGTCCTGGATGAATTTGTGGAATGCCAAATCCTTGGGTGGGGAGTGGCGTCAGAGTTCCAGGGGAGATGGCTCTGAGGGGATGTCTCAGTGTTGAGAGGTCACGGGAGAGGCCTTGATGTCAGTCTCCCGGTCTGACTCAGTGGGCATTGAGGAGTCCAAGGCTCAGAACGCCCACGCCGTGAGGCCTGCATCAGGGAACTGGGATTCCCCAACCGGTCTCAGACCAGACTCCCAGAAACTAGCTGGGGAGAACCGGACACTTGAGATTCGGGACCAGGGCCCTCAATTGGTGCCAAGGGCTAGCCCAAGGCCGATAGCGCTTGGGGCCCAGCTCAATGCCCAGGGACATCATTGCAGTTGTAGGGGCAGATGACAAACCTTACTTCATCTCCTGTTGCATGGTCTCGATGCCAGAAGGTTCCGTAGCTTTCGGTGCAGGCACAGAGTGTTTCAGGCCCAGTGCCGGCGCTTTAGCGTGTGCAGGACCATGGTCTTGGGGAGGCTTGTGCGGTCACCACTGGCCGAGGACTCCTTCCTAGAGATCTTAGGGATGCTGCTTGGAGTCGCCAGAGTCCCTCCGTGGGACTTTACCAGGTTTCCCCAGTGGAAACTTGACTGGCTTTGAGGATTTTTTTCTTTTTCTTACCAGGGTCTGGCATCTGGCATCTTTCCAGAGGAGCTCCATGGGACTCTGAAGACGCCTGGGCTTCATGGGAGGTACTCAGCTTTGGGCTCAGCATCGCGGAAGATGGGGCTGAGCCGGACCACGGGAACATCTCCTGAAACTCCAACCTCTTCTTGTTAGTCTGAGGGGACATAGCCTGACAAAGGTCACAGAGGTACTGCTGTGGTCCAGGCCAAGGCAGTGCAAGCAGCAGTCATGGATGTCTGTGACAGATAATTTGACTGCAACGATCATACTTTCTAAAGCCACCGGGAGACATGGTGGATCACACCCGGACAGAGTAAATGGCCTCCAGGCAAAAAAGGGCACGAACACCAGTCGAGGCAGACCTTGATCAAAAAAGGAAAGAGAGCCGAGAACAGTGCCAGAGATGGCGCTGGCTCGAGGTAGGAAGAGCAACCGGTATGCAAACTGGAAAAACTCAACTAAGGATACGTTTTAAGGAATTTTTCTGGGGAAACAGGACATGTTTCCATTGGGCTCCATGGAAAAACGGAGACTGAGCAAGACGGCACCCTTGGGCGGTAAGAGGACCACGAATGCATGGTGTCTCTCTCAAAGGCTTTCTTTGAAAGCTGGGGAAATGCTCCGCGCAGGCTCAGTCGTCGCCGACGTCACCATTTGTGAGGGCTGACGTCCCGCTTGTTCCTGGAGAACAGAAACGCAGTTCAGCATTGCCAGGCTGCTGTTCAAGAGTTTGAGCAAACATCCCACATGTGTAGAATGGGCACTGTGCTGTAGATAACAGGAACACATATTTGCCTACAGTACGGCTATGGAGTGTCACCAAGCAGAAGGCTACACAACGCCCGTCAGTTACAGATTTCTAACGCAGTTATTCTTACATACCCAACGCCTACCCTAATAATCCAAACATGTAAATTTCACAGCAGAAAATATATTCAAGCTTAAAAATTCTGAAAGTTTCTCCTGCTTAAATGCTGCAGCCATTATAAATCTTTAAAGAAGATGTACTGTGCTGAGTCATGGAAAGCACAAATTCAGCTGAAGGAGCCCTGTGCAGACAGGATGACGAGGCACATGAAGAGGAGGAGAGCACACCGGCAGAGAGAGCTTCAACAGCGGCTCTGCTGTAGTAAGTGCCTCACCTCTCTTCTTTCTTCCAATGTAAGAAAACAAGGCAAAAGGAAGGGATCGCAGGCAAGAAGGCCATAAGCTTAAAAAGGAAGGGCTTTTCACTTCCACTGTTACCCAGGATCAGTCAGACTGATGATGGATTAGACTGGAAAAGCACTTTACAGCATTTTTAACCCACAGAGATTTCCTTTCCTTAGACAGAAAATCTCATCACAACCTCCACTTGCAGTACAATTACCATTTAGCCTCTATTCTAAAATCTATCTAAAAAAAACCAAGCATTCACCAATGTACACGTGGACTCTCCTACCAACACTAAAGAAAGGGGCCTTTAAAGCCTGCTACCCGCACTAGTCTCACTGAGCACACCCCCTCTTAGTGCAAGCGAACGCTCAGACACTCGCTGCTTAGCATCGGGGCGTTCCGGGGGTGATACCCTAGGTTAAACTGGTCAGCGGTGATAATCAGCTACTAACCACTTAGCTGAACTGGCTTTCTTGGTATGTCTTTAGCCAGTTTAGGTCATGTGGCCAGTGGCTGAACAGCACTGCTGATAATTCACTATCTAGGCATACAGGATAGTCGGTGCTGCTGGTCGCATATGGCACTGGCACTGAATATTTGGGAATAATTTAAAGGAGCAATGGCCAATCGCTTTGGCAGCGCTGGCTGACACAACTGATTGCTGTCAAGTCAATGCCGACTCCGGTGACTCAGCAGCCCCTTGGGTTTTCCTTGGCAAAGAATGACTGGAAGTAGATTGCCAGGCCTTTTCTTCTGAGGCAATGGGGGGTAAAATGACTTGTCCAAGGCCACAAGGCGTGCCAGTGGGAATCAAACCCTGGTCTCCTGGGTACTAGGCAGTTGCTCTAACCACTTGGCTACTCCTCCACTACAAGTCCAACATCATGTTTCCAACAATGGCCAATGTAGGTCGCAAACACTCAACAGGGTCCCAAGGAGAAGATTCATTCCTTTTAAAAGTCATCATACACAGAATATGTACTGTCACCCCCAGCTATCTAACCACCTCCCCAAAGGGGCAACGGTCCATACTGGAAGTATCAGGGGCACTAATGAGCTCTGTGGCCTCAGTCCTTACTCACCAACTGAGCTGGGCCATCCAAAGTAACGCAAACCCCTTTTCCACAGAAGCAGCAGTTCCCAATACCTTCATTCACTGTAATAGTCAAAGAATCAGGAATCCCAAACCTCCCTGCAGACCATCATCCAGTGAGAGACCTCATCAGCAAGAGTTTGGGGCTCATGGTAATATCTGCTCTGGACAGAAATTAAAGATTTTTACAGCCACTGAAGAAAGCACGGCAATGTGACCGTTACAGGTACAGAGAAGGGACACTGTCTCAGTGGCAGATTTTTCTTCATCTTGGAGGACTGAGCTAGAACCACGGAAGCCCAGTCTGAATCCCACCGCCGCTCCTTGGGATCTTGGGCTAGTCACTTAACCCTCCATTGCCTCAGGCACAGACTTTAATTGTAAGTCCTCTGAGGACAGGAAAACACCCGCTGTCCCCGAATGTAACTCACCTTGAATTGGTGAACTAAATCTAATTTTAACTCTGATTTCTCTCATATACATTTTCTAGTTGTTGTGGCAAGATGGTAAGATTAAAAGATAGTGTGTGTGTGTGTGTGTGTGCCGCTCATGTCCTCCTGTGTGCAACTAACTGCAAATTTCAGAGCTATTTTCCAGGCAAATAGCATTTTGCCCAGGTGAAAACTACCTCTCTCAAGCTGCCTAAAAGCATCTACTGTCAAACTTAACTCACTCAGTAAGAACGCGAGGAGGAGATCAAGACACGCTACTGTCACGGACGAGAAATAAATGTGCAGCTTGTACTACAGTCCATTGAAATTTCACTTGCCCTAAAAGGCACTGTGTAGCCACTAACAGGTTTCAAATGGGGGCATGTGTGCCCTTTCCATTTGAAAACGGAGCACAAGCTTCTTGGGTACTACTGTAACCAACAGCACACGCTGCAAAGCACTCACTGACTTTGCAGGAATTTGAGAAGAGTCCCCTTCATTAAAGGGAATCCACGTAGATAATTCGCTTGAAGAAGCTGTTGGCTGTCAGATCCAGCAATGGCCACAAGGGACAATGCATTGTGGTGTCTGTTTTGCACAGTATCTAGAGGTCTAGCATGCATTAAAGACAATAAAAAGAGAAAGGGAAAAGGGGCCACAAAATCCATCTCCAGGGCCGGATTTGCCTATACGCCACGTACGCCGTGGCGTAGGGCCCACAGCTGGCAAGGGCCCACTGGGAATGTTTTTTGCACAGGGCCCCGCGTTTCAGGGGGCCCCGCGCAAAAAACATTCTGATCCATCATTAAAATTAAAAAAAAAAAAAAAAAAAGCTGTCGCTGCCTCTGCCGGGGCCGCCGCGGCAGAATCGAGTGTGCCGCGGGGCCCCCCCTGCCCAGCAGAGCCTGGCCTGCCCTCCCCGGTATCACCTCTCGAGTCTCAGCTGCCTCCCTCCAGTCACACGCGCCAGCTTTCAGAGCGCGAGGTGAGTTTCTCCCTCGCTGCTCTGTTAAGCCCGCGGGGGCTGATGGGAAGTCCCCTCAGCCCCCGCGGGCTTAAACAGAGCAGCGAGGGAAAAACTCTTCCCTCGCGCTCTGAAAGCCGGCGCGTGTGACTGGAGGGAGGCAGCTGAGAGAGGTGATACCGGGGAGGGCAGGCTCTGCTGGGCAAGGGGGGCCCCACGGCACACTCGATTCTGCCGCGGCGGCCCCGGCCCCGGCAGCGACAGTGGTAATGGCTGTGGGCTGCTGGGGGGGTTAGGACTGGTGATGGGCTGGGGGGGGTTAGGAGTGGTAATGGCTGTGGGCTGTTGGGGGGGTTAGGACTGGTGATGGGCTGGGGGGGTTAGGAGTGGTAATGGCTGTGGGCTGTTGGGGGGGTTAGGACTGGTAATGGGCTATGGGGGGGTTAGGAGTGGTGATGGGCTATGGGGGGGGCTATGGGCTATGGGGGAGCTAAGTCTATATGGGCTGATGGGATAAGGACTGGAAGACGGTTGAAGGGCTCTAAGGACTGGTAATGGGCTATGGGGGGGGGCTTAAACTAAAAATTGGGGGATGGGGATTAGGACTGGAACTGGGCTGGTGGGATTAGGACTGGGAGTGGGCTATGGGGGGCTAGGACGGGTCATGGGTTGGGGGGGTTGCTAGGACTGGAAATGGGCTGGGGGATTAAGACTGGAGGTGGGCTGATGGAGTTAGGACTGGTAATGGGCTGTGGGCTGTTGGGGGGGTTAGGACTGGTAATGGGCTATGGGGGGCTAGGACAGGAAATGGGCTGATGGGAAGGGGTTAGGACTTGAGGTGGGCTGATGGGGTTAGGACTGGTAATGGACTGTGGGCTGATGGGGGGGGGTTAGGACTGGCAATGGGCTATGGGGGGGTTAAGACTGGTAATGGGCTGTTG
The DNA here is from genome assembly GCA_033557465.1 of Ichthyophis bannanicus. Classification (NCBI taxonomy): domain Eukaryota; kingdom Metazoa; phylum Chordata; class Amphibia; order Gymnophiona; family Ichthyophiidae; genus Ichthyophis; species Ichthyophis bannanicus. The sequence continues at coordinate 530,391,866 of CM066037.1, read as the reverse complement.
GCTGATGGGGGCTGTCTGGTAATGGGCTATGGGGGGTTAGGACTGATAATGGACTATGGGGGGGGGCTAGGACAGGAAATGGGCTGATGGGGAGGGGTTAGGACTTCAGGTGGGCTGATGGGGTTAGGACTGGTAATGGACTGTGGGCTGATGGGGGGGGATTAGGACTGGCAATGGGCTATGGGGGGCTGACTGGAAATGGGTTGATGGGGGTTAGGACTGGAAGTGGGCTGATGGGGGGTTAGGACTGGAAGTGGGCTGATGGGGGGTTAGGACTGGTAATGGGTTATAGGGGGGGCTTAAACTGAAAATGGGGTGATGGGGGGTTATGACTGGAAGTGGGTTGATGGGGGGGCTAGGACAGGTATTGGGTTGATGGGAGGGGCTAGGACTGGAAATGGGCTAATGGGGGGCTAGGACTGGAAATGGGCTGATGCAGGGACTAGAAGGGAATGGATGCTGGGTGAGGCTGGAACTAGAAGGGAGCTGGTGTTGGGGGAGGATTAGAATGGGATGGGGCTGGGAGAGTAAAATGGAGAGGGGAAAAATATTTTGTGTGGGAGGGATAAAAAATCTACAATTGGCCGGGTATTGGGAGAGTAAGTGGGGATTGAGGATGGAGGGGTAAATTTTGAGTAGATGAAATAGGAATGAGGAAAGAGCAAAAGGAGAAAGATTAGTATGTTAAAGCAGATGTAGAGAGAGAATGGAAAAAAAAAAACAAGAAGACAGAAGAAAGGACAAATGGACAGCAGATGGAGAGTTAGCAGAAGACACGAAGAAACCAGAAGAAAGTGGCTGGAACAATTGCAACTGAAAAAAAATGCACAAAAGGTAGAAAAATATCTCTTTATTTTGAATTTATTAACTGGAATATGTCAGCTCTGGGAAATGTGCATCATTAATTTTTGCGCTTTGTTTAGTACAAGAGGAAATTAATTTATAGTTTTATTTCTACAGTGTTGTTGTATATTCCAAGTTTGGCTTTTGGGGTTCCCAGTTTAATTATTGTCTTCCTGTTTCTAAATTGTGATTCCTTGTTTGGTGATGGTCTATGTTGTGCATGTGTAACTGAGCTGAGGTATTCTGTTTATATAATTCCTATTTGACATTGCCACTTGTTCTTTCCCCAGTAGGTCATGTATTGTTGTTCTCTGAAATGTATTGGTTTAATATTTGCAGTGTTGCCTTTTGATAGTTAGGGTATGGTGCTTTGTGAGTCCTGGTAGTGCTGTTAGGATATGGCGGGTTTGCTATGGGTTCTAAATGGGCAGTGTTTGTAGTAGTTCCTAATGTGCCTGGCGGTTGGTACTGGATTATAGTAATGTAGAAACCTTTTAGTCTTTCTTTATCCATATACTCATTAAGAGGCATGTTTACTAAAAGTTAGTGTATGGCAGAGCTACTCAATTCCAGTCCTGGTGGTCCACAATCCTGCAGGTTTTCAGGATATCCCTAATAAATATGCATGAGATATATATGCATTGGAGATATCCTGCCAACCTGACTGGTTTGTGGCCCTCCAGGGCTGGATTTGGAGACCCCTGCCTTACATCTCTGTCATTTACGATTGTGAGTGGGCAAGGTGCAGATGTCCAAGACATCAAAAAAGTTAGATAGCATTTGTTACATTCCTCCTTGCTTCTCACCACCACCAAAATATTATCTATTAGACAACTTTTTGGTGGTGGTGAGAATCGAGGAGGAATGTGACACATTCTATCTACCCTTTTGATGTCTAGGATATCTGTACCTTGTTCACTCACAATCTTAAATGACAGAGATGTAAAGCAGGGGTCTCCAAATCCAGCCCTGGAGGGCCACAACCAGTCAGGTTGGCAGGATACCTCCAATGCATATATATCTCATGCATATTTATTAGGGATATCCCGAAAACCTGCAGGATTGTGGACCACCAGGACTGGAATTGAGTAGCTCTGGTGTATGGTAACATTATGCAAATATTTATGCAAATGAGACACCTTATGCAAATGAGGCCCCGCACCGAGTCTCCGCACATGGCCCCGCACCCCCCTTGGGCCGCCCCTGGGCCCACCGGAGGGCTTTAGAGGGAGCCGGGGAAGCCCGCGCGAGGCCCCGGCTCCCTCTGTACAGCCGCCAGCGTGAAGAGCCTTTTTCTTCACGCTGGCGGCTGTTTCTGTGAAGCCGCGAATGCTGGGAAAGGTTAAAGGTTGCCCTTTAACCTTTCCCAGCATTCCTGGCTTCACAGAAACAGCCGCCAGCGTGAAGGAAAAGGCTCTTCACGCTGGCGGCTGTACAGAGGGAGCCGGGGCTTCCCCGGCTCCCTCTGAAGCCCCTCAGACAGCCGCGATGCTGTCCGGGGGGGCCAGGACTGCATGGGGCGGGCCAGGACTGCACGGGGGCACGGGGGGGCCCAGGACTGCACGGGGGGGCCCAGGACTGCACGGGGGCGGGCCCAGGACTGCACGGAGGCACGGGGGGGACACGGGGGGGCCCAGGACTGCACAGGGGGGGCCCAGGACTGCACGGGGACATGGGGGGGGCCCACAATTTTTCTTGGCGTAGGGCCTCACTCTAGCTAAATCCGGCCCTGTCCATCTTGTCTATTCCACTACCAGTCAGACGTTTAGGATATCCATGCTGAGCGTGCCCGGCAAAAAATGCGCAGATACTGTCTCCCCAATGTTTGCCAACTTATTTCCTACATACGCACGGTGGATAGTCTCACAACACAACTAGATGGATGCAGAGTCACCAGACAGATTTAGGAAGCCCTGTGGCCTACTCAATCATAGACTTTCTGGATTTCCTTGCTGGTCTGGCTTCCGGCATCTCTAGTAAGTGGCCGTTCCATGCATCCACACCCTTTTCTGAGGAACACTATGCTTTCTATTACCTCCTCTTTAAGCCTCACATTACTACATTTGTGCTACAGCGTCCTTTCCACTAGAAAATGTTCACTTCTTCTGCCAACACATAGCAAAGTATCAAGCTGCTCGCAGCACCAAACTTTATATCTATACTGTATATATATATGTTGTTGTTAAGTGCCGTCGAGTCGGAGTCGACTCATGGCGACCCTCTGGATAGCTATCCTAAATTGTGTTCAGTCAGGCGACTCATTGTTGACAGACTGGCACCCATAGCTGCTGTTATTGTATCGATCCATCTCATTGCTGGCTTTCCTCTTTTGCGTTGACCTTCTATCTTGCCAAGCATGATGTCTTTCTCTAATGATCTCTCTTCGCATGATGTGTCCAAAGTATGAAAGTCGAAGTCTTGTCATCTGAGCTTCTAAAGAAAGCTTAGGTTTGATCTCCTCTAGTACCGACTGGTTTGTTTTTCGGGCAGTCCATGGTATACACAGAATTCGCCGCCAGCACCATAATTCAAAGGCATCAATTTTCTTCCTGTCTGTCTTTTTCACTGTCCAGCTTTCACATCCATATGATGTTATTGAAAATACCATGGCTTGAACAAGTCGAATCTTTGTATGGAGAGAGACATCTCTGCTCTTGAGAATCTTATCTAGGTCTTTCATAGCCATTCTGCCAAGAGCAATGCGTCATCTGATTTCTTGACTGCTTGTTGCTTCTTTATTGATGGTTGATCCAAGTAGGTTAAAGTTGTTCACAATTTCAATTTCTTCTCCTTCAACGATGAACCTGTTGATTATGCCAGCTGTCATGATCTTTGTCTTCTTTACATTAAGGTGCAGGCCCATTTTGAGACTATGTTCTTTGATTGTGAGAAGCAAATGTTTCAGATCATCTTCACTTTCAGCCAGTAATGTAGTATCATCAGCATAGCGAAGGTTGTTGATGAGTCTTCCACCAATCTTCACACCTCTGTTGTCTTCATACAGTCCTGCTTCTCTGATGATTTGTTCTGCATATAAATTAAACAGATAGGGGAGAAGTATGCAGCCTTGTCTTACACCTTTGCTTATTTTAAACCATTCTGTTTCTCCTTGTTCCGTTCGAACTGTTACTTCTTGATCAATGTACAGATTGCGCAAGAGAACGATCAGGTGTTCTGGTATACCCATGCTTCTTAATGTGGTCTAGAGTTTCTCATGGTTTACACAGTCAAAAGCTTTCCTATAGTCGATAAAGCACAAATAGATATCCTTTTGGTATTCTTTAGTCTTTTCAAGGATCCATCTCACATCCGCAATGATGTCTCTCGTTCCTCGCCCTTTCCTGAACCCTGCTTGCACTTCAGGTAGTTCTTGTTCCAGGTACGGTTGTAGTCTCTTTTGAATAATCTTCAGTAGAATCTTGCTGGCATGTGGGATCAGAGCGATTGTGCGATAATTTTCACAGTCAGTTGGATCACCTTTCTTTAGTATTGATATAAACACAGATCTTTTCCAGTCAGTTGGCCATAATGTTGTCTTCCATATTTCTTGGCAGAGCCTTGCAAGTATGGTAACAGCTGCATCAGATTGCTGTAATACTTCTATGGGAATGCTATCAATGCCTGGCGCTTTGTTCTTTGATAAGGCTTTCAATGCTGCTTCAACTTCTTCTTTCATCACCAATGGTTCCCGATCATAAGGTACAGGTTGAAACGGCTGTTGGTCCACTTGATCTTTATCATATAAAAACTCTGTATATTCCTTCCACCTTTTCTTGAGGTGGAAGGAATATACAGAGTTTTTATATGATATATCTCACAGTGACTTGGTAATTTTCAAATAAAACAATGTCCACACCAGACCTCATCACTTCAATGTGTGACACATATAATGAAGAGAGGGCCAGCAATGGGTATAAACTGTGCTTCCCTGGGTGACAACCTGACCTCACCAGAGGATATAACATTATTAGAAAAGGTACAGAGAAGAGCCACCAAAATGGTAAAGGGGATGGAAGGATACTCCTATGAAGAGAGGCTAAAAAGGTTAGGGCTCTTCAATCTGGAAGAGAGACGGCTGAGGGGAGATATGATAGAAGTCTATAAATTAATGAATGGAGTGGAAGGGGTAAACGTAGATCGATTGTTTACATCATCAGAATATAGAAAGACTAGGGGACATGCAATGAAGCTACAGGGTAACCTATTTAAGACTAATAAGAGAAAACAAAATTTCATTCAATGTGTAATCAAACTCTGGAATTTGTTACCGGAGGATGTAGTAAAAGGTTAGTGTAGCTGGGTTTAAAAAAGATTTGGACAAGTTCCTGGAGGAAAGGTTCATAAACCATTATTAAAGAGGACCAGGGAAATCCACTGCTTGACCCAATACAAGCATTGTGGAACTTGCCAGGTACTTGTGACCTAGATTGGCCACTGTTGGAAACAGGATACTGGGCTTGATGGACCTTGGTCTGACCCAGTATGGCATATCTTATGTTCTTATAGAGACGAAATGAAGAATTTTGGTTACTCTGATTCCTATCTTGTGTAAAATTGTAGTTCAGAACTGTTAAATCACCTCAACAGCAGTAAACATTAACACAAAGATTTACCTCTAAGGCCGTTTTCTGCACAGTGACTTGGCTGTAAACTCGTGCTCCTTCTGGACACACAGTCTTCAACTCCTCTTTACTGAGGGAGAAAATCTGGGCCCCTGTCAGCACACCCAAGCTATTAACAGTACTAAAAAAAGAAAGGTACAGAGTAGGTTACACAGTACATCCCACCAAAATTTGTGTTCCCCTCTCTTCTCTCTCACACAGGCCATTAGACTGCAGTGGGATTCAGCACAAACCCTGGGAAATTGCAGAATAGCAGAACTGATTCCTGCAGAGAAAAGGGAAAACTGAGCGTTATACTCTGAAGGGTAGACAAGGTAAAGGCTGCAGACTGAAGGCTACAGAATTAGAGGTGTAGGGGGAACAAATTATAGGAAGGGTGAAGATCCAGACGTTATACTGGTGGAAAGGGGAAAGGTGGGTCTTCCATAGTGCACAGTAGACAAGGGGGTAGAGTGTTGATTTTATGGTGTCATTGGCAATTTTGCTCTGATGGAATGAAATAGGAGAAAATGGCTTTAGGAAGAAGTCAACCACCAGGACCATATCACCATAAGATAGGCAGGATGCTCTCAAATCCTAGTGAAGCCACTACAAACTTTCAAGGGCTGTCAGAGAAGGGACAAAATCCAGAGCAACTTATAAAACGTTCTGAGTGTAATACTTTACTGCATTACTTCTGAACACACAGCACCAAGGAAAACTCTAAATGCACATTACCCCCCCCCCACACACACACACACTTCCCTGGAGATCCAGTCATACCACCTCCCTCTAAATAGAAAGTCTGTGATCATGCAGCAAGACTTACACGGGGCTAAATCCCTTGGACTCCAGCCACATCTTGACGTCCTCGGAAGAGGATTCGTAAGTGATATTCAAAACTGGTGTGTGACTTCGAGGCACATGGAACTTCTTTTGGGCTGCACTACGGCCGATGGTGAGTCTATGCATCAACTCATCCTGCACCTCTTCCATCTGAGATTTCTGTCCTACAGCAAACACACACAGAGCTCAGCAGTTAACTCTTCTCCCTAGCTCCCTGCCTTTGTCTGGGCACAGTGCGGAAGAGCCCGGCTCACATCTGTAACACTTAAGGGCCTTTTTCCCTGCTCTCTCCCTCTGGGCTGGGTATTATAAAATTATAATCTGTCCTTCAGCCAGTATCTATCTCCTTCAGAATAATTTGGGTAAATCTAGAAGTAACCCTCCTTTTCTTGCTGCCTAGAGCCAGTATAATCGTCTTTCAAACCTATAGTTCTAGATCCACAGATCTTTCAATTTGAGGTCATGCAGTTTACTGTAAGATCCTGGGTGGATATTTTTTTAAACATTGGCCAGATATTCACCAGTGCTAGCTGGTCCTGACTATCCGGCTAATGGGCTTCTCTGGGTAAGTTAGGACAGCCTTTTAGCTCTTCCAAGTTATGCGGATAATGGCACCGAATGTCACCGCTCCACCCTGGCGCTATGCAATGGGGACAGCAACAATGAATATCACCCAGCCAGGGGCTCTTATCCAGACAAGTGCACTCCTAAATCTGTAAAACTACCACCACCTTGTAGAAATCACCAATAAACGTTGCTGAACAGTACCCAGAATGACTAGTGTACTCATGGTTCCAGCAGGAAATTCAGTGTTTTTTCACCAATACGGGAACATTTTACTTACCAATAATTTCCTTTCCTGGAGTCCTGTTAGATCAGTCCAGACAAACGGGTAATCAGCCTCAACCAGCAGATGAGACAGAGAAAATACTAGATGTGACATCCCCACTAGTATGATACTCAGTACAGCTAGGGCATTCTTCATTATGCGTGCAAAGTAATGGAACCCCAGGAAGAGACAAAGAGTCAAACCTGACGGGACAAACTAGATAAACAGCAGACACCAGATTCCCTCTTGGGGGCGGGTCCTGGACTGATCTTGCAAGACTCCAGGAAAGGAAATTATCAATAAGTAAAATGTCCTCTTCTGGATCATCCTGCTAGACCAGTCCAGACAAACAGGGAAGTGTCAGAGCTACTCCCCATCTGGGCAGGTTGAGAGTGCAGTCATCAGTACTCCAGTGCCAAAACAGGCTGCGGAACACGCATGCACATCCAAATGGTAATGGCATGCAAACGTGAAAGGGCCAATCACCTCGCCACCCTACAGATGTCCAAGGGCGATACAGAAGAGGTTTCTGCCCAGGCGGCCACTTGGGCGCGGGATGAATGCACCCACAATCCTCCTGGCATGGGCTTCCCAGCTAGCAGACAGGCTGAAGAAACAGCCTCCTGTACCCAATGGCCAAGAGTTGCCTTGGATGCCCTGTTGTCCCTACAGGGTCTGGTGAACAGGACAAAGATGGTGTGACGAGTGAAAGGGTTTGGTAATCTCCAAGTACTGAATCAAAGCTTGACAGACTTCTAAAAGATTGAGATGTTTGTCCCTGCCAACGCACTGATCTCTTGAGAAGGATGGCAGGGGAATTACCCGATTCAAATGAAATGGCATCAGCACCTTAATTAGGAAGGAGGGCACGGGTCCGCAATGTCCTCCAAAAAGACCAGGAATGGGTCACGACAGGACAGTGTCTGCAGTTCTGACAGTAGCTGCGCCAATGTGATGGCCACCAGGAAGACTATCTTAAGAGTGATATCTTTGATCGTGGCTCGTTTCAATGGCTCAAAGGGTGGTTGAGTGAGAGTCCATAAAACCACTTAGAGCTGCCAAGGAGGTATCGCCAGGTGCATTGGAGGCCTCAGGGTCCACATTTCCTTAGAACATAAGAACATAAGATATACCATACTGGGTTAGACCAAGGTCCATCAAGCCCAGTATCCTGTTTCCAACAGTGGCCAATCTAGGTCATACGTACCTAGCAGTTTCCCCAAAAGACACAGGTTCCAAAATGCTTGTACTGGGTCAAGCATTGATATCCTGGGTCCCTTCTTAATAATGGTATATGGACCTTTCCTCCAGGAACCTATCCAAACCTTTTTTAAACCCAGCTACACTAACAGCCTTTACTACATCCTCCGGTAATAAATTCCAGAGTTTGATTACACGTTGAGTGAAAAAATATTTTCTTTTCTTAGTCTTATATAGTTTACCCTGTAGCTTCATTGCATATCCCCTAGTCTTTCTATATTCTGATAACGTAAACAATCGATCTACGTTTACCCGTTCCACTCCGTTCATTAATTTATAGACTTCTATCATATCTCCCCTCAGGCGTCTCTTTTCCAGGTTAGAGCCCTAACCTTTTTAGCCTTTCTTCATAGGAGTAGCCTTCCATCCCCTTTACCATTTTGGTGGCTCTTCTCTGAACCTTTTCTAATAACGCTATATCCTTTTTAAGATACGGCCACCAGAATTGCACACAATATTCAAGGTGCGGTCTCACCATGGAACGATATAGAGGCATTATAATATCTTTTGTTTTATTTTCCATTCCTTTCCTTATGATACCTAGCATTCTATTTGCTCTCTTTGCCGCCGCTGCACATTGGGCCGAGGGTTTTAACATGTTATCCACAATGATGCCTAAATCTTTTTTCCTGGGTGGTGGTTCCTAATGTGGAACCTTGCATCGTGTAACCATAGTTTGGGTTGTTCTTCCCTAGGTGCATAACTTTGCACTTGTCCACATTAAATTTCATTTGCCATTTTGATGCCCAGTCTTCCAATTTATCAAGATCCTCTTGCTATTTTCCACAATCCTCTTGGGTTTTAACAACTTTAAATAGTTTTGTGTCATCTGCAAATTTGATAACCTCACTCGTTATTCCACTTTCCAGGTCATTTATGAATATGTCAAAAAGCAGCGGACCCAGCACAGATCCCTGGGGTACACCACTATTCACCTTTCTCCATTGGGAAAATTCGCCATTTAGCCCTACCCTCTGCTTTCTATCTTTTAACCAGTTCCTGATCCACAGTAGTACGCTGCCTCCTATCCCATGACTCTTTAGTTTTGCCAAAGGTCTCTGATGAGGGACCTTGTCAAAGGCTTTCTGAAAGTCCAGATACACTATATCATCCGACTCACCTTCAGGAACTGGTGACATCCCGATGCATGGCCAGCAAGTGGCCAGCCACCAGGCCCCAGGCAGCTACCAGTGCTCCTAAGCAGTTCCATGAAAGGCCAGTCTGGAAGCCCTGCTGTAAGAAAGACAGAATCGCAGGGATATGGGCTTTCTAAGGAGACAGCTGTTGCACTCGACAGCACTGCTCAAAAAAGGCCCAGACCCAAACATAGGTGATGTAGACAGAGTGGCGCCTAGCGTGTAACAAGGTGCTGACGACTGCTGCAGAGTAGCCTTTGTGCTTCAGGCAGTGCTTCTCAAGAGTCAGGCCATAAGCAAGAAAGGACCAGAGTTGTCCATGAGGACAGGACCCAGGCATGGGAGAGTGTTGGCCACATGGAGCCATATCAGATCCTCATGTCACAGGCGGTGTGGCCAGTCTGGAGCTACCACGACTACCAGAGGTGTTGCTCTATCCGGTAGAGCACTCGGGGAATCATGACCCATGGGGGAAAGGCATAGAGCAGGCGAGGCAGCTGCCACTGCTACATGAGTGCTTCCATGCTGGCCAACTTGGCGGCTTAATGCCAGCTGAAGAAGGTTGGTACCTTGTTGTTCCCAGGAGACACCATAAAGTCCATCTCTGGCAACTCCCAAAAAGACGCACAATGCACTGGAAGGCCCATGGGGCTAGTTCCCATTCCCTGGGGTCAAGGTGACGCCGGCTGAGATAGCCTGCCTGCACATTGTCCTCTCCTACAATGTGCTGAGCTGAGCGTCATGAGATTGGACTCCTTCCAAGGGAAAAGCAATTGCATTTCACATGCCACTCTGCGACACTTCGTGCCACCCTGGCGACTGACAGAGTACTTTCAATGCCACGGCAGTAGCCTGACAGCCTTCCCCTGCACCAGGGGATGGGAGTGCAGGAGAGCTAACCGAATGGCCCGCGCTTCGAGGCGGGTGATCGCCCAATTTGGCGTTCACCAGTGACCAGGAGCCCTGGCCAAACCAATCCAGGCAATGAGTTCCCCAGCCCGACAGGCTGGCATCCATCGTCACCACCGCCCAAGAGGTGGTGGCTAGTGAAGGTCCATTAGGACAGGCTGCTCTGCACTGACTGCAGAAGAGGGAGCTGGATGGAGAAATTCTGCATGTGGGCAGACCACCACGCTAGCAATGCTCTCTGCAAGGGGTGCATGTGAACCCGAATGCATGGATGACATCCAGAGTTGCCGCCATGGCTCCGAGCAGTTGCAGGTAGACCCATGCTCTGGGGACAGGAGTTGCCAGGAAGCTGTGAAGCCATTGACAAAAGCAGAGCCAACAATCCTGTGTGAGGTACACCTTGGACTGTGCCATTTTGAAGCGAACCTTGAGAAACTAGAGGGTCTGTGATGGGCAAAAGCAGCTCTTTTTGTGATTGACGATCCAACCAATCCACTCCAGTAGCACCACCATGGACTGAATGACCTGGTCAGGCTCGGGCAAGGACTGCGCCCGAATGAGCCAGTCATCTAGGTAAGGGTGGACACAGATGCTGTCTTGCCATAGATCCATGGTGACCACCACCATAACTTTGGAGAAGGTCCATGGAGCTGTTGCGCACATGAAAGGGAGTGTGCAGAACTGGAAGTGCTGACCCAGAACTGCAAACCGGAGGTAACGTTGGTAGTTTGCCAAATAGAAATGTGAAGATACGCCTCTGTGAGATCTAGCGTAGCAAGGAATTCCCCGGGATGGATAGACTGCATTACTAACCAAAGAGTCTCCATGTGGATGCAGTGCATGCGCAGGCTGCGATTGATACCCTGCAGGGACAGAATGTGCCATCCTTCTTGGATATCATGAGATAGAGTAGTGGCCCGTGCCATGTTCTCCTGGGGGCTCCGGCACAATGGCTCATAGAAGGCACAGGCATTGAAGAGTGTCGTGGATGGTTGCATGTTTCAGGGCAGAGCTGCATGGGGACATGAGGAAGCAGTCGTGGATGGATCTGGCTAGATCTAAGGCATAGCCCTGACTGATGACCTCCAGGACCCAGCAATCGGATGTGACTTGGGCCCACTCATTCTGAAAGAGCTGCAGTCATCCCCCAACCTGTGGCAGCAAGGAAAGGCCCCCCCACCCTTCACCGTGAAGAGCTGGAGGTGAGGGGCTCTGGAGCCTCCTTGAGAGCAGCACGCTCCTCGAAAGGAGTGAAAGCGGTCCTGCGACCCAGAGTAGGAATAGGAGGAAGATGAACAACCCTGGTGGTAGCATGAGATCCAGGCTGGGATGATGCCAAAGTCGTAGAGGAGGACACATGCTTACACTTCGGCTTATTCTTGGGTAAGCACTGGGGCTTGACCTCGCCCAGATCCTTCACCAGCTTCTCCAAATCCTCTCCAAACAGGAGGGAACCATTGAAGGGCAGTCCGGTCAGACGGGTCTTCGATGCAGTGTCAGCTGACCAATTCCACAAACAAAGCCACCCCCAAGCAGGAGACACAGGAGATCATAAAAGGCACCCACCAAGAAGGCAGTTACTGACTCCAGGAGGGAAGTGTTCTCCCTTTATGGTAATAGCTGGATCCAGTGCATTAAGGCGTGGACTGCAAGTTCCCCACCTGCGGACATCTGCAGCCCCAAGGAGGACACAGCGAAGGCCATCTTCAGAAGTGTCTCCACTTTCCGGTCCTGTGGGTCACATAAGGCCGCACCACACCGCCCTCTACCGGGATGGTTGTATGTTTGGTGACAGCCATCACTAAAGAGTCAACCTTGAGGTACCACCGGCAGTGCTGCAGATAATCCTGGGACCAAGAATAAATGCGTGAAAGATACCTGGCTGCTAGAAAAGTGGCGTTGGGCTTGCTCCACTCCTCTGTCACCATTTATTGGAGCTCAATTGGAAAGGGAAAAGCCCATGATGGAGCCTTGATGCCTTTAAGAATAGGGTCAGCACCAGATTGAGGGGCTGCCACTACAGGCTCATGGATACAGAGCTCTGTGGTGACCTGAGCAATCAGTGGAGAACAAGACCCATGTCAGGCCTTTGCAAAGTTTAGTAATGCCCTGAGGAGTATCCGGTCCACGGGCAAACTTGCATGCGCTACTAGCTTTGATGGAGGGCTGTTCAACGGCTGGTGGAGGCATGGGCGCAGATAGGCCGCCCTTCCAAAGGAAAAATGGCATCAAACTCAGCCGCCTCCAGATGCACTCCCAGCACCTCTCCCCTTGTCATCTGTTCTAGGCAGTGAGAGAGCAGGCAAGGAGGGGTCACCTGAAGCTGGTGCTGTGCTCAGAGGCCCCGATGCTGCCTGTGCTGATTACATGGTCTGCATGGCTAAATCAGCGTCGAGGGACGGTAGCGCCAGTGAAGACTCCCCCAGATGTTCTGCACATGCGGAACAAATTTGGTCAATCAAGTAGTGGCACTTCTTTCCGCACGCCAGGCAACATGGTAATGAAGCGGGCAGAGTTGCTGATCCATCGGTTGCTGGGCATGAACTAGGCTGTGAGTGAGTAAACCACTGAAGGACAGGATGGGAGGATCGCTGGAGGCCCGCCATGAGACATGGCACTGCTGCAGAGCAGGGAGCTGCCACAGAGTGGGGAACAGAGTGCCCGGCACGATCCCCAGCTGATCAGTCAGAAGCCTCAGGTCTTCACCACTGCCCAGGCAGAGCTGCACCATCGTCTCCTCCTCAAGCCAGAAGACACAGTGGAAGGGGGGAGGGAGGTGATAAGAGGTTGCCTGTGCCCTGCCGAGCTGTGTCTCAGATAGGAGATACCTTCTTTATCAAAAAGATAACTACATTTTTTTTTTGTTTTTAAGAAATCAAAGGAAGAAAACAAAAGGGCAGGGTAGGCAAACCCAAAAGGTACTGCGGCAACTGAACTGGCTCTTTTAGCCAGAGGTTGGGCCCTCCCCCCCACTAGCACAGTCCTCCAGATGGGGTATCACATATACTCCTGGGGACTGGATCAGCAGGACCACCTTCTGTCGACCAACGTCCAACAGCCACAGCCTCTAGAAAGCCGAGCTGTACTGATGGCCAACCATCCTCTGCTGACACAGAGAAAACACGGACATGCCCCTAGCTGTACCGAGTGTCATACTAGTGCTGATGTCATAACTCTTAGTATTTTCTCTATCTCAGCAGGAGATATGATAGACACATTTAAATACCTCCATGGCATAAATGCATAGAAGGAGAACCTCTTCTGATTGAGAGCAAGCTCTGCTACGAGGGGACATAGGATGAGGGTGAAAGGGGATAGACCCAGGAGTAATATGCGCAAAACATTTCTTTAGGGGGGAAGAGTGGTAGATGTGTGGAATAGTCTCCCAGTGGAGGTGGTAGAGACGAGGACAGTAACTGAATTCAGAGAAGCATGGGACAAACCCAGAGGATCTCTAAAGGAAAAGAGGGGATTGTTGTAGTGGGTGATATGGAAGGGCAGAGTGATAGGCCATGTGGTCTTTTTCTGCCATCATGTTTCTATGTATCAGAGCCTGGAGTGTGTACCTCGTCCCCTTTCTCTTTCTTGGGAAACTTACGGTCCACAGGAAGCTGTCTGTATCTTTGGTTGTCTCTAGCAATGCTGCTCCCACTGTCGCTGGATGTGCTACTTTGGCGGCTGATGTTTCCTGACAAAGGCGGTCTTGTTGCAGCTACCTGGACTGGTGCTGGTATAAGAGGAGGGGCAGGTCCCGGAGCTGGTGACACAGGCGGTGACGGAACAGCAGAAGCTGGAACTGACGGCCGTGAAACAAAATCAGTCCTTTGTTTCTGCAGAGAAGCAAAAGAATCTTTACTGCTAAACTCCCACAAACAGACACTTAGGACAAAAGGGTTTAGGTGTCCAATTCTAGGAGTTACACTCTTAAATTGGGCCTTTGAAAAGTGACTAGTGCCGAGCTCTTAAATTTAGGAGCGTAAAAAGTAGGTGAATGTGTGGACAGAGAAAACATTAACTATTTAGAATAGATTTTCAGCAATATTCTTCCGACTTAGGTACATAAATTGAGGCAAATGCATTGCGGGTCTGAAAGCTTAGGTTTCTTAAGTTTTTAGGAACTTAAATTTAGTTCCTTAGTTAATAGATGATATAAAATATGGCAAAACATCCCCTGGTAGTTGTGAAAGAAGGCACAGCAAGTCAGATCAGCAACTGTGGCATGTTATCTATACATGTAAACAGGGCCAGCTCAAGGGTTTCTACTGCCCCAGGCAGTAGCCCCGGCCATTCTAACCCCCCCCCTCCAATGCCACTGATTATGTCTTCGGGGGAGGGGGGTGACTGGGCCGTTGAGCAGCAGTGGCAGTTTAAAAGCGTGAGCTTTGTACCACCGCTATGGTGCCTGTGGCGGGCCATGCGCTTCAGCACACACGGCCTGCCGCTCCTGCCCCCCTGACAGGAAGTTGCACAGAGGGGGGATCAGAAGCAGCAGGCCATGCATTTCACGCTGTGGGCACCAATGTGGCAGCACAAAGCCACCATGCTGCCCACCAAGATCTGCCATCCCAGGTGGCTGCCTAGGGCATCTAGCAGATGGGCCGGCCCCACATATAAAAAGCATTTCAGCAATGTTCATCAGCCCTCCCTCGGTGCACGCTGTTCCATGACTCACTTTTAGGGATGCGCATACTCAAAAGCAAGAAACTGCGCATATGCAGCATTTCCAAATCTTTGTATGCACTTTTCCAGCAAAACTAACCATATGGAAAGCACGTTCATGTAAACATGTGGACTTGTGCCCCTGACAAGTTTCAAAGCATAAACAAATGACCACTGTCTCTTTGACACTAGTGCGACACCCATGGGAAATAGGATATGTGCTCTTTGTCTCAGTGCAGAAAGGCTGGAAAATGTCTGGGTGTGTTCCTGAAAACCACAGTGAAGCTCTATAATTCAAATCTAGGGAACTTTCAAAGACATTATAAAGCCTCGTTACTGAGATATCGGGGGGGTGGGGGGGGGATGGATTTCTCAAACTATTGGTTAACTTTCCACTAGCCTGCCAGTTGTCAGGAGAGTTGCAATGAACATGGATAAGAGACTTGCATGCACTGCCTTCATCACATACAAAATCTCTCATAGGCAAACGAGAACCCAGCCAGCTAGGGGGTAACTCCAGCACCAGGTTTAGAATCAGCGTCCTATGGCAGGACTTCCCAGAGCTTTCTCATGCATATCCATGGAGGATATCCTGAAAACCCGGCTGTCTGGGTGTGTTCCAAGAACTGGCTTGAGAAGTTTGATGCCAAATTTGATATTTTAGCTTAGAATGAAAAGAACGGTGATATACTAACTGTTGATATGCTAGCGTCCAAGTGCTGACCTGGTACGATGTTGCACTGGTCCCCCACATGTGCATGTGTGTGTATGAGCCCTGGGTTATGCAGAAAGACTCTTTACTACTGAATCCTTGACCAGATCCAAGGAGCAGATTCTGCCTACACAGAACAGTTACTTTGCAAGACGACTTAGAAAAGCGTTACCTCTGACAATTCTCCGAGTAATTGCTGGCAGTAAATGAAGAAAATAAAATGCAAGATGAGAGTCAATGAGCTGCGAGTTCTAGCAGGAGGGCAATAAGGGGCTTTAGAGCATAATTACTATCTAACACTTACCTGACAAAAATGCAACATTATCGAATATGTGCCAAAGCACCGGGGGGATTCACAAGCTCTCCGTAGTTATAAAATGCATTAACAGGCACGCAGAAAGCATAGGTGCTTACCTGTAGCAGGGTTCTCTGTAGACAGCAGGGGGATGCAGTCACACTCCAATGGTGAAGTGCCTCCTGAGCCGATTTGTCTGGACTCTCCCCTAGCTCAGAGAAATCTTTGGACCTGCCCTTCTTGCTTGCTTGCCTCCAGTGACATCAGTTCATAACATCGCAGAAGAGAGTCTTCCCTTTGTGGTGTTGCTTTTGATTTTTTTTTATTTTGAAGCAGGGATGGTGGGCAGGTGAGTGTGGCTGCATACCCCTGCCATCTACAGAGAACCCCTGTTACAGGTAAGCAACTATGCTTTCTCCAGAGACTAGAAGGGACATGCAGGCACACTCCGATGGTGAATCCAGAACCGAGACCCGTAGTGGTAGCATTTTGAATTCATGGCCTGCGCATGTGGATAGGAGATGGAAAATGATTATGTTGCAAAGAGGTTGGAGGGTTGCCTGTCCGAAGGCGAAGTCTCGTGCTGAAGAATGCTCCAAACTGTAATGCTTGGTGAACATGGGAAGAGATGTCCAGGTAGTCGCCCTGCAAATGTCCTGAGTGGAGATAGAAGCTAGACTAGCTATGGATGCTGCTGTGGTCCCGAGGCTGTGGGGTCCAATGTGCTCAGGAGATTTCAGGTGGGCCTGCTTTTAGCAGAAAGAAATACAGCCGCTGCCCAGGAAGAAATGGTCTGTTTGGACGCTGGTTTTCCTGGGTTATTAGGATTAAATGTTACAAAGAACTGCAATGAGTTGTGTTGGGATGGAGTGTGATGCAAGTAATATATGGTCCAGATATTGAGGGTCTCCTCTGGAGATTCCCTCAGCGGATTCAAAAAGACGGTGGGGCAGGACAAGAGGCTGATTGATGTGAAAATCAGACACCACTTTAGGCAGGAATTTGAGAATTTGTCACAAAGGAACTGCATATAGGAAGGATAGTGAACCAAAGCTTGAAGTTCCTCAAGTTGTCGGGTAGACATGATGGCTACCAGGAAGAGTTTTCCACGGAAGATGCTCCAGGGTGGTGGACACCATGGGTTCGAAGGGCACCTTCACGAGCTCTGAAAGAACAATGTTGAGGTACCAGATTGGGCCTGGAGGGCAAACCAGCATTTTGAATTAGGCAGGCTATGCGCTGCAGCAGCGTATAGCCTGCCCGCCAACCCTCTTAACCCGGATTTTCATTTTCACACCAGCAGAAGTGAAACTCCAGGTTAGCCTGGACACCCTGGCAGCCGCAGAGGCTACATGGGTAGCAGCGAGTTTTGATACTACCTGCACAGCCTCTGTGCCTTAAAGATAGGCGAGGAAAAACCTTGCCTATCTTTAAGGTGCAGAGGGCTATACGGGTAGCATCGAAAATCGCTGCTACCCGTGTAGCCCCTCCCTCCACCTCCACTCTGCCCTGGAACACCCCTAACATGCCCCGATGCTATGTGGATAGCATCAGAGCATGCTAGGGACTTAGTTGGGATTTTCGAAGGGCACTACCCATGTAGGAGCCCTTTGAAAATCCCACATAAGACCTTTACATGGGTAACTAAGGAAGTTATCCGTGTAAAGGCCTTCAAAAATTGGGCCTCTAGTTACTAAGGGATACATAGAAATAGCTTGGTCATCGATAGGAGCATGGGAAGCTGTGATGGTGGACAGAGTTTCTCTGAAGACAGAAGTTGGACAAGTGGAACACAAGTCAGCATGTGCCCCAATGCAAAATGGACGGGGTCTTGATTTTGCAAGGCCACCCAGCTGGAGAAACGAGCACTTGGGGTGATTAGAGCATTGTGTTGTAGGTCTCCTGGACGCTGCCATGTCAGCCTGGACATCGTCCAGCAAGGTGAAGATTTGTGAAGTCCTCTGTAGTCGCCAAGCTATGAGAGACAGGCTCCTGAGATTGGGATGCAAGAGGAGTCCATGGTTCTGAGTGAGGAGGGCCGGGTGGGTTCCTAGAGGAACGGGTTGTGCCTTCAGAAGGACTAGGAAATGTGGGAACCAGACTTGCCAGGGCCACTGGGGAGCTATGAGGATGACTGAGGCTCTGTCCTGTCTGGTTTTGAGCAATACTTGTGTGATGAGCGGAAAGGGGGGAAAAGCATAAGATATTCCCTGTGACCAGTCTACTGCAAATGCATCGTGCACTAACCGATGGTGGCTG
Source organism: Ichthyophis bannanicus (assembly GCA_033557465.1). Taxonomy (NCBI): domain Eukaryota; kingdom Metazoa; phylum Chordata; class Amphibia; order Gymnophiona; family Ichthyophiidae; genus Ichthyophis; species Ichthyophis bannanicus. The sequence continues at coordinate 530,373,517 of CM066037.1, read as the reverse complement.
GATCAGATGAAGCAGAAGAGGGGGCACTTGGCATTGTCATCCAATGTGAAAAGATAGGCGTCTGGTGTGCCTCAAGCACCGAAGATACTGTGGAGGACCTTGACATCAAGGGACCACTCAAGTGGGTCCAGCTGACAGAGTGTTTGCCAATTAATTGAAGGACCCTGGCAGATATGTTGCCCTGAAAGTTGCACCAATGGAGTGGGCAAAATTCCATAGACGTATAGCTTCTTGGCAGAGCTGGAGTGAAACGGAGCCCCCGTTTGTTGATACAGAACATTGTAACTTGATTGTCGGTGGTTATCAAGATGGTTTTGTGGCAGATCCAGCATCGGAAGATGATGAGAGTATAGACGACTGCTCAGAGTTCCAACACATTGATGTGTACAGATTGTTCCCGCGATATCCACACCCCTTGCATGGAGACACTTAGCAGATAAGTGCCCCAGATGTAAGTGGAGGCATCGGTCGTCAGGGTGAGATGATGCAGCGGAGCTTGAAATGGGCAGCCAATTAAGAGATGAGACAGGTTGGCCCACCATAGGAGACTGTGATGGAGCGGTGAGAGGGATTTTCCAGACAGAGGAATCCTGGTCCACAGGGACTGGAGTGTTGATGCCAGTTGAGGTGGAGATACCATTGAAATGGACGCATGTGTAGATAAGCCAGCGGAATATGAACACAAGCAGCCAGATGTCCTAGGAACTGCAGAAGCATGAAGGTGGAAACAGAGCGGAGATTGGCGAGTCTGCTGCTGAAGGCACATACGGTCTGTGCTCTTACCTCAGGAAGGAAGGCTTTTGCAACGAGGGTGTCTATCTGTGCTCTGATGAAAGTTAAATGCTGTTGAGGAATGGGCTTGGACTTTTACGAGGTTATCACAAAGTCCAGAGCATGTAGAATGGCAGAGGTTGGCCTGGACAGTTTGTACTGCTCTATCCTGAGTAGCAGCCAATATGTGCCAGTTGTCGAGGTAGGGGTAAATGCAGCGCCCTTGATGTTGGAGGTTGTTCACAAAGTGCTTGGTGGTTGCCAAACATGGAGCACAGGGTAGGATTCTGTATTGATAGTGGTTTTGAGGAACTGGAAGTGAAGGTATTTCCAGTGATAGGGGTGAATGGGAATGTGTGTAGGCATCCTTCAAGTCCAGAAAGATTAGCCTATTGTTGCAGCAGAACAAGGGCAGGAAGGTATTGAGGGAGTGCATTCTGAAGTTTTCCCACTTGATCAAGAGGTTTAAGTGATGCAGATAGAGGATCAGTCGGAGTCCTCCGGATTTCTTGGGGATAAGGAAGAACCTGGAGTAGAATCCTCGATTGATCTAGTCAGGGGGTACTGGTTTAATGGCTTTGCTGAGTAACAGCTGGTTGATTTCTTGGGGCAGCTGGCATACATGATGTTCCGGAAGCTTTTTATTGGACGGAGGTGGGTAGGTCGGAGGCAGAGTCAAGATGCTGATTCTTTATCCAGCCTGAATGATCTGAGTACCCAGCGGTCTGTGGTTAAGAATTACTAAGCCTCTCTGAAGTATCAGATCCTGCCTCCTACCAGCAGGTAGTCAAAAGCTGGGGGTGGGTTTGGGAATTTTAGCCTGCAGAAGTGGCTGTAGCTTTTGTTCCCACTATTTGAGTCACTGAGTATATGGTTGAGCAGGGAGACACTGAACCGGTGATCTGGAGTAAGGTTGGTATTGGCCTCATGGAAAGAATTGCTGAAAATATTGGTAATGGTATGGCCAGTGAAATTGAGGCAGTTGGGGCCAGCAAGCTGTTGTGGCAGTCTCCACAGATTGTGCTGCCAGTTCTCTGACAATGGAAGAGTAGTCTTTCACTTTTAAGATGGCCTCTTACATTTTGGAACCAAAAAGGCTGTTCCGTTGACATGGGGCATCCGCTAATCGTTCTTACAAGTCCTCATGAAGCCCAAACATGCCGAGCCAGGCAGCGAGTCTGGCTGAGGTGGCCATGGCTGCAGAGCAAGCTATGGCGTCTTGATATCATAATTAGCAAGGATGATGTGGTAAAGAGATTCAAGAGGGTCAGTAGTAAACTGTGTGAAGGGATCCTCTAATCGTAGAAGGAGATCGGGATGGTAGTGGAGCATCTGCAGCTGGTGGGTGAGGATCCACATGGCTAAAGGGCTGCTTTGGTACGACTTTCATCTGATGGCATCCAGGGTGCGCTGTCCTTTTCCTGAGGGCGTTTGCGCCAGCGGCTTGAAACTCTTGTTTTTCTTTAGCACAGCTTCAGACTACGGACTGATGCAGGAGTTGCTGGTGCTCAAATCCTGGGGCGGGCAGTACCTTGTACTTGAAATCAAGACAAGATGTAGTGCTGCCAGACATGGTAGTTTTCCAGATGGAGGACTGGAGATCCTGGAGAACATGAGGAATTGGCAATGCTATAACTTCCTTTGGAATGATGAATAGTAGTAGTAGTAATAGTAGTACTGCAAGCCTTGAGAAAGGATTGAAAATCCCTCTTGTTTATGGGTGCTTGGGAAACACTGAAGGCGAGTGCCCTAGAAAGTTCTGGGAGAAATTTGGGATAGGAGAGCTCTTCTATGGGCTTGTCTGGAGATTCTTGGAGTACTACTACCACCACTACTACTTATCATTTGTATAGCGCAACAAGCCATACGCAGAGCTGTACATACTCATGTAAAAGACAGTCCCTGCTCATCAGAGCTTACAATCTAGTCAAGACAGCTGAGGACAAGGATATATCTAGGGGAATGGTAAGGAAACACATAGGAGACTAAGCGGATCAGGATCCAAAAGCGGCCTCGAAGGGGCAAGTTTTTAGCCTGGATTTGAAAAGGGCCAGAGATGAAGCCTGGCACACAGACTCAGGTGGTTTGCTCAAGGCATAAGGAACAGCAAGGTAGAAGGATTGAAGTCTGGAGTTGGCAGTAGAAGAGAACAGCACAGATAGAAGGGATCTGCCAGAAGAGCAGAGTTCCTGAGGAGGAGTGTAGGGAGAGATACTAGAGGAAAGGTAGTGAGGAGCAGCAGAATGAGTGAACTTATAGGTCAATAGGAGAAGTTTGAACTGGATACGGAAGTGGACAGAGCCAGTGAAGTGATTTGAGGAGTTCTATGAGCATATCGAGACTGGTGAAAGATTAGTCGTGCAGTTGAGTTCTGAACAGATTGAAAGGGAGAGAGATGATTTAGAGAGAGACCAGGAAGGAGGAGGTTGCAATAGTCTAGCCAGGAGGTGACTAAAGAGTGGCTAAGTGTCTTACTGGTTTGTTCAGAAAGGAAAGGACAAATTTTGCCAATGTTATAGAGAAAGAAGCAATGGGTTTAAGCTATCTGTTGGATGTGTGCAGAGAAAGAGACAGTAGAAGCAAAGATGACCCCAAGATTGCGAGCTGAGGAAATGGGGAGGAGTATAGTGTTATCCACAGAAATAGAGAAGAGAGGAAGGGGGGAGGTAGGTTTAGGGGAAAAGATAAGGAGCTCAGTTTTGGCCATGTTCAGTTTCAGACGGTGATGAGACATCCAGGCAGCAATGTTGGATAAGCAGACAGAGATCCGGGCCTGGATTCCTGAAGAGATTTTAGGCAGAGAAAGGTGGATCAGAGAGTCATCCGCATAAAGATGGTACTGAAAACCATAGGAGGAAATAAATGCACCAAGGAACTGAGTGTCGAGAGAGAAAAGGAGAGGTCCCAAGACAGAGCCCTAAGGTACACCAACTGAAAGCGGGATGGCGGTAGAAGAGGAACCACCAAAACAGAAACTAAAAGTGTGATGGGAGAGATGAGAAGAAAACCAGGACAGAACAGAGCCCCTAAATCCAAGCGAGAACATGGTATTGAGGAGAATGTGGTGATCAATAGTGTCAAAGGCAGCAGAAAGGTCAGCAAGGACGAGAATAGAGTAGAGGCCTTTGGATTTGGTGAAGAACAAGTCGCTGGAGATTTGGCAAGAGCCATTTCTATGGAATGTAGAGAATGAAAGCCAGATTGTAGTGGGTCCAGAAAGTCTATGAGAGGAAAGGAAGTCAAGACAGCAGTGGTAGTTTTGAAGCAAAGGGGAGGAGAGAGATTGGTGTCTCTGGAAGGGCAGGTAGGATCTAGTGAAGGCTGTTTGAGGGGTGGTGTAACCACAGCATGTTTGAAGGTGATAGAATGCAGTTGCAGTGGAAAGCGATAGGTAAGGATATGACAGATGGAAGGAATGACTGTGGAAGAGATAGAGCTTAGTAGATAAGTGGGGATGGAATCAGAGAAGTAGGTAGTCAGTTTAGAGGAGGAGAGAAGATTTGCAATTTCCTTCTCAGTGATTTCAGAAAAGGAACAAAGGGCGACTGAAGGTGAGGGAAGGATTTGGGACTGAAGAGGGGGAGGATGAGGTGGAAGTGCAGAGAATTCAAAGCTAATCTTCTGGACTTTTTCATGGAAGTAGTCAGCCAAGGTCTGGGCAGACAGTGAAGGAGCGATTGGGGGAGGAGGGACCTGGAGGAGACAGTTGAGCGTAGCAAAGAGATGAGGGTCAGAGGCAAGAGAGTTAGACAGATGGACGTAGTATGCTTGTTTGGCGAGTGCTACTGATTGAAAAGAGATTAGCATGAATTTAAAATATAGGTAGTCAACAAGGGTACATGATTTAATCCAAAAGGTGCTTAGCTCAGTGGGCACAGGAATGTAGGTAGTGGGTTGTTCATGACAGCCAGGGTTGAGGTACGGTACACCTCACAGGGCATTGAATGGGAGGAGTAAGTACATCCAGAACAGAGCAGAGGATAGTGTTATAGGAGGATAGTGCCCCATTAATGGACTCAGATGACATAGTGGAGGAAAGAGGTGATAAGACATCAGTGGAAAGAGCTGAAGAGTCGACAGTGTGAAGATTCCTAAACATGTTGGTGGAGATTGGGCAGGACCAAGATGGGGGGGGGGGGTGGTTAAGGGTGAAGGTTAGCAGGTGATGGTCAGATAAGGGCAGAACAGAGGTCGACATTTGAGGCTGAGCAGTTTGAAAAGACAAGGTCAAGGCAGTGGCTATGCTTGTGAGAGTAGGAATGGTAGAGCACAATTGGAGGTTGAATGAGGAGGTTAGGAAAAGGAGTTTTAAGGCATAAGGGTCATCAACGTGAATGTTAAAATCCCCAAGAATAAGGGAAGGGTGAGACGCATCCAGAAAGGAGGAAAGTCGGGAGTCAAAGTAGGTGAGAAAAGTAGAGGTGGACTTTTTGGGGGGAGGGAGGGGGTCGATAAATGACAGCTACCCAGAGAGGTAGTGGAGAAAATAGGCAGATGGCAAGGACTTCAAAGAAAACAAAAGAATCAGATGGATGCAGGAGGAGGGGCTGGAATTGGCATGAATGTGAGAGTAGGAACCCAACACCGCCACCACAGTCAATGGGCTGAGGTGTATGGGAAAATAGGTAGCCTCTGTGACAGAGAGCAGAGACTAAAGCTGAGTCTTCAGGGAGAAGCCAAGTTTCAGAAAGAGCCAGGAGATAGAGTATTAGAGATAGAGGTCATGAATGAAGGCAAGTTTATTGGAAACAGAGTGAGGTTCCCTCAGTGAAAATGGAGATAGCTGAGAGAAAGAAAATGGCGAAGTTCAAGGGCAGATAAGGTAGAAGACAAAATGATAGGGGATGTGTGGACAGTAAGGAGTGGGTAATGAGAAGTAGGGCCATGGAATGTGGGAATGAACGGAAGAGATTAGGGAGAGTCAACATCAAGAAAAAAAAGTGATGTGGAGTTATAGGAGAGGGAGAAGAGAAGAGAATGCAAATCAGAGGTAGAGAGGGGAGAGAAAGTCCTGGTGGCTTGAGGTGCACCTGAGTAGGGAGACAGCGGCATTGTCTGCCATGGGGTGTGCAATTTCCCAATGCAGATCGTAGGAGCAGAGATCGTCATTCAGGGGAGGAGGAGGAGGGAACCAGTCGAAGAGAGATGAGATTCTAAGGTTCACAGGTGCATCCACTCTGGTAGCAGCAATTTCTGAAGTTGCAGTCTGCAATATGGTGGCGCTGTCCTGTACAAATCTCCAGAGTAGGGAGAGAAGGGAGGCATGAGGACTGGAGGCCCCTGATGTTTCAGGAGGGGGGCTTTCAGGGGTCAGTGTAGGCAGAGTAGTGTACACAGGGGGTCCAGCCAATTTTGGGGTGGGCTGTTCCTGGAGTGGCCCACCATGGCGCTTGGCTGCATGGCCGGTCTTACCTGAAGTCCTCCTGCCTATGCTTGGGGCCTCAACTGAGGTAGATTGTAACTGAAGATTTGTTTTTGTCTTTGTCTTGACTTCTGAGGCCCCTATCCTTGGTGGCTTTGCAGGGGACTGGGGGGAAGGCCATGGAACAATTAATGAGCTCCGGAGGTGGGAGGGGGTGAAGTTGCCCCCCCCCCAGGGTAGAAGCTGCAGCTGGGGGAGAGGCTGCCTCTGGCTGAATGGGTGCCCTCGATGTTCCTGATCATGCCTGAGCTGGGCCTGATGGGAGGAGGGATGAGGAGCAATTCAGTGCGGTGGATATCCAAGTGATTGAGGTTTGCAGGGCTGAAAGTTGTCTTCACTTTGGAGCTGCGATTCTCCTTCACTTGTTTGTCTCTTTTTTTTTTTGCTTAGTAACTACTCATTGCAGTCTGCAGGGAAGGGGGCGTCAGCGCAATCCCTAAGAGAGGCTGGTCAGGAACTGGGGGGAGGGGGGGGGATAGCCATGAGAGAAGGTAAGTAGAGGTTTGAAAGGTTTAGTATTTGAAAGCGTTCAGTGAGAAAGTTTGTGGAGATGGGGAGAGCCATGGCTGTACAACGTAGTAGCTTAGAAAACTGATGTCACCGGAAGCAGCAGGAGGGAAGAGCAAACACATGTTCAGAGTAGTCCAAAGACTTCTCTGAGCTAGGGGAGAACCCAGGCAAATCAGCCCAGTATGCACTTCACCATTGCAATGTGCCTGCATCCCCCTGCTCGTCTCCGGAGAAACAGATAATCTAGTAAGTGGCAGTAGGAAAAGTCCAACTGAACTGTCTACCTCACCCAGTTATCTCTCTGTCTGCGCTGCCAAGCATACGGTGACTTGTAAAAATCTTCCCACCCTTATACATTTTTTCTGTCACACTGGTCTGCACAACATAGATTGTTGTGCCGCAATTGTAGAGCTGCAAGAAGTACTTTACTGTAAATAGACTACCGTCATGGTATCTGCCTAAGATGTAGTTTCCCCAGTTCAAATCCATGTTATGTTCCCTGTTATATGTAAACTTAGGTCAGTTCTTGACTGTCTGAGTGTTATATTGTTGAATGTAAACCGCACTGATAACAAAGAGCGCGGTATATAAGAGCTGTTAAATAAATAAATAAATAAACAAACAAACATACTCTACACTTTCAGTGTATGTACTAGCTGCCAGGCCTCTGGCATGAGCACTCATCAGGTGTCAGTCCTTATCCAAGGCTCCTCCTTTCTCCAGCCTCATGACAAATCCACCCAGTACCTGCCCCTCTCATGCTTAACCACAAAAAGTCAATATTTTGGTATGACTGCCACCATCTGATTTCCCAGGATGCTAAAGCTCTTCTGGACAGTACCTGCCCTACCAAGCTATCGCTAGCAGCTGGTTAACATGAGAAATGAGGAGCCTGCTAAACAGACTCTGCTCCATAAGACCTCAAGACCAAGACTACCGCTGCCACCACAACTGACACAACAAATACCCTAGTTGTGGAAAACAAAGAACTTTCCTTCTGTCTAGCCTATAGAGCTCCTAATACAGACACAGATCTCTCAACACTCCTCAACATAGCATGCGCCCGCGCTGCTAAGGACAAGCCCTTTATAGTGCTGGATGACTTCAATCTCAACTCTGCACCAAAAGCACAAGTCAAGCCATTCCATGAAGCTTTTTTTTTTTTTCTTTTTTTTTTTTAAAGTGCCATCAGGTCAGTGTTGACTCATAGTGACTCAGCTACCTCTGGGTTTTCTTGGCAATATATCACCGGAGGTAGATTGCCAGCCTTTTCTTCTGAGGCAATGGAGGATAAAGTGACTTGCCCAAGGTCACAAGGAGTGCCAGTGGGAATTGAACCCTTGATCTTCTGGGTATTAGGCAGTTGCTCTAACCACTAGGCTACTCCTCCACTCTAGCTATGACCTCATTCAAATCATCAATGTACCCACTCATAGAGGAAACACCTTGGATCTGCTGTTCATACCCAACAAAATCCAATCAGCCATCCAACACATCACCTACCAAGCAACACCCATTCCATGGTCAGACCACTACACAATCATGTTTGACCTACCACTACTCAACTACAGCTCCTCAAAACATCCTCAAGTACAATCACTTCAAAGGTTCAAGAATTCAATAAACAAGAGCTTCTAGACCACATCATATCAAAACTAGATTTGGACGCAACTGACCTCACCTCATCACTTGTGGACAGATGGAACACCACCATCGCACCATATGCAACCACCCCACAAAGAATAATTGTGGCAGAAAGATACAGAAATCTTTCCCATTGTACTGGGAGTGACAGGCTTGATAAAAAAGAATTTCCAAGCACGTCTTGACAAACTACCCATACCTGTTACATCTTACGCACTCCAGAAGGATGCTCTCTTTGGCACAATGCAAGAATTATGCCAAGCATTAGCAGTAAATTTGAGAGACTAAGATCATACTCCACATATCCTGGCTTAGAAGCGAGGTTCACGACTGCCATAGAATGCACAAAACTAACCCATTTATTTATTTATTTATTTTATTTACATTCTCTTATATACCGCGCTATTCTGCATCAGTGCAGTTTACATTGAACAAACTGAAATTACACTGAACAGGGCATTATAACTTGGAGATAACTATTTTACAGGGAACATGGGCTATGGAGGGTTAAGTGGCTTGCCCAAGACCACAAGGAGCACCTGTGGGACTAGAAACCCCAGTCCTTCCGGCCCAAGGTTGCTGTCCTCTAGTGGGATTTAGAGAAACTACCTCAAATAAATCCTATTAGATGTGTTTTGGGTCCCTGGTACTCCTCTGAAATAAAAAAGGTCAAACTTGAACTACGAAAGATTGAACGTCGCTGGAGGAAGACAAAGCCCACTTCACCAGATTCAATACTCCTCAAAACAAGATGAGTACAATAAGCTAATTCACAAATATAAAAGGGATTATCACTCAATCCTGATCCTCAAATCATTTAACAAACCCATAGAATTGTTCACAATCGGAAAATCCTTCACTCATGCACCATCAGCCCAACCTCAAACTGGAATGCAATCAGAAGACTTTGCAGTGCACCTCCAGAACAAGCTAATCCTCCACAAATACAACGGCAATGAAGACAAACCCACCACTCTTCACCAATCTCAGATCACAATGCCGGACCACATTCACCACTCTCAGATCACAATGCTGGACCACATTCACCACTCTCAGACCACAATGCCGGACCACATTCACCACTGTCAGATCACAATGCCGGACCACATTCACCACTGTCAGATCACAATGCTGGAACACATTCACCACTCTCAGACCACAATGCCGGACCACATTCACCACTCTCAGACCACAATGCCGGACCACATTCACCACTGTCAGATCACAATGCCGGACCACATTCAACACTGTCAGATCACAATGCTGGACCACATTCACCACTGTCAGATCACAATGCTGGACCACATTCACCAATCTCAGATCACAATGCTGGACCACATTCACCACTGTCAGATCACAATGCTGGACCACATTCACCACTGTCTCTCCAAAACTGCTTGATCAGATAATCACAATGCTCAATACCACAATGTCACCACTTGATCCTTGCCCTGTCTCCTAGATAAAGATGACCAGAAAAACTCATACGACCTTCTCAAAATAAACCTCTTACTCTCTCAAGGAACCTTACCAATGAATCTGAAGACAGCATCCATAAGACCTATTCTAAAAAGCGCCAATGCGAATATTAATCTACCCATCTCATATCCAGAATCCCCCTTCCTTGCAAAGATAATCGAAAAAGCAGTTCAGTTACAATTACAGGATTTCATAGACTCCTCTGGCGCACTGGACATAGAACAGCAACCACGGGGCGGAAACATTACTCACATCACTAATCAACACTCTGCTCCACAGGTTCGAACAGATCAGGCAAGGCTTCATCCTAATATTTTTAGACATAGCTTCTGCCTTTGAATCAATACATCATGATAAGTTATTACTAAGGCTGGAGTCAATAGGTGTATCTGGTACCCCTCTAACATAGTTCCAGTCCTACCTAACTGACCACCAAAAAAAAGTAAAAATAGGAAACAAGGCCTCCAAACCGATCAAGCAGCTCCAAGGAATTCCACAGGGTTCGGCACTCTCAGCCTTACTCTTCAATCTTTTCATGCAACCAATGTGCCATATCGTACAAACACATAAAATACACTACCACATTTATGCTGACGATTTAATGATATACGCCCCATTCGATACCACTAACTTAGACTACACTGCTATACAACCATGCTTCAGCGAAGTTACCAAATGGCTGGAAGACCAGAACATCTCTAACTACAACACGTTGGAAGTACTCTTCATATCTAGGGACCCATCCTACACCCCACTAGAACAAAAAAAACCCCCACAACATCCTGCTACCTGTAAGATCAGAGGTTAAGTATTTAAGAATCGCCCTAGATCACAAGCTGACCTTCCAGACTCATATGGAAAGAATAACTAGTTCTGTCTAGCAGAAGATCAGGATCCTGCAGAAGCTTTGACCACTATTAGATCCTCAGCATTACCGTACAGTATGCCAGGCTCTAATCACCCCACACCTGGGACTATTGTAATTCAGTCCTCCACGGACTTCCAAATCTAGCCGTTAGACCTCTCCAAACAGCACAGAATACAGCAGTTTGCCTCATCAGCAAAACTCTCCAACATGACCACATTACACCAGTACTTAAAGACCTACACTGGCTCCCAGTAGGAACAAGAATAAAATATAAAACCATAATGAACACATTCAAAGCTATGCACAGTCTCTCAGCAGCCTGCCTGGTACCACTCAGCCAAAGGAGCATGGACATAAGATTAAGTCACCATCGGCACCAAAACCTTCTCTCTATCCCAGCTCTAAAAACAAAAAGCACAGAATCACTCTGTCAAAGAGCTTTTACCTTCTATGGACGTACAAACTGGAACTCATTGCCACCCGCTCTAAGGTCCATCCAAGACTTAAATGATTTCCGAAAAGAACTAAGAATACATCTGTTCAGGAGAGCCTATGGAAATATCAGACTATCCACAGCACCCTAGTCCCCATCACTCATTCAGCCGTCATTCCCATTACACACAAGCTAATACTATGCACATAGTCACCTCTGCTAAGGTTACAAACACTTAGATCTTGTTAGTTACAATGTATACAGTTCCATGTTACTGCCACAATATTTTATGTACAATACGGTTGAGTTCTATGTAAGCCGCTATGATATTATGAATAGCAATATAAAAGAAACGCTGGCCTAGTGGTTGGGGCAAGTTACCTCAGGTCAGAAGGTCGGGGATACAAATCCCACTAGAGGACAGCAACCTTGGGCCGGAAGGACTGGGGTTTCTAGTCCCACAGGTGCTCCTTGTGGTCTTGGGCAAGCCACTTAACCCTCCATAGCCCATGTTCCCTGTAAGTATTAGTGCCTGTGTCTCATATCCCTGTGTGTTAAATGTATCCCCCAATTGTGTTGTGACCACTTTGATTGAAGGATAAGGTGGTATACAAAACTGTCTAAATAAACTACACTTACAGCACCTGGAGCGTCTCACCCCCCCCCCCCCCCCTCCCTCCCTCCTGTTCTCTATCTACAGATATATGGACAGAGACATTTCCAGACAGGACATGAATATGATTTTGGTTTGTGTATTTTTACTGATACCAGTTTATAAATGTTGAAGATTTCACACACAAACATACACTCGCATGCAATCTGGTGTCCCACGATTGCACAGGCATGGTAAGACACACAGGAAGTGAGTGATTGCCGTGCAACTGTAGGAGACCACGGGCCCAGTCAGGTCAGATAGGCGACAGCTAACTGGGCCCCGGCCCCCGCCCCCTTGAAGCACAATGTGCAGGGGGAGGAGGAGGAGAGGATGTGCTCAGAGGTAACTTCACTTTCCTCCTCCTATTGCCAATTTCAACAGCACAGGACTGGGGAACAGCTGATTAAGGGAATACTGGGCAAGAAGGTAAGAGTTAAAATGTGCTGGGGGGTGAGAATCAAGCACGGATGGGGTGAAAGAGGTGCTGGAGTATTATTTAAGTGGAGCTGAAGACATCTGTAGGGAGTGTGTGTGCACGAAAGCAGCAGTGAGAAGATCTATGTGAGGAGAGGGGCTGCTGCAATCAGTTCGTGGGGGGGTATGAAAAAGGCACTGGAATTTGAGGGCATTTTTTTCCCTGGTGATTAATTGCTGGAGAACAGGAAGAATGCCTTTATAAGTACAAATTTCCAATCTTGTTTCCATGGTTGCCATGTGCCATTGTATGCGTAGGCTACGGTCCTGTGCTTTAATCCATCTCAGCTTTAGGTTTAAGGTCATCTCTCTGGCATGTGGAACAATGTGAACCCTAAATGTTTCATTTAAAGCAAAGCAGTGAAAAATGTCATGAGGAGAAGAAAGCTTCCTTCAGCTAAAGGAAGGCACACAAATGACTGGTTACAATACTGCAGCGGCAGCTCAAATGGTCATGTGTGGGATGAGAGGATTTTGCAAGCACAGCTCTGCACCCAAACTCTGGCGGGCAAGGAGAGACTCAAAACGTTTAATGACAAATGCTCAAACTTCTTTTACATTAGACTAAAGGCTGCCACACATAATCCAGACAAGCCAAATGCATGCAAAAACCACTAGAAAATCTGCAAAAACACCAAGACACACGTCATTTCAAACCACACCCTGATGTGAAGAGTAAGAGGACAGCAGCTCCGAAAGAAAACACACTATAGACCAGGAAGAATCCTGATCGCCCACCGCAGCATATTGCAGCCGTCTACTTCAGCTGTACTAAAGGTTAGCACATGTTATGTGCTACTGCGCCCATAGAGATAAAAGGGCAGTGGGCACAACGTGGCTTAAAAGCTTTAGTAAACATCCCCCTTAATGCATTGCATTGTAGAGATCACCGTGCAAAGAAGACTTTTGTACTGAATTGATACGCGAGGTGCATGGGAAGAAGGGGGGAGGGGATGCAATGAAGGAAGCCCTCGAGCATAAAACAGGAGGGGAATACTAATGTCAAGCCATATGCCATCACTTTCAAAAGCAAATGCTACTGTTCCTACAAGATGGCTGTGGCTAGCCTTGTTCCTTGCCTTATAGCGTGGTGGGACAAGATATCACTAACATACTCTGGGTCCACTTACAGCCCGCTGAGTACGGATGCCAGTCAGAGACCCTCCTTCTCTTATATGTACAATGCCGCTGCACGTGTAACCGAGGCAGACTCTGGGGCAGATGAGCAGAGCGTCACCGAGATACCATTCAGCAAGAGCTGCCCCATTGCACAGACCCCCTTCCCTGGAGCAAAGGGGAAGGACGTGCACCATTAGTTTTTTCATAAACGGGAAGTCTGCACTGGAGGGGGTGGAAGTGGCCAATATTAGGAGGCAGGAACTGCAACGCAGCAACAGAGCCTTTGGTAAGCCCTGCATCGTGCTTCTCTTGCTATAGCCATTGTGCCGACCACAGAGAGGGGCGCAACCGTGGCAATGGGTACTCCCAGAAGGCTGGTACTCTAGGTAGCCACCTAGTTTGCCTAGTGGTAGAGCTGGCCCTGCTTCTGAAGCAGAATTTTGGCAAAACAGGGGGCCTCCTATCAGGCTTGCATAAGAGATTTGAAACAGTCTGAACATGGATTGTTAAAAATCAAAGCTATAGGCCAGATAAGTACTGACCTTCTGAATTACTGAATTTCTTTGAAGTCAGTGGCAAGAGAAATAATGTGTTTGGACAACTGAATGTTAAAATTAATTTTGGTCACTTAAAAGCACAATTTCTCATTTTTAAAAAAGGAAAGGAATTTTTTTTAAGGACCTCTGATGCTCTATGTGATAGCCATAAATGGAATATTTGAGGATAAGCATCTGAGCTCTCTATGTATATTACTTTCAAGGGTGAGTTGAGCTCTGGCAAGAATATTAAATAAGTGTGTGTGGCAGCATTTATTTTGTGGATGTAACAGCAGTTATGAGGTGACCTGCTGTTTCCCTAACTTGGTGATTTATCATTGTCACAACTCTACCACAATTATTCTGGCTGAACTTCCTCCTCCCTCCATATTACGGCTTCTGTGCACAGATGTTGTGCTTGATGGTTCTCACACTGGGAGGAGGGTCCTGCATGTACCGCACTGGACTGCTACCTGTGACCCGTCTCTGCAGGTCTACTCTTCACATAGAGAACGCACCGGGTGAGAGGCGGCATGCAGTGTAGAGGAAGGAAACAAACCTCTCCGGAATCTGCAGGGCAACGGAAAGCTTCGGTATTTACACCCACAGATCCGGAGAGGTTGCAAGTGAGAAGAATTAGATAAGGGGGGAGGGTTGTACCTTGAACAGTTCAAACTCCTTCTTTGGCATCAATAGCTGGAAAGGTGGAGGCACAGAGTGAAAATAAACAGAGAGAATGAATACCATCTCCACTAACTGTAAACCAGGCGCACAGTGGCGCTCAGGGTCATCTAAGGCAAACTGCAGCCCTTCTGCTCAAACAACCCAGACTGGCAAAGAACCCTGGGCCCCTGAAAAGACCAGAGCGATGCCTACTTGCACCTGCTTCTGGTGCCACCGTACCCCTACTGGGACATCCCAATGCACCGCTAGAGGTTAATTTACCAAATAATGGAAGCATGTCATTTATTTGGCAGACTTATCCCTAGCAGTGCATTCTTATGTACTGCTAGGGGTCAGGCGCTACCATGTGCAAGATAATGACATACGAGGGCACTGCTGCTGGGCACCTCTCCGGAACCAGGCAAGAACTGTTGCTCCATGTGGAATGCCGCAGCTTCGGAGAATCTCTGGTCAAGGGCTGCCTAAGTCTGGGATCCCCTGGACGGGGAGAGGGAGGAAAGCCTGAATACTGAAAGGGGACTGGCTCACATACTAATAAAGCAGAGAAAAAGAAAAAGAAGAGACTTACATCCAACGCAGAAGGCTGCTCCCGGCACACTTGCCACCACAGTAGTTTACTGCATCAGACGTAAAGGTTTCTTTGGTACACACTAGAACGCTCAGTACACGGCTTATTACATTAGCCCTGACTGTGAAAGCAGAGGGGTTTATCTGCACCCTGTGTACCAGCAGAGGTCAAGGGATTCACTTGTACAAGGCTGTAAGGGAGTTTACCTGTATCGTATGAGTATACACAGGTTCAGCGCGTGTACTTCCTGGCTCTTGTGATTTCAAAATATCAACTATGTTGTTTGGCACAAAACCAGATGCTCCACTTGAGTTCTGCACCTTCCACCACTGCTTGCGATCATCAAGGACCTGAGGAAAAAGCAAGAGATCAGAACTCGTGCCGCTGCTCTGCTCCCTCAGGACTCGTGGTTCACAGAATTATCTCCTGGGGAAGGGCGCGCATCTGACTCTAGAATGCTGCAGACTTGCATGCACGAACAGTGAGCCCTACGGCTCAACAGTGTGCAGTTGCAGTAAACAGAGCACACTGCTGCACAAACGATAAATATGATAGGAAAATGAAAAAAACAAGACATAACAAAACACATTTTTTTTGGTCTGCACATCCCTACTAACTTATGCAAAATATGCCAAATATTTGATGATATTACTAGTACTAATCATTTCAATAGTGCTACAAGGTGCACGCAACACTGTACATATAGATTAAGAGACAGTCCCCTGCTCATCAGAGTTTGCAGCCTAATCAAGATGAAAAAACATCACAAAACTGGGGACTAGAGTAGGGAAGATACACAAGGCAAGAGAATGAGGAGCATCAGGATCCAAAAGCAGCCTCAGAGGTGGGTCTTCAGCCTTGACTTGAATAGGGCCAGAGAAGGAGCCCGATGCACAGACTCAGGTAGTTTGTTCCAGGCATATGGAGCAGCAAGGAGGAATGAACGAAGTTTGGAGTTGGCAGTGGCAGAGAAGGGCACAGATAAGAGGGATCTCCCAGAGGAGCGGCGTTCCTGAGGAGGGGGTACAGTGACATAAGGGAGGAAAGGTAGAGAAAAGCCGCAGAGTGAATGCACTTGTAGGTCAGTAGGAGAAGTTTGAACTGGATGCAGAAACTGATAGGGAGCCAGTGAAGTAACTTGAGAAGAGGAGTTACATGAGCATAGAGGCACTAGAAGAAGATAAGTCATGCAGCTAAATTTTGAACAGATTGAAGGGGAAACGATGATTCAGACGGAGACCAGTGAGGAGCAGGTTACAATAGTCAAGATGAGAGGTGGATGAGGGTCTTAGTAGTGTGAGCAGAAAGGAAAGGGCAAGTTTTGCCAATGTTATAGACAAAGAAGTGAAAGGTGTTAGCAGGGCCAGATTTACCTTGAGTGAGGCCCTACGCCAACAAAAATTGTGGGGCCCCCAGCAGGGGCAGCCCAAGGGGGGTGCGGGGCCTCATTTGCATAAATATTTGCATAATGTTACCATATACTAACTTTTAGTAAACGTGCCTCTTAATGAGTGTATGGATAAAGAAAGACTAAAAGATTTCTACATTACTATAATC
Source organism: Ichthyophis bannanicus (assembly GCA_033557465.1). Taxonomy (NCBI): domain Eukaryota; kingdom Metazoa; phylum Chordata; class Amphibia; order Gymnophiona; family Ichthyophiidae; genus Ichthyophis; species Ichthyophis bannanicus. Next base: position 530,356,797 of record CM066037.1, on the reverse strand, counting down.
CAGTGCCAACTGCCAGACACATTAGGAACTACTACAAACACTGCCCATTTAGAACCCATAGCAAACCCGCCGTATCCTAACAGCACTACCAGGACTCACAAAGCACCATACTCTACCAATCAAAAGGCAACACTGCAAATATTAAACCAATACATTTCAGAGAACAACAATACATGACCTACTGGGGAAAGAGAACAAGTGGCAATGTCAAATAGGAATTACATAAACAGAATACCTCAGCTCAGTTACACATGCAGAACATAGACCATCACCAAACAAGGAATCACAATTTAGAAACAGGAAGACAATAATTAAACTGGGAATCCCAAAAGCCAAACTTGGAATGTACAACACTGTAGAAATAAAACTATACATTAATTTGCTCTTGTACTAAACAAAGCGCAGACATTAATGATGCACATTTCCCAGAGCTGACATATTCCAATTAATAAATTCAAAATAAAGAGATATTTTTCTACCTTTTGTGCATTTTTTTTCAGCTGCAATTGCTCCAGCCACTTTCTTCTGGTTTCTTCGTGTCTTCTGCTTCCATCGTCTGCTGTCCATTTGTCCTTTCTTCTCTCTTCTAGTTTTTTTCCATTCTCTCTCTACATCTGCTTTAACATACTAATCTTTCTCCTTTTGCTCTTTCCTCATTCCTATTTCATCCACTCAAATTTTACCCCTCCATCCTCAATCCCCACTTACTCTCCCAATACCCGGCCAATTGTAGATTTTTTATCCCTCCCACACAAAATATTTTTCCCTTCTCCATTTTACTCTTCCAGCCCCATCCCATTCTAATCCTCCCCCAACATCTGCTCCCTTTTAGTTCCAGCCTCACCTAGCATCCATTCCCTTCTAGTCCCTGCATCAGCCCATTTCCAGTCCTAGCCACCCATCAGCCCATTTCCAGTCCTAGCAACCCCCCAACCCAATACCAGTCCTAGCCCCCCATCAGCCCACAGCCCATTACCAGTCTTAACCCCCCCAAAGCCCATTACCAGTTCTAAACCCCTCCCCCCAACAGCCCACAGCCCATTACCAGTCCTAACCCCATCAGCCCACCTCCAGTCTTAACCCCCCCAGCCCATTTCCAGTCCTAGCCCCCCCATTGCCCATTACCAGACAGCCCCCATCAGCCCACAGCCCATTACCAGTCTTAACCCCCCCATAGCCCTTTACCAGTTCTTAACCCCCCCAACAGCCCACAGCCCATTACCAGTCCTAACCCCATCAGCCCACCTCCAGTCTTAACCCCAAGCCCATTTCCAGTCCTAGCCCCCCCATAGCCCATTACCAGACAGCCCCCATCAGCCCACAGCCCATTACCAGTCTTAACCCCCCCAAAGCCCATTACCAGTTCTAACCCCCCCCCAACAGCCTACAGCCCATTACCAGTCCTAACCCCATCAGCCCACCTCCAGCCTTAACCCCCCCCCAGCCCATTTCCAGTCCCAGCCCCAGCCCCCCCAATAGCCCCTTACCAGGCCTCCCCCCCCCCCCATTGGCCTAAAGTAAAATTTAATTTAAAAAAAAAACTGCTGGCTGCCGCCGCGGGGCCCCCTCTGCTGCCGCGGCAGCATGGACTGACCTGCGGGGCCCCCTCTGCAAGGTGAATCGGTCGGTCGGTCAGTCGGTCCGTCCGTCCCTCCATGCAGGCTTTGAGAGGCGCGAAGGGAGAGCGTCTTCCTCGCGTCTCTGTTAAGCCCGCAGCAATTGTTCTTTAAACCATGATGCAACACTTTCTCTCCATCTCTGAGACTGCCCAATCTGCCACTTCAGGACCCCTCCACCACAGACTTATGATTTATACAAAACTGGAAGTCCAGGATGGAAGTGGCAGACTAAAACCATGACACAGCACCAGAGATGGCGGGAAAGTGCTAAGTTGCAGTTTCAAGGACAATTGCTGCTGCTATCAGTCCCGGAGGGTCAGCACTCTAGGCAGCCACCTAGCTCGTTTAAATGATCGTACCAGACCTGCAAAGGCTTCTTTGAATCAAGATCTGCTCAGTCCTCCTCAAATCCCATAACTCAGTTTGCAAAGGTAAGAATCTAGAAGCAAGTAGCCTAAAAGAGACCTCATTGAGGAGTCAAGATCTCCATACGGTTTTAAACTTCAAGAAAGGTTCTGATGCTCCATGAATTACTTTAGAACCTTGACTGGACATTATGCATTAATTCAAATAGTGTCCAAGGTATGACTGTGGTCACCTAACAGGACAAAGGATCACACTGCAGCAGCAATAGTTAAGCTAGACTCTATAACTTATACTATTACTGAAGCTAATCATCTGAATTATGCACAGTTGCCATTTGCCACAAGACAAATGCATAGGATGATTCTTCTGTATGGAGATTGTTACTTTTCCTTTAGAGGCATTTCTAGGGGTTTTATGATTTTTGTGTCTTTTATGAGGTTGTAAACTACTGGAAAAGCCTGAGAGCTGGACTGGGTGACATACAAATTGTAAAGTAAACTACTTTATTATATAAATTCCATGATGGCCATATCAAGACCAGGATTCAAAGTCTGACTCTTTTTTAGTGATCCTTGTAACTCTGGGAATGATTTTTGATAAGTGACCCATCTTCTTGCACAATAAGGTCTCAGATAGTCAAGATAAGAAAGGAGCAGAAGAGTTATAAAGTACAAAGCAGTAGCGAGAAGATGAAGAAGCCCAACACTGCAGATCTGGACACTGTGCTTGAAACTGGATAGCACGGAAATTCTCCATTCCTAGAAAAGGCGAAATAAAGACCTATCAGACATGGGACAAGAGAGAGGTCTGCACCCCACAATACTGAGGCCCGTGTAACCTGTGTGTACACACCAGTGGTACATATGTGCACATTGTATAAAAGCCGCTCCCCCTCCTGTTCTCAGCCCCAAGAAACACCTAAGCATATATTGTGTAAGAGTAGCCGCCATGATTTATGTGTGTATACGTTGGGCAATTTTATAGACACCACCTGAGTGTGTAAAAAATTGTCCTACATGTGGCTTTGGGCTGACGACACATGTCACAGAGTTGGTTCATGATGAAAAAAAAGTTTTCCCAAACTCATAGGGGAGTTGGCTCAGAAATGTTGGGCTAGTACGCTCTCTTATGGATATCTCTTTAGAAAATCTTGACCAGTCTCCTCTTGAGTTGATCTGGCACTATTCTGCTCGAAGGTGGTGAAACCTGCCAGCTCTTAATCTAAAGAGGATTTCCTCTGGTTTTATGGGTAGCAGTAAAGAAACTGCCTACAAGATTCTCGCAGAGTCTTAACATATCATTACAAGACCTCGATAATACAAATAGTCTTAATATGGACAATTTCTCCATTCTTTAGACCTTCTGCCACAAGGTTGAGCCCTAGTTTTGAATATCAATCTTGAATAATGCTAATACAGAATACTTTTTCTTTTAATATAAATTATTCTGAACACCCTGCTCAGTAACTGCCATTGGTTTGAAGGACACCTCTGTAGTACAAGCTGGCTACACACATTAAGCTTTCAAAAGAAGTCCTAAAAACTGCCAGCATGGTTTAAAGTTGAGGTCAGAGAGGCTGTTGCCAAAAAAGCATCTTTCAGAAAATGGAAAAAGAAGGCAAATGACAAAAAGTGGGAACTTAAGCCCTAGCAAGTTAGATGCAAGGCATCAACAGGGCAGGCAAAGAGAGAATTAAAAAAAACCCTTGCTGTGGAAAAAAAACAACACATAATAAAATATTTTTCAAGTACATTTGTAGAAAAAGACCTGTGAGAGGAGAGTCAGTTGGACCATTAGATGACAGAGGGGTAAAAGGGACACTAAGAGGGAACAAGGCCACAGCGGAAAGACTAAATGAATTCTTTGCTTCAGTCTTTATTAAGGAAGATGTAGGTGTTACCCATGACTGAAATGGTATTTAAAGGTGATACCACAGAAGAATTGAAAGAAATATCGATACACCAGGAAGATCTATTGCAACTATTTGATAAACTGAAGAGTAGCAAATCACCTGGACTGGATGGTATACATCCAAGGGTGTTGAAATAACTGAAATATGAGATTGCAGACCTACTATTAGTCATCTGTGAACTATCATTAAAATCATCTGTAATAGCTGAAGACTGGAGGATAGCCAATGTAACACCAATTTTTTAAAAGGGGTTCAGGGGTGATCCAGGAAACTACAGATCGGTGAGCCTGATGTCAGTACTGGGCAAAATGACAGAAACCATTATAGAAATATAGAAAAATGATGACAGAAAAAGACCACATGGCCTATCTAGTCTGTCCTTCCATATCAACAACTACAACAGTCCCCTTTTTTCCATTATAAAGAACAAAATTACTGAACATGTCATGGTTTAATGGGACTTCTCAAAATAGCTCTATGACGTTCAGTAAAACATACAGGGAATTATTCCCATGAATTGATACTCTTTCTTTTCCGTATTCAACAGTGTAACAATTTACTCAAAATCTACCAGGAGGTCTCAGACTTACAATGACACCAATTCCATAGACTTAAACGTCTGTTTAGAAATGTTTTTTTGTATGGTTTAATGGGAGACAGCCAACATGGCTTTATCCAGGGAAGGTCTTGTTTTACTAATCTGTTATATTTTTTTGAAGATGTGAATAAAAGGTAGACAAAGGTGATATTGTGTATCTGGATTTTCAGAAAGCTTTTGACAAGGTCCCTCATCAGAGACTTTTGGCGAAATTAAAATGTCATGGGATAGGAGGCAGTGTACTATTGTGGATCAGGAACTGGTTAAAAGATAGAAAGCAAAGGGTAGGGCTAAATGTCCAGTTTTCCCAACAGAGAAAGGTGAATAGTTGAATACCCCAGGGATCTGTGCTGGGTCCGCTGCTTTTTAACATATTCGCAAATGACCTGGAAATGAGAATAACGAGAGGTAATAAAATTTGCAGATGACACAAAATTATTCAAAGTTGTTAAAACCCATGAGGATTGTGAAAAATTGCAAGAGGAGCTTGATAAATTGGAAGACTGGGCAGCCAAATGGCAGATGAAATTTAATGTGGACAAGTGCAAAGTTATGCACCTAGGGAAGAACAACCCAAACTATGGTTACACAATGCAAGGTTCCACATTAGGAACCACCACCCAGGAAAAAGATTTAGGCGTCATTGTGGATACCATGTTAAAACCCTCAGCCCAGTGTGCAGCGGTGGCCAAGAGAGCAAATAGAATACTGGGAATCATAAAGAAAGGAACGGAAAATAAAACAAAGGATATTATAATGCCTCTATATCGTTCCATGGTGAGACCGCACCTTGAATATTGTGTGCATTTCTGACTGCCGTATCTTAAAAAGGATATAGCATTATTAGATAAGGTACAGAGAAGAGCCACCAAAATGGTAAAGGGGATGGAAACCCCTATGAAGAGAGGCTAAAAAGATTAGGGTTCTTCAATCTGGAAAAGAGATGACGGGGGGGGGGGGGCGAGATATGATAGAGGTCCATAAATTAATTAATGGAGTGGAACAGCTAAATGTAGATCGATTGTTTACGTCATCAAAATATAGAAAGACTAGGGGACATGCAATGAAGCTACAGGGTAAACTATTTAAGACTAATAAGAGAAAATATTTTTTCACTCAACGTGTAATCAAACTCTGGAATTCGTTACCGGAGGATGTAGTAAAAACTGTTAGTGAGCAGAGTTTAAAAGAGGATTGCACAAGTTCCTGGAGGAAAGGTCCATAAACCATTATTAAGAACCTGTGTCTTTTAGGGAAACTGTTAGGTACTTGAGACCTAGATTGGCCACTGTTGGAAACAGGTTACTGGGCTTGATGGACCTTGGTCTGACCCAGTATGGCATATCTTATGTTCTTAAGGAGAGGGTAGGGCTAAATGGCCCATTTTCCCAATGGAGAAAGGCGAATAGTGGTGTACCCCAGGGATCTGTTCTGGGTCCGTTGCTTTTTAACATACTTGTAAATGACCAAGAAATGGGAATAATGAGTGAGGTGATCAAGTTTGCAGATGACACAAAATTATTCAAAGTTGTTAAAACACAAGAGGATTATGAAAAATTGCAAGATGACCTTGATAAATTTACATAACTACAAAGTTATGCTAGGTAAGAATAACCCAAACTATGGTTACAAGATGCAAGGTTACACATTAGGAACCGCCACCCAGGTAAAAGATTTAGGTGTCATTGTGGATAATACGTTGAAATCCTCCACCCAGTGTGCAGCGGTGGCCAAGAGAGCAAATAGAATGCTGGGAATCATAAGGAAAGGAATGGAGAATAAAACCAAGGATATTATACTACCTCTGCATTGGTCCATGAATATTGTGTGCAATTCTGGTCGCCATATCTTAAAAAAATATGTAGTAGAATTAGAAAAGATACAGAGAAGAGTCACCAAAATATTAAAGGGGATGAAAGGATACTCCTATGAGGAGAAACTTAAAAGGTTAGGGCTTTTACCCATTCTGTTAGGTTTACAAGATTTCTTTCCCAAAATTATACTTTACTACACCTAAGATAATGACTCAGCGCAAGTAGCGTGAGTGCAACTAATGCCACCTCAGTGGGTGGCCTTATTTGTACCAGCAGCAGCTGTTTTGCCACGCTGAAATGCAGTAACTGCAGGGGGATGTAAAAGCCTCCGTGCACTTAGTCTATGGCCCTGTGTAACCAAACTCTGGAATTAGTTACCAGAGGATGCAGTAAAAGCTGCTAGTGTAGCTGGGTTTAAAACAGGTTTGGACAAGTTCCTGGAGGAAAGGTCCATAAACCATTATAAAAGACGACCCAGGAAATCTACTGCTTGCCGCAATACAAGCATTGTGGAACCTGTGTGTCTTTTTGGGAACCTGGATTGGCCGCTGTTGAAAACATGATACTGAGCTTGATGGACCTTGGTCTGACCCAGTATGGCATATCTTATGTTTGGTAGAGTTGGCACTGCCGAGTTTACTGAAAAGTTTGGTTTTGCCTTAGTTTAATGAGCTAGGCTATCACTGTTTAGAATCGTATCTACCATCAGTTCTCAGAGAAAGGCAAATAAAAATAGGAAAACAAGCAAAGCGAAATACTGACTCCCCAGTGCTCGTAACTGCCAATACGAGTGGAGGTGGCAAGTCAACTGTTCCTAAGACTCCAGCACAATTAGGCGGAGAGTAATGAGAGCAGACGTCACCGACTGGTTTCCCCTGTTCTGCATTAACCCAAACATGGCTCATGCAGATGGAGTGCTCTACAGCCCTCAACAGCTGCACACCAAAAGTAGGATGAGGTTAGTGCCTGACCAAGGAAATCAGAGTAGGATAGAGATATGAGAAAAACCCTCACTGCAAGTACTACAAAGCATCTTCCTTACTGGAACCAGCATGTGAAAACATCAATGGACAACAGGAGACTATCAGAGAAACTATCACCAGGCCCTGAAGAGTGCACAAGAAGTCACTGATCCCACCCTACACTAACAGAAACATAGAAACATAGAAACATGACGACAGAAAAAGACCACATGGCCTATCTAGTCTGTCCTTCCATAACAACTACAACAGTCCACTTTTTACCTTTAGAGATCCTCTGTGTTGGTCTCATGCTTTTTTGAATTCAGCTACTGTCCTCATCTCTACCACCTCCACTGGGAGACTATTCCACGGATCCACTACTCTTTCCGTAAAGAAATATTTCCGCATATCACTCCTGAATCTATCTCCCTTCACCCTCATCCCATGTCCCCTCGTAGCAGAACTTGCTTTCAATTGAAAGAGGCTCTCTCCCTGAACATTTATGCCACGGAGGTATTTAAACATCTCAATCATATCACCTCTATCCCGCCTTTCCTCTAAGGTGTACATATTAAGATCCTTAAGTCTGTCCTCATATGCTTTATAATGAAGCCCATTAATCATTTTAGTAGCAACCCTCTGCACCGACTCCATCCTGTTCACATCCTTTTGAAGGTGCGGTCTCCAGAATTGCACACCATACTCCAAATGAGGTCGCACCAAAGACTTATACAGAGGCATTATCACCTCCTTTTTTCTGCTAGCCATTCCTCTCCGTATGCACCCAAGCATCCTTCTAGCTTTTGCCGTCGCCTTTTCTACCTGTTTAGCTACTTTAAGATCATCAGACACAACCACGCCTAGGTCCCGCTCTTCTTTAGTGGACAAAAGTACTTCACCTCCTATACTGTATTGCTCCCTTGGATTGCTGCAGCCCAAATGCATGACCTTACATTTTTTAACATTAAATCCCAGCTGCCAAATTCTAGACCATTCTTCAAGCTTAGCTAGATCCCTCCTCATGTTATCTACCCCTTCCTGGGTGTCTACTCTATTGCAGATTTTGGTATCATCCGCAAAGAGGCAAACCTTACCCGACAGCCCTTCCGCTATATCACTAACAAAGATGTTAAAAAGAATCGGACCAAAGACAGATCCCTGGGGCACACCACTGGTAACATCCTTCTCTTCAGAGTGAGCTCCATTTACTTGTACTCTTTGTCGCCTCCCACCCAACCAATTTCTAACCCAAGCAGTAACTTTAGGGTCCATCCCTAGGGTGCTCAGTTTGTTTATAAGTCGCCTGTGAGGAATAGTGTCAAAGGCTTTACGGAAATCTAAATACATCACATCTAGAGCTCTCCCTCGGTCCAACTCCCTGGTCACCCAGTCAAAGAAATCAATCAGATTTGTCTGACAAGACCTGCCTCTGGTGAATCCATGCTGCCTCGGATCCTGTAATCCGCTGGACTCCAGAAACCTCACTATTGTCTCTTTCAGCAGCGTTTCCAATAATTTACTCACCACCGAAGTTAAACTAACCGGCCTGTAGTTTTCAACCACATCCTTACTTCCGCTTTTGTGTAAAGGCACCACATGAGCCTCTCTCCAGTCCTTTGGCACCACTCCCGACTCCAATGAGGCATTAAAAAGGTTAGTCAGTGGAGTTGCTAGAATGTCCCCAAGTTCCCTCAGTATTCTAGGGTGTATCCCATCTGGTCCCATCGCTTTGTCTACTTTAAGTTGAGCTAGTTTCTCACGAACACAGTCTTCTGAAAATAGTTCAAGATGTCCCTCGCTTCTGTTCTTATTTGTGGGTGTTTTCTGAGGTCCTGCTCCTGGTTCTTCATCTGTGAACACAGAACAAAAATATTTGTTAAGCAATTCTGCTTTATCCTTATCAGCTTCAATATATTCCCCCACTGCACCCTTGAGTCTGACAATACCACTTTTGCCCTTCCTCTTCTCACTAATATATCTGAAAAATGTCTTATCCCCCCATTTTATTGCATTGGCTATTTCCTCCTCCTTTTGAATCTTTGCCTTCTTGACTACTTTGCTAGCTTCTCTAAGTTTTTCCAAATACAGATGCCTGTCTTCCTCTCTCTGTGATCTCGTGTATTTCACGAAGGCCTCCCTCTTTTTCTTCACTTGTTCAGCTACTTCGTTCGAAAACCATAGCGGTCTCCTGTTCCTTTTGCCTTTATTTACCATTTTAACAAAAAGGTTGGTTGCCTTTAAAATACCCCCTTTCAGTTTTGCCCACTGTTTTTCTACATCCCCCAGCTGTTCCCATCCCACTAACGACTCCCTGAGGTATTGGCCCATTTTCGCAAATTTAGTCTTCCTAAAGTCTAAGATCCTCACCTTGGAATGGATTCTAACAGCCCTAGTCCTAATACTGAACCACATCTGGTGATCACTGGATGCAAAATGATCTCCCACTACAACATCAGAAACACTTTCACCATTGGTAAGCACCAAGTCCAGTATGGCTCCTTCACGTGTGGGGTCTGTTACCAATTGCCTGAATAGTTCTCCCTGTAGAGAATCCAGGATCTCCTTACTTCTAGATGATACTGCAGCAGGAATGTGCCAATCAACATCTGGCATATTGAAATCTCCTATCAGTAGCACTTCCCCTTTCCTAGCAATGCTGCGTATGTCTTCAATTAACTCTCTGTCCACCTCTTCCTCTTGTGAGGGAGGTCTGTATATCACTCCAATGCAAATAGATTTCTCTTTCCCTCTTTCTAGTTTAACCCACAATGCCTCCTCTCTCCCTTTTAAGCTCTGTAATTCCAAAGCTTTAATAGTAGTTTTTACATATAGTGCCACTCCTCCTCCCCTTCTTATCCTGTCCTTTCTGAATAAAGTATAGCCAGGTATAGTTACATCCCAGTCATGGTTTTCTGTGAACCACGTTTCTGTAACTGCCACTAAATCCAAGTCAGCCACTCCCACCAAAGCTTCAACTTCAGGGATCTTATTTCCCATGCTACGGGCATTAATACACACTGCTTTCCATATGTTACCCCTGTTACCCATTTCCATAAAGGTATTTAATGTATCACCTACCTGGGGGCTTTCACTTACCTGGGGGCTTTCTTCACCCATCCCCAACGAATCTAGTTTAAAGCCCTCTTCAGTAGATTAGCCAGTCTACTACCAAAGATGCGTTGACCTCTCTTGGACAGATGGATGCCATCTCTGCTTTGCAACCCTTGGAACAGCATCCCATGGTCTAGGAAACCAGAACGCTCTCGATGACACCATCCACGCAGTCATGCATTCATCTCCAGGATGCGAGCCTCTCTGCCTTGGCCTTTACCCTCAACAGGGAGGATTGAAGAGAACACCACCTGTGCACCTAACTGCTTCACCCTCTGTTCCAGAGCCATGAAGTCACTTTTGATACGTTCCGAGGTATACCTGGCAGTATCATTTGTTCCAAGATGGATTAGCAACATTGGGTAATAGTTAGTGGGCTTGATGAGTCTCGGCAAACTCTCCGTAACATCTTGGATTTTGGCACCAGGCAGACAGCATACCTCTCTGGACATCAAGTCTGGTCGGCAGATGGACACCTCAGTACCCCTCAGAAGAGAGTCTCCAACCACCACTACCCTTCGTTTCCTTCTGGTCACTGATTCCGCAACTTTGGGGTACTTGAACTCTGGTTCTTCCCTTTCCAGGGATGCTTTCACCTCATCCACTTCCAGGGCTGCATAATGGTTCTTCAATTCAAGGGCTGGAGAAGTTGGATTGGTGATTTTGCAGGCCCTGGTGACTTGTGTCCAACCATCGACATTCTGTTGGCACCCATCTTCTCCTGTGCTGGAGAGCCTGGTTGCTGCAAGAAGCATCTCATCAATGTACTTCTCACTGTCTTGAATGCTCCTCAGCCTTGCCACCTCCTCTCTGAGTTCCTCCACCTGTTTCCTCAGAGCTTCAGCATGCAGGCACCCTACACATGGGACCGGTCCTTCAACCGGCATTAGGACCTCTGTCTGGACTGAGGCAGAAGCTGTAACGGGGGCAACAGTTTTAGCAATACGATTTTTCCCAGCCATTGTTCTTTTCGTGGAGCTTAGGTATCTGTTAGAGCAAAAGAGAGAGATCTACCAAGTACCAGCCGGTTTCGCAGCTGTCCTTTAAGAGAAAAAGCAGTGAAAACTCTTTAATTATATACAAATGTGCTGGTCCAATTCACTGTGATCTGTTAAAGGGGGAGGTGCCCTATAAAGCAAGACTGCTCACTAGGGGTGGGTGGGAGTCGGGGTGGGTAGGGAGGGAACTAACACCTGATTAGGTGTTAAAGAGTTTCTAAACCTGAGGAGGTTACTGGAGTCAGAAACCTACTGTGCTCAAGTAAAGTTCCCCTAAATTCAGGCAATTGGTAACAGACCCCACACGTGAAGGGGCCATACTGGACTTGATGCTTACCAATGGTGAAAGTGTTTCTGATGTTGTAGTGGGAGATCATTTTGCATCCAGTGATCATCAGATGGTGTGGTTCAGTATTAGGACTAGGGCTGTTAGAATCCATTCCAAGGTGAAGATCTTAGACTTTAGGAAGACTAACTTTGCGAAGATGGGCCAATACCTCAGGGAGTCGTTAGTGGGATGGGAACAGCTGGGGGATGTAGAAAAACAGTGGGCAAAACTGAAAGGGGGTATTTTAAAGGCAACCAACCTTTTTGTTAAAATGGTAAATAAAGGCAAAAGGAACAGGAGACCGCTATGGTTTTCGAAGGAAGTAGCTGAAAAAGTGAAGAAAAAGAGGGAGGCCTTCATGAAATACAAGAGATCACAGAGAGAGGAAGACAGGCATCTGTATTTGGAAAAACTTAGAGAAGCTAGCAAAGTAGTCAAGAAGGCAAAGATTCAAAAGGAGGAGGAAATAGCCAATGCAATAAAATGGGGGGATAAGACATTTTTCAGATATATTAGTGAGAAGAGGAAGGGCAAAAGTGGTATTGTCAGACTCAAGGGTGCAGGGGGGGAATATGTAGAAGCTGATAAGGATAAAGCAGAATTGCTTAACAAATATTTTTGTTCTGTGTTCACAGATGAAGAACCAGGAGCAGGACCTCAGAAAACACCCACAAATAGGAACAGAAGCGAGGGACATCTTGAACAATTTTCAAAAGACTATGTTTGTGAGAAACTAGCTCAACTTAAAGTAGACAAAGCGATGGGACCGGATGGGATACACCCTAGAATACTGAGGGAACTTGGGGACGTTCTAGCAACTCCACTGACTGACCTTTTCAATGCCTCGTTGGAGTCAGGAGTGGTGCCAAAGGACTGGAGAGAGGCTCATGTGGTGCCTTTACACAAAAGCGGAAGTAAGGATGTGGTTGAAAACTACAGGCCGGTTAGTTTAAATTCGGTGGTGAGTAAATTATTGGAAACGCTGCTGAAAGAGAAAATAGTTAGGTTTCTGGAGTCCGGCGGATTACAGGATCCAAGGCAGCATGGATTCACCAGAGGCAGGTCTTGTCAGACAAATCTGATTGATTTCTTTGACTGGGTGACCAGGGAGTTGGACCGAGGGAGAGCTCTAGATGTGGTGTATTTAGATTTCAGTAAAGCCTTTGACACTGTTCCTCACAGGCGACTTATAAACAAACTGAGCACCCTAGGGATGGACCCTAATGTTCAATGTAAATAGTTGATTTCTATTGTTCTATGTAAAATGTATACAAACTGTGTACAAGACTGTTAACCTGTTATATGTAAACCGCCCTTGATCTCTGGAAGGGGCGGTATAAAAGAAATAGTTAAATAAATAAAAATAAAATAAATAAAATAAAATAAAGTTACTGCTTGGGTTAGAAATTGGTTGGGTGGGAGGCGACAAAGAGTACAAGTAAATGGAGCTCACTCTGAGGAGAAGGATGTTACCAGTGGTGTGCCCCAGGGATCTGTCCTTGGTCCGATTCTTTTTAACATCTTTGTTAGTGATATAGCGGAAGGGCTGTCGGGTAAGGTTTGCCTCTTTGCGGATGATACCAAAATCTGCAATAGAGTAGACACCCAGGAAGGTGTAGATAACATGAGGAGGGATCTAGCTAAGCTTGAAGAATGGTCTAGAATTTGGCAGCTGGGATTTAATGTTAAAAAATGTAAGGTCATGCATTTGGGCTGCAGCAATCCAAGGGAGCAATACAGTATAGGAGGTGAAGTACTTTTGTCCACTAAAGAAGAGCGGGACCTAGGCGTGGTTGTGTCTGATGATCTTAAAGTAGCTAAACAGGTAGAAAAGGCGACGGCAAAAGCTAGAAGGATGCTTGGGTGCATACGGAGAGGAATGGCTAGCAGAAAAAAGGAGGTGATAATGCCTCTGTATAAGTCTTTGGTGCGACCTCATTTGGAGTATGGTGTGCAATTCTGGAGACCGCACCCTTCAAAAGGATGTGAACAGGATGGATTCGGTGCAGAGGGTTGCTACTAAAATGATTAATGGGCTTCATTATAAAGCATATGAGGACAGACTTAAGGATCTTAATATGTACACCTTAGAGGAAAGGCGGGATAGAGGTGATATGATTGAGATGTTTAAATACCTCCATGGCATAAATGTTCAGGGAGAGAGCCTCTTTCAATTGAAAGCAAGTTCTGCTACGAGGGGACATGGGATGAGGGTGAAGGGAGATAGATTCAGGAGTGATATGCGGAAATATTTCTTTATGGAAAGAGTAGTGGATCCGTGGAATAGTCTCCCAGTGGAGGTGGTGGAGATGAGGACAGTAACTGAATTCAAAAAAGCATGGGACCAACACAGAGGATCTCTAAAGGTAAAAAGTGGACTGTTGTAGTTGTTGTTATGGAAGGACAGACTAGATGGGCCTTGTGGTCTTTTTCTGTCATCATGTTTCTATGTTTCTATCTATGTTTCTAAAACAGCAAAAATGAAAGTAAACTTGCTTTAAAAAATATACACAAAACCCTTTTAAGAGCTCCCAGTCAGAGAGCTAGCAATGTAATAAAAAAAACCAAACAAAGAAACCCTCAAATCCTTACTTACTGTTTGATGTGTGGAGCCCTGGTTAGGAAAGCCTCCACCAAAAGATCCCGACTGGTGGGGAATACAGAACATTATCTGCCTGCAAGGGGAAGGTGTTTAATGCTTCGGCCTTTCTCTCTTGCCTAAATACCCACTTTATGCATTTGACACTGCTTACCATCACCTTCGTGATAGAAATATGAGGCGAAGGCAGACTCCACCTAGTGGAGATCCTGAGCATCTGCATGTGTGTGCTAACTCCTCATTCAGACCTGTACATGCACCGTAAATTGTTTAGTGCAGGGACCCTGGACCTTAGAAATAAAGCTATTGCCTACTTCCAAACCATGAGGGATGAATTCCACAGTCTACGTTATAGCATTATATTGACCGTATAAATGTATCTCCCATTTAACGTCACTAACCCCATCCCCCCCCTTCCCAAATTATAGACTTCTTCAGGAAGCATCAAAGTGGCTCAACAGTCAATCTCCAGATCAACTTCAGTAAAATGAAGGTGTATATAACCAAGAATCGAAACTTCTCTGCCCCTCCTCCCCCCAAAACAGTCAGCATTAACGAGACAGACCTCCCAGTAAAAAATGAAGTAAAATATCTTGGGGTCACCTTAGATCAGTCCCTCAGAATGACCACGCACATAACACTCACTGCAAAGAAAATCTATTACAAACTCAGAATGATACAACAGCTAAGACCATTATTCCCAAACCACGACTTTAGATCAGTCCTCCAGGCACTAATCACCCCACACTTAGACTTCTGCATCTGTATCCTAAAGGTCTATCCAAACAAGCCCTAAACCAACTCCAGATGGCCCAGCATGTTGCAGCACGTATAGCCTGGAAGGCTCATATAACAGAACATATCACATCTGTTCTAGATAACCTACACTGACTCCCAGTCCAAAGTCCTATAAACTACAAAACACTAATGACAGCATTTCAACTCATTAGGGAAATAGCCCCATCCTACTTCACCTCCCTCATTACCAAACCAGAAGAGTCATGACTGAGAAGAGGTTGCACCCAGAATAAACTAGCAGTCCCTTCAGACTTCTGCAAATCCAATTGAGCCACTAATAGAGCTTTCTCACACTTCACACCCATTCTCTGGAACACATTACCTGCCAAACTAAGAGCAAGCAAAGATCTCTCCATTTTCCGTAAAGAACTAAACACACATCTTTTAAACTGAATTTTGGAAACTCATTTGAACCCTCGACCATCAACTCTACCTAATACCATACTAAAGTACACAAAACACAACTACAACCACATACCACAAACACCCTCTCATTGTAATTAGCTCACTATTGGACTACAAGTCCAGCCCCAAGTTATGGTACATTGTAGATAGTTCACAATAGGACTACTAGCTCAGTCCCAACTACATTGCTCATTGTATTTAGTTCTTGAACTGTTACATGTAATTGATATTGTTATTGTTAATGTAAACCACATTTGATCCCTGGAAAAAGTGGCATATAAATGCAAATAAATAAATAAATAACTACCTCCAAGGTCTCGTCTTTCAGGACGGACAGCTCATTGCTGTTCCTTGCCACAAACTCATACTTGGATTTGGCAAACTTTCTGGACTGTGCTTTAAGGTGAGTTTCATAGAGTCTGCAGGACAGAGACAGAACTGTTAACATCATTTTTCAACATTCAGGGAAGACAAAGCAGCAATGTCAGAAAGCCTCGTGCTTGAAGGTCCCGGTACGTGAAGAGCACTGTGCACCTCGCCACAGATGGAACACTGAAATTTCACAAACTGAAGTCAGGCAAAAGCAGCAACATCACACATGCAAAACAGCCCCCATTTGCAAATCACCATGTGACACGCGTGACTTCAGGGAACTTTGGCTGCCCATACTACTCACCAGGGATCAGAGAGCCCAGTGGGAGCGAGCTGTGCCCAAGGACTCATGAGGGTGGAAGAGAGGGCACAGCAGAAGGGAGATAAACTGTTAATTCAGCCTGAGGCTGTGGAAGAGAAGGGGGATGACGGTGGTAGTGAGGATACAAAGGGGAAAGTTGATGCTGGGTGAAGGACAGAGAAGATGCTGATGGTTGTGGAGTAGTGGGAGAGAGGAATACCGGTGTGGGCCTTGTGGTGGGAAGTGGAATGACAGAGGGGGACATTGGCACAAGTAATTACAGAGTAATTTGTATGAGTATCATGTTACAAGCAGGCTAACTCCAGTTCCATCACCACGCCTGGGCAGATGGGTCAATAGAGGGGCACCAATTAGCCCTCTGGGGGCCCCTGTTATCACGGTAGCCATATTCCCCATGTCAATCACCACGTCCCATTCCTCAAGCACTTGGATGGGGCAAGAACCGTAGCAACTGCCTGAGGAGAAATTTGTGTTCTGGCAGAAGGTACAGTGTTCCCTCTTTCTCTCTCCAATATCTTGGAGGGTGAGGGGGGGGGGGAGAGGGGAATACATTCAGACTGAATTACCCTGGGCTCAACACACCCAGCTGTTTCTTCAGGCAGCAGACCGAGTATTGCCACTATGCCACATACTGTGCCAGTACTATCCGCCTAGTGCCACTGAAATTCAGATAGACCCAGCCAACTGGTGCTGCTCTTTGAATAATGGACCCTTAAGGCAAGCCTAGACAAATTTTGTGTGAACTTAGGAGCCAGGCCAAAATCTTAGGAGCCAGTGCTTGACGACCTCATTTCCCCCCTCCACTTCTCTCGTGCTGGTCTTGTTCTCGTGAGACCAGTGCCAGACTTCCACACCAAGTGTCATCTTTAGATAAGAATAGTTAGAGCTTCAGATAGCAAGTGTGTCTGTGTGTTGTGCAATGGTGGTGTGCCAGGCTGTGTGTGGGATGTGGCAGTGGGTGGAGTGCAGGGCTGCAGTGCATGTATGTGTGCTGCAGAGCTGGGGAGCCTGTGTGCGTGTATGTATATGTATATGTGGCGTGGAGGTGAGGTGTTTGTGTGTGTGTCAGTCATGCAAAGGTGGAGAGTGTGTGTGTGTGTGTCTGCAGTGTGGGGGTGGGGTGGGGTGTGTGCGTAGTGTGGGGATGGGGTGTTTGCTTGCATGTATGTTCGAGGGGGGGGGAATGTGTCCTTTAGCATATTGTCATTTTTGCCCTCCACCTTGCACTCTTCCCTCCCCACTTCGACCCCTCTCTACTCTCCCCCCTTCTGCCTTCCCCAGCACCCCCCCACCTCATCCTCCATTCTCCCACCCTCCTTACTTTTTTCTTTTTAAGGTACTGCCTCACTCCACATTTTTTTTTTTATTTTTATTTTTTTTTTATTTTTTTTTAACATCAAGGCTTCGATCCCCTCTGGCTCTCTGCTGTTTTGGGCTTCCCCTCCCTCAAGGATCTGCTACCCCATGGGCCAAATACGAGGGACCTTTGCTGCGATCATATTTAAAAAAAAAATCTGACTCAAGATGAGTTACCTTCAAGTCTTACAGGTATTTGCCTTTCTAAGTGGACTTACAATCTAAGTTGTACTCGAGACAATAGAGGGTGAAGGGACTTGCCCAAGGTCACAGGGAGCTTCCCTGGTTCTCAGTCACCCGTTCTAACCAAGAAGCTACTCCTCCAAATCCCTCAAACTGGGCCAGGTCCCTATATCTCTGCATGTGCCCCTGGCTACCATGGCGGCTAACGCTCTGCTTAAAAGCCATGATGGTTGAGCCAATCCAAGAGAGGCATACCGAGTGCATACCTATCAGCTGCTGTGTACTCTGCCACACTGGGTTGCTGAAAAAAAAAAAAAAAAAAAAAGAGGAGTTATACATATGTTGCAAGATAAACAGTTCAGTGTCCAAAGGTCCAGGTATCAATATGTCACCCTTCAAAGATCTGCTAAAACTACTACTACTGAACATTTGTATAGTGCTACAAGATGAATGCAGCGCTACACAAACACGTGTAAAAGATGGTCCCTGCTCATCAGAGCTTACAATCTAGTCAAGACAGACAACACAGTAGCTGTAGACATGGGATACATCTAGTGTATTTGGACTTTCAGAAGCCTTTGACAAGGTCCCTCATCAGAGACTTTTGGCAAAACTAAAGAGTCATGGGATAGGAGGCAGTGTACTACTGTGGATCGGGAACTGGTTAAAAGATAGAAAGCAGAGGGTAGGGCCAAATGGCCGATTTTCCCAATGGAGAAAGGCTAATAATGGAGTACCCCAGGGATCGGTACTGGGTCCGCTACTTTTTGACATATTCATAAATGACCTGGAAAAGGGAATAACTAGTGAAGTTATCATATTTGCAGACGACACAAAACTGTTTAAAGTTGTTAAAACCCAAGAGGATTGTGGAAAACTGCAGGAGGATCTGGATAAATTGGAAGACTGGGCATCCAAATGGCAGATGAAATTTAATGTGGACAAGTGCAAAGTTATGCACCTAGGAAAGAACAACCGACACTATGGTTACACAATGCAAGGTTCCACATTAGGAACCACCACCCAGGAAAAGGATTTAGGAGTCATCGTGGATAACATGATAAAACCCTCCGCCCAGTGTACAGTGGCGGCCAAGAAAGCAAATAGAATGCTAGGTACCATAAGGAAAGGAATGGAAAATAAAACAAAGGATATTATAATGCACTGGTCAACATTGAAATCGTTACTGTCTTTAAAAGACCCTAATCTGTAGTATCTTGGTGAGCTGAACACGAATATAACATTAAAAACATTTTATTGGCTCTCGTTTTAAAGATATTGTATGTAGTTCATTTTTGACGTTTCACCGTGTAAATTTATCCAGTAGGACATCAACAACATCCCAAATAAGCCTTGAATGATGTAATATTGCATCACATTGCATAATACCAGCATGCACACATCATCCAGAGTTGATTGCATCATTTTCTGATGCAATGCAATACTACTGCCAGACAGCTGCTGAAGCCATCTGACGTCAACAGTGTACTATACGCAGTCGGAAAGGAAAGTAATCTGGTATTCTGTTCCGATATTGAAAGCCTCATGAATGCCTTAAAAATCACTCATAACCCACAAGACTGGAGACTATTTATAGACTCTTCGAAACTGAAGACTGTGCTTTTGAACAATGGAAACCGTCTTCCATCTACTCCAGTAGCGCATGCCGTCCACATGAAAGAGACATACGATGACTTAAAGCATCTACTGACTTCCATTAACTATAACAAGTACAGCTGGCACCTCTGTGGTGACTTGAAGGTAGTTGCCCTTTTAATGGGACTGCGGCAGGGACATATAAAATACATGTGTTTCTTATGTGAGTGGGATAGCTGAGCAAGGGATTGGCACTACTTGTGGAAGGAATGGAATCGCAGACAAAAAGTAACAGTTGGCGAGAAGAATATCCAGCAGCCAGCTCTGGTTGAGGCTCACAAACTCCTGCACCACCCCTTCACATCAAACTAGGTTTGATGAAAAACTTCATGAAAGCCATGGACCACACTTCGCGAGCTTTACGATACCTGCATGAAAAATTCCCTCAACTCAGCGAAGCAAAGATTAAAGAGGGAGTTTTTGTAGGTCCTCAGATTCGAGAGCTCTTCAAAGATGACCTGTTCAACAACTTGCTGTAGGTTGAGGTGAAAAAAGCATGGAATGCTTTTCGCCTAGTGTCAACAAATTTTCTCGGGAATGTTAGGGCAGAAAACTACAAGGAACTAGTAGAAGACATGCTGATGCAGTATCAGAAACTTGGCTGCAATATGTCTCTAAAGATCCATTTCCTTGATTCCCGTCTCGATTTCTTTCCTGACAACTGTGGTATGGTTAGTGATGAAGAAGGCAAACGTTTTCACCAGGGTATCACAACGATGGAGCAAAGATACCAGGGAAAATGGTCCACTACAATGCTGGCTGACTACTGCTGGACACTCCCCAGAGAAGCTCCCGAACAGCTGTACAAGAGACAGGTGAAAAAAATCTAAGAAATAGTCTATGACTTGTTTTTTTACAGGTATTAACCGAAGGCCTATTATATTTACTATTGACATTTCGTGATGTAAACATTAATTCTTGTAGACTACAAAAAAAATAGAGCCAAAAGTTGATAAGAAATGACTATTTTTATTTCAGCAACATGACTTTTGTAAACATTTGTTGACCAGTGATACCTCTGTATCGTTCCATGGTATGACCGCACCTTGAATATTGTGTGCAATTCTGGTCGCCGTATCTTAAAAAGGATATAGCGTTATTAGAAAAGGTACAGAGAAGAGCCACCAAAATGGTAAAGGGGATGGAAGGCTATTCCTATGAAGAGAGGCTACAAAGGTTAGGGCTCTTCAACCTGAAAAAGAGACGGCTGAGGGGAGATATGATACAAGTCTATAAATTAATGAATGGCGTGGAACGGGTAAACGTAGATCGATTGTTTACGCTATCAGAATATAGAAAGAGTAGGGGACATGTAATGAAGCTACAGGGTAAACTATTTAAGACGAATAAGAGAAAATATTTTTTCACTCAACGTGTAATCAAACTCTGGAATTTGTTACCGAAGGATGTAGTAAAGGCTGTTAAGTGTAGCTGGGTTTAAAAAAGGTTTGGACAAGTTCCTGCAGGAAAGGTCCATAAACCATTATTAAGAAGGGACCCAGGATAAGAACATAAGATATGCCATACTGGGTCAGACCAAGGTCCATCAAGCCCAGCATTCTGTTTCCAACAGTGGCCAATCTAGGTCATATGTACCTAGCAGTTTCCCCAAGAGACACAGGTTCCACAATGCTTGTATTGGGTCAAGCAGTGATATTCTGGGTCCCTTTTTAATACTGGTTTATGGACCTTTCCTCCAGGAACTTGTCCAAACCTTTTTTAAACCCAGCTACACTAACAGCCTTTACTACATCCTCCGGTAACAAATTCCAGAGTTTGATTACACGTTGAGTGAAAAAATATTTTCTTTTATTAGTCTTAAATAGTTTACCCTGTAGCTTCATTGCATGTCCCCTAGTCTTTCTATATTCTGATAAGGTAAACAATCGATCTACGTTTACCCGTTCCACTCCGTTCATTAATTTATAGACTTCTATCATATCTCCCCTCAGCCGTCTCTTTTCCAGATTAAAGAGCCCTAACCTTTTAAGCCTTTCTTCATAAGAGTTTCCTTCCATCCCCGTTACCATTTTGGTGGCTCTTCTCTGAACCTTTTCTAAAATTGCTATATCCTTTTTAAGATACGGCGACCAGAATTGCACACAATATTCAAGGTGCGGTCTCACCATGGAACGATACAGAGGCATTATAATATATTTTGTTTTATTTTCCATTCCTTTCCTTATCATACCTAGCATTCTATTTGCTCTCTTGGCCGCCGCTGCACACTGGGCCAAGGGTTTTTACATGGTATCCACAATGACGACTAAATCTTTTTCCTGGGCGATGGTTCCTAATGTGAAACCTTGCATCGTGTAACCATAGTTTGGGTTGTTCTTCCCTAGGTGCATAACCTTGCACTTGTCCACATTAAATTTCATCTGCCATTTTGATGCCCAGTCTTCCAATTTATCAAGATCCTCTTGCAGTTTTCCACAATCCTCTTGGGTTTTAACAACTTTAAATAGTTTTGTATCATCTGCAAATTTGATAACCTCACTCGTTATTCCACTTTCCAGGTCATTTATGAATATGTCAAAAAGCAGCGGACCCAGCACAGATCCCTCGGGTACACCACTATTCACCTTTCTCCATTGGGAAAATTGGCCATTTAGCCCTACCCTCTGCTTTCTATCTTTTAACCAGTTCCTAATCCACAATAGTACACTGCCTCCTATCCCATGACTCTTTAGTTTTGCCAAAAGTCTCTGATGAGGGACCTTGTCAAAGGCTTTCTGAAAGTCCAGATACACAATATCAACCGCTTGACCCAGGATATCAATGCTGATTGATTTCTTTGACTGGGTGACCAGGGAGTTGGACCGAGGGAGAGCTCTAGAAGTGGTGTATTTAGATTTCAGTAAAGCCTTTGACACTGTTCCTCACAGGCGACTTATAAACAAACTGAGCACCCTAGGGATGGACCCTAAAGTTACTGCTTGGGTTAGAAATTGGTTGGGTGGGAGACGACAAAGAGTACAAGTAAATGGAGCTCACTCTGAGGAGAAGGATGTTACCAGTGATGTGCCCCAGGGATCTGTCCTTGGTCCGATTCTTTTTAACATCTTTGTTAGTGATATAGCGGAAGGGCTGTCGGGTAAGGTCTGCCTCTTTGCGGATGATACCAAAATCTGCAATAGAGTAGACACCCAGGAAGGTGTAGATAACATGAGGAGGGATCTAGCTAAGCTTGAAGAATGGTCTAGAATTTGGCAGCTGGGATTTAATGTTAAAAAATGTAAGGTCATGCATTTGGGCTGCAGCAATCCAAGGGAGCAATACAGTATAGGAGGTGAAGTACTTTTGTCCACTAAAGAAGAGCGGGACCTAGGCGTGATTGTGTCTGATGATCTTAAAGTAGCTAAACAGGTAGAAAAGGCGACGGCAAAAGCTAGAAGGATGCTTGGGTGCATACGGAGAGGAATGGCTAGCAGAAAAAAGGAGGTGATAATGCCTCTGTATAAGTCTTTGGTGCGACCTCATTTGGAGTATGGTGTGCAATTCTGGAGACCGCACCTTCAAAAGGATGTGAACAGGATGGAGTCGGTGCAGAGGGTTGCTACTAAAATGATTAATGGGCTTCATTATAAAGCATATGAGGACAGACTTAAGGATCTTAATATGTACACCTTAGAGGAAAGGCGGGATAGAGGTGATATGATTGAGATGTTTAAATACCTCCGTGGCATAAATGTTCAGGGAGAGAGCCTCTTTCAATTGAAAGCAAGTTCTGCTACGAGGGGACATGGGATGAGGGTGAAGGGAGATAGATTCAAGAGTGATATGCGGAAATATTTCTTTACGGAAAGAGTAGTGGATCCGTGGAAAAATATCCCAGTGGAGGTGGTGGAGATGAGGACAGTAACTGAATTCAAAAAAGCATGGGACCAACACAGAGGATCTCTAAAGGTAATAAGTGGACTGTTGTAGTTGTTGTTATGGAAGGACAGACTAGATGGGCCTTGTGGTCTTTTTCTGTCGTCATGTTTCTATGTTTCTCTTGACCCAGTACAAGCATTATGGAATCTGTGTCTTTTGGGGAAACTGCTAGGTACGTATGACCTAGATTGGCCACTGTTGGAAACAGGATACTGGGCTTGATGGACCTTGGTCTGACCCAGTATGGCATATCTGATGTTCTGATGTGTAATCAAACTCTGGAATTTGTTACCAGAGGATGTAGTAAAGGCTGTTAGTGTAGCTGGGTTTAAAAAAGGTTTGGACAAGTTCCTGGAGGAAAGGTCCATAAACCAGTATTAAAAAGGGACCCAGAATATCACTGCTTGACCCAATACAAGCATTGTGGAACCTGTGTCTCTTGGGGATACTGCTAGGTACATATGACCTAGATTGGCCACTGTTGGAAACAGGATACTGGGCTTGATGGACCTTGGTCTGACCCAGTATGGCATATCTTATGTTCTTATGTTCTTAGGGGGAATGGTAAGGAAACACAAAGGAGATCAGGTGAGTCACGTTCCGAAAGCAGCAGCGAAGAGATGAGTTTTCAGCCTGGATTTGAAAAGGGTCAGAGAAGGCGCTTGATGTACAGACTCGGGTAGTTTGTTCCAGGCATAAGGAGCAGCAAGGTGAAAGAATCGAAGTCTGGAGTTAGCAATAGAAGAGAAGGGCACAGATAGAAGCGATTTACCAGAAGAGCGGAGTTCTGGAGGAGGGGTGTAGGGAGAGATAAGAGAGGAAAGGTAGTGAGGAGCTGCAGAGTGAATACACTTATAGGCCAGCAGGAGTTTGAACTGGATGCGGAAATGGATAGGGAGCCAATGAAGTGACTTGAAATGAGGGGTAATATGAGCATGACGAGGCTGGTGGAAGATTAGCCGCACAGCACAGGGTTGAACAGATTGAAGGGGAGAGAGACGATTCAGAGGGCGATCAGCAAGGAGTAGTGTCACAACGCCACCCTGGTGGCTAATGGGCGCCAAGGCAGGTCGGACATAAATAAAAATAAGGTTGGGTTTGGTATGTATTTTCTAGGGTCCAGGGATGTATAGCCTTGGTAGCGTCCTTATTACCAAATACCCAGAGAACACAGGTCTTCGAATGGAGGGAAAAATAAGGCTTTATTTCCCTTGTATTGCAAAAGGTTCAAACGGATCAGATTCAAACAACAAAAGAAATGTCCTTACATCAGGTTAGAAAGAAAAGGTACAACTCAGGTTCAAAAGCAAAAACTGTTTTCTTCACAGAGGAGATACAAAAAGAAGCGTTTCTAATTTCACAAGTTTACTGCTCACTTGCTACACAGGGATTCCAAGCTTCCAGTTGTACAATAGCTACAATCCATTTCTTCCTCTGAAAGGGACTCTACCACTTCCACTTGCATCGGTTCTTGCTCAAGCGTATCTGAACCAGAGTTAATGGTTCCTGGCAAGTTATAATCAGGCTTTTCACACAAACGTTGTATGAGCTCCCAATGCCTGGGGTTCAGCGTGGGGCGTCGGTCATGAGCTGTTCTATAGTGTGAATATCCTTCTCTCTTCAAAGGTTTTACATTCGCTTCCTGCAAACCTTGCTTAGTTAAAAGTTTCTTATTTGATAAAAGCTTTTCATACCTTGTCTCCTGAGATGTGTGACATGGACAGGGAGCTTCTGTTTCTTATCCTCTCCATAAACTAGCCCTCTGACGGCTGTTTCCAACAAAGTATGGGTTACCTTGTAACTCCGGCTTCTTTCCTTGGGACGAGGCTTGAGGCCTACTCCTGGTGAGATCCTGCCTTGCTCCTGCAATATGGCTTGGGTTTTTCACACAGCAGTCACAGTACGGCTTTTGCGTTCCTGAATCTCCTGGACCCTTCTGTATTCTCTGTCCTTTCAGGTCTCTCTGGCCTGTACCTCTTTCCTGCACTCCAGCAGCGTCTGTAGCTTCTGCAGTTTCTCCAGCATCTGCAGTTTCTGCTACTTCTCCGGCTTCTGAAGGCTCTGCAACTTCTCTGCTGCCTTCTCTGCTGCTTCTGGCTTTACAGACACTTCTGCCTCTACGGCCACCTTCCTCTTTACCGCCGCTTCTCCCTTTCCAGTCTTTCAGACTTTCTTTAAAAGGAGTTCCTCCCTTCCTGGATTGGAGGCTGGCTGGCTTTAGGTCACACCCTGTGGGGCGTGGATCCTCAGTCTTCCGGAGGTCCCTCTTGCTCCCCCTACCAGGTTCCTGAGAATACTGCAGCTTGTGCATGCCTTTTTTCGCTTTTAAAACATTTTCTCCTATTCCCCGCTGGTCTGCTGCATCACACATCCCCCTTCTTAAAATATTACGGGCTGGTGAAGTTTCTTTTACACAGCACGTAATACGCGATACCGCGCTCTTCTGCAGCTGACTGGTCCCGTACTTCCCTCGACGGTTGTCCACCGGTATCGGCTCAGGGTGGAATATGTTCTCAGCAGAAGCCAGCAAAACTGACCGCTCATGCCAGGGCCGAAGAATATTGACATGGTATACTTGTGTATGTCCTTTTTCATCCTGGACCAAGTAGGAGGTTGATCCTATAGGCTTAACTACTGTATGAGGCCCCTTCCACCGGGCTTCAAACTTAGAAGTGGTGCCCGATATCAAGACCATCACCTTTTCTCCGACCTTTAATTGCCGGGGTCTGGCATGCCTATCATAGTATCGTTTTTGCTTTTGTTGACTCTCCTGTAAACATTCGCCTGCGAACCGGGAGGTTCTTTCCAGGCGGGTTCTTAAGTTCTTTAAGAATAAAGGTACGCCTATTTCTGTCTCAACGGGTTCAATCCATTGTTCTCTTAGGACGTCCAATATACCTCGGGGTGGTCGTCCATACATGAGTTCGTAAGGCGAGGTACCCAAGGAATTCTGTTTTTTTTCCCGACAGGCATACAGGATAGATGGCATCATGGTGTCCCACTCCGTCATTTGGCCACCCAATGCTCGACGAAGCATTTGTTTTATGCTCTGGTTTAATCGCTCCACCAGACCATTGCATTGGGGGTGGTAGGCGGCTGTCTTCACATGATGGATGCCAAAAGCGTCCCAAACTTGAGCGAGGTATTTTGACAAGAAGTTACTACCTCTGTCTGTCAAGACCTCCTGCGGGAACCCTATCTCGCAGAATAACTTGACTAATTCTATGGCAATTGACTTTGCCGAAATGTTTCTCAGGGGAACCGCCCATGGGAAGCGGGTAGCTTGGTCGATAATCACCAGGATATACTGGAATCCTCTGGGTGTTTTGATGAGGGGTCCAACTATATCCATGGCAAGTCTCCTTACGGGATCCGAGATTATGGGCATCAGAACCAGCGGTACTTCAGGTGGTCGATGAGGAGTGACTCTTTGACATGATGCGCAAGATTCGGAAAAGCGAGATGTTTCCCGGAAGACTCCTGGCCAGTAAAATCGGGCTAAAATCTGTTCAAGGGTGTCCTGTGCTCCCTTATGGCCCCCTACTGGATGGTCGTGGGCCAGCCGCAAAACCAGGGATTTAAAGGTATTCGGGACCACCAACTGTTTCCGGATATTTCCGGTACGAGGGTCCTTAGTCTCCCGATAAAGTATGTCCTCTTCCGTGAGGAATCTGGGGAAAGAATCCTTTCTTTCCGGCGCATGTTCAAATGCACGGGCTAGTGCAGGGTCTGCTCTTTGCTCCATCTTGAAAGAGGGGAACCTCTCCATCAAGTCCGCAGGCACCCATGGCATCCCTCTTCCAGCTTCCAACTCCGCTCTGCCCTGAGAACGGCACGTTCTTTCTCTCCTCCACTCAGCTTTGGATTTTCAGTCCCTCCTCGGGGGATCACCTATTAGTTCCTCATGTGAAGGAAGGTCTCCTAAGAAAGTTTCTTCCGAACACGAGGGCTTTTCAGCATCTTGGCCATGCGACCGCGTAGAAACTAGGGCTTCCCTAGGACCGGTACCCTTCTCTGGGTTATTTTGCTGTGGCTTGGGATTCTCATTAGGCTCATGCCGAATGCAAGTGGAAGTTGGCACTGTCAGAGGATAAGCCCTCTTTCAGACTCTTCCTAAATTGTGGCCAATTGCGGCCTAATACCAATTCTTGTGGTAGCCTAGGCACGACGGCTACTAACATCTCTTTTTCAATGCCCAATCCCTTCACCCACAGCTTATACACCGGGTAGCGGGTAGCCGCTCCATGGATACATTTTATTTTAACATTACCTTCCGGACACTCCGGAACTGACCATCCCTGATCCCTAATCACAAACCATAACCTCTTCGAAATCATGGTTTGGTCAGCTCCTGAGTCCAGGAGTGCTTTTAAGTCTACTCCATGAATCTTCACATTCAATACAAACCCCTCTCGTACTGTTCTCGGGCCTTCCCCTACCAGAGCAGTACGTGAGTAACAGTCACTTTTCAGATGACCCTTTTTCCCACATGCAAAGCATCTTTTGGCATTCTCTTTTGCTAGAGGCTTATTATTTTTCACAACACCGTATGGGGACCATGAGGGACTTTCTACTCTTTGTGCCTCCATACCCAGTGTCAGTTTGGGAGTCCCTACCCTAGGTTGGGTGACTCTCTCGGCCTCTAAATAGCATTCCGTTAGAGCTATTGCGTCGGTAGTTGTACAGCAATTTTGCAAGATTAAGAAATTCTGTACCCTATTTGGTATGGCGGACATGTACTGCTCAAGTACTATCGCATCCATTAATGTGTTTACGTTTTTCTTTTCTGGCTGTAGCCATTTATTCGCCAGACCCTGTATCCTATGGCCTAGGGCTTTTGGGGTTTCATCAGCTCTAAGGGTGGTGGCCCTAAACATTTTATTATAGGATAATGGTGTAAGGCCTAACCGATCCCTTATGGCGGTGACTACCTCCTCATAGTGTGTTAGCTAGGGCTGGGGGCATCGACCTGTAGGCAGCAAGGGCTTCCCCCGTAAGGGACGCTGCGAGTCGAATAGCCCACTGTTCAGGCGGCCAATTTGCTGAACCCGCAATCCTAGTGAACGAATCTAAAAAGTCATCGACATTATCATTGGGACTTAACTTCCCCACAATAAGATCGTGGCATGTCCATTGTCCGCTCGCTGGGTTAGTCAGTCCGGCTGCCTGCAGCTTCTCAGCGCTCGCCTTTGCCATCTCCTCCCGCTGTAACGCTAACCAGTTCTCCATAGTCTGCAATACCGGCAGTTGTTGTTCCTGCATGGCCCGCAGAGCTTGTGCTTGGTTCTTCTGCGCGAATTCGGCTTGCTTGTCGAACTGATGTGCCATCCAGGCACAGAGCTCCTTTGGTTCCATGGTGAACCTGTATAGAGAAACAAAAAAAACGAAACCAAGTGTGGCTCTCACAACACTAGTTTTTCCTTTTTTTTTTTTTTCAAACTTCCCTTGACATCCAACACTGCCCCGGCTTAATTACTTTTTACCTGAGGTGAGTGTTGAATTCAGCTCGGGAACATCAGTTGCTGTTGCATTCGCAGCTCACCACTCCAAAAACCGGCAACAGGATTTTCTGCTTTCAGGATTTTCACAACCCATTCTGGATTCCACCTATTCCACTCCAGGTCTTTCTCCTTCCAATACGGGTTTTGTTTTCACTCCAGATTTTCCAGCAGATCAATCTGAGTTTTTACTTTTAAACTCAGGAGTTTTATTTTTCTTTCCTTTAGTAGCTTAAAGGCTCTGATCCGGCATCCAACAACTACGCCATTTTTATGTCGCAATGCCACCCTGGTGGCTAATGGGCGCCAAGGCAGGTCGGACATAAATAAAAATAAGGTTGGGTTTGGTATGTATTTTCTAGGGCCCAGGGATGTATAGCCTTGGTAGAGTCCTTATTACCAAATACCCAGAGAACACAGGTCTTCGAATGGAGGGAAAAATAAGGCTTTATTTCCCTTGTATTGCAAAAGGTTCAAACGGATCAGATTCAAACAACAAAAGAAATGTCCTTACATCAGGTTAGAAAGAAAAGGTACAACTCAGGTTCAAAAGCAAAAACTGTTTTCTTCACAGAGGAGATACAAAAACAAGCGTTTCTAATTTCACAAGTTTACTGCTCACTTGCTACACAGGGATTCCAAGCTTCCATTGGTACAATAGCTACAATCCATTTCTTCCTCTGAAAGGGACTCTACCACTTCCACTTGCATCGGTTCTTGCTCAAGCGTATCTGAACCAGAGTTAACGGTTCCTGGCAAGTTATAATCAGGCTTTTCACACAAATGTTGTATGAGCTCCCAATGCCTGGGGTTCAGCGTGGGGCGTCGGTCATGAGCTGTTCTATAGTGTGAATATCCTTCTCTCTTCAAAGGTTTTACATTTGCTTCCTGCAAACCTTGCTTAGTTAAAAGTTTCTTATTTGATAAAAGCTTTTCATACCTTGTCTCCTGAGATGTGTGACATGGACAGGGAGCTTCTGTTTCTTGTCCTCTCCATAAACTAGCCCTCTGACGGCTGTTTCCAACAAAGTATGGGTTACCTTGTAACTCCGGCTTCTTTCCTTGGGATGAGGCTTGAGGCCTACTCCCGGTGAGATCCTGCCTTGCTCCTGCAATATGGCTTGGGTTTTTCACACAGCAGTCACAGTACGGCTTTTGCGTTCCTGAATCTCCTGGACCCTTCTGTATTCTCTGTCCTTTCAGGTCTCTCTAGCCTGTACCTCTTTGCTGTACCTCTTTCCTGCACTCCAGCAGCGTCTGTAGCTTCTGCAGTTTCTCCAGCATCTGCAGTTTCTGCTACTTCTCCGGCTTCTGAAGGCTCTGCAACTTCTCTGCTGCCTTCTCTGCTGCTTCTGGCTTTACCGACACTTCTGCCTCTACGGCCACCTTCCTCTTTACTGCCGCTTCCCCCTTTCCAGTCTTCCAGACTTTCTTTAAAAAGAGTTCCTCCCTTCCTGGATTGGAGGCTGGCTGGCTTTAGGTCACACCCTGTGGGGCGTGGATCCTCAGTCTTCCGGAGGTCCCTCTTGCTCCCCCTACCAGGTTCCTGAGAATACTGCAGCTTGTGCATGCCTTTTTTCGCTTTTAAAACATTTTCTCCTATTCCCCGCTGGTCTGCTGCATCACAGTAGGTTACAATAGTCCAGACGGGAGGTGATTAAGGAGTGGATAAGTATCTTAGTAGTGTGTTCAGAAAGGAATGGGTGGATTTTGTTAATGTTATAGAGAAAGAAAAGACAGGTTTTAGCTATCAGTTGCACATGTGTGGAGGAGAGGGAGACGTCAAAGACAACCCCAAGGTTGCGAGCTGAGGAAATAGGGAGGAATAGAGAGCTATCTACAGAGACTGAGAAAGGAGGAATGGGAGAGGAGAGCTTAGGGAGGAAAATAAGAAGCTCTGTTTTGGCAATGTTCAATTTCAAGCAGCAGTGAGACATCCAAGTAGCAATGTCAGAAAGACAGGCTAAGATTCGGACCTGGATTGCTGGAGAGATTTCATATGTAGAGAGGTAGATCTGGGAGTCATCAGGGTAAAGATGGTACTGAAAGCCATGGGAAGAGATGAGTGCAGCAAGGGACTCGGTATATAGAGAGAAAAGGAGTGGACCCAAGACAGACTCTTGGAGTACACCAACTGAGAGTGGGCTAGCAGTAGAGGAGGATCCAACATAACAAACACTGAAAGAACGATGAGAGAGATAAGAGGAAAACCAGGATAGTACAGAGCCCTTAAAAGCAAGCGAGGACAGGGTATCAAGGAGAAGGTTGTGGTCAACAGTGTCAAAAGGATTGGAGGATTGAGTAAAGGCCCTTGGATTTCACCAGGAACAGGTCACAGAAGACTTTGGTAAGAGCCGTTTCGGTAGAATGTAGAGGATGAAAGCTAGATTGTAGAGGATCCAGAAGGGCTTGAGAGGAGAGAAAGTCACGTCAACAGCAGTGAACCGCTCGTTCAAGTAGTTTAGAAATGAAGGGGAAGCAGAAGATGGGTCGATAGAAGGTCAGGTAGGGTCTAGTGAGGGTTTCTTGAGGAGAGGAGGGACCACAGCATGCTTGAAGGCTGCAGAGAAAGTTGCAGTGGAGAGCGATAGATTTAGAATATGAGGGATGGAAGGAACTACAGTGGAGGAGATGGAGCTAAGGAGACAGGTGGGGATAGGATCAGAGGAGCAAGTAGTGAGTTTGGAGGAGGAAAGAAGGTGAGTGGTTTCCTCCTCAGAGATCACAGAAAAGGAAGAAAGGCTAGCAGAGGTGGGGGGAGGGGGGAAGTTGGGAGTGAAGAGGGGGAGGAGAGGAAGTAGCTGGCCTGTGGGGAATTGGAAGTGTGATCTTGTGGATTTTGTCATGGAAGTAGGGCCAGGGTTTGGGCAGAAAAGGAGGGAGGGGTCAGAGGCAGAGGCACCTTGAGGAGAGAGTTGTAGAGAGACGACGAGGGTCAGAGGCAAGACAGTTAGTCAGATGGACATAATAGTCCTGTCTGGCAAGTGCTATGGCTGACTGGAAAGAGACAAGCATGAAATTGAAGTGTAGAAAGTCCTCAAAGGTGCGGGATTTGAGCCAAGCACGCTCAGCTGAGTGGGCGCAGGAACAGACAGTGGGGTAGTGGACGAAAGCCCAGGTTAAGGTACAATATGTCTCACAGGACATGACATGGACAGAGCAAGAGCATCCAGAGCAGAGGAGAGTGCGGTGTTAAAGGAAACTACTGTCTCATCAACAGACTCAGAGACAGTGGAGGAAAGAGGTGATGAGACAGTAGAGGAGAAAGCCAACAGGTCAATAGCATGAAGATTTCTAAAGAGGATGGAGGAGACAGGGTGAGGTTGAGGTGGTGAGTGATGAAGCTTAGCAGATGATAGTCTGATAAGGGAAGAACTGAGGTACAGAAGTTTGAGGATATGCAATTAGAGAAGACTACAAGGTCAAGGCAGTGGCCTTGTTGGTGAATGGGGGCAGTAGAGCAAAGCTGGAGGTTGAATGAGGCGGTAAGGGAAAGGAGCTTTAAAGCATTTGGATCAGAGGGGTTATTGACAAGAATGTTAAAATCCCAGAGAATAAGGGAGGGGGAAGATAAATCCAGAAAGAAGGAAAGCCATGAGTCAAAGTCAGAGAAAAAGGTAGAGGTAGACTTGTCGGGGTGGGGGAGGGGAGGGGAGGGGGAAATTGATAAACAACAGCTAATCATAGTGGAGTAAAAAGCCGGATGGAGTGAACTTCAAAGGAGGGAAAGGAGTGAGACTGAGGCAGAAAGAGGGGTTGAGATTGACAGGAAGGAGAAAGTAGAAGCTCAACATGGCCAGTGGCAAGAGGCATGTGGGAAAATTAATAGCCGCCATGACAGAGTAGCGACTGAAGCAGAGTCCTCAGGGAGGAGCCAGGTCTCGGTTAGAGCAAGGAAATGTAGAGCATTAGAAAGAAAGAGACCATGAGTAAAGGCAAGTTTATTTGAGATGGAGTGTGCGTTCCACAAGGCACATGAGAAAGAGCGAGGGGAGGGGGGAAAGGAGAGGGATATGAATAAAATTTGAGCTGTTGCATGAAGATCTGTTCTAGGAGGACCAGGGTTGGGGTTGATATCTCCAGAAGAGAGAAGGAGAAGTAGAAGAGTGCGGGGCAGAGAGGAGACAGCACGGCGTTAACGAGGGTGAGGTTGTTTCAGAGAGAGAGAAGACAGCACGGCGTTAACGAGGGTGAGGTTGTTTCAGAGAGAGAGAAGACAGCACGGCGTTAATGAAGGTGAGGTTGTTTCAGAGAGAGAGAAGACAGCACGGCGTTAACGAGGGTGAGGTTGTTTCAGAGAGAGAGAAGACAGCACGGCGTTAACGAGGGTGAGGTTGTTTCAGAGAGAGAGAGAAGACAGCACGGCGTTAACGAGGGTGAGGTTGTTTCAGAGAGAGAGGAAATGGCTGAATGAGAGGGAGAAAGTGGTGAAAAGAGCTGATGACAAGATGGTGGGGGAAGCAAGGATGGTAAAGGGGAGATAAGGGGAAGGGGCCTGAAGGGGTTGGTAAGAGGGGAGACAATTAGGGAACATGAATAGAGAGAGAGAGAGAGGGAGAGGGAGAGGAGCACAGACGTCAGAAGAAATAAAAGGATAGGTGGTAGAAATTGCAGGGGATTGTAGTGAGTGATTGTAGTAATGAGCACAGGGCGGTTATAAGAGACTATAAACTGAGGGCGGGTGGGATAATAAGGAAGAGAAGACAGAGAGAGACAGCTGAAAAGAGAGGGAGAGCTGAACAAGATCACAAACAAAAATACTGATAAGTAAGGCACTCTAACAGTGATAAGAAAAATAAATAAATAATATATACAGGGAGACAGATCTTACAAGCAAGCAGTTAAAAAGTCAGACGCTAGCCAGAAGCTAGCAGCAAAGCCTTAATAGACTTTCACATTCCACAGCAAGAAATTACTGCTTAATAAAGGACTTTTGAACATACTTAGAAGCAATACTGAATACACATATGGGGTTATTCTGTCCGGGCCTCCCCGCCGGCATCTAACTTACCTGCAGGTTGTACAGGGAAGTTAGACGTGGGGTGGGGAGAGGGCGGGTGGTTGGTGGTCGCCGGCCCTGGACATGCAGGGCTGATTCTAATGTCGGCCCTGTACAGGAAAGTTATTCCACCTCCGAGGTGGAATAACTTCCCTGGACGCAGTGGATTGGCGGGCCTGGGGCAAAGATGGAGCGAGGGGGGGGGGACAAGGACATTCCCCGCAGACCAACCTTGGCCATAGGTAGGCAGATCAAGATTTGGGCTATGGGGAGTTAGCTGCAGGAGCTGGTGGATGGTGCCTCCAACTGGATGACATGGCGCCGCTGCTCCTTTTAAAAGCCCTGACCAAGTTAGTCAGGCATGTCGTGTACGTGCAGGCTGGGCTGAATCGCAGTACCGGCCTGCATGTACAGAACTGTTTGTGATTCTGACCCCATGGGATATGCCCCACGGGATCAGAATCGTGACACCCTCTGTACGTCCAGTTCAGACTGAATGTACAGAGGGCTTTGAGGTCCGGGACGGAATCGGGCTAATAATGACTGTCTATGAACTAATGTCTTTCCTCTCAATTCTCATGAGTGAGGGGGAACCTATAAATCATATATGGCAAAACAAGCAATAAGAAATTTATGTTTATGTTTATTTTATACTTAATATAATTTGTGGTCTGATACTCAAATGCCACGGTGGTCAGCCACATCGCTTAAATATCGGCCGGTATCCAGACAGGAGCCACCACTGAATATCCGGCTCAGCAGTGCTATCTGGACAACTGTTGGCACTTAACCGGTCTGCGCGATATTCAGCAATCACCTATCCAGTCTGCGCGATATTCAGCAATCACCTATCCAGTCTGCGCGATATTCAGCAATCACCTATCCAGTCTGCACGATATTCAGCAATCAGCAATCACCTATCCAGTCTGCACGATATTCAGCAATCACCTATCCAGTCTGCACAATATTCAGCAATCACCTATCCAGTCTGCGCGATATTCAGCAATCACCTATCCAGTCTGCGCAATATTCAGCAATCACCTATCCAGTCTGCGCGATATGCAGCGGCACATATCTGGATGGTAACTTAGACCTGCTTTTCATACAGCCCAAGTTGTCCGTATAGACCAGCGACATGGGGGGGTGGGGGGCTTACATGGAGGGAGGGAGCTGATATGGATGGATGGAAGGAGGGGGGCTTACATGGAGGGAGGGAGCTGATATGGATGGATGGAAGGAGGGGGGCTTACTTGGAGGGAGGGAGCTGATATGGATGGATGGATGGAAGGAGGGGGCTTACATGGAGGGAGGGAGCTGATATGGATGGATGGAAGGAGGGGGGCTTACATGGAGGGAGGGAGCTGCTATGGATGGAGGGCAGGAGGGGGGCTTACATGGAGGGAGGGAGCTGATATGGATGGATGGAGGGAGGGAGCTGATATGGATGGATGGAAGGAGGGGGCTTACATGGAAGGAGGGATAGATGGAGGGAGGGGGCTGACATGGACAGAGGGGGGACTGACATGGAGGGAGGCTGACATGGACAGTGGGGCTGACAGGGAGGGAGGGAGGGAGCTGACATGGACAGATGGAAGGACGGGGGCTGACATGGAGGGAGGGGGGCTGGCATGCACAAAGGGGAGAGACAGGGACATACTGGACAGACGGGATAAATGCTGGAGAGAGGCGAGAGACATTGCGGCTTAGGATTATAATGGGCTGATGGGGGAGCTAGCACTGGTAATGGGCAGATGGGAGGGGACTAGGACTGGTAATGGGTTGAAGGCTAGGACTGGGAATGGACTGATCAAGGGGGGGGGGTTGGGACTGGTAATGGGCTGATAGGGGGGTATGACTGATAATGGACTGATGGGGGGCTAGCATTGGAAATGAGCTGATCGGTGAGGTTAGGACTGGAAATGGGCTGATGGGGGGATAGGACTGGCGATGGGGGGGGGGGTAGGACTGGTGGTATTGGGCTGATTAGGGGAGGCTAGCACTGGTAATGGGGTTGAGGGGGGATTAGCACTGGAAGTGAGCTGATTGGGGGGCTTTGACTGAGAATGGGCTGATTGTGGGGAGGGGAGGATAGAGCTGCTGGCCCTGGAAGAAAACTGGGGGCTAAGGCT
This sequence comes from Ichthyophis bannanicus, assembly GCA_033557465.1. Lineage (NCBI taxonomy): Eukaryota > Metazoa > Chordata > Amphibia > Gymnophiona > Ichthyophiidae > Ichthyophis > Ichthyophis bannanicus. The sequence continues at coordinate 530,320,893 of CM066037.1, read as the reverse complement.
ACAAATGGGCTGATGCGAGGGGATGGGAGAATGGAACTGGAAGGGAGTGGATCTGAGAGGGGCTGCCATGGTATTTGTACTAGAAGGGACTGGTCAGTGGGGAAGGAGGGGGACTGGAAGGGAATGGACACCAGTGGCAATCATGGGAATGCAAGTTGACATTGGAAGGTACTGGGAGTGAGGACTGGAAAGGGGCTGATACTGGGGAGGGTTACTGGGACTGGAAATAGGCTGATGGAAAGAAGTGAAGAAAACGAAAGAAGAGATAAGAAATGGCAGATGGACCATAGACCACAGAAACAGAGCTAAGAGAAGACAGGAAAGCAGAAGCCTCAGATCGGGACCAGCATGATCAGAGAATAAATTGGTCAGACAACAAAGGTAGAAAAAATAATTTTATTTCATATTAGTGATTTGACTACAAAATCATCATAATTTTGAAATCAAATATTGTTACTTGTTGTGATTAATTAACCGTATTTTCTGGCGTATTTTTTTTGGTGTGCGCTGGAAGAGGGGTAGTCTTATACGGCGAGTATAGGCCAAACACCTATATTTTAACAGGAAAAGTAGGGGGTCGTCTTATACGCCCAGTCGTCTTATACGCCGGAAAATACGGTAAGTAAATTTAACGTTTTCTATGAAAAGTAGTTCTGAGGGGGGTCAAAAAAATATTAAAAGAAAAGTGACAATAATATAATAATATATTTATAATGTGGATTACATTTGGGCCCTCATATTTACCTCAGGCTATGATTGTGATTGTGATTATGATGGTACACTGTAAGAAACAATATATGCAGTGTTAGATTTGTTTTAAATGTCGCAATGGTTTTGCGGCTCCCAGTTTTTTTTTCCCTTCGGAAACGGGTCCAAGTGGCTCTTTATGTCTTAAAGGTTGCAGACCCCTGTGCTAGGAGAAAGGCCCCAGCCCGGCCCCGCGCTTCCCCTTCCGGTCGGAGCTTCTGCGCGCCTCTCGCCGAGAAGCTGCACGCTAGGGCTCGTGCGCCGTCCTCTCGCGAGATTATAGGACCCGCGCGGGAGCTGGGTTCCAAAGAAGAGCAAAACCTACCACTTTCATGATGAATGGGAAATGGACTACTTCTTCATCATGGTGAAAGACAAGTGTTGTGTAATTTGTAACGCCCCAGTATCCTTGCCCAAAATGGGTGATCTGGAACATCATTATAAGGCTCTAAAATATTGTTGTTAAGGTTTAATTGACGTGCTGGCACTTTGAGGAAATTCTTTGGTTTTGTGCGGCAGTTTGGGCACTCGGGCTCAAAAAGGTTAGCCATCACTGGTATAGACTATCACTCTGGCTGGATAAACGTCAGCACTTATCAGGAGGGTGCTGACATGCCCTTGCTCCGCCCACACACTACCTCTACACTATCCGTATAATGCCTATGAATATTGCAGTCAGCACCCTTATCCGGACAGTCTCCCGCTGCTCATCCAGCAAGCAGTTTTGAATAATTGGCCTCTCTTTTTAGTGACTCACTTCATTCCCGTTAACTCTATAGCAATCTAGACCATCAGAACATTAGCTGCTATAGTAAGATCAATAAATTCAACAATCCCCCCCCCCCCCATGATCAAAACCGCTAGCCTAACAAAAAAAAAGGTCTGATCAGAAAACAGAAAAGAGAACTACATAATTATTTGAATGTTGGAATGCTTGTTATGCAGGGAAAAACCTCCGAAAAACAGCTCCTTTTATTCTGAAATATTTATGCCCAAAAGCCAATTAGCTAGGTGGTGCAAATTCAACAGCCCGACGAGAGCAATGCAGTCTGCCCACCCAGGTGGCTAGGGTCTGCTTGGTCAACCTCTCCCCCAGCCGACTGCTTGTCCCCAGAGAAAATATGTTTCACAGACTCTTGATTTCATTTGTATTATGCTAAAATTCCAGTGAAAAAAGTGTTTTAAAAAATATGATTTCCTGAAGGAAACCTAGGAACAGCAGGCCATCTCTGCGGATAAGTGAACACAACTTTTCTGGGAAACTTCGTGACAATACTCGGGACAAAAGAGATTGTGGACTTATTTGAAAAATTATGCAATTTAAATTCTTTAAAAATATAAATTAGTAGTAGATTGGCTTAAATGTTTAAAAGTAGTTTGTCCTAGTTTTAGGCTTTTTAGACTACTAATACAAAATAGACAAGTATTTGCTTGAAATAGAGGTTTAGAATTAATTTTCCCTAGCTTCAGTTAGGCTTTTTAGAATTTTAAAACAAAACAGAAAGAGGGTTAATCTTATTCCAAACCTCTTCCATTCATTTTAGCCAGTTTTCTCAATTAGGAGTGAAATTGGTCTTCACAGGATATTTTCATCAGCAAATGATTAAACTTTAATAGATTAATAGCAGTTCAGTGAGAAGCAAACAAACTATGAGGGAGCAAATCAGAGGAGACATTCTGAAACTAGCTAGCACAGCGTTACACAAAATTCAAGAACATATTTTCAGTCAGCACAAAATGAAGCTGTAGAGTCTGATACTAGTGGTTGGGCCAGGTTGTGAGGACAAGGCCATTAACTACTAGCCAAGTAGGGTCGAAAATACCATGTCTTACTGTTCGTGACAGAGAAGCGTCTCCTCAAGGATCCACTTGATACCTCTTCAAAGGGACCCAGACTGAAGGCCGGGCTCAATGGACCATTGGTCTGATCCAGAATGGCAATCTTCCATTCTTGTGCTCTTTGCTTTGGGAAGGGCAACGTTTCTGTTCCCCAGTGAGGTGCTTACAAATTGGGCTATTTTCCCCACAAGGGATTTATCTTTATTGACCTTTGAGGCCTGGGGGTGGGGGGGAGGGGGGTGAACAGTTTCTCTAATTGGAGCCTCTCTGCATCAGGCAACGCCAATTTACTCACAGTCACTGTTGCACTTAGTCACACAAGGCAGCTCAGGTCAACTCCTGCCACATGACACGTTTTAGGACGACAGCTCTGTCACTGGGTCTTGGCACTGGGTTCGTCTATGATTCACACCTCTGGGTCCTGGCCCAACACTTCTGCTTGCAACCCAGGCTTAAGGTTCACCTGCAGCTACCAGACTCCTAAGACGACAACTCCAGCAGCCTTGACTGCTGGCTCCCTACGACGACTACTTATTATTTATATAGGATAAAGCGGCCAATAGGCAAAGAGAAGAAACAGGAGGTGGCGCTCTGACAAGACATTACTGAGGCGCAACTATCTAATGTCATCGCGGGTCCCATTCTGCTGGCTATCAGAACATTCACCATTGCTGGTCTGCACTGCTTATGATTACATCAGAATAAAACCTTTACCATAAGCTGGAGACTAATTCATATCCACACAGCACAAATTTTGTATTTCTCTCATTCACTACAATTTCCTAAAATGTCTGCAGTTTTCTTACACTTTAAACTTATCATTTGTTACATCTTCATCCTCTTGAGCGGTTCCTCATTCATGTTCTTGGACCTCCGACCCCACTTGATTTTGTGAATAATGTTTCCCTTTCTTGGTATAACATTGGGGGGTCTCTGCCCTCGGTGTGTTTTGTTTATGCTACTCCCCTTCTAATTTGAGGGCTATTGATATTTCTTGCTATAAAATGATTTGGTATATTTTTTCTTATGTATTATTTTGCAAGTTGTATCTTTTCTGTACGAGCAGCGTTGCTTGATTTATTGTTAAAACTTATAAATACAAAATTAAAAAACACCCCCCCCCCCCCGAAATTTGTCATTTGATTAGGCGCCTGGCTTTATTACCCGCCCCCAGCAGATACATGGTGAGCAGGCAGGGTAGGAATAGAAAAGACGAGGCTTACAGACTGTCCTGTAGGAGGCGAGAAGCTCATATGAAATAACGAAGAGGGAAGGGAATGAGATGTGCTGGGCAGAACCAATTCCCCCTACTTCAGCCTTATTTACATTTCCTCTAAAGACTTCAGGTTACAGATATTTCCAGCAAACACTTCATTTCCCTTCCTTTCCTCAGTCCAGGATGAGATCTCATGGAGGCCTGGAGAACGAACTGAAAATTCTACCCCTAACCCCAAAAAATCCACCCCTAGCCTAACTTGTCAACAACTTATGGAAAGTCTGCAGTGTTTAAAAGGACAAAGCAGAAATTCTTATGAAAAGGATTGCGAGACTGTAAAACACTCCGTGCTGATGTTCAGGGGCTCCATCGTAGTCTATGTTTAAGAAAAAAAGTCTCCCAAATTTACACTGTCACTACTAAAGAGCACTTCCACTATAGGTGGGGCAGAGAAGGACAAAGGATCGACCAGGCTTACAGCAGAGGATCTCATTGCAGCCCCTTTCAGCAGCTTTGCATATGTGGGCACATGGCTGAGAAAGAGGACTGCATCGTCCCTTCCGCTTATAGTTTGTGACTAGTGGGAGGGAATTGTCATCTGCTGGTTACACTCAATCCCAGTGGCGGCTTGCAGTGTTAGGAAACAGAGGCTCAGATCTCCCCTGCTGCTCTGTCTGCAGAGCTGGGAAAGAGGCGGATTGCCCACCCCACAGCCGTACAGGCGAGATGCGATAGACGTAAAAGGCTTTCCTGATCTCTTACCTCCGCAGGCAGATGCTTCAGTTCCTGCTTGCGATGCTGTTCAGAAGCCTGGGCTACAGACTCAGCCACGTGACTGAACTCCTGCTCCATCGGGGCCCCCACAAAGCTCAACAAGGGGGGCTCCCAGCCATTCCTGAAACGTGGGATGTAAGGCGGAATAAAATGGTCTTTGGGCCACTCCACTCTGCAGAGAGAAATTGAATTTCTGTATTAGACAAGACCTTGCCTCTGTGCTCTGATTATCCTTTTATATTGCTCTGTTAGTCAGGTTTAGGAATTACCTTGCTGGACAGATATAGGGAGAAACTTTATTAAGTTTTTCACATACAAAAAATGGACTGTGAAAAATTGCAAGAGGACCTTGATAAATTTGAAGACTGAATGTGCAAATGGCAGATGAAATTTAATGTGGACAAGTGCAAAGTTATGCACCTAGGGAAGAACAACCCAAACTATGGTTACACGATGCAAGGTTCCACATTAGGAACCACCACCCAAAAAAAAGATTTAGGCATCATCGTGGATAACATGTTAAAACCCTCGGCCCAGTGTGCAGTGGCAGCCAAGAAAGCAAATAGAATGCTAGGAATCATAAGGAAAGGAATGGAAAATAAAACAAAAGATATTATAATGCCTCTGTATCATTCCATGGTGCGAATATTGTGTGCAATTCTGGTCGTCGTATCTTAAAAAAGGATATAACATTATTAGAAAAGGTTCAGAGAAGAGCCACCAAAATGGTAAAAGGGATGGAAAGATACCCCTATGAAGAGAGGCTAAAAAGGTTAGGGCTCTTCAACCTGGAAAAGAGACGGCTGAGGGGGGATATGACAGAGGTCTATAAATTAATGAACGGAGTGGAACGGGTAAACGTAGATCAATTGTTTATGTATCAAAAGGTAGAAAGACTAGGGGACATGCAATGAAGCTACAATGTAACAGTTTAAGACTAATAAGAGAAAGCACAGTTACTTACCTGTAACTGGTGATCTCTGGGAACAGCAGGAATAAGTCTTCACATATGGGTACGTCGGTACCGACGGAGTCTGCGCGGGAACGCTGCCCAGCGTCCAATCAAGAGCTTTTGGAAGCATCCCAGCACGCCTGCGTGCTGCCTTCCCGCCTTTCCCAACTGCCTCTCCTCAGTTAAGTGTTAAAGCTGAGACAAAGAGAGAGAGAGAGGAAAGGAAAGATAGATAGAGAGACAACTCCTGGGGAGGTGGGTGGGTTGTGAAGACTTATTCCTGCTGTTCCCAGAGATCACCTGTTACAGGTAAGTAACTGTGCTATCTCCAGGAACAAGCAGAAATGAGTCTTCACATATGGGGACTCCCAAGCTGAGATGCCTGGAGTCCCAGCATGTCATAGGTTGGAACATGCTATCTCCCAGAACACCAGGCATCCTGAGGATGGAGGGTAGGAGTTTTATTTTTATTTATTTAGCTGTATTTATATCCCGCTTTTCACCGGGTCAAAGCGGTCAATTGGGGGATACATTTAACACGAGGGGATATGAGACACACACACTAATACATACAGGGAACATGGGCATTGGAGGGTTAAGTGGCTTGCCCAAGACCACAAGGAGTGCCTATAGGACTAGAAATCCCAATCCCTCCGGCCTGAGATTGCTGTCCCCAGGTGGGACTTGAACCCCCGACCCTCCGGCCTGAAGTACCTTGTCCTAACCTTGTCCTAAGAGTTGAAGAAAGAAGGATGCTGTGGAATAGCTAACCTAGCACAGGACTGCAGACAAGGAGTCCATGTGTGGATGATGATTGTCATCAATGATATTGCAAAGAATATTGCAATATGGACCTCCCCTGACAGGATTTCACAGAAGTATGGAGGTTCATGGATCTACTAGGGAACCCAGTAGAGGAACCGTGAAGAGGACCTCACTGTAAGTGGAGGTAATAAACCTGTAGGAAAACAGTGGAGGTCAGAATTCTGAAAGGTAACCCCAGTAGGAAAAACTGGGGTAGTACAAAAACGGTGGGCCTTCAGCGGAAGGCTGTATGACAAAAACCTAACTCTTTTGGCAGCAGAGTGGCTCACTCTTAGGAGCAAAAAGAGAAAGGCTAACCGATTTGGACAAACAGGCACAGTCCTTGTGGGGAGAAAGGGTATGGGAACCCCTTGTATACCAAAAAGAGAGGGCAAATGCCTGAGGCGTTAAAGCCTGTGATTAACTGAAGATTCACAATGTCTCTCCTAACTGGGGTAAGCTAGGAGAGATACTGGGCACGGAGAGCTTCAGAGGTACCTAAACCCTTAGGTTATGGTATAAAAATTGTTGACTATCACAGGAGTGGTTGTGTGGGTAGAACCCCAAACCTGCTGGATAGCATAGGTATGGGTAAAGCCCCTCTGTCAGAAACATATAGCTATATGAGCATAGACAGTGAGATAGTTAAGTATGTGGAGACATATCTATCTATAATGAAATATCTCGACAGATACATATATATATATAGATAAGAATATATCTATAGTGAGATATGGAGGGGTATAAAATACACACAAAAGATAAATATGAATATGTAGTCCTAAATATGGGTGTCTGCAATTAAACAGAGATATGCCTACAGCACGGTATTCACATAGGAAAATGTGGAGAGGAAAGATTAATCTAATAACAAGGAGGTGGAACCTACTTGAGAAGATATATAGAGAATCTATTCCCCCTAGTTATGATCTGCAAGGATGCTAACTAGTGAAATAACCAGGATGGTTACATGAAAACCAGAGGATAATATCAATCTGCAGCCAGAAAGTCCGGAGTCTTCCAGGACTCTAGCATGGTAAGTAGACAGAAGACACATAGAGATGAGATACCATGTTGACCTGCTTAAGGGCAAAAAGTATCATGCGTTCTACCATGAGGACGAGCTGCAAGGAGAAAGAGCATATCCCCGATTGGGAATGCTATGGACCAAAGCAGGGAATTGGCAACTCCTTAAGCCTTTACGTAAGAGAAGGCCTATGTCCTTTATATCAAAAGGAGATAGTAAAAGAAGGGAGAACCTTCTAGTCATGGGAGACATGACTGAAAAGCCTTTTCCAACCATCTAGGATAGCTGTTGGAGAAAAAAAACCCATGCTCTCTAGCAAGGGCCCATAGTGGAAAACCTCTCTGTAGAATTGCAGAGAGCATGATGTAGGAGAATGAGGAGATAGAACTGGCTGCTAGAGAGCCAGTATCTCTGCCAACTATGCTGCCAAACCCAGGGAATGGAGATGGCAGAAATAGAAGACAATCCAGAAAGCTTGTAGTGAGATAATCTCCAAGATAGATGAAAGCACTGACTTGGAGCCACTACTAAGACTAGACAGAATGTTAGTGGAGGACAAATCTGGTTGTTTGTGGACAAGAACCAGTGGACCAAACATTAAGGCTCCTGCATAGGCAGCTGCTAGCAAGACAGCAGAAAGAATCTTACTGTTCAAAAACAGAAAGAACAGACAGAACAGGAGTAGAAAACTCTGGACATGTCTGATAAGCTGCCTCAAAGTAAGATTGAAATAGGGGAGGTAACTCAGAGAGGAAAACTCTGCATTGGAAAGTGACAAAAACTAGAGAGGCTGAAGAAAAAGCCCCCCAGCAAGTATTTCCGCTCTTACAGTGGTAAGAGGGTGAAGAGAATGTAGCTGAAGAAGACTTACCAAGTAGTAAGTCTATAGAAAGGAAAAATACATGCTGGCACAGGAACTATCATTTGACAGTGATCAGACCTTTCCCAAGCAGGAAAAAAGGAGAAACCTGTGACCTATAGGCATGAACATCCTGACAGCTCATAGGAAAATAGAAAAAATGGATGTCTTTTGGAAAGAGATCCATGTGTAGGGGTTAGAATGAAGCAGTAGATTGCCTCTGTTGAGAAGAAGCAACTGTAGATTCTAACCCCAAGAGTCACAAGCATCTGATGATGATTGATCAGAAACCCTGCAGGTGCTGGGTTTGCTGAGCCTGGCGAGAGGTTGGATTCTTCAGACCAGGATGATGCCTCCCCTATTGGGGAACATCTGTATGATGGGCAAGTAATGAATAAAACCTTCTTCTCCTGTGGGAAGAAAGTTTGGTAGGACATTTCCTACCTACTGGGACAGAAGGTGTAGAACAACCCTTAGGAACAGGTAAATCAGTAGACAACTGAGTAACCTGACGTAAAGACTCCTTGTTGAAAAGATTTTCTCCAGTGCAAGGAGTATGTCCCAGCCGTTGTTGTGCCCATTTGTCCAAGTCTGAAGCTTGGAGCCAGGCTCTACGTCGTGCCCCTATAGCTATAGCAGACGTCCTGCTAACAGACTCAAAAGAGTCTAGGGAAGCACGAGGAAGAAACCAAGAGATATTCTGGATATGCTTAAGCAGCGAGGAATAGTCTGTACTCCTGGAATCTGGAAGGAAAGGAGTCAAAAGATGTAATTGCTTTGTGACCTCTTCAAGAGAAAGACTCATATAAAAAATATATGAGAGAATTCTTGCAGAAAGCATAGATGTCTGGAAGGTTTGATGTCCAAAGGCATCTAGTGTCTTAGACTCACGACCTGGCGGATAAGAAGAGTGCTTTTTCTTACTCTTTACCCGCCTCATTGCTGATTCCACTACTATGGAATGATGAGGAAGTTGAGTCTTTTGAAACCCTGGGGAGGGGGGCACCTGATATAAGAGATCAGTTGCCCTGGGAGGTGGGGGTACCCTTAAAGGTGTTTCCCACATTTCTAGAAGGAGATCCTGCAAGGAATGATGCAAAGGAAGCATTATGTTGTTCTTTGCTTTGGTAGAAACAGAGCCTTGTGCAGGATCATGTCCTGAAATAGGAATGGCAAGGGATCTTGCTATATCCCGGAGGAAACTCTGAAAAGAGGGATCCCAAACAGGAATCTCCCTTGGACAGGTTAGATCTAAAGAACTAGCCTGAGCATCCACAGAGTTATCCAAATATATAGGAATAGAAGATCCTGCAGAGTGCAGTGTGGAATGCTTAAGGTATGGTTGCTGGTACTGGCTGTCAGGAGCAGCAACCATCCTTACCACATTGTGCATGCCAGGTATCGACTCCAAGCTTGGTATAGAATGGAGCGATCCTGTTGAAAAAAGCATGGCAGGAGTTGGCCATGATGCTACTGTGGATACCGGTATCGATGGTGATAACGGTACCGATGTTGGAGTCGAGCCCGATAAAGACATCGGAGCAGTCATCGGTGACAGTTCAACCGGTACCGAGGTAACCGAAAACCTCCGGTTACTATCCTCGGTACCGAAGCACCGGTATCGATCGGTGTCGGTACCAAAACCTATTGGTACCCAGTCTTCTAGACTAGAGATTGATTCCAAACTCGGCATCGAGGGCAGAGAGCCTGATAAGCGAAGCATGGAAGGCACAGACTGTAAGGGTAATGAGGACATCGGTACCGACTTCGGTACCGTGTCTGATACCAGTGAAGGAAGGTCAACCAGTGGCAACTCAATCGGCCTCGGGGCAACCGAGAGTTGTGGATCCGAGTCATCGGAACCGAGCCTTCGGTACCACCGCGAGACGGTACCAAGGCGAGTCGGTACCCAGTCCTCCAGATTGGAGATCGATTCCAGACTCGGCATCGAAGGAAGCGAGGCTGTCGATGCACATCTGGAGGGTACCGACGTCAGTGGTAGTATCAGTGTTGGTACCGATAAAGGAAAGTCAATCTGGGGAGTATCCACCGGTCCCGAAGGCACCGAGGACGCCAGATGACGATCCCTGGTGAGGAGTGTTTCATCCAACACCAGTGCCGATGCCGGGGTATCGGTACCGCTCGAAGCGGATGCCACCATCGTACATGGCTTAAGTATGTTCTGTGGGGGATGAAGCCCAGGAACAACCTGAAACCCCTTATACGCTTTGGAGACCGAAGACTCCCGCCGGGGTTTTGAAGCCAGTGGGCCGTCGAGGGCAAGGCCAGAGCCGTCTACATGCTGTGCATGAGACATACCACTTGAGGACTGGCTAGTCTTAACAGACTGTTTGTGGGTTACCTGATCCTGTGTGGAAGAAGAAGGGGACGGTGCTCCGAAGTTGGAGGGCAACCGTGTATCGAGGGAACCTCGATGTTGAAGACGTCTTCTCACCAAACTGTTGTCAGGACCCAAGCAGGTTAGACACCGACTTTGAGGGTCTAAAAATAAAGTTGTATCGCCACAGTCTGAACATTTCTTGGAGAAAGTGTCTGGCGGTTCCATGAAGGAAAAAGAGAAGGCCTAAAAGGCCTAAGAGACCGTGGGACACTATGAAGAAAAAATATCCTGTGGAAAAGGAGAATTTTACAAGAAAAGAAAAGAAAACACCGGTGGTACCGGTGGCGTTGGGAAGACAGCCGCGACCACAAGAAAACTAAGAAATAAGAACAAGAATTTTCTGCGGTAACAGGAGGACGTCCTGTCGGCTCCGCGGAAAAACGAAAACTGAGGAGAGGCAGTTGGGAAAGGCGGGAAGGCAGCATGCAGGCATGCTGGGATGCTTCCAAAAGCTCTTGATTGGACGCTGGGAAGCGTTCCCGCACAGACTCCGTCGGTACCGACGTACCCATATGTGAAGACTCATTCCTGCTTGTTCCTGGAGATAATATTTTTTCACTCAATATGTAATTAAACTCTGGAATTCGTGAACAGAGGATGTAGTAAAAGTTGTTAGTGTAGCTGGATTTAAAAGAGGTTTAGACAAATTTATGGAGGAAAGGTATGTAAACTATTATTAAAAGGACCAGGGAAATTCACTGCTTGCCCCAGTACAAGCAATGTACTACTAATCGGAGACTTCAACCTCAAGTCCGCCAATACAAAAGATGCAGAGGCCTTCCTTCAGGCAATGTCATCACTTCAATTCACACAGATAGTCAATGCACCAACACACAGACTAGGATCATCCCCAGACCTCATCTTCGCATCAAACTACCTAACTTCAAGAGACCTAATCTCTACACCCACCATCACCCCAGTACCATGGTCTGACCATTACTTAATCGAGACAAATCTGCAATCACAAGAAGACTGGACAAGCGAAAGAGCGAACTTCCCACACACACAAAGACGATTCAAGTCCTTTGACAAGGACGAATTCATCCAGGACACAATACAACACTTGAACATTGACTCAGAGGACCTGGAGGAACAAGTTTCCAACTGGAACAATGTCCTAGCTAACGCCGCCAAACCATCCGTTGACAGGACCAAGAAACAACACCACAACAAGAGACAAAACAAACCATGGTACTCAGCAAAAATACGACAGGAAAAGAGGGAGCTCAGGAAAATTGAACGGAGATGGAGAAAAAACAAAACTACTTCCGACCAACATCTTTACCTAACAAAGCAAAAACAATTCAATGAACACATCAACCAATCAAAGAGAGAATTCCACACAAACCTGATAAATTCTTCCATCAACAAACCCAGAGAACTTTTCGAAATAGTAAAAACCCTGACAAAAGAGCAAGCAGCAGAAAGAGAAATACAAGTGGATCCACAGATATTCGCCGACCACATCAAAGACAAATTTCACTCCACAGAGCGCACAACACCCAGTAGAACCAACAGAACGAACGTCCACCCCAAAACCTGGGGCACATTCCACTCACCCTCAAAAGAGCAGATATCAGACATCATCTCCACAATCAACACAAGCACTGCTCCTACAGACCCTTGCCCAGTGTCATGGGTCAAAGCCACCAAAGCAAGCCTCATACCAAACATTCATAAAATGGTACACAACTCACTCACTCAAGGACTCATGCCACAGCAATTAAAGCTTGCCTCAGTAAGACCAATCACAAAGAAAACTTCTCTCGACAAAAAGGACCCAGCAGCATACCGACCAATCTCCAGCATACCCTTCCTCGCAAAAATAATCGAAAAGACGGTTCAACTACAACTTCAGGAACACATTGACGAACACGGAACTCTCGACGACAACCAACACGGATTTCGTCCCAACCATGGAGTCGAAACTCTCCTGATCTACCTCTTCGACAGCATCATAAGAATAATTGACGACATCAGGAATGGAATTATAATGATCTTCATCGACATCTCCTCAGCGTTCGACACAGTTGATCACAATATACTCCTGGAGAGACTGAAGAATACTGGTATACACGGTACCACTCTAAAATGGTTCCACTCGTACCTAACAGAAAGACAGCTACAGGTCATAAACGTCCAACAAGGAGTACCACAAGGATCCGCACTCTCAGCACTCCTTTTTAACATCTACATCCAACCAATATGCAACATTATGAAAGAGAACAACATCCAATACACAATATACGCAGACGATATAATGGTATACTCCCCGATATCAATCGAAAACCCGGACTTCTCTAAGATAGCAGACTGCCTTACCCAAATGGCGAAGTGGTGCCAAAACAACAATCTAGCTATAAACTACAACAAGACTGAAGCTTTAATCATCACTCGAAACCAAAGCTTCACACACCCACCAAACATAAAGATACAAAGCACCACGATACCGATAAGATCGGAGGTGAGATACCTTGGGGTTACTCTGGACAGTAAACTCAACCTCAAACCACACATAGACAAAACAATCCAAAAAGCATATTACAGGATGCGAATCATCAGGAGACTGAAACCACTCCTCGCTCCAGAACACTTCCGTACAGTCTGTCAAGCACTGATAACCCCAATACTGGACTTCTGCAATCCGATATACCTCGGACTACCAAAACAAGCTCTCAAACCACTACAGCTGGCACAAAACACTGCAGCTCGAATCATATCCGGAGCCGCAAGGCAGGAGCACATCACACCTACACTAAAGGACTTACACTGGCTCCCAATCATTGCTCGCATCAGATACAAGACTATCATAAACCTATTTAAGATAAAAGAACACACATCAGCCAACAGCCTCCACCTGATCATACAACCGGAAACCAGCGCACGTCCCAGAAGAAGTCAAACACGCAACCGAGTCAGCACCCCAAATGAGTACAAGCACACACGCAAGGACACAACAGACAGAGCTCTCTCCATGGCTGCTCCAACAATATGGAACAATCTACCGGACGATCTAAGGGCAACTCCAGACCTCAAAGACTTCAGAAAACAACTGAAAACCATGCTGTTCATAGAGCACTATGGTCACATCACATAACCTAAGAGAATGGATAACAGCACTCCAATCCTCCCAAACAACTGAATATATATAAAATATGATTCTAGCACCACTGTAAATAGCCCACCCTGTATATAGCTCAAACAAATCAAGCACCCAACACATCCCTCACACAACTAAGTTTTATCCTCACTGCATGTACAACACACACACTTTACCTGATTGCTTGCTGTGATACCACCTTGATTATTAAGATAAGGCGGTTTAGAAATACTGTTAAATAAATAAATAAATAAATAAATGTGGAACCTGTGTCTTTTTGGGAACCTGCTAGGTACTTGTGACCTAGATTGGCCACTGCTGGAAACAGCATACTGGGATTGATGGTCCTTGGTCTGACCACTATGGCATTTCTTATGTTCTTAGATACACTCTCTCCATTTGTAAGAACCAGGTCCAGCATGGCCTCGTTATGTGTGGGTTCTGTTACCAGTTGCCAGAACCCAGGATCTCCTTACTTGTAGACGGCACAGCAGCAGGGATCTGCCAATCAACATCCGCCATATTGAAGTTACCTATCAGTAGCACTTCTCCTTTTATAGCAATAAAATCTCTGTCCACTTCTACCCATAACGGAGGTCTGTAAATCACACTTGAGATGAATGCCAAAGAAGAGAGAGCTGTACCCTTGGCTCTGCTAATGACTTTCAGTTTACACTGTCGTATGTGGATGAGATCATTGTGCCTTCCTTAATTTGGAAGGTGACAAAGCCCTGACACGCACATTTCGGATATGCACGCATCTGGGGCATTAAGGTGGTACTTGCAAAAGGCATTTCTGCAGGTGAACAGTCACAGAAATAGCCTTTGCTAAAACTGGGAGCATATGGATGTATTATTACATTTAAGCAGACACTGGCATGCACATGTCTCTCCGACCTGAGCAGACTACTTCCCACGGTAGAACTGGGGTGGGGTTAGTGTTCATGTACATATTTTATTACCTGCGTGGGAGCAGTGCGTGTACCTATGCGTGTACTTTCCATGTGCATGTGTTTCCCCTTAGACAATCAGGGTAAATTCTGTACATGCCTGGGGCACAACTTAGGTGGCCTGTTAGGAAACTGGATTCCCTTATAATGTGAAAAGCAGACAGCTTCTGTTCCGGCTGCACCCCATCCCCTCTCCAGCTGCCCATGCCGTATTCATGCTTTATATACACCAACATCTGCCTCTGTATCATTCCATGGTGACAGCGTCTTGAGTACCGTGTGCAATATCTCAGAAAGGTAACAGCCTTGCAAAAGTACAGAGAAGGGAGGCCTTCCTACTAGAAAAGGTTATAGAGGTTAGGGATCTTCAGCTTGGAGAAGAGACAACCAAGGGGAGATATGACAGAGGTCTAGCAATCCTGAGTAGAGTGCAATGGATAGACATGACCCGATTGTTCACTCTTTCAAAAGGTGCAAAGACCAGGGAACATACCATGAAGCTACAAAGTACTATATGTAAAACAAATAAGAAAATATTTTTCCTCTCAACGAATGCTTTGAAACTCATTACCGGCAGATGTCATAAAAGCTGGGTTTGAAAAAGTTTTGGACAAATTCCTAGAGGAAAAGTCTATAAAGCATTATTGGAGGTAGAACGAAAGAACAAACACTGCTTATCCCTGGTGATAAGCCTCATTGAACTGGCTACTTTTGAGAACCTGAAAGGTACTTGTGGCCTGGATTGGCCACTGCTGTAAACAGGACACTTAACTTGACTGACCTATAGTCTGACCCAGTATGGCAATTCTTATGTTCTTACATTCTAACAGTTTATTAGAAACATGTTCGAAAAATTATAACCATCATATTTATTAAACAAAGAAATAATGAAGGAAACAGATAAAGTAGACTTTGTTCCGCCAACTGACTTCTCTAGAGCAGTGGTTATCATCTTCAGGTCATTTTTCAGGCTTTGTACAATACATGCTTATCAAATATTTATATATATCTTTGGGACTTCAAGAATCAGGGTAATTTGCACAGTATGCTTGCCTGGGCTGTCAAAGAAATGATCAGAATCCCCAGTCACTGTGATAAAAGGGCAGTCACAAGAAAATTAAGTCCAAATTAAGTAAGCTGCGAGGCAAGGCGCATACTGCCTGCCTCTGATACAGGAAAGCAACTGCACAGCAGGGAGTGCACTGGCTCCAATCCAGGACAGCAGCTGCACGGCAGGGAGCACACTGGCTCCAATCCAGGACAGCAGCTGTACGGCAGGGGGCTCACTGGCTCCAATCCAGGACAGCAGCTGCACGGCAGAAAGCACACTGGCTCCAATCCAGGACAGCAGCTGCACGGCAGGGAGCACACTGGCTCCAATCCAGGACAGCAGCTGCACGGCAGGGAGCACACTGGCTCCAATCCAGGACAGCAGCTGCACGGCAGGGAGAACACTGGCTCCAATCCAGGACAGCAGCTGCACGGCAGGGAGCACACTGGCTCCAATCCAGGACAGCAGCTGCACGGCAGGGAGCACACTGGCTCCAATCCAGGACAGCAGCTGCACGGCAGGGAGCACACTGCCCGCATCCGATCCAGGACAGCAGCTGTGTGGCAGGGAGCACACTGGCGCCAATCCAGGAAAGCAGCTGTGCGGCAGGGAGCACACTGGCTCCAATCCAGGAAAGCAGCTGCGCGGCAGGGAGCACACTGGCTCCAATCCAGGACAGCAGCTGCACGGCAGGGGGCACACTGCTCGCATCCGATTCATGACAGCAGCTGCGCGGCAGGGGGCACACTGGCTCCAATCCAGGACAGCAGCTGCACGGCAGGGAGCACACTGCCCGCATCCGATCCAGGACAGCAGCTGCGCGGCAGGGAGCACACTGGCTCCAATCCAGGACAGCAGCTGCACGGCAGGGAGCACACTGCCCGCATCCGATCCAGGACAGCAGCTGCATGGCAGGGGGCACACTGGCTCCAATCCAGAACAGCAGCTGTGCGGCAGGGGGCGCACTGGCTCCAATCCAGGACAGCAGCTGCGCGGCAGTGAGCTCACTGGCTCCAATCCAGGACAGCAGCTGCATGGCAGGGGGCACACTGGCTCCAATCCAGGACAGCAGCTGCACGGCAGGGAGCACACTGGCGCCAATCCAGGAAAGCAGCTGTGCGGCAGGGAGCACACTGGCGCCAATCCAGGAAAGCAGCTGTGCGGCAAGGAGCACACTGGCTCCAATCCAGGAAAGCAGCTGCGCGGCAGGGAGCACACTGGCTCCAATCCAGGACAGCAGTTGCACGGCAGGGGGCACACTGCTCGCATCCGATTCATGACAGCAGCTGCGCGGCAGGGGGCACACTGGCTCCAATCCAGAACAGCAGCTGTGCGGCAGGGTGTGCACTGGCTCCAATTCAGGACAGCAGCTGCGCGGCAGTGAGCTCACTGGCTCCAATCCAGGACAGCAGCTGCACGGCAGGGGGCACACTGGCTCCAATCCAGGACAGCAGCTGCACGGCAGGGAGCACACTGGCTCCAATCCAGGAAAGCAGCTGTGCGGCAGGGAGCACACTGGCTCCAATCCAGGAAAGCAGCTGAACAGTCTATGGAATGGGGACCTGGAAAATGGACAGGTCAGAAATCCAAACTCACTCCTATCAGGTCAAATTAGAGGATCTACAAAAGAATCAGGGCCACAGCTTAGGGGAGAGAGATATGAGAGCAAGCAGAGCTTTTAACTAGAGGACCAGATCTCCCACTGGACACTGGAGGGAATAAGGAAGGAGATACCAGATAGAGATACTCTCTGAACGGCCTCACTCCCAACGAATAAGCTACATCACGACACTACACCTATAGGAGCAGAGGGAACTGTGTTTACAACAGCTAGAGAAAGAAGTCAGGACTAAGTTGACGGCCTGCCTACCCTGAAACAGTGTCCTAGCTGAGCTAAGCTCCTCTAAAGGGATATGTTACATCTTACTGCTATGATGAAGTGTACAATGAAGGAAAGGTTGGCCAGACTGGTCTTCCAGGAACTAGACTGAGTTATTACCAGGAGTGGAGGAGTAGCTTAATGGTTAGAACACTGACTTGGTAACCCAGAGACCAGGGTTTGACTCCCACTAGCACTCCTTGTGGACTTGGGCAAGTCACTTAACCCTCCATTGCCTCAGAAAAATCCAAGTTATCAATGGCCCTGTTTAATGTAGATTACCAAGTTTGAGTTTCAATGTAAACCACTTTGATTGAAATGATAAAACGGTATATAAAACCTATTAAAATAAATAAATTAAATAAATTACCGACAATCAGACCATGATGAGCACTTTTCTGCTGCCTGGAAGAAGGATCCAGAGGAAGAAACAGGAAACAGCATAAGCACTAGCAAGTTAGAAGCAAAGAGAAATTTAAAAAAAAGCTCACCCTGGAAGCAAAATCTCATAGAAAAACCCTTTTTCAGGTACATTCAAAGCAAATAGCCCATAAGGAAGACAGCTGGAGCATTAGATTTAGGGGTTAAAATGGGCACCAAGTGAAGGGACTCCTTATTGGAGAGACTGAATGAATCCTTTGCATCAGATTTTACTGAAGATGACATAGGAAGATAACCATGCTAGAAATTAAATTTAAAGGTAATGACTTGGAAGAATTGCAACAAATCTCAGTAAATCTGAAAGATGTATTAGGCAATTTCACAAACTAAAGAATACCAAAATCACCTGGCCCAGATGGCATACAGTCCAGTGTGCTGAAAGAACTCAAAAATGAAATCGCTGACCAACTATAAGTAATCTGTAGACCATCATTAAAATCATCTGTAGTACCTGAAGATCGGAGATTGGCCAACGCAACATTCATTTTAAAAAAGGATTCCAGGGATGATCCGGGAAACCACAGACCGGTGAGACTGACATCAGTGCTATGCAAAATGATACAAATTATTATAAAGAACAAAATTACTAAACATATAGATAGTTATGGTTTAATGGGAAATAGCCAAAATGGATTTAGCCAAGGAGTCTTGTTTTACTAATCTCTTATATTTTTTGAAGATGTGAATAAACAAGTAAATAAAGGTGAGCCAGTTATTGCACATCTGGATTTTCAAAAAGCCTTTGACAAGGTCCCTCATGAGAGACTTTTGGCAAAATTAAAAAGTCATAGGATAGAAGGCAGTGTACTACTGTGAATCAGGAACTGGTTAAAAGATAGAAAGCAGAGGGTTGGGCTAAATGGCCAATTTTCCCAATGGAGAAAAGTGAATAGTGGTGTACCCCAGGGATCTGTGCTGGGTTCGCTGCTTTTTGACATATTCATAAATGACCTGGAAAGCACAGTTACTTACCTGTAACAGGTAATCTCTGGGAACAGCAGGAATAAGTCTTCACATATGGGTATCGTCGGTACCGACGGAGCCTGGCGGGAAAGCTCCCCAGCGTCCAGTAAGAAAGCTTTTGAGAGCATCCCACCGCGCCTGCGCGCTGCCTTCCCGCCTTTCCCAACCGCCTCTCTCCAGTTCGAGTTTCAAAGCTGAGACAAAGAGAGAGAGAGGAAAGGAAAGATAGACAGAGAGATACAACTCCTAGGGGAGGTGGGTGGGTTGTGAAGACTTATTCCTGCTGTTCCCAGAGATCACCTGTTACAGGTAAATAACTGTGCTATCTCCAGAAACAAGCAGGAATGAGTCTTCACATATGGGGACTCCCTAGCTGCAGATGCCAGGGAGAGACCCCATGGTTGTGTGCCCTTGCAGAGGGCTTCACCTCCCCCCCATGGATCTCTGGCATCCAACCAGGGTAGGTGGGTAGGAGTTGATTAGGAATGGAACAGGTGTTTGAGGACAGCCTGACCAAATGAGGCATCCCGGCAGGAGTCCTTGTCCAAACAGTAATGGGCTGTGAAGGTGTGAACCGAGGCCCAGGTGGCCGCTCGACAGATCTGGTCGATGGACACCGAGTTCAGATGAGCCATTGAGGCTGCCATGGCCCTCCCATTGTGAGCTGTGACATGGCCCTCCAGAGAAATGTTCTTACTCTGGTAGGCAAAAGAAATACACTGAGCAATCCAGCTGGACAGTGTTCTCTTAGAGACTAGAAGTCCTAAATGAGAAGGATCAAAAGCAACAAAAAGTTGAGAAGACTTTCTATGTTGCTGTGTTCTTTGTAAGTAGAAAGCAAGAGCTCTCTTACAATCCAAGGTATGAAGATTCCTCTCTGCATTTGATGCATGAGGTCCTGGAGAAAAGACAGGTAAATATACCTCCTGATTCAGATGAAAAGGCGAGACCACTTTAGGCATAAAGTGTGGATTGGTCCTGAGGACTACCTTATCATGATGGAACCTTGTATAAGGTGGATTAGCCACCAAAGCTTGCAACTCACTGATGCGGCATGCTGAGGTGACTGCAATGAGAAAAACAACTTTCCAAGAAAGAAATTTCAAGGAGGTGGTGGCTAAAGGTTCAAAGGGTGGCTTCATAAGCTGGCCAAGAACCAGGTTTAAGTCCCATGCCACTGGAGGTGGTCTAATGGGAGGTTTAGTTAAAAGAAGGCCTCTCATGAATCTTGCTATAAGAGGGTGAGAGGAGATAGGTTGTCCATTGAGAGGCTTGAGGGACGCTGCAATAGCACTCAAATGGACTCTTACTGAATTTGTTTTCAGGCCTGCATGGGATAGATGCAGGAGAAACTCTAGTAGAGAATTCAGAGGTATTGCAAGAGGGTTTAGACCCTTCTCTGAACACCAAATGGTGAATCTTTTCCATTTGAAAGCATAGGAACGTCGAGTAGAAAGCTTCCTAGAGGCATGAATAACATCTCTGACTTGTTGAGAGAGATGAAAATCTTGAAGGTCTAGGCCCTCAGCAACCAAGCCCTGAGATGGAGTGACTGGGGGTTTGGGTGCCACAATGTTCCCTCTTCCTCGGACAGAAGGTCTGGTGCACAGCTTAAGTCCAGGGAAGGAGCTTGAGAGAGATGCAGAAGTAGAGGGTACCACACTTGGTGTGGCCAATGTGGTGCTATGAGGATCATGGTCCCTCGATCTCTCTGAAGCTTGAATAGAGTTTTGGGAATTAGGGGAATTGGTGGAAAGGCATAAAGGAAGTCTTGACCCCAGTGAAGGAGGAAGGCATCCTTGGCCTGAACTCCCTGACATGGAATTCTGGAACAGAACCGGGGAAGTTTGGCATTCCACGGACTTGCAAAGAGGTCTATGTCCGGGGTTCCCCAAATTCGAAAAAATCCTGGATACCTGGTCCATGTGGAGGGACCACTCATGTGGGAGCAGAACTCGACTGAGTCTGTCCGCCCAAGAGTTTTGAATACCTGGAAGATATACTGCCAGAAGATGGATGTGATGCTCTCTGGCGAAGGCCCACAGTCGCAAAGCTTCGTTGCAAAGTGACAGAGAGCCAGTCCCTCCCTGCTTGTTTACATATAACATGGCTACTTGATTGTCTGTATGGATAAGGACTGTCCTGTAGCTGAGCAGGGAATGGAACACTCTGAGAGCTAAGAATATTGCTCTGAGTTCCAATAGATTGATATGCAGAGAAGTCTCCTGTGGAGACCAGATGCCCTGGGTGGAGAGATCTTGTAGATGAGCTCACCAACCCTTTGGAGAAGCATCTGTTGTGAGAGTTGCTTGGGGTAGCGGTTGCTGAAAAGGGGACCCCAGCAACAGGTTTTGAGAGGACTTCCACCACTGGAGAGACCAAAATAGACGACTGGAGTTTGCTATTTTGTCTGACAGGCAACCTAATGCCTGAGTCCATTGGGTAGACAAAGTCCATTGAGCTGCCCTCATATGAAGGCGAGCATATGGAACCACATGCACGGTGGATGCCATGTGGCCTAATAGTTGTAACATCTCTCGAGCAGTTAATTGGGACTTTAACTGAATCTGGGAGGCTAACTGCACCAGACGTAGGCAACGGGCCTGAGGAAGATAGGCCCTTGCAGTTGTGGTATTCAGTAAGGCCCCTATGAACTCCAGGGACTGAGTAGGGGTGAGATTGGATTTTGGGATGTTTATTGCTAGTCCCAAATACTGAAGGATACGCATATCGTTCCTGGCCAAAATCATTGAAAAGGCCGTGTTACTACAACTGCAAGACCATTTGGATGACAACGAAACCCTGGATAAACAACAATATGGATTCAGACGATATCACGGCGTTGAAACACTACTCCTAGTACTGCTTGACAACCTCCTCAAGGGTCTAGAAGACAAAAAGAAAATGTTTCTACTTATATTTATAGACATATCTGCAGCGTTCGATACAGTTCACCATGGAACCCTCATAAACAGGCTTAAATCCATTGGAATAACAGGAACCCCTCTAAAATGGTTCTCCTCGTACATATCAAACAGAATGCAACAGGTCCAGTTCAACGGCGAAAAGGCTAAAGCATTCACGCAAACTCAGGGTATACCACAGGGTTCGGCTCTTTCAGCACTCCTGTTCAATATTTATATGCAACCACTTTGCAAAATCTTCCAACACCATAATATCAAATACCACGTCTATGCAGACGATATTATGCTGTACACTCAGCTTGACACAGCCAACCCAAACTACACCAACTAGAAGAGTGCCTAAGTGAGATGCAAACCTGGTTACACCAAAGTAACATGACGATCAATCACAAAAAAACAGAGGTAATGTACATCTCCAGAAAGCCAAACTTCGATCCCCCCACAACAATCACCTTATGTAACAATACTTACCAAACGAAGGAGGAAATAAAATATCTGGGAGTAACGTTTGAAAGTAATCTAAAAATGGAGAAACACCTCCGCAAAACAAACAAAGCCGTATTCCACAAGCTTAGAGTCCTTCAACCACTAAGGAGCATGATCGAACCTCAGGACTTCAGGACCATTGCCCAGGCACTCATCATGCCACATTTCGACTACTGCAACGCCATCCTGCAGGGTCTCCCAAAGAAAACACTGAATATTCTGCAAATGGCGCAAAATGTAGCCGCAAGGGTCATCACGAAAAAAGGCTTTGCTGATCATATCACCCCGGTATTGATTGAGCTCCACTGGCTCCCCATCGCGGCTCGTATAAAATACAAAACACTCACGACCTCTTTCAAGCTCCTACATAACATTGCTCCATCCTTCCTCTCCACCCTGATACGCTCACAACCACCCAACAGAAGCAGAAGAACCTTCAACTCCAACACCCTCCTCATTCCAGCTGATATAAGAACTGTTTAAAACCAATACTAGTAATAGAGCGTTCTCATACACAGCACCTACACTCTGGAATCATCTGCCGCCAGAGTTACGTGATTGCAAAGACATAACAGTCTTCAGGAAAAACCTCAAGACGCATCTTTTTCAGAGTCATTATAATTTAATATAACCCAATGGGTTTAAGTCCAGGACATATTTATGTACACCTGCTCATTTATGTATAATGTATATATGTATATATGTAATTAGTACCCATATACTAAACAAACCCCCTTGTGTGTTTTGCCTACCCTCTTGATCAACCTGTTCACACCCAAATTTTACTGTGCTGATTGACAGTCCTCCTTATGTTCTCCTTATGTAATCACACCGCTGCTGATCGCTGGAAGTAGCGGTATATAAATGTTTGCTAAATAAAATAAATAAATAAATTGTGCGGGTTAGACAATTCTGGGCCTCTGACTGGGATGGGGCTCGAATGAGCCAGTCGTCCAGATATGGGAATACGAATATTCCTAGAGTGCGGAGAAATGCAGCTACTACTGCCATGCATTTCGTGAACACCCTTGGTGCAGAGGCCAGACCGAAAGGAAGCACCCTGTATTGGTAGTGCTTTCCTTGAAAAAGGAACCGAAGGAACCTTCTGTGTGTAGGATGGATGAGGACATGGGTGTACGCATCCTTGAGATCTAGAGAACAAAGCCAATCCTGACTCTGAAGGTATGGAAGCAGAGCCCCTAGAGAAATCATTTTGAATTTCTCCTTGAATAGAAACTTGTTTAATTCTCTGAGGTCTAATATGGGTCTGTGGCCCCCTGTTTTCTTTGGGATAAGAAAATAAGGGGAGTAGAACCCTGAGCCCTGTTGAAGAAGAGGTACTTCTTCTATTGCCCCTTGGGCAAGAAGGTAGCAATCTCCTGACCTAGAAGGTTGAGAGATGTTGGAGAATTGAACTGTTTCACCATGGTGTGGGGAGGAAGGTTTAAGAAGTGAAGCTTGTACCCTTCCTTTATGATGAAAAGGGTCCATTTCTCTGCTGTGATTTGCTCCCATCTGGGAGCAAAGTAAGTCAACCTTCCTGGAATGGTGAGGGGCTCTGGGTTTCCCAGAGCTAGAAAGGCTAAGTTCTCTAGTTGCAAGTCAAAGGCCCTGAGGAGGTTGAGGCTGCTGGGCTGTGGTAGGCCTGGCAGCCTTTGACTTGGCATGTTTAGGTGGTTGCTGACGCTTTGCAGCAAAACGACCTGCAGAAGATGTTTGCCCATGAGCAGGATAATATCTTCCCTTTTTAGAAAAAGATGACTTTTTGAACAATCTTTTCTTAACCGGGGCAGAGGTAGACTTTGAAAGTCGATCCAACGCAGAGTTCTCAGCATCCATCTGAGTGGCCTTTGCTTGCCAATCCTTGCCAAACAGGTTTTCACCTGTACAAGGAAGGTTTCCCAACTCATCTTGGACCCAGAGTTCCAAATCAGAGGCTTGTAACCAAGCAATTCTGCGTGCACCTATGGCAATAGCCGTGGCTCTGCTTACACACTCAAAAGAGTCAAAGGCTGCACGGTTGGAGAATTTGGAAACATCTTGGGCATGTTTGAGCCAAGTGAGAAATTCCTGCCTTTTATCTTCTGAAATAAAAGAAGCTAAAGTCTGCAGATGATCTGTGACTTCTTTTAGAAACATCCCCATATAGAGACTATAGGAGCCGATTCTGGCAGCAAGCATATTGGCCTGGAAAATCCTTCGGCCAAAAGCATCTAGAGTCCTACATTCACGTCCTGGAGGGTTAGATGAGTGTCTCTTTGCACTCTTTATTTTCTTCATAGCAGACTCAACCACAATAGAGTGGTGAGGAAGCTGAGTCTTATGAAAACCAGGACAGAGAGGGACACGGTACATGGTGTCTAACCTGCGAGAATGAGGAGAGGTGGTGAGAGGAGTCTCCCACATGCCCAACATGAGATCATAGATAATCTCATGTATAGGTAGGGTAGCTGCTTCCTTAGGAGCCTTAGGATATTGTAAAATATCTAATTGCTTGGCTCTAGGCTCTGACTCAGAGGCCACTGTGATGGAGAAGCCTCTAGCCACTTCCCTAATGAAGTCTTGAAAAGACAAATCCTCTGGAGGAGACATTCTTCGTTTTGGAGAATCAGACTCCTGAGGAAGAAGCACCGGTACATCGACAGAAGCCTCCGACTCATCAGAGTCTTCGGAGGAATCGAAGTATCGCCTGTCTGGATGCTCCTGTAAAGCCCGATACGCGTACCGAGTGGGATCGACATCGGGAGTAAGCGGTACCGGTTCGGTACCGATGGGCATCGTAGGACAGGGTAACATTGCAGCCGATGTCGATGCAATCGGTACCGGCACTGAGAACGGTGCCGATGCCGGAGTCGGTACCGGCAACGGAGATTGTTGCGGTACCGAAGGCATCGAAGCCTGCATAAACGCCGTAAAGGTGCGCTATATGGACAGAATTTTATGATCCATCGATGCCACCAAAGTCTGGATGTCGGTACCAATGGAGGCCACCGGTACCCCAGAACACGGCAACAGGTGATCGGTCGAGGCCGTGCCATCGATGTCAACCTGTGACCCCATAGATAATGCTTTGGAAGCCGGAACTTCCCACCGGGGTAATTTTGCAGGAGCGGAGTCCTCGAGAGCAAGCCCGGAGGCATCTCGATGCTTGGAGGGAGATTTGCCCTTCGAGGACCAGCTAGATTTATGTTTGGTTACCTGAGATCCATGGGAGGAGAAAAAAGGTTTTGTTGTCTTTTGAAGAAGAAAGAAAAGAAAAGACCGGCGGTACCGGTCTGACGTCGAACTGGAGAGAGGCGGGAAGGCAGCGCACAGGCGCGGTGGGATGCTCCCAAAAGCTTTCTTACTGGACGCTGGGGAGCGTTCCCGCGCAGGCTCCGTCGGTACCGACGATACCCATATGTGAAGACTCATTCCTGCTTGTTCCTGGAGATAAGGGAATAATGAGTGAAATTATCAAATTTGCAGATGACACAAAACTATTTAAAGTTGTTAAAACCCAAGAGGATTGTGGAAAATTGCAAGAGCACCTTGATAAATTGGAAGACTGGGCATCAAAATGGCAGATGAAGCTTAATGTGGACAAGTGCAAAGTCAGGGAAGAGCAAGCCAAACTACAATTACATGATACCACCTTCCACATTAGGAATCAGCACCCAGGAAAAGGCTGTGGGCGTCCTCGTGTATCATATGTTGAAATGCTCTGCTCAGTGTGCAACAGTAACTAGGAAATCTAATAGAATGCTAGGAATCATAAGGAAAGGAGCGAAGAATAAAACAAAGGATATTATAATGCCTCTTTATTGCTCCGTGCTGCGACCTCACCTTGATTATTGCATGCAGTTCTGGTTGCCACATCTATAAAAAGATACAGCAGAGAAGAGTGACCAAACTGATCAAGGGAATGGAAGGATACTCCTATGAGGGAAGGCTTAAAAGGTCAGGGGTCTTCAGCATGAAGAGATGGCTGAGAGGAGATATGACAGAGGTCTATAGATAGTGAGCTGAATAGAATGAGTAAATGTGAATTGGTTGTTTAATCCTTCAAAGAGTAGAAAGACTAGGGGACACACGATGAAGCTACAAAAGCAGTACATTTTAGAGTAATCAGAGAAAAGTTTCTCACTCCACATGTAATTCACCTCGAATTCATTGTAGGAGGATGTAGTAAAAGCTGTTAGTGTTTGGACAAGTGCCTAGAGGAAAAATCCATAAACCATAAAGTGGACTGGGGAAATCTACTCTTATTCTGGGATAAACAGTATGGAATTTGTCTACCTTTTGGGATCCTACCAGGTACTTGCAATGAGGGCTGGCCATCGTTATAGCAAATCTTACATGCTGTACAAATGAGTTCAATGTACACTGACACCATCTGAGCAGAGTGTTACCTCGATTTGGTCCATGTATCGCCCAGCGACAGCCAGAGCTGCCTCTCCTCAGTCGTGAACGCATGCATTAAGAAATCCACAGCGTCCTTCAGCAATAAGGGACTCAGCACCGTCTTAGCCAGGTCTGGGCCTCCTGTGGCTTGCACCATCTACAACAGACAGAAATTTCTTCTTTCAATAAATTACTGGAATAAAAATGAATCCAGCTAAACAGCACAACTCTGATCACGATCAAGGCTGTCAGAGGAGCAATTCGTATAACAGCCCCTCTTGTAATTTCCTGAAATCAACCCCAAAGCAGTAACAAATCTATCCTTTAAGGAACCTGGCATTTCTTCTGAAACCGACGGGCTGGAATGAACTAGTCTCTGGTCTCCTGCTCAGTGTATGAGAGGATATGTGGAGGCCCCAGTTTCCTATAGCGTCTCTTCTATCTCCAGCTGCCCTCATTAGGGCTGCAACAAGCTTCATTCTCATCTCTGATCCGCTAGGTTTGCAGGAAGCATGTGCACCGCAGCCTTCTCCTGCACAATCAAGGCCCCACACAGTTGCAGCGGGATGAGGGCTGGGGAGGGGGAGAGGAGCCGGGAATCACAGAAGGAGGAGGAGGAGGAGAAGCAGCACATATGGTGGCAGCACTTTGATCTTTTCATCCAGACTGGAAAATCAGCAACTGATCAGATTACGGCTTAAGCCTATGAAAAATAACTGAGGTTTTAAATGAATTTATTGTAAACTGTGTTTCAAATGCTTTGCAGATAATATTAAATAATTAAAACTATACATTGAACTTAAGTGCTTACAGCCAACAATGAGCGCTCTCCATCTATTTCATGAACAGAAAAGGATATGGTTGGATTACAAGGATAAGGTTTTCTTTCCACTAGGTCTCATGAGCAGTCGAAAAACCATTGTAATAGGGAACCAGCTTCTCCAGTATCAACCAGCACAAAGTTTCCAGAAGCCTGAGCTGCTAGGTCTGAAAGTAGTGTGAAAGAAAGGGTGAACTGTTTGGTGCGAGACCTTCTGTCTAGTCCCAACGCCTGCTACCCAAGAAGCTCAGGTGCAAAGCCTTAAGGAGGAGGAGATGCCCCCCCACCTCTCCCCCTTCCCCCCAGCTCTCAGCCTGAGGGGAATGCAAGTCATAAGGGGCAGACCTGTACACAGGGACTTGTAGCTCTGATTATCCCACCAAGTCCTTCTAATAGCGTAAAACTAGATAGAATTAGCCTGTTCCTTAGGGTATCTGGGGGGTAAAACTTCTCCTGAGAAGGTGCAGTGATGCTAAACAGTACACAGCACTACAGTACACACAATGGGAGCAGGCACAGGGGTGGACCCGGCTTGAAGTTTGGGCCACCCACTGTACCCCAGGTGGACAGTATGATAGGCAAGTTCACTTCACATCAGCTCATGCGACTAGGCAGGCTCCCTGCTCCCATAAGTCCTTTTTTGTTGTTTAATAAAGTTGTGGATAATTATTTCCACATATGCGGAGTTGTCCAAATTACTGAAGAGTCAGTTCATTGGGGCGGAGCTGATGGGTACCTCTGCTTGCCAATGTTATTCAGTAGACCAGTTCTCCCACACATCTAATAAACTGGTCTGTTTCAGTCTCAAACACACGAGCTGTCTTTTCAAGGAGTACTCGGCACCTTTTCCATTACTTTGTGGCACTTTAGTATTAATGAAAGAGCCACAGCCCCAACCCGAGCCACAGCCCCAACCCCAGCCCCGGCCCCAACACACACACAGCGTCCCGCACTGGAGAATCAATGTCTTCACTCAATCCCTGCTGGTCCACAGGCTGCAACCAGCCCCTGCAAAATGTGGGAGGCATAGGTTACGTACAGGGGCTGAGCTGTTAGGACAATCAAGACAAAGAAAAGGATTTTAGTTTTGCTTTACTGATTCGGAAATCTGGACCTGTAGAGGAGGAAATGCAGTTTCTCCAGTATTGCACTGCAGAGTCCAATGTCTTGGGGTTTACAGTTCACATTCGGTCTGCTGTTTGGTCATTTATTCCGTAGGTGGTAATGCTTAGCCATACTTTGCATGCTTGACCAAAGAGAGGTATTTTCTATGTAGGGATTTGGAGCAGTTCGGATTGTTCTCTTGTCGCAACAAGAGGCGTGTTCTAAGGACTAGTGTAATATTTGCAACGCTGCCTTTTCCTAAAGTCTGTGGTCGGCTGCATGAGTGTGACCACTGTAGCAGCAGGTCCTCAGAGGCTGTCCTAGCATTTAAGAACAGCTCAGCATGTGAATACCAGCACCCGTGTGTGCTAGGAAAGAAAGCATGTAAACACTATAGTAACATAGTAAATGACGGCAGATAAAGACCAGTATGGTCCATCTAGTCAGCCCAGTAAGATGGCAAGAGTAGTGCACCTGCTGCTCCATGCAGGCCACCCCTCCCCATGTCTTTGTTTAGGGGTGAACCCACTGCTCTATGTAGGACACCCCTGTTTGTTGAGAAATTAGATAGTTAAGTTTATTTTGATTTTATCCTGTGGCTGTAAAGGGATCCACTGTGTCTGTCCAATGTCATTTTGAATTCTGTCACCGTATAAGAACATAAGAACATAAGATATGCCATACTGGGTCAGACCAAGGTCCATCAAGCCCAGTATCCTGTTTCCAACAGTGGCCAGTCTAGGTCATACGTACCTAGCAGTTTCCCCAAAAGACACAGGTTCCACAATGCTTGTACTGGGTCAAGCATTGATATCCTGGGTCCCTTCTTAATAATGGTTTATGGACTTTTCCTCCAGGAACTTGTCCAAACCTTTTTTAAACCCAGCTACACTAACAGCCTTTACTACATCCTCCGGTAACAAATTCCAGAGTTTGATTACACGTTGAGTGAAAAAATATTTTCTTTTATTAGTCTTAAATAGTTTACCCTGTAGCTTCATTGCATGTCCCCTAGTCTGTCTATATTCTGATAACGTAAACAATCGATCTACGTTTACCCGTTCCACTCCGTTCATTAATTTATAGACTTCTATCATATCTCCCCTCAGCCGTCTCTTTTCCAGGTTAAAGAGCCCTAACCTTTTTAGCCTTTCTTCATAGGAGTATCCTTCCATCCCCTTTACCATTTTGGTGGCTCTTCTCTGAACCTTTTCTAAAATCGCTATATCCTTTTTAAGATACGGCGACCAGAATTGCACACAATATTCAAGGTGCGGTCTTACCATGGAACGATATAGAGGCATTATTATATCTTTTGTTTTTGCCCCCACCACTTCCATCGGGAGGGCATTCCAAGCATCCCCCACCCTTTCAATGAAAAAGTATTTCCTGACATTGCCTTTCAATTTACCCCCTTGCAGCTTCCTGTTATGCCCTATAGTTTTACAGCTTCCCCGTCTTTGGAAGAGGTTTGTTTGTTCATTAATTCTCTAAGTATTTAAAGATCTGAAACACATCTCCCCTATGTGTCTGTGCATGCATGAACATCTTAGTATGTGTACGCATGTTTGTATCTGTGTTTCTCTGTGTGTCTGATTGGGAGAGGAGATGAGGGTAGCAATTTGACAGGTGTAATTCCATAATCTCCATGTTACTGTTAATCAGTTATTGTGCTCTGCAGCTGTTGGAATAGTTTTCACTATCTTTGGTATATTAGTTTGCCAAATGAAAAATGTGCTTCCAAAACTCCTTTATTGATCTGGGAAGCATGAAATCAAGCGTTATAGCTCGTGTTGCCTGAATAACATTGGACCACCATATATCAGCGAAAACGCATGGTCAAGTGAGGCAGCAGGACTAACTTCCTGCATTTCATTGGAGTGGAGGAGTAGCCTAATGGTTAGAGCACTGGCTTGGGAACCATGTGGCCTTGGGCAAGTCACTTAACCCTCCATTGCCTCAAATCCAAGTTACCAATGTCCCTGTTTAATATATATTACCACGTTTAAGTTACAATGTAAATCGCTTTGATTGAAAGTGGGAAAAAAATGGTTAAATAAATAAATACATTTCAGCCAGACAGCTTGAAACTTCGAGCAGAGCACCACACCTGACCGATGATCTTAGCTTTGTAATTAATACTGATTAAGTGACAGCTTTGGGTACAGTCTCTTACCATATTTAAAGGGACAAACAGGAAGTGAACCAGTTCTGTAGCACTAGGGTTCTGGATGTGCGCTTTCAGCTTGGCCTGAAGGAGTAAAGAAAAGTGCAGATAATTTCACAAAGAGACAAGAGAAACAGCCTCAGCTCTCCACTTCCCTCTGAATAAGCAGCTAAAGCAACCAGTCAGAGTCCTGTCTCTCCACTGGATTCGCTGGAGGAAGAGGTCTAATCACCCCCAGAACATGTTATCTCAATAAATAAAAACAGCACAGAATGGATCATATATATAAAAAGCAAGGAAACCCCTTCAGTGTCTTCTTTTTAATCTATTAACAGGTACAATCAGGTTGACCTCCTCCTTCACCCAATCACATTACACGATCAGCAGATGCCCCCTGGCCAGTTTCAAGCACTGGTGCTGGGATCGGGATGGGGAGCATATTATTTTAGTCGGTGGGAGCAAAAGTTATTTTAGTATTACAAAGAGCACGGGATAAACAGATGGGAATTCTACTGAGGGCAGAACGCTGAAAACTCGATAGTTCTACTTTGCATCTCAGGGCAGTCCTGCTTAAACTTGCACGACATTCACACCACAAAGTCCCTGCCTCCGGCACACACTGTGCATTACCCCAAAGTTTTTGCCAATTTGCAAAGCTAAATGCCTTTCTTTGATCAGGGTTGACAAAGTTCCTTGCATTAAAAATATGAACAAATGCTGTCACTAAAATTACATGAACTGAAAAAGTAGTTAAATATGGGTGAGATGAGGGCTCCAGCATCTTCTAAATAATTATCAAGAACAGTGAAATGTATCAGTACAGAACATACCAAAGTGGTTTTAACTATACTCTCAATATTAGAAACAGAGAGTGTACCAAACTAATATAGACAATCGCCTCGAAGAAAGATGAATTTTTTGTCAGACTCTGCTCCATCTCACCAATGATATTCAAATTGTGTCTTTTTTTTGCCCAAGTCCATTTTATGGCTTTATTTCTTTAAAATACTTTCAGTCTACTACTTGATACTGATGTTGCCCAGTGTCCATGCCTAACACAGCGCTATGTTTCAGATGATAGCCACAACAAAAAATCATCCTGCACTAGGGAATTATTCCACTTCTGTTCTTATTCTTTTCTACTTTCAGACATCAAAACCAGCAGTCCCCCTGCCGGGGCCGCCCCCGCCCCCGCCCCCGCCCCCCGCCGGGGCCGCCCCCGCCCCGCCCCCCGCCGGGGCCGCCCCGCCCCGCCCCCCGCCCCGCCCCCCCCCACCGGGGCCGCCCCCGCCCCGCCCCCCAGCCGGGGCCGCCCCCGCCCCCCGCCCCGCCGGGGCCGCCTCCGCCCCCCCCCCCGCCCCGCCCCCCCCACCCGCGCCCCCACGCCCCCCCCCCCGTGCTCATTTCACAAAAAAGAGCCTTTTATATGTCCGCCACTGCGCGCTTCTTTAAGACATTTAAGGCCAAATCGCTCGTCAGGGCCATACAAAAGCACATCTTTGTTGATGCTGTAGAGGAAGAAACAAAGTTTACCCTGCTGTGCCAAAACAAATTGTAAATAAAACTCTTTATTTTTTACATTTTTAAGGAACCAGAGGTGATTGTAAAAAACTAGAGTGAGTAGTTGCAAGATCTAAATTTTTTTAAACCTTCACTGCGCACATTGAACTCCCCCGATGTAATCATCCACCCTCAAAATTATATATTTTAAGTTCTACTATACTGTTGGTCATATTTTGAGTGGACCTGCAGGTGTCAGCTATCTGTTGGATATGTGCAGCGAAAGACTCTCCCTGTTTCTTCTCAAACCAGGGCAAACTGAAGTCATCGACAGACGCTCCATCTACCACTTACCAGAAGGTTGAAGCCATATTTAAATTTCTGGAAACAGTCAATGAATTCTTCATGAGGTGGAGGCTTTGCACGAAGCGTCAGAACACCCTCTGCAGGAAATCAAGAAAGTGTCAATTAGTCCTTTGCTGGGAAGCCGACCGCTTTCATATGCAATATCCTTGTTTATATATGAGAGTGATTTACCGCAATGGTACATGTATGGGAGAGGGGAAACTGTATATCCAATATCAGCACCCGCCATGGAGCCATAGAGTGAGGACTGTGTACACAACAGCAATGTAC
Source organism: Ichthyophis bannanicus (assembly GCA_033557465.1). NCBI lineage: Eukaryota > Metazoa > Chordata > Amphibia > Gymnophiona > Ichthyophiidae > Ichthyophis > Ichthyophis bannanicus. The sequence goes on along the minus strand of CM066037.1, from coordinate 530,287,870 downwards.
ACTGCAAACAGGAGGGAAAATTCCTAACTCCCTGGACACACTTTTCACTCCACAGGCTTTGCAGGTTTTGAAAGTAGAACAGAGTCACTTTCGCTTGGAAAATTAGCACAGCAAAAATGCCCGCACACGTTTATACCTGTCTATTTGTTCATATTCTGTTTCTGAGTAAAAATAAGCAACTAGTTTTTAAAATCCCCAAATATGTATGTAAATTCCAACACTGCCCCCTGCTGCTCGCAGATAAAAGTACACATGAAATAACTTAAATGTACACTTCAGTCATATATGGTGTAGGAAATTTTAAAAGGTGCATTTTTGTGGGAATACACCGGGTTTTACCATGAAAATGGGTTTGGAAATCTCTCTCATAATACTAGTATGCACTGTACACTCATGGGGCATACCTTACCCATAAGGCTTCTTCATTATTTTCAGTAATACCTCAAGACTACTGGCACAGATCCATGTGGGGAGGTGCGTATAGAATATTAGATACATTTATTCACCATGAGAATCATGTGACTGGAAGTTGAGAATTGCAAACTTCAACAGTTCTGTGAATGATAATTAATTAAATCTTTGGCTATTTAAATCCATCTTCCACCTCACCCAAGAGGTCTTACAGAGCCTAAAACATAGGAGGGACATTTTCATTCATGCTGGGCTGCTCATGTGCTCAAGACTTTCCTTAGAAAATTCAGCAGTATTATGCGGCATCATGCTATGGGATGACAGCCAGAGTGTGCTCAGCTCTGCACCAGGTCGTAGGTAAATTAGCGATAAATCCTGCAAAATCCCCCCTGCCCCTGAGTATAATTTTGAGCTGAGAAGTCAGAGGTGGTGATGAAGCTGTGCGTAGCCGAGCAATGCAATGCGGGGCCACGAAAGGGAAAGATGGCGTCAGCGAGGAGAGTGCTGAGGAGCACAGGGATCTTTATCTTTATTTTAACATTTAAAATACCACCCAGCCGTAAGTAGCAGGGCGGTTTACAATACAGAAGTTTTTCTGCAAAATCAAAGGAAGAAAGGAACAGCAGTAAGTGAGGGGATAGGAAAGAGACAGTCACACCAAAGAAGGGAGAGGCGAGGAAGGGGGGAGAGCTAGACTAGGCGAGGCTTGGGGAAGAGGGAGGTCAAAAGCAGTATGGAAAAGATGAGTCTTTAGCAATGGTTTGCATTTCAGAGAGAAGGCATCCAGGCAGTGGGCAGATGGGAGGCCTGAGGAAGAGAAGTGCGGAATTGCAAGCAGTCTCTAAATGGGCTTGTGAGGCAGAGAGGAGGTGCAAACGATTGACGTGAAGAGAACGAAGACATCAAGGAGCATGGAGATGGATAAGATCAGAAAGATATTGAGAAGTACTAGTATGAATAGTTTTATGGGTATCTTAAATTGGATCCGGAAATTGATAGGGAGCCAGTGGAGGTGTATGAGCAGAGGGGTGATGTGAGCCATACGTGAGGCATAAGTGAGAACCCGAGCTGCAGTGATGTGAAGGAGTTGGAGATGGTGCAATTGATATTGGGGGAGACTGGCGAGAGTGACCTTGCAATAATCAAGTTGTGCGATAACTAGAGAGAGAATAAGTGTGGTTAGACAGGGGAGGGGACCTGAAAGGATGGATGGCACAAATATGACGTAGAGAGCAAAGGGAGCGCCAAATAAGTAAAGCAAGATGATCATGGAATGACAACGATGAATCCAGAGCGACACCAAGGTAACGAAGAGAAGAAACTAGAGGGATGGGAAGGCCAGAGAGGGACAAGGGCAGCTGAAGGTGAACCAGATTGCTGCTGTCTTGGTGGAGTTGAGGCGTAAAACGTTTGAGGACATCCAGGAGCTTATGTGGGTGAGACAGGAATTAAGTGGGTCTAGATTAGGAGCAGAGCAGCTGGTGTGGTGCAGGAGAATAACGTCATCAGCATAGTAGTATGCAGAGATGCTGTGTTGTTGGATGAGTAGAATCAAAGGGGCCAAAAAGACATTGAACAGAAGGGGGGCTGGGACTGTGCCTTGTGCGACACCACAGGGGAGGAGTGGTGGGGGAGAGGTGGAGCCAGAAAGAACCAAAAAAGACCTGGTGGAGAGAAAAGAGTGGAACCACTGCAAGACGGTCCCATGGATACCAAAGCCGTGAAGGTGGGTGAGAAGGGTAAAAGGATTAACCAAATTAAAGGCAGAGGAGAGGTCCAAGGAGACAGCTAAAGAAAACATCACCATGATCGTGAGAGATGTGCAGTTCGTTCAAGAAAGAGGAGGATGGTTTCTGTGCTATGACTGAGACAAAAGCCGGATTGACAGGGGCAGAGAGCATGAGAGCAGGATGTGGGGGCCCTTTACCAAATCAGAGATGCCCTCCTGGATTGCTGAAAAAACACAAAATCCACAAAGCAATGGGAGCAGCGAAAAGCGAGTTGTTACAGACAGTGCTGAACCTTAAACTAGAAGTTGGGGACACTGGCAAACAGCTTGTGGAGCTGGATGAAAGAACTGAGTGAGTTGCAGGGACGGGATGTTCACCTCACGAAGGCTCAAAAGGAATGGCGAGAGAAGCTAGAGGATCCCAGCGTGAACGGCATGAGGATCTGGGGAGTTCCAGGACAGAAGCAGTGGTGAAAGATCTGTGGGGCTTTGCAATTACACACCCAAGCACAGAGGCCTGGGGCAGCGCAGAGAAAAACCTGCTCTGGGATATTTTCTTGTATTCACTATTTTGCATTAAAGGAGCAAGTGATACATCAGGCCTGCAAGAAAGTTGCCGAGTGGAAGGGACAGGAAGTGGAGCCGTTACAGGACCTATGCGCCACAGCATTGCAGAAATGGAGAATTTACTGCTACTACAACTGAACATTTGTATCGCACTACAAAACGAACGCAACACTGCACAGACACATGTAAGAGACGGTCCCCGCTCATCAGAGCTTACAATCTAGTCAAGACGGACAACACAGTAGCTGTAGACACAGGATATATCTGGGGGAATAGTAAGGAAACACAAAGGAGTTCAGGTGAGTCAAAATCTAAAAGCAGCAGCGAAGAGGTGAGTTTTCAGCCTGGATTTGAAAAGGGCCAGAGAAGGCGACTGACGTACAGACTCAGGTAGTTTGTTCCAGGCATAAGGAGCAGCAAGGTGAAAGGAGCAAAGCAGTAGAAGAGAAGGGCACAGATAGAAGCAGTTTGCCAGAAGAGCAGAGTTCCTGAGGTGGGGGCGTAGGGAGAGATAAGAGGAAAGGTAGTGAGGAGCTGCAGAGTGAATGCACTTATAGGTCAGCAGAAGAAGTTTGAACTGGAGTGGGAACAGAGAGGGAGACAACAGAGTGACTTGAGAAGAGGGGTAAATTGAGCAGCTACAAGATCATGTGGACACCAATGCACCTCTAGATCCATCACAACACGGGTTCAGAGAGTCACATGGAGTGGAAACACTACTCACTACTCTTTTCAACACCATAATCTCAGGCATTGACAACTCACGTACAGGTTTCGCACTTATCTTTTTAGATATTGTGGCAGCCTTCGACTCAGTCCGCCACGAGATTCTCCTGATTCGGCTAAGAGAGAAAGGCATCACCGAAACAGCGCTGGAGTGGTGCAGGTCTTACCTGTCTGGAAGATGGCAACACGTACGAGCAAATGGAACCACATCCGAGCCATTCCTACAAAGTCAAGGAGTCCCTCAAGGATCCTCCCTATCGTCACTTATGTTTAACATTTATATCCAACCCATTTGTAACATCATTAGATCCTTTAACGTGAGTTGCATGATTTACGCTGACGATGTCCTACTGTACCTGCCAATATCCCTGGATTGCCCGGACCTCACCCCACTAACTAAGTGTTTCAACGCAATATCCGAATGGCTCCTCTCCCAAAATCTGCGCATCCAACATAAGAAAACAGAGGTCCTGTTCATCTCTAGAAATCTTGAGTTTACTCCACCTAACCACTTGGAAGTAGACAACGCCAAGCTGCAAGTAAAATCAGCCATACGGTATCTCGGAGTCACATTGGATCAGAACCTCAACATGAAGCAGCACATAGCAAAAACAGTAAGAGCGATCTACTTCAAGATCAGATCCCTCAGACACATACGCCCTCTACTCGAGCTGAGCGACTTCCGTACCATCTGCCAAGCCCTCATCATCCCTCATTTTGATTATGCAAACGCCATCCTACAAGGACTCCCTCAGGCAACCTTACATCCCTTACAACTCGCCATGAACAGCGCTGCGCGAATCCTCTTAGGAGCACCAAGGAGAGAGCACATCACACCCCTCCTGATGCAGCTGCACTGGCTTCCCATTCAAGCCAGGATTAGCTTCAAGATCTTAGTGATGACATTCAAGGCCATCAACGGGTTATCCGCATCTTTAATATGTGACCTCATACAACCACCCATGCCCAACAGGATAAGAAGAACCGCTGCAGCCAACATGCTAGCAATACCAAAAGCTATGACAAGATGCGCCATATCAATTTCAAATAGAGCCTACAGCCTGAGCGCCCCAAGCCTCTGGAACTCCCTACCACCACACATCAGAGCTATCCCCAACTTGAGCCAGTTCAGGAAGGCCTTAAAACACCTCCTCTTTATTAAATACCTCACAGCCTCCCCCGAACCCCAGCCACCAGGTATGAGCAACACACAATAACTCCATCTCACATGTATATAGTTACCTATTTCAATGTTCCACACATGTACATAGTTTCCCCCGTTATCCAAGTTGATTGCTCCTGTTCATTGTAATGACCTGACTCTTGTTTATTGTCGGATACTGTTTGTTTTATGTAAACCGCGCTGATTGCAAATAGTGCGGTATATAAGAAATGTAAATAAATAAATAAATGACGAGGCTGGCAGAAGATTAGCCGCGCAGCAGAGTCTTGAACAGATTGGAGGGGAGAGAGATGATTCAGAGGGAGACCAGCAAGGTGACTTTTGTTGATGATGCAGAGAAAGAAACGGCAGGTTTTAGTTATCAGTTGGATGTGTGTGAAGGAGGAGAGAGAGGAGTCAAAAGATGACCCCAAAGTTGCGAGCTGAGGAGACAGGGAGGAGTAGAATGTTATCTACAGAGACTGAGAAAGGGGAGAGGAGGGTTTAGGGGGAAAAATTTTGGACATGTTCAATTTCAAGTGGCAGCTAGACATCCAAGCAGCAGTGTCAGAAAGGCAGGCAGAGATCCAGGCCTGGATTGCCGGAGAGATTTCAGGTGTAGAGAGGTAGATCTGGGAGTCAGAGTAAAGATAGTACTGAAAGCCATGGGAAGAAATGAGTGCACCAAGGGACTGGGTATAAAGAGAGAAAAGGAGCGGACCCAAGACAGATTCTTGGAGTACATCAAATGAGAGCGGGATAGCAATAGAGGAGGATCCACCAGAATAAACACTGTAAGAACGAAGGGAGAGATAAGAAGAGAACTTTCAGGAGTGACACAGTTTCTTAGGGCACAAGGACTGAGATATCTATGGCTGTTCCCGTTTGCATTGCCGATGACTGTTAAATGGATTCCTTGACGAGGGAAGATGATGAAAGCTGCTTGGAATGTTCTGAGGAAAGCAGGTTTCAACAGCAGGGGACAAAAAGATCCACCAAACCCAAGGACCTTCAGCAGAGGGCATGAGTGAAAGCAAGAGGCTATAGAGATCCTCTCTGGGACAGTCAGAGAAGTTATTAATGGAATGGAGGTGGCAGGAGATGACCTTGGAGCAACATGAGGGGGCTCAGACAGATTGGTCACTTTTAGAATTTTGGACTCTGGATGGAGGGTCTGAATGAGCCTGAAGGACTTGGTGTGCATAGGGACACTGTGAGTGGTGGGAAAATGAAAGAGGGAGTGGGTTGATATGGTGTGAATGAAGGGAAATATTGATTTAACTTTGTTCATATACCACTTATCTTAAAGTCATAGTGGTTTGTCACAGGTAACAAACATATCAGTTTACACTGAAAAAAATATTAACATTAGAATATTAGTCATTGAACTTATGTTCATAGGGGATTAGGGTTGTAACTGGGCTAGGGAAATGCTTTGTGATGGAAAGATACGTAACATAATACAAATATTGCTGAGTTCACCGAAATTCATGGATGGTTAGATATGTCACATAATATAAACACTGTGTTCATGTTCGAGTGAATTAGGTTTCATCCCCATAAAACTGAAAACAGAGCGGGTTCGGGACTGGATTGGAGGGATTGAAAGAAAGAAAATTAGCAGGTAAGATCTAGTTTCACCTTCCATATAGAGTCCCTCCAGTCAAGTCCAATACCAGGATGTACCAGAGCAGTACTCAAACATGGGCAGGACCCGCAAGACAAGCCTCCAGGACATGAGCCCCAAAATGAGCATCCGATCTCGCCTGCACATCCAACCGATAGTCATTGCTGCATACCCTTGTGAGGCATTAAGTAGCCACTCTGCAAATTTCCACTGGAGGAACAAGACTAGACTCGGCCCAAGAGGTCGCCCGAGCTCTGGTGGAATGTGCCTGCAGTCCCCTGGGCAAGACCTTATGTCTCAGATATGCTGAAGCTATCGCCTCCTTGAGCCACCGTGCAATGGAGACTTTGGAAGCGGCCTCTGCCCTTTACGAGGCCTTCCAAATAGGACAAGTGCTCTGACTTCTGAAACGGCTGGGTACGCTTCAGATAATGACATAGCATGTGACGCAGCGTATTATTCTTAAGTATAGGGCAAATGGATGTGAGTTTAAGGTCAGCTGACATGATGCTTTGGGAAAGTGATTGGTTGACTATGTGTAGAAGGTATGGAGCCAGTTCTGCTTTCGTGGATTTGATCCATGGTACTGGGCATGGGGCAAGGGGGGAGGTTGTGGTGTTGATGTTATCAGCTCTAGCCCCAATATTGAACCGCACCATCTGGTGATCATTGGATGCAAGATGATCTCCCACTATATCATCAGAAACACTTTCACCATTGGTAAGCACAAAGTCCAGTATGGCCCCTTCACGTGTGGGGTCTGTTACCAATTGCCTGAATAGTTCTCCTTGTAGAGAATCCAGGATCTCCTTACTTCTAGATGATACTGCAGCAGGAATGTGCCAATCAACATCTGGCATATTGAAATCTCCTATCAGTAGCACTTCCCCTTTCCTAGCAATGCTGCGCATGTCTTCAATTAACTCTCCATCCACCACTTCTCCCTGGGAGGGAGGTCTGATTATCATGCCAATACAAATAGATTTCTTTCCCTCGTTCTAGTTTAATCCACAATGCCTCCTCTCTCCCTTTTAAGCTCTGTAATTCCAAAGCTTTAATAGTAGTTTTTACATATAGTGCCACTCCTCCTCCCCTTCTTCCTACCCTGTCCTTTCTGAATAAAGTATAGCCAGGAATAGTTACATCCCAATCATGATTGTCTGTGAACTATGTCTCTGTTATCGCCACTAAATCCAAGTCAGTCTCTTCCATTAAAGCCTCAACATCTGGGATCTTATTTCCCATACTAAGGGCATTTATACACTACTTTCCATATGTTGCCCCTTTTACCCATTTCCATAAAGGTATCTAATGTCTTGGGCTTATGCTCCGGCAACCTGGCAGGCTTGGACTCACCCAAATCCTTTATCAATTTCTCCAAGTTCTCGCCAAACAGGAGCTTCCCCCTAAATGAGAGCTTACTCAACCGTGACTTGGAGGACACATCAGTCTACCAGTTTTGTAACCCGAGCAGATGCCGAGCCATCACCAGAGAGGCCATGCTCTTGGCTGAAGACCTTTCCAAGTCATAGTATGCATCCACCAGGTACGCCGTTCCTGATTCTAACCTGCTCACGTCAGACAGGTACTGTGCACCCAAGGCTGACGAATCCGGAAGTGCCTGCACCCAGCATGGACATGCCCTGGCCACATAAACCCCGCAGATTGAAATGACAGCTTTGGCGGTGCAAAAGCAAAGACCTGTTTCAACAATGTTTCGAGCATCTTGTCCTGCGGATCCTTCAAAGCTGCTCCATCTGCCACTGGGATAGTGAGTCTTCTTGGTGACGATGAAGACCAAGGCATCCATCTTAGGCAAATGAAGAAGTTCCTTTTCTCCTGATGGGATGGGGTACAGATGTGCCATCGCACATTCCCCGTCTTCCAGAACCTCCTACTCTGCTTCAATCATTTGCTTGTTGGCTCTGTGAACTGGAAAGGCCGTCTCGGACATATGGATTCCCTGTAATAAGGGGTCCTCAAGAGGAGAGTCCAGGACCTGGGGTTAATACAGAATATTAACAGCCCCTAGCGAATGAGTAATAAGCATCCATAGCTCTTCCTGACATCAGAATGACATTACAAGTGTCCTCCCCTGCCGGAATCTCCCCCTCTTTGAGGTCTATTTGGGATCCTGAAGCTTCAAGCGGCCCCTCCAATGGGTCAGCCAACCCCCTGGAGTGTTCTGAGACGCGGTCCAGGTCCAGGTCCGAAGGAACTCTGTCTCCCCGAGACACCAGCATGCCTTGGGGCGTCCTGATGGAGCTCTTTTGGAGGACCCAGGAGTCTCCTGCCATGCACCTTGGCCTTTCTTCACCTGAAAGGCCTGGTACATCAAAAGTACAAAATGCAGTGAAAAGGGAGCCCCATCCAACTCCAAGGAGGATCCATGGGAAGAGTCCTGACCCACCAGGACCAAATTCCATCTTTCTGTAGCCTCCTCTGTAGGCTGCTGCCCTGAGGAACAACGGTAGTGGTTCCTGCCAAAACCACGGGAACCACTGTTAGAGATGGGCCTGATAAGTGCTCCAACAGAGGAAGAGGCTTGCCTGCCAACAAACTCCCCCTCCCCCCGAGTGACTGAGAGCATAAAAGTCAATCCCCTGCCTTAAGATTGGCCTGCTCACATGGCGGCAGAGGCCGATCACAGAAAGACCTCCTCTTTGCAGGTTGCAGCCTACACATATTGATTTTACTGATAGCATGGTCATGAAAGCTGGAACAGGTGCAACAAACAAAAAGGAACCTACGTCACACAAACCACTGTGATCCCCAACAAAAAGACCCCAATAATCTACCCCCAAAGGCTTCTAACCCTGGTGCTAAGGAAATCAAATACTCACGGAGCCTCAGGAGCTGATGCAGACGCCCAACACCTGTAAGAGAACTGCCCTCACAGCCACCTCTTCCGATCGACGGCGAGGAGAAATTAAAGGGCCAGCTGCTGCTAAAGTGAACAGAGACCAAGCCGGCTGCACTGAAACAGGGGAGAGCAGGGAACAGGCCCCATCAGGTATGCTCCCGGGCCTTGATCTCACACAACCTCCAGGCCCTCCTCTGCAGATCTGGGACAGACCACTTCTGGGCTCCTTTTACCTTCCTAAAGACTCTTTCCTTTGAAACCCCTTCTCTTTCCCCCCCTCCCCCCCAAGTACAGGAATTCTCCTAGTGTAGACCAGACTACATAGAGCTCTTTCCAGTCGGCTGGAGACTGAGGATACTGGCTTGTTGGGAGGAGTTTGAGCCCCTTTAATCAGACATCATCACCAAAAGCCTGGAATTCTCAGTCTCCATCTGCTACCTGAAGGGGGAGAAAACACAGTAGTTTGGGCTGGATTTGAGCTGTTTTAGCATTGGTGTTATGTGCTCTGATCTTGCGGCACCACGTAAGATGCATGCCGCTGTATTCTGTGCCATCTGCAATGCATGCAGGAGGTACTTTAGTAAGCCTTGATAAAGTAAGTTATAGTATTCTACAGTAGATGGGGCGGGGGGGGGGGCGGGATATGACTGCCTGGACTACTGTTCAGAAATCACGGGTATTGAGCAGTGGACGTAGATGTTGCAATACTTTCATCTTGTGATATATGATCTTTGCAGTTTTGCTGATGTGTGATTGCAACGATAGTCTCTGGTCTAGGGTTACTCCAAGATAACGGATCTCTGGTTTTACCTCCAGTTCATGTGCCATGAGTTTTATTGTAGATGATTGATTGAAGGCTTTTTCTCTTGTTAAGGAAATGGACTTCGTTTTTTTGTAGTTTATGGAAAGATTGTGTTCAGTTAGCCAGTTGGTTACTGCCTTGAAGCAGTTTTATTAGTGCTGTGTGTATAGGCTTAATAGTAGAAAAGGGCACATAAAGCATGATATCATCGCGTATATGTGATAGAAGATATGCGGCTTGTATTATTCAGCATAGTGGCTTTAGGTATATGTTGACTAGGAGATTTGATAGGGCAGATCCTTGCAGTACTCCTTGCTGTTGTTGGTGAGTAATGTTGGCATTAGTTCAGCTCGGGCCATTTTGACCCTTGGATCAAGGAGAGATGTAGTGGTGTTGAGGTTTTTGTGATGTTCTCGAAGTAGTCTGTGAAGACTGGGTCGAAGGATTGCCAGATATTATTGACTTGATCTTTGTTTGGTCTGGTTGGTGTTACAAAAGCTCTGGGGTTGTCTCCCTTGCTTTTCCATTGAAGGTATTGGGCCATACCATTTGGGCAAAGAATATAATCTTCCTCCCATTGAACTAGGATCTCTTATCAAAGATTTTGCTATTGCAAATAATTCTTTGGGTCAGTTTAAGGAACTCATAATGAGGGGTGTGTGAGATTCTTTTTTGCTCTTGTATATTGCGTTGCAGTATTCGTTAGTTGCAGAGTGAAAGTGCTTTATAGCAGGGAAGATTGGAGGAAGGGCCCGACTGGGGTGTTATCTTCTTCCAGGCCGTGGTAATGATGCAGAGTGAATGAGGAGGATGGGTAGACTGAGTTGAAGGGCTTAGCTCTCCCTGTAAAAGGCAGATGCTAATCAAAGAATTGGAGAGTCTGCGAACAGATATGGGGATGGAACAAGAAGAAAGATGAGAATTTGAGGGTTAAAGCATTTCCTGAGCAGTATCTGGCCTCGGGCATCCAGAGGTGGAAGGGGGAATTCTGTTTGCACATCATCTGGCTGTCCAAGTTACAGAGGTTATTTGGGACAGAGAGGGACGGTATATTCTAGTTAAAGCAAGAATATAACAAGACAACTTTATTTTTGCTAATGTATATGTGCCTAATGGGCCTCCAAGTCTCTTCTTCTGGAATTTTCTAAGCGGTTAGAGTACCTGGGCTGTGGGACAATTATAGTGGGGGCTGACTTCAACATCACATTGAAAACAGAGATTATAAGAACATAAGATATACGATACTGGATCAGACCAAGTCCATCAAGCCCAGTATCCTGTTTCCAACAGTGCCCAATCCAGGTCGCAAGTACCTGGCAGGTTCCCAAAAAGATACATAGGTTCCACAATGCTCATTCCGGGGCAAGCAGTGGACTTCCTGGGTCCCCTCTAATAAAGCACAGTTACTTACCTGTAACAGGTGATCTCTGGGAACAGCAGGAATTAGTCCTCACATATGGGTACGTCGGTACCGACGGAGCCTGCGCAGGAATGCTCCCCAGCTTTCCAGAATGAAAGCTTTTGGGGCATCCCACAGCGCATGCGCGCTGCCTTCCCGCCTTTCCCACCAACTCTCCTCAGTTCAAGTTTAAAGCTGAGACAATAGAGAGAGAGTAAAGGAAAGACAAAGAGAGAGAGATACAACTCCTAGGGGAGGTGGGTGGGTTGTGAGGACTAATTCCTGTTGTTCCCAGAGATCACCTGTTACAGGTAAGTAACTGTGCTATCTCCAGGAACAAGCAGGAATAAGTCCTCACATATGGGGACTCCCTAGCTAAGATGCCTGGGAGATCCCCAAGGGTATGAGACCCTGAAGGGTTCCTCGTCTTCCTATGGATCTCAGGCATCCATTCAGGGAAGGAGGGCAGGAGTTGTTCAAGAATGGAACAGGTGTCTGAGGACAGCCTGACCAAACAAGGCATCCCGGCGGGAGTCCTTGTCCAAACAGTAATGGGCTGTGAAGGTATGAACCGAGGCCCAGGTGGCTGCTCGACAGATCTGATCGATGGACACAGAATGAAGATGAGCCATAGAGGTGGCCATGGCCCTCACATTGTGAGCTGTGACATGGCCCTCCAGAGAAAGGTTCTTACTCTGGTAAGCAAAAGAAATACACTGAGCAATCCAATTGGACAGTGTTTGTTTAGAGACTGGAAGTCCTAGATGAGAAGGATCAAAAGCAACAAAAAGCTGGGAAGACTTTCTATGTTGCTGTGTCCTGTGTAAGTAAAAAGCAAGAGCTCTTTTACAATCTAGAGTATGAAGGTTCCTCTCTGCAGCGGATGCATGAGGAGCTGGAAAAAAGACAGGTAAATATACCTCTTGATTAAGATGAAAAGGTGAGACCACTTTAGGCATAAAGTGAGGATTTGTCCTAAGGACTACCTTATCATGATGGAACCTTGTATAAGGTGGATTAGCCACTAAGGCCTGCAGTTCACTGATGCGGCGAGCAGAAGTGACTGCAATAAGAAAGATAACCTTCCAGGAAAGAAATTTCAAGGAGGTAGTGGCTAAGGGTTCAAAAGGTGGCTTCATAAGCTGACCAAGAACCAAATTTAAATCCCATGCCACCAGAGGAGGTCGAATGGGAGGTTTAGTTAAGGTTAGGCCTCTCATGAATCTTGCAATAAGAGGATGAGAGGAAACAGGTTGTCCATTGATAGGCTTAAGGGATGCTGCAATAGCACTTAAATGGACCCTTACTGAATTCGTCTTAAGGCCTGCATTGGAAAGATGCAGGAGATATTCTAATAGAGAATTCAGAGGAAGTGCCAGAGGGTCAAGGCCCTTTTGAGCACACCAAATGGAAAATCTCTTCCATTTAAAAGCATAGGAACGCCTAGTGGAAGGTTTCCTGGAAGCATGAAGGATATCCTTCACTTGCAGCGAAAGATTGAAGTCTTGAAGGTCTAGGCCTTCAGTAACCAAGCTCTGAGGTGAAGGGACTTGGGTTTGGATGCCACAAAGTCCCCTCCTCCTGAGACAGAAGGTCTGGAGCAGCTCCCAAGTCCAGGGAGGGGGCTTGGGAGAGATGCAGAAGTAGAGGGTACCACACTTGGCGTGGCCAGTGTGGAGCTATGAGGATCATAGATCCTTGATCCCTCTGAAGTCTGAACAGAGTCTTGGGGATCAAAGGAATGGGTGGAAAGGCATACAGGAAGTCCTGACCCCAATGAAGGAGGAAGGCATCCTTGGCCTGAGCTCCCTGACACGGGATTCTGGAACAGAACCGGGGAAGTTTGGCATTCCACGGACTTGCAAATAGGTCTATGTCCGGGGTACCCCATTCCTGAAAGATTCTGAGTACCTGATCCATGTGCAGGGACCATTCGTGTGGAAGCAGAACTCGACTGAGTCAGTCTGCCCAAGAGTTTTGAATTCCTGGGAGGTATACTGCCAGGAGATGGATTTGATGCTCTCTGGCGAAGGCCCATAATCTTAGAGCTTCGTTGCAAAGCGACAGAGAGCCAGTTCCTCCTTGCTTGTTTATGTAAAACATGGCTACCTGATTGTCTGTTTGAATGAGGACTGTCTGGTAGCTGAGGAGGGTATGGAAGACTGAGAGCTAGGAACACTGCTCGAAGTTCCAAGAGGTTGATATGAAGGGAGGTCTCCTGTGGGGACCAAGTGCCTTGGGTGGATAGGTCCTGAAGATGAGCTCCCCAACCTGTTTGGGAGGCATCTGTTGTGAGGATTGCTTGGGGCAACAAAGGCTGGAAGGGGGACCCCAGCAAAAGATTTTGAGTGGATATCCACCATTGGAGAGACCAAAAGAGACGTTTGGAGCTTGCTATTTGGTCCGAGAGAGCTCCTGAAGCTTGAGTCCACTGGGTGGACAAAGTCCATTGAGCTGCTCTCATGTGTAGACGAGCATAGGGCACCACATGTACTGTGGAAGTCATGTGGCCTAGTAGTTGTAGCATCTCCCGGGCAGTTAAGTGGTCCTTCGACTGAATCTGGGAGGCTAACTGCACTAGACGTTGGCAACGAGCCTGGGGAAGATAGGCTCTTGCAGTAGTGGTGTCCAACCAGGCCCCTATGAATTCTAGGGACCGAGTAGGGGTGAGCTGAGACTTTGGGAAGTTTACCACAAGTCCCAGATACTGCAGAATGCACCTGGTGGTGTTCAGGGAAATTTGGGCTTCTGACTGGGATGGAGCTCAGATGAGCCAGTCGTCCAGATATGGGAAGACAAAGATTCCCAGAGTGCGCAGAAATGCAGCATCTATTGCCATGCATTTGGTGAACACTCTTGGAGCAGAGGCCAGACCGAAAGGAAGGACTCTGTATTGGTAATGTTTTCCCTGGAACAGAAAACGTAGGAATTTTCTGTGGGATGGATGGATGAGTATATGTGTGTACGCATCCTTGAGATCTAGAGAACAAAGCCAATCCTGACTCTGTAGGTATGGAAGGAGAGTGCTTAAAGAAAGCATCTTGAACTTCTCCTTGTATAGAAATTTGTTCAATTCTCGGAGATCTAGAATAGGTCTGTATCCCCCTGTTTTCTTTGGAATGAGAAAGTAGGGGGAGTAAAAACCTGACCCCTGTTGAAGAAGAGGAACTTCTTCTATGGCCCTCTGGGCCAGAAGGGAGGTTACCTCCTGATCCAGAAGGTCGAGGAGATATGTGGGAGAATTGAAATGTCTCACCATGGTGTAGGGAGGAAGGTCTGAGAAATGAAGTTTGTAGCCCTCTCTGATGATGGAGAGGGTCCACTGCTCTGATGTGATTTGCTCCCATCTGGGAGCAAAATGAGCCAACCTTCCTGGAATGGTGAGAGGTTCTGGCTGTTGTAGAGCCAGAAAGGTTAAGTTCTCTAGTATCAAGTCAAAACCCCTGAGGGGCTTGGGACTGCTGGGTTGCAGCAACCCCTGCAGGTTTAGGCCTGGCCTGTTTAGGTTGCTGACGCTTAGGAGCAAAGCGACCTGCAGAAGACTGTTGACCAGAAGTGGAAGGAAATCTGCCCTTTTTGTAAAAAGACTTTTTAAAAGATTTTTTCTTGGCTGGAGTGGAGGTAGACTTAGAAAGTCTATCAAGAGCAGCATTTTCTGCATCCATTTGAGTGGCTTTAATTTGCCACTCCTTGCCAAATAGGTTTTCACCTGTACAGGGCAGAATTCCTAAACCATCTTGAACCCAGGGTTCTAGATCAGAAGCCTGGAGCCAAGCAATTCTACGAGCAGCTATAGCAATGCCTGAGGCTCTGCTGGCACCTTCAAAGAAATCAAAGGCTGCCCAGTTGGAAAACTTTGAAATGTCTTGAGTATGCTTAAGCCAAAGAAGGAATTCATCCCTTTTATCTTCTGGAATAAAAGGGAGAAAGTTATGCAGCTGTTCTGCAACTTCCTTCAGAAACATACCCATATAAAGGCTGTATGAATTGATTCTGGCAATAAGCATGCTAGCTTGGAAGATCTTCCTACCAAAAGCATCCAAGGTCCTGCATTCTCTTCCTGGAGGAGTAGAAGAGTGTCTTTTGGTACTCTTTATTCTCTTCATAGCTGACTGCACCACAATAGAGTGGTGAGGAAGCTGAGTTTTTTGAAATCCAGGAGAAGGAGGACACGGTCCAGAGTGGCCACTCTACGAGAATGAGGAGAAAGGGTGAGAGGAGTCTCCCACAAGTCAATCAAATGTTCTTGAAGAATTTCATGAATGGGCAAGGTGACTGCCTCTTTGGGAACCTTAGAGTATCCCAAAATATCTAATTTTTTTGCTCTAGGTTATTTATTTTTATTTATAGTTCTTTTATACCGCACTCTTTTTCGTCAGCGCGGTTTACATTAAACAGAACACTCATTGCACGCAACAGACTGTAATGAGTTTACATATAACAGGCAAATACAACTAGGAATTTAACCATGGGAAACTTTGTACATATTTGTAAAAACTTTGTAAAACTTAGTACATATTTGTAAAGAACTTTTATACTTTGAGAAACTTTGTACATATTTATAAATAAGAATCTATATACAAAGGATAGAATTTCTTAGTATGAGGTATTTACAATTTTACTGTGCATTTTAGAATGATGATAATGAGCTTTGGAAATGCAGAATGAAGAGGTGATGCTTTATGGCTTTTCTGAAATGCTTGAGGTCAGTAATAGCTCTTATGTTGGGGGGTAGGTTGTTCCAACATCTAGGAGCGTAGTATGCAAAGGCCCTGTCTGTAGTTGAACGTTTGCATTTTGTGGTCTCAAGTGGTGTAACTAGGGTGTTTGTCGCTGCTGACCTCCTGGCTCTGATGTCGGGGGTGGGATGGAGAAGTTTAGACATTGAAGAAGGAGCTAAATTATTTATCACTTTAAATGTCATGAGAAGAGCTTTATATGCTATTCTGCAGTATATGGGGAGCCAGTGGAGTTTCATTAGGATGGGTGTTATATGTTCGCTCTTTGAAGCGCCATATAGTACCCGGGCTGCGGCATTCATTGCAAGTTGTAAAGTATTTAGGGTGTTTTTAGGAAGACCATGGAGTATTATGTTCGCATAGTCGAAGTGGGGTGTGATTATGGTTTGGAATATGGTTCTGAAGCTGTCTGGTTCAAGCATGTTTTTCAGATGGCGTAGGGTCCTTATCTTGAAATAAATGGTTTTCACCGTGCGGTTGATATGTTCTTTAAAGTCCAGGTGATGGTCCAGTATTACTCCAAGGTATTTTATGGAGGGCTTGATTGGGAGGTCTGCATCCCGTACTTTTAGGGTCTCAGGGGGTGAGAATTCTCTGTTTTTAGTGACTATCAGTACCTCGGTTTTTTTATAGTTTATTCGCATATTTTGGGTTAGGAGCCAGTCTGCTATTGCGTTAAAGCAATCTACTAGTGTTGTGTAGTCTGGGAGCTTGACATTGATTGGTGTGAATATTAGGACATCGTCAGCGTAGATCAACGAGGATATGCCAAAGGACCGAGTGATGTCGCATATAGGCTGCATGTAAATATTAAATAGCAGCGCGGATAGGGATGATCCCTGAGGTACTCCTTGTTTTAACTGGAAAGATTGTGAGGTACCTGTAACAGTCCTGATGTGTTGTAAGCGATCTTCGAGATATGATTTGCACCATTGCCATGCTAGCCCGTGGATTCCTTTGTCATATAGACGGGTTAGTAGTATTTCATGGTCCACCGAGTCGAATGCTGCAGATATGTCGAGAAATATTAGGGCAAAGCCTTTCTTAATGTCGTCTAATCCACTGGTGAGTGTGTTGGTTAATGTGGTTAACAGTGTCTCTACACCGTGGGCTTCCCTGAATCCGTGTTGACTGGGGTCGAGGGGAGAGGAGGTGTCTATGTGTTGTTGTATCTGATTGTTGGTTACTTTCTCGATTATTTTGGATAGCAGCGGTATACTAGATATCGGGCGGTATGATTCTTCCTTTGTTGGGTCTAGTTGGTTGTTCTTTAGCAACGGTCTTATAGAAGTCTGTTTTAGTGCCGATGGGAAGATGCCAGTTGAGAAGGACATCTTTATTATTTCTGCTATGACTGGGCTAAAGTCAGATCGCATAGTTCTTATCCAGTGCGCTGGGCATGGGTCGTTAGGAGCTGTGGTGGTATTCATTTTGACTATAATGTCTTCCACGTATTTAGCTGAGAGTGATGAGAGCTTCAGTAGTGGGAGAACTCGTACGTGTTGCTGGGGGGGACTTGGAGATGAAGAAGTTGTTGTTCTGATCGCTTTGGATTGTATAAAGTTGGCATATTTCTGCGGGTGTATGGGTTCCTGTTGAGGTGGTGATGGTTCTGTAGTTAGTGACTTTACTAGATTGAAAAGTTCACGAGGTTTATTTAGGGAGCGGTTGAGGAGTTCAGCGTGGTAGGTTTTTCTTGTGTTCCATATTGCTTCACGATGGGCTCGCAGGTGGGATAAGTATGTTTGTTGAACTGTTAAATTATGAGATTTACGCCATTTTCTTTCGAGTTTCCTCAAGATAGTGAGGGACTTCCTTAGATCTTGGGAGAACCATGGTGCAGATGGTTTCTTCACTATATTATTCTTTGTTGTTGGGTTTTTATGGGTTGGTGGTAGTATGGCGTATTGGTTGATGGTTTCATTCCATGTGGTGACCATGTCATTGATGTTGGTAGAGGGTTGATTGAGTATTGGAAGTATATGTTTCTTGATTTCCTCTTCGTTGAGAGGTCTGAAGCGTGTGGAGTTTGTTGGTGAACGTTTAGTTGTTTCCGTTGATGGGTCCTTGTGTGCTGGTATTGTGAGTGTTATTAGGCTATGGTCTGACCATGGGACCGGAGTGATGGATAGGTCGAAATCATCATTTGCGGACGTGTAGGTGGGTGGAGCGAAGACAAGGTCGAGCATATTGCCACGTTGATGGGTGGGTTGATTTATTAGTTGATTGTAGTTGAGGTTTTTCATTGCATCTAAGAATGATGTAGAAAGGGCAGTTTGTATGGAAGGGAGGTTGAAGTCGCCCATTAGCCAGTTAGGTTTATCTGGGTGTACTGGGTTGCAGGCTAGGTCAATTACGCTGGAAAGTTCTTCTGATGATGAGTTCGGTGTAATATATATAAGGTTGATGGTATTGTGGTTGTTGTATATTGAGATAACGTCTAATTGTTTTGTGCTCTTGGTTGTGATTGTACGATATTGAAGGTCGGTCTTTGCTATTATGGCAACACCTCCTCCTCTTTTGTTCGCTCTGTTACATGTGTAGG
Organism: Ichthyophis bannanicus; assembly: GCA_033557465.1. Classification (NCBI taxonomy): domain Eukaryota; kingdom Metazoa; phylum Chordata; class Amphibia; order Gymnophiona; family Ichthyophiidae; genus Ichthyophis; species Ichthyophis bannanicus. The sequence goes on along the minus strand of CM066037.1, from coordinate 530,269,300 downwards.
TGGAGTAATTAGGTGGTGTGAGTTGGTTTATTATAACTGAGTCAGAGTCAGAAAACCATGTTTCTGTGACCATTAGAATGTCTAGTTTTTGATTATTAGGTCCGAAATGGCTGGCCATTTTTTACGTGCAGATCTGGCGTTTATGAGGGCGCATCTGAGTTCTTCTTGTTGAGGAAAAGGTCGGTTGCGTTTTGTGATGGGTGTTTGGTCTAATGCAATGTGTAGAAGGTGAGAGTGTCTCTTATGGCAGGGGTTTTGTGTATATTGGTGAAAGTTGTGGAAGTGTTTTTTGTTCGTGCTATGTATTGTAGTGATAAGGTGGTGATCTTGGGAGAGTGAATTGGCTTCATATAATACACTGAGGAGTAGGCAAACTAACGTTATGGCTGGAGAGGTCATGGTGGTTAAAATGTGGGAAAGAGGTGGCTTTTTATAGTGGAATGTTATTAGTATGGTAGGCAGCAGGTAAGTAATCAGCAGTAACACTTTAACACTTTTTAGTTGGAGCGTTGAACAAGTAGTAGCAACAAAGTTTCAATCTTTATGTTAGGATTGAACAATATGTAACAAATTTTGTCTCGGTGACTCTAGGCACAAGCAACCCTTTGTTAAGTAATGCAGAGAGTAATAACATGTGGGAAGTACTAACAAATTAGTTAATTCTAGTTGGTATGAGTCACTTATAGTCTTATATATTAGACGGGTTGATATGGTTTGGCAAACCTGGATGCATTGTGAGGGCTGCTCCGTGTTGGATGAGGCGATGGCTTGGAGGATAGAAGGTTTCTTTAGAGCGTCGATGATCCGTGTGGGTGCCTCGGGGTGGGCCACTGCCTAAGGGCCACGCCAAAGGGCCCTCTGGCGAGGCCCTCAGGCGCGGGCCCGACCAGGCGCGGGCCCGCCTGGCGGCGGATCTCTTTTGTTCCGGCCTGCTGCTCCTCCCCCTCCCACAGCCCCGAATGGGCCGGAGGTGCTGCTCGGGAGAGCCGGCTGGCCGGGCGGTGCTCGATTCCCCGAACAGGGGAAGAAGATGGTGCTCCTTGGGGTTTCCCGCCGGCGGCGGATCTCTTTTGTTCCGGCCTGCTGCTCCTCCCCCTCCCACAGCCCCGAATGGGCCGGAGGTGCTGCTCGGGAGAGCCGGCTGGCCGGGCGGTGCTCGATTCCCCGAACAGGGGAAGAAGATGGTGCTCCTTGGGGTTTCCCGCCGGCGGCGGATCTCTTTTGTTCCGGCCTGCTGCTCCTCCCCCTCCCACAGCCCCGAATGGGCCGGAGGTGCTGCTCGGGAGAGCCGGCTGGCCGGGCGGTGCTCGATTCCCCGAACAGGGGAAGAAGATGGTGCTCCTCTTTTTCAGAGGTTACTGAAATAGAGAGTCCTTTAGCTACTTCAATGATGAAGTATTGAAAGGACAAATCCTCTGGAGGAGACATTCTCCTCTTTGGAGAAGAGGGCTCCTCAGGAAGAGTAAGAGATACTTCAGGAGAGTCATCTGATGAATCGGAATCATCAGAAGACTCGAAGTATCGTCTGTTGGCTTCCAGGGATCGATAAGCATATCGACCGGTATCCACATCGGGCGTACCCGGAACCGGATCGGTATCGGGAAAAGCCCCGGAACCGGTATCCTGGTCGATGTGGATGCCCTGGGTACCGGTATCGGTTGTGGTACCGGAACCGGAGTCGGTACTGCTTGCTGTGGTACCGTGAGCATCGCAGCCTTAAAAGCCGTTATGGCCTGCTGCATGGATTGAACAGTATGATCCATAGACGCCAGGACTGCCTGGATGTCGGTACCGGAAGAGTGTGCCGGTACCCCAGAGCAGTCCAACAGGTGATCGGTCGAGGCCGTGCCATCGATGTCAACCTGTAACCCCAAGGAAGAGCTTTGGAAGCCGGAGCTTCCCGCCGGGGTTGTTTGGCTGGGGCAGGGTCCTCAGGGTCAAGCCCGGGGGCATCTCGATACTTAGAGGGAGATTTGCCCTTTGAGGACCTGCCGGAAGAATGTTTGGTTACCTGAGATCCATCAGGAGAGGAAGACCTGGATGATGTCGATGCTGGAGTATCTGTGGAAAACAGCATATGAAACTTGGCTGCTCGGTTCTGTAAGCCTCGTTTAGACATCTGAGAGCAGGACTGGCAATCCGGGATGGAGTGGTCAGGCCCCAAACATTTAAGACACCATTCATGGGTGTCGGTAACTGAGATGGTACCGCTACACTTGGTGCATTTTTTAAAACCAGAGACTGGTTTCTCCATGAGGGAGAATTTTCTCCAGGCCTAGAGGCCTAAAGAGGAAAATACACCAAGTGGGGAAAAGAAGATTTTTTTTTTGTTTTTTTTTAAAGAAAAGTAAAGAAAAAAACCCGGCGGTACCGGTCCGGAGTCGGGGAAGGCAGACACGCGACCAAAGAAACAAATTAAAATAAGAACTTCTTCAGCGGTGACAGGAACACGACCTGCTGGCTCCGCGGAAAAAGAAGAACTGAGGAGAGTTGGTGGGAAAGGCGGGAAGGCAGCGCGCATGCGCAGTGGGAGGCCCCAAAAGCTTTCATTCTGGAAAGCTGGGGAGCATTCCCGCGCAGGCTCCGTCGGTACCGACGTACCCATATGTGAGGACTTATTCCTGCTTGTTCCTGGAGATTGGTTTATGGACCTTTCCTCCCGGAACTTGTCCAAACCTTTTTTAAACCCAGCTATACTAACAGCTTTTACTACATCCTCCGGTAACAAATTCCAGAGTTTGATTACACGTTGAGTTGATTGCATGGGACCTGGGGGAGTGGGATTAGGCTGATGGGATTTATGGGATTGGGGCATTTGCTGGATCTCTGGAATGAGCTGCACTCTTACACATCTCCCACAAAACTCCTTCACTGCTTCTCCAAAACTAAAAGGCAAGCGAGCTCACCATTGAAGTGACACACTGGAAGCGTAATGTGTGTCAGCTTAACTGTGACAGAAGCATGCAAAACATGGAGAAGCAAAGTCTAGAATCTTATTTATTTAACAGGTTTTTTATACCGCTTTATCATTTCAGTCAAAGTGGTTTACACTGTAACTTAAACCTGGTAATGTACATTAAACAGGGACATGGATAACTTGGAATTTTCTGAGACAGTGGAGGGTTAAGTGACTTGCCCAAGGCCACAAGGAGAGCTAGTGGGAATCGAACCCTGGTCTCTGTGTTCCCAAGCCAGTGCTCAAACCATTAGGCTCCTCCTCCTCCTGTGTTCAGGAAAGAAAGGTGTGTGTACAGACTTGGATCCAGCAAAGGCTTCTCATGTTTGTGTTTATTACAGGCCACATCAAAAACACAAAGAAAGAAAAATTCAACTTACCCCCTGGTCCTTTCTTTTTATTTTTCTTTGTTTTCTTTCGCTTGGAAAGCTCAGAAAATGCCTCGGCAGCCTTCTGCAGTTTTGTGATGAAAAACTCGATATCATCCAAAATATGATTTAGGATTTGCTGGGTGAGAGAGAAGAGGAGGCAGTTTTAATGATGAGTGAAAGCCACAGCGATTGTCACTGTAACAGTCACAATACCACAAAGCAGGGTTGTCGCATCACTTTGCCTTTTTAAATAAGATCAAATCAGTTTAAACTGTTGTACAGCAGCCGCTGCAACAATATCTTCCTACAATGAACTGGATGAGATTTGTTACTATTGCTGCTAAATTGCACCTTGCAGGTGAAGGCTCTGGATGCCTGTTCACACTGGGGCCCCCGCATCCCTGGGTATTGCAGGGGACGAGGGGCTATGTGCAAAATCCTTGGTTGCTCAAGGGTAGGGCTGGCCATGCCCTCAGTCATTAATGCTAGAAACACGTGCTAGGCTACTCAAAAACAGTAGTTTGCTTTCAACTCAATCTTGCTCCCTGAAGATGCAGACTTCTATTGCGTACATAATTCCAGTTTGAAAATTACCCCACCTGCTCATTATCAAGCACACATTTTCAGGGTTTATTTATGTACTTCTTTTATTTATTTAATGAATTTATGTTTTGCCTACTCACTATAATCCAAGGCGAGGTACAAAACATACACAGAAATCACATACAACAGACAAAACGTCATCAAATATATAGGGCCTGCACCTTAGCGTAAAAAAGACAAAGATCCTGACAACTGGCAAAATCAATAAGTTCATCATTGATGGAGAAGAAATTGAAGTAGTTGACAACTTTAACCTACTTGGATCAACTATCAATAAAGAAAGAACAAGCAGTCAAGAAATACAACAACGCATTGCTTTTGGCAGAATGGCTATGAAGGACCTAGACAAGATTCTCAAAAGCAGAGATGTCTCTCTCCATACAAAGATTTGACTTGTCCAAGTCATGGTATTTTCAGTACCATCATATGGATGTGAAAAAGACAGACAGGAAGAAAATCGATGTCTTTGAATTATGATGCAGGCGACGAATACTGTGTATACCATGGACTGCCCGAAGAACAAACCAGTCTGTACTAGAAGAGATCAAACCTAAGCTTTCTTTAGAAGCTCAGATGACAAGACTTCGACTTTCATACTTTGGACGCATCATGCAAAGAGAGATCATTAGAGAAAGACATCATGCTTGGCAAGGTAGAAGGTCAACGCAAAAGAGGAAGGCCAGCAATGAGATGGATCAATACAACAACAGCAGCTATAGGCGTCACTCTATCAACAATGAGTCATCTGAATGAAGACTGAACACAGTTTAGGTCAACTATCCAGAGGGTCGCCATCAGTCGACACAGACTTGATGGCACTTAACAACAACATCATCATCATATAGATATATCATCACATCAGTCCAGCAAAGAGTCCAAATATGATGAACAGATATATCTTCAAGCCCTTCCAAAAGTCTTTTACAAGAGTCATGAAATGAAATTCACCAGATAACATGTTCCACAGCTTGTGAGTGCATGCTGAAAATGCCCTCAAACATGCAAACTAGCTTTTCCCATACCATGTTTATTTATTTAACATTTCTTATATACCGCCTTTCATGATATCAAGGCGGTTTACATTGAACAAACTGAAATTACATTGAACAGGGCATTACAACTTGGAGATAACTATTTTACAGGGAACATGGGCAATGGAGGGTTAAGTGGCTTGCCCAAGACCACAAGGAGCACCTGTGGGGCTAGAAACCCCAGTCCTTCCGGCACAAGGTTCTGTGAACATGCCTTAATGCAGTGGTTCTCAACCTTTTTTGAACCGTGACCCCTTTTACCATTGGTCAACTTGTGATGACCCCCAATGATAAAATCAAATGTGTCTCTCTTCCTTTACCGTTAACGCATTGTCGCTGTAATCATTTGTTAAATTATTAATATATTATAGGCCTTTGCATTATGTTATTTATAAAATTTACTTATTTAAACCACAATAATTAATACCAATAACAAGTAACAATATTTGATTTCAAAATTATTATGATTTTGTAGTCAAATCACTAATATGAAATAAAATTATTTTTTCTACCTTTGTTGTCTGACCAATTTATTCTCTGATCATGCTGGTCCCGATTTGAGGCTTCTGCTTTCCTGTCTTCTCTTAGCTCTCTTTCTGTGGTCTATGGTCCATCTGCCATTTCTTATCTCTTCTTTCGTTTTCTTCACTTCTTTCCATCAGCCTATTTTCAGTCCCAGTAACCCTCCCCAATATCAGCCCCTTTCCAGTCCTCACTCCCAGTACCTTCCAATGTCAACTTACATTCCCATGACTGCCATTGGTGTCCATTCCCTTCCAGTCCCCCTCCTTCCCCACTGACCAGTCCCTTCTAGTACAAATACCATGGCAGCCCCTCTCAGATCCACTCCCTTCCAGTTCCATTCTCCCATCTCCTCATATCAGCCATTTGTAGCCTTAGCCCCCAGTTTTCTTCCAGGGCCAGCAGCTCTATCCTCCCCGCCCCACAATCAGCCCATTCCCAGTCGAAGCCCCCCAATCAGCTCACTTCCAGTGCTAGTCCCCCCTCAACCCCATTACCAGTACTAGCCTCCCCTAATCAGCCCAATACCTAGCATCAGCTCTAGAGACAGTCTGCGCAGTGAACACCAGCCACAAACCCACAATACTCCTAGGAGACTTCAATCTTAAGTCCACCAACAAAAAAGATGCAGAAGCTTTTCTCCAAGCAATGAGTTCATTCCAATACACGCAAATAATCAGCACCCCAACACACAGACATGGATCCTCACCAGACCTTATTTTTGCACCCAACTACCTAACCTCAAGAGGCCTAATATCAACACCCATCAACACACCAGTACCATGGTCTGACCATCACTTAATTGAAGTAAAAATTACACCTAATGAGGAGATACTAAACAAATATCCGGACAACACTCCCACACAAAGAAGTTTTAAATACTTCGACAGAGACCAGTTCCTGTAGGACACAATACAAAACCTAAACCATGAAACAGATGACCTATATGCACTAATCACCAACTGGAACACCACCATATACAACGCTGCCAAAGCAACAGAATATAGACACAGGACACCTCGCTGCAACAAACTACAACACAAACCATGGTACTCTAAAACTATAAGAAACGAAAAGAGGAACCTCAGAAAAACAGAACGGAGATAGAGACAGAACAAGTCACCCGAGAACCAGAAACTATACCTAACAAAGCAAAAACAATACAACGAATGCATCAACCAAACAAAAAGGGAATACCATACAAACCTCATACGCAACTCCAACAACAAACCCAGAGAACTATTTGAAATCGTAAAAGCCCTCACCAAAGAGCAGGATACCGAAGACAAAGTGCAACTGGACCCACAAAAATTTGCGGACCACATCCAAGAAAAGTTCCACTCAGCAGAACAAACAAGACCCAGCCCAACCCCAAAGACTATCACACCCTTGAACACCTGGGGAACATTCAACACCCCATCCACGGAGCAACTCTCCCACATCATCTCAGCAATCAAGACAAGCACTGCCCCCACGGATCCCTGCCCAGTGCCCTGGATCAAGGCCACCAAATCAAACTTCATCCAAACCATCCACAAGATAGTACACTCCTCCCTAACCCAAGGGCGCATGCCAAATCAATTGAAGCTCGCAACAATAAGACCTATCCTGAAGAAATCCACACTTGACAAGAACAATCCAGCAGCATACAGACCCATCTCCAGCATACCACTTTTAGCAAAAATAATCGAAAAAACTGTACAGCACCAACTACAAGAACACATAGACAACCACGCTCCCCTGGACAACAATCAACACGGGTTCCGCCCCAACCACGGGGTAGAAACTCTTCTGATATACCTCTTCGACAGCATCCTCCGCATCATAGACAACACCAAGAAAGGCATACTCATAATATTCATTGACATCTCATCTGCATTTGAAACAGTTAACCACAAGACTCTATTGGATAGACTACCGAACATCGGTCTACACGGTGCCACCCTGAATTGGTTCCATTCATACCTAACCGACAGACAAATACAGGTCAAAGTAGGACACAACACATCTCGACCCATAAAAGTCAAACAAGGAGTGCCACAGGGATCGGCCCTTTCAGCCCTCCTATTCAACCTATACATCCAGCCAATATGTGCCATCATGAAAGGGCACCACTTACATTATACAATCTACGCAGATGACATGATCTACACACCCATCTCAGTCGACAACCCGGACTACACCAACATAACAAACTGCCTCACCCAAATGGCAAACTGGCTTCAGGAAAACAACCTATCTATCAACTACAGCAAGACGGAGGCACTGATCATCACACGAAACCCGGCCTTTATCCCCCCACCCGACATCAAGATAAGAGATGCACTCATACCCATAAAATCAGAAGTTAAGTACCTCGGAGTCATCCTGGACAAAGAACTTAACCTCCAAGCACACATAGGCAGAGCAACCAAAAGTGCATACCAAAGAATGCGACTCATCAGAAGACTCAAGCCCCTCCTCGACCCAGAGCACTTTCGCACCGTTTGCCAGGCACTGATAACCCCTCTACTAGACTTCTGCAATCCAATATTCACCGGGCTACCAAAGCAGACCCTCAGACCACTACAACTGGCCCAAAACACAGCTGCCCGCATAATAGCCGGTACTACAAGACACGATCACATCACACCCATACTGAAAGAACTGCACTGGCTCCCAATCATCTCACGCATCAAATACAAGACTATCATAAACATATTCAAGATCAAACAACACTCCTCCGCCATAAGCCTACACACATTCATACAACCCGACACAAGCACACGGCCAAGAAGAAGAGGCACCTCCAATCGGGTTAATACCCCAAAAGACTTCACCAAGACCCGCAAAGACACCGCACAATGAGCAATCTCCCTGGCTGCTCCATCCATATGGAACTCCCTCCCAGATGATCTGAGACTAACCACAGAAATCAAGGACTTCCGAAAACAGCTGAAGACAACCCTGTTCATCGATTACTATGGACATTTTATTTATTTATTTATTTATTTTTATTTCTTATATACCGCGCTCTTTTAATCAGTGCGGTTTACAAATGAACAAAATTTAAACACAATGACACAGTCAGCATTGGTTTTTTACAATGAACAGGGAACACAAACTTGGCGGTAAAACAGGGTTAACTATATACAGACAAGTGGCGGAAAACAGGGTTAACTATGTACATGGCATTTTGGTTGATTAACATGGTAGTGGTAAATAGAGAAAATTACAAAAATACAGTATAAATATGGTATGGATAGTGTGGACAAGTATGAGCCATCATGATTAGCCCTTTTCCACCGGAGTCAAGTGGGAAACACTAACATGACAAGACATACCCCCTGAACCAGCATGCAAGTCATATCATCAACCCCCCCCCCCCCCCCACCCCAAGACTGTATATAAGACTGTATAATAGCTCATGATGTATAATAGCGCACTATGTAGATAAACCAAATCTAATCACATCCCCGCCAACACATACACACCACTCTGTACACTGCATGAAAACATTTGCCCCCTTGATTGTTTGCCGTGGAAACTGTTTTGATTGAATGATAAGGCGGTATATAAATACCATTAAATAAATAAATAAATAAATACCAGTCCTACCCCCTCCATCAGCCCATTACCAGTCCTAGCCTCCCCTAATCAGCTTATTTCCAGTGCTAGTCCCCCCTTAACCCCATTACAAGTGCTAGGCTCCCCTAATCAGCCCATTACCAGTCCTACCCCCCATCAGCCCATTACCAGTCTTACCCCCCCATCAGCCCATTACCAGTCTTACCCCCCCATCAGCCCATTTCCAATGCTAGCCCCCATCAGTCCATTACCAGTCCTACCCCCCTATCAGCCCGTTACCAGTCCCAACCCCCACTTGATCAGTCCATTCCCAGTCCTAGCCTTCCCTAATCAACCCATTACCAGTGCTAGCTCCCCCATCAGCCCATTATAATCCTAACCCGCACTGTCTCTCCCCTCTGTCCAGCATTTCTCTCCTGTCTGTCCAGCATGTCCCCCTGTCTCTCCCCTTTGTCCATGTCAGCCCCCCTCCCCCCATGTCAGCCCTCCCTCCCCCCGCCCCCCATGTCAGCCCCATTGCAGGTTCCCTGCCCCTCCTCCTCTCTCCCCATGTCTGCCTCCTTCTTCTGCAGCCGCAGCTCTGTCTCTTAGGGAACCGCGGCTATGCCTGTGAAGCCGTTGCAGAGCCTTCCTGTCTCTTGACGGGCTCCGTGCAGCATTGTCCCGCCTCCAAAGGAAGTGGTAAACAACTTCCTTTGGAGGCGGGACAATGCTGCACGGAGCTCTCCTTTGGAGGTGGGACAATGCTGCACGGATCCCGTCGAGAGACAGGAAGGCTCCGCAACGGTTTTACAGGCATAGCCACGGTTCCCTAAGAGACAGGGAGCCGCGGCTGCATTAGAAGGGAGGCGGTGAGTTTGCCGCTGCCGAGAAGCGGACTTGGCAGCGGCAGCAACTTGTGCACATTTTTTTTATTTTTTTTTTAAACTTGGCGGAGTGAGGCGACCCCCACTAAATCCTGTGGTGACCCCCATGGGGGTCACAACCCACAGGTTGAGAACAGCTGCCTTAATGGGACGACCAGATGTTAAGGGATGCAAGACTGACCTTAAACATGCAGCTTTAAAGACCAATAAATACCACTTTATACATGAGAAGCCAGTGAAATTCATATACAATTTTTTTAAAATATATTTATAAAATTTTACAGTAATTACAAGAAAGTTCACATGAACAATCTCATCCAGAAAAAGAACATAAGAGAAGACATTATTCAACAGTAAACAAAACAAGTAGTAAACACTGAATACAGATTATATATGTCTGCTCACCCTAGCCCATAACGTGAAGGGAGGAGTACACACTAAATTTAATCCCAAATCAAAAATGAAAAAGAAACAGTTGACTAATATCCAGCATAACACCTAATCATGAGGGTTCACGTGGAGAATCTATAGAGGATTCCAAACGCCTAGCATTTATGAAAGCGGTCAACTGGGAGGGCTCATAAAAAACATAAGAAACAGAACAATATCTCGCCAAACATTTACAAGGATGTTTCTGAAAAAAAAGCCCTCCCATTTGCAAATCCCCCTGCGACGGCCTCTGGGTATCCCTAGCCAAATCAGGATAAATACGTATTAATAAGCCACAAAACAAAGATTCCTTTTTTGAAAAAACAATTTAAACAACAATCTTTATCAGACAATAAGGCAAAAGTTATTAATAGAGTAGATGGAACGGGAGATTCTTCACAAGAGGTCTCAAGCAAATCTGTTACATTCAAAACATTCACCTGCTGGGACCCCATCCTAGCAGAGGCCCTAGATAGCTTAGCCTTAGGTAAATCATAAACCTTAACAAGAGGAGGAATTAACTCAGGAGAAACCCCCAAAACATCAGTTAAATATTCTTTAAACGTATCTCTTGCTGATATGGTTGACACCATCACTCTCAGACTGTTAACCCGCGAGACATTCTCCAAACATTCCAACTTAGTTTGTACTGAGGCAAAGTTTTTCCTATAGGCTTCAGACTCTTCTTTGACAACTCAAGCCTGCTTCTCCGCTCCTTGGACTTGAGTCATGGCCACCTTACTTTCCAATTGTTCCACCACACTCACGGTATGGTTCACCTTCAGAGCCAATGAAGAAACCTGGGGCAACAAAAGTTCCCCCAGAGACACAATAGCATGCCAAATTGACTCTGATGTAAAGTTCTCAGGACGTTGCAAGGAAAAAGCAGTTATAGCACCTGACTGAGGTGGGACAGCCTCCATTCTTGCTGGCGTTACTCTCTCTCTCTTATTGGCAAGATCCCTCTCAGCCGGTCTTCCACTCAAGAATGCCGTAGACTCGCTGTGTGAGGTTGTTCCAGGGCAGGAGAATTCTCTGCTCGTACCCACTCTGAACCTGACCTTCTCAGCTCCAGAGAAAATACCTGTATATAGGACAGCTCTGGTCTCAGGGTCCCCTCAATTGGGTACTGACGGCTGAAGACTTTTAGAGCTGGCTTCAAATTGGGGGAGAGTGATGACACCGAAGCAGCCGCCAAGTCCTCTGATTCCGGCAAAACTGCAGCCCAGCTTATCTCCTCCAAATCAGTCGAATCCTGAGGCACATGATGCAGATAGGAATCCAAAGGTCTAATGACTCCTGAGGCAACCAGCATAGGAGTAAGAGGAGGGTGGGAAGACAACAAGACCCCCACCCTACATTTTTTTCCCCATGTCGAAAAAATACACGCTTCAGAGAAGTCACACTGATGCCATCTTGACTTTAACCTTCCAAGTCATCTAAAATTGGGGTTATATGTTCAAATCATTTTGTGCAAGGAATCTGGGTGATGACTTGTGGGTAAACTGTATCACTCTGAGTGATGACACAGGCAGCCCATTATAAAGAAGACTAGTAAATTGTGGCATGGCTTTCTGAGAGCCTGGAGGAGCGTACGAAAGTCTTACTCACATAATGGTCACAAGCGATGAACTATCTTCATGCTAAAGGATGCTGATCATTGTATGCGGTGCCGATCTAAAGAAACACCCAAATACTCAAATCTATTATTTGACATCATTTTAATTTATACACACATATTCAAAAGCATTCACTTATTTACTTCATTTCTATCCCACCTGTCTTAACAGTGCAAAACAATCCTAAAATCCTAAACAAATAAAAAGCAACTACACCACACATGATACAATCAAAACCAGTCACTAAAAACCTGTGTGTTCAGGAAATGTTTGCTATGTCCTTGATGGCCAAGTTAATAAGCTCTTATAAAATCAGTTGTTTAGGAAATAATTTATCCATCTTGAAAATGTCAGCAAGTAATTACGAGGATCTGAGTAGAGTACACTAACTCTTATGGAGTTAGCTCCTTAGGGAAATTAGAAATCTGCCAAAGTGTTTATTATTTTTTTTAATATTTAATTTTTAAATTGCTGCGATGACTTTTTTTTAAAAACGAATATACTTGTAATCTGCATAGTATTGAATGGAATAGGCAGAATATAAGTGAAGAAATTATTATTATTAAAAATTTAAGTTAAGCAACTTTCGAAACATGAAATCCTGCATCAGTGTCATTTCATCGGACAAGACATTCCAGGCTTTTGCAGCCATGACAGAGAATGAACTTTACTTATTTTCTTCAAAGAGGGCATGGCCAACAAATTTTGCTGACTAGATCAGAGCAAACAAATAGGATGAGAAACGATAAGACCACTACCAAGGACTGCGGGAGTCTCCGATCTTAAAAGTTTTAAAGAGGAGAATGGTAAATCATTTAAACTGGGCCTGGAAAGACATCGGCTGCCAATATCAACTGTGTACAATATGAATGACACGTTTGAATTGGCTGCAACCCTAACACTAACCTAGCAGCTGCATTCTGAACCGACTGGAGATTTTAGGCTCACAGATAAGGAATTGCAAGAGTCCACAATAGGCACCAATATTGCTTGAACAACTCTGAGTCCAAATAATGTTTCATCTGCCAAAGTAGGTGGCGTTTAAAACAAAAACAAACTTAATGAGCAGACAGCAGCCACAGATGTTGCAGCTTAAGTTAACTCTGAATCTAGAATAACTCCTGGCTACACAGTGGGATTGAACACGTGTAAATACAAAGCTCTCCCAACCCTACTCCCAGAATACCTCTAAGTGTGCGATTCGAGTTACACAGCTACAGGCTGGATACGAGCAATTTCATCAAAGCCTTTTTCAGCTCTTGAATACGATGATTTTATAGTGCTAATGGGTTCTCTGGACACGATGCAGAAACCCCATGCTAAAGCTCTAGTATTTTTATTTAATTTATTTTAAATACTTTTATACCCCAACACTCCCAAATACAAATTGGATCAGTACAGTTTAACACAAAAACATCATTACAAGCAAAAATTTAACAAACAAAACCCGCAGTAACGTTAAGAAAATACGTACGCCTTAAGATTATTTTGAAACACTAATTGATTCAATTTCTTTCAGTGGTTCTATATGGGATAGTATATCCAAATTACTTCGTGATAGTAATCCCCTCACTCAAGAGAAAGAGGAAAATCTTAATTTCCTGCAGGCGCCTAGACTTAATCATTAAAGAAGGCAAAAGCCAGTCAAAAAAAAACGAACCGGAACAAAATCATAAAAAATTTATATAATAAAGCTTAAAACTCATCCCCTCAGATATCCTAAACCAATGCAGCTGTTCAAATAAGGGAGAGACAGACTCATGTTTCAAAGCACCAAATATTAACCACGCCGCCCTATTCTGACAGAGGTGTAACCTTTTTAACGGCCGTTGAGAGCAATTCAGCTGTATAATCCAAAAAAGCCAACACTGTACTGTGCACTACAATTCAAAAAAAATTGTAGGGCAAAATAAGGGTGAAGTCTGTGAAGCTATCACACCATAATAAAAGAATTAAAAACAAATCGTATTAACACGCGTTTCCGAGGAATGATCCTCATCCAAAAACATCCTAACACACAAAGCACCAATTCCCGTTTAAGATTCAAATGCTCTATAGCCTCTACCAACTTTCTAGGAATTAAGTGACCATTATTTAAACAAAGCACGTTTGTCTTAGCCACATTTAAGTGGAAGTGGAGCAGGCAAGCCCACCTATTCAGTACTGAAAGGACACCTTGTAAATGTAAACAATAATTCATTAAATGACTAGTACCTTAACCATCAGATTGCAAAAATGAAAAAAGGGGTCTTCTGAGGTGAAGTTTGACACTTCATTTCGAATGACTTAGGCAGACCCCCAAATCGTGCATCCTCACTCTCCCAGCACCACTGCCAAAACATCATTGGTGGTTCAGTGACCTCAAATCCCCCCCCCGCCCCCGCCCCAACTCCCCTAAACGGTTCCCTGCTGGCCTAGTGGAACTTACTCCCCCACACCTCGGTAGCTCCGATATCATCCCCCTGTCTGATCACCCACCCGCCAGTATCTTAACTGTAGAGGGGCAGGATACATGCCCACAAGCCCCCCACACTGCCTGATCCTATGCAGTGCATGCTGGGATGCACCAGGCAGGGTCACATTCTGCCATAAATGGTGAAAATTGCCTTATATGGCAGACTGACCCCTGGAGAGCAGTTTCAGCACAATTTCTTTTTACATTGGAAGCAATTAAAAATTCATTATTTTGCATGCTATTTAGCTTTAGAACAATGATTTTGCTTGGAGCTTCCTGTGCTATCTTGCTTTTTGCATTGGGGAGCAAAACTAGTCTGGGAAAATCTCTAGGAAAAAACACTGAGCTAGAGTGTAGCTCAGTTTGCTGCATTGTGCTATCTGTGGACAGACAGTCATATGCATGGAGATGCCCAAGCTAAAGGTTGCCTTCCAGTCTCTTTACCACGCTCTTCATAAAATAAGTTGCTCAAATGGGTCTTTAACAAGAAGGTGCTCATAAATCTGGAGTCAATTTTTAGAAAACCTCTTAGTACTGATTTCCTAAATTTACCTTCCTGGCGAGAGTCAACATCCGAGCAGCAGTGGAAAGTAAAATGTAGACACCAAACTCCATGTTTCAACTTCACATATTACTTCAAAAGCTAGAGCCGCAGTGAGCTTAGAAATAGTCTTTGTTCTTATACTGACTGGGTTGGTATAGCCCTCTAACAAGATGCCTACTTTTCAATAACAGAGAGATACATTCCAAGATCCAGTTTGCAGCCACACATTTCTGAGGGGCAGAGTCATTTTATAAAGGTATAATAAGGAGAGAAGAGACATTAGTTGGTTGCTAACTTTGAGGAGAACAATCTTGACTTCCCCCGATGAAGCTGGTTGCTGAAACAAGGATCTTTGTTGGGCAAGATTGATTAGGGTTCTTCGAGAGATGAAAGCACCGTTGAAGATAAGTGGCTTGGTTCTGCTTGAAGCAGTTTTCTATGAATGGACTGTTGATATTTATCCTTTTGTTCCAGGTGTTGACAATGGGAATAAGCTGTCTGAAGCGTTTTGAGCTTTGCTATTTGGTCTAGCAATGTATTAAGATGATTGGACTGTAAATATATTTTATTTAATGATTAATTGTAAGTTGATGGAGCTAAGTTTAGCTACTTGTCAGTGACAGAGTTTTAGATTGAATAAAGATTTATGAAGAGAAGTTTATTTATTTAGACAGTTTTGTATACCGCCTTATCCTTCAATCAAAGCGGTCACAACACAATTGGGGGATACATTTAACACACGGGGATATGAGACAACATGCACTAATACTTACAGGGAACATGGGCAATGGAGGGTTAAGTGGCTTGCCCAAGACCACAAGGAGCACCTGTGGGACTAGAAACCCCAGTCCTTCCGGCCCAAGGTTGCTGTCCTCTAGTGGGATTTGAACCCCCGACCTTCCGGCCTGAAGTACCTTGCCCCAACCACTAGGCTACTCCTCCCTCCCACATCATTGATCATTGATGGTTTTAAAAACCAGTCCCCTGATGGACCACCTGTTAGAGGGATAATCTTATTTCTGAGATCTTTTCTCCTCTTTAGTTAAAGTTTAGAATTTTGATTAACGGTGTGTAGAAGTACCTTGGAAGGGGAAACGAGTGTGACAATCGAGTGTTTTTGAATGGGGATAGTTGTTATACCTCTAGAGCGGTAGATATAGGGTACTTGGTATATCAAAACCCGCCAAAAGCTAGAAACGATACCTGCCTTGACAGTTGCACATTATTGGGGATGGATCTGGGGGCCTATTTTATAATAACAGGCACGTAAGCACCCATTTGCCGCTATAAAACAGGTGCATATAGGCTCAGGCCCATCATGGCCACTAATCCACATCTGCTTAGGTCAGAAGAAAGGAAAAGCTGGGTGGATTTTTCAGCATCTATTGTTCTGTCGACAGAGAGAGAGCGTGCTCCTCACAATCTAAGATACGTCAGGCCAAATCAACTGTCTTAGTGTGAGGTCTGGGAAAGAAAGTTGAAAAACAAAATAAAACAGTAAGCTAATGTTAAGTGGCAATCAAAGACTATTTTCAGAAGACACCTCAGTGGTAGAAGTGTTTGCGCATTAGGCATGTTACCAGGGCTTTGCCAAGCCTTCTGGCAGAGGCGACTCTAATAAAGACTTTATTATTTCTCTGATTAGATATTGCAATCTCCAAGTATTTATGAGCTCAACTGATAATCTGAGCAGAGCAAAGACCACACCAAGATCCCAAGACAGTGCAGGAAGCCAAAAGTGAAGAATTCCTTTACTGTAATGAATTACTAGAGGACAGAAAGAAATTGTTGACCTCCCTTTGATTATGGTTATCCTCACTTGTCTAAAAGAGGCAAGATCCAGCACAATGTCATTATCTTCAATTTCTCTTTGTAAGAAACTGTAGGGCTTTCGTCCAAAATGGGGCAAAGGTCCCAGTTTTCTTGTGGATTAAGTGTCTTTGGAATAAAGAACCCTTCCCATTTCAAAACGTGGCATATGCCTGATAGATTTTGCTTAAAGTAAGGAAGAGATTTCCTTTGATAACTCAGAGTTTGACATTTGATAGGGACGATTCGAAGGACTTTTTAGCAATCACAGTCTGCATCCAACTTGGATTATGCAAACATAACATAAGAACATAAGATATGCCATACTGGGTCAGATCAAGGTCCATCAAGCACAGTATCCTGTTTCCAACAGTGGCCAATCTAGGTCATAAGTGCTTAGCAGTTTCCCCCAAAGACACAGGTTCCACAATGCTTGTATTGGGTCAAGCAGTAATATCCCAGATCTCTTTTAATAATGATTTATGGACCTCTCAACACCTTGTACATCCACTGATAATATGAAACCTTCCCGGACTCTCTGGGTGTTTGAGGTCATCAGTGCTGTTCTCCAATTACACTCTCTTTGTATATTACCTTGATTACCACATCTGAAGCATTTCTTTGTTACGTCGTGAGATTTTAACATGGGCATATATATTTTCATGGGATCCTCCCTCAGTTTTGTCCTCCTTTCTGATACCTCTGATATTGTCAGCTTGGAAGCGCTACCACTTTCTCGGGCAGTCAACTCCGCCTCCATGAAGCGTTCCGTAAGCATTATCGCTTCTTGTGGGTTCTGACAATTTTGGAGTATCAGGAAGGTATGGATGTCTTTTGGTACAGCCGCCATATATTGTTCTAACACAATGCAATCAATTATGGAGTCCACAGACTTCCCTTCGGGTGCTAACCACTTAGTTACTAGGTTTCTAACACACTGGCATAAGGCTTTAGGCGTCTCACCAGGCTTAAGCCTTACACTTCTTAAGAGCCTATGGTATACTAAGGGAGTCAGACCTAACCTATCTCGAATGGCATTTTGCAGCTCTTCATAGTTATTAGCATGCTCTGCGGGCATGGCCCGATATGCGGCTAAGGCCTCCCCAGTAAGGGATGCGGCTAGGCGCACGCCCACTGCTCTTTAGGCCACCTACTAATACGAGCTACACAATCAAAAGATTCAATAAAGTCATCAATATCATCTTTATCGGTCAAGGGTCCAAAGTTAAAGTTCCCACTAGCATGAAAATCTAGTGTGCATGCATGGTGTGGTGTTGTAGAACCTGGTGGAATCCTCGCTGATGCAGCCTGCTCCTTCTGGCTCGTTAGCCAGGCCTCCATCATTTCCAGGAATGGCTTTTGTTGGGCCTGCATCTGTGCTGTGGATTGGGCCTCAGCCTGCAACGACATCTCTCGTTGCCTTTCAAACTGGTTCGCCATCCATTTGAAGACTTCTTGGTATTCCATGGTTTTCTCCATTCTGAAATGACAAGAAAACACACCCAAGTGCGATACCACAGCTACTTCGCAGTATTTCTTGTTTTTATTAACCGAATACCCTACACCCTTGACCTGGTATCCTAACCTGCCCAGTTAGGTACTGGTTACCTGGCTCAGGTGTAGCCTCAAGCTTTTTCTTTTCACCGGTGAAGACTCAGCAATCTTCCCACGAGTCAGCTCTGCGTCCAGCACGCTCCTTTGCAGGGCTCTGCCATGACTTGACTCTCGATGTGAAACTGGAGTTGTAAATCCTCTTTTTGTGCATGCGTGGTACAAAATCCAAACTACTACGCCACTTGTGGGACCCTAGCCTGGGCCTAAGGCTTACAGCTATGGGCTGCCTTTCGTCTGTCCTTAAATGCAACTTTATTCTTTGTCGCCAGCAATGCACCCTGGGACTTGTAGTAGATAATTCACACTCAAAGACAAACTGTAGTTGTGCAACCATTGGTTGAGGCAAACAAGAATATTTATTTTGTGGATTTCCAAACGCATTAAAGCTCGGCACACAAACACAATGGATACTTCTCCAATAACACAAGAGTAAAGTAGGGCAAACTGGAACTGAAGGTAAACTGAGCACAAGTCTCTAACAAAAACTGTTATCTTCAATAAAGCAAAACACAGCACAGCCTTATAAGCAATTTCAGCAAAGGTAATTTTCTTCTTTTTCAAAACCTTCCTTTAACCCTGCTTACAAGTTTTTCAAGCTTCTTTAAAGCAAAGAGAGCAATCCATTAGAGCAGGGGTCTGCAACCTTTAAGACATAAAGAGCCACTTGGACCCGTTTCCGAAGGGAAAAAAAAAACTGGGAGCCGCAAAACCATTGCGACATTTAAAACAAATCTAACACTGCATATATTGTTTCTTACCTTAATGCTATATACGACCCCCTACTTATCCTGTTAAAATATAGGTGTTTGGCCTATACTCTCCGTATAAGACTACCCCTCTTCCTTCGCACACCAAAAAAAATACGCCAGAAAATATAACAACAAGAAGTAACAATATTTGATTTCAAAATTATGATGATTTTGTAGTCAAATCACTAATATGAAATAAAATTATTTTTTCTACCTTTGTTGTCTGACCAATTTATTCTTTGATCATGCTGGTCCCGATCTGAGGCTTCTGCTTTCCTGTCTTCTCTTAGCTCTCTTTCTGTGGTCTATGGTCCATCTGCCAGTTCTTATCTCTTCTTTCGTTTTCTTCACTTCTTTCCATCAGCCTATTTCCAGTCCCAGTAACCCTCCCCAATATCAGCCCCTTTCCAGTCCTCACTCCCAGTACCTTCCAATGTCAACTTGCATTCCCATGATTGCCACTGGTGTCCATTTCCTTCCAGTCCCCCTCCTTCCCCACTGACCAGTCCCTTCTAGTACAAATACCATGGCAGCCCCTCTCAGATCCAGTTCCATTCTCCCATACCCTCATATCAGCCCATTTGTAGCCTTAGCCCCCAGTTATCTTCCAGGGCCAGCAGCTCTATCCTCCCCTCCCCACAATCAGCCCATGCCCAGTCAAAGCCCCCCAATCAGCTCGCTTCCAGTGCTAATCCCCCCTCAACCCCATTACCAGTGCTAGCCTCCCCTAATCAGCCCAATACCAGTCCTACCCCCCATCAGCTCATTACCAGTCCTAGCCTCCCCTAATCAGCTCATTTCCAGTGCTCGTCCCCTCAACCCCATTACCAGTGCTCCATCCCTCCATGTCAGCCCCCTCCCTCCCTCCCTCCATCCATATCAGCTCCCTCCCTCCATGTCAGCCCGCCTCCCCAATCCCTCCATGTCAACCCCCTCCATGTCAGCCCCCCTCCCTCCATGTCAGCCCCCTCCATCCCTCCATGTCAGCCCCCCTCCCTCCATCCATATCAGCTCCCTCCCTCCATGTCAGCCCCCCTCCCTCCATCCATCCATCCATATCAGCTCCCTCCCTCCATGTCAGCCCCCCTCCCTCCATGTCAGCCCCCTCCATCCCTCCATGTCAGCCCCCCTCCCTCCATCCATTCATATCTGCTCCCTCCCTCCATGTCAGCCCCCCTCCCTCCATGTCAGCCCCCTCCATCCCTCCATGTCAGCCCCCCTCCCTCCCTCCATCCATTCATATCAGCTCCCTCCCTCCATGTCAGCCCCCATCCCTCCATGTCAGCCCCCTCCCTCCATCCATTCATATCTGCTCCCTCCCTCCATGTCAGCCCCCTCCATCCCTCCATGTCAGCCCCCCTCGATCCATCCCTCTATGTCAGCCCCCCTCCCTCCATGTCAGCCCCCTCCATCCCTCCATGTCAGCCCCCCTCCCTCCATCCATATCAGCTCCCTCCCTTCATGTCAGCCCCCCTCCCTCCATGTCAGCCCCCTCCATCCCTCCATGTCAGCCCCCCTCCCTCCATCCATTCATATCTGCTCCCTCCCTTCATGTCAGCCCCCCTCCCTCCATGTCAGCCCCCTCCATCCCTCCATGTCAGCCCCCCTCCCTCCATCCATTCATATCAGCTCCCTCCCTTCATGTCAGCCCCCCTCCCTCCATGTCAGCCCCCTCCATCCCTCCATGTCAGCCCCCCTCCCTCCATCCATTCATATCTGCTCCCTCCCTCCCTGTCAGCCCCCCCCCTCCATCCATCCATTCATATCTGCTCCCTCCCTCCATGTCAGCTCCCTCCCTTCTTCTGCAGCCGCGGCTCCCTGCCTCTTACGGAACCGCGGCTGTGCTTTTAAAATCATCTCGGAGCCCTTCCTGTCTTGACGGGCTCCGTGCAGCATTGTCCCGCCTCCAAAACTTCCTTTAGAGGCGGGACAATGCTGCACGGAGCCCGTCAAGACAGGAAGGGCTCCGAGATGATTTTAAAAGCACAGCCGCGGTTCCCTAAGAGACAGGGAACCGCGGCTGCAGAAGAAGGGAGGGAGCTGACATGGAGGGAGCCCATAACGCGACGTTTAAAGCGGGCAGTGTGCTCCGGAGCCGCGGCAAAGGTGAGAAAGAGCCGCATGCGGCTCCGGAGCCGCGGGTTGCCGACCCCTGCATTAGAGAGTCCTCTGGAATGGATTGTGATTCACAACAATCAATCTGCATGGGTTCTGGTACTACGGCTGGCTTATCTCTGGACTCAACAGCTTCTTCAAACTTTCTGGCTTGTAGGAATTCATAAAACTCATTCCATAACTTCTGTTTCTGGTCATGAACATTGACATTCGAGGAGTGAGCTTTCCCTCCCTCTAATGCTTGCTTTAAAGTCTCTACTGTGTCCACATTTACTGCCCTGCTTGTGGCTGGGTTACGGTTCTTTCCCCAAAGGAATGTATCCACCCACCTTCTAGCAGATGGACCTTTCAGCATAGGGTTCTGAATATTGGAGAGAGGTACCTGTTCCAGCTGGTTTGTAGCCTTTCCAACTAACCATCTTGCTGGCTTTAGGTCTGGGAGTTTTTCTCAGATATGGAGTGCTTCCTTCTCTGCTTTCAGCCTTCAGCAATTGGAAGTCAGCCTCCTCGTGGCTCTCAGCTCTCCTAACTCTCTGAGCTCCTTCCTCCTGGGAACTTTCTTCCCCCTGGGAACTCTCTTCCTCCTGGGAACTCCTCCGGGCACACTGAGAACTCCTCTGTGAACTCTATAAGCTCCATGTGCTCTCTCTCTTCTTCTCCCTTGTGCTCTGTTTGGAGACGGGTTTAAAAACCTGTTTCTTTCCTGCCACACCTTCCTCTTTGCACGTGTGCTCGTAATCAGTAAGCAAGCCTGCCTCCTCGTCAGAGCTAGGGTGTGGCTTGGCTTGACTTTTTTCCAAAGTAGTTTTTCTACCTCTGTGCAAAGCTTGGCTGTCAGTAGTTTTAAAGGCACAAGTACCATTTTCCTCTA
The DNA here is from genome assembly GCA_033557465.1 of Ichthyophis bannanicus. Taxonomy (NCBI): domain Eukaryota; kingdom Metazoa; phylum Chordata; class Amphibia; order Gymnophiona; family Ichthyophiidae; genus Ichthyophis; species Ichthyophis bannanicus. The sequence continues at coordinate 530,247,179 of CM066037.1, read as the reverse complement.
TTTCCATTCTTTCCTGATCACTCTCATCACCACAATATTCATTAGGGACATCATGAAAACCAGACTGGATTGTGGTGCACGAGGGCCGGAATTGCCCACCCCAGTTCTAGCCTATAGCATCGAGGACCCAAAGCATCAACGCCCAAAGGCATCGAGCGTTCTCGATTCACGATCTGGAGGGTTGGATGAATGCGTCTTAGCACTCTTGATTCTATGCATTGCCGATTCCACTACTATGAAATGGTGTGGTAATTGTGTTTTTTGGAAACCAGGACATTGCAGTACCCGGTACATTGTATCGAGTTTCCTAGAATGTGGAGATACCGTCAGGGGTGTTTCCCACATCCTAAATTGAGATCATGCAAAATTCGGTGAATGGGAAGGGTAGCAGCCTCCTTAGGAGCTGCCAGATACTGAAGAATTTCTAATTCTTCAGCTCTTGGTTCCTTCTCGAGAGTCCCCGTGCTACATCACGTATGAAGTCCTGAAAGTACATGTCCTCTGGAGGAGACATCCGATGCTGTGGTGAAGGAGAAGGATCCTCCAGAAGAACCACTCCGGTACCGACAGAGTCCTCGGAATCATCAGAATCGGAGGATTCTAAGTATTGTCGGACCAGATGCTCTTGTATTGCTTGTCGGCCGTATTGATCAAAGTTGGCATCGGAATGCCTCAATACTGGACCCTCGATGCTGGAGACCGATTCCAGGGCTAGCATGGGAGGAAGCATGTAGAGAGACGCATCGGTCGATGCAGGTATATTCGGTACCGATATCGGTACGGACAACTGCATCGATTGTAGCGGTTTTAGTGGTACCGAGGCTGCTAATAAAGCCGCAAGACTATGCTCAATGGCCAGGATACATTGATCCATGGAGCCTGCCGATGTCTGGGTGTCGGTACCAGTGGAGCAGGCCATGACACCAGAACATGGCACCAAGAGTTCTCCAGAGGTGGAAGCTTCGGGAACATCCTGGAGCCCCGTTAATGCTTTGGAGGCAGAGGCCTCCCACCGGGGCTATTTGGCCGGTGTGTTTTTCTTGAGGGTAATGCTAGTAGCATCTCGATGCTTGGAAGGAGATCTACCCTTTGAGGACCAGCTGGTCTTAGAAGACCTGGGTTTAGTTACCTGAGATCCATGGGAGGAAAATGAAGCAATGGACATTGCATCGGAGGCAAAGAGGGTGCCGAGTTTTGCAGCTCTGTTCTGTAGGCCTCTCTTGGTCACCTTTCCACAAAGGAGACACTCCAATGGCAAATGGTCAGGACCTAAACATTTAAGACAGCAATCATGGGTGTCGGTAGCAGAAATGGGACTGCTATATTTTGAACATTTTTTGAAACCACTAGATGGTTTCTCCATTTTGGAAGAAAAGAGGGCCTAGTGCCCAAAACGGCACCTGGCAACAAGAGGGGATAGACCCTCAAAAAAGAAGTTATTCCTTTTTTTTTTTTTAAAAGAAGAAAAGAAAATAAGAAAATAAAGAAGGCACCGGTGGTACCGGTATAGGCGTCAACAGGAAGGCAGATGCGACCACAAAAAAGAAAATTTTCTGTGGTGACAGGGTTTGCTGTCTGTCGGCTCCGCGAAAAATGAAAAACTAAAGAGGGAGAGTTGGAAAGGTGAGAAGGCAGTGGCGCAGTGGGATGCTTCCAAAAGCTTTCCAATTGGACGCTGAGGAGCATTCCCGCGCGGGCTCCGTCGGTGCCGACGATACCCATATGTGAAGACTACATTCCTGCTTGTTCCTGGAGAAAATTATATTATATATATATATATATATATATATATATATATATATATATATATATACCCCCCCACCCCCCACTAAGAAATGTCTGAAACAAAAATGGTTGGCTCAGAGATAAGTGTGCAAAGAGCAAAGCATTTTGGAATAAATTTCTTCCAAATAAATTCGAAGTTTGTGTACCCCTCCTGGAGGTGCCGACTGCATGAGATCTTGATCGTTCAGATGTCTTTAGAGCTGTCTGTCTGCCTGTAGAAAAGGAAGTGGCTTAGCGATTACAGCAATGGGCTTAGAACCAGGGAATCCAGGGTTCAATTCTTGCTTTTGCCTCTGCCAGAAAACATTGAGGAAGCCTTGCAACTGAAGTGAAGAAAAAGGATTCCCAATGCGGGAACTTGTCCGCCTCATTCTGCAGAAAAATATTGACTGAGGGAACCTTGCAACACGCGACTCTGCAGTACCAGCTGCTTCGGACCAGAAAGGCCTTCTAGAACTTTCTAGCTCTAACCTGTAAACATTCCATACTTGGTAGCATTGGACGTGGTAGATTCATCTGCTTCTCCATCGAATGCCATCCAGAAATTGTTTGAGATGTTGCAAGGTAAGGAAAGCATAGTCCAGTCAGTCCTCATAAGCCTCTAGCAGAAGTCAAATGTGATACAACATGTAGTAACTAGTTTTACAGCTCACAGCCCTTCCAGACATTTGCAAAAATCTTGCTCGTCAGATTGGATGACTATATAGGGCACTAAAGCACCTTTCAGTGGATACATGGACAGGAAGATATTTTAGTGTTTAACGTTTTTGAAATGTCCACCTACTTCCAGTCCCACCAGTCTAAACCGAAGCACTGTAAAGAATCATCATACTGAACATGGCAAGCAGGAGTACAGCATGGACAGCAGATCTCTCGCAGAACCCCAATAATATACCTAATGCATAAATACAGCATCAACTGCTGAGGTCTGGACTCCACAAAGGAGAATTTAATGAACACAATACAGATGAAGCAAAAGGCATCAATAAAAAACAGAGAACCAAGAAAATGGGATCTAGGCAACAGACCAAAGTGGTGGTGAAAGCTGAGGAAGAAGAAAGATTAATTCGTCTCCAGGTCTCCTATTCTGCTTATGGAAATTAAAGCTAAAGTGAGTTCTTACTGTAGGTTTCTTTCCAGGAAGACTTGATGTACTCTTGTCTAGCAATTTCTTTTTGATTCCTTTGTGGTTTCAGTTTTAATTATTTAAACGCACACCAAGAAAGGAACTGCAGCATCTCATGAGCATGTTATGCTACCCAGACACAGAATATTCATTGCAATGGTTTGGATGCATTGTGTGAACAAGTCCAGATTCCATACTTACAACATCCCGGTCGATTCTGGCTGTAGCCATCTCGGTGGTTTCTTCATACTCCTGATAGTGTTTCGGCTTTTCATCTGCACAGACAACAGCAGAAGTCACACATCAGAACCCCGCGGGTGAGAGATGAGCAGGGAATATTTCATGGGAAAAGATTTCTGTAGCTGGTTGCCAGAATTAGAAAAAGGTTTGCAGGGATCAGACAGACATTAAACAGGACATTCCAATTCAACCAGTGATGACAGCTGCTATCTAACAAACCTGTTGCTTTCTCCCTTCCAAAAGTGACTGGCACCAACCCAGATATTTATTATTCTCACCTCCTGTAGACACTGCAGCAATGGTGAGTGATACACAGCAGCGAATGCCACAATAAGATCCAAAAGAACAGAACCACAGAAAAGGACAGAAGATAGTCTACCCTTGCACTCCAAATAGCAACCAAGACCGTTTCTGTAGAGCGCCCCTTCCTAAAGCTGGACCGGCACCCAAGCAGTACCAGCACTTCTTCTGCAAACAGATTCTCGGGTGCAGGAAGTAAATTGGGACATTCCACAGAAAATTAAAGACTCGTCTCTTTCCTAAGTAGGGAGGGGTCTTGCATGAGGGGAGCTGTTTTTATCTCAGCTGATATAGAGGGGGGGTTAATGAAACTGGGAGGGGGAGTGGGAGTAGGTCTAAATGGTGTCATTGTAAGAGGTTATTGCAAAGCTATTGTTTGCCACTTTGGTTATTCGAAAGAAGTAGGGGGTACATATGAATTTTCAATAAATAAATCTCACCTTCCCCACCCCATACACCAGAGTCATGATACTGAAACAATAAGTCCAACCTATGGCCATGAATGCAAGTATAGAAGGGTAATATTTGCTGGAGACCCAAATCACCCAACCATGCCAAGATCTTTTCCTCAATTCCCACCAGATATTAAAGTCTCCCACTATAATTAGCCTCAGCTGATCTCCACTCCGCAAGAGGAGGGGAGAATGCTAGTTCCAAAGACCACTTCCTTCTCTATCTGCCACCTGGAGTGGACCCTCATGATGACCATTTCTGCTGCCATCTCATTTCCTGTAAGCCTCGCTCCCTGTCCCCATTACTTGTTTACCACCCACTATTTCCTCCCCCCTCGCCAGAGCCACTATCCCTCTCGCCTTCCCTTTTGCCCTGCCTTTCCAGTCTGATCTTATCTGCTCATCTAGGTGCCTTTCGGCTACAATGTAAGCCAGTTTAATGACGCATCGCTGCTTACCAAAGGTATCTCTATACAATGCCCGACAGCAAAGTAGAACCATATAAAAACATTTAAGGAAAAAAAATTAGGCGAGTGAGAAAGAGGGGGTTAAGCATACAAACAGATCAATAGAAATACATTTTTTAAAAAATTTCTTCTGAAAATATCCAGATATGAGGTCTTGGATATTAAGTGCAAGTTTGTTCCAAAGATGGGGGCCAGAAGAGGGTGCATGTTTCATGCAGGGAGCAGGAAAGAGAGTACGAGTTAGCACAGAGTAAAGCAAGAGAGAGCGAGGAGCTGAAGAGCCCAGAAAGAGCGTATCCCAAAGTGTGTATCCTATTTCCTCTGCGCAGAAAATGTGTCTAAAAGGCATTTTAAGCAGCAAGGCAAGCAGTAAGATAATGGACTGAAGGAAGAAACAGAATGGATAAACTAAAGGTTTGTAAGTAGATGGACTAGCTACCCAGTGAAACAGCAAATACACTAATACACCAAATCTCACAACTTCCTGAAATATGTGAAAATCCACGACTTCCCTCACATAGAATTCCACACTCCCTCCACATCAACCCCAAGGATCTAACGGGTATACTAAACACCACCAGATCAGTTAGAAACAAAATCCTCATCATCACAAACTACCTAGATGACCACAGACCTGGACCTCCTGTGTCTAACAGAAACATGGCCCAATGAAGAAGACAATGCCCTTATAAACCTTCTCAAAGTACCTGGATATGACCTATTTTACAGTAACAGAAGTGACCACAGAGGAGGAGGTGTACTAATCTCGGCAAAGAGTAACTACAACTTCTCAGCAACAACCATAAATATAGATGACCTCAACATTGTCCTCATTGAAAATATACACCTAGCAATATGCCTTAACTACTGATCACCAAATTCAGATGAAACTACACTATTCATCATACTGGAAACAGCATATTCACACCAAGCCCAAAACAAACTCATCATGCCTAATGACTTCAATCTCTCCATACTACCTTCTAGAAAATCAACAGCATTCCTAAATGTAATGGACTCCTTAGACTTCAAACAGATCGTCAACAGTCTTATCCACGATGGAGGAAGCATTCTTGACCTAATCTTTGCTCCTAAAGAGTTACTCAACCCAATTATCAACACCACAACACAAGTCACTCAAGTACCATGGTCCGACCACCACCTAATTTCTTTCAAACTTCTTTGCAACCTCCCAAACCATCACAATACTAACACCAATGTTGGACGTCGCTTCCAAACTCTTGACAAAACATCACTCCTAAACAATTTATCCTCATTATTTGATAACTAATCAAACAACCTAGATAACCTCATATTCAACTGCAACAAGTTCATATCTGATTATGCCACAATACCACACAACAAACAAAGCAAGACGGGAGCTAACAGCACTTGGCACAATCCAGAGCTAAAATAACTAAAAAAAAAAAAAAGAACTCAGAAAAGTAGAGCACAGATGGCCCCACTCACAAAATGATATCGATAAACACATACCTAATTAATCTCAAAACCTATCAACACAAAGTCAAAGTCATTTGACATTGTAACATCCCTATTAAAAAACATAATAATGACAACAAAACAACCAATGCTCCTAATCCACAAAGCTTAGTCAATTTCTTCCAACCCAAACTCCAGAATTCCTGCTCTAACACAATTGAATCCCAGATTATCCAAACTACTAGCAGCTCTCTCAAGAAACTCTTCCCACCATCTCTGGAAAGATTTGAAAACATCATAAAAAAATTAACACAATCACATCACCACTAGATCCATGCCCAGTAAGCTGGATACAGACCATCCGCTCTGAAATAACTCCATTCTTAAGAATAATAATACAATATTCCTTTGAACAAGCTCATATACCACCAACCCTCAAGAACAGATCAATCAGACCCACCTTAAAGAATCCAAAGCGACCTATCACCAATCTACCGTTTTTAGCCAAAATAGTTGAAAAGGTAGTTCCTACTTCAACTGTAAGATTACATCGACAGAAACAACTCAGACTTACAATAACAAATTTAGGACATATCATGGCATAGAGCTGCTAATCACGTCCCTCTTGGACAAAATCCTAAAAGGCATTCAGAATCCTCGACAAAGATACAAATTAATATTCTTTGATATCAAAGCAGGATTTGATTCAGTTTTACACGAACTACTGATCAAATGTCTACAAGAAATTGGAACCCACGGCAGAGCTTTACAATGGCTCCAATCTTACCTGACAGACTGCTAACAGCATGTTAGAATTGGAACCTTAAATTCATCCCCATTCAAGCTAACACAGGGAGTACTACAAGAATCAGTGCTTTCCTCCCTCTTATCAACATTTACTTGCAACCACTCTGCGACATCAGGCACGCGCACAATATACCATACCACATCTATGCTGATGATGTCATGATTTACAAGCCATTCATCACAACAAAAGCCTGCTACACCCCCCATAATAAATTGTTTCATAGCAATATCCAATTGGTTAACACAACATAATCTCCAAATTAACTCAAAGAAAACAGAAGTACTATTCATAACAAGAGATGAGAGTTTCTCCCCACCAACAAACCCAAATGTCCACAACATTGAGCTAGAAGTTAAAACAGAGTTAAAATACCTAGGGATAACAATCAATCAACATCTCACCCTACAAACACATATCAGCAACACCACCAGAATGATCAAAAAATAAGAACCCTCCAATGCTTACTGCCCCTGCTTGAACTCCAAGACTTCAGAACGGTTTACCAAGCATTAATATTCCATCACTTAGACTACTGTAATATTCTCCAAGGCCTCCCCAAACATCTTCTACTTCCTCTACAAATGGTGCAGCACCCTGCAGCCAGGATCCTTGAAGGAGCATCCAAAATCAGCCATATAACCCCCTTCTATACCACATAAAATACAAGGCAATTATGATTATTTTCAAAATGCTACACGATACATCTACCATTCATCTACAAACCATGCTGAAAAAACTCCCAGCAAATAGATCCAGAAGATCATGCTCTATAAATACTCTAACAATACCCACAGGGGAGACTGAAATGTAGCCAAACAACTTGTGCAAAGGCTTCTCCTTATATGCACCTGGACTATGGAACAACCTAAACATTGATAACATCTAAAAATCCAGGAAGGAACTGAAAACTCTGCTATTCAAAGAAAAACATAATTCAGCTTCAATCACGACCTCTCTACATCTTACCACCACACAGTCCACCAACACTGAGAAATTAACCTTGATCCCAAACACTCATGTTGATCATCCAAACCACCAATCTATACACTCATATATGTAATCCACAAGAACAAACGCTCATCACTCATGTTGTAAAAAGTTATTTAATGCATATTATTTAGTTATCAATCATTCTCTTGTTCATTAAAATGTTATGGCATGCAATATTTCCTCTAACATGCGCTGGGTCCGCCGGCAACATTCCTACCGGCACGGGGGGTGCAGAGCGATCAATGCTTCGCCCCTCCCCCCACCGGCAGGCATGCCGGCGGCGGACCCGGCGCAGATTAAAGAGTACATTGCTAGGGTGCTGCGGTGTGTGTTATACACAGGGTCTAACACACGCCGCAGCACCCTCGCAATGTTCACTTTAATCTGCGCCGGGTTCGCTGCCAGCATGCCTGCCGGTGGGGGGAGAGGCGGAGCGTCGCTCACTCTGCACCCCTCCCCCCCCCCGGCAGGAATGTTGGCGGCGGACTCAGCACAGGTTAGAGGGAACACTGATGGCATGTCAACTTTTCATGCTCTATGTAAATACCTTTTTCTTCCATTGTTATATATTATTGCATATTTATTCCCAGTTCTATGTAAAGTTAACTTAAATTGTTCCTTGTAAATCGTATTGACCTTAGGAAATATGGTATATAAAACTTGCTAAATAAATAAATATTGTAAAAAGCACCCATTTGTTGCTGGAGGAGAGACTACTATTTGCTTTCACACGTTATTGTTCATAATGGAATTGCTGATGGTGGATAATTAGCAATAATACTCCAGGGACAACAGCAGTTCTGCCTGAAGACACAAAACACAAAATCTAGGGGTGATTGAAACAGCAGAAATTCAGTGCGAAGATGTGCGAGAGCAAGAAAAGAATCCAGGAGACCTGAGCTCAGACCCTGCTTGTGCCCCTGTGTCTCAGGAGGTCACCTCTCAGACTGGAGCTTTCAGTGCTGAGTAATCTGACATAAACCAGCATACCCTCCCTATCTGTCATGACGACATAACTCAGCACACCCTCCCTATCTGTCATGACGACATAACTCAGCACACCCTCCCTATCTGTCATGACAACATAACTCAGCACACCCTCCCTATCTGTCATGACAACATAACGATATGCGTTGATACAATTACTTGACTTGTATATAGTTAACCCTGTTGAAACACAAGTTGTATTACCTGTTCCTTGTAAAGTTCAATGTATGTTTCAGCCTGCATTGCACAAATTAATGTTATTTGTAAACCGCACTGATTCTAAAGAGCGCAGTATAAAAACAAAAAAAAAGATTTTAAATAAATCAATCAATCTGGTGTAGGGCACCACATAAATATTACATCAGCTATAAAGGAAACATCTGGGCCAACAGTCCAAGGAAGCTATATGCTTACTGGCAGATGGTGAACACATTTCATTTGCATTTGATTACATCCTTTCTATCTCATCTCATCTCTGTTTTTAGGCAAGTAACAGTAAATATCCACAGTATCACATACAAAACATGTAACTTCCCTACCTGTGTAGTTTGGGCTTTTATGCGGATAATATTAGGCCAAAACTCCATCTGAATGGCCCAATCCCATCCATATAGGAAAGAGACAGAGGGAGAGGACCATGAAATTACTAAATAGTGGCAGTATGCAGCTAAGCTCCGTTTCGTTTAGGTTACCCTAGTGCAGGTCTATGGCGGCAACATTGCATGTTCAGTGCCGCTGCTTACACATATAGAAGCGCTGAATACACAGAAGACATTCGATGCAAGCACCAACATTTAACTTATTCCGTTTGCTGTGTGGGCAGGGCCAGGTTGCCAGCGCATTATCACACGAAGACAGACCGACCGACCGTCCCTTCTCGCCTGATTTTCTGTGGGTTACAAGACACTTACAGTCTCCCTGCTCAGAAGCCCAGGCTGACCAGGCTGCCACACGACTTCGCACATCCACCTGGGTGACCGTTCCAGGGGGCATAGGGGCAGGTGCCCTGGGTGGAGGAGGGATGGCTGTGTCCGGACTGGAGATAATCCTAAAACACGGGAGATGATGAGACATTAGCACCATCTTCTGTGTATTTAGCACAGAATCAAATACCGACATTTTATACACCACAAACTAAGGGTGCCAGTGAGGATCTGCACAATCTGAGGTTATAGTCACATTTCTCAGATCCAAATTCAGACCAAAAAGGGAATAAATCTTTAAAAGTGTGAATATACAGGCAACACTCGTTTAGGAGCTGAAAAATCCCAATTTTATAATCAGATACTAAACGCAGCATCACAGATGGAAAATGGCAGAAACATTCAAATACCATGTACTCAGTGCCCCTCCTTAAAGCAGATGCATTTTATCATTGGGGAGTCCCGCACTCTTCAGCCTACCTAATGTGGGGGGGGGGGGGGTCTTGAAGACCGTTATATATGGCAGTTTTAATTTTTTCAGTTGGCAAATGGACTGAAAAGTGTAGTTATTCACCTGTAACAGGTGTTCTCCGGAGAACAGCAGGAATTAGTCCTCACATATGGGTGACTACGGTGCCTGCACGAAGCATTTCCCCAGCTTTCAAAAGAAAGCCTTTGGGAATGCTACCACACATGCGTAGTCCTCTTCCTGCCCAAGGGTGCCATCTTGCTCAGTCCATGACATAGCTAAGATGGCAGTAAGAACTAAGAAAAGGTAGGGAAAGCAACTCCCAGGCAAGATGGGAGGGTTGTGAGAACCGATTCCTGCTATTCCCAGAGAACACCTGCTACAGGTGAGTAACTACGCATTCTCCAAGAACAAACAGGAAGTCAGTCCTCACATATGGAACTCCCTAGCTCCAGATTGAGAAGGACCGAACCACGACATCACCAGCAGCGACTAGTTAGTTAGCTGTGAGTTGGAGGAGGTGAGTCCCCGCTGAGAGATTCTACAAGACCTTAGCATCCAGACACTATCACTCCGGAGGGCAGGAACTGCCTACACCCCGAGAATGTTACAAAGTACTGCCTGGCCGAAGGTACTGCCCCTACGGGACTCGCTCCCCAGGCAGTAGTGAGCTGTGAACATGTGAATTGAAGACCAACTGGCGGCTCTGCTGATTTCTGTTACCGGCACAGTGCGGAGGTTGGCCATCGCCCTCACATGATGCGCAGTGATCTGGTGCTCCAGGAAGAGGCCCGCTTGCTCACAAGCGAGGGCAATACAGTCCACCACCCAAGAGGACAGGGTGCACTTGGTCACAGGAAGCCCCAGTCTGCTGGAGTCATAAGACAAAAAGCTGAGATGCTTTGCGGAGGCCCTGGGTCCACTGTAAATAGAAGGGCAGGACCCATCCGCAGTCTACTGTGTGGAGTATGAGCTCCTCTTTACTGGTGTGAGGCTGCGGGTAGAAGGTGGGAAGTACCAGTTCATGGTTGTGGTTGAATGGGGATACCACCTTCGGAAGGAACTTCGGGTGAATGTGGAGCACTACCCTGTTTTTGAAGAACCTGGTGTATGGAGGGTCTGCCACCAGGGCTTGAAGCTCACTAACTCTGTGAGCTGAAGTGAGAGCCACTAGGAAGGCCACCTTTCAGGAGAAGTACTGCAGGTGGCATGTGGCCAGGTGCTCAAACGGTGGTCTTGTAAGCTGGGATAGTACCACATTGAGATCCCACTCCATTGCTGGGGGGGGGGGGCAGACAGGGGGCTTGGACAGCAGGAGGCCTTGTAAGAACCATGAGACCAGGAGCTGGCTGGAAAGGGGATTACCCTCAATTGGGTGGTGGTGAGTGGCTATAGCACCCTGACAGAATTAGACTTCAGTCCTGTGCGCAATAGATGCACTAAGTACTGAAGCACCAGCTGTATGTGGCAGGAAAAAGGATTCTCCTTCCTCTCCGCACACCAGACTGTGAACCTCCGCCACTTAAAAGGCGTAGGCCCTCCTGGTGGAGGGCTTTCTAGAGGCCAATAGGATCTCTTCAACTTCCTTTGGCAAGTTGAGGGGGGGCCAAGGCTACCCTCTCAGCAGCCATGCCGTCAGTGTCAGCAACCCCACATAGGGGTGCATGAGGGAGCCCTCCTCATAAGTCAGAGGTCTGGGGCTCTCCCCAGAAGGATCAGGAGTACCACCGACACATGTAGCAGGGGGAAACAGGGCTGCCTGGGCCACCTGGGGGAGATCAGTATCACCGACACTCTAGACTTTGAACAGAGTCTTGGCCACCAGAGGGGTCAGTGGGAACGCATAGAGTAGTCCCTTGGGCCACGAGATCAGGAACGCATCTGCTACTACCCTCTTTGGGTGTGGTTGACTGGAGTAGAAGCAAGTCAACTGCGTGTTGTCTGGAGATGTGAACAGGTCTATCTCAGGTCAGCCCCAAAGGCAGAAGAGCCTCTCTGTCACCATGGGGTTGAGGCGCCACTCGTGCAGCTGCAAGACTCTGCTGAGTCTGTCCACCAGGCAGTTGTCCTGGCCCGGGAGGTAAACTGCACGCAGAAGCATGCCATTGCTTGCTGCAAAGGAGAGGAGGACCACCATCCCTAGACAGAGGAAGTACGAGCCCTTGCCTCTCTGCTTGTTAATATAGAACGTTGCAACCTGGTTGTCCATTTGGATCAATACAGGTCGGTGTTGCAGCTGACTGTGGAACACTCGTAGGGCTAGGAAGACTACCTGGAGCTCCAGGAGGTTGATCTGTAACTGGGACTCCTCCTGGGACCAGCAGACCTGCGTGCGCTGAGCACCATAGTGAGCTCCCCCCCCCCCCCCGGAGAGAAGCATCCGTGCACAGGGTCATCTGTGGCAAGGGCACCCAGAAGGGCATTCTCACCCTAAGGTGGCGCCAGTCTTGCCACCAGTAGAGGCATCTCGCCAGCCGGTGGGTGATTCTAATCCTGTCTCGGAGCCTGCCTGTTGCCTGGGTCCACTGTGAGTGCAGGCACCACTGAGCTGTGCACATGGGCAGGTAGGCTAGGAGTGTGACATGGATGGTAGAGGCCATGTGGCCCAGCAGATGGAGGAGGCGGCGAGCCGGCACTGTTCTGAGGTGTTGGATCTTTCCTGCTAGCTGTTTGAGGTGTTCGGTCCTGTCCTGAGGGAGGAAGGCCCTGGCCTGTACCAAATCCAGCTGAGCACCTATGAACTCCAAGTTTTGGGCTGGAGAGAGGTTTTGACTTGGGGTAGTCGATGACGAACCCTAGGTGCTGTAAGAGGTGGATGGTACACTCTGTGGCCTGGCTGGCCTCTGCAGCTGTGGTGCCTCTGATAAGCCAGTTGTCCAGATAGGAGAAGACGAACACCCTTTGTAGGTGCAGATGTGCGACTTCTACTACTAGGTATTTTGTGAAGACTCTTGGTGAGGAAGCCAGACCAAAGGGGAGTACCCTGTACTGGTAGTGGCTCCCTCCGACCATGAATCTTAAGAATTGCCTGTGAGAGGGGTGGATCAGGATGAGAGTGTAGGCATCCTTTAGATCCAAGGAGCACGGACAGTCTCCCTGGTGGAGCTAGGGCAACAAAATTCCAAGGGAAAGCATTGTGAACTTTTCCCTCACCAGAACTTTATTTAAGTTTCATAGGTCTAGGATAGGCCTGAGGCCCCCAGTTCTTTTGAGAACAAGGAAATATCTGGAAGCCCTTTCCCCACAAGTGTTGAGGTACAGGCTCCACCACCTGGTCCCTGAGTAGGCCTATGAGCTCTGACAGCAAGAGGAGAGGCTGCACTGGCTCTCCTGGAAAATACGCTGGTGGTGTCTGCTGGAAGAGGAAGTGGTAACCCTCCCTCACCACCTGAAGTGTCCACTGGTCTACGGTGACCTTGGCCCACTTGTGGGCAAAGAGTGCCAGATGGCCCCTGTGGGCTGGAGAGGGTCTCCCAGGGGGAGGGAGGCCCTGCCCTGGAAGTCAAAAGCTCCCTCCAGGCTGAACCGGAGCAGGGCTTGGATCTTTGGGTTTTTTGGCTTCTTGGATCAGTGTCCCTGGCCTTTTGGCTGGGAACCCTGCTGCTGTTGGCCCAAGAAGGCTTGATAGTGGTGGCTCTGGTGAAAAGTCCCTTTCTTCCTCAAGAAAAAGTGGTCGTTTTTCCGATGTTTTCTTTCGGGGGAAGGGGTCTTCTTTGAGAGCCTCTGCCAAGTCACCACCTCGTCCGCCTTGTCAGCCATAAGTTTTCCAAATAGATTCTCCCTGGTGCAGGAGGTATCCAGCAGCTTTTCCTGGACCCATTGCTAGAGGTCCAATGTTTGCAGCCAGGCCTGGCATCAGGCATCGATGCCTGCAGTCGCAGTCTGAGCTGCAGACTCAAAACCATCGTAGGTGGCCTGGGACAAGAACTTGGAGCAATCTCAGATGGCGGCGACCAGGGTCTGGAACCACTGAAGGCTTCCCCAGTGAGCCCCGCTGAGAACCTGGCGAGCTCTTGAATGAGGCCCTTTAGGTACATGCCAATGTAGAGCTCATATGCCTGGACCCTGCAGTTCAATATGGATCCCTGGAAGCACTTGCACCCTAGGGCATCGAGAGCCCTGGTCTCTCTACCCGGGAGCGGGGGGGACAGAAGAATATTTCTTCTGGCTCTTTAGTTTTTGCATCGAGGACTCCACCACCATAGAATTGTGTGGGAGTTGGGACTTCTGGAAGCCCGGCCTCTTCTTGATGTGGTAGATGGCGTTGAGGTGCCAGCTGACTATCGGCACTGAGGCTGGGGTTTCCCACATCCATAGGAGAAGCTGCTCGAGGATGGGTTGCACTGGCACCAACAGAGCCTCCTTTGGCGAAGACTCATACTGGAGGATCTCCAGTTCTTCAGTGTGCGGGTCCTCCTCCGACTCCGTCGAGACCGAAAGGGCACGGGCCATGTCGTGGACAAAGTTGTGGAAGGCCATGTCCTTGGGTGGGGAATGGCACCAGGGTTCTAGAGAAGATGGCTCAGAGGGGACGAATCTGTGTCGAGAGGTCTCGGACGAGGCCTCAACCTCGGTCTCCCAGTTGGAGTCTGAGGGCATAGAGTCCGAGGCTCGCAGCTTCCGCACCTTGAGGCCTGCTCCGAGGAAGCGAGGTCCCCCAGCTGGTCTTGGGTCAGACTCCCAGAAACTAGCCGGGGAGGAATAGACATCCGAGGACCAGGACCGGGACCAGGACCAGGACTTCGATTGGTGCAGAGGGCTTGCCCAAAACCAGTGGTGCTTGGGGATCAGCTGGACAGCCCGGGAATGCCATCGCAGTTGGGGACTCAGATGCTGAGGCAGATGATGCAGACAAACCTGACATCACTGCCTGCTGCATGGCCAGGATGACAGATACTCTGCTACAGGGCTGCCATTCTAGCCTTGATGCCAAAAGGCTCTGCAGCCTTCGGCACGTGCTCTGAGGTTCTTGGGCCTGGCGCCGGCACTCTGGCAAGTGCGTCCGACAAGGACCCCAGCCTCGGGGAGTTTCACAGTCATCACCGATCAAGGACTCCTTCTGTGAGATCTTAGGGGGGGGGGCGCTGCTCGGAGTTGCTTAAGTCCCACCGAGGATTTCTTCTCTCTTTTCAGGGTCCAGCATCTTTACAGAGGAGCCACCGCTGTGGGACTCCAAAGATGCCCGGGCCTCACGAGAGGTGCTTGGCTTGGGTCTCAGCGTCGGGGAAGCCAGGGCTGTCTCGAATCAAGGGAACATCTCCTGCAGCTCAGTCCTTTTTCTGTTGGTTCTTGGTGTCATTGCTTGACACAGGTCGCAGGTGGTATTGTTGTGGTCCAGATCAAGGCAGTGCAAGCAGCAGTGGTGGGTGTCCGTAACAGACAGACAGACAATCTGTCTGCAACGGTCACACATTTTTTGAAGCAACCGGGAGACATGGTGGCATGCATACGGGTAGGGCTGACGACCCCCAGGCGAAAAAGGGCACGAATGCGGGTCGAGGTAAGTCTCAACGAAAAAAAGAGTGAGAGCAGAGGACGGTGCCAGCTTGAGGTGGGAAGAGGAACCGGTATGCAAACTGGGAAAAAACAAGTTTTGAGAATTTTTAAAGGATATTTCTGGGGACACGGGACAAGCGACCATTGGGCTCCATGGAAAAAAGAAGACTGAGCAAGATGGCACCCTTGGGCAGGAAGGGAACCACGTATACATGATAGCATTCCCAAAGGCCTTCTATGAAAGCTGGGGAAATGCTCCACACCGGCTCTGTCGGTGCCGACGTCACCCATATGTGAAGGCTGACTTCCTGCTTGTTCCTGGAGAATTTCAGTGTCTCATAAAATAGTTAAAAATACATTTTTAGAGAAAATTCAAAGATAATGTCCCTTAGTTGCCACTTCTCCTGGATATTCAGTGGTATTATCCACAGAACCAGGGCAGTGCATGGCTGGAGCAGCAGCCAGTGGAAACACTTGTGTCCATTATGTGGATGAAGTTAGGACAGCAAAAAGGCCATCCTAATGGTCATCCTAATGGTCATCCTAACTTTATCTGGAAAGTGGGCTCAGCCCCGTCACCAATGCTGTAGTAGCCAGGACTGAATCAAGGGTTTCTGGTGCCCCAGGCAGAAGCCCCAGCCGTGCCGCCCTACCCCCTCCCCCCATGTACATCAAGCTGTGCCGCCCTACCCCCTCACACAGAGCCACGCTGCTGCTGAGTTCGACGGTGGGTCAGTTCGGTAACAGCAGCAGGCCATGTGATTTGGCAAACATGGCCTGCCACTTCTGACTGCCCCCCACCTTGAAGTTTTGTCAGAGGCAGGGGGGGTCGGAAGCGGCAGGCCATGTGTGCCGACACACATGACTGGTCGCAGGTCGCTGCCTTCAAGCCCCGCCGCCCCCACCGATGGAATCAGCAGCAGCAGGGGGTGGTGGCTCAGCTCGGGATGCGAGGGGGGGGGGGCGCAGCAGTCCATGTTCACACTGGCTGCAATCCAGACACTGGTGCTCAATACCCAGATTTTATTCAGCAGCCACAGCTGGTATTTAATTAAAACAATGACCACAGCGGCTAAATAGAGACACGTATTTTTCTAGACTACAGAAGTTTAATTTTATTTAATGGCTATGATTCCTGTTTTCAAGCTTAATATTAATGAAAACCCTGAAACAAACACAAAAGCCACTAAAAGCTTCTCTTCAGTCTCTCAGAAAACTCCACATAGCCTGGCTTAGGAGCAAGGATCATTACTGTCATGGTATGTGCAAACAGAGGCCACACAGGCCCCGGCCCCACCAGTCTCACTGCCATGGTCGCCGGCCTTCCTCTCCTGTCTGCCTATGGGGAACTGATCTCCCGTGGGTCTTTCCTGCAATTGCAGGGCTCTTCTACTGGCAGGGGATGAGATCCTCACAGGCAGCCCCCTGCATGCCAGGTGACGATCGTGGCAAAGACCCCTCCTCACCCCATCTGCCCATGGGAGATCAGGTCCCTGCAGACAGTCAGGAGTGGAAGGCGGAGAACACAGCGTCACTGAGTATGACTGGCCAAGGGGTGGAGCTTAGTGCCTCTCTCCCCCACCCCCAAATGTGAACAGCATTCTGGCACCTCTGTGTGCAAAACCAAGCCAGACACTGCCCAGCCCACAACCCACTTTTCAAGAAATTATTATCCATGATTGGTTTATTTATTTATTAAACATTTCTTCTATACCGCTTTTCAAGCTATCAAAGCGGTTTACAATGAACCTGAACTTCAGTGGTTACAGTGCACATAAGAGTAGGGGGAACGGAGTGAACATTAGGGGGAACGGAGTGAACATTAAAACTTGTGATACAGGATAACTTAACAATACCAAACACAGCTTTTTGGTGGTAGCCGGTGCGTACTTGTGGCGAGATGCTGGGTGGGGTTGATTTTTGCTGGGGTTGGGAGGGAATGTGTTTGCAGGGGAGTTAGTGCTAACTTATGGGAGGGAAGCCTTCATTAGGTGTCTGATCTGAAGAATTCTTGGAAGCAATGGGTTTTTAGCTTTTTGCAAAATTCAGTTATGTTGTCAATGGCTCTTAGGTTACTTGGCAGTGGGTTCCAGATTGATGGTCCATATATGGAGAAGGTTCTGTAACATGTGGCCTGGGAACATTTTGCTTTGTGGGCTGGTATAGTGAGGAGATTTTGGTTTGGTTTTCTTCTTGATCTGGTGTTGGGGATCGTCTGTATTAGGGTTTGTAGGCAGTCTGCTGATAGTTTATGTATAGTCTTGAATGTGATAATTATTGCTTTATATTTGATGCGCGCTGGTATGGGGAGCCAGTGTAGATTCTTGAGTGCAAGGCTGATGTGGTTTCACCTTGGTGTCCCTGTGATTAGGCAGGCTATGGTGCTTTGGGCTAATTGCAGAGGTGTAGAGCATGTTTGGGGAGGCCTAGGAGGACTGAGTTGCAGTAGTTGGGGGGGGGGGGACAGTTATTATAGCTTGGCATACAGTGTGGAAGTAGTTGTGCTCTAGCAGCAGATTTAAGTTGTGAAGGATCCTCATTTTATAGTATGTTGCTGTAGAGGTTGTAGACGTTTTCTTGATGTGGGTTTGCAGGTTTAGTCACTGGTCTAGGGTGACTTTGAGGCATCTGACTTCCAGTTTTACTGTGAGGTTGATATCATCAATCTTAATTGTTTTTGGAGGTATGTAAGATGGGTCTTTGGTTACGTGGAGGACTTCAGTTTTGTAGTTTATAGAAACTTGTGGTCAGTTAACGAGCCTGTAACTGCCTTGAAGCATCTTTTTATGATGGTGTGTTCTGTTTTTTGGGGGCATATCACATAGATCATCAGCATAAATGTTGTACATTATGTTGTGTTGTTGGATGATGTTACCGATTGCTTGACATTACAGGTTGACTAGTAACGCAGAGAGGGAGGCTCTTTGGGGTATTCCTTACTACTGTTTGAATGGTTTGGAGGTTTTATCTTTTATCTTGATTTGTTGCAGTCGATTTGTCAGGTAGGATCGGAACTAGGATAGCAGGGTGTTGGATATTCCTATGTCCATCAGTCGTTTTAAGAGTTTTTTTGTGGTTTATGGAATTGAAGGTGGCAGATATATCAAGAAATATTAGGATGAAACCTTAAGAACATAAGAACATAAGATATGCCCTACTGGGTCAGACCAAGGTCCATCAAGCCCAGTATCCTGTTTCCAACAGTGGCCAATCCAGGTCACAAGTACCTAGCAGTTTCCCCAAAAGACACAGGTTCCACAATGCTTGTACTGGGTCAAGCATTGATATCCTGGGTCCCTTCTTAATAATGGTTTATGGACCTTTCCTCCAGGAACTTGTCCAAACCTTTTTTAAACCCAGCTACACTAACAGCCTTTACTACATCTTCCGGTAACAAATTCCAGAGTTTGATTACACATTGAGTGAAAAAATATTTTCTTTTATTAGTCTTAAATAGTTTACCCTGTAGCTTCATTGCATGTCCCCTACTCTTTCTATATTCTGATAAGGTAAACAATCGATCTACGTTTACCCGTTCAACTCCGTTCATTAATTTATAGACTTCTATCATATCTCCCCTCAGCCGTCTCTTTTCCAGGTTAAAGAGCCCTAACCTTTTTAGCCTTTCTTCACAGGAGTATCCTTCCATCCCCTTTACCATTTTGATGGCTCTTCTCTGAACCTTTTCTAAAATCGCTATATCCTTTTTAAGATAAGGCGACCAGAATTGCACACAATATTCAAGGTGCGGTCTCACCATGGAACGATATAGAGGCATTATAATATCTTTTGTTTTATTTTCCATTCCTTTCCTTATCATACCTAGCATTCTATTTGCTCTCTTGGCCGCAGCTGCACACTGGGCCGAGGGTTTTAACATGGTATCCACAATGACGCCTAAATCTTTTTCCTGGGTGGTGGTTCCTAATGTGGAACCTTCCATCGTGTAACCATAGTTTGGGTTGTTCTTCCCTAGGTGCATAACCTTGCACTTGTCCACATTAAATTTCATCTGCCATTTTGATACCCAGTCTTCCAATTTATCAAGATCCTCTTGCAATTTTCCACAATCCTCTTGGGTTTTAACAACTTTAAATAGTTTTGTGTCATCTGCAAATTTGATAATCTCACTCATTATTCCACTTTCCAAGTCATTTATGAATATGTCAAAAAGCAGCGGACCCAGCACAGATCCCTGGGGCACACCACTATTCACCTTTCTCCATTGGGAAAACTGGCCATTTAGCCCTACCCTCTGCTTTCTATCTTTTAACCAGTTCCTGATCCACAATAGTACACTGCCTCCTATCCCATGACTCTTTAGTTTTGCCAAAAGTCTCTGATGAGGGACCTTGTCAAAGGCTTTCTGAAAGTCTAGACACACAATATCAACCGACTCACCTTTGTCCACCTGTTTATTCACTCCTTCAAAAAAACATAACAGATTAGTAAGACAAGATCTTCCTTGTCTAAAGCCATGTTGGCTGTCTCCCATTAGGTCATGACTATCTACATGCTGAGTAATTTTATTCTTTATAATGGTTTCTACCATTTTTCCCGGTACTGATGTCAGGCTCACCGGTCTGTAGTTTCCCGGATCACCCCTGGAACCCTTTTTAAAAATTGGTGTTACATTGGCGATCCTCCAATCTTCAGGTATTAGAGATGATTTTAATGATAGTTCACAGATTACTAATAGCAGGTCTGCACTCTCATATTTCAGTTCTTTCAACACCCTTGGATGTATACCATCCAGCCCAGGTGATTTGCTACTGTTCAGTTTATCTAATAGTTGTAATACATCTTCCCGATGTATCGATATTTCCTTCAATTCTTCCGCACCTTTAAATACCACTTCAGTCATGGGTCCCTACATCTTCCTCAGTAAAGACCGAAGCAAAGAATTCATTCAGTTTCTCCGCTATCGCCTTGTCGCCTCTCAGTGCTCCTTTAACCCCTTTATCATCTAAGGGACCAACTGACTCTCTCACAGGTTATTTGCTACGAATGTACTTGAAAAGGTCTTTATTTCGTGTTTTTGCTTCCTCAGCAAGCTTCCTCTCAAATTCTCCCTTTGCCTGCCTTATCAATGCCTTGCATTTGACTTGCCAGTGCTTGTGCTGTTTCCAGGTTTCGTCGTTTGGCTCTTTTTTCCATTTCCTGAAAGATGCTTTTTTGGCAACAGCCTCTCTGACCTCACCTTTAAACCATGCTGGCAGTTTTTAGGACTTCCTTCCACTTTTCTTAAAGCGTGGAATACAGCTGGTCTGGGCTTCCAGGATAGTATTTTTCAACAACACCCAAGCTTGATGTACGTCTTTAACCTTTGCAACTGCTCCTTTTCGTTTTTTCTTAACTGTTTTCCTCATTTTATCATAGTCTCCCTTTCGAAAGCTAACAGGTGTGGATTTCCTTACTATCCCTCCTCCACTAATTAAATCAAAGGCGATCATGCTATGATCACTATTGCCAAGTGGCCCCAACACCCTTATCTCTTGCACTAGATCTGGTGTTCCACTAAGGACTAGGTCTAATATGGCTTCCCCTCTGGTCGGTTCATGAACCAGCTGCTCCAAGAAGCAATCATTTATATCATCTAGGAACTTTATCTCCCTAGCATGTCCTGACGTGACACTAACCCAGTCGATACCGGGGTAATTGAAATCACCCATTATTATTACTGCGCTGTAACCTTTGTTAGCTTCCTTGATTTCTTTGAGCATTTCATTATCCATTTGGTCATTCTGGCCAGGCGCTCGATAGTACACCCCCACTGCCATCGCCTTCCCCCTTTTACATGGAATTTCAATCCATATAGATTCTACAGCAAATTTTGTTTCCTGCAAAACGTTAATCCTTTCTGACTCAATGCCCTCTCTAACATAGAGAGTAACCCTTCCACCAATTTGATCAGCTCTATCATTACGATATAGTTTGTACCCAGGTATCAGTGTCCCACTGGTTGTCCTCCTTCCACCATGTCTCTGATATTCCAATCATATCTAACCTTTCATTTAATGCTATATATTCTAACTCTCCCATCTTATTTTTTAGACTTCTAGCATTTGCATACAAGCATTTTAGAGATTGTATTTTATTCATATTAATTTGGCTATTGGTAGACATGGGTAATTTGGGATCTTTAAGCTGTGTCTGCTCCATACTTGAGGGCATTTGGGCTACTTTACTCTTTTGTGGAACCTCTCTGCTTTTGGTAGTATCCTTCAAGGATACATTTTTCCGAACCATCCGCTCTTGGGCGACTGTCGGCTTTCCCCTAATATCTAGTTTAAAAGCTGCTCTATCTCCTTTTTAAAGGTTAATGCCAGCAGCCTGGTTCCATCCCGGTTAAGGTGAAGCCCATCCCTTCGGAAGAGCCCCTCCTTTCCCCAGAATGTTCCCCAGTTCCTAACAAATCCGAAACCCTCATCTCTGCACCATTGTCTCATCCACGCATTGAGACTCCGGAGCTCTGCCTGCCTTTTGGGTCCTGCGCGTGGAACAGGAAGCATTTCGGGAGAATGCAACCCTGGAAGTTCTGGATTTCAACTTCCTACCTAAAAGCCTAAATTTTGCCTCCAGAACCTCCCTACCACATTTTCCTATGTCACTGGTACCAACATGTACCAAGAGAGCAGACTCCTCCCCAGCACTATCTAAGACCTTATCTAGGTGGCGCATGAGGTCCGCTACCTTCGCACCAGGCAGGAATGTTACCAGGCGATCCTCACGTCCACCAGCCACCCAGCTATCTACATGCCTAATGATCGAATCACCAACTATAAACGGCTGTCCTAACCCTTCCCTCATGGGCACATGGCCCTGGAGAAACTTCCTCGGTGCGAGAGGGTTTTATATCACCTGGAGGACAGGTCCTAGTTAAAGGATCACTTCCTGCCACACCAGGATGATGCTCTCCTGTCACGTGACCTCTCTCCTCCATGGCAACAGGGATGCTGCCAGACTGGAGGTGGGACTTCAGGACTATATCCCTGTAGGTCTCGTCTATGTACCTCTCTGTCCGTCTTATGTTTTCCAAGTCTGCTACTCTAGCCTCTAGAGAACGGACTCGTTCCCTGAGAGCAAAGAGCTCCTTGCACCTAGTGCACATGTAAGACTTCTCACCAACTGGGAGAAAATCATACATGTGACACTCAATGCAAAAGACTGGAAAGCCCCCATCCCGCTGCTGGACTGCTGTCTGCATCTTAATTTTAAGTTTGTGTTTAGATCTAAGTTCTTTACTTACTAAGAGTTGCTATGGATATGTATACTAATAAAATTGTACCTAATACGTGTAATATACCTTGTTCACCTGAAGCTTAATTAATCTCAGGTCCTTAGTGTATGACTGATTTGGGTAATGAGCTTCACCTGAAAGCACCTCCTGTCTTTTAAGATGTTTAAGTACCTATAAAGCTATGATTATCCCAGGGGTGGGTGGGTGTGGGGAGGGAGGGAGGGAAATAACACTTATTAAAAGAGGGCTGCTACACAGTACCCTGTCTTGTGCTGCTGAGATAAGCTATATTCTGATTTGATTTAAATTATAGCTCTTAGCTGCTGCTAGGCTCTAACTTCTTATGAAATTTAGACTACAAGAGGGAGGAGTGGCCTAGTGGTTAGGACAAGGTACTTCAGGCCGGAGGGCCGGGGGTTCAAGTCCCACCTGGGGACAGCAATATCAGGCCGGAGGGACAGGGATTACTAGTCCTATAGGCACTCCTTGTTGTCTTGGGCAAGCCACTTAACCCTCCATTGCCCATGTTCCCTGTAAGTATTAGAATATGTGTGTCATATCCCCTCGTGTTAAATATATCTCCCAATTGACCGCTTTGACCCAGTGAAAAGCGGGATATAAATACAGCTAAATAAATAAATAAATACAAGCTCTCTGCTGGGTTCCAAACGTAACCAGAAAGCTCTCTTCTGTGTTTTAAAACTAAAAGTACTTTTCTGATGCTAGGCCCTGAGTGACTATTAAATGTAAACTACAAGCTCTCTGCTGGGTTCCAAATTTAACCAGAAAGCTCTCTTCTGTGTTTTAAATTTAAACTAAAAGTACTTTGCTGTTACTAGGCCCTGAGTGACTATTAAAGTTAAACTACAAGCTCTCTGCTGGGTATGAAATGTAACCAGAAAGTTCTCCTATGTGTTTTAAATTTAAACTTAAACTGCTGCTACTAGGCCCTTGTTCGGTCTTTTCTATTCCTTTAATTGTTGTATTTATCAGGGATGTAAGCAGTGTTCCCACACTGTGAATGGGTCTGAACCCATGTTGTTGGGGGATTGTGGGGGTGAATGAGCTGTACTGCTTTTTTGATTATTTTAGTTAAGAAGGAAATGCTGGTGATCAGTCTGAAGGAGGACAGAAGCTTGGGGTCTGCTGAGGGATTTTTTAGGATGGGTCTGATTGATGTGGTTTTTAGATTAGTAGGCATGTGTCCTTGTGAAAGCGATAAGTTTATGATCTTGAGTAAGGTAGGGGCAGGGTAGTTTCTGACCATCTTTATCCATGAGACGAGTCACGGATCAAGCAGGGAGGTGGTGGTGCTAAGGATGGTTAAGATTTGTTTGAGTATTCATTTGACATTGGTTCAATGAGGTCCACTTATGTAGGTTTCTTGTGTTTTTGGTGGATGAGTGTTTACTGATTGTGGTGTCATCACAGGGCGTAAGTTTGTTCTGCAGGAATGTGGCAAAGTTTTGTGGTTGCAGTTCAGATTTTTATCTCTCCTTCTCACCATCAGGGTCTCTCTTCTCTTACTCCTCCCCAACCAGCTCTCAACAGGAAGTCATCTCCTCACAGCTAAGACATGCAGTATCCTTGTGACCAGAAGGCACGGGCTACTAGATATCAGCGTAAGAGCATCTTTCATCCCCTCTCCTGCACTGGGGCTGCTTCAAAAACTACTTTCTGTATCACTGTCTCCAAAATCAATTTCTGCAAAGGCAGTTTATGGTGGGCCCGAATCTGGTTTGAGAAAGTCTGCTGAACATAGTTTCGGGCACCCCCCTAGTGCGAACAGTCTCTGCTGGGCTACATCACCCACCTCTTCACCGTCCCCTTGTGTTCAAGCACGAGAATTTCACACCACTGGGCTTATTATCCAAAATAAAGCATAACACATTGCAAGACGATTGAATGGGGCTGGGAGCATCAGGGCTTTAAAGACATCCATCGCAAGTCTCGGTATTTCTCAAGTAACTAGTGGTATCTGTTAGCTAGCGTCGCCAACATCTTTGCTTAAAGCTATTTGCATGTTTCATTGGTTCACTGTGATTAAGAAATGCAAACCCTGACTAGTATGTTGCAGTTGGCAGCAGGTACCCAAGCCAATCAAACAAGAAGGGTTGGCGAGCATGGTGTGAGATTGGCTAACTCTAGCTGGCCGCAATGGCAGAGTGTCCTGGTGAACTGCAGCACTGGCTCGGGTGACCCAGGGACCCCACCGTCTTCCAGAGCTTTGTACTGAATAAAGCTTTGGCTTCTTGTCCCACACGCTATTTGTCTTGTGTCTGATTGATCGCATAGGGAATAACTGTGAGTCCCAGCTGCCTATATAAATGCCATTCTTATCTTCAGATTCTTAAAGCATTTTCATTCTATTATTGACCTTTACCTGAGTGTTTCTGGCCTTTTCTTCTGCTTTCCCCCCTTGCTGTCAGTGATTGCACTTTCAATATCCTGTTGGATCAGATTAGCCTGCAATGACAGTAGCATAAGTAGAGAGTGAATCCTCCCAGTTCTCAGTGAGGGGGCCATCCTCACGATGTCACAGGAAACTCAACATTTTAATCTAGTTCCTCCTCCCCTCTGCAGCCGCCAAGCCTGAGGAGCAGACATACAATGTCCAATTCAAGAGGTCAGAGTCAAAAGAATATAGACAGATGGGTCAAAAGGAGGCTACCTAAAAAGTGTTGAGCCTGTACCATAATTCTACCACAAGAGAGAGACTTCAATGTGGGTACTCTATTGCAGAACAGAGGGGCTATGAAACATTTCTCAGTGAAAATAAATTTTCAGAATAACTGGTTATGGAATCAGGCTCAGAAGTAGCAAAAGAAGGGGTGGTAGATACTTGGAATATTCTCCCAGAAGGCTGGGGCACACAGAGAGGATCCTTGGGTATAAGAATGTAAACACAAAGCCAAAGGTCGGGTCAGCTGCATGGTACTATGGCAGGAACAGGCGGGCAAGACGGACCTTGAGGTGGCCTTTTTAAAAATATGTATTTGTAGAAGAATGGAATTGGGTCTCCTATCCTCTACACCACTCCCAGGCCATGGAATAGGAACCCAGGTCTTCTACATACTACAGCATTCCCGGCCAAACGTGAAGGTGCCTCAGTCTGACATGGCATTCCTCTCTTTCAGAGCAGGAACCTAAAATCAGAAATGATGCTGGGAGAAAAAAAAAGCAAAAAGAGGGAATGGCTTATCCTTTTCCTTAGAAATGCAGAAGAGCACAATTTCTGGGGTGATGTAAAGACAGAGAAATCATTGTGCTAAGTGGACAGATTCATGTAGAGCAGCAAGATGCTAAAGACGACTTCTTTGGTCCTACCTTAATCTCGTCGCACTGGAAAAGGTGCAGGTCGGGTTTACTCTGAGTGGGTTCCTTACACACCAGCGCCAGGATAGAGTCGTAACTGCAGGCTTCCATTACAGCCTGGCAGTGCTGAATGGTGGGCAAGGGGAAGTTCTCCAGCTCATTCTGCAGAAGAACGGAAACATCCAGTCAGCACGTCCTTACTAGAGGAAACTTACCAGCAGCTCAGGGGCAATAAAAGGCCACGACTACTTCCCTCCATTCCATCCTACTAAAGCAGACACAAAGAACAAACAATTAAATGAAGTGACAACATACTTTGGTATCTATGAAACACAATTTCAGGACTGGTACCTCAATTCATCAAGACTAAAAGGAATTTTGTCTTACCATGAATTACTCTTCCATTAATTCTCAGCTACTACATCTGGTTCTTTCAAAGTGCTACCAGCTTATGTAGTGCTGTAGAAACACAGAAGAGTCCCTGCTCCTCAGAGCTTACAACCTAGTCAAGCCAAACACACAGGCAGTCTGTACCAGAGGATCATAGCAAAAGGAGACCAAGACTCTTCCCCCCCCATCAGGACTCCAGACTTTTACAGAACTTCAGGCCCAGCTGAGAGCCCTGGGCTAGTAGAATGGTCTGAAAGACTAACAAAAAAAGCAGCAGGGGACAGACTACTAACAAATAATCCTTTATTATGCCTGACATGGTCATGTTTCAGCAGAAATTGCATCAGGGGCATTTTAATACAACACTGGTTACAATAAAAACAGTAATATAAACATACATATAAATAATTACACATATAAACCAACATATTAAAAATGAAAAGCCATATGACATAAAAGAAAAAAAAAAGTACTGTTAGCAGCTACAGGGGCCATAAAATAACAAAATCATATCTTGTCGAAAATGTATTTGTTTGGTGTCGGTGACTCATGCAACAGCTACGTAAATGGCACATACTTACATCAGATCAAAATTAAAATTCATGAAACTACCAAAAGGGGACATATAAATATATAAGAAAAATATCAAATAAATCATAAGATGGTTTAAAAAAAATCTCCAAATATCTATAATAGTGTGTACATTGAAAAAATACCTTTTAGGGAGTCTGGGAATGTTAGTGCAGAGTGTGTGGTCTAGAGAAATTGTAATTAGAATTATAGAAACAAAGAAACATGATGGCAGACAGCGACCATACGGCCCTTCCATACCAACTACTAAGCTCTACAGTCCCTTTTTCCCCTTAGAGGTCCTCGGTGTTTGTCCCATGCTTTCTTGAATTCAGATATTGTCCTCATCTCTACTACTTCCACTGGGAGACTATTCCATGCATCGACTACTTTTTCTGTAAAGAAATATTTCTGCAAATTACTCCTGAGTCTATTCCCTTTCACTTTCATCCTATGCCCCCTTTTTGCAGAGCTTTCTTTCAATTCAAAGAGGCTCTCCTCCTGTACATTTATACCATGGAGGTATTTAAATGTCTCTATCATATCTCCTCTATCCCGCCTTTCTTCCAAATTAGACAGATTGAGATCTTTAAGTCTGTGCCTATATGCCTTATGATGAAGACTATTGACCATTTAGGTAGCCACCCTCTGCACTGACTCCATCCTGTTTATATCTTTTTGAAAGTGCAGTCTCCAAAATTGCACACAATACTCTAAATTAGGTCTAACCAAAGACTTCTACAGAGGCATGACCACCTCCTTGACCTCCCTGTTGACCTTTCCTCTCCCTATGCACCCAAACATCCTTTTGGCTTTTGCTGTTAATGTTTCTACCTGCTTAGCCACCTTAAGATCATCAGAAACAATCATGTCCAGGTCCTGCTCTTCTTTCAAGAAGGACCTGGACATGATTATTTGATGATCTTAAGGTGGCTAAACAAGTAGAAACATTGGATTTTTGCAGCCAAATGCATGACCCTATATTTTTAGTGTTAAACTTCAGCTGCCAAATTTTTGACTATTCTTCAAGGTTTGTTAGATTTCTCTTTATAATATCGACACCTTCTTGTCTACTCAATTGCAGATTTTGATATCTGCAAAGTGGCAAACCTTGCCTGATAGCTCTTCCACAAATCCTTGGTGTATCCTTTGTCAGCTCTCCTTTTCCCATCATCTCTCTTCCACTGTCCAGCATTGTTTCATTGTCCTACGTCAGATACGCTCCATATGCAAGCAACTCAATCAAGCCCTCCATTCACCTGCTTCTATTCTCACTAATCATCATCTGCCCAGACTACACCATCTCTCTCTTCTCTGGTCTTCCTGAGTACCAAACCTGCTGCCTACATCTTATCCAGAACACTGCCCTCAAACTCCTGCATGGTGCTTATAAGTTTGATCATGTAACTCCCCTCTTCATCACTGAGCACCAGCTCTCTGTATATTTCCATATCAAATATAAAACTTCTCATATTGATGCACCATGCTCTCCACTGTGGCAACCCTCTACTCTTGTCACAGCTCTCGTCTCTCTACATTCCCTAATGTACTCTTCGCTCTGCTTCTCAAAGTCTTCTTGAAATCCAAGGTCTGCGTTCTGTCTGTTCATCTATGGCGCTTTCCTCGTCCTTTCATATTGTCACTCCCACTCGTGGAATTCGCTTCCTTCTGTCCTTTGCTCCCAACTTTCCTTTACTTGCTTTAAGTCCCAATTAAAAACCCATCTCTTCAACTAAGCTTTTCCTTCAGCTGCGCCTCCTTGACCTCTTGTTTTCCTAGTGATAGCCTCCCCCTTCCGTTTTTTTTTTTTGGTCTCCCTATGCGCAGCACCAGCCAATATGTTTGTCTATGTCGTCCCTGTTCCCGCCCCATCCTTATATGTCTTTCGTTTATTAATGCTCACTACTGCATTGTAACCTAGGCCCTCCTTCCCTTCCCTTCCCTCATCCTTTGCCCTTCGTCTACCCCGTCTCGTTTCCTAAGTTTCATTTTTGTTTTCTTCATATTCCTTTACTTTAAATGCCTAGTTGCTCTGCTTTAGGAGGTATATCAAATAAAATTACACTGTAGCTTAATTGTAATATAATTTACAAAAATGTTAAAAAGAATTGGACCAGGGACAGATGCCTGCAGCACACCACTGGTAACGTCCTTCTCCTCAGAGTGAGCTCCATTTACCTGTACTCTTTCCAGCCTCCCACTAATTTCTAACCCAGTCAGTCACTTTAGGGTCCTTCTCTAGGGTGCTCAATTTAATTATAAGTCATCTGTGCGGAAATGTATCAAAGGCTTTGCTGAAATCTAAATGCAACACATCTAGGGCTCTCCATTGATGCAACTCTCTGGTCACCCAGTCAAAGAAATCTATCAAATTTGTCTGACAAGACCTGCCTCTAGTAAAGCCACGCTGCCTCAAACATTGCAGCCTACTGGATTCCAGAAAGCTCATTCTTTGTTTTAGCAGCGTTTCCACTAAATTTACTCATTCAATTCTCATTCCATTCCACGCACTCAGTCTGCACCCCAGAGGGTTGAGGATTGATTGCATCTTGAACTCCTCTCCAAAGCAGGACATCTGCACATGAGCACGTCTCAAATTTGTAACATGTACAATATGCAAATATACCTCATGCATATTTCATTGTGGATAACCATTGTGGAATGCAATCAGAAGAGGTTTGGGAAGCCTTAAGTTTGGTTGCACATAGAATTTCAAGATGCAGCTGTGCATATCCTTTCCACAAGTGCTGGCGCTTTTTCAGTGTAAGGACAGCTGCCACTTCTTAGAATGGCACCTAAAAAGAGAAGGGACCTACATGATAAGAACATAAGATATGCCATACGGGTCACACCAAGGTCCATCAAGCCCAGTATTCTGTTTCCAACAGTGGCCAATCTAGGTCATATGTACCTAGTAGTATCCCCAAAAGACACAGGTTCCACAATGCTTGTACTGGGTCAAGCATTGATATCCTGGGTCCCTTCTTAATAATGGTTTATGGATGTTTCCTCCAGGAACTTGTCCAAACCTTTTTTAAACCCAGCTACACTAACAGCCTTTACTACATCCTCCGGTAACAAATTCCAGAGTTTCATTACACGTTGAGTGAAAAAATATTTCCTGTTATTAGTCTTAAATAGTTTATCCTGTAGCTTCATTACATGTCCCCTAGTCTTTCTATATTCTGATAAGGTAAAAAAATCGATCTACGTTTACCCGTTCCACTCCGTTCATTAATTTATAGACTTCTATCATATCTCCCCTCAGCCGTCTCTTTTCCAGGTTAAAGAGCCCTAACCTTTTTAGCCTTTCTTCATAGGAGTATCCTTCCATCCCCTTTACCATTTTGGTGGCTCTTCTCTGAACCTTTTCTAATAACGCTATATCCTTTTTAAGATATGACGACCAGAACTGCACACAATACTC
Organism: Ichthyophis bannanicus; assembly: GCA_033557465.1. Taxonomy (NCBI): domain Eukaryota; kingdom Metazoa; phylum Chordata; class Amphibia; order Gymnophiona; family Ichthyophiidae; genus Ichthyophis; species Ichthyophis bannanicus. Next base: position 530,216,754 of record CM066037.1, on the reverse strand, counting down.
AAGGTGCGATCTCACCATGGAACGATATAGAGGCATTATAATATCCTTTGTTTTATTTTCCATTCCTTTCCTTATCATACCTAGCATTCTATTTGCTCTCTTGGCTGCCACTGCACACTGGGCGGAGGGTTTTAACATGTTATAGATGATGACGCCTAAATCTTTTTCCTGGGTGGTGGTTCCCAATGTGGAACCCTGCATCGTGTAACCATAGTGTGGGCTGTTCTTTCCTAGGTGCATAACCTTGCACTTGTCCACATTAAATTTCATCTGCCATTTGGATGCCCAGTCTTCCAATTTATCCAGATTCTCCTGCAGTTTTCCGCAATCCCCTTGGGTTTTAACAATCTTTAAACAGTTTTGTGTCATCTGCAAATTTGATAACCTCACTAGTTATTCCCTTTTCCAGGTTATTTATGAATATGTCAAAAAGCAGCGGACCCAGTACAGATCCCTGGGGTACTCCACTATTCACCTTTTTCCATTGGGAAAATTGGCCATTTAACCCTACCCTCTGCTTTCTATCTTTTTACCAGTTCCCGATCCACAATAGTACACTGCCTCCTATCCCATGACTTTTTAGTTTTGCCAAAGGTCTCTGATGAGGGACCTTGTCAAAGGCTCTCTGAAAGTCCAGATACACTATATCAACCGACTCACCTTTATCTACCTGTTTATTCACACCTTCAAAAAAACATATCAGATTAGTATGACAAGATCTTCCTTGTCTAAAGCCATGTTGGCTGTCTCCCATTAGGCCATGGCTATCTACATGCTGAGTAATTTTGTTTTTTATGATGGTTTCTACCATTTTTCCCGGTACTGAAGTCAGGCTCACCATTCTGTAGTTTCCCGGATCACACCTGGAACCGTATTTAAAAATTGGCGTTACATTGGCGATCCTCCAATCTTCAGGTATTACAGATGATTTTAATGAAAGTTCACAGATTACTAATAGCAGGTCTGCAATTTCATATTTCAGTTCTTTCAACACCCTTGGATGTATACCATCTGGTCCAGGTGATTTGCTACTCTTCAGTTTATCAAATAGTTGTAATACATCTTCCCGGTGTAGCGATATTTCTCTCAACCTCTGCAGTATCACCATAAAATACCACTTCAGTCTTGGGTAACATCCCTACATCTTCCTCAGTAAAGACCGAAGCAAAGAATTTATTCAGTCCCTCCGCTATACCCTTATCTCCTCTTAATGTCCCTTTTACCCCTCTATCATCTAACAGTCCAATTTACTCTCTCACAGGTCTTTTGCTACGAATGTACTTGAAAGTCTTTATTTCGTGTTTTTTGCTTCCATAGCAAGTTTCTTCTCAAATTCTCGCTCTGCCTGCCTTATCAATGCCTTGCATTTAACGTGCCAGTGCTTGTGCCATTTCCCGTTTTTCGTCATTTGGCTCTTTTTTTCCATTTCCTGAAAGATCCTTTTTTTGCAGCAACAGCCTTCTCTGACCTCACCTTTAAACCATGCTGGCAGTTTTTCGGACTTTCTTCCACTTTTCTTAATGCGTGGAATACAGCTGGTCTGGGCTTCCAGGATAGTATTTTTAAACACCCAAGCTTGATGTAAGTCTTTAACCTTTGCAACCGCTCCTTTTAGTTTTTTCTTAAATATTTTCCTCATTTTATCATAGTCTCCCTTTCGAAAGTTAAAAGGTAGTACTGTGGATTTCCTTACTACCCCTCCTCCACTAATTAAATCAAACGCGATCATGCTATGATCACTATTGCCAAGTGGCCCCAACACCCTTAATCTCCTGCACCAGATCTGGTGTTCCACTAAGGACTAGGTCCAATATGGCTTCCCCTCTGGTTGTTTCATGAACCAGCTGCTCCAAGAAGCAGTCATTTATTTCATCTAGGAACTTTATCTCCCTAGCATGTCCTGCCGTGACACTGACCCAGTCGATACCGGGGTAATTGAAATCACCCATTATTATTACTGCGCTGTAACTTTTGTTAGCTTCCTTGATTTCTTTGAGCATTTCATCATCCATTTGTTCATTCTGGCCAGGCGGTCGATAGTACACTCCCACTGCCATCGCCTTCCCCTTCATACATGGAATTTCAATCCATAGAGATTCTACAGCAAATTTGGTTTCCTGCAAAACTTTAATCCTTTCTGACTCAATGCCCTCTCTAACATAGAGCGCAACCCCTCCACCAATTTGATCAGTTCTATCATTGCGATATAGTTTGTACCCAGGTATCACAGTGTCCCACTCGTTATCCTCTTTCCACCATGTCTCTGAGATTGCAATCATATCTAACCTCTCATTTGGTGCTATATATTCTAACTCTTTCATCTTATTGTTTAGACTTCTAGCATTTGCATACAAGCATTTTAGAGACTTTATTTTATTAATATTAATCTGGCTATTGGTATGCATGGGTAATTTGGAATCTTTATGCTCTGTCTGCACCATACTGAAGGGCATTTGGGCTACTTTACTCTTTTTTGGAACCTCACTGCTTTTGGCAGTATCCTTCAAGGATACATTCTTCCGAACCATGTGCTCTTGGGCGACTGTCGGCTTTCCCCTATTTTCTAGTTTAAAAGCTTCTCTATCTCCTTTTTAAAGGTTAATGCCAGCAGTCTGGTTCTTATGTAGCAAGTTTTGTAAATAGTCTACCCCTGTTATCCAAGTTTTTTGCCCTGTTATCTGTAAACTCATACGTGTTAACTGTACTGAGCATTTTTGTTCCATGTAAACCGCGCTGATGCTGAATAGTGCGGTATATAAGAGACTGTAAATAAATAAATAAATAAATCCTGGTTAAGGTGAAGCCCATCCCTTCGGAAGAGCCCCTCCTTTCCCTTGAATGTTCCCCAGTTCCTAACAAATCCAAAACCCTCATCCTTGCACCAACGTCTCATCCACGCATTGAGACTCTGGAGCTCTGCCTGCCTTTTGGGTCCTGCACATGGAACAGGAAGCATTTCGGAGAACGCTACCCTGGAAGTTCTGGATTTCAACTTCCTACCTAAAAGTTTAAATTTAGCCTCCAGAACTTCCCTACCACATTTTCCTATGTCAATGGTACCGACATTTCATTGGTACCAAGACAGCAGACTCCTACCCAGCACTATCTAAGATCCTATCTAGGCTGTGCGTGAGGTCCACTACCTTCGCACCAGGCAGGCATGTTACCAGGCGATCCTCACGTCCACCAGCCACCCAGCTATCTACATGCCTTATGATTGAATCACCAACTATAACAGCTGTCCTAACCCTTCCCTCATGTGCACATGGCCCTGGAGAAACGTCCTCAGTGCGAAAGGGTTTTACATTTATTTTATTTATTTTTTTTTATACCACGCTCTTTAGAATCAGTGCGGTTTACATGTATACTAACAGGCACTTTTTATTCCCTTGTCCCCGAAGGGCTCACAATCTAAGTGTACCTGAGGCAATGGAGGGTTAAGTGGCTTGCCCAAGGCCACAAGGAGTGGCCATGGGACTAGAGACCCCAGTCCCTCCGACCTGAAGTTGCTTGTCCCCATTTGGGAATTGAACCCCTGGCCTTCTGGCCTGAGGTAACCTGTCCCAACCACTGAGCCACTCCTCCTACATCACCTGGAGGACAGGTCCTAGTTACAGGATCACGTCCTGCCACACCAGGGTGATGCTCTCCTGTCACGTGACCTCTGTCCTCCATGACAACAGGGATGCTGCCAGGCTGGAGGTGAGATTTCAGAACTATATCCCTGTAGGCCTCGTCCATGTACCTCTCTGTCTTTCTTATGTCTTCCAGGTCTGCTAATCTAGCCTCTAGAGAACGGACTTGTTCTTTTACATGCTCCTAAAATATAACCTGTAATCCAGGGAGACCTTGACCATCTTGGTGCTGGTACTAAAATAAAAGCCTCTATATTCATAGAAACATGACAGCAGAAAAAGACTACGTCTTATCTAGTCTGCCCTTCCATATTAACTACTACAACAATCCCCTTTTTACCTTTAGAGATTCTCTGTGTTTGTCCCATGCATTTTTGAATTCAGATACTGTCCTCATCTCTACCACCTCTATTGGGAGACTATTCCACACATCTACCACTCTACCCGTAAAGAAATATTTCTACATATTACTCCTAAGTCTATCCCATTTTCACCCTCATCCTATGTCCCCTCGTAGCAGAGCTTGCTTTCAATCAAAAGAGGCTCTCCTCTTGTGCATTTATGCCACAGAAGTACTTAAACATCTCAATCATATCACCTCTAATCCCGCCTTTCCTCTCAAGTATACATATGAAGATCCTTAAGTCTGTCTTCATATGCTTTATAATGAAGACCACTAACCATTTTAGTAGCCACCCTCTGTACCAACTCCAGCCTGTTTATATCCTTTTGAAGGTGCGGTCTCCAGAATTCCACACAGTTCTCCAAATGAGGTCGCACCAAAGATTTATACAGAGGTACTATCACCTCCTTTCTTCTGCTAGGCATTCTTCTCTCTATGTACCCAAGCATCCTTTTAGCTTTTGCCGTCGCCTCTTCTACCTGTTTAGTTACTTTAAGATCGTCAGACAATCATGCTCAGGTCATGCTCTTCTTTTGCAGCAAAAAGTACTTACCCCACTTACCCCCTACCGCTTTTTTGGAGTTTTGTAACTTAAATGCATGACACTGCATTTTTTAACATTAAATCCCAGCTGCCAAATTCTAGACCATTCTTCAAACTTAGATAGATTCCTTTGCATGTTATCTACACCTTCCTGTGTGTTTATTCTATTGCAGATTTTGTCATCATCTGTAAAGAGGCAAACCTTACCCGACAGCCCTTCCGCTATATCACTAACAAAGATGTTAAAAAGAATCGGACCAAGGACAGATCCCTGGGGCACATCACTGATAACTTCCTTCTCCTCAAAGTGAGCTTCATTTACCTGTAACCTTTGTCGCCTCCCACTCAACCAATTTCTAACCCAATTAGTAACCTTAGGGTCCATCCCTAGGTTGCTCAATTTGTTTATAATTCGCCTGTTTGGAACGGTGTCAAAGGTTTTACTGAAATCAAATTGAAATCCCATGCAGACATTCATACAGAAACTTTAGCTCCCATTAACCTCCTAGTGGCCTTCAAAAAAAAGTCTGACAATAGTTGTGTGAGAAATAGTCTGTCATGATTATATAGTTTTAGGGGCTCTCTTACTGCGTCTTAAGCACTCTCAGGACAGGTTTTAGCACATGCTAATGGTTGCCATGTGCTAAAAATAGCACTGAGGTAAAAAACCCATGCTAAGTGTTTAGTGTGAATTGGGGCAAGTATGGACATTGCTACTGAGGCAACAGGCACATACAATGATTAGCAATAGCGTAGCTGCACTTAAGTTCACCTCTAGAGGGCAACTATGTTAGCGGCAGTCTGGTAGCCTCTTAAGAAACAAAAGGTGGCTATGGCAGCACATCCTAACCTCTATCCCCCGCATAGACCCCCACCCCTGACAGAAGCACTCCCCAATAAGCATCACCCCCCCCCCCCAACAGTATCCCACTGGTAGTGTCAGCCTCCTACCAGAAGAATCCAAGTTATCAATGTCCCTGTTTAATGTACAAAACCAAGTTTAAGTTAAAATGTAAATTGTTTTGACTAAAATGATAAAGCAGCATAAATTTTTTTTAAAAAAGTTAAATAAATAAATGAAAGAAGCGGAGGTTCTGCCTGGGAAGGGAACGGATGAGGGTGTGGGTATCATCATCTTTTAGATCCAAGAAGCATAGCCAGTCTCCTTGCCAGAGGTATGGTACAAATGTCCCAAGGGAGAGCATTTTGAACTTCTCCTTCACCAGGAATTGGTTGTGGTCCTACAGGTCTAGAATGGGCCGAACCTCTCGGGTCCTTTTGGGTTTCAGAAAATAGAAGGAGTAGAATCCCTTGCCTCTGAGGTGTAGGGGTAAAGGTTCTGCCAGAAGACCTGCAAGTTCCTGCTGAAGCAGGCCCTGGTGAAGAGAAGTCATAGGGGGCTCTCCCAGAAAAAATGGCAGAGCCTCTGTTCGAGGTGGAGGAAGTAACCCTCCTTCACCACCTGTAGGGTCCATGCATGCATCGGTGGTGATGGACCACCACTGGTCAGTGTAAAATACCAAACACCCCCATATGTTGTGGGGCAGGACCTCCTGGGGGAAGAGAGGCTATGCCCAAATAGTCAAAAGCCCCCTCCAGATTGCACCGGAGGCACAGTCTGGGGCTTGGGGGTCTTAGGCTTATGAGAATCGTGCCATAGTCCCTTGGCCTGCAGGCCCTGTTGGGAACTGGAAAGGCAGAGTATTGAGGTTAGTTTCCGTAAGACTTCCTCTTCTTCAGGTATAGTGGCTTTTTATCCGAAGCCTTCCTTCAGGAAGGGTCAGCGGTCTTTTTGGAGAGCCTGGTCCTGAACTTGGACTCCAGCTCTGTGGCCTTGTCCATCATGGGCTTGCTGAAGAGTTTCTCTCCCCGGCAAGGGACATCGATCAACTTGTCCTGCACCCATTGCTCCAAGTCGGAAGACTGCAGCCAGGTCTAGCGGCGTGCACTAATGCCCACAGTGGCTACTCTAGCTGCTGATTCAAAGCCATCATAGGCTGCCCAAGTCATAAATTTGGAGCACTCTGACTGTGGAGGTCAGGGTCTGGAACCGCTGGAGAGGATCCTCTGAGAGAGCAGCCGAGAATCTGGAGTTCACTTGCCATGTCCTGCAAGTATATGTCCATGTACAGCTGGTATGCCTGGATCCGGCTGCTGAAGCATTGAAACCTGGAAGCATTTCCTGCCCAGAGCATCCATGGCATGGGCCTCCCTGCCCGAGGGCACTGAGGAGTGTGTTTTCTGGCTTTTTATCCTATGCATGGCCGACTCCACCACCATGGAGTTGTGAGACAGTTGAGCTTTTGGAAAGCAGGGCTCCGGCAGACTGGGTACATCAAGTCCAGTCACCTGCTCACAATAGGCATCAAGGCCAGGGTCTCCCATATATGGAAGAGCAGCCGTTCCAAGATGGGGGAATGGGCACTATGAGTACCTCCTTAGGGGGGAGCTTTGTACTGGAGGATCTCAAGGTCCTCCACCCAAGGCTCCTCTCCTTGGACTTAGTAGTGAAGGCAAGGGTCTTCGTCACATCCCAGATAGTCCAGAAAGGCCAGGTCCTCTGATGGAAACTGGCACTGGGCTTTGGGATGGGAAGGGTCCGAGGGCACATGCCTGTGGAGCCAAGTGTCTTGGGAGACCTTCATGAAATACAGAAAATCACAGAGAGAAAGACAGGCATCTATATTTGGAAAATCTTAGAGAAGCTGGCAAAGTAGACAAGAAAGCAAAGATTCAAAAATAGGAGGAAATAACCCCCCATTTTATTGCACTGGCTAAGACATTTTTCAGATATGTTAGTGAGAAGAGGAAGGGCAAAAGTGGTAGTGTCAGACTCAAGGATGAAGAGGAGAAATATGTAGAAGCTGATGAGGATAAAGCGGAATTGCTTAACAAATATTTCTGTTGTGTTCACAGGTGAAGGATTAGGACCTCAAAAAAACACCCACAAACAGGAACAGAAGCGAGGGGCATCTTGAACGATTTTCAGAAGACTGTTCGTGAAGAACTAGCTAAACAAAGTAGACAAAGCGATGGGACCAGATGGGATACATCTGAGAATACTGAGGGAACTTGGGGACGTACTAGCAGCTCCATTGACTGACCTTTTCAATGCCTCATTGGAGTCAGGTGTCAGAGGACTGGAGAGAGGCACATGTGGTCCCTTTACATAAAAGTGGAAGTAAGAATGTGGTTGAAAACTACAGGCTGGTTAGTTTAACCTCGGTGGAGAGTAAATTATTGGAAGTGCTGCTGAAAGAGAAAATAGTGAGGTTTCTGGAGTCCAACGGATTACCAGATCCGAGGCAGCATGGATTCAGCAGAGGCAGGTCTTGTCAGACAAATCTGATTGATTTCTTTGACTGGGTGACCAGGGAGTTGGACCGAGGGAGAGCCCTAGATGTGGTGTATTTAGATTTCAGTAAAGCCTTTGACACCATTCCTCACAGGCAACTTATAAATAAACTGAGCATCCTAGGGATAGACCCTAAAGTTACTGCTTGGGTTAGAAACTGGTTGAGTGGGAGGTGACAAAGGGTATAGGTAAATGGAGCTCACTCTGAGGAGGAGGAGGTTACCAGTGGTGTGCCACAGGGACAGCGTAGTTACTCACCTGTAACAGGTGTTCTCTGGGGACAGCAGGAATCAGTCCTCACATATGGGTGGCATCGGCACCAACAGAGCCCTCATGGAAGCATCTCCTCAGCTTTAAAAAAAAAGCCTTTGGGAGATGCTACCATGCATGCGTGATCCCCTGCCCACCGTAAGGGTACCATCTTGCTCAGTCAGATGACATAGCTAAAAGACGGCAAAATAAGACGGTAAAGGAGCAACTGCAAGGGGAGGATTGTGAGGACCGATTCCTGCTGTCTTGCTGTTACAGGTGAGTAACTACGCTTTCTCCGGGAACAAGCAGAAAGTCAGTCCTCACATATGGGACTCCCAGCTACATGTTACCGTAAGCCCATAGCGAAAAACACGAGCTCCCTCATGGGGAGCCGTAAGCAGCAGCAATTTAGTCCATATCCACAGACCACAGTAGAACCCGTGTGTCCAATGAAAACCAACAATCCAGTAGCCTGAACACAAAAGGGTCAGAGGAAAGTAGTTGCCTAAACCCGAAAAAGATTATGGAGCAGAACCTGGCCAAAGGCACTGTCCCATTGGGACTCCCTTTCCAGGCAATAATGAGCTGTGAAAGTATGTCCTGAAGACCAGGCGGTGGCCCGGCAGATGTCCACCATTGGGAGAGAGTGCATGTTTGCCACAGAAACCGCCATGATCCTGACACAGTGCGCCGTGATGCGGCCTTCCAGAGGGATCCCCATCTGCTCAAAGGCGAGGGCAATACAGTCCGCCACCCAGGTGGACAGCCTATGCTTGTTCATTGTCTCCCCCAGACTACTGGGGTCATAGGAGACGAAAAGCTGAGAGGCTTTGTGGTGGCCCTGAGTGCGCTGGATATAGAAGGACAAAGCCCTCTTACAGTCCAAGGTGTGAAGGACTGTCTCTGCCCTGCGGGAATGAGGTCTCAGAAAGAAAGTAGGAAGTACCACCTCCTGGATAAGATGGCAGGACGATACCACCTTTGGAAAAAATTTAGGGTATGTGTGGAGCACCACTCTGTTCTTGTAGAATCTGGTATAAGGTGCCTTCGCCACTAAGGCCTGGCACTCACTAACTCTCTGAGGAGAGGTGAGTGCAACCAGGAACACCACCTTCCAGGAGAGGTAGCATAGGTGGCAAGTAGCCAGAGGTTCAAAGGGTGGGCGAGTGAGCCCAATACCACATTAAGATCCTATTCAGTTGCCAGAGGGTGAACCGGAGGCTTCGATAAGAGCAGACCCCTAAGAAAACAGGTAACCAGTGGCTGGATCGAGAGGGGCGTGCCATCCACTGGGTGGTGGTGTGATGCCAGAGCACTGAGGTGCACCTGGATGGAGTTAGACTTAAGCCCAGATTGGGAGAGGTGAAGGTGGTACTGTAACATCAGTCCCACCGAGCAGGAGAAGGGTGGGCCTGCTAGACAGAAGCGCGGCAACTGTAAGTTGTCCAGCCTGGCAAACAGGTCTATCACGGGTTTCTCCCAGGTCTGGAAGAGCCGGTCGGCCACACCGGGGTCCAGTTGCCACTTGTGTGGCTGGAAGACTCTGCTCAGCCTGTCGGCCAGCAGGTTGTTCTAGTCTGGTAGGTATTCCACCTGCAAGAGAATACCCTGTTGGATTGCATAAGAGCAGAGGACCACCAACTCCTGGCAGAGGGCACAAGACCCCATGACCCCGTTCACATAGAACATCGCCACCTGGTTGTCCATCTGGACCAGCACCGACTGGTGACGCATGTGGTGGCAAAAAGCTTGCAGGGCTAAGTATATCACCTGCAGCTCCAGGAGGTTGATCTGTTGGGTGCTCTCACCTGGTGACTAGCTACCCTGGGTGCAGAACTCCTCACAGTGGGCTCCCCAGCCGAGCAGGGAGGCATCGATGGTGAGGACCTTTATGGGCTCAGGGCCTGAAAGGGCATGCCCACCTCAAGACACTGGAGAGACTGCCACCAGACCAGAAAGTCCGCCAATTCATGGGTTATGGAGACTCTGTCTTGGAGGTGCCCTGTAGCCTGAGTCCACTGGTCCCAGAGACACCACTGTACCGCCCTCATGTGGAGGCGATTGTCTGGGGTGACGTGGACCATGGAGGCCATTTGTCCGAGAAGGCACAGGAGAAGCCGAGCGGGTACAGAGGAACGGTGCTGTATATCCCACACCAGAGTCCTGAGATGGTCGGCTCGGTCCCTGGGCAGGAAGGCCTTTGACTGGAGAGTGTCCAGCTTTGCCCCGATGAACTACAGACACTGTGTCAGGAGGAGGTGAGACTTGGGGTAGTTTATGACAAAGCCCAAGTGCTGCAGAACCTGGATGGTACATGAGGTGGCCTGCTGCACCTCTGAGGCCATGCCTCCCTTTATGAACCAGTCGTCTCGGTAGGGGAAGACAAAGACCCTCTGGAGATGGAGTAAGGCGGCCATGACTGCCAGGCATTTTTTGAAGACCCTTGGGGCAGAAGCCAAGCCGAAAAGGATCGCCCTGTACTGATAGTGCCTGCCCCCACTATGAACCAGGTACTGCCTGTGGTTGGGGTGAATGAGGAGGTGTGTATAGGCATCCTTGAGGTCTAAGGAGCATAGCCAATCTCCCTGCTGGAGGTAGGGCAGCAATGTTCCAAGGGAGAGCATCTTGAACTTCTCCCTCACCAGGAATTTGTTGAGGTTGCGCAGATCAAGGATGGGCCTTAGGCCTCCTGTTCTCTTTGGCATGAGGAAGTACCTGGAGTAGAATCCTCTGCCCTTGAGATGGTGGGGCACCAGTTGCATCGCTGTGTCCTTGGAAAGACCTGCCAACTCCTTCAGCAGAAGGTCCCAGCAGAGGTAACCCTCCCTGACCACCCGAAGTGCCCAGGAGTCAGTGGTGATGGTCAGCCACCTCTGGGCATATAAGAATATAAGAACATATGCCATACTGGGTCAGACCAAGGTCCATCAAGCCCAGTATCCTGTTTCCAACAGTGGCCAATCTAGGTCATACATACCTAGCAGTTTCCCCAAAAGACACAGGTTCCACAATGCTTGCATTACATCAAGCATTGATATCCTGGGTCCCATTTTAATAATGGTTTATAGACCTTTCCTCCAGGAACTTGTCCAAACCTTTTTTAAACCCAGCTACACTCACAGCCACTAACATAGTGGACCAGATGTCCCCCTGTGGGCTGCTGATCTCCTTGGTGTAGAGAGGCTATGCTCAAGGAGTCAAAAAAAATCCCCCCTGGCTGGGCCAGAGCCGGTGCCTGGGGCTTTGGAGCCTTCTGCTTACGAAGGCCATGCCCATGTCCCTTGGCTTGCGGATCCTATTGGGGAGCTGGGGGAGGCCTGAAAAGGTGGGTAGTTTCTGTAAGCAGCCCTTTCTTCGGGTAGAAGGACTTTTTACCCGAGCCCTTCCGTCAGGGAGGGGCAGCGGTCTTTGAGAGCCTGGTCCTCATCATGAACTTGGTCTCCAGCTTGACAGCCTTGTCGGTCATGGGTTTGCAAAAGAGAATCTCTCCTTAGCATGGGACATCGACCAACCCACTGCTTGAGATCTGATGAATGTAGCCAAGCTTGGCACCGTATACCGATGCCCGCCACCGCTACTCGAGCCCGTCATAGGCCGCTCAAGACAAACTTGGAGCACTCAAGGACTGCCTTGGTCAGGTTCTTGAACCGCTGCAGGGGTTCCTTGGAGAGACCAGCTGAGAACCTGGCAAGCTCCTTCGCCAGGTCCCTCAGGTACATGCCCATATACAGCTGGTAGGCCTGGATGTGCCCAATGAGCATCGAGCCCTGGTAACACTTTCTGCTGGGATATCCAAGGTGCAGGCCTCCTTGCCGGGGGGCACAGAGGAGTATGTCTTTTGGCTTTTCAGCTGACGCATGGCTGACTCCACAACAATGGAGTTATGCAGCAGCTGTGATTTCTCGAAGCCCATGCTCTGGCGGACTCGTTATATCGAGTCAAGCCATTTGCTCACCACAGGCACCGACATCAGTCTTCAGAAAGGGCATCAGCCATTCCAGGATGGGAGGGATGGGCACTGTGAGCAAGTCCTTTGAAGGGGCCTTGTACTAGAGGATTTCCAACTCATCCACCTGAGAGTCTCCCTCAGACTCCATAGGGAACACAAGGGCCTTAGACATATTTTATTTATTGATTTATTTATTTATTTTTATTTACATTCTCTTATATACCGCGCTATTCTGCATCAGTGCGGTTTACATTGAACAAACTGAAATTACATTGAACAGGGTATTATAACTTGGAGATAACTATTTTACAGGGAACATGGGCTATGGAGGGTTAAGTGGCTTGCCCAAGACCACAAGGAGCACCTGTGGGACAAAATATCCGTGACAAAATCAAGGCAACCCATATCCTCCGGCAGGGACCGCCATCGAGGCTCCAAGATGGGAGAGTCTGATGGGACGTCACGGTGGCAACTGATATTGGGGGACTCCTCATCCTCCCTCTCCCACTCAGAGTAGTCTGTCAAGGACTCATAGGAGGGCTGCTCCTCAAGCCTCGGGGCTTCCAAGGCTCCCAGGCTGGTGCCCAGCACACTTGCTGGGGATGATCGCAGTCCCGTCAACTGGGAACCGGATTGAGACCTCAGCCGAGGATTGACTCGAGGCTGAAGGACCGAGGATCGGCTCGGCCTCCGGGATGTCTTTGACATCGAGGGCCTTGTGGTTAGGGCGGATGAACCAGACATACCAGACAACAGCGCCTGCTGCTGGTCCATGAAGGCAGAAACTACACTCCAGGGTCGCAATTCTGGACTCCAAACCAGAAGGCTCTGCAGCCTTTTTTATTTATTTATTTATTTCAGTGCTTTTTTATACCGCCCCTTCCAGAGATCAGGGGCGGTTTACAAGGAACTTAAACAACAATATAGCAGAACATTGCAATATTGAATTACATTAAACATTAGTTGAGCAAAAACAAGGAAGGGACTCTAGTCCAGTGCCGGCTCCCCCGAATGGGAATCTTCGGGGAGGATGGTGACTGGGGACTAAGGCTGGTCAGAGGTCAAATTCTTCCGGGGACCTTTGCAGGCCGCTCCTTCTCTGATGCCTACGATGAGTGTCTCGAACTGCGGGACCTGGCCCAGAGGGCACCGGGCCGGTTGGATCCATCCAAGGATGCCGCCTTCAAGGGTTTCTTCTTCCTGGGCTCCCTCGAGGAAGACCCCCTTTCTGAAGACCTATGGCAGAACTTGGGCTCGGAAGGGTCCGCCCGAGGTGTTGAGGCTTCAGAAGCAGCCCTGGCTGGTGGCGGCACCAGGGACGTGGGGGAAAATAAAACTTATCGTGCTGCTGCTGGCGGCTCTTGAGGGCCTTGCTGGACATCCTCTTGCATGCTGCCAGGTCGTGGTCTGGCCCAATGCAGCAGAGACAGCAGTCGTGTGTGTCGGCCAAAGACAATTTTTTAGCACAGATCACACTTCTGAAAGCCACTGGTAGCCATGGGGGCAAAAAATAACCCTGCAAGGTTGAAGACTCACTGGGCTGCCAGTTGAAAAAAAGGTGTGAAGATGCCAGAAAATTAAGAAACGAAAAAAACCCTACAAAAATAGACCCGAACGACGCCAAGGCAGCAAGGTTGGGTGGCAGGAAGAGTACCGGTGCGATAACTGAAGCGAGCATGAAACTTAGAGAAAAATCAACTTTTTCTGGGAAGAAGCCAGACGAACATCTGAAGGGCTACACGGGAAAAAACAAAAGAAGAAAAAAGAGGCTGAGCAAGATGGCACTCCTGGGCAGGAAGGGGACCAGCCATGCATGGTAGAGTCTCCCAAAGGCCTTCTTTGAAAGCTGGGGGGATGCTTCTGCGAGGGCTCTGTCAGTGCCGACGTCACCCATATGTGAAGACGGACTTCCTGTTTGTTCCCGTAGAACTGTCCTTGGTCTGTCTTTTTAACATCTTTGTTAGTGCCATTGCAGAAAGGCTGTTGGGAAGGTTAAGAACATAACATAAGATATGTCATACTGAGTTAGACCAAGGTCCATCAAGCCCAGTATCCTGTTTCCAACAGTGGCTAATCTAGGTCATAAGTACCTAGAAGTTTTCCAAAAAGACACAGGTTCCACAATGCTTGTATTGGGTCAAGCAGTGATATCACAAGCCCCTTTTAATAATGGTTTATGAACCTTTCCTCCAGGAACTTGTCCAACCCTTTTTTCAACCCAACTACACTAACAGCTTTTATTACATCCTCTGGTAACAAATTCACACGTTCAGTGAAAAAATATTTTCTCTTATTAGTCTTAAATAGTTTACCCTGTAGCTTCACTGCATGTCCCCTAGTCTTTCTATATTCTGACGACGTAAACAATCGATCTACATTTACCCGTTCCACTCCGTTCATTAATTTATAGACCTCTATCATATCTCCCCTCAGCCATCTCTTTTCCAGGTTGAAGAGCCCTAACCTTTGTAGCCTCTCCTCATAGGGGTATCCTTCCATCCCCTTTACCATTTTGGTGGCTCTTCTCTGTACCTTTTCTAGTAACGCTATATCATTTTAAAGATACGGCAACCAGAATTGCACACAATATTCAAGGTGCAGTTGCACCATAGAACGATACAGAGGCATTATATCATCCTTTGTTTTATTTTCCATTCCTTTTGTTACGATACCTAGCATTCTATGTGCTCTCTTGGCCGCCACTGCACACTGGACAGAGGGTTTTAACATGTTATCCACGATTATGCCTAAATCTTTTTCCTGGGTGGTGGTTCCTAATGCAGAACTTTGCATCGTGTAACTATAGTTTGGGTTGTTCTTTCCTAGGTGCATAACTTTGCACTTGTCCACATTAAATTTCATTTGCCATTTGGATGCCCGGTCTTCCAATTTATCAAGATTCTCTTGCAATATTCCACAATCCTCATGGGTTTTAACAACTTTAAATAGTTTTGTGTCATCTGCAAATTTGATAACCTCACTCGTTATTCCCTTTTCCAGGTCATTTATGAATATGTCAATAAGCAGCAGACCCAGCACAGATCCCTGGGGTACACCACTATTAACCTTTCTCCATTGGGAAAATTGGCCATTTAGACCTACCCTTTGCTTTCTATCTTTTAACCAGTTCCTGATCCACAATAGTAAATTGCCTCCTATCCCATGACTTTTTAGTTTTGCCTTTTTGCGGATGATACCTAAATCTGCAATAGAGCAGATATCCAGGAAGGTGTAGATAACATGAGGAGGGATCTAGCTAAGCTTGAAGAATGGTCTAGAATTTGGCAACTGAGATTTAATGTTAAAAAATGCAAGGTCATGCATATGGACTGCAGCAATCCTAGGGAGCAATATAGTATAGAGGTGAAGTACTTCTGTCCACAAAAGAAGAACGGGACCTAGGTGTGAATGTGTCTAATGATCTTAAAGTAGCTAAACAGGTAGAGAAGGCGACAGCAAAAGCTAGAAGGATGCTTGGGTGCATAGGGAGAGGAATGGCCAGCAGAAGAAAGGAGACGATAGTACCTCTGTATAAGTCTTTGGTGCGATCTCATTTGGAGTACTGTGTGTAATTCTGGAGACTGCACATTTGGAGTCAGTACAGAGGGTGGCTACCAAAATTTGTAATGGTATTTGTTATAAAGCATATGAAGACAGACTTAAGGATCTTAATATGTATACTTTAGAGGAAAAGCGGGATACAGATGATATGATAGAGATGTTTAAATACCTCCGTGGCATAAATGGACAAGAGAAAAGCCTCTTTCGATTGAAAGCAAGCTCTGCTACGATGGGACATAGGATGAGGGTGAAAGGGGATAAACTCAGGAGTAAAGGAGTGGAGGAGTAGCCTAGTGGTTAAAACACTGGCTTGGTAACAAAGCAACCAGGGTTCGATTCCCACTAGCACTCCTTGTGGCCTTGGGCAAGTCACTTAACCCTCCATTGCCTCGGAAAAAAGGCCTGGCAATCTACTTCCAGTGACACTGCCAAGAAAACCCAGGAGATTCTGAGTCGCCAGGAGTCAGGACTGACTCGCAGGCACACATTGCATTTTGCAATATGCAGAAATATTTCTTTACGGAAAGAGTGGTGGATCCGTGGAATAGTCTCCCAGGGGAGGTGGTAGAGATGAGGACAGTATCTGAATTCAAAATAGCATGGGACAAACAGAGGGTCTCTAAAGGAAAAAAGGGGATTGTTGCAGTGGTTGATATGGAAGAACAGACTAGATAGGCCATGTGGTCTTTTTCTGCCGTCATGTTTCTACGTTTCTAAAAAAAAAAAAAAAATCAACTTTTTCTATGAGGAACAGATACACATCGGATGGGATCCGCGGGAAAAAAAATGGAGACCAAGGCAAGATGGCATCCTTAGATGGGAAGGGGACTACACATGCATGGTGCACCTCCCAAATGCTTTTCTGAAAGCTGGGGAGAGGTTACTACGCAGGCTCGATCGGTGCCAATGTCACCTATATGTGAGGACTGACTTCCTGCTTGTTTCTGGAGAACATAGCAGTTAGGAAATTGCTCCTTTCAACCTGCCTTTCTCTTCTCCTTTTCTTTACTCTCCTTATTGAAACATGCAAACACAAACACATGGGGGCTGGAACTCATTCCATGAGGCATGTTCGACATGTGTTCGCCACCATCCTTTCCCCTACCATTGCACCCTTCTTCCTACTAGGATGGCTTTTAGTGATTCAGATGTATTTCATTTTCTTTGTTGTAAATTTTACTCTGAAAAATAGTGATTGAACCGCACAGCTTTCTTAATGGCTCCTATCTATGATACCACCTAGTAACAGAACCCTACAGCTGTGCTAATTATTCCTACATACAATGACGACCACTATTGATTGAAGTGTGTAGTTTTCTACTGGTTGCTATGTGTGTGGCAATACCCATTTGCCTTGGGACAGTGGCACCCATTAAAAGCTATCATAAGAAATCTGTCGACTTTGACATCTAATGGTTTAATATATTACGACACGGTTTCATTTTATTGTTCATTCCAAAGTCAAGGAACATTTAGGATCCATTCCAAATTACCCCACCCCTCTCCCTTCGAGGTCAGAGACCCACAGAGTCAACATAGATACACACCTCTGCATACAGGCTGGAAAGATTTCCCTGGGCCATGCGCCACATGAATTCCCCACTTGTTTCTTTTTGAAATGCTGTCATTTTGGTCACTGTTTTATGCACAGCACCCTATCTGCATTTTACCATTTCATCTACAACTCTGTGAAGAAAAATACATTTTACTCTCTTTCTTAAAGGGTCTACTGAGCAGTGCATCCTGAAATCTGGAAACTGAAGATTCATCAATATGCAGTCTGGTCAGAAAAAACTGAAACCTGTCATATTGCGGATTTCTAAAATTTCAATCTCAAGATCTCTGGGGGTGAGTCTGCTCTGGACGAAGAGTCACAGCCCCCACAAATGAGGACATGCAGATGTCTGTCTCAATTCTTTGTTTTTATTTACTCAGTAGGAGCAGCAGTTGGAAAGCAGAGACAAGATGATTTCTCAGGACACTTCTTCCTTCAGAAGCTTGGAACATCTGATTAAATAGCCTTGTCCTGGAAAGCTCAGGCCTCAATTAACTGCTTAGCGTAAAAGGTGCACCTGCTTCTACCAACTCCAGACTAGCACAGTTCAGAGCAGATGATTCACCCTCACTTGCCATTAAGGAAAGCCAGTGTTGGAAAAATGCCTGGTAGCCTCTAAGCTCTGAAGCGTAAACTCTCCGTCCATAGGGAGCCTCAAGACAGCTACAACAGCAATTAAAACCCTTGAACAGAAACAAACCTACTTCCTACTTTAAGCAGTCAGTAGCTCTTTTATAGAGAGCCACTAACCAGCCAACCTCTTAAATCAACCGCAGCCGATTCCCTCTGTCAACAACCTCAGGCACTGCAGAGGTTTTACTCAGGTTTCACGAGTTCTGAAATCCTAGGAAGGGGGGTGGGTGGTATGTATCCACGATTAGCCGAACATCACTGGCTGGCTGCACTTCAGTCAGCAAGAGGAAAAGTCAAGCCCTGAGAGGGAGGAGCTCTGGTCTCATGTTACAGTGACCTGTTGCTAACTCCTGGTGCAAGGCTGTGACCTAGATGGACACACTTCAAGGCAGATTTCCCTGGAATACCCATTCTTCTGACGGGCACCTCCTGAAACACCTGCTATTAGGGCCAACAACTTTCTAAAGTACATCTAGCTTTGGGTTTTATATCTTACAGTTAGGTTTCAATTGATGAATACCCAGAGATTAACCCTGGGAGTACCGATGGGGTCAAAAGTGACCCCATTGCAAGTTTCACAATGCGTATCTCGGAAACTGGTTGTTCAAGAATGCAATCGTTTTATGACTTTTCACATGTCAATATTCTCTTTATATTGCGCCATGAGAGGAATAATTTTCATCCGCTAGGTGACGCTAGTGATGAATTGCAGCACAGAGTACCAATGGGGTAATTTTTGACCCCAGTTGCTTACGTCCGGTTTGGATCGTGATACAATTTGCAGTTTTGTGAATTTTTTGATCTGACAAAGGTATTTATCATTAATTATGTATCATTATGTATGGAGTGGAGGAGTGGCCTAGTGGTTGGGGCAAGGTACTTCAGGCCGGAAGGTCGGGGGTTCAAATCCCACTAGAGGACAGCAACCTTGGGCCGGAAGGACTGGGGTTTCTAGTCCCACAGGTGCTCCTTGTGGTCTTGGGCAAGCCACTTAACCCTCCATAGCCCATGTTCCCTGTAAAATAGTTATCTCCAAGTTATAATGCCCTGTTCAATGTAATTTCAGTTTGTTCAATGTAAACCGCACTGATGCAGAATAGCGCGGTATATAAGAGAATATAAATAAATAAACTTATTTTTTGTACTCTTATTTTATGAAAATTACACATTTTCTGTAATTGATATCATACGTTGTGATAAGGAAGCTTATCATAGTTGAGGAAGGAGCTATAATAGAGGTGAAGTGACTCTGAACAAGCACCCTGTCTTTTCTGGAAGAAATAATAAAACAGAATGTTTCCATAAAAGACTACCATTCCCAGAATGCACCAGGTTTCCAACAGCCATTAGAAGAGCTGAAGTGGGGAAACGTGTGTTCAATCAGGAGGGCTATGAGGTAATCCCCAAGCACTCATCTCCAAGGGCAGGGCTTGATTCAGCACAGCTGCGCTGTGCTAGGGTGGAGCATTCATCTAAGCAGGATAAAAGAAAAGCTTATTCTACAGAGAATCATCATCTTGATCATCAGAAGCACCTTGATCATCCTGATCATCATCAACAGCAGAAGCCAGAGCTGATGGACAGAGAGAGCAAGAAACACTTTGGAAGAAAGAAGAGAAAAGCATTTGGGAGGTCTAAAGGAGTCCATAGCAGTACGTATACTGGGAGGCATTCCAGAGGCAAGCATACACCATTGGACTGGGGAAAGCCAGAGGAGTGGGGTTGCAGAGCCAGGAATCCCTGGACGGCACCTGTGAGGGAGACGGCTGCACTTGGAAGGGACCCTAAGACCAGTGCCAGAAGGTATGTGAAGAGAGATCCAGTGTCCAGGGATCTTGATTGGAAGGCTGGACATAAGAACTGGACTACATACTGGCCAGGATATTTAGAGAGGAACTCTAACAGCAATGGAAGCTCAGGTATGAACACTGATCTATGCCCTAGCTCTTCCCTGGGAAGACAGCAGAGAAACAAGTATTGTCCTGAGAGTGTTCCATTGAGAAATTCCTCTGTGCAAATCCATGATATTGAACCCATGATAGTTGAAGAAGGGGAAGATGTTATAAATGGGGACTTTGAATACATGGATTGCTCTCTGTCTAAACTTCTGTGGTAATATGCTGTCACAAAATACAACAACCATCACAAATAAATATAAACTTGTTCTTTAATCTACTCAGAAAAGCTTCTGAGTAGGATTTGAGCCACGTAATAGAAAGTATACCTGCCAAGAGGGTTTCAGCTGGTAATGGTTAGCAATTGAGCCTTGCCTAATTGCCTGTGAGCTCTGGAGGGACACTTCTGAGTGTGTGTGAAGATACAGGAAGATATCCCTGAAAAAGAACAGTTTTTTTCCTACTTTGTGGGTTTTGTTTGTTCTTTGAAGCACTGCTAAGGAGAATTAGCAGAAGCTTACAGAAAAGACCTTTCTGTTCCCATCAAGGTCTTTATGCTTTGATTTGATTGCTTAACAAGTTCAGTTGTTGTTTTTTCCTTATTTGTTTTTCTAAGTATAATACTGAAAGCAAGTATTCCTTTTTATGTGCTCCAAGTATATCTGTGTTGGGAGAAATAACCCCATAAATAAAATATCTTCTTGGCTTTACACTCGAGCAAGCACAACTAATTTATTGTGAACGGCTGAGTCTGGTATGAATGGACTACATTTCCCACAATCCTTTGCAAGTCATATTAATATTTGCCTTTGTCAAGACTGTGGACATTCTCACCCAGCGCCCCCGTTTACAACGTTCTCTCATTTCCCATGAAATCTAAAGGCTTTTAGCTCGTTCATCACGATTATTGTACACCTATAGTAAAACTGCTTTGCGTTTTATTCAACTTTATCTTTGTTTATTTATTTTAGGTTATTGTTTATGATGTCAAAACAAAAGTATTCAGCTGCCCAAGTAAGAGAAATATTGCAACGAGATGCTGACAGTGACGGCTCTGAGTCGTCTGATGATGCAGCATATTCAGCAAGCGAAGAAGCATATCAGTCAAGTTCGGGAGATAAATCTGATGACAGCCATGATTCAGATAGCAACAGCAGTTGGTCGCCAAGTGAATGTGAGACTGATGTTGAGCCGGTAACATCGCCTGCAGCAAAGAGTCAAGTCACAGGTCGAGGCTGTGCTGGACGGGGAAGAAGGCAGGAGTCCTCGGTGTCAGTATCATCTGTGAGGAATCTTAGTTGTGGTCGTAGAGGAGCTAAGAGGTCATCAACTATAAGCACAAATGTTGCCATTGAAGCCTATGTATCTAAGGATGCCACATCATGGAACAGGAAACCTATAAAGCAAGCTGCTGGAAGATATGCCAGAGCTAATGTCATGCCCGTACAACAAGGTCCTACAAGGTATGCTGTACGAAATGTTGATGGCCCTCTCGCAGCATTCCACTTGTTCATGAGGAAGAACTTATTGAATGAAATCATGATGTGGACGAGCAAACAAGGAAGACACATTTATGACGACACCTGGAAAGATTTGAAAGACGGAGAATTTCAACGTTTTCTTGGACTTCTGATCCTCTCAGGCGTGTACAAGTCACGAAATGAATCCATAGTTCAGTTGTGGAACCTTGAAGATGGTCATTCTGTTGTCAGCAAAAATATGGCCCATAACAGTTTTCAGCAAATTTTCTTGTGCTTTCAGATTTGATGATGTAACCAACAGACGTGAACAACGAGGCGTGGATAAGCTTGCTCCAATCAGACATGTTTTTGATACCTGGGAAGCAACTCTAAGTGACGCCTTTGTTCCTGGTGAAAATGTTACCGTGGATGAGCAACTGCTTACATTTCGTGGCCGTGTTCCGTTCAGACAATATATTCCCAGCAAACCTGGGAAATACGGCATAAAGCTATGGATATTGTGTGACAGTGCAACGTCATATGTTCTGCGTCTTCAAGTATATACAGGAAGGGAACTCGGACAAAACAGGGAACAGAATCAGGGTAAAAGGGATGTGCTGCAACTCACTGAAGGATTGACGCGATCTGGCAGAAATGTTACTGTTGACAATTTCTTCTGCAGTTTATCCCTGTCATGGAAATTGCTAGAACAACAAATGACACTTTTGGGGACAATGCGAAAGAACAGAAAATAATTACCTCCAGAATTTGTAACAGAAAAGGGCCGAGAGGTATTCACTTCACTGTTTGCCTTTCGCGATGACACCACTCTGGTTTCCTATTGCCCGAAGAAAGGAAAAGTGGTTGTTCTTCTGAGCAGTTTGCATGATCAAGAAGAAGTAGATAACACACGTCCAGACAAAAAAACATGCATGATCTTGGACTATAATTCTAGTAAAGGTGGAGTAGATATGGCAGATCAAATGTTGCGCACGTATACCATAAAACGAATGACAAGACGCTGGCCAGTGACAATCTTCTACAACATGTTGGACATCAGTGCTTTGAACACCCTCATTGTTTGGATGTCATTAAATCCAGAATGGCAGTCCAAGTCAAAGCACGGACGTCGTCTATTCCTCTTGGAATTAGGAAAGCAGCTGCTTCAGAGTAATTGCAGTGAGACTTCTTCCAGCATTGAAGAAGCCACTGATGCTGTTTGCAATGTCGGGATCCCAAAGAAAAGGGCAAGGTGTCACTGCTGTTCCAGAGAAAAAGACAAGAAAAGCAACATGGCTTGTACCTCCTGCAAGCGCAGTGTTTGCAAAGAACATTCAGAAAGTGTCTGTGTCTCATGCAAATGACTGTAGTACTTTACTGTGTTCATCAAGTGCATGCAAAAACTGCTTTCATGGCAACTCTTCTTCATGTAATTTTATGATAAAGCATTAAATTTCAAAACATTTAACCTTCATATAATAAATAATTAATTCGGAATAATATTTTGTCTGTTTAGTTAAAAATTTTCATGGTTAACAATTAAAATTCGTTGTGGGGTAATTTATGACCCCAACGGTATTCAGTGTGTGCAAAAAATCTCGGTAATTCCAGGGTTAAACAGGTGTTCACTAGATAACCACATGAAAACCACCACTTCCACAAATACTCCCTCATCCCTCCCCTGGCTTAACCATTGCCTCAGAAAAATATCAATGTCCCTGTTTAATGGGCATTACCAAGTTTAAGTTACAATGTAAACTGCTTTGACTGAAATGATAAAGTGGTATAAAAAACCCCCTGTTAATAAATAAATAAATATGTTGGTTTAAATGTCTTCGTACGGCCCTTTGTTGGCCCGGGAAGGTAGGGCATAAGCAATTTCAAAAATAAACTGTTCTGGAAGTGTGCTACACTGCAAAGAATCACAAAAGCATGTACTGTATCTTACATGGAACAATCTCTTGGCAAGATTTCAATTACAGAACATGTACAAGATGCAGGAATAATCAGATGGGACTGTCTAAGGGTTGCCAGTCAATGGAAGAGGAGGGAAAGCTAAGAAATGCCTGGGGGCTTAAGCAGAGGCATTAGTGGCAGGAATCGGGGGCCACATGGTCTCTGTACAGTGCCCCAAGAAGCCACCTCGAGTACAATATTCAGTTAAGCTCATAGCTATGAGAGAAACATAGAAACATAACAGTAGAAAATACCACTAACCATTTTAGTAGCCACCCTCTGTACTGCTTCCAGCCTGTTTATATTCTTTTGAAAGGTGCGGTCTCCAGAATTGCACACAATACTCCAAATGAGGTCGCACCAAAGACTTATTTATTTATTTATTTAGACAGTTTTGTATACCACCTTATCCTTCAATCAAAGTGGTCACAACACAATTGGGGGATACATTTAACACGAGGGGATATACGACACATACACTAATACTTACAGGGAACATGGGCAATGGAGGGTTAAGTGGCTTGCCCAAAACCACAAGGAGCACCTGTGGGACTAGAAACCCCAGTCCTTCTGGCCCAAGGTTGCTGTCCTCTAGTGGGATTTGAACCACCGACCTTCCGGCCTGAAGTACCTTGCCCCAACCACTAGGCCACTCCTCCACTCCCTTATACAGAAGCACTAACGCCTCCTGCTAGCCATTCCTCTCCCTATGCACCCAAGCATCCTTCTGGCTTTCACTGTCACCTTTTCTACCTATTTAGCCAGATTAAGAGCATCAGAAAAAAATCACGCCCAGGTGCTGCTCTTCTTTCATGGAGAAAAGTACTTTGCCCCCTACACTGTACCGCTCCCTCGTATTTTTGAAGCTCAAATTCATGACCCTGCATGTTGTTAGCATTAAATCTCAGCTGTCAAATTCTCAACCATTCTTCAAGCTTAGTGAAATCCCTCCTTATGTTATCTTCTCCTTCCTGGGTGTCTACTCTATTGTGGATTTTTGTATCACCCGCAAAGAGGCAAACCTTACCCAACAGTCCTCTGAAATAACACTAATAAAAACGTTAAAAAAGACATTGAAAGAATGGAAGTGGGTCAGAGAAGAACTATTAAAACAGCAGAATACTTTCAACATGAAAGGCAGTGTATAGAGTAATTAAACTAAACCCAAATCCTAACAGAGAGGCATCAGAGCTCCAAAGATACTTTCTGGAAGCGTCACATTTACACCTCTCTTCCTTTCTCCTCTGCAGTATGGGGAAAGAAGATGGAAGCATTTTCCTTAAAAAAAGAAACAGTCATACGTAAAAGGTTCTAAAAGAAAATACACTTATTTAGAAACATTTACATGTCGCTCATCATATAAATGGAAGAAAGTGGTTAGAAACTTGACAGAAGTAGTGGCAATCAAAACCTATGGCAGGATTTAAGCATTCTTGGGACAGACAGATGAAGATCAGGAAGGGGCGTGTTAGGTAAAAACTGCCATACTGGAACAGACCCAAGGTCCATCAAGCCCAGTCTCTCATTCCCAAAAGGTAGCAAGGTTCCATGCTATTTATCCCCAAAGATAAGCAGCGATTTTCTCTTGGAGTACCTTAATAACTGTTTATGACTTTTACTCCAGAGACTTGCCAAGCCTTTTTTAAACCTAACTACACCACCTGCTTTTACCACATCCAAAGATTAAATTATATTTATTTATTTAGACAGATTTGTATGCCACCTTTTCCTTCAATCAAGGTGGTCACGTCACATCACATCACAATTGGAGGGTTACATTTAACATTAGGGTACTTGTAAACATTTAGACAGTATAATTACTTAACAACATTTAGACAGTACAATTGAAGGGTAACATTTAACATGAGGGTATTTAATAACGTAGTACAATAAACTTGTATGGGTAGATAGGATGAGTGCATGTCTAGTTGGCGGAGGTAGTTGTATTTCTGTTTGGGTAAAGGCTGTTGTCTGAGTGCTCATATGTTTCTATAAATAACAGTGTTTTGAGGTCTTTGCGGAAGTCTGTGATGTCATCCAGTGCCCTCAGGCTTGTTGGGAGGGAGTTCCATAGTGTGGACGCCAGTAGTGATGGAGCTCTTTTTGAAGTTGTTTGTTTGGCTTTATGATAGCCTGCAGGTGTGCCGATCATGTTGTCGTTATTGGCTCTCCTTGGTCTGTTGGTGATATCCCTTGTTATAACGTCTTGGAGTATGTCTGCTGAGAGATGGTGAATGATTTTGAAGATGATCATGATTGTTTTGTATTTGGCTCTTGCCACCATTGGGAGCCAGCGTAGTTGTTGTAGGACAGGGGTGATGTGCTCGGTCACTGGAGTGTCTGAAATGATGCGTGCTGTGGTGTTTTGCACCATCTGTAGTGGATGTAGTGTCTGCTGAGGGAGGCCTTGGTATAGTGAGTTTCCATAGTCAAGCAGTGGTGTGATGAGTGCATGGCACACTGTGCGGAAGTGGTCCTGACTGAGTATTGGTTTGATTGGTCTGATGGTCCTCAAATGTTGATGGGCCTTGTTTGCGGTTTTGGTGATGTGGGATTTCAGGTTCAGAGTTCAATGTGATGCCCAGATACTTACTTCTTCTTTGACTACTATGTGTTTGTTAGGATGCTGATAGTTTGTGGAGGTATGAAGGTGGGGTTCCTGGTGACGAACATTGCCTCAGTTTTATCGTAGTTGACCGTTAAGTTGCTGGCTGTGAGCCAGTTATTCTTGTTTTTGAGGCATTTGGTTATTGTTGTGGTGTTTAATGTTAATAGATTGATTGGAGCGTACACCATGATGTCGTCAGCATAAATGTGATAGTGGAGTTTGTGGTGCTTGATGATGTTGCATATGGGCCGGATGTAGATGTTAAAGAGCATTGATGATAGGGCTGAGCCTTGTGGTATTCCCTGCATGACAGGGAACTGCAGTGGTTTCTTTTGGTTGCATTTGACTTGTTGCGTTCGCCCTTCCAAGTACGATGTAAACCATTTCAGGGTATTCTTGCATAGTCCTATTTGTTGTAAGCGTTGCAGTAGCTTAGTGTGGGACACAGTGTCGAAGGCCGCCAAAATGTCCATGAACACTAGCAGGAAGCCATTTTTTATGTTACCTATGCCTCTTAGGAGATTGTCAAAGAGGGAGGTGAGTAGTGTTTCCACACCGTGTTAGGGCTTAAATCCAGGCTGATGTATGTCCAGTGGGGCATTTATATCAATATGGTCCTGAAGTTGCCTTTGCACTGCCTTTTCCATGATTTTAGCAAGGAACGGCAGGCTGGAGATGGGACGGTATGATTTTGGTTCAGATGGGCTCAGATTGCTACTTTTAAGTATTGGTCGTATCATTGCATGCTTTAGAAGTTGTGGCATGCATCCTTGTTGGAGTGAATCTTTTACAATTTTTTGAATGTGATGAGAGAGTTGGCTTTTTGTAGCTTTGAGCCATGTCACTGGGCATGGGTCTGACAGTGAAGTTGTTGTGTTTAGTCCAGATATAATGTCTTCTAGTTGCTGCTTTGTTAGTATGCTGAAGCTCTCCCATGTTTGATGTTGCTTTATTTAAATCTTGTGATCGTTTGTTTATGGTGTAGTAGAGCATGTTTGGTTAGTGTTTTTTGACATCATGTAATCTGCATATTTTTGTGGGTCAAGATGGTGGGTACTTTGTTGCGTGTCGTCCTTGGTGAGCTTTTGGACAATGCTGAAGAGTTCTCTTGGTCTATTAGTAGATTTCATGATTAGGTTGGTATGGTGTTGCTGTCTACGCTCATTTATTAAATTGTTATATT
Source organism: Ichthyophis bannanicus (assembly GCA_033557465.1). Taxonomy (NCBI): domain Eukaryota; kingdom Metazoa; phylum Chordata; class Amphibia; order Gymnophiona; family Ichthyophiidae; genus Ichthyophis; species Ichthyophis bannanicus. Next base: position 530,189,766 of record CM066037.1, on the reverse strand, counting down.
CCAGTTGCTTTATATTATACGTTGAAAATAAATAAGTGAAATGGGGAGGGTCATCTTACCCTTAGATTAATGAGGGAAACCTATATGCTCAGTCCCCCAAACAATAGGGGGCAAAAAGCAGACACAAAAAAGGATATGAAGTGAATTGCTGATGGTGTGTCGGTTTGGAGCTATGTGGATGAAATTGTACTATTGGAGGTCAGTACTTAGCAGTTCTTCCGCATAGACCAAGTACCGAAGAAGGCATCTGCCGAAACGCGTTGGGGATTTTTAATACAGATTGCTTGACCTACTGTCTTGGCGCACCTGTTTTATTTGTTCCTAGCGGTGATATCCAGCCACTAGCCAGTTATCCCACAGTGGCAAACGTTAAAGGCTAGTCTTCCACCACCGTAGCTAACTGGGCAATGGCTGAATATCCGGCTGACCCAGATATTCAATGCCCATGGCCACATATGGCCCCAGCATTGAATATGTGGGTTAAAGGTTCAGTGGTGACAGCTGCTTCACAAGGACTAGCTGACTATCCCCCCCCCCCCCCAAGGTTTACAGATGTGCCAATACCCGGTAATATCTTTTTCCAGCAATTCAACTAAAAAAATGCCAAGATTTACAAACTGCAGGAAAACAATTGATAATACTAATTATGACAGGAGCTCTTAGAGCAATACCAACTGGACTCCTGAAATAGTTTTTCACTGAAAGGGTGGTGGATGCTTGGAATGTCCTCCCAATGGAAGTAGTGGGGGGCAAATACAGTGACAGAATTCAAACAGCATAGGACAGACAGTGTGGATCCCTTTATAGCAAGAGGATAAAATCAAAGCAAACTTAAATATCTTTTATACTTCAATAAATGGAGGGGAGCTGACCTGCACGGAGCAGCAGGCACAACCCTAAACACAGGCAGAGGGGGGTGACCTGCATGGAGCTGCACTTATAACCACTTTAGCCAATTTACTGGGCAGACTAGATGGACCATACTGGCCTTTATTTGCTGTCATACACTATGTTATTTGGAAACTTTAAAAGGTAGCAGCCCCCCTGACTCCACTCGACATCAGGTGAGAGAAGCAGGAAGGGAAGCTCTCCCCACCCTCCACAACCAAGGCCAATCGGGCCGAAGATCAAGGACACCTCACTGCTCAAACACAGCACCGGATCAGGCGCACCCGTGCCTGATGGACCCGCACCTAAGGGCCTAGCCAGAAGGCCTTCTGAAGTGGCCCTTAGAACTACTACTACTGAGCTTTTGTATAACAGCAGAGGAGGAGCTACCAGAACAAACAATGAAAGAGCGATGGGAGAGATAAACCAGGATAGTACAGAGCCCTTAAAACCAACTGAGGACAGGGTATCAAAGAGAAGGTTGTGATCAACAGTATCAAAAGCAGCAGAGAGGTCAAGAAGGATCCAAGAAGAATACAAGAGGCATGGATCCTAGGCAGGAAGTTTTTCAACCCAAGAAACAGGCGAAAGCCATCAAACTAAGAATGTATCAAGGTTAGTTCAACAATTGTTCGTTTGTATCATACTTTAAAGCTGGCAATGCAATATAGCTTGAATCACAGGTTCTCAGTTTCCTCATCCAATGCACCTTTGTATCACAACATAACTATGTTGCATTGGCGGCCTTCCCTCCAGCAAAGATAAAAATTGTAAGCATAACATTTTGCTCATTATTCCTATGCTGCCTCATCCTCAAGCCAAATGCCCAACTTTCCACCCACGACCATGATCACCCCACCCCAATAATATATTACCACAACGGGGACTAAAAGATAATATCACAGAATAGAACGATGTACAGATCCCACAACAGCACTAACAGTTAAAGGCTTATCCATATCATCCCTATAGGGACTACCAAATATAATAACCAGTACTTAAATGCTCACTCATAAACGTTAGATCAATAAAGACTAAAATTCCAGTCATTAGACCAAATGCACGACTCAAACCCTGATTTAATCTTAATAACTGAAACCTGGCTCTCTGACTTAGACATTGTATCACTGAACCAATTAAGGGACGCCAACTATGAAGTGTTCCATAACCCTTGAATAAATAAACGCGGTGGAGGAGTTCTCATTATCATAAAAAAAGGCACTCAATGCATCATTCACGCTCTGCAATACAGATACTCTGAGTATAGAAAATAGGTATAGGGCATTCTATCTCCTACATCTGTTCCTAGCAGCCTAACAAATATATTGGAAACAGTATGTACTATGTCAAGTAAAAAAAGCTAATCCTATTGGGAGATTTTAACTTTACATCATTATGCCAGACCCAAGCCAACTCTCTTCTAGATGTATGACAAATAAAGGTCCCCACATAATGAAGGGAATACATTGGACCTAATATTCCTTCCATAGGAAATCTACAAACGGTCAATTAACAGCAAACGACACCAGTACCATGGTCAGACTACCATCTGATTTCTTCATCACAGCAGAAAAAAACCATTACCAAAACAATTGACAAAATAATACCCTAAATTTAAATTATTTGACAAAGAATCATTCACAGAAGTCATCCTCTATAGTATTGACCCATATGCAAAATATATTGATGCCCTATTACATAACTGGAATTCTAGCATTTCCAAGATTGCATCTAGACCTGAACCACAACATAATATAATACATAATACCTCAAAACAATGGTACACACAAGACACACTAATACTAAAAAGACATTTTAGGAAACTTGAACACATCTGGCATATAGAAAAACAACTGAAAATAGAGCAAATTACATGGAAGCTCTAATTGCATACCATGAACATAAAGTCACTTACAAGCCTACCAAAAGACAACCATGAAATGCAAGTCATCACCCCCTCAGGTCCCAGCAGACCATTACACGATGAAACTAGACCTATTGATTGATCCCACTTCCAAGAACACCTTCAACACGGCTTCATACACAGAAGTTTGGTCAGAGTTTTACCAAACTTCGCTTGAACCACTCAAAAAAATCATCTCTAATATTAATACCACAACATCCAGCAAAGGTCCATGCCCAGTCAGTTGGATTAAAGCCGCCCATGATGAGCTAGCACCTATCATCCTAACAATGGTCAACCTGCCACTCACCCAAGGACAAATGCCTAGGGTCCTAAAACAAGCTATACTAAAACGAAACACACTTGACAAAAAATGCCCCTCATCTTACAGACCGATCTCCAGTCTGCCATTCCTGGCCAAAGTCATTGAGAAAATTGTCCCTAATCAGCTTCAAGACCATCTTGAACAGCATGCTGCTCTAGATGACCATCAATATGGCTTTAGACCACACCACAGTGTAGAAACCTTGTTACTGGCATTATTCAATAACCTCATAAAAGGAATAGACAATACTAATCAGGCATTCATGTTGATATTTCTAGATATCACAGTAGCCTTTGATTCTATTAACCATAGCATACTAATCAAAAGGTTACAAACTGGCTTATATGGCACTACAATAAAATGGTTTACATCATACCTAACAGACCGTACATAACAAGTTAGAATTGACCAACACTACTCTAACACCTACAATCGATAAAAAAACAAAAGTATTTTTTCATAACTACAAATTAAAAACTTCTCCCCACCTGCTACCATTAAGGTTAAAGAAGCTACACTTGAAGTAAAAAGAGGAGGTAAAATATCTGGGAGTCACAATTGATAAAACCCTCAGCTTCAAATCCCATATTAAACTCACTACAAGAGCAATATATAACAAACTCAGAATGATTCAGCAGTTGAAACCACTCCTTCCAAGTAATGCATTTAGAACAGTACTACAGGCCATTATATTTCCACACATAGATTACTGTAATAGTCTCCTACACGGATTACCTAAGCAAACCCTACACAGCCTCCAAATGGCCCAACATTAAGCTGCACACATTACCCACAATACACACTTCTCAGAACACATAACAATACTATATGTGCTTCACTGGCTACCAATCAAAAGCAGAATAAAATACAAGATAAGACCACATTTAAACTTATCAGGAACATAGCTCCTTCATTCCTAACACAACTAATATGGATAACATCAAATGACTGCCAACAAAGAGGTTGAATGATAAATGCATTAGTTATCCCAACCATCATAAAACGGCTTTTGAATACATTTCCCCATCCTTATGGAATACACTGCCAGATAAGATATAGATTTCAGCCTATTTGTCTACTTTCTGGACAAAACTTAAAAACTTTCCTCTTCATTGAACATTTTGGCATTAATGAGGAAAACAAACAAAAGACCTAACATAAAATCCAACCCCCCCCCCCCCCACCGCATCTATACATAATAAAGGACTGAAATACACAAAATAGTCACTGTACATCCAGCCTGTAAAATATCTCAAACAAAAAGTAAAAGTATCAACTCTAAAATAAGATTAGTGAAATATGTATATATTTAATATCAGTTACATGTTGCCTTGCATGTGTTATACCAAAATGGAAATAACGAGTGAGGTTATCAAATTTGCAGATGACACAAAACTATTCAAAGTTGTTAAAACCCATGAGGATTGTGGAAAATTGCAAGAGAATCTTGATAAATTGGAAGACTGGGCATCAAAATGGCAGATGAAATTTAATGTGGACAAATGCAAAGTTATGTACCTAGGGAAGAGCAACCCACACTATGGTTACACGATGCAAGGTTCCACATTAGGAAGCACCACCCAGGAAAAAGATTTAGGCATCATTGTGGATAACATGTTAAAACCCTCGGCCCAGTGTGCAGCGGCGGCCAAGAGAGCAAATAGAATGCTAGGTATCATAAGGAAAGGAATGGAAAATAAAACAAAAGATATTATAATACCTCTATACCGTTCCAGGGTGCGACCACACATTGAATAGTGTGCAATTCTGGTTGCCATATCTTAAAAAGGGATATAGTGTTATTAGAAAAGGAACAGAGAAGAGCCACCAAAATGGTAAAGGGGGTAGAAGGATACCCCTATGAAGAGAGGCTAAAAAAGTTAGGGTTCTTCAACCTGGGAAAGAGACGGCTGAGGGGAGATATGTTAAAGGTCTATAAATTAATGAATGGAATGGAACAGGTAAAAGTAGATTGATTGTTTATGCCATCAAAATATAGAAAGACTAGGGGGCAAGCAATAAAGCAACAGTGTAACCTATTTAAGACTAATAAAAGAAAATATTTTTTCACTCAATGTGTAATCAAACTCTGGAATTTGTTACCGGAAGATTTAGTAAAAGCTGTTAGTGTAGCTGGGTTTAAAAAAGGTTTGGACGGGACTTCCGGTGACGTCACCGAGCGGGATGGCGGCGAAGTAACCGAGCTCCGCTGCCAACGCCTGCAAATCGGGCAAAAAATCCCCCCCGAATTAAAAGGCACATAAGCGGGATGTAGGGGATATCAGAGCCGCTGCTCCCCACAATCAGTTGAGCCCGAAATTGCAAATAGCGGCCCGACCCGGAGCCGCGGGAGCCAGCGGAGTGCAGGGCAGAGCGGAGGTGCATGCGGTACGGCAGCACAGTGGAGGTGAGAGCCCTGATATGAAAGCGGCTGTTTAACACTCCGGAGCAGAAGCGTGGCTCAGCACTGGGAGGTCGGCAGCAACAGCTACTGAGTGGAGGCAGCCCGGTAGGAGAAGACGGGCAGGGGAGTGCGCTGGGGCTCCGGGGCTCAAAAAAACGCCACGTGGTTGTGGGCAGAGAAGGCCAATTGTGACACAGCGTGGAGGGGGAGACAGAATAATGCCTGCAAGGAAGCTGAACTGCTGAAGCAAACCGCAGAACTGAAGCGGCAGACTGTTAGAGATGTCCCTGAGCACGGCGGATGAGTAATCGATTGGAATCCCGAGCAGAGCTAGAGGGGCAGTGTGCTAGAGCCGGTCAGGCCCGAGTGGGTGAAGAGGTGTAAGCAACAAGGACAGAGCTAAGTGCAGGAGTCCCCAACTATCCACGAGCTGCAAAGTGCCTGAAAGTCTGGATCCATAGACCCAGCCCCTGCTGTTTGAACATAGAGATCTGCCACCTCCTATACCAAGTGCCATATAGTACAAACAGCAGAAGGCCTGCTCAGAGGAGTACGGCGTAGGGACTTCTGGGACCCCGGCAACCTTGTGAGTGTTGAGCTAATACGTCGGGTGGGCGGTAGAGCTACCATGGAGAAAGGTAAAAGTGGACCCTCAGTCAAGAAGAAGCTAGCTGAGTTCCGCTCCACCTATGCTACAGTCAAAGGCGGCAACGAGGGAGATAAGGGAGGCAAATCCCCCCCCCCCCCCGGCGCCCACTGAATCAGAACCGAGGGTGGAGACTGAGAGCAATTCAGAGTTCAGGAGCATGCTGAAGGACTGGCTCGTTGAATTGAAAGAGGAAATTAAGTCCGAGCTTAGTGGGGTGAAGAAGGAGTTAAAAGAGACAATTCAAGCACTGCGACAAGAGATAGTGGATTTGGGCAACCGTGTAGAAGAAACGGAAGGCCGTGTGGAACAACAAGGTGAAGCCGTAGAAGAGCTCCAAAAAGGATGGGAAGAACACTCATGTGGCCTACGTGACCTGCAGGTGAAACTGGAGGACCTCGAAGATAGATCAAGGAGATGCAATATAAGGGTACGAGGCCTCCCGGAAGAGCCACAATACAAGAATTCAGAAGTGGTGGAAAAAATATTCACCTCGCTGCTAAAGTCGGTGGCTACAGGGGAAGACGAGACTGGAGCGACATTGCGGATAGAGAGAGCACACAGAAGCTTGGGCCCGATAAGGGACAACAAGCCTCGTGATATCGTAGTTTGTCTCAGTTCGTATAAGAGCAAGGAAAAAGTACTGTGGGCGGCAAGAACACTGAAACAGTTTGTCTGGGAAGATCATAAGTTAGAATTCTTTCAGGACTTATCTCCCGGAACGTTGCAACGCAGAAGAAACCTTAAAGAAGTGACGGAATATCTACGACAGGAAAATTTGCGCTATAAATGGCTATTTCCATTTGGACTGCTGCTTACAGTTAAGGGCAGATCACGACGAGTGCAGTCAAGCGAGGAAGCGTGGACAGCATTAAGAGAGTTAGGTGCCACACACCTGCCAGAGGGCACACAGACATCCAATGGACGTACAAAAAACACAGGGACTCCAGCAACTAATTGGAACGAACAGCGTTGGCACAGAGCTCCAGTTGGAGGGAGAAGATTGGCGAGACTGAACCGCGGGAGTGCCAGAACACCGTCTGCAACCACTGAAGCGAGCTGAGCTTAAGACTTTACATGCAGTCTTGACTAGAGTGAAGTGTAAGGGGTTGGGGGGGAGTGGCGGGGAGGGGTGGGTGGGTAGACAAGTAGGGGGTAAGGAAGAAGGGGGATGGGTGGGGTGAGACGGGGGAGGTGGGTGGAAGGGAGAGGGCAGGCTTAGGCTCGATTGATAGTCACGAGTAAGGAGGTCATGACTCCCGTACGGGAGGCAGGTCAGGGGTGGGAGTTGGGGAGGACGGGGGGTGGGTTAGAGTGGGGGGAGGGAGGGGGGAGGTTGGGAGGGGAAGGGGTAGGGTGGGCTGAGGGGGCACAAGGGGGGAAGAGTAGGACACCGGTGATTTGAAAATTGTCACCCTAAATGTGAAAGGTTTAAATTCACCCTTCAAAAGGCAGAAACTGTACAGGGAAATAACTAGGCAAAGAGCCTCATTGATCCTCTTGCAAGAAACTCATTTATTACGCAGACACGAATCATTAGTGAAACCCAAAGGATACACTGAGTTAGTGTTTGCTTCTAATCTGCGGGAACGCAAGAGAGGGGGGGTGGCGTTGCTGGTCAGTGGGACACTCAAAGCGGAGATACACACAGTAATTCGGGATAAAGGAGGTAGATATCTATTGGTGCGAATGAAGATCGGGGATGAATGGTTTTGTGTAACTAATGTGTACGCTCCCACTGGAGCACAAAAAGATTTTTGGGAGGAAGTGGATGAGAAAATGAATGCATTAGGCGAGGGAGTGCGGATATGTGGTGGAGACTTCAATATGACTTGGGAGGTGGGGAGAGACTCCACGGGGAAGGGGGAGGGGAGGCGGGCAGATAGGAGTAGGTACCAGCAATTTATAAGGGCTAATGAGTTCATTGATGCCTGGCGCCTGCTTAATCCTAGTCGGCGTCAGTACTCCTTCTTCTCTGCAGTGCACGGTACGTACTCTAGGATCGACAATATCTGGGTTGGGAAGGAGATTGCAGGTAGGATTATTGAAGGAGAGATGGAGCCGATTACGTGGTCCGACCACGCACCAGTGCGGGTGATATTGAGGGGGCGGGGAGAAGATAGGGGAACCCGCTTCTGGAGATTGAATGAGGCTCTTTTGAGTGATGCTCGGGTGGTGCAAGATGTACGAAGATTGATACCGGAATATTTCGTGCAGAATGCTACGGGAGACGTTCGACAGGGCGTGGTGTGGGATGCTTTTAAGGCGGTGCTCCGAGGCACATTAGTTAAATGGGGAGCGAGAATAAAGAGGGAAAGGGAGGAAAAGGAGCTCCACCTACGGCTGAAACTGGCGCAACTGGAAGAGGCCGATGCGCGCGGTGCCGACAGGCAACTGAGAAGAGAGGTCCTCGAGACTAGGGCTAAACTAAATGCGCTAGCAGCAGATAAAATTCATTATCGGCTACAACTACTACGACAGGAGTTTTTTGAGGGAGGAAATAGGGCAGGGAAGTATATGGCGAGGAGACTGAAGCAGAAGCGGACTATGTCCTGGATTGTGCAGATTAAGGGGAGGGGGGGGTCACTAGAGATGAGCAGAAAATCCGGGAAGCCTTTGTGGAGTACTACAAGGGCCTATATGAGGCTAAGTCGGATAGGCCAGAAGACGAGATGAGGGATTACTTGGCGACTACCGGACTTCCCCATTTGGAAGAGGGGGAAAGAGAGGCGCTAGAAGGGGAAATACAAGCGTCAGAGGTGGCAGGGGCGATTAGGGGTCTAAAAACAGGGAAAGCTCCCGGCTTAGATGGGCTGACAGCTAGCTTTTATAAAAATTTGTGGGAGAGCTGGTGGGGCCCCTGACAAATCTCTTTAATATCCCGAGGGCGGGGGAGCCTTTGGCGGAAACAATGGGATGGGCGGGCATAACGCTGATTCCTAAATCGGGCAAGGACCCGCTAGAGTGTGCGTCGTATCGGCCAATATCATTAATCAATACTGATGCGAAACTATTGGCTAAAGTGTTAGCGGGGCGCCTTAATAAACTGTTGGGGAAGCTGGTGCACGAGGATCAGGCGGGGTTTATACCAGGGAGGCAAGTGGCGGACAACATTCGGAAAGCGCTGAATGTGATTTGGTCCGTGAAACGCAATCCGGAGCCAGCACTGCTGGTATCGTTGGATGCAGAAAAAGCCTTCGATCAAGTGTCGTGGAGATTCTTGTTCTCCGTCTTGGAGCACATGGGGTTCGGGAATGGGTTTGTTGGCTGGATTAGAGCATTATATGAGAGACCGTCGGCCTGTGCGTATAAATGGAGGATATTCAGGATTCTTCCCGCTGGGGAGGGGGACGCGACAGGGGTGTCCACTCTCACCGTTACTGTTTGCCTTATCGTTGGAACCGCTAGCAGGGAGAATTCGGCAGAATGTGGACATTAGGGGGGTGATTGTGGGACAGAGGGAGTACAAATTGGCAATGTTTGCTGACGATATCCTGCTTATGGCTACTAGGCCGCAGGACACGGTACCTGCAATCATGAGGGAGGTGCAGGAATATGGGGAACTGGCGGGTTTCACGATCAATTGGAATAAGTCGGAAATTTTGAATTTGTCGGTAGGGGAAGAGCAGCAAGCGGGCTTACGTCAACAATTTAAATTTCGGTGGGCGATGAGATCTATTCGGTACCTTGGGGTATCTATAGGGCGGGACCTGCTGGATCTCTACGAGCTGAATTACCCGAAGATATTTGGGCAAGTAGAGGCACAATTGGGAGCCTGGAACAGGGGGTTCATATCCTGGATGGGGAGAGTGGCGGTGGTGAAAATGATGTTGCTCCCCCAGTTCCTTTTTCTTTTTCAAGTGCTGCCAGTGGCCATACCAACTAGGACACTGGCTCGACTACAAAAGCAAGTTGGGGGGTTTATATGGGGGAATAAAAGGCCCAGGGTGGCAGCTAGAACACTGCAAGTGGCTAGGATAGAGGGGGGTATGGGGGTCCCCAATTTCCGGAAATATTACGTGGCAGCACAGGTGCGGGCGATATACTCGTGGTTGAGGGAACGACATAAACACTGGGTGACGATGGAGGAAGCGGGACTTCGACCTGGGGAGCTGGAACGTCTGGTCTGGGGGGGGAAGGGAAGTAAGGGAGACAATCCTATGGTGGGGCATACGATGGGGGTGTGGCAGGCACACAGGAGGAAGTTGATTGGGGAGAAGAGGTGGGCGCATGGGATGTCTTTGCTGGCCTGCTGCGAAGAGGGCATAGGACCTGATGTGATGGTCCTGACCAGATGGGCACAGCAGGGGTTGCAAAACGTGTCTCAGATAGTTTTTGGGCAAGGGATAAGAGAGTTTGAGGGCGTCCGAGATCTCTACCGGTTGAAAGAAACAGACAGGTACCACTATCTACAATTGGGTTCACTCCTTAGGCAAAGAAGACAATGGCACGACATTTTGCAGGAACCAGGTTGGTTTGAGGGCAGTTGTCTGGGCTCGCTGGGGAGGAAGGGGGTTATTTCCAGAATATATAAAGGACTGACAGAGCGAGGGAGAGAGAAATTAAGTTATATGACGGCGTGGGAAAAGGACTTGGAGGTTGAGTGGGAGGCGGAAGAGTGGGAGCGAATAGCTCAAGGCATAGCGAGGGTGTCTCTCGCCACGTCCCTGAGGGAGAATGGATGGAAAGTGTTGTCTAGGTGGTATTTGACGCCTGAGCGCCTGTGCAAAGCGGGGGCTCGTGGGACGGATGAGTGCTGGAGACTGTGTGGAGAGAAGGGAACTTGGCTGCATATGTGGTGGACGTGCCCAGTAGTAAGCCAATATTGGGGGAAAATTGGGGATATTTTGGAGGGTATACTAGGCATCCGAATCCCCTTGACACCAGAGTTATGCCTCCTACTAAAGCAGAATGATGCCGCAGAGGGGAATTGGAGTATTGTGCGGCAATGTATAATGGCGGCCCGTTGTGAAATAGCACAACATTGGAAACAGGGGGTCATGCCGCCCATAGGGAAATATACAGTGCGTCTAGCAGAACTGTATCAAATGCATAAATTGACAGGGCTAAAGAAGGGGACCGGAGATAGGGTGGAAAGGCGGTGGGAGGGTGTGTGGCGATGGTTAAGCAGGGGCGGGGAAGTATAGATTGGGTACAGTGGCGGGTGTCAGAAGATTGACACTGGTGGTCTGCTCAGCAAGTGCGGGTCGAGGGGGGAAGGGTGGGGGGGGAAGGGGGGGAGGAGGGGGGGAACTTAGTAGCTAGCCACTTACAGGGGTTTCTGTGGTGTAAACTTTGAGTATTAATTAACATGATTCAGAAAGAAGTAATCATTTCAAAGGTAGGAGATGTTTAATGTTGGTTTATTAGAGAATGCGGTGACAATGGTTGCATCTATATTAGAAGTTGGCTGGTAAGAATGTACAGACAGTTTTGTTAATGGTACAGATATATCTGAGATGCATAATTGGTGTTCTGTATAACAAAGGAATTGAATAAAAATTTAAAGTTCAAAAAAAAAAAAAAAAAAGGTTTGGACAAGTTCCTGGAGGAAAGGTCCATAAACCATAATTAAAAGGGGACCCAGGTTATCCACTGCTTGACCCAATGGAAGCATTGTGGAACCTGTGTCTTTTGGGGAAACTGCTAGATACTTGTGACCTGGATTGGCTACTGTTGGAAACTGTGCTTGATGGTCCTTGGTCTGACCCAGTATGGCATATCTTATGTTCTTTGTATTCATTCACCATGTTATAATGTATTACATTTGTTTATAATGTAAACCGCCCTGATTACACGATAGGGCGGTATAAAAGAACCTAAATAAATAAATAAAATAAATATAACGCCATCAATTTTGTAAAAACCCCTACACTTAGAACAGCATATATTCTGCACCAATTGCTCCAAGATACCCAGGTCCTTGGGCAGGACCCGCATGAACAGTTAAAACCAGTCACCACTGGCTGTGATGTGCCATGTGTAAAGACACAATATATCGCTGCTATCAAGATCTCACAACAAGGTCATGACACAGTCATAGTTGAAATGGAAACAGGAGTGGGAAGTAGCTAGTTTGAGCGAGGGGGGGTGGGAGGGGTCCAGGCTTACTTGCCTACACTTCTCAGTTAAAGACACATCAGAATGGGTGGAGCTTGTACAGATGACAACTAAAGCCAAACAATCCTTTTTGTATTACAACCATTGCACAAAACCGACAAAATCCAAAATATAGCACACAGCCTGCCCAGTGCATCTGACAGCAAGTTTCTAGATATTTCTGCTGCACGGGGCTGGAGCATTTCTTTACTCTTTTGGCGGTTTTTGTTCTTCCTTAGAAGGAAGAATGAGCAGAGGAGTACTGGAAAAGTGGAATATTTAAAACTAAACAAAAGTTGAATTTAACAGGCTGCTCAAAATGGTGGATTTATGGAGTTGCACTGCTGGCAGCGGATTGCATGATTAAAAGTGATGTTTTACTGTAGCTGTTCCAAAGGAAAATAGAATTGTGCCAATGAGAGATGTGGCCCTTAGGCATGGTCCAAGTGTGCGACCATTTTCCCCGTTATCACATTGAATCTAAGGCACTGCAGATCAGCTCCTGCCAACTCTCTGCACAGACCTGTAACCTCTATTTGCTTAAGGCAGCCTACAACAGTTAAGCAATATCCTAATAGATTACCAGCTACAATCTCTATAGTGCAGCACCAAATCCGTGAACATCAGCAACACCACAATGCAAACGATATTTATATCCTAGTGATATAACCTGCCTCATATCTACAATCCTTCTATCTGAATCCTTAGCACCATTTGCCAACCACATCCCAAACATACATACTTACAGAAACCATGCAATTGGGGATCCCCCCTCAAAGAATTAGAAACAAAAAACTTATAGTTTGAGACAAATCAAACTACAAGACCAAACAGCACTAAGATATCAAACTCATTCATCATTCATTCTACAAGATTTAAAGGGTACGTTAATCAATACTCACTCAGTAAAGAATAAAATCCCTATCATAACACATTACATCAAAGAATATGACCTAGACATCTTGGGCCAGATATTCAGTTGGCCCTGCCCAACAACCCCTAACCCCGTATATTCAATGCTGCGGTGACGGCACTGAATATCCAGGGTAGCCGGCAGCTCCAGGGCTTCTGCGGCAAACTGGGTAGCGGCGATATTGCACCATGGCTAAAACTAAGCAAGCCAAAAGCCAATATTGCTGCTACCCGGTTATCGGTACTCCCCTCCTCTGCTCCACCCGGAACGTCCCAATGCTAACCAGACAGCATCAGAACACGTAGGGGAAATAGACAGGAATATTCAATGGCACTAATCGTGTAGGTGCCATTGAATATTCCTGTTTAAATGCCATGTAAATGTCTTTTGAATATCGGGCCCCTTATGTCTAACTGAAACATGGCTCACTGAAGATGACAACGTCCTCAAAAATCTTAAGGTACCAGGATATGAGCTATTCAACAGTACCAGAAACGGCCACCGTGCAGGAAGTGTTATTACGAAGAACAAATTTAATTTTTCTACCACAACAGTAATTAGCATAGAAGGCCTTGATATGACTCTCATTGAGAATAAATACTTATCTTTATGCTTAGCTTACAGATCACCCAAATTGGATGATGCAGTACTAACATCCTGGAAATAGCTCAAACGCCGCTCAAAACAAACAGCTCATTCTATTAGGTGACTTTAACCTTTCTACCTTATCCCAAGAAAATCAAATACAGTCATAGAAGCTATGGAATCATTAGACTACGAACAGATCATCAACAGCACTACTCACAAGGGAGGAAACATAAGTTTATGGATATAGACTTGGATTGTAAATAGTTTCCCCAAGTTTATCTCCATGTTAAACCCCTGTTCTATGTAAACGATGGCCAAATGTATCTGACCAAGTGTTATATTGTTTTAATGTAAACCGCGCTGGTGACAAATAGTGCGGTATATAAGAAATGTTAAATAAAATAAAATAAATAAATAAATAAATACTAGATCTAATCTTCACCCCAAAACGATTACTAAATGCTCATATAAACCCTGTGACTCATATCATGGTACCTTGGTCTGACCACCATTTAATCGCATTCCAGCTTCTATACAGATACCCAATTTACCACAACAATTCCAACAAACACTGGACACCGCTTCAGACACTTTGAGAAACAGGTCATTCTCTGCTACAACTCACTCCACCTTCCCTGAAAAAATTAGGTAAAGCACCATACAGGACCCCAACACAACATCTCCGCTTGACCCATGCCCAGTAAACTGAATCAAGCTTGCTCACTCCGAGTTAGCCACTTTCTTAAAAAAGATAATACAATGTCCTTCATGCAAGCTTACATACCCTCCTGTCTGAAGAACGGATCGATCTGCCTTATTCTAAAGAGTCCCAAATCAGAAGCAATGACCGGCGTTCTTACTGACCTATCGCCAGTCTTCCTTACCTAACTAAAATAATTGAAAATAGTGGAGTGGAAAATAATTGGAGTATAGTGTGCAATTCTGTAAACCGCACCTTCAAAAGGATGTGAACAGTCGGGGCAGAGAGTGGCTACTAAAATGATTAGTGGTCTTCATTATAAAGTATATGAGGACAGACTTAAGGATCTTAATATGTACACCTTAGAGGAAAGGCGGGATAGAGGTGATATGATTGAAATGTTTAAATACCTCCGTGGCATAAATGTTCAGGGAGAGAGCCTCTTTCAATTGAAAGCAAGTTCTGCTACGAGGGGACATGGGATGAGGGTGAAGGGAGATAGATTCAGGAGTGATATGCGGAAATATTTCTTTACGGAAAGAGTAGTGAATCCATGGAATAGTCTCCCAGTAGAGGTAATAGAGATGAGGACAGTAACTGAATTCAAAAAAGCATGGGACCAACACAGAGGATCTCTAAAGGTAAAAAGTGGACTGTTGTAGTTGTTGATATGGAAGGACAGACTAGATAGGCCATGTGGTCTTTTTCTGTTATCATGTTTCTATGTTTCTAAAAAGTAGTACAGATACAACTACAGGATTCTGTCAATACAAATCCTCCACTAGACCTACGGCAACATGGTTTCAGACAATATCATGGTGTTGAGACACTAATCACATCCCTCTGACAAGATCATAAAAGGCATACAGAACCCTGAACAAGGATTCATTCTAATTTTCCTTGATATTAAGGCTGCATTTGATTCAGTTTCGCACAAGCCACTGCTGCATGTTTATAAAGCACAGGAGTTCAGGGCACTGCTTTGGAATGGTTCTGATCATATCTAAGTGGTTGTCAGCAGCATATGAAAATCAACCCTTATAAGCTGATGCAGAGAGCCCTCGAGGTTCAGCACTCTCCTCCCTTTTATTTCACATTTACTTACAGCTAATCTGCATCATTCAGGCTCACATCATCTTAAATCACATTTATGCGGACGATATTATGATTTACACTCCATTTTCCATAGCAAAAGCCTGTTACACGCCTACAAAAGATTGCAATAAAACAATCTCTCAATGGTTTTTACAGCAACAACTTCGAAAAAATTTAAAAAAAAGGCGTAAGTACTTTATATTATCAGGAATGAAGAGCCTCCCCCCCCAACAGTTTTCAAAGTCAGTAATGCAGAGCTAGAGGTCAAGGCCAAGATCCAATACCTCGGAACAACACTTGATCAGCGGCTAACTCTACAATCCCACATCAATAGAACCACCAGAATGATTTACCAAAGATCAAACTCTCCAGCACTTACACTCACTACCTGAAAAACATGACTTCCGAATGGTATTTCAGGCAATGATATTCCCGCCGTTGGACTTCGGTAATATCATTTACCATGGCCAGCATCCATTACAAATGGTGCATCCAGAACAGATCACATCACTCCTATTCTCAACCAGCTACATTAGCTCCCCCTCCAATGCCGTGTCAAATACAAAGTACTTATAACCAATTTCAAAATCTTGCACAACATGACTGCGACATTCTTTAAAAAGCCACCAGAAAACAGACTCAGGAGAACACACGCTCAGAACGCCTTAAGCACAAAGATTCACCCAAACAATTTGCTCACGCACATTCTCCCAGTATGCATCAGACCTCTGGAATAGCCTTCCTACAAAACTTAGAAACATAGATGACATCACTCACTTCTGAAAGGAAGAAAAACTCTGCTCTTTAAAGATCATTTTGATGAAAAAACATACCACTTGTATAGATGCAATGTTACAGCAGCTGATAATCTGTCCACACTTCCTCACGAATATAACAATGTTGGACAGTCTCCTTTTAGCTTTACAGGACCTCAGTCCCCCCCCCCCCCCCATTAAACATACTTGCCATTAAACAAACATATATACTTCCATGTACCACATCAAATTAAGCATAACCATGTAATATAAGTTAAATACTAAAACTTACTAGTCAATGTTTTACTTTGTTAATTGCTTTGTCTTGTTTTATTTTCTTATTTATTGTAAACTGTAAATATTTGTTACATGTCAACTGCATAGACCTTAGGAAATGTGATAAATAAAAAATTGTAAATAAATAAATAATGTTGCACCAGCACAGAGCCTCCTCAGTGCATGTGACGGGGGTAATGCTGCGCCAGCACAGAGCCTCCTCAGTGCATGTGACGTGGGTATTGCTGCATCAGCACACAGCATCCTCAGTGCATGTGACGGGGGTATTGCTGCGTCAGCACAGAGCATCCTCAGTGCATGTGACGGGGGTATTGCTGCGTCAGCACAGAGCATCCTCAGTGCATGTGACGGGGGTATTGCTGCGTCAGCACAGAGCATCCTCAGTGCATGTGATGGGGGTATTGCTGCATCAGCACAGAGCCTGCTCAGTACATGTTTTGGGGGTATTGCTGCGTCAGCACAGAGCCTGCTCAGTACATGTTTTGGGGGTATTGCTGCGCCAGCACAGAGCCTCCTCAGTGCATGTGACGGGGGTATTGCTGCATCAGGACAGAGCCTCCTCAGTGCATGTGACGGGGGTATTGCTGTGCCAGCACAGAACATCCTCAGTGCATGTGATGGGGGTATTGCTGCATCAGCACACAGCATCCTCAGTGCATGTGACAGGGGTATTGCTGCATCAACACAGAGCCTCCTCAGTGCATGTGATGGGGGTATTGCTGCGCCAGCACAGAACATCCTCAGTGCATGTGACGGGGGTATTGCTGCGCCAGCACAGAGCCTCCTCAGTGCATGTGACGGGGGTGATGTTGAAGCAGCACACAGCCTCCTCAGTGCATGTGACGGGGGTATTGCTGCATCAGGACGGAGCCTCCTCAGTGCATGTGACGGGGATATTGCTGCATCAGGACGGAGCCTCCTCAGTGCATGTGACGGGGGTATTGCTGCATCAGCACGGAGCCTCCTCAGTGCATGTGACAGGGGTAATGTTGCAGCAGCACACAGCCTCCTCAGTGCATGTGACGGGGGTATTGCTGCGTCAGCACAGAGTTTGCATTTTTATGAGTCATAAATGATTCACACCTATTCTTTCCCATGATGTTCTCCACTGCTTAAGCTGTTTTCAGTGTATGTAACCTTTCATTTCTTTCTATTTTATCTTTCGTTATGTAAACCACTTTGAGACATCCTTTGGACCTAAATGTGGTAATCACAACTTGAATAAACTAAACCATTCTTATGACAGATGTGTCTAAGTAGTGATCGGCAGGCTGTAGATTATAAACAGCGTTGCGAACCCCCGTTAAGTTCCCTAAACAAGCGAGCAGCCAAGCACGAGCAGCAGCAGTGTGCAGTCCACGTCTCATTTGCACACTTCTCTTTTCCTCTGGAACAGCTACAGTAAAACATCACTTTTAATTGTGCAATCCGCTGCCAGCAGTGCAACTCCATAAATCCACCATTTTGAGCATCCTGTTAAATTCAGCTTTTGTTTGATTTAAGATATTCCACTTTTCCAGTACTCCTCTGCTCATTCTTCCCTCTAAGGAAGAACGAAAACCCCCATAAAGCAGAAATGTCTATAGACTTGCAGAACAAGCAAGACACTGACTGTGAAAGGAAATCAATACACTTCTCTGTATTTTGAAAACTGATTGTTCAGTTGAAAACTGGAGCTTGTTTGGGGTTTTTTTTTAGTGCCATCAAGTCAGTGTTGGCTCATAGCGACCCAGCTACCTCTGGGTTTTCTTGGCAATGTATCACTGGAAGTAGATTGCCAGCCTTTTCTTCTGAGGCAATGGAGGGTAAAGTGACTTGCCCAAGGTCACAAGGAGTGCCAGTGGGAATCGAACCCTTGATCTTCTGGATACTAGGTGGTTGCTCTAACCACTAGGCTACTCCTGCACTCCAGAAAAAACCTGAAGTTACAGTTAATAAACTAGGCTTCAGCAGAGTGCTGAGGCAGAAAGCGCTTTCTTCTTTCCCTGTCCGTGTCTACCTCAGAAAAGTGCCGAGAGTAATGTGACGATACGTATGAAGACGCATCACTCCCAGTTCCTGCTGGAGTTGGCAAACAATCCTTACTGATTGCTGATTAGAGTAACTTAGTATCACCATTACAAAGTGCAACAGCAGTGAGAACTCCAAGCCGTTGTGAACAGAAGAGAGAATGCTAAGCCCCACTGCAAGCAGGCTGATATCAGCCGACAATAATTCATGGCCTGGCTCGCAGTACAGCAAGATGCTCATAACCTCTTTGACCCACCACCTTCCTCCTGCAGCGTCCCCTCCATACCTGCCAACTACTCTCAGAAATAAAACTGGTAACTGCAGCTACCTCAGGGGCTGTCCAATCCAATCTGAGGGAATCAGGACGGAAGCCGAAGAAAAACCTGCACTGGTGCATAATGAAGAAGTTATTCTAAAAAATGAAATGATTAACTATATGGGCACTGCTTGGATAAAGGTGAGTTAATTAGTAGATACAATGTCTTTGGAGTTTCAGAAGACATTTGACAAAGTCCCTCATGAGAGGAAATTAAAGCATCACGTTACAGAGGTCAAAGTGCTTTTGTGAACTGCAAACTGGTAGAGAACAGTTATCCACATGGAAAAGGGTCAGTAATGGCCTGTTTGATATATTTATAAATGATTTGGACAAAGTAGCAACAAGTGAGAACAAAAAATCTGCAGATGATTCAAAGTTATTAAAAGAACAGAGGATTGTGAAGGATTGCAGAAAGATCTTGTGGAATTAGGAAACTGGGCATCTGAATAGCTTAGTAGTGCTGTAAAGGTGATCAGCAGCATTAGTAAATGACAAAGTTAGGCGTTGCCACTCAAGAAAAGATCTAGGAGTCTTATGTATGTTTTCAGCCATGTGTCGCAGTTGCCAAAAAAGCAAATGGAATACTAGGGATCACTGAAACCAGAAGGAGAACAAACGAGAAGATCATCCTGCTTCCATAGAGTCCCTGATGTGGCCACATCTTGTGCATTGAGTGCAATTCTGGTCGCCCCCATCTCAAGAAGATTCTAGAGGAACCATAAAAACTTCAGAAGAGGGCAACAGAAATGAAAAAGGGCGGAAACATTTCCCTTATGAAGGAAACCTAACTAGGTTAGGGCTTTTCAGAATAGAAAAAAAAGACAACTGAGGGGATGCGATAGGAGTTCATAAAACCATGAGAAGAGACTTGAAGACCTAAATATGTATATCCTGGAGAAGAGGAGGGACAGGGGGAATACAATTCAGACCTTTAATTACATAAAGGGTATCAACAAATAAGCAAACCTCTTCCAGAGACGGGGAAGCTGTAAAACTAGAGGGCATAACATGAAGCTGCAAGGGGGTAAACTGAAAGGCAACGTCAGGAAATACTTTTTCACTGAAAGGGTGGTGGATGCTTGGAATGCCCTCTTGATGGAAGTGGTGGGGGCAAATACAGTGACAGAATTCAAAATGGCATGGACAGACACAGTGGATCCCTTTATAGCAAGAGGATGAAATCAGAGCAAACTTAAGTATGTTTTAATAGAGGGGGGTGACTTGCATGGAGCTGCAGTTACAACCAGTCTAGCCACCTTACTGGGCAGACTAGATGGACCATACTGGTGTGTGTCTGCCGTCATATATTATGTTACTATAACATATTAATTAGAGGATGACACTAACTTTTCAAACACTAAAACAAGAGATTATTCCATAAAATTAACAACCAGTAAGCTGAAAACAACTTGCTGAAGTATTTTTTCTTGAAGTGCATAAATTTGTTGGAGGAGACACATAACCAGATTCAAAAGAAGTTTGGACAACTTCCTAAAACGTCTTTTCATAAAAAGTTGGCTTATCCCTAAACATGAGTTATGAGAAAGCTGTCTGGTGACTGGGGCTGCTGCGTACTCGCAACCCCGACTGGCCACTGTCAGGCAGGATGCTGGGCTCGGACCTTGCTGGGCTCAGCATCACTTTTCAGATGTTCTTCTGCCTTGCACCTCCTCCCAATTAACTTTCAGGCCACTAACCACCTCCCTGATATTTAACAATTAAACTCAATCATGATTACCCCAATGCCACCC
The DNA here is from genome assembly GCA_033557465.1 of Ichthyophis bannanicus. Classification (NCBI taxonomy): domain Eukaryota; kingdom Metazoa; phylum Chordata; class Amphibia; order Gymnophiona; family Ichthyophiidae; genus Ichthyophis; species Ichthyophis bannanicus. The sequence goes on along the minus strand of CM066037.1, from coordinate 530,169,073 downwards.
CTTCCAGAACAACCTGTAAAAACACAATACTGGACATCAAACTGGGGCTTACAGTTGAGTCTGGTATTATGTTTTGTTTTTGCCGATATCCATAGACAAGAAGCTCATTTTTCAACTCAAGAGCTTTGCAGTGTCTGCACACTGAGGCTCTTACATTATAGCACAGCAGGAGCACCCCATCCCTGGGCCACGCCTCAGTTATTAGTCACTCTGTATTTAATAGTTAAGCTTGTCTTGTGCACTGCTGGTATACTTCCTTTTTGAGAAGGTAGAGAAGATGATGGTACTGGAATAGAAACTAATCCAATCTGAGGGATTTAAGATTTAGGTGTCGTCGTGGATACTATGTTTAAACCCTCCACCCAGTGTGCAGCGGCAGCCAAGAGAGCAAATACAATGCTAGGTATCATAAGGAAAGGCATGGAAAATAAAACAAAGGATATCTAATGGACAGCGGTAACATATCAACTCCCAATGTCACACATGTACCATGGTCAGAACATACATAATGAAAATAAAGTTTACGCCACAAGGGCGAAACCACGACGAGAACCCAGACAACCCACCAGCATAAAGAAGGTTTAAAAGCTTCGACAGGGACCAATTTCTAAAGGACACTCTACCCCACCTGAACACGGAAGCAGAGGATCTAGACGAACAAATCAGAAAATGGAACAGCATCATCAATGCTGCTGTCAAAGCCACTGAATAAAGACCCAAGAAAGCTCGCCGCACCAAAGCACATCACACACCCTGGGACTCAAAAATCATACAGAACGAGAAGAGAGAACTCAGGAAGTTAGAACGGCGATGGAGACACACCAAGTCGCCCAACACTCAGGCACTATACTTAACAAAACAAAAAGAATACAACGATCTCATCAACCAAACGAAGAAAGAATACCACACTATCATACTCAAATCAAACAAACCGAGAGAGCTCTTCAAAATTGTGAAAACCCTTACCAAGGAACAGAAAACCGAGAGCAAAGTGCAAATAGACCCACAAGCATTCAGAGACCACATCCAAGAAAAATTCCATTCAACTTCACAATGGAAAACAGACACAAGCACCAAACCAACCACCCCCCTCAAGAAAAGCTTGGGACAAATTCAGCACCCCATTCACAGAGCAGCTCTCACACATCACTGCACTCAATACAAGCATGGCCCCAACAGATCCATGCCCAGTTACATGGATTAAGGCGACAAAGTCGAACTTCATCCACACCATGCACAACATGGTAAACAGTTCACTAACCCAAGGAATCATGCCAGACCAGCTAAACCTCACCACACTAAGACCAATCCCGAAGAAATCATCACTCGACAAGAACAACCCAGCAGCCTACAGACCTCTCTCAAGCATCCCTCTACTGGCTAAGATTATTGAGAAAGCGGTACAACATCAGCTACAAGACCACATCAACAACCACGCACAACTGGACCTCAACCAACACGGTTTCCGCCCCAACCACGGAGTCGAAACACTCCTGTTATACTATTTAATGACATACTACACCTCATAGACAACAGCAAGAACGGAATACTCATGATCTTCATCGACATTTCATCAGCATTTGACACAGTGCACTACAGAACTCTACTAACAAGACTACAGAACATCGGATTACATGCAGCCACTCTGAGGTGGTTCCAATCCTACTTAACGGATAGACAGATACAGGTCAAGATTGGTCCCAACACATCCCGACCCATAAAGGTCATGCAAGGCGTACCTCAAGGATCCGCCCTATCAGCACTATTATTTAACCTCTACATCCAGCCAATATGCAGCATCATAAAAGAACACAGGATAAAATACACAATCTATGCGGACGACATAATGATATACACACCAATCACCCTCGACAACCCAGACTACACCAAGATAACAGAATGTCTCATGCACATGAATTGCTGGTTTGAAGACAACAACCTGACCATAAACTACAGCAAGACCGAGGCACTAGTCATCACATGAAACTCCGACTTCATCCCTCCTCGCAACATCAAGTTAGACAACACAACCATACCCATACAACCAGAAGTGAAATACCTTGGAGTGACCCTGGACAAAGAACTGAGCCTTCAGTCCCACATCAGCAGAACCACTAAAAATGCATACCACAGTCCGACGCCTCAAGCCCCTCCTCTCTCAGGAACACTTCCACACAGTCTGTCAGGCACTAATAACCCAAATCCTAGACTTCTGCAACCCAATCTATCTTGGCCTAACAAAACAGACACTCAGGCCACTGCAAATGGCGCAAAACACAGCAGCACACATAACTGGAACCACAAGACAAGAACACATCACACCCACTCTAAAAGAGCTCCACTGGCTACCAATCAGCTCCCGCATGAGATACAAGACAGTCATAAACATATTTAAAATCAAACAAGTCATCAGCTTTCAGCCTACACCCACTCATACAACCCGACAGCAGCACAAGACAGAGGAGGAGAGGCACATCCAACCGTGTCAACACACCAAGAGACTTCACCAAGCTATGCAAGGACACCGAAAAACTAGCTTTATCAAAGGCGGCACCAACAATTTGGAATGCCCTCCCTGATGAACTACAGTCAACAACAGACATTAAGGACTTTTAGGAAGCTGCTAAAAACGACTCTTCATAGAGCACTACGGTGACATCACTTAAACTGTGCAACAGCCAATACCCCAGCTCAACCACCCTTCCCTCGTGACACGATCATAGTATTGAAGTAAAGTCCTGATGTACATAGTATTGTAAATAGCGCACGTTGTAAATAGCTCACCAAGAATCAAGTACCATCTACACAAACACACACTCACTACTCAATGCATGCAGACACTAGACAGAGTATTTTGTTGATTGTTTGCTGTGTAGACTGCCTCGATTGTAGGAAAAGACGGTATAGAAATCCATTTAAATAAATAAATATTATAATACCTCTGTATCGTTCCATGGTGCGGCCACTCCTTGAATATTGTGTGCAATTCTGGTCGCCGTATCTTAAAAAGATATAGTGTTATTAGAAAAGGTACAGAGAAGAGTCAACAAAATGGTAAAGAGGATGGAAGGACACACCTATGAGGAGAAGCTTACAAGGTTCAACCTGAAAAAGAGATAGCTGAGGGGAGATATGATAGAGGTCTATAAATTAATGAATGGAGTGAAACAGGAAAACATAGATTGATTGTTTACACCATCAAAATATAGAAAGACTAGGGGACATGCAACAAAGCTACAGGGTAACCTATTTAAGGCTAATAAGAGAAAATATTTTTTTTACTCAACGTGTAATCAAACTCTGGAATTTATTACCGGAGGATAAGGTGTTAGTGTAGACAGGTTTAAAAAAGGTTTGGACAAGTTCCAGGAGGAAAGGTCCATTAACCATTATTAAAGGGGACCTGGGAAATCCACTGCTTACCCCAATACAAGCATTGTGGAACCTGTGTCTTTTGGGGAAACTGTTAGGTACTTGTGACCTGGAAACAGGATACTGGACTTGAAGTACCTTGGTTTGACCCAGTATGGCATAAGAACATAAGATATACCATACTGGGTCAGACCAAGGTCCATCAAGCCCCCAGTATCCTGTTTCCAAACAGTAGCCAATCTAGGTCATACTTACCTAGCTGTTTCCCCAAAAGAGACAGGTTCCACAATTCTTGTATTGGGTCAAACAGTGATATCCCAGGACCCTTTTAATAATGGTTTATGGACCTTTCCTCCGGGAACTTGTCCAAACCTTTATTAAACCCAGCTACACTAACAGCTTTTACTACATCCTTTGGTAACAAATTCCAGAGTTTGATTACACGTTGAGTGAAAAAATATTTTCTCTTATTTGTCTTAAATAGTTTACCCTGTAGCTTCATTGCATGTCCCCTAGTCTTTCTATATACTGATGATGTAAACAATCGATCTACATTTACCCGTTCCACTCCATTCATTAATTTATAGACCTCTATCTTATCTCCCCTCAGCCGTCTCTTTTCCAGGTTAAAGAGCCCTAATCATTTTAGCCTCTCCTCATAGGAGTAGCCTTCTATCCCCTTTACCATTTTGGTGATTCTTCTCTGAACCTTTTCTAATAACGCTATATCCTTTATAAGATATGGGGACCAGAACTGCACGCAATATTCAAGGTGCGGTTGCACCATTGAACGATACAGAAGCATTATAATATCCTTTGTTTTATTCTCCATTCCTTTCCTTATGATACCTAGCATTCTATTTGCTCTCTTGGCCGCCACTGCACACTGGGCCGAGGGTTTTAACATGTTATCCAGGGGAAACCTCCAACATTTTAATCGTGGCATATATGATCAAATGGTGTAGCCCTGGTATTCAAAGCAAAGCAAAACAACCCAGGATTGAATTGATTTTTCATAGTTTAATAAAATGGAGACTCCGCACCCCTATGGGAGGGTTTATATTTGCTAATTCCCAGGTACGCAATTCATATTCTTGGACTGACCACTTTACTAGAAAATTCCAGTAAATGTTCTAACATCCAGCAATCTATTACTGATCCCATGGTCTGCTCGGATCATGCTCCAGTACATACTATCAGGGCCGTACCGAGTGTAAATCGCGCCCTTTGTGACTTGCGCATCGGGCGGCGTCCCCCCCCCAACCGCAGCAGGAAAAGAGGCACGCCCAATATGCCAGTCGCCGGCATGCTAAGAAGATCTGTCCCTCCCTCACTGGCATGCTAAGACAGATCTGCTTAGCATGCCGGCGAGAAGGCTTAAGGGCGCATTTTAGCCATCTTCCGTTGCTTGCCACCGCCACTTTTTCTTCTCTCAGCGGAGGCAGGCAACGGCAGACAGCTAAAATGCGCTCCTTAAGTCTTTGTGCCCTTTGAAGCCACACCGCTCGCACAGGGCTAGGTACGGGCCTGCATGCTATATACTCTGCTCAGAGGGAGGGCCGGCCCGTCCACTGGGCAGCACACCGCCTGCGGCAAACCATGTGCTTCGGCACACATAGCCTGCCACTTCTTACCTCCCAAGGCTGTATCAGAGGGGGATCAGAAGTGGCAGGCCATATGTGCCGAAGCGCATGGCCTGCGGCTACCGCCAAGCCAATCCCACTGCCAGAATTAGCGGCAGTGGGGGCTGGCGGCACGGGGGGTGGCAGAAACCTTTGGGCCGGCCCTGCTCAGAGGTTTGCAAAATATAGACCTGGACGCTGAACAATTCTTGCTTGAAGGAAGACTTTTACCGGTTATTTAGGAAGAACTTAGAACATCGCTATTTGAGCAACTTATGATTAGAAATCATTCTTCAAAATAAATAATTAAGAAGGTCTATAAGAAAAATACATATTTAAGAGCTTTTGTGGCGGAAATATTTATTTATAAAATTATTTCATATGGAGGAAGTGACGTCATCAGCTAGAATGGCAGCATAGGTGGTGAGCTCCGGAGGGCAGCTTACGATTTGGAAGTCTTTCCCCTACTTGAGCTTGGGTTTTAAGGAGCAAAAGCAGGTGGTGGTAGAAGGCAGCCTGCAGACCCTTATGGCGAAGAGAAAAAAAGACAGCGGACCTGAAAGAGTTCGCGTATGGAGGCGCGAAGTCCACGGCTGGCGAGAAGAAAATGGCGGGCCAAAGCACGGGAACTGGCGAAACTCCAGTTAGTAAGGGACAGCGGAGCGAGGTCCCGGCGACGGCGGAGATGGTAGTACAGAATGTGACGAGGGAAGAGCTGCGTGGCTGGTTCAGCGATCTTAAAACTGAATTGCAGGCGGTAAAATCTGAGGTAGGCGAAATGTGTACCGCACTGCGAGAGGAGATGGGTGAGTTGGGAAATAGAATGGAGGAGCACGAGCAGCAGCTGGGACGGCTAGACACCTGGCAGAATGGGATGGAACGCTCGCTTAAGGACTTGGAGACCTGGAAGGACTTGGTTTTGTTGAAAGTAGAGGATTTAGAAAACAGGTCCCGCAGGAATAACTTGCGCATCCGAGGGGTGCCAGAGGAGAAGGAGTTTATGGAAAAGCGAGAAGGTGGCACAAGCAGTGCTCCGGACTTTATTAATGGACCTGGGGAATGAGACTGAGCAGGTGGACCTGAAGCTGGTAAGAGCCCATCGTGCACTCGGCCCTAGTAGGCCTAATCGACCACGCGATTTTGTCCTGTGTATGGAGGATTACAAACTTAAGGAACGGATAATAAATCTTATGCGCACCCGCAAAGACTTTATCTGGCAAGGGTACAATTTACAAATATATCCGGACCTGGCTGCAGGGACTTTACAGCGGAGGCAGGAAATGCAGCCGGTCACGTCCATTCTGCGGAAGGAGAATGTCCGCTATAAATGGTTGTACCCTTTTGGCCTCCTCTTTACTGTGGGGCTTAAGAACTGGAAGGCTCAATCGGTATCGGAGGCAATGGCAGCTCTAAAAATGGCGGGGTTGGGGAGTGGACTAACGAGGGAAATGCAAGAGGACAGGTCTGGTGAGGCCGAGCAGGTGGTTCGAAGGAGCGGTGAGAAGCGACGTCGCAGCCCGGAGGTGGTAACAGAGGAGCATCCTGCAAGTACCGACAGGGATGTGGACACCTGAAGAACCGGGGACTATTTTTGGTTTTTTTTCTTGTTTGGCTGTGCACCTTCATGTGACAGATTTTGCTCTTTGCTTGTTTATATGATTGTTTTATGTGGGGAGCTGGCTGCATTTGGGGGGAGGGGGAGGGGGGACTGAGTGAGGGGGGGAGGTGGGGGGTGATTGATCGATGGGGCTGAGGGGGATGGTGGGGTGGGGGAGTGGAGGATGAAGCGGAGAATATTGGGGTTGGGGGAGGGGTGGAGGTAAGGGCTGGGAGGGAGAGGAGGGTGGAACTGGGTTAGAAGAGGGGAAGGGAGCTGGGTCGGGGAGGGGGGGAAGGGGGTGGAAGTTGCCTCTGGCTGATGGGCACTACTCCGACGGCGACCTCCAGAGGACGGAGGGGGGATTTGGTGGGGGAGGGGGGGAGGGATGGGGAAGGGGTTGAGGTTGATGACAGGGGAGGGGGAGGGGGGAGGGGGAGGGGGCTGGGGGGGAATGGGAGGGGGCAGGGGGAAGGGGGCGGTGGGAAACGAGTGGGACCACAGCAGATGGTAGTGGCTACAATGAATGTGCGGGGGTTGGGCACTTGGAGGAAGCATAGAATGGTGGAGAGGGAAGGAGGTAGGTTGCGAGCAGATTTTATCTGCTTACAGGAAACCCATTTGAAGGTGGGACAGGAGCGGATGGTGCAGTCGAAGCGGTACCCTCGGGTAATGTTGGCTGGACAGCGGGCGGAGGCTCGGAAGGGGGGTGGGCATTTTGGTGGGGGCGGAGTGGGTGGATAGGGTGGTGGGGGAATATAGAGATAAGAAGGGCAGAGCGGTGGGACTAAAAGTTCAAATAGGGAGGGAACAGGTTTGGATTGTGAGTCTGTATGGACCTAATGAGAAACAAGGGGAATTTTTTGAAAGGATGCAAACTGAATTGGGATACCTGAGCAGGGCCCCTATTATTCTTGGGGGGGATTTCAATTTGACCGTCAACCCGCGGTTGGATAATGGGGGGGGGGTAGTGGTTTGGGTAAGAGGGTGGATAGGGTCAAGTTGCGACACCTGAAGGAGCGTCTGGGGGTGGAGGATGTGTGGAGGAGTCAGAATCCTGGATGTAAGCAATATACTTATTATTCAGCGCCACATGGCACGTATAGTCGGATTGACATGGTGTGGGCGGGGGGGGGATGGCTGAATAGGGTGGTAGAGGCTGAGCATGGTTCTATCACGTGGACTGACCATGCGCCTGTGTGGGTTAAGTTTAGTTTGGGGTATGTGGATGACGGAGTTAAATTTTGGAGGCTTAATGAGGCTCTGCTGGAAGAGCCGACGGTGATTGAACGGTTGGGGAAGGTGGTGCAGGAATATCAAGATTTCAATTTGAATGGTGAGGTGGAGTTAGGGGTGGTGTGGGACGGGCTCAAGGCCGTGGTACGGGGGCACTTGGTACAGGAAGCGGCCCGGGAGCGTCGGCGGCGGGGGGAGCGGGAGCACCGGTTGTTGCAAGATATTGGTCGCCTAGAGAGGACGGGTCTTGGGATGGGAGTGGGGGAGGTGGCGGGGAAATTGAAAGAGTTGCGGGGGGAATTAGCACAATTGCGTGCGAGTGAAATAGCCTATGAGCTGCGGGTATTGAAGCAAGGATGGTTTGAGGGGGGTAACAAGGTGGGGAGGCGGTTGGCACAGAGGTTGAGGAGTAAGGCCCAGCAGAAGAACATTGGGGGTATCTGGGGAGTGGGGGGGAAGCTGGTGCATGGGAACAATGACATTTGGGAGACGTTCACAGACTGTTATAAAAAGTTATATACTAGTGAGGTGGAAGGAGGGAAAGCTCAATGTGAGGAGTATTTAAAGGAGTGCGACTTGCCTTCTTTGTCAAAAGAGGAGTCGGAGTGGTTGGATAGACCAATAACGGAACGGGAAGTGGATGTGGCGATCGGTACGTTAAAACGGGGTAAAGCTCCTGGGTTGGACGGGTTGTCGGGGCGGTTTTACCAGGTGTTCCGCTCCATTTTGGGGCCTTTGATGGTTGAAGTGTTTAATGGTGTGTTGACAGGGGGGGAGATCCCACGTTCAATGAGGGAGGCCGGAATAAATCTTATCCCTAAGCCGGGCAAAGACTCAATGGTGGTGTGTGGGTCTTACCGGCCTATTTCACTATTAAATGTGGATGCTAAATTGCTGGCGAAGGTTCTGGCCACTAGATTGGCTAAGGTGATGCCTGCTTTGGTGCACCCTGACCAAACCGGTTTTATAGTAGGGCGGCAAGGCGGGGACAACATCCGAAAGATCTGTAACCTTACTTGGGAGGTGCAGCGGACGGGACAAGGGGCCGTTTTTCTGTCGGTGGATGCTGAAAAAGCATTTGATCGAGTGGAGTGGCCTTTTATGCTTAGTGTGCTGGAGAAAGTGGGTCTGGGTTCTCATTTCGTTCAGTGGATCCAGGCGATGTATGCGGTTCCGCAGGCTAGGGTGCGGGTAAATGGCAGTTATTCTGGGGCGTTTAGCTTAGGGAGGGGTACCAGGCAGGGCTGTCCCTTGTCCCCTCTGCTCTTTGCCTTGGTAATTGAGCCCCTGGCGGCGAGGGTTAGGGAGCCCCCGGATATTAAGGGGGTCCTAATGAACTCCCAAGAAGTTAAAATCACCCTATTTGCGGATGATGTAATTTTTACGCTTCGGGAGTCCTTGATGACGTTACCGAACTTAATGAAGGAGATTGAGGGGTATAGTAAGGTGGCGGGATATAAGATCAATGATAGTAAATCTGAGATATTGGGGTTTAATTTAAGTGAGGAGATGGTGGCCGGGTTGAAAGGGGCGTTTGCGTTTAAGTGGGTGGGCGAACACTATCGATATTTGGGAATTCAGATGGGGAAGAATATGGCGGGGTTGGGGATGGCTAATTACGGAGGGTTACTGCAGGAAGTGCGCCGTGACTTGCAAAAGTGGAAGGGTCTGTATCTCACGTGGCTGGGTCGGATAGCAGTCTTAAAAATGAATGTTTTACCCCGGTTCCTGTTTTTGTTTAGTTCCTTACCGTGTAAGGTGTCTCGGAACTACTTGAAGCAGGCCCAGAAGGTTATGATGGAGTTTATCTGGGGAGGGAAACGCCCGCGGGTAGCGCGGCTTACAATGTTTAGACATAGTAAGGAGGGGGGGATGGGGGTACCCTGGCTGGAGAAGTACTACTTGGCCTCTCAGTTACGGGCACTACAGAGTTGGCAAGGGGGGGATGAGACTCCCCGGTGGGTGTACTTGGAGCAGGAGCAAGAACGGAAGGAGAGCCTGGCGAAGTGGATGTGGGATCTGGGGGCCGTAGCGGAGGGGGGGAGGGAGGGTAACCCTTTTAGAACATTGACGAAGGAGCTTTGGTTGCGATCGAAGCGTCAGTTGTTAGGGGGAAAGCGATATACTCGGAGTATGTATATTACGGGGGTTCGGGAATTTGTCCCAGGGAGAGAGGGAGGGGTGTTTGGGGAGTGGGAGGGGAAGGGGTTGAGGTATATGGGGCAGTTGATCCACTCGAGGGGGGAGCTTAAGAGTTGGGGGGAGTTGCAAAGCGAATTTGGGTTGGATGGTAAGGGGTTCTTCGCCTACTTACAGGTGGCGTCTTTTGTGGGTAGGAGGGATGTTAAGGTGTACTTGGCTCGTGCGGCCACGAGGGTTGAGATCTTGTTGGCGAGAGGGGGGCGGAGGGGAGTTATCACCCAATTCTATGGGGAGTTGATTAAACATGGGGGGGTGGGGGGGAGTATCCGGGGAGAGGTGACGTGGGAGGTCATAGGGGGCGAATGGACTAGAGAGCGGTGGCAGGGTATTTATGGGTGGTCTAAACGATTGGCACCGGGGACGGTATACTTAGAGAGTAGCTTAAAGATTCGGTATCAAACCTATTGGACCCCGTGGAAGTTGCGGGCCCTAGGTAAGGGGGAATCGGGAGAGTGTTGGAGGGGGTGTAAGGGGAAGGGGGATCTGTATCATCTGTTGTGGGATTGCCCGGTGGTGCAGGGTATGTGGGTTGACTGGGAAGGGGTTATTCGGGAGGTGACGGGGGTTTCAGTTGTTCTAACCCCTGCCATGGTTCTGCTGAATGAGTTGGAGGATGAGGGGGAGAGGGGCCTGCAGCAGATGATTGGCTACTGTATTGCTGCTGCGAGGGGGGAGCTTCTTGCACGATGGAAGCGTAGGGATGTACCCACTAGGAGGGATATCGTTGGGAGATTATGTGGGTTGCGGGGCATGTGTGAAATTGCAGCCTATGGTACGCATAAGATGCAGAACTTTCGTCTGATGTGGCAGGGATATGATGGGTGGCTATTGAACTGGCGGGGGGGAGGTATGAGGGGAGGATAGTGGATAGCGGAAGTAGTGGGTGTGGGGGTGGGGCTGGGGAAGGGGAAGGGGGGGGAGAGGTATCCTGTCCGAAGGGGGGGGGAGGGGGGGTATGGGGGTTGCGGGGATTTGCAGGGGGGGAGTGTGCCCACGCTGAATGGCTGTGGGCTCAATGTAGTCACTGTTGTTAATGTTGTGAAGCCTGAAACTGGTGGTGGGTCCCGTTTGGGGGTTGGATTGGTTTGGTTAGTTTCTCCTGTTAGGGGGGGTTGTGGTTTGTGCTTGTTGGGGTTTGTACTGTTATTATGTTGTGTGAATTGTGAGCATTTAAAAATCTAATAAAATGAAAGTTATAAAAAAAAAAATTATTTCATATACTGTCTTCCTGAGGGAAAAATCCTCACCCAAAATGGTTACAAAGACAACATAATTATAGTTTTATGGTGTTTAATGCAAGACCAAAGAAATCAAGAGGTCGTACGGTGCTAGTGCATCAGAAAACTAATTATTTCCATCCCCACCCAGCGATTATGCTATGCTACTGATGCTGAAAATTCATGCAATAACTAACGGATCTTTTGGAAGAAAAATGTATAGTTGGTGTTTAATAAAGCAACTTCCTTATTTTTATGTGGCTTTGTAGGGCTCACCTAGGCTCCTTTGAGGGACATGGTGTGGAATATACATGTCATGTTAAATTAAGTTACGAAAAATTATGTTCTGCCATTACTAAAACTCCAGGAGAATTGGAAATAAATGATGGTCACAAGTTAGCCTTCAAGTTGTTCAGGATGCTATGAAGGAAGTAGTTTGTGAGGAAATGATAGAAGTTAGAAATAAAAAAAAGAGAAAAAGAAATAAGGGTTACTACAAAAGGAGCCGTTATGAGGAATTGCAGAAAAGAGACACCTCATAACTTAACAATGGCAGAAGATCAAAGAAATGCACTTTCAGCAGAGGAAAATGAATTTTAAGAAAGGAAAATGGGAGAGAGGGGTAGGGAAACTCATGTATGTGGCTAAACGAAAGGATTATGTGATGCCTCTTCTCAAGAAACAATATTGGCTTCCAATAGATTCTCCCAATAAATTCAAACTCCTTATACTTGCTCATTGGTCTTCAATACAGGACGACCTCTTTCCCTTAATTCTCTTCTAATAGCATATGTTTCATCCCAGACTAAGATCAGCTCTAGGAAATTACCTAGCACTGCCTAGGAAAATCCATCTCTGTTTGACAGTCTTCCAAAACTCAGCCTTTAGCTACCAGGTTCCCTTTCTTTGGAACATACTTCCAATGGATCTCCCAATAGAATCCTCTTGGAATAAGTTTAAAAAAGGACTTAAAACATGTCTATTTGAAGAAGAATCCTTTTAACTACAATCTTAGAGCACAGCTACCTCAATGTCCTGAAGGATCCCCTTCCTTTTGTCTCTCTGCTGGTCATTGAGCAATGAAGTTACAGGGTAACCTATTTTAGACTAATAAAAGAAAATATTTTTTCACTCAATGTGTAATCAAACTCTGGAAATTGTTACCGGAGGATGCAATAAAAGCTGTTAGTGTAGCTGGGTTTAAAAAAGGTTTGGACAAGTTCCTGGAGGAAAGGTCCATAAAACCATTATTAAATGTAAACCTTATTAAATGTAAAACATTATTTCAAAGTAAACCGCTTTGATTGAAATGATAAAGTGGTTTATAAAACCTGTTAAATAAATAAAATAAAAAATAAAAGGACCCGAGATATCACTGCTTGACCCAATACAAGCATTGCGGAACCTGTGTCTTTTGGGGAAACTGCTAGGTACGTATGACCTAGATTGGCCACTGTTGGAACCAGGATACTGGGCTTGATGGACCTCGGTCTGACCCAGTATGGCATCTCTTATGTTCTTACAGTATGTTCTTAATTATTGTTGTGCCATTCAATGCCCTCCTAATTTGTCTTTGTCATATCTGGTCTTTTATGGTTTCATTAAGCGTATAAGCACTTGGGATTTTCCCCATTTTTTACCTTGTAAACCGCCATGATTTTTCTTTTCGAATGGCAGTATACCAAATTATACTAATAAGTAAATAAACACCACAACTACTTAGAGGAAAGCAGAAAATGCCATAGGGCACATTCTATCTGAATAGGTGAGATGAATTTCTGATAATGGGAGTCTCTCACCTCCTAATTTATGGGAAAGTTGCAGGGAATTTGGATTATTTGTCTAGGTAAATGTTTAATGAGTGAAAGTCCCTACACCCCTCCTCAGGAACTCTGCTCTTCTGGCAAATTGCTTCTATTGCTAACTCCAGATTTCGCTCCTTTCATCTTGCTGCATCTTATGCCTCGAACAAACTACCTGAGTCTGTACGCCAGGCGCCTTCTCTGACTCTTTTCAAATCCAGGCTAAAAACTCACCTCTTCGCTGCCGCTTTCGGATCTTGACTCGCCTGAACTCCTTCGTGTTTCCTTACCATTCCCCCTAGATGTATCCCATGTCTATCGTTACAATCTAGTCAAGACTGACAACACAGTAAGTTCTGATGAGCAGGGACCGTCTTTTACATGTGTCTGTGCAGCGCTGCGTATGTCTTGTAGCGCTATACAGATGTTCTGTGGTAGTAGTAGTAGTCATCAGCGTGTCAAGTTAAGTAGGAGAAAATACTGATAGAAATTCCCCTTCGTAAATGCACTGCTGACTCCTGGCAACCAGCAGCCCCTGGATTTTCTAGGCAAGGTGTGGCTGGAAGTAGATCGCCAGACCTTTCTTCCAAGGCAGTGGAGGGTAAAGTGTCTTGGCCAAGGTCACAAGGAGTGCTAGTGGGAATTGAACCCTGGTCTCTTAGTCACCAGGCTGCTGCTCTAACCACTAGGCTCTAAGTGGAAAATTTAGGAACTTTACCAGATCAAATGAAATAGCAATATATACAGGCCGATACACAAAGCAAGTGGCAGTCAGCTTATCCTTAGATTTTCTGCCCTTGCCTGGATAAGAGGCTGAAATGCATCGAAATCGGGGCAGTGGAATACCCCCAAGCTGCACCCCCCAGTTCCTACTCCACTTTCTCACTATACATTTACACTTAATGGTTCTTGCATACATGGCTTAAATAACTCATATAGGGTACAATTCATTCACATGGGGCATTCCCAGAGCAACCATTAAAAATTCCCCAACAATGGTTAGAGAGCAGAAAGAGGATGTTTCAATTTACAATTCAACATATAAAAACAATTCTACTAAAATTCTGGTGTTGCATTAGCGACAGCAACACAAACTCCCTCCATTGCCAAACATGGTTGAAGTAACACAAAACCCTGCATATGGACACTTTGACACTTACTATACTATACTGGCACCAAAGTCCAAGAATACAAACGGCACCAACCCTACCTATGAAGTCAGAACTGCAAGTAGCCTCCATCTGGGAAACGAAGAGTCAGACTGCTGCACCTCCATATTATAAAGAATCCCTCATCTTGGCCACATGAAATCAGAGTCTCACCAGTAAAGAATAAGATGCTACAAATCAGAGAAACAGCAGAACGCACAAAACCCAGAGTGGGAGAAACAGAAATGCACTTCCTCCTGCGCTGCACCAAATGCAACGAAATGCACATTTTCCAAGCTGCCATTGTCTGATCATCTTATTTTTCAACCTGGGTTGGTCTTAATCTCTCTTTGGCAGTACGTCTTCCTGCTTGACTCCTTTCAAGAGTCTCATTTCCATTTTCTTTATGCTCTGTCTTCCCTTCCTCCCCTACATCTATCTTTTTTCCCCCCTTTATCTGCCTTTTTATCTACAATAGTTAAATTTCATTCCTCCTCTTTCTTCCAGTTCTCAAGTTCACTCTTGTCACCCATCACCTACTCTTATCTTCATAGTCTCCTACTCCCTCCTGTCTTTCACGTACTTTCTATGCCCCATTTCTACCACTGACCCCTCTCCAATCTCATCTCCGTTCCTCCGCCTCATCTCCTCACCAACCCTGCTCCTTTCCTGTCAGTCACTCATACTCTCTCTACCTCCAGTCCCTTTATATCACAATTCCTTATCCTGGTTTTCATTCCATCTTTTCCCTCCCCCATTTCTACCATATCTGACCTCCTTCAAAGACCTGCTCCTTTTGCTTTGTCTCTCCTTTCTCCATTGCCTCTCTTTCACTTCTTGGTCGTTCCCCCCATTACCATCAGCCATCTGCCACCACCACTTCCCTATCCCCCAGCATCCGCTTTCCTACCTTCTTCTCCAATGGCAGAAATATAGAAGCTTAAAGTAATGGCACATAAAGAACATATCACCTCTACCCAGTTTGCCCGTTCATACAAATACTAAGCTCTACAATCCCTTCCTCAGAGATCGTCTATGCTTGTCCTATGCTTTCTTGAATTCATTCACCCTGTACCTTTCCTCTTCCTTATCACACCATCCATCCCTCTGCCCCTCCAACTCCACCTCCCCTGTACATGCATTTGTTTCTCCCTCCCCTCAGTATTCATTCTCCTCAATCCCCCAGCATCAGCCCCCTTCTTCCACCATTGCCCGAAGTATCTGCAACCAGCAGTCCCCTTTTCCCATGCCCAACATTAGCATCTGCCAGTCAGCCTCCAGTCCACTTCTGCTAGCCATCATCTCAGCATTAGCCTCTGTGCCATCCCAAACCCCTTTCTCCCAGACTCACCAGCTGGAGCATTAGCCCCCTTCTCCTACTCCTGTCCCAAGAATCTGCCAGCATCAGTCCCCTTTTCTCATCCCAAACCCCCTTCTCCTAGACCTACTATCTCCCAGCATCAGCCCCTTTCTGCCATCCCAATCCCTCCATCTCAGAGACCTACCACCTGCCAGCATCAACATCTTTCTGCCATCCCAACCCCCTTCTCCCAGAGCTGCCATCTGCCAGCATCAGCCCCTTTCTGCCATCCCAACTCCCCTTTTCCCAGACCTACCATCTGCCAGCATCAGCCCCTTTCTGCACGATAAGCTTTGCAGAGAGGCAGAATCTAACTCCTTTGCATCTGCTATTCAGCCAACTTCTCGGCCTCTGGCATCGCATGGGAATCAAAATGCAAAAGCAGGTACTTCCTATATTGCAAGATGCAGAAACAACTACTTCCTGTAATACCCACTTGGCACCAGCAGCCAGAGGCTGAGAGGTAGGTGCAACAGTGCAAGTGATGGAGCAAGTATAGTAACATAGTAAATAAACAGCAGATAGAGACCAGTATGACCAGTAAGGGGGCTAGAATGGTGCTTGCCACTCCATGGATTGTTACAACCCCCCCCCCCTCCCAAGCCTTTATTTAGGATTGTACCCGCCACACCGAATATAAACAGACAGGTGGGCAGAAGACGTCAATAGAAATATTATCATTGTGGGGAGGAGTGTGATAGTATAAATAAAGAAACATTCCCCTATTCCCCTATCATTTCTATTTGGGGTTTTATGTTTAAAATGTATTAATAAAAAAGTAAATAAAATAAATCAAATCAAATTTAATTGATGATGATATAACTTGAAATACTGCAGTAAAGCAGTTTACAATAAAAATAAGATATCAAAGTGAGTGAACGGTAACGGTACATTCCCATACCACAGATAATGGGGAGTCCAAGGTGAGATCAGGAGTGAAGGGAATCTGACAGAAGTGACAGGGAGCAAACAATTTTCAAAAGACTGTTTGTGAGGAATTAGCCAAACTAAAAGTAGAGAAAATGATAGGACCGGATGGGATACATCCAATATTGAAAGAACTTGGGAACATTCTAGTGACTGACCGTTTCAATGTTTCTTTAGAGTCGGGAGTTGTCCTAGAGGACTGGAGAAGGGCACATGTAACAGAAACATTCCTTAAAGCAGCACCGGAAGATGACACCACAGCACAGTAAGTTGCCCTAACATCTGTAGGAGCAGCCATTCGAGGATGGGTTGCACCGGCACTGATAGAGCCTCCTTTGGCAGCAACTCATACTGGAGGATCTCCAGCTCTTTGGTGTGTGGTCCTCCTCGGACTCTGTGGGGACCGAGAGGGCTCAGGCCATGTCCCAGACGAAGTCATGCAATGCCACATCCTCGAGTGGGGAATAGCGCCAGAGTTCCGGGGGAGATGGCTCTGAGGGGATGTCTCGATGTTGAGAGGTCTCAGGGGAGGCCTCTAAATCGGTCTCTCAGTCTGACTCAGAGGGCGTCAAGGAATCCGAATCAGAGCTCCTGCGCCTTGAGGTCTGCATCAGGGGAATAGAGATCTGCTGACCAGTCTCGGGTCAGACTCCTGGAAACTAGCTGGGTAGGACTGGACACCAGAGGATTGGGACCGGGACCTCGATCAATGCAGAGGCCTAGCTCAAGGCCGATAGCGCTCTGGGCCCGGCTCGATGCCCGGGGACGCCACCGCAGTCAGGGCCCAGTTGTTGGGGCAGATGATGTGAACGAACCTATCGTCACCACCTGCTGCACGGTCAGAATGGCAGAGATACTCTGTTCCAGGACTGCCATTCTGGCCTCAATGCCAGAGGCCTCCACAGCTTTTAGCATGGGCACAGAAGATTTTGTGCCCGGCACTGGTGCTCTGGCAAGCATGTCCTCAACAAGGACCATGGCCTCGGGGAGCCTCACATGGTCACTGCCGGCCAAGGACTCCTTCCTAGAGACCTTAGGAGGACGCTGCTCAGAGTTGCCTCAGTCCCGTCGGGGGACCTTACTGGGTTTCCCCGGTGAATCCTCGACTGGCTTCAAGGATTTTTTCTTTTTCTTGCTGGGGTCCGGCGTCTTTCCAGAGGAGCTGCTGCCACAGGACTTTGACGATGGCCAGACCTCACGGGAGGTGCTAGGCTTCGGACTCAACATCAGGGAGTCCGGGAACATCTTCTCCTGCAACTCCGACTTTTTCTTGTTGGTCCAAGGGGTCATGGCCTGACACAGATCGCAGGAGGTACTGTAGTGATCTGGGCCAAGACAGTGTAGGCAGCACACTTTTGATCACACTTTTTAAAACCACCGGGAGACATGTTGGATGACACTCAGACGGGGTCGATGACCCGAGTGAAAAGGGGTGCGAACACCAGTCGAGGCAAGCTTCGATGAAAAAGAGAAAGGAGATGGGGATTGGCTCGAGGCAGGAAGAAGAACCGGTACGCAAACTGAGAAGAAAAAAATTATCCTCTTAGTTGAGTTAAGGAATTTTTCTGGGGAAAAAGGACATGCATCCATTGGGCTCTGCAGATAAAAGGGAGACTGAGCAAAATGGCACCCTTGGGCAGGAAGGGGACCCTGCTTGCATGGTGGCATTCCCAAAGGCTTTCTTTGAAAGTTGGGGAAATGCTCTGCACAGGCTCTGTTGGCGCCAATGTCACCCATATGTGAGGGCTAACTTCCTGCTTGTTCCTGGAGAAAGGCAGGATAGAGAAGATGTGATAGAGACGTTTAAATACCTCCTTGGCATAAATGCACAAGAGGAGAGCCTCTTTCGATTGAAAGCAAACTCAGCAACAAGGGGACATAGGATGATGGAATAATATGCAGAAATGTTTCTTTATAGAAAGAGTAGTAGATGTGTGGATGTCTCTCAATGGAGGTAGTAGAGACAAGGACAGTATTTGAATTCAAGAAAGCATGGGACAAACACAGAAGATCCCTAAAGGAAAAAAGGGGATTATAGCAATTGATATGGAAGGGCAGACTAGATAGGCCCCCCCTAGACTTCTGTCTCATTCTGAGAAGAGATCTTCACGCAACACGTCTAATCTTATTCATATCCCTCTCCTTCCCCCTTCCACTCTCCCTTTCTTATGTGCCTTATGGAACGCACACTCTGTCTCTAATAAACTTGCTTTTACTCATGATCTCTTTATCTCTAATGCTCTACATCTTCTTGCCCTAACTGAGACCTGGCTCCTCCCAGATGATACCACATCTACTGCTGCCCTCTGCCAAGGGGGCTATCAGTTCTCCCACACGCCTCGTCCCACTGGCCGTGGTGGTGGTGTTGGGCTTCTACTTTCTCCCTCTTGCCAATTCCAACCCCTCCTGCTGCCTCAGACTCACTCCCTCTCTCTCTTTTGAAGTCCACTCTATCCGCCTTTTCACTCCACTTCCTCTCCGGGCAGCTGTTATTTATCGACCTCCTGACAAGTCTACTTCTACCTTTCTCACTGACTTTGACTCGTGGCTTTCCTTCTTTCTGGATTCCTCCTCCCCCACTCTTATTCTTGGGGATTTTAACATTCATGTTAATAACCCCTCTGATCCTCATGCTTTAAAGCTCCTCTCCCTTACCTCCTCATTTGACCTCCAACTTTGTTCCACTGCCCCCCCCCCTCCCACTCACCAGCATTGCCATTGCCTGGACTCGATATTTTTCTCTAGTTCCTTACCCTCGAACTTTCGTAGCTCAGTTATTCCCCTATCTGACCATCACCTTTTAAGCTTTAATCTTCATCTCCGGCCGCCTCAGCCTCGTCCTGCCCCCTCCAACCTATTTAGAAACCTTCATGCTATTGATCCCTTGGCTCTCTCTCTTCCAACATTTCTCCATCTCTTTCTTCCACTATGTCATCCAAGTCTGTTAACGAGGCAGTAACTTCCTATAATGCTGCACTCTCCTCGGCTCTGGATGCTCTCGCTCCACCCACCCCACGTCCTGTGAGATGCTCTGCACCTCAGCCCTGGCTCTCATCCACCACTCACTACCTACGTTCATGTGCCCGTTCTGCTGAGCATGTCTGGCTCAAAGCCCGTTCCCCTGAAGACTTTCTACACTTCAAATTCATGCTTGCCTCCTTCCAGTCAGCCATAGCTCTTGCCAAATAAGACTACTATGTCCATCTGACTAACTCTCTTGCCTCTGATCCTCGCCGTCTCTTTACTACTCTCAGCTCTCTCCTCAAAGTGCCCTCCGCCTCTGATCCCCCCTCCCTTTCTGCCCAAACCCTGGCTGACTACTTCCATGACAAAATCCATAAGATCACCCTCCAATTCCCCACAAAGTCAGCTACTTCCCGTCCTCCCCCTCTCCACTCCCAACTCAGCCCCTGCTTCCCTTGCTACCCTCTCTTCCTTTCCTGTGATCTCTGAAGAGGAAACTTCACACCTTCTTTCTTCCTCCAAACTCACCACCTGCTCCTCTGATCCTATCCCCACCCGTCTCCTCAGCCCCATCTCCTCCACCGTTGTCCCTTCCATCTCTTATATTCTCAACCTTTAGCTCTCTACTGCAACTGTCCCTGCAGACTTCAAGCATTCTGTGGTCACACCTCTCCTCAAGAAATTCTCACTTGATCCCACCTGTCCTTCTAATTAATCGACCCATCTCTCTCCTTCCCTTCATTTCTAAACTACATGAACATGCGGTTCACAACAACTGCCTCGACTTCCTCTCCTCTCATGCCCTCCTCGATCCCTTACAGTCTGGCTTTCATCCTTTACACTCTACTGAAATGGCTCTTGTCAAAGTCTCCAGTGACTTCTTTCTGGCAAAATCCAAGGGCCTGTACTCTGTCCTCATCCTTCTTGACCTCTCTGCTGCTTTCGACACCATTGACCACAACCTTCTCCTCGATACCCTGTCCTCGCTTGGCTTTAGGGGCTCTGTACTATCCTGGTTCTCCTCCTATCTCTCCCATCGCTCCTTCAGTGTGTGTTCTGGTGGCTCCTCCTCCTCCACTACCCCGCTCCCAGTTGGTGTACCCCAAGGATGTGTCTTGGGTCCGCTCCTTTTCTCTCTCTATACCCAGTCCCTTGGTGCGCTTATCTCTTCCCTTGGCTTTCAGTACCATCTATATGCTGATGACTCCCAGATCTACCTCTCTACCCCTGAGCTTTGTCCGGCAGTCCAGACCTGGATCTCTGCCTGCCTTTCTGACATTGCTGCCTGGATGTCTCACCGCCACTTGAAATTGAGCATGGTCAAGACTGAACTTCTTATCTTTCCCCCTAAAATCTCCCCTCCTCCTCCTTTCTCAGACTCTGTGGATAGCTCTGTACTCCTTCCTGCTTCCTCGGCCCACAATCTGGGGGTTGTTTTTGACTCCTCTCTTTCTCCACACATATCCATATCGTAGCTGAGACGTGCCATTTCTTTCTCTATAACATTAGCAAAATCCACCCTTTCCTTTCTGAACACACTACTAAAACGCTTATCCACTCCTTAATCACCTCCCGTCTTGACTACTGTAACTTACTACTCCTTGCTGGTCTTTTCAACACTCCGCTGCACGGCTGATCTTCTGCCAATCTTGTCATGCCCATATTACTCCTCTTCTCAAGTCACTTCATTGGCTCCCTATCCGTCTCCGCATCCAGTTCAAACTTCTCCTGCTGACCTATAAATGCATTCACTCTGGGCTCCTCAGTACCTTTCCTCTCTTATCTCTCCTCACAACCCCTCCTCAGGAACTCTGCTCTTCTAGCCAACTGCTTCTATCTGTGCCCTTCTCTCCTACTGCTAACTCCAGACTTTGCTCCTTCCACCTTGTTGCACCTTACGCCTGGAACAAACTACCTGTGTCTGTACGCCAGGCACCTTCTCTAACCCTCTTCAAATCCAGGTTGAAAGGTTTGCCTCTTTGCTGCTGCTTTTGGATCCTGACTCACCTGATCTCCTTTTTTCTTTCCCCTTGTTTTACCCCTGCCTACACCTTCTGTGTTTTGTCTTAACTAGATTGTAAGCTCTGACGAGCAGGGACTGTCTCTTAAATGTCTGTGCAGCGCTGCGTACGACTGGTAGCGCTATACAAATGCTCAGTAGTAGCAGTATAGTCTTTCTGCAGTCATGTTTCTATGTTTCTAGGAGTCTCGATTTATATGGGAAATGCATACAAAATTTGTATATAATATATATTAATTATAGGGCCCAATATTTTAAAAAAAGCTGGCGTTCTAAATTTGTACCATATTTTCAGATGAAAATTGTTCTTAATTTAGGAGCTTTAACGATATGCTTATAAGATTTAGGTCTGCTATTCATTTACCTAAACCTATGAGCCTAATTTATAAGCCGTGTGCTGAAAATCAGTGCTAAGCGCCCATCTTCCTCCCCCAACCGACCTAAATCCAGCCCCACTGCCACCCACTTTATAATCTTAAATTTTGGAGTTTAGTGCAATTTTAAATATAAATTTAGGAGCTCAGCTGCACTGCATTTTCAAAAAGGCCAAATTAAGGGCATAACTCTCAAAATTAGAAGCATAAGTCCTTTGAATATCAGATCCTGATATGCACCAGACACCCCCGTAGGTCAGCTTTATGGCAAGAGTGGTCAGATACGGCCGAGTGCTGCTGGAGAGACTGCGGCCGCCCAGCGTGCAGGGTTGTAAGAGAATCAAGAGCTCCTGGTGACCTCAGTTATAACATAACTGGATGCCAGTTGCCTGTGGATTATTCTTTATTTCTGGTTTTCTTTGGGGTGAGGGTTTGAAGCCAAACACTTAGCAAGGAGAATCCGGCCAAAGTATTCATTAAAGCAGCTGGATAAGTAGTTACTTCTAAAAGGAAAAGGTACTAAACCTCTGTATTTAATGGAAGAGCACCTGAAAGCGAGACAGATTCTGGAGATGAAATATCTTTCCTTTTAGTTCAGGAGGATTAATTCCTTTCTGTGAAACTCAAGGTCTCCGAGAGGTGATAAGTGCCGTCTGATGCATTGCTAAGCAAGGGACGTTAGATTTAATCCAAGACCATTAATTTGCTCACCTGCGATTCCACATCAGCAAGACTGACGGCCTTTTCATCCACTTGTAGAACCATGTCCTGGGTCCACACTTTGCCCTTAGCATCCAGCAGTTTCAGCTTTCGGATGCCATCCTCTACCGTTATCATCGCCTCTTTCCGGTCCAGAACAAACGTCGTCAGGTGCTGTAAGGCAACAGACAGAGCGGTAAGTTCCCTGCAATAGGATAATAAACTCTTTGTCCTCAATTACTTCCCTTCACTAGTCTGGACCTATTTACTGCAGCATAAGACAAAAGAAAGGCCCTTCTCCCCTCCCACTCCTTCCTGCACCATCAGAGATTTGAATTTCCCAGGGAACTTGACAGCTTGCAGTCACTTTTAATCCAAACAGGAAGTAAATATGCACATACTTGAAGAGGATTTGATTATAAATGGTGCGCGACTGGACAGTAGCCAGGGAGGAAGCTTGATGGCCTGCTATTACTGACCACTAGATTGGGACTTGTGCTAATTGAACTGTGGCTTGTGCAGCACTGAAGCAATGAGCAGGACCACAGGAGGTAGCAGAAACCGTCTCAGAGCATGAGGCAATATGAGCAGTAATACTGCAGCCACTTGACCAAGGGAATCGCACCAGTGTAGGTGTCTGTAGCAGCTAAGGAGTGTGAACTGGGCCATCATTTTTACTTTCCTTGATTAATACTTTCTGCACCATCTGAAAACTCTACAGCAAATTCTGGGGTTGCTAAACAATGTCCTTTTTTGTCCCATTTGATTTAAAATTGACTTTTAGCTGCAACTCGAATGTCCCCGAACATTGAGTTGTGTAATATGAAGAAAACAAATGTATCTTTGTTTCCACAGTCTTGGCACATGTCAGAGTTTCAGTAGAGAAAAACCTGAAATCAACTGTGTATTTCAGTATCATGCAGACAAATTGCGCAAGCAGCACAGATTATCCCTCATTTGTTAAGAGGACTCCCATAAGGGTGGCGGCTAAACCGCTTAGAATGCAGTCAAAGGTTGGCTCCCACTTTCATGTCTTGCAGCAGACAAAAAACTAACTACAATACATGTAGGGCACAGTAACTCCCACTCAGGTGGGGAATGAGGTGTCTCTCCTTTCCTCGCCTTGCAGCATCTCCCCTTCCCTCAAGCCTTTCAGTTTCCTTGCATGGCTCCTTCCTGTGAGCACAGCAGCATGAGCCGGGAAAAGGAAAGTTAAAGCAGCACAGAGCCTCAGCACTCAAGCGTCTGCCAATCTCTGCCAAGACCCGGACGCGTGCGGCTGAAGGGGTGGGACTCAGCAGAGATTGACAGACGCTTGAGCGTCAAAGGTTCCAGAGCACCTAATGTCGATGCCGCCGTGACCACAGGAAGGATCCGTGGTGGGAACTGAAAGGTATGAAGGGAGGTGCTGGACAAAAAAAAATCTCCAACAGCAGCAAAATATGTAAACGCAATACAATGTGGGCTCCCTTATAACGTGGGCCAAACGTTGGACCCCATTACCCACGTCATATCAGGTCTACATTGTGTGTATATATATGTGCGCACACATGTACATGTATGGGCATGCATGCACCCTGCTTTAGTTTGTTTCACAATGGGGGAAAGGGGCCTGAAAATGTTAAAACGAATCTACATGAAATTATTTTTTATGCTTTGAAAACAAATGAAAAATAGTTTCCCATGAAAGCACATCCTCTCTTTGTACTGGCTGCTAGTATGACCAGGACCCCTCCTCCTGGGGAACACTAGGGACTGAGAGTGCATATAGCAGCTACCCTTCCTTTCAGGCTGAACCCTCCGGTACTAGGGAGCAGGGCAAGTATTCCAAGTGGAGTGGTGTGCACCCAGACGCCGGGCAGAAGAGGAGGGAGGAGGACAGCCGATTCCAAAGAGAAGACAGAAGCAGAATCCAGGTACGAGCAGGAGGAGAAGCAAATGCAAAGTCCAGAAACTGGCAGAACTTGGACACAAAGAAACCACAGAGGAGAGCAGGAGCTCCACAGTGGGAGCATGCAGAAAGAGAGAGAGAGAGAGACAGAACCAGTCAGTCCAGAGAATCTAGGGAGATACCAATCGGCTGGTGCCAAAATCAAAGCTGGAAAGAGCCCAGGCTCCCACAAAGTAACTGCTGGCTCCTGATCTGTGGGGCTGCCTGCGAGTTCAAAAGTACATTAAAATCCCATCATTATATGATACATATAATTACACATGTCTCTATTATACATATGTTTAGTTCCCTATTATACCGTGGTCCATGGTCGGGATTTAGAGGTGCCGCTCTTTGAGATTCACAAACAAGACCCAAAGTACAGCTTTGACGTTATTATTATTATTTTATTTATTATTTAACAGTTCTTCTATACCGCTCTATTTTAGATCAGAGCGGTTTACATTCAACATCAACCATACAACACAGGAACCCTGAGTTGTATTTACAATAAACAGGAGATCAACTTGGAAGTAACTGGGGGGGAACTATGTACATTGTATAACATATCTACATCTTATTTACACTGGGGGTCCTGATTCCATTTCAGTGGGTATCTTCTGAGCGATCAGTTGATTATCCTTTTTCATGCTGAGTCTGATTGTTTAATTGCAGTGAGTGATTGTCTGAGGGGGCATATGTATGATTACTAGTGCTGGATTCAGGGTAGTATGTGGTGAATAGGTGCTGCTTTAATGCCTTCCTGAAGTCAATTAGGTAAGTGATGTTTCGAATAGAGGTGGGGAGAGCGTTCCATGCTCTGGGTGCGTAAATCGTAAAGGCCCTATTTGTCGTTGCTTTTGTGCATTTCGTTATTACTTTTGGGACCTCTAGTGTGTTTTGCATCATGGGTCTTCTGTTTCTGTTCTGTGGTACTTTATGTATCATCTTGCTGAGGGCTGTGGGGGTCAGGGTGTTTGCGGCTTTGAAAGTTAAGGTTAGAACTTTGTGGCGGATTCTTGCTTGAACTGGTAGCCAATGGAGGTTCATCAGTACTGGCGTTATGTGCTCTCTCCGTGAAGCCCCTGTTAGTACTCTTGCTGCAGTGTTCATTGCAAGCTGGAGAGGAGCCAGTGTTGTTTGAGGGAGACCGTGTAGAATTACGTTGGCATAGTCGAAATGTGGTAATATTAATGCCTGATAGATCGAACGGTAGTCGCTGAAGTCAAGCAGCGGTCGGAGATGTTTTAGGGTCCTTATTTTCATGTATACTGTTTTTACTGTGTTTCTTATGTGGGTTTTCAGATCCAGTTGTTGATCCAGTGTAACGCCAAGGTAGCGGATTGTGGGTTTGGTTTTCAGCTCTGTGTTGCCGACCTTTAAAGAGAGTGGAGGGGTGAAGTCCTGGTTTCTTGAGATGAAAAGGACATCTGTTTTACTGTAGTTGATTCTCATGTTTTGTGTGCTGAACCATTCTGCTGTTGCCTCAAAACATCTTGTTAGAGGGGAGAGGTCTGGTTGGTTGGTCCTGAATGGGATGTATAGTAGGATGTCATCTGCGTAGGCTAGACAGTTGACCTTGAATGAACGTGCTAGGGCACATATGGGCTGCATGTAGATGTTAAACATCAATGCAGATAGTGACGAGCCCTGTGGTACACCCTGGTTCTGTAAAAATGGTTCAGAGGTTGTGGAGCCTGACCTTACATGTTGCCATCTATTAGTCAGGTATGACTTGCACCACTTTAGGGCTGTTCCCTGAATTCCTTTCTCGCTGAGGCGTTGTATGAGGATCTCATGGTTCACCGAGTCGAAAGCCGCTGCAATGTCGAGGAATATGAGGGCGAATCCTTGATGCATTTTGTCAGTTCCAGAGACTAGATGGTCAAATAGGTTGGTGAGGAGGGTTTCAACCCCATGTGCTTCTCTGAACCCATGCTGGGAAGGATCCAGTGGGGCTTCAGTATCAATATGCTGTTGGATTTGGCGCTGTACTAACTTTTCGATTACTTTGGCAAGCATAGGGATACTTGAAATTGGTCTGTATGATTCCACTTTCGTTGGGTCCAGCTTGTTATTTTTGAGCAGTGGTCTAATTGATGTTTGTTTCAGACTTTGTGGAAACGATCCGGTTGTAAGAGATTGGTTTATTAATTCGCTCAGATATTGACTTAAGTCACATCGTAACTCCTTTATCCATAAAGCAGGGCATGGGTCATTGGGTGCAGTAGTGGGGTTGATTGCAGCGATCGTGTCTTCAATCTCTCTGCGTGATATTTTTTCAAAGTCGGATAGTGGTGATGGTTGGGGCAAGTTGTGCTGAGAGCTGTTTTCCGCGGAGTTCGAGGTTGCACCAGCCTGGGTGACTTCAAGTTGTAGGTAGTTGGTTGCAGATGTAGTAGTCTGGATCATTTTTGACTGTAAGTAGTTGGAGTATGCCTGGGGGTGTGGCATCTGTGACTGGTCTGCAGGAGGTTCTCTTATGAGAGATTTCACTATATTGAAGAGATCGTGTGGCTTGTTTAGTGACCGCTTCAAGATGTCGGAATGGTATTGTTTCCGCTTTTTTGTTAATTCATCGCGGTGTGATTTTAGGTGAGCGATGTAAGTATCTTGTGCTTCAGTAAAGATACTTACATTAAGTCCCGGGAACAGTCTGAGTGATACAAATTACAGCCTATGAGCGAGATTTCAAAGTGCAACTTATTGGGCAAAATAGCATAAGATCTGGTAACAGCTTCTGAGGGGGATGACAGATAGCAGATTTGAAGCACATTTTTGGACAACGCAATCTAAAAACTTTGGTAACAGTTCTGACAAGATAGTGCTTGTACCGGTGATTGTTTTTCTGGTAATGCAGCACATGAGCTGGTTATGGAAGTTTCTGAGCAGTTTTTTTGACTTTTGGGGTGATTAAACCGAAGTAGAGTATTTGTGCTGATAAAGGATTTTGTGAACAGCTACGTCAGCTTTCTGAAGAGATTATATTGCCATCGAGTGAGTGGGCAGCGGGTCATGCTCTTCATTTTTAAAGTGACAAGAAATATGATCAAGTAAATATGGGGTTTGGTAATTTGAGTGTACCTTTTGGTAATATAAAAGTGGAATTTAATGTTTAAAGCATAATCCTGGATAACATAGTATCAAGTTAGCTGCATCTCGGAGTGATTTCACTCAAGAAATTTGGAGTTTGTTACGCTTGTTATACCTGTATTTGTAACAGGGTATTGGAAATCCTGTGATATTGTTATGAGATGATATAATTGTGTGTATCAGTGGGTTTGTTATAGACATATGTATAATTATTATGTATTATATAATGATGGTATTTTAATATACTTTTGAACATCAATTGTTATGATAAATAGCTTATGTGGTTAATGGCTAAAGTAGTGCAATATCTAATTTACACCTTGTAATGTTTGTCCAGAGTAAAGTTTATAACAAATATAATATATTAAAAAAAAGTGTATTTATAACCTTTTAAGGTGAATAGGTTACATAGTGGTTTTAGGGACCAGATTGATAACATAAGGACCCTACAATTACCCACTTGGGAAAGACACTGAATATAAGGGGATCCTGTTCATGTTCCCTCTCTAATTTAGAGTGGATGGGGGGTCAGAGGGAGCGGGGCTCCATTTTCTCACCCATTGCTAGCTCTCTCTATGGCGTATTAGCTAAGGTTCGAGACTTGTTAATGGTGGCCTATGTCCTAAACAGGGGGGGGGGTATGCCTGAAATCCGAGTGGCGTTTGATACCCCCTCCCCTCCCAGGTCTGTTTGCTGGGAGGAGTATGTTGTGTGGCACACTCAAACGGATGTGCTGTAGGTATATGTAAGGGAGGAGTACCGTATTTTCATTGAAATAATGTGTCCACTTATACAACATACTCACGTGTATACTTTAACACATGGAAATGACATCATTCTGTTCAAGAATTTTTGGATAGGGAGGAAGTGACATGATGGCTGCCTGAGTTCCCAGCTCTGGAGCCATCCCCAATCAATAAAACATAATACTGTCCAAAAGACCTAATACGGGAAAACCACAAGGTCTCGGTAAGAGCAGAAAGCAAGCAAAAGATGACTATAGGAGGAAAGCCGCAGATCTGAGGGAGTATGCGTATGTGGGAGCGAGCTGAGGCAGCGGTGAAAATAAAATGGCGGCAAGGGGCTCACAACATATGGAGCAGGCCGAAGGCGAAGAGACGGGGAACACAAATAGGCAATGACGATACTGAAGGCAGTGTCAGACATCACCAGAGCCGAGCTGCGGGAATGGTTTAATGAGCTTAAAACTGAAGTACAGGCAGTTAAAATCGAGCTCAGCGAGTTAATGGGGAGCAGGAAGGAGGAGACTGCTGAGCTGGCGCACTGAGCGGGGGAGCATGAAAATAGACTGAAGACCCAGGAACTGCAATAAGAGACACTAGAAACCAGAATAGCAAAGGAGGAGAAGTGGAGAGAGCAATTCCAATTTAAGCAGGAGACCTCGAAAACAGAACCAGAAGAAATAACCTCTGTATACTAGGCGTACCAGAGGACTGAATTTAAAAACAGTGCAGAAGTAGTGGAAGCGGTGTGTCTGGAAGTTCTGAGGCAGAGTGGAGATGAAGTAATCCCTGAAGAAATACTGATGGACAGAGCACACCGGGCACTGGGGGCACAGAGAGCCAACAGACCTAGGGATATAACTATTTGCCTGCAAGACTATAGACTCAAGGAACATATAGCTGCAAAAAGAGGAACTTGGGTACCCTTAAGTGGCAAAGATGCCCAATTGCAATCTACGCCGGCATATCAATGGGGACACTTGTCACACCACCCCCCTGGTGGCACTGGGATGTCACAGCAGGGAGGGTGGACACAAAAATATTTTATGGTGGAGTTTAGCTCAAAGACAGGGCCCAGGTTTTTATAGTCCTGGTAGCCTTCTGGGTAACCAAAGCTCCAAAGAATATAACAGTCCGAGTGTAGGGAGAATAAAGGCTTTTATTTCCCGTATTGCAAATAGGTTCAATAGCTCAGAATTTACATCAACACAAAAATGTCCTTGCTTCAGGTTGAAAGAAAAAGAAACATGAACTGAGTTAGACCTGTTAACTTCACAGCAGTACTATGAGAAACACAGATTCAAACCTTCCCCCAGACCACAGCTCTACTCCTCGGCTAAGGGCTCAAAGCTTTCTGCCAGGCAATAGCTGCAATCCATCTCGGGGTCCGAAAGGTCATCCGGGAATTCCACCTGCATTGGAATATCAGTCAGTCAGGAATATCTAGTGGCTCGCATTCAGGCTTTTTATATAATGTTTGTACAATGTCCCAATGCGCTGCATCCAAAGGTAAGCCTTGGTTTTGTACACCTCTAGAGTGAGGACAGTTTCTCTCACCTACTGCTCTTTTACTAGAGAATTTCTTGTTTGGCACAGGTTTGTATTTTGTAGCACAAATAGTTCTAGAAGGACAGCATTCCTCTAGGCCCTGCTCCTCCTGCGTCTCAGCATTCATAAAATCACAATCAGTAAAATAGTGATTACCTTTCCTTTTGGGTTTATCACGGCCAAGTGAGGGTTGATGCTTGTTCCTGCTGTGGTTTGGCTTCTCCGACACCAAGGTAGGCCTCCAGTTCTCCGGCCGGCCTTCTGCTGGGGTTAAGCCACACTCGCACCACAGCTTCTTTCTCTCTGGGCCAAGAATGTTACCTTTCAAAGTAACTCTTTCACCTCCTTCTTGGTTACTCCTCGTTGTGTCTTTCAAAGGTTGCTGGCCTCTGCCAGACTCAGGTCCAGGACTCTTTGGCACAGTCCTTCTCCTTCCAGGGTTAGCTTCTTCTTTGTATCTTTCCCACTTGGAAAGCGTATCCTCTCCCCTCTTGGGATATTTGAAGCGGATTCCTTCACCTGGTTCTGCTGAGTATGCTGGGCCGGTTCCTTCTGTCAGGACTCCTATTCCCTGGTCCTTCTCTCCTTCCAGGAAAGCTCTCCTTTCTCCTTCCAGGGTTAGCTTCCTTCCTGTGTCTCTTGTGTCTCCTGTGTCTGGGCTTTTAAAAGGAATTCTTCCCTTTCTGGATTGGGTGCAGGCCGGTATTGCATCATTGGCTCTGGGGTGTGACTCCCCAGTCCTCCAGAGGTCCCTCTTGCTCCCCCTATATGGCTCCTCGCGATGCTGCAGCCGGTGTCTGCCTCTTTTTTCTAAGTTAAAAGCATTTTCTTCTGTCTGCAGAGGGTCTGCAGTACCACATATCCCCCCTCTTAAAATATGACGGGCTGGTGAAGCCTCTTCCACACAGCACGGAATACGCGACATTGCGTCCGCATTAAAGTGTAGTTGATCGGTACTATACTTCTTCCGCCTGATATCCGTCGGTATCTCTTCAGGGTAGAATACATTGGTCGCTGATGCTAGCAGAACAGATCGGTCATGCCAAGGCCGAAGAGTATTAATGTGATAAATTTGCGTGTGCCCTTTGTCATCCTTGACCTCGTAGGAAGTCGGCCCCATAGACTTGACTATCGTATGAGGTCCTCTCCATCGGGCCTCAAACTTAGGGGTAGCACCTGCTACCAGGATCATTACCTTTTCTCCTGCTTTTAATTGTCTGTGCTTTACCCGCTGGTCATAATAATGCTTTTGTCTTTGTTGACTCTTCTTCAGATTTTCATCCGCAACCTGGGAGGTTCGTTCTAGACGAGTCCTGAGGTTCTGCAGAAATAGGGGCACCCCTATTTCGGCCTCAACGGGTTCGATCCACTGTTCCTTGAGGACGTCTAATAAACCTCGCGGGGACCGTCCATACAGGAGTTCATACGGTGACGTGCCCAGGGAAGTCTGTCTTTGTTCCCTGCAAGCGTACAAAATGAATGGTAGCATAGTGTCCCATTCTGACATCTGTCCACCTAGCGCTCGTCGGAGCATTTGCTTTATGCTCTGGTTCAGGCGTTCCACCAGACTGTTACACTGGGGATGGTACGCAGCGGTCTTCTTATGGTGAATGCCAAAGGCGTCCCCCACCTGCGTGAGGTACTTTGACAGAAAATTGCTGCCCCTGTCGGTCAAGATCTCTTGCGGAAATCCAATTTCACAGAATAATTTGACCAGCTCGCTGGCAATGGGCTTAGCTGAAATACTTCTTAATGGGATGGCCCACGGGAACCGGGTGGCCTGGTCGATGATTACCAGGATATATTGAAATCCCCTGGGTGTTTTAACCAGGGGCCCTACTATGTCCATGGCCAATCTTCTTACTGGGCCTGAAATCACCGGCATCGGTACTAATGGCATGGCGGGAGGTTTTCGGGTGGTCACCCTTTGGCACGTCGTGCAGGACTTGCAGAATCGAGTTGTCTCCCGAAATACCCCGGGCCAATAGAATCTAGCCAGAATCTGATCTAGCGTACCCTGTGCTCCCTTATGACCCCCTACGGGATGGTCATGGACCAGTCATAGAATCAATGATTTAAACGTGTTCGGTATCACTAGCTGTTTCCGTAGTACCCCAGTTCGTGGATCTTTGCTCTCTCGATAGAGCAGGTCATCCTCCATACAGAATCTGGGGTAGGAATCTCTTTTGTCTCGTGCCTGCTCAAAGGCATGAGTTAGTACCGGGTCCACTTTTTGCTCTCTCTTGAAGGAGGGAAACTTCTCCATCAATTCAGCCGGCACCCAGGGCATTCCTCCTCCCGCTTCCAATTCTGCCCGTCCCTGAGAGCGAAATCTTCGTTCCCGCCTTCGCTCCGCTTTCGGCTTTCGCTCTTTCTGCAAGGGATCCCCAATCAGGTCCTCGTGCGAGGGGAGGGTTCCCAAAGAATTATCTCTGGAGCACGAGGGCTGTTCATCATCCTGGGTATGGGATCTTGTGGAAACTAGAGCCTTTTTAGGAGGCTCACTCTTCTTTGAGCTGTTTGGCTGTACGTTGGAGTGATCGGACGGCTTAGACCGTAACTCCGGGTTATCCACAGACTCATGCCAACTACAGGTGGAATGTGGGATTATTGGTGGAGATAAGCCCTCTTTAAGGCTCCTCTGGAACTGCGGCCAGTCGCGACCCAATACTAATTCTTGGGGCAATTTCGGTACGACTGCTACCAGCATTTCTTTCTTTATTCCCAAGCCTTTGACCCATAGCCTATAGAGAGGATAGCTTGTGGCTGCCCCGTGAATACATTTTATCTTAACACGGCCTTCTGGATATTCAGGAACTGATCCTCCCTGGCCTCTGATCACAGACCATAACTTTTGGGACATCATCGTTTGATCAGCGCCTGAATCCAGAAGCGCCCTTACATCCACTCCATGTATTTGTACAGTTAACACAAATCCTTCTCGGACTGTCTTTGGGGCCTCCCCCACAAGAGCAGTGCGAGCATAACAATCATTCCTTAAATGTCCCATTTTACCACAGGAAAAACAGCGCTTAACCTTTTCCCTATCTGGAGGGTTATTAATTCTTACATTGCCATATACTGGTCGGGAAGGGCTCCCTACTTTCCGGGCTTCCATACCTATTGCTGCTTTGGGGTTACCCATCCTATGTTGGGTGGCTTTCTCAGCCTCTAGGTGCCTCTCGGTAAGGGTTATTGCCTCTGTAGTGGTACAATAAACAAAAAAAACCCCAAACTTCAGTGATAAATAATACTATTAACACAAAATCACCAAAACAAACCCCCAGAAAAATAAATCAAAATTCTCCTCTTTTTGTCGGATGTGTACAGGAAAGGAACATAGTAGCAGAACTATGTCCACCACACAGTTACATCCATTTTATTATAAAACCAAAAAAACTTTACTTAGCTGGAAATTATTAAGTCGCAGGCTATTCAAGCACGCTTGGGCACACGCTTAAACACGACGTGCACGTTTCGGGTTATTTAAACCCTGTTTCAAGTGCTGCCATGATCAAATTCAACCGTCTTTGAAACGCCGAAATCAGCTGTTTCCTTCAAAAGGGTCTGATACTCCTCCGAATGGCTGTATCTTGCTGTCAATCAATTATGCTCACCTATGAAACTCCAGGATCTCCCCACCAACCAGGGGAAGCCCTGGGATCACCGGTGACTTCAGAATACACTGAGCCAATCAATCTCTTTGTTTAGACCTGTAGGAGATACCGTCTGTAAGAGAAAAATCCAACGTTGTTCACAACTCTGCAATTTGTAGTGGTACAGCAATTTTATAACATTAGGTAGTTCTGTACCCTACTGGGCACCGCTGTCATGTATTGTTCTAATACCACGGCGTCTATTAGTGTCTCTATGTTTTTCCTTTCTGGCTGTAGCCACTTGTACGCTAAGCTCCTGAATCTGTAACCAAGGGCTTTTGGCGTTTCATCCGCCCTAAGGGTAGTAGCCCTGAACATTTTATTGTAGGTCAATGGGGTAAGCCCTAGGCGATCCCTAATTGCTAGCACTACCTCTTCATAGGTGTTGGCTAAGGCAGGCGGCATTGACCGGTAAGCAGCCAGTGCCTCGCCCGTAAGGGACGCTGCGAGACGTATTGACCATTGTTCAGGCGGCCAATTAGCTGAACTAGCTATTCTTGTAAAGGAGTCTAGAAAATCGTCCACATTATCATCAGGACTCAATTTTCCTACCACCAAATCATGACATGTCCATTGTCCAACCGCTTGGTTGTTTAGACCAGTCGCACTCGACTTCTCGGCATTGACCCTTGCCATCTCTTCCTTTTGCTGAGCCAACCAGCTTTCCATAGTTTGTAAAACTGGTGCTTGCTGGGCTTGCATGGCCTGCAACGCTTGGGCCTGATTCTTCAGCGCCACCTCTGCTTGTTTGTCAAACTGGTGGGCCATCCATGCGCATAGCTATCTTGGCTCCATGGTGCACCTGCAAGGATAGAAAAAGAGAAACAACCAAGTGCGGTTCCCTAAACTTTTTTCCTTTTTTTTTTTTTTTCTTTTTTTTTTAAACTTCCTCCGGTGTCCGACACTAGACAGGCTCAATTACATTTTACCTGAGTTTAGTGTGTAATCAGCATTGGAACGGAAGTTACTGTTGCTCGCCACAGCTCTCTGCTTGAGGAATCGGCAACAGGATTTTCCTTGTTCAGGATTTCCCCAATCCGTTCCGGGTTTTCAGCTACTCCGCTCCGGGTCTTTTCTCCTCCGGTCCAGTTTCTCCAGCTGATCCACTCCGGGTTTTAGGGATTTTTTTTCAGCAGCACAACCACTTTTCCTTTTTTTCAGGAGTTTTAAGCTTCTTTTCTTTTTGGCGCTGACGTACGTTCTGGGCAAAAATCCAATAACTACGCCAATTTTATGTCACACCACCCCCCTGGTGGCACTGGGATGTCACAGCAGGGAGGGTGGACACAAAAATATTTTATGGTGGAGTTTAGCTCAAAGACAGGGCCAAGGTTTTCATAGTCCTGGTAGCCTTCTGGGTAACCAAAGCTCCAAAGAATATAACAGTCCGAGTGTAGGGAGAATAAAGGCTTTTATTTCCCGTATTGCAAATAGGTTCAATAGCTCAGAATTTACATCAACACAAAAATGTCCTTGCTTCAGGTTGAAAGAAAAAGAAACATGAACTGAGTTAGACCTGTTAACTTCACAGCAGTACTATAAGAAACACAGATTCAAACCTTCCCCCAGACCACAGCTCTACTCCTCGGCTAAGGGCTCAAAGCTTTCTGCCAGGCAATAGCTGCAATCCATCTCGGGGTCCGAAAGGTCATCCAGGAATTCCACCTGCATTGGTTCACAGTCAGGAATATCTAGTGGCTCGCATTCAGGCTTTTTATACAATGTTTGTACGATGTCCCAATGCGCTGCATCCAAAGGTAAGCCTTGGTTTTGTACACCTCTAGAGTGAGGACAGTTTCTCTCGCCTACTGCTCTTTTACTAGAGAGTTTCTTGTTTGGCACAGGTTTGTATTTTGTAGCACAAATAGTTCTAGAAGGACAGCATTCCTCTAGGCCCTGCTCCTCCTGCGTCTCAGCATTCATAAAATCACAATCAGTAAAATAGTGATTACCTTTCATCACGGCCAAGTGAGGGTTGATGCTTGTTCCTGCTGTGGTTTGGCTTCTCCGACACCAAGGTAGGCTTCCAGTTCTCCGGCCGGCCTTCTGCTGGGGTTAAGCCACACTCACACCACAGCTTCTTTCTCTCTGGGCCAAGAATGTTACCTTTCAAAGTAACTCTTTCACCTCCTTCTTGGTTACTCCTCGTTGTGTCTTTCAAAGATTGCTGGCCTCTGCCAGACTCAGGTCCAGGACTCTCTGGCACAGTCCTTCTCCTTCCAGGGTTAGCTTCTTCTTTGAATCTTTCCCACTTGGAAAGCGTATCCTCTCCCCTCTTGGGATATTTGAAGCGGATTCCTTCTCCTGGTTCTGCTGAGTCTGCTGGGCAGGATCCTTCTGTCAGGACTCCTATTCCCTGGTCCTTCTCTCCTTCCAGGAAAGCTCTCCTTTCTCCTTCCAGGGTTAGCTTACTTCCTGTGTCTCTTGTGTCTCCTGTGTCTGGGCTTTTAAAAGGAATTCTTCCCTTTCTGGATTGGGTGCAGGCCAGTATTGCATCATTGGCTCTGGGGGGTGGCTCCTCAGTCCTCCAGAGGTCCATCTTGCTCCCCCTATATGGCTCCTCGCGATGCTGCAGCCGGTGTCTGCCTCTTTTTTCTAAGTTAAAAGCATTTTCTTCTGTCTGCAGAGGGTCTGCAGTACCACACATTGCAGAGACGCAGAGCACTGAACCCAGTCACTAAAGCTCTTAGAAGTGAAGAGCCAAGATACTGCACTTCCACCAGAGAAGAGCCCTCCTGACCTGAAGAGGACAGGGCAGTTGCATGGATAAGGGATGATGCTGAGGGGACCAACGCCGTAACAAGGCGTGTTGAAGGGGTCGCATATGTGCCTTGGCCCACGGTACTACCTCTATCGCCGCCGCCATGGTGCCCAGCAGTTGTAGGTAATGCCAGGCGGTGGGGATTCTTCTTGATATGAAGAGAGACACCAGGTTTCTCAGGTCTCGTAACCTCTGTTTCGACAGAAAAACTCTTCCTCTCCTGGTGTCGAATCTTGCTCCGAGGTAATCGATCTCCTGTGAGGGAATTAATCTGCTCTTTGCTCGATTGATGACTCAACCCAACTCCTCCAGGAATTCCACCACTCTGGCTGTAGCTGTATGACTCTCCGTTTCCGACTTCGCCCGAATCAGCCAATCGTCCAGGTAGGGATGTACCAAAATTCCCTCCTTGCGAAGAGCTGGGGCCACAACTACCATTACCTTGGTGAACGTCCTGGGGGCTGTTGCTAGGCCAAAGGGAAGGGCCTGGAACTGAAAATGACCGCTCGGTACTGCAAATCTCAGGAACTGCTGATGAGATCTTCGGACTTGAATATGTAAGTATGCTTCCGTCAAATCTAAGGATGTCAGGAACTCCCCCTGTCTTACCGCTGCAATAACTGACCTCAGGGTTTCCATTCGAAAATGAGGAACCGAAAGGCAATGATTGACTTGCTTTAGGTCTAGGATTGGACGAAAGGATCCTTCTTTCTTTGGTACCACAAAATAGATCGAGTATCGACTGGAACCGTATTGGTCTCTCGGAACGGGAACCACCGCTCCCAGAGCGATCAGCCTTGAAAGAGTGTCCTCTATCACTGACCTCTTTTCTGGAGAGCCGCAGGGAGACTGAATAAAGACTGGAGGGACTTGTTTTGTGAATTCGAGAGCGTACCCCTCTCGGATCACTTCCAGTACCCATTGATCCGATGTGACTCGGGCCCAGGCGGGAAGGAACTGCCTTAACCGACCCCCCACCAGCAGGCCTTTCTCCTGGGCCCCCGATGTTTCATTGAGGTTTCCTAGGGCCTGAGGAGGAGGGGGCGCCAAAACCTCTTCCAGCCCCTCGAAACCCTCTGAAGCCTTACCCTCTAGGAGGGGGGCGACCCTTAGGAAAAATGTTCGGTCTGGCCGACTGGAACCTACGAAAATCCCTAGGCTGACTGCGAGCCGGAACCGTCGTGCGGCCTTGTTTAGACCTATCTTCCGGAAGCCTACCTCCCTTAGATTCGCCTAGGTCTTTAACCAACTTGTCCAGGTCTTCACCAAATAGCAGCTTCCCCTTGAAAGGGAGGCGACTCAGGCGAGTTTTCGAGGAGGGGTCTGTCGCCCAATTGCACAGCCACAAATATCTCCGGGCTGCTACCACCGAGGCCATGTTCTTTGCTAGACTCCTAATAAGGTCGTACTGGCTATCTGCTAGAAAGGCGGAACCAGACTCTAACCGAGCAGAACTAGCCTGCACGTCGGCAGAGGCACCGTCAGTTAGTTGAAGCTATTGAGCCCACCTCAAACAGGCTCTTGCTACCCACGCCCCTGAAACTGAGGCCTGCAGGGCGAGGGCACTAACATCAAAGGCTTGCTTCAGCAGTGTGTCCAGCTTTCTATCCTGACTATCTCTAAGCGCTGCGCTGCCCTCGACCGGGATGGTCGTCTTCTTTGTCACCGCTGACACCGCCGCGTCTACCCTTGGGGACTTCAACAGATCTTTGTCTGGCTCCGGTAAAGGGTACAAATGGGCCATGGCCCGGACTCCCCTTAAACTCGATTCTGGTTGGTTCCACTCTTCCTGGATCATCTGGCGCACCACCCTGTGGACCGGAAAAAGTTCTGAGATTTCCTGACGGCTTGGATCAAAGGATCCTCTAACGCTTCTTCCTCTGCAGGAATGTCCAAGGCCATATTGAGCACCTTCAGTGACTCATTTATTAATGCTGGGAGCTCCTCTCGACGAAATACTCTAACTATTCGGGATTGCTCCTCCTCTGGGATCTCTCCCTCCTCAAGCTACTCCTCTTCCTCCCCCACTTCTCTGTCTGAGCCCTCCTCCTCCGGAGTGATCGGTGATAGAGACATGATGGGTTCCTCGCTCATTAGCCTTGAGTGCTTGGGAGGGGCTCTGGGGTCATGGGAGCTTGTCTTCCCTGGACAGGCCCGGCCACTTTCTTTCACCACCGAAGGCTCCATGAGACCTTGCTGACGCATACAATAGGCTTTGTGTAATAGCAGGACAAATTCTGGAGAAAAGTGCTCCCAGCCTCCCTCCGCCCCGCTGGAAGCAGGGGGAAGGGACTGGGGGGGGGGGGGGAGACCGGTAAAGCTGAGGTAGAAGGAGGAGTGCAGGAAGAATCCCCTCCCCCTTCCAGGAGACCTTGAGACCCCTGAGAAGTCTGGTCCATGGTCAACTGAATTTCCTGCTCCACAGAAGCTGCTTCTGCCGCACAACCCCTGCAGATCCCGGCTTCCGAATCCGCAATCCTACGCGTGCCGCAGGATGGGCACCGTAATTTGCCCGTCATCCTCCCTCTTTTTTTTTTTTTTTTTGAGCCCACCTAGTGGAAACTCCAAGGCAGGCCTAAAAACCCCTAGAAAATTGACCTAAATCAAAGAAATCTGTGAAATAAATGAAAATGAATGAAAATAAATGAAATAAACAACAGCAGTGCAAAGGAAAGGAAACTTCCAACAAAAAAGGGGGGGCACCCCTCCCCCAAACGCTGGAAACGGCACTCAATATGACAAAAAAATATATATAAATATATGTATATTTTAAAATTAGAATATAATCAGGTCCTTAAAAAGGCAAACAGCCCTCTATACTTGCAGTTTCGCTGCCCTGCTCCTCTGCGTGCTGCTCCTCACGCTGAATCCGATGCTTCCTGATAGACTCCACGTGGTAGGCCGCAGCCACGTGGAGTCAGGGCCTGCGGCCGGCGGAAGTGTCCTCGCCGGACCCCGGATTCCCCGAAGTTGAGGCAGTTAGTTCGCTCCCCCAACGCCACCTCTAGCGCTCAGCCGGGACCGGAGCTGAAAGCGCGAGGCGGGGGAGCTGAAGAAAGCGGAGCGGTGCTGCCTCTAGCACTCAGCCCACCACCGGGGCTTCAGCGCGAGGCAGATGAGAGCGGAGGGAGGGCCGTGAGGGAGCCGGATGACCGCGCACGCGGGAGGAGAGCAACAGAAACCACCCTGCTGCCAAGGTAAACCCCCTCCTTCCAAAGGGCACCGGGAAGAGGACCGGAGGGGAGGGGGAGGAGGGGAGAGAGAGATAAGGT
Source organism: Ichthyophis bannanicus (assembly GCA_033557465.1). Lineage (NCBI taxonomy): Eukaryota > Metazoa > Chordata > Amphibia > Gymnophiona > Ichthyophiidae > Ichthyophis > Ichthyophis bannanicus. The sequence continues at coordinate 530,129,530 of CM066037.1, read as the reverse complement.
TCAAAGGCTTCAGGAAACAGCGGTTCTAAATCACGGGAGTAAGGCGAACTCCCCAACTAAGGTAAAAAGAAAAACAAAGAAATTAAAGAAAAGCAATTAAAAGGTATAAATAACAACACTAAACTCCAGTAAGCTCCTGGCTTACGGGAACCCTCCAGCTGCTTGGAGGCTGAGAATACTGGTGCCTAGGGGTGGTGCCAGTGGTATTTATACCACATCATCATCAAAACGATGATGGGCTCAGCCTCCAAGCTGCTGGAAGGGTTGCGCAACCCGAGAGTAAAGGGACTGGACTGGAGTTCTGCTAAGGAAATTGTCAGATAATAGTTCCATATTCTCCTGCACGGTCTATCAAGAGTGGCCTGCGAAGGGCGGAATCATTGGTCCCGGAATGGGCTGAGCTGCCCATCTGCTAACTATTAAGTGAAATGTAAAAGGTTAAAGGACTGTGAGTGTTGGTTAATGGGGCATGGGCCTCCGTTCCTATGTTAATTGTGTGCAGCATGCATTAGAGAGTTGAAATATTAAAGTTATAAGGTATTAACAGAATTTAAGGAGATAAGGGGGCATCAAGGGGGTGGGGCAGGGTGGTAGAAGGATAGAGAAAAGGCAAGACACAGGAGGGAAGCAAGGGAGGGGGTATAGTAGAGGGGAGGATCAGGGAAGGTGGAGGGCGCACTACTCCGATTTAGCCTCTGGGAGGAAGGGTACATGAGGGAGGGGAGATAAAACTAGGGGAAAAGGGTGGGGTGAGCAGCAACAACCACGGAGGAAAAGGAAACAGGTTAATGGGAAAAAGAGAGATGCTGCAGTTAATAGTGGCCACAGTGAATAGCAAAGGGCTACAAGCATGGCATAAGCAACATGTGTTGGAGAGGGCGGGAAAGAGACTTAACACTGATGACCTATGTGTACAGGAGACTCACTTGAAGGTGGGGCAGGAGGGGCTGTTGCATTCTAGAGCACACCCAAGGGCAATATTGGCAGGAAAAAGGGCAAAACCTAGGAAGGGGGGGGTGGATTTTAATTAGTGCAACTATCTAAACAAAAGTGGTAGAGGAGTGTAGGGACCAAAGAGGGTGGTGGATAGAGGCTTAGGTGCGGGTGGCAGGATTAGAGATGTGGATCGTAAGCGTAGATGGCCCCAACACCCAGCAAGGAGATTTCCATGGAGCAAACGATAAAGGAGTTGGAGGGGTTTGGAAATGTCCTGATTATCTGCGATGGGGTGGGGGGGGGGGAGGGCGGGCACTATAACCTGACAAGTAATCTCTGGCTCTATAATAGTGGGGGAACTACAAGTGGGGGGCAGAGAGAACAGAAAAGACTGTTAAAATTTAAAGAAAGGCTTCCAAACTCCTACCCGTAGCCTCTGCTCAGTACACATTAACCACCTTCACACCTTCTTTCCCCTTACCGTGCACGTCTCCAATACACACATCACTCAGCTTCTTTCGCGGCCCATCCCTATGGAATTCACTCTCCACCACACTCCAACTAGAAGTCTTACCCCAAATTACGGTCCCTACTGAAAGCAGTGGAGAAGAGATAGAGGGTGGGAGATAGGTTTTCAATCTCCTAACTTCCTTCGCAGTTTTGGATGCCTGCGTTTTGCTTGAATGACTGGATTTCTCTCTTTCCTATTTTATTTTTAGTTTCTTTTCTATTTCCTAGGCCTTGGCCTCACTTTCTCCTTTGTTTGTAAAGCATACACCGTCTCAATGTTTGAGGGGCGGTATATCAAATGGCATAATAAAACAAACATAGGGTTTGTGGACATTCGGAAAGTGTGTGGAAGCCGAGGGGATCTGCTATACCCGATATCGAGTTGCCCCAGGGTACAAGGACTATAGGTGGCAGTGGAGGGGTTATATAAGGCTATCACAAAAGTACAGATTAAATTAAAGCCAGGAATGATAGTATTCAATGAAGTGGGGGGAGGAGAAAATAGGGCCCTTGACATCTCTCTTGGACACACATGACACTTAGTTCAGTGGAAGCAAAAAGCTGTACCATCTATAGGGGATTAGTACGTAAATTGAAGCAGGTGCGATTTTTGGAAGTCTGCACATGGATGTCTTCTGCTTGGGGTAAACTAATGCCACAAACCATCTGCAACAGCTTCGGAAATCACAGAAGAGCATCTGCAGTTGGCTCTTAGTTATTTCAATGATGACAGTGAGGAGGGAACGGACTTTGAAGGGTTCGAGAAGTCAAATGACATTGATTGAATTGCAATTGGCCTAGTCTAATTTAGTCTCATCTATTTTCATTTAGAAACATAGAAACATGAATCTTTGCCTTCATAGAAACATAGAAACATGATGACAGAAAAAGACCACATGGCCTATCTAGTCTGTCCTTCCATAACAACAACTACAACAGTCCCTTTTTACCTTTAGAGATCCTCTGTGTTTACTCACATTTAGTCTCATTGAAAAATCAGCATTTCAGAAATAAAGAAGTTATTAAAAAGTTTAAAACGACTATGAATTTCTTTTCATGTTGACAATTATGTATAATGTGCGGGGGGGGGGCAGTTTTTGCAAAAAAGCATATAACGCATGTATTATATGCATGGAAATATGGCATATAAACTCTCAGCGGGAGGGGTTGTGTCTTTCCACATGGCCAATTTGGCTTGAGCCAAGAAGGTGAGAGGGTAGTAGTGCCTGTGAAAGGATCTAACAACCAGCGTGGTTGCACCATAGGGCTGTTGAAGAAGGAAAGTGAATTGGGGAAGGAACTATTCTGAGTCGCACAGGTAAAATGAGATTAGCAGAGGACGCAGAAGGAAGAGGCAGCAAGAGGCGCAGAGTACCCAAAATCATTGACGAAACTACTCTACAGTGCTTTGACAGAAGATTTTACTACATCTTTTCCCCGGAAGAAATCAATACATTATTTTATTCAGACCAGGCCTGATCCTGGACTTTGTGGTTTACCCACTGGGGTAAAAAGACTGATACAGCAGGGGAGGACGACAGCCATCACTGAGGCAGGGTCTTGAGGGTTTGCCATCCCCCCAGTCCCCAATCCAATACAGCCTTAGGGCCTGGAGTTTTACTCCTACCCCATGTTGTATAGCTGGCATGAATCTTTCCAGCCTCCCAGACCACTATATACAGTATTAGGTGCAGAAAATGTGAAGAGGGACAAGGCAAACTGGATCAATTCACAGACATAAGGGGACTCCAAATGGAGCACTCTTTCAGGATCAGGAACATAAGGTTTTTGAAGTTAAAATGATTAGATACTTTGAAGCTAAGATCAGGGCTTTGTAACCTTTTGATACCTTCTAATTGTCGTCCTTGTCTTTCCGCTCTTCAGGATTCATTTACAGTTTCTAGTATAGACAGCTTTTGCTCACTCTTATTTAATTATACCGCTCATCACACATCTGAGCAGTTTACAATGTTCAAAAACCAACGTCAACATAGAACACAACACATCACAAACATAACTGGACTTCATTTAGATTCTTGTAATTATCATTTCATGTATTCACCTCACCCCTATTGTTGCAATTTATTATCTCATGTATACAGTTCAACCCTGTTTGCCAAGTTGTTACTCCTGTTCCTTGTAAAACCAAACAGAATGTTGTATTGGTCGTTTTGTTATATTGTAAACCGCGCTGATGCCGAATAGTGCGGTATATAAGCAAATGTAATAAATAAATAAAAATAAAAAAATAAAATAATACAACCCTCTCCCCCAAAAGAAACAGAGGAAAACAAACACAAAAAACCACAATACAATTGCACTGGGGGAACAAGTGTGTTAATTTATTGTTTTATTTTAATTTATTAAGCTTTATTTCTGTGCAATTGGATTGCAGCATATGACTTACCTCCACATGATAGCGGGAAATTGCTGACATGAGGCCCAAACTGTCCCGGGCATAACTTTTTCGTTGTTCTGTAAAAGAAAAGCAGAATATGTTTATAGAGAGACCAGACGGCCCGTCTACTTCAAATCACAATTTAGTAAGTACAAGTCTACTTGTTTCAATCAAGTACGGCCAGTCCTTAATTTCTGGTTCTATGAACGAAAAGCAGGAGATGGGACAAGTAGGAAAAAGATGTTTTAAGCTGAGCTCTACAGAAGGGGAGAGAGATGTCCCCTCAAAAATAAAAGCTTTGTTCTAAAGAGCTGAGATGGTGCAGAAAGGAAATCTCACTTGTTTAGTCTGTAAGAGGCAGAAGGTACATAACATCACTGTCCATGAGCTAAGCGAGACCTGCAGATTATATCAGAGACAAAGAACGGAGGGAACACTGGAGCAATGCTGTGAACGCAGATAAGTGCCGCCGACGGTTCGGCCGATGCTGGAGGCAGCATCGCAACATCCCACATGCCAGAGACAGAATCCAAAGTGAGCATGAAGCACATTCTATAGATGCTTTATCATCACAAAGAGAACACAGGGTGGAGATGTGAAAACAGTGGCATCGATAAAAATAAGAGGCGTTTCTGTGGAATCAGATGTGGGCAGGAAGACTAGATATCTAGGTAAGAAGTGTCCTCTTCCATCTCTTTCCTACAAGTTTCACCAGCCTGATTAAAAAGAAGCTCCCAGTGCATCCTGAAGTGCTATCTGCACTTCTTACACCTTACAAGCTCCAGAAGGAATTTCTTCTTGGAACAAGTGTTGAAATGCTGATTAGCAAGAAATCAGAGATTGAGATCCTCTCCAGGCAGCCTGATACAGGGGCAAGATTCACTCCTGTCACGGTTCAGTCCAAACCAGCAGTAAAATTATTACAGTGTGCTTGCAAAGAGACATGGGGGGGAGGGGGGGACTCAGATAAAGTCCAGACTACCTAATAAGGTGTTCAATCATCAGTAACTGAAAGAACGAGGAAGAAAACTTCAGAGAGCTGAAAGGCAAGAGCTCTAAGTCAGAGAGAGAAATTGATAGAGAGCTGACAAGTTTTCAGGTGGGATTTCAAGAGCTGGGAAAGAAAGCACTGTGTGGAGGCTGAAGAGAAAAAAGTAGACATCCTACTGAAAATCTGCAAAATTAGGGAGCTACAGAGGATGTTAAGGGAGCTGAGAGAAACCATGGATCGTGCTTCTGTGCCAATAATACAGAAGAAGGGATCTGTGTGATTCTTACAGATATCAAGCACAGAGCAAAGCTACAGACATCAAGCACAGAGCAAAGCTACACACATCAAGCACAGAGCAAAGCTACAGCAGCCTGTACAGAGAAAGCATTATTTATGAATCAGTCTATGTTTTATTCCTCTGTCCATGTCCACGGGTGACTAGGAGTTGTTAGGGCTCTCAAGGTGATTCAGTGGCTTCCGTATCCTTAGACAGAGGCGGCCACCTTCAAATGGGCGATCTAGTTTAAAAACTGTGCTCTCTCCTTTTTTAAACATTAGCACCAGTAGCCTTGCGTTAAGGTAAAGTCCATCCTTTAGAAAAGGCTCTGCCTACTCAACAATGATACCTGTTTTTAGTTTATTGAAACATTTCTCACCCTGTTCCTAAATCCCTCATCCACACACAGACTCCAGAGCTCCGCCTCCCTCCAGGGATCTGCAACTTCTCTGAATGTCACCCTGGAGGTTCTGAATTTTGAACATTACATCTAAAATCGTACAATTTGGGTTCCAGAACTTCCAGTACTTTCCTATATCACTGGTACCCATGTGTACTACCAGGACAACTGGCTCCTCCCAGCACGGACTACAATCCTTTGTAGATGACAGGCGAAGTCTGTCAGGCAGGCAGCTTGCCAAGCGATTCTCACACCCACCAGCAAACATTAAATCAATGGAATGACCTGGAGTAACAACTAGAGAGGTGGGAACTAGGTTATAAAGCTCGAAAATGGAAAAGCCCCGGCCCAGATAGAGTGCCCAGTTTTTGTCTCAGTTAATATTATTCCACCAACACCTAGTGAACTGCAAAAACCAAATGGCCAAGCAGTCAGATTTAATCACCACAATGGCTAATAGGAAGCACACGTCTCCTTCCAAAGGGAGCTCCAAGTAATGTCCCTAAAGGTTTCAGGCTCATAACTTGTCTGCCTACAGTCTATAAGCAAGTCACTGCAATAGATGCTGACAGAAGATGGCAACATATCATCATGGCAATAAGAAAGGAATATACGGAACTAAAAACCAGTTAATGCTGAATAAAGCCATCATGGCCAATGCTAAAAGCAGAAATCTCACTGTAGCATGATAGCATCTCACGTTTGGGGATAATAAGTCACCTTGAAATGTGAAAATAAGCCTCAAACTAATTGGGTACATCAACTTGATCATGAAAATGTGGCAAACCACACTCCATCTGGCGTATGAAGATGATCAGTACCTCATTCCTTACAGCAAGGTCCAGCGAGGAATTGTTCATGGAGACTACCTTTTACCACTTTTGTTTTGTATGGCATTTAATCCACAGAGTATTCTCATCAACTCTTTGGGATATGGATTTAGCCTTAATCCTAAAGAAAGCAACAATTTGGAGGTAACACCACATTTACTGTTTGTAGATGACCTGATATTCTACAGTTCTGGTGACTAACAATCAGAGGAACAACTCAGTGTAGTGGAAAGCTTCTCAGATGCTTTAAAGCGGTGTGCTCCATCGGGCGCACCTGTGCCTGGTGGGCCCACGCCTGAGGGCCTCGCCAGAGGGCCCTTTGGCATGGCCCTTAGGCGCGGGCCTGGGAGCGCTCTGGTGTGAGCCGTGAACCCTGCTCCTCCTAATCATCGCGGCTGCCTGGAGCTGACCCTGGAACTGGGTAGGCACGATCGCTCCTCCACACATCTCACACTTCTCTTCCTGACCCCAACTATCTTGCCAACACCACCTTCCTTCAAGCAACTTTCCTTGACTTGCTGGCCACGGCTGACATGGACCTTTCCTTCCATTATCCGCCTCGTACTTGCTACCCATTGTCTGCTTAGTACTGTTACCTACTGCCTGCCTAGAGCTGCTAACCCAGTACTACTTTGAACTGCTACCCATTACTACACAGAACTGCTACCCATTGTTGCTTGGACTGCTACCCATTATTGCCTGAACTGCTACCTATTATTGCCTAGACCTGCTTGCCAGTATTGCGTAGAACTGCTGTGCACTATTGCTTAGAGCTGCTACCTATATGTACCAAAACATACTACCCATCCCCTCCAATTGGCACAAAATACAACCGCAAGAACTATAATGAATTCTCCAAAATTTGATCATATAACTCCCTTGCTTCAAGAATTGCACTGGCTTCCAATCATTATGAGATCGAAATACCTCATGAATATTTTCAAAATTTTATATGAGTCATCAGCAAACGTTCTAACAACTATTATTTCTAAGGACATAGGCTCAAGGCCCAGACGCTCAGTCTACTAACAGACTTAATTCCCACTTGAAGTTTAATAGATCCAAACAAATGACATCTAATAGGGCTTTCTCCTTTATGGCACCACAACTATGGAATTCTATTCCTAGTGATTTAAGAAATGAGTATGATATCAAAGATTTTCGAAAGTCCCTTAAAACCTACCTATTTATTGAAGCATATGGCAATTAATCTAATTCCAATAGAACAAAATGTTTTAACCTTTGAATTTCAATTTTCCTATAATGTTTAAATTATTTTAACTTTGTAAGATTGCAGTTATTTGTTTAATGTAATTGTAATGAATTATGAAATGTAATTTTGCTGTAGTTTACTGTAATGTACTATCTTGTTGTCTCCCCCCCCTCGATGTAGTCCCTCTGTTGTCTTGTTGACCACTTTGATTGAAGGATAAGGTGGTATATAAAACTGATTACATAAATAAATAAATAAAACTGCTACCTGTTTGCTCAGACCTTGCTGCCTACCCCCATGGCCCCACATCTCATTGTCCTCCTCTCCCTTATCCTCCCCAACCGCCTCCCCTCCTACCAAACACCCTCCCTCCTCTCCTCACTCCTCCCTCTACTCTTTCCCCTAACCTAGCATCTACCTTTCTCACTTCTCCCTCACTCTCCCCCCAGCCTAGCATCTGCTTTCAAGCCTCCCACACACTATCCCCTGCGCTTACCCAGCCCCCCTCTCCACCTTCCTCACTTCTCCCTCCATTCTGCCCCCTACCCTAGCACCCGCTCTTGAGCTTCTCCACATCATCCCCCGCATTCAACCTGCCCCACTCTCTTTAAGGCAACCCCACCCTCGCTTCCGCCATACTATCTCCACTTTACCTTGCTCTCTAATACTCAGTCTCCTTCTCTCATCAGGTAATATCAACCCTAACCCTGGTCCCCCCCCCCCCCCGAGTTCTCTCCCACTCCAAAGATAGATCCTCACGCACCCTATCTAATCTCATCCACATCCCGCTCCTCCCCCCTTCCACCCTCTCCCAGTCATCCCACAATCACTCACTCATAAATATCAACTCCAACCCTACCCCCAAAAATAATCCCTCACATAACCTACCTGGCACCATCAAATTATCCCTCATTCCCTCCCCCCCCCCTCATATCCCTCTCCGGGAGCACATACACCCTCACCCTTCTCCATCTAAAGCTCGCTACTACCCTAAAAATAGACTCCCGCGCTATTCTAATAAGAAATCCGTACGTAACTTATCCAACCTTATCCATATCCCTCTCCTCCTCCCCCCCCCCTCCGATCTCCCGTTTACTTGCGCCCTATGGAATGCATGCTCAGTCATCAAAAAAACCTCTTTTATTCACGATCTTTTCATCTCTAATGCCCTACACCTCCTTGCCCTAATTGAGACCTGGCTCCCCCAGACGACAGTGCATCCATTGCCTCTCTCTGCTATGGGGGCTACCAATTCTCCCATACACCTCGATCTACTGGTTGCGGTGGTGGGGTTGGCCTCCTACTCTCTCCCTCTTGCCAATTCCAACCCTTCCGGCCACCCCAATCACACTCCCCCCTCTCCTTCGAAGTCCACTCCATTCGCCTCCTCACACCACTTCCCCTCCGAGTAGCGGTTATTTATCGCCCCCCGACTACTCCAAGTCAACCTTCCTCACCGACTTAGACTCCTGGCTCTCTGCCTTTATGGATCCCTCCTCCCCCACTCTTATTCTTGGCAATTTCAACATTCACGTCTACAACCCCTCCGACCCCCATGCCTCAAAGTTCCTCACTCTTACCGCCTCGTTTGACCTACAACTCTGCTCCACTGCCCCCACACACCTATACGGCCACTGCCTTGACCTAATACTCTTCTACAATTCCTCTCCCTCAAACTTCCGCAAATCAATCCTTCCCTTATCTGACCATCACCTCAACTTTTACTCTTCAGCTCCCGCCATCCCAACCTCATCCTGTCTCCTCCGTCCTATTTAGAAATCTTAATAATATTGATCCCCGACTCTCTCCTCCACCATTTCTCCATCTCTTTCCTCCATTTTATCATCCGAGTCCGTCGACAAGGCACTATCCTCATACAATACTACACTATCCTCAGCCCTTGACACTCTTGCCCCTCCTACCTTACATCCTGTAAAACAATCTACTCCCCAACCCTGGCTTTCACCCACAATCCGTTACCTACGCATCTGCGCTCGTTCTGCCGAATGAGCCTGGTCCAAATCCCGCTCCCAGGAAGACCTTCTACACTTCAAATTCATGCTTGGCTCCTTCCAGTCAGCCTTAGCACTTGCCAAACAAGATTACTACATCCACCTGACTAATTCCCTTGCCTCTGATCCTCGCCGTCTCTTTAACACCCTCAATTCTCTCCTCAAGGTTCCCCCACCCCCGACCCCACCCTCCCTCTCTGCCCAAACCCTAGCCAATTACTTCCATGACAAAATCCTCAAAATTACTCTCCAATTCCCGACCCCCTCATCTACCTCCCCTCCCCCCATTTCTCCTCCCCCATCCATACTCCCCCTGCCACCCTCTCCTCCTTCTCCCTGATCTCTGAAGAAGAAACCACACTTCTTTCCTCCTCCAAACCCACCACCTGTTCATCAGATCCTATCCCTACCCATCTCCTACGTTCCATCTCCCTCACCATTGCCCCCTCCATCACTCATATCCTCAACCTTTCACTCTCCACTGCAACTGTCCCCGCTGACTTCAAACATGCTGTTGTCACACCCCTCCTTAAGAAACCCTCACTTGATCCCACATGCCCTTCTAACTATCGACCCATCTCCCTCCTTATTTATTTATTTATTTACATTCTCTTATATACCGCACTATTCTGCATCAGTGCGGTTTACAATGAACAAACTGAAATTACATTGAACAGGGCATTATAACTTGGAGATAACTATTTTACAGGGAACATGGGCTATGGAGGGTTAAGTGGCTTGCCCAAGACCACAAGGAGCACCTGGGGGACTAGAAACCCCAGTCCTTCCGGCCCAAGGTTGCTGTCCTCTAGTGGGATTTGAACCCCCGACCTTCTGGCCTGAAGTACCTTGCCCCAACCACTAGGCCACTCCTCCACTCCTTCCCTTCATATCCAAACTGCTAGAACAAGCAGTCCACCGTCGCTGCCTTGACTTCCTCACCTCCCATGCCCTCCTGAATCCACTACAATCAGGCTTCCGCCCCCTACACTCCACCGAAACGGCACTCACAAAAGTCACCAATGACCTGTTCCTGGCTAAATCTAAGGGCCTCTTTTCTATCCTCATCCTTCTTGACCTTTCTGCTGCCCGTCACCGTTGACCACGACCTTCTCCTCACCACCCTCTCCTCACTTGGCTTCAAGGACTCCGTACTATCCCGATTCTCCTCCTACCTCTCCCACTGCTCATTCAGTGTATGCTCTGGAGGCTTCTCCTCCTCCCCTACCCCGCTCCAGGTAGGTGTACCCCAGGGATCTGTCCTGGGCCCCCTCCTTTTCTCTTTCTATACCCAACGCCTTGGCACGCTTATCTCTTCCCATGGCTTTCAATACCATCTCTATGCCGATGACTCCCAAATCTACCTCTCTACACCTAATATCTCTCTGGCAACCCAATCCAAGATCTCTGCTTGTCTGTCAGACATCGGTGCCTGGATGTCTCATCGCCGATTGAAACTGAACATGGCCAAGACTGAACTCCTTGTCTTTCCCCCAAATTCCTCCCCCCACGTCCCCCTCTCTCAGACCATGTGGATGGATCTACTATCCTTCCTGTTCCCTCGGCCCGCAATCTAAGGGTTATCTTTGACACCTCTCTCTCCTTCTCCGCCCATATCCAGCTTGTAGCCAAGACCTGCTGATTTTTCCTCTACAACATCAGCAAGATCTACCCCTTCCTCTCTGAACACACTACCAAAACACTTATCCACTCCTTAATCTCCTCTCAACTCGATTACTGCAACCTACTCCTCGCTGGTCTCCCCGTGAGCCAACTCTTTCCCCTTCAATCTAAACAAAATCACACTACTCGACTAATCTTCTGCCAGCCTCGCCATGCCCACATTACTCCCCTCCTCAAGTCACTTCACTGGCTCCCTGCCCAATTCCGCATCCAACTCAAGCTTCTCCTGCTGACCTATAAATGCATTCACTCTATGGCCCCTCAATACCTCATATCCCTTATCTGTACCACACCGTATCTTCCGCAGAACTGACTAATGCTCTGTACTGTTCTAACTAAATTGTAAGCTCCGATGAGCATGACTCTGATGGGCAGGGACTGTCTCTTGTTTGTTAGTCACCTCTTATAGGTTAACTGTACAGCGCTGCGTGCGTGGCGCTCTATAAGCGCTAAGTAGTAATAGTAGTAGTAGCAGCAGATGTCATCAAGATGTTGCTGAGCCTTCATAAAATGTGCTAAGAAAACCTTCCTTAGGAGGAAAACTGAGCAAAACTGAAAACATCCCCCTTGGAAGATTGTGACCATCAGGGAATTTGAACAGCAAAGCATATATAAATACCTAGGAACAGACAGAGAAGCGACAATCGAACAAAAATTACTGAGAGAAAAAAGGGTTAGTAAAGCGTGGTTACTCACCTGTAAAAGATGACCTCCAGAAACAGCAGGAATCAGTCTTCACATATGGGTAACGTCCCTGACAGAGCCTGCCTGGGAATATTCCCCGCATCCAATAGGAAAGCTTTTAGGAGCATGCCACTCTGCCTGTATGCCTGCCTTTTCAACTTCTCTCCTCAGCTGAGTTTGTAGCTGAGAAGAAAACAAAAGAACCCTACAACTCCTACAGGAGGAGGGCATGTTGTGAAGACCAATTCTTGCTGTTCCCGGACATCATCTGTTACAGGTGAGTAACTATGCTATCTTCAGGAACAATCAGGAATGAAGTCTTCCCTAATGGACTCACTAGCTCCCAGATACCAGACTGGTATGGAGGGGAGAGTAATGTGATCCCTGAGGCAAAAGCTGAAGCCAATGGGTTTGGAAGAGCTGTGGCCTATTGGACGCTATTCCTGAAGGCGATACTCCATTGATGATAGTCCGGAATCTTATAAAAGTCAGGGACGGAGGGTAGGAGTTGAGTTTAAGTCCCAAAGAGTTGCTGGAGTACGGCCTGGCCAAAGACAGCATCCCAACAGACAATAGTGTGCAACAGAAAGTATGAATGGAGGATCAGATATCTGCCCAGCAGATGTCCTCAATGGCTACTGAACAGAGGTTAGCTACAGATGCTGCCATAGCCCACACATTATGAGCAGTGACATGACATTGCAATGAGAGTCCTGCTAGTGTATAAGCAAAAAAAGATGCAATCTGCTATCCATTTAGATAGAGTACTTTTGTCACCGTTAAGCCCAGGTGACTAGGATCAAAGGAGATGAATTGCGGAGATCAAAGGAGAGGATTTTCTGTGATCTTTAATTCCGTCCAAGTAGTAGACCAGCGCTCGCTTTCAGTCTAAGATGCTTAGCACTGCATCAGCCCGAGACACATGTGGTCTAGGGAAGAAAATCGGGAGGATTACTGACTGGTTTAGATGGAAAGAGGAAATCACTTTTGAGAAGAAATGTGGATGGATTCGCAGAACCACCTCGTCATGGTGGAACAGAGTATAGGGCGGATCCACCACTAGATCTTGGAGCTCGCTGATGTGGCGAGCTGCAAGTGAAGGCAATAAGGAAGATGACCTTCCAAGATAGAAACTTCAGTGAAGTGGTGGCTAGAGGTTCAAAGGGTGGCTTTAGAAGTTGAGCCAGAATCACATTCAGATCCCAGGCCACCAGAGATGGCTTAATGGCTGGTTTGGAGAGCAGAAGACCCTGCAATGTGACCAAGGTGAACTCTTACCAAGTTAGTCTTAAGATTTGTCAAGGATAAGTGGAGGAGATATTGTAGAAGTGACTCCACTGGGCAAGAAAAAGGATCAGGATCCTTTGGGGAGCACCAAAGGGCAAACCTACGCCATTTGAATGGATAAGATCTCCCGGTGGAATCTTTATGTAATGCAAAGACATCTTTGAACACCTGTGGTAGGTCGAGATCGGCGAGCACTAGCCTTTCAGCAGCCATGCTGTCAGGCATAAGGAGTGAAGATTGGGATGGAGGAATATCCCATGTTCCTGAGAGAGGAGGTCAGGCACACATCCCAGATTGAGTGGTTGAGTCTGTGCAAGGCGAAGAAGCAGAGGAAGTCATGGTTAACGGGGCCAAAAGGAAGCTATGAGAATTATTGAGACTCTGTCAGCCTGTAGTTTGAACAGCATCTTGGGTATTAAGGGGGGATGAGTGGGTATGCATAGAGTAGTCCCTGTCCCCAATGAAGAACGAAGGCGTCCGGGGCCTGTTGGTGCAGATACAGAACCCTGGAGCAGAAGAGTGGAAGTTCCGTATTTTGTGGAGTGGCAAAAAGATCCATGACTGGTTCAAAAACCTCATGTTTGGAAGATCCGATCAGCTGTCTCCCGATGCAAAGTCCATTCATGCAGATGAAGGATATGGCTTGGCTTGTCCGCTAGGACAGAGTTTACCCAGGAGGTACACTGCTCTGAGATGGATGCAGTGAGAGATGGAAAAAGACCATAGGGTGGATCACCTCTTTGCGGGGGGGGGGGGGGGGGGGAGGGGACCCCGTTCCCCCATTTGCTTATGTAGAACATGGCAACCTGGTTATCTGTTCTGACTAAAACAGGTTGCCTTGATAGCTGGAGTTGAAAAACCCAAAAAGCATTTGTCAGTGCCTGTAGTTCTAAGCAGGTCCATCTGCAGGGCAGATTCTTGTGTCCAGTCCCTGTGTGGTCCGGTCATTCAAATGCACCCCCCCAACCCAGCTTGGAAGCATCCATCGTCAGGGTGCATCGAGGTGGAGGCATCTGAAAAGGTGACCCGATAAATAGGTTTTATGGGATACACCACCACTGAAGGGACATAAGTTGAAGTGTCATATAGATCTTGTCTCTGAGATGACCCTTCACGTGCATTCATTGGGAAGACAGAGTCCACTGCGCTTGTCACATGTGTAATCGAGCATAGGGGATGACATGGACTGTGGAGGCCATGTATCCCAATAGCCATAGCGTCTCGAGCTGTTACACAGATTTGATGTTGTACCCTGTTTGTCAACTCGATGAGGCGGGTGATCCTGTGGGAGAATAGCTCGGGCCTGTCAAGCATCTAAGAACACTCCGATGAACTCCAATTGTTGGGTCAGAGCGAGGTGGGACTTTGGGAAATTTATGACAAAACCCAGGTGCTGGAGAACCATAATGGTGCGATGAAAGGAATGTCTTACCTCTTGAGGGGAGTCTCCCCTGATTAGCCAGTCGTCTAAGTAAGGAAAGATGAATACCCCCAGTGTGTGTAGGTAGGTGGGCGATGACTGCCATTCATTTTGTGAAGACCCTTTGGGCAGAGGCTAGACCAAAGGGAGAACCCAGTATTGATAATGGTTTCCTTGGAACATGAAGCACAGATACGGTCTGTGCAAGGGATGGATCAGTAAATGCGTGTACACCTCTTTCAGGTCTAAAGAACATAACCAATCGTGTCTATGTAGGTATGATAGAAGAGTTCCTAGGGAAATCATTTTGAATTTCTTGGATCAAGAACTTGTTTAGGTCTCTGAGATCCAAGATGGGCCTGAAGCCTCCTGTTTCCTTTGGAATGAGAAAGCCCAACTTTTCTTGAGGAGGAAGAACTCTTTCTATGGCACCCTGCGACAACAGGGTGGTCACCTCTTCTTTTAAGAGAGTGCTGTGAAAGGGTTGTATGGGATAATTCCCTGGGGGGTAAGGTTTTGAAGTGAAGCTGATAACCCTTTGGACAATCTGAAGTGTCCACTGCTCTGAGGTTATGAGTTGCCACCTGTGGGTATAGTGACAAAGTCTGTCTGCTATGTGGAGGGGCTGGGGACCCTCCAGGGGCAGATTGGCAATGCTCTCTAGGAAGGGTTCAAAATCTTTGCCAAAAATGTTTTCTCCAGTACATGGTATACTGACCAGTTTATCCTGGACCCATTGCTTGAGGCCTGATGCCTGTAACCAGGCCATTCTGTGAGTCCCAATGCAGACTGCTGAAGCTCTGCTGGTGGATTCAAAGGCATCAAAAGAGGCCCTGATAAGAAACTTAGGTGTTGTGACTATGCTTAATGACAATCTGGAATGTACCCTGCTTATCTTCTCTGGAAGGTGGTGGGAGAAAACCTCCAGATCTCTGGTGACATCCTTCAGAAACATACCCCTGTAAAGTATATAAAAGAGTTGATTCTGGAGGCCAACATGCATGCCTGGAAACAATAGACACCCAAAGGCATCGAGTGTCTTCTATTCTCTGCCAGGAGGCATTGGTGAATGGTTCTTTGAGCTATTTATTCAGCGCATCGCCGATTCCATCACCATTGAGTGATGGGGAAGTTGAGGTTTTGGGGAACCTGGGCACTCTGGTACTCGGTACATGATATTGTCTCTCTTGCTAATAGGAGGGACCGTGAGCGGGCCTCCAACATGCGGAGCATATGGTCCTGAAGGATACGAGGCACCAATAAGGTAGCAGTCTTCTTGGGTGTTGGAGGCTTTTGGAGTATCTCCAATTCCTCCGCCCTCTGTTCCTTTTCCAAGGCTACCATGATGGAGAGACCCGCTGCTATGTCACACATGAAGTCCTGAAAGGACATATCCTCTGGTGGGGACTAATGCTGTTCCTGAGGCGACGAAGCTTCCAAATATCTGAAAGGAATATCTGGAAGTTCCTGGGAATCGAGTGACACCCCCCCCCCCCCCGTCAGATTCTGAATCTGGCAAGAAATCAAAGTATTGGCGGTCCTGGGTTTGATCACGATGCTTTGTGGAAGTTGACGGTTGATGCAGATACAGATACTCAGAGGTATCAGTACAGAGAGGAATATGAGCCTGAGTCTGTTGGATAACAGGGGCATTGACCAGTTCCAACTGAGGAAATCGGCCTCGGGTGCTCTGACTATGTCGGCTCAATGACCGGTATCGGGGCCAATATACTCGGCTGTAGGCTCGGTACCAAAGCCTGTACTCCTGAAGCTCTCAATGTTATCGTACCGAGGCTGCCAGGAGTGCTGCCAAACTCCTCTCTAGACTCAGCATGTGCTGGTCTAGGGAGATGGCAGTTGTCTGGGTAGAATCACGTATGGGGCTCTGAGCCACCATCCCAGAACAAGGAACCAGTAGCTTTCGAGAGGCGATGTGTTGGGAGCATCCCGGAGTCCCACTTGTGCTTTGGAGGACAGATTCTCCTGCTGGGGCTGTTTGGCTGGCCAGTCTGCATCAGAAGACTAGGGGAATCGCAATGCTTATGTTGGGACTTTTCCATGGCATCGGAATCAGTCTTTGATGCCAAAGATTTGGAAATGGCCATAGATTGACTTACTTCTGTGTTTGGACTTTGAAGAAGCCTGAAAGCCATGAGAAGAAGTCAATGCCCTCAATGAAGTGGAAGCCACTGAAAGAGTTCAAGGCAAACGACGATCCAAACTGCCTGGCTCGGTTCTTGAGGCCTCTCTTTGTCATTCGTTGGCACAAAAGACAAGAAGTAGGTTCATGGTCAGGGCCCAAACATTCTAAACACCAGTCATGTTTATCAGTGGCTGAAATGGTACTGGCACACTTGGTACATTTATTTATTTATTTATTAAACCACCGATTGGCTTTTCCATGCCTGAAAAATTGTTTTTGAGAGTGAAGACAAGGCTATGGAGGCCTAGGCTAGCAGTGAGAACTGCGGTGAGAAAAGAAAAGAAAAACATTGAAAATAAAAAAGAAAGAAAGAAATATCGGGACCGGTGTCAACAGGAAGGCAAAAAGTACAATGTACCCTGAAGGGCACAAAAGAGTTTTTCAGCCGTGAAAGGAGGATGTGTCCTTTTGGCTCCACGAAAAACAAGAACTGAGGAGAGGAGTTGGGAAGGTGAGAAGGCAGGCACGCAGACACAGTGACGTGCTCCCAAAGGCTTTCCTATTGGATGCTGGGGAGCGTTCCCGCACAGGCTTCGTCTGGGACATCACCCATATATGAAGACTGCATTCCTGCTTGTTCCTGGAGACAGAATACTACAAGAGATTAAAATTGCTATTGAAAAGTGCTTTATCATCATGGAATAAGATACAAGCCATTAATCAGCTGGCAATTCCTGTACTTTCATATAGTTTTGGGATTGTAGACTGCCTCTTAAAGATCTTCAGGAACTGGATGTACAAACAAGAAAATGCCTCCATGCCTAAGATGTAATTTATAAGAATCAGTGTATGTCAAGACTGTACATCCCTAGAACTAAAGGTGGACTGGACCTCAGAAATCAATTATACTTACATAGCTATCACAGGCCTTCAAGTATATCTAAGAGCATCATCAGATCCAAATGTACAAAAAGTGCTGGAATATGAAAAACAAAACATAGAGCCCGATATTCTTCTGGGTCCTGTCCGCTGACCCTTAACCCCAGATATTCAATTCCGAGGTCATATGCAGTCCCTGCATTGAATATCCAGGGATTGCTGCATACGCCAGAAGCCACATTAGGTAACTGGGAAGCAGCGATATTGGTATGCTGCCCGGTTAGCTCCTGTGCCAAAAGATAGACGGGGGTTTTCCTCACCTATCTTTTTGGTGCAGAACGCTAACCTGGCAGCATGCAATATCGCTGCTGCCCAGTTAGTGCTTGTTGCCACATCTGCTCCACCCCGGAATGCCCCCGATACACCCCAATGCTAACCGGATAGCATCGGGGTGAACAGAGGAGTTAGAAGGGGATATTGAACAGTATTAACCATGTACGTACTGTTGAATATCCCAATTTAAAGCATTTACAGAGTTTACTGGGCTGTAAACCGTGTAAATGCCTTTTGAATAATCGGGCTCATAGACTGTCTCCATCATTAAACAGACAGGCAATCTGAGAATCAGATGAGAATCCACCAACAAAGAGAAGGAAGCAACAGAATTTGCAAAACAAAAGAAAACACACTCTTCAAAGAATCAGATCAACAGACAAGGAAAAACAAAGTGTTACTCCAGGAACCATTTTTCGATCAAGACCAGACACATGAATGGTTAAGTAGAGGTGAACTGAAATCGAAGGATGAGAGAGATTGATACTTGCAGCCCATGATAGTGGATTATGAACGAGATGGTTTACAGCAAGCATAGAGAAAACTGGTAAAATAAACGTATGCACATTCTGTAAGAAAGACCTGGAAATGGTCACTCATCTATCTCATAGCTGGTTGTGAAGTTCTGATGGCAAAAATTTCTATACAGAAAGACACAAGGTGGCATGTCACTGGAAACTTTGTAAATACTATAACTTCGCTGTACCAGAAAAGCATCTTATAATTACCCTAAGAGAATTACAGAGCACGAAGAAGTCATCACCACTTGAGACATTCCCATCCAGACAGAGAAGAAGCTGGATTCAAGGAAACCCGACATACTAATAAAGGAGAAAAAACACCAGAACGACATGGATAGAGATGTCCATTCCAAGCAAATGTTCTGTGAACCATGTGGAGGGGGAAGAAGATCATGAAATACCAAGAAATGCAGTCAAACCAAAAAAATGTGGCAGAAAGAGAGCCACAGGCCTGATTAAGAGGAATTTCCAAATCATACCTTGACAGGTTGCCTATACATATTATATCTTATGAATTCCAGAAGGAAGCTCTTTTTGGTAAGATACATGTATTACGATGAGTGTTAGCAGTAAATCTGAGAGACTGAGATCAAACTCCGGCTTAGGAGTGAGGTTCATGACAGTCATGGTATGTGCAAAACTAGTGTCAAAATAATATCAATAGATATCAGCTCTTAGACAAAAATCTCAACTAACAAAATCTTATACCGCAACCTATACAATTTCACAGGCAAAATGACCTCAGCACAGCTCATATCCCACAATTAGTGAATGATCACCATAGGGAGCAGCGTACGCTAACATCACTGGTCAGAATTGCCACCATTCATCCACCTATGCCTAAACAAATACCAAACCTTTAGACACCCCCAATTACCCTTGGGATAAATACTCTAAACCAGCCTCTAAAACATCCACCAAACAAACATACAATACATACAAAAGCGTAACGACTTCAACAGCAAGGGGTTATACGGAATTCCACCAAAGCTGTAATCTTGTACCTAAAAAGGAAGATATAAATATAATCAAGCAAAAGCAAAGAACAATAGCACCAAAGTGCTCCATGTACTTATCTTCTTAACAGCAAGCTGGCACCGTAACGCCCCATCGCAAGCAAGGATTCCAAAATGCTCAAACTGGATCCTAAAGATCTCCCAGGATAAATAACAGCGGAAAAAGAATAATTTCACTAGAATTGAAACCAATCTGCTTTACACCCTACAGAAGCTACTGTTTCGCCGAAATACGGCTTCTTCAGGGGTTCAATAACTGTATACAATGCAGACCCTCTTCAGCTTCACTTCAGTCAACTATCCCGCCATCAATCAAGACGGCGTCTGACGCACTATTTAATAAGAACCCACAGCCATTCAGCATCTAAACACTCCTATGACGTCACCACAAAATTTCAATAAATGAAACACTACACTAATACTTCTACACATAAACAAGAGTTAATCGGATTAAAGCTGCACAGTCCCTCCATACAAAAAAAATCACAAAAATTTCAAAAGAATTCAAAAAAAATCAAAAAAACAATGACCATTCGATCTTATCATTAAGGCCATTCGGGTATAAAGTATTCAAGCGATAGATCAACCGCTGTTCTTTTTGTAACAATAATTTATTACGATCACCTCTTCTAATCTGTTGGGGAACGCACTCCAGGACAGTACAACGAAGGTCTTCAAACTGATGCTGTAAATCCAAACAATGCTGTATTAGAGGGGTATTAATTCTTGCTTTATGAAGGCTATACTTATGTTCAGCCAATCGAGTCCTCAAAGGCCGTGTGGTTTTACCAATATACAGATTTGGACAATTACACCATATGCCATATACCACATAAGTAGTATTACAGGTAGTAGAAAAAGGTACACGTCGCACATACTTTTGATACTTCGCACAAACCGAGGCACACATCATATTACAAAAAGAGCATCGATGACAAGCTGAATGACCTGTCCCAGCAGAAGTAGTATCCCGTCGTAACACAGCAGGGCATAAGCAATCCTTCAAATTATATCCACGACTATACGCCATCTGTAACGTGCAGCCCAACAACTTAGGATGAGTGGTAATAAGATTCCAACGCTTCCGCAACACTGTTGCTATCCAATAAGAAAAACTAGAGTGTGGCAACACACAAGTAACTGCAGAAGGTGGCACACTTGCTGATCTCGCTTGGTTAGGGCGCAGCAACCATTCACGATGGTTGAAGCACGCTCTTTTATAGGCTTTATTTATTATTTTTATTTAGTATACATTTGTATAGCGCTACTTCCAGCGATCAGCAGCGGTTTGATTACAGATTGGAAATTGTCAAATCATGACAGGAAATTTTTGAGGTATAAACACATTGATTAGACAGGAAAGCACAGCACACAGAGAACATGGGCTATGGAGGGTTAAGTGGCTTGCCCAAGACCACAAGGAGCACCTGTGGGACTAGAAACCCCAGTCCTTCCGGCCCAAGGTTGCTGTCCTCTAGTGGGATTTGAACCCCCGACCTTCCGGCCTGAAGTACCTTGCCCCAACCACTAGGCCACTCCTCCACTAACACATCTAAAGGATATCCTCGATCCAGAAACTTTAGCATCATGAAGCTAGCTTGGGTTTTAAATTCAGCCACTGTTGAACAAATGCGTCGGCAACGCAAAAATTGTGAATAAGGTAAACTTTGTTTTAGATGCAACAGATGAAAGCTATCAAAATGGAGCAAGGTATTCCTATCAGTAGGTTTAGAATATACTGTAGTATGTAAATATCCATGCTGTTTAATGATCCTAACATCCAAAAAATGCAACTCAGATGCTTGAATATTAATCTCAAATTTAATTGAAGCGTTGCAACTATTTAAATACACAAAAAACTCTTCTAAAAGATCTTTAGAACCATACCATAAGAGAAAGATATCGTCAATATAACGATACTATTTAACTACGTTTGTCATATAAGCAGGAAGAGTAAACAAATTGATCTTCAAAATTGCTCATATATAAATTGGCCAAAGAAGGAGCAAACGTAGCACCCATGACCGTTCCAGAAATTTGCTGAAAAAAATGTTTGATTGTAGACAAAATAATTTCTTTTCAACGCTATCTCAGCTAGAGTAAGCAAAACAGAGGTGGGTACCCTAATCGGAGGTACATGAGCATTCCAAACATTCGTTAAAACCGCTAGTGCTTCATCTTGTGGAATAGAAGTATAAAGTGCCGTCACATCTAAACTGGCCATCCAATCAACATGCTCAACAGAATCCAATTCGTCTAGTATATGCAAAAAATGTGTAGTATCTTTAATGAAAGAACGAATCCTTGGAACTTCCAGCTTCAAAAACATATCCAAAAAAATACCGACCCGTTCCAAAAGGGAATCATTACTTGATAAGATAGGGCGACCTGGAGGAGATGACAGACTCTTATGTATTTTGGGTAAAATGTAAAATTCTGGTATTTTCGGATATAATGGATTAAGAAAAGATCTCTCTTTTTCAGTCAAAAAACCCGACTCAAAAGCTGCTGCGGTAACCGATTTCAACATTTGTTGTAAATCATCAATTGGATCCTTAGGCAAAACCAAATAATGAGCTTGATTATTCAATTGCTTCCAAACTTCATTCTCATAATCAATAGTGTTCAAGATTACCACAGCACCCCCCTTATCAGCTCAATGAATCACAATCTGTGTCATATCAGACAGTTATTGTATAGCTAAAAATTCTGCTGGTGACAGATTCTTTGGTAAATGATGATATTTAGATTCCAATATCTCAATATCAGTTAATACCTGATGTCGAAACGTATAAAGAATAGGATCTAAAGGTCCCGGAGGAATCCAGGAAGACTTGGAACGAACCACTGACTGGTCAGATACTTCCATTGAATCAGCAAAAAATATTTTTAATTGTAACGAGCGCACCAACCGCTCCAGTGCCACCCGATTGGAAAAATTGTCATAATTAGGGCCATACACAAAAGATAAACCTTTAGCCAAAAGGCTAGTCTGTGCCGATGTCAAAATGACATTAGATAAATTAACAACTGTGGTCAATCTTGAAAGGCCACTCCATCTTTCTTGCGCCAGGAGCGTGTCTGAAGCCCGGAAAAAATTTGTTGTTGATCACGACGAGTCACATTCGAATTATCTATAAGACTCATCTGTTCCTTCGATCTTAAGCTTATATCTGAACTCTTACTCTCCAAACTGGAATCAGAAGAGTAAGCAGGGATATCATTACCACTGCCTCTCCATTGCATCTTATGCTGTCTTCGCCGAGCTGACCAATTATAGATAGAACCCTCTTTCATCCGTTTCTCATCTTTTAAAAATTTCTTAATTTTAACAGCTCTCAATTCTGCACGATATTTCTCAAGAGATTTGATCAAATCAGCATAATGAGTCTCAAAGTTAGTGGCTTCCTTCAGTTCTCTCAATTCAGTCTCCAATTCTTTTTTAAGAGAAATATTTTTAGTATGAGCCGTATCAATCACTAATAACATTAAGTCCAATGAACATTTGTTCAATATTTGATTCCAATGTGTCACAAAAGTTTCATCGTCTAAAAACATACCAGGGGCCTTCCAAAGTCGTAAACCTTGGGGAATGTTTATGTTTATGTTTATTGAGCTTAATATACCGCCCTTCAGTAAACATCAGAGCGGTTCACATGATACAATAACATAAAGAAATCATACTTATGAAAAGGGAAAGGAAGTTACAATAAAAACAGGAAAGCAAATCAGCAGAATTGGTCAACGAGACAGGAAGGGGGAGAGAAGAGGGAAGAGAGGGGGAATGGGCTACACAGAAGGGTCAGGGAGGTCAAAGGCAAGGGCAAAGAGATGGGTTTTGAGTTTGATTCTGAAGGTGGTAAATGTCTGTTCAAGCCGGATGGAGGTGGGGAGAGAGTTCCATAGTGCAGGGCCAAGGAAAAACAAAGCAGAGGAATGGGTGGACTGGAGGTGAGTGTGAGCAGGAGAAGGAAGATGAAGGCGATTGAGGTGCATAGACCGTAGGGAGCGAGCTGAGGAATGAAAATGAACGAGGTCAACGAGGTACTGAGGGGAGTGGGAATAAAGAACACGGTGAAGAGTCGTCAGGACCTTGAAATGGATACGGGACTTGACAGGAAGCCAGTGGAGGTGAACGAGCAGGGGTGTAACGTGATCACGGGGAGAGGAGTGGAAAATGAGACGGGCGGCAGTGTTTTGGATGCGCTGGAGGCGCTGGAATCACCTCTTTACGGCAATATTCCACAAAACTAGCCCATTTGGAGATACTTCCACCACCTATATATTCCTTATGATCAAACAGACAACAGTCATCCTAATTCTTTCCTCTGTGGAACATACCTCTGGAGATGCATCTTCATTTATCAGTAATTATATGGAGAAATTTATTAGCTCCTTCCTTTGAACAGAACCCAAAGCAGTGTAAATTTAGCAACAATAAAATTACCATAATGACTTGTTCTGGTGCATCCCTGAGACGAGCACTGTCGGAGGATGCGTAGAGAAAGACTACATTGCAACATGTTTATTTTTCCTGCACTATATCGAAAGATTTTTGGAGAAATGTCCTAGGTATGCAGAGATTGATGTGATGGATCATCAAATTCAATCTTTCAATATTGCTCAAATGTTAGTTTGATGCTTCATGGGTTCAATGTACCATTACTCTGACCAGTATGGCATTTCAAGTCTGCAAAGTCAGCATATATGAACTTTGTGTCCCTGTTATGTCTAAAATTAAAGCTTCCTGGCAATCATATTAGTGTCCTAGCAGAACGCATTACCACTGATGGGACTCTGGAGGTTCCTCCCATCTTTCCACTCACTGGGACCACAGTTGCAATGGTATCTTTTGCCTGTTAAAGGCAATCAAGTTAGGCGCCATTCCACAACACACACACTCCTTCATCAAGGGTAGCACACACACTAAAAGCTCCCAGTTGCTAGCTGATTAATGGTGTGACAGATTGCAGAGGGATCCCTCAATATCACTTTCATTCATTCCTTTTTCTTTTTTTTTTATTAAAAGCATTTATAATCTGCCCACAAGAACACCATCTAAGCTGTTACAATAGAAGACACCCAACAGTGTAGAGACAAGACAATAGTCCCGAGTTCTTCTGAAATTCTTTCTAGAACTGGAACACATATAGAAACTACGCCAGATGCAGGAATGTGACCAACAGCCCCAGCAGTAGTGCGTGCAGGCAATGTGGCACCTGGCACCACTGGGCTCTGTTGCTTCCAATCAGGAAGCCTGAAGCTTGGCACAGAAGCAGTTTCTCATTTGCAAGCAAACATTAAAACAAGCAAATAAAAAAAAGATTGTTTATACATTCTATGATTCTCATTACATCCCTCAATCATTTCTTTTACTGATCAGGCAAACTGGCTTATTCCAGATCACATGACAGAGCCAGTAACTAGACAGTGGTGCAACTAGAGGCACAAGAAAGTACAAAGATCAGAGCACACCAAGGCAGCACACCTACCATAGGGGAAGTGCAGAGATCAGAGCACACCAGGATGAAGATGTCGAGAAGATGCATGCACTATGGCACATCAGGCCAGAGCACACCAAGGTCAGAGATCCCAAGATGACACACAAGAATCTGCACGGATCACAGAATAGCAGCCCAGGTCAGGGGCTCAGAGAAGTCATGCGCACTACAGAACATTAGGCCAAAGGCTTGGAGGTGTACACAGCACATCACACCAAGCCAGAAGGACAGAGAACATGCGCTCAGCACACCACATCAAGACATTGCTACCTTTATTGCTCTGTTTGGTTGATGATCTGAAGAAATAAATTCCATCTGCTCCTAATAAATGTGGCAAAAAGTCTAGCTTATTCCCATTCCTGGGTTTACATCAGATCAGGAAGGGACAGATACATCACACTACATGCAGAGCTTGAATTCAAAGGAGAAATAGTCATAGCAAACTTGGGAAATTAGAAAATCTTTTGTGCAAAATAACGTAAGATAACATATCATCAGATTATTGTAGCATATCTTTTTTCTTAAAAAAGTTCTTGCTGTCAAATATTGTCTTTTGGACAGTAGGAGGTCAGTAAATATAAACATTTCTATTACACATGCAAGGTGACATTATACTTTCCTTGAGTCCTGCTAGACCACTCCAGACAATAGGTTGTGTTCCCCTACCAGCAGATTGATGGAGACAAAGAACCAATGAAAGTCTAGGTTTCAATGACATCACTCCTATGACCTCTATTCGCCTCAGCCACCAAATGTCCCCTCAGTATTTTCCCAAAGCATATGAGAAAACATGGCAAGCCTCACGCAACCTCAATTGTGGGCAACAATGAGTAACCAACATTAGAGAACTATGTGCAGGAAAGCATAAACATGAGGCTGTCAGTAGATGATGAACCTGCAGAGCCAAGTATAAAAATTATAGCAGACCCAAGGGTTCTGCAGCAGAAAAACAGAGCAAATACAGTTTCAGGGGCAGTCCCTCGACTAGTCTAGCAGGACTCAAGGAAAGGACATTAACTGGTAAGTAAAATGTCACCTTCCATATCATTTGAAAGACCAGTCCAGAATCGTGACATG
Source organism: Ichthyophis bannanicus (assembly GCA_033557465.1). NCBI lineage: Eukaryota > Metazoa > Chordata > Amphibia > Gymnophiona > Ichthyophiidae > Ichthyophis > Ichthyophis bannanicus. The sequence goes on along the minus strand of CM066037.1, from coordinate 530,103,419 downwards.
TACTAGGCAGGAAGAAGAGAGAAAACCTTGAGCCAAAGGCCATGTCCGCCCATGCATGGACATCCAAATGGTAATGCTGGACAAAAGTGTAAAGTGATGCCCATGTCTCTGCCTGACAAATGTCTGCAGGGGCTACTGAGATCCGCTCCACCCACGAGGATGCTTGTGCTCAGGTAGAATGGGCATGCAAAGTCTCAGGAACCAGCCAGTAATGGCCTCCTTAATCCAGCATCCCAAGGTCAACTTGGTCACCGCGTCACTCTTGTGTGGGCCAGCGAACACAAAAAGATGGTCAGACTTACGAAAGGAAATTCATAACCTCCACAGCCACCTGGGACAGTATATTAAGTACAAAGATAAAGATATGGATGGACAAAAGATCTCCCGGCACCACAGCTGCCACCATCATGACCTTAAACAACAAAAACCCCAAAGGTTTAGTGATAAATTATACTAACTGGGTAAAATCACCAAACTAAACCCCCCGAAAAACCAAAAAATTTTTTGCTTTCTTTTTGTCGGATGTTTTCAGGAAAGGGACATTGTATCAAAACTATGTCCACCACACAGTCACATCCATTTTATTATAAAACTTTGAAAATTTTTTTACTTAACTGAAGATTGTTATTGTTATCGCAAAGTCTGCGATTTAACAATCTTCAGTTAAGTAAAAAAAAATTCAAAGTTTTATAATAAAATGGATGTGACTGTGTGGTGGACATAGTTTTGATACAATGTCCCTTTCCTGAAAACATCCGACAAAAAGAAAGCAAAAACTTTTTTGGTTTTTCGGGGGGTTTAATTTGGTGATTTTACCCAGTTACCATCATGACCTTGGCAAACGTCTTTGGGGCAGTGGGGAGCCAGAAAAGGAGGGCAATGAACTGATAGCGAGAGTTAAGCACAACAAAATGCAGACACTTTTGTAGATCTGCCACGATTGGGATGTGAAAATACATCTCAGCCAGTTCCAGGGAAACCAAGAACTCCCCTCTGGGCACAGAGTGCAAGGTTTCAATCCGGAAGCACTTGTTGGCCCCTTGAGGTCCGGGATGGGCCGGGAGAACCGTCCTTTTGGGCACCATGAAATAGATGGAGTATCTGGCTTTGCGCCGCTCGTTCGGTATAACAGGCACCGCCACCTTTAGGCACAGCAACTTGTTCAAGGTGGTCCACACAGAACCACAAGGGGAGATGGCAAAGTCATCCAGAATAGACTCTCTGCGTTCCTTGACATAGCCAAACTAAATGATGTTTAGCACCCAGCTATCCTTGGTAACCTGGGCCCATTTCTGAAAGAAAAGGCAAAGTCTGCCTCTTACTGGAGGAACCAGGGAATGGGCCCCCAAATATTCTTTGTGCAATCCAGGAGGGTCCTTCCCTGGAGGGGACAAGGTCTCTGGGCCTGCATGCTCCATGAAAAAAAAAAAAAAAAGAGACTGAGAATGAGCCTGAATCCCGGATGCAGAGGGGAAGAAAGGCTTTTCAAGTCGGTTAACGACAAAGGTTCCGAGACCCCTGGGATTCTGGCCAGCATGCCCTTAGTAGACGAGTGGAGGCTGATGAAAAAGGGGCACCAGCCCACTTCACGGGCCCCCTGGAAGGTAGTAAGAATTATTCTCACCCAGGTCCTCCACCAGCTTCTCCAAAGTGGCCTCTCCTTAAAAGCCAGTTGGGCCAATCAAGCTTTGGAAGATAGGTCTGCTGCCCAGTGCCAGAGCCAAATCCAATGCTGTGACACTGTCATCAGGGCACCATCCCTGGCCGCCAAATGAACCAGGTCATACATGGCATCAGAAAGGAAGGCCATTGCTGACTCCAAAAGAGGGGTAGTATCAAGCAGAAGAGGCTATATCCACTGCAGCAGGGCTTGAGACTAGTACATACCGCTAGCTGCAGAACAGCAGCCACAACAGTGAACTTGTTCCTCAACAACAAATACATTTTACGATCCAGAAAATCCTTTAAGGTCGATCCGCCTTCCACAGGAATGGTGGTCTGTCTGATAGCCACCATGACCTGCGCACTCAACACACTCCTTCTCCGGGAGAGCAGAGATCTTCTTACACACCCATTATCCCTTAAGTGGGGAGTTGGGAGATTTCCACTCCAGTCAGGTCATATCTTTGATCACATCTGGGAACGAGGAAGACAGTAGTAGATTTCCACACCCCCTGAAAGAGTGGGTGTACTTTTAGCTCCTGCTTCAAGCAGGAAGCATTCGTCAAGTTCAAGGCGGATGAGACTCTGGCAATCAACATCATCAGCTCCTCCTTTAAGGATAGGCGGATCACTCTGGCCCCGTCACAATCTTCTGAAGGTGAGAGTACTTCTTCATCCATGTCAGAGCCCTGTACTGAGCCATCTGAATCCAAATATCAGTCAAAATCTTGAACAGCTTCCAGCTGTTCCCCATCTCCAAGGATCGCCCCTCACCGGGGATGCTTAGCCAAAGGCAGTCGAACAGGGCTTCCATTCTCAGCCAGCCCCACATGAAATGGTGCCTGGGGCCACCCAAAGGCCACAGGGTCCTAATTTCCATGCCAAAAGGACCAGGCCTGCTGAAAAAAATAAAAGAATTCCAGGGAGGACAATTCTGGGTCTGGAAGCTCTCCTCTCGGGAATGACTCCCCCCCCCCCAACACCAGGGGGCACAGCTGCCACAGACCCCTAGAGGATGAGGAGCAGCTCTCAGCACGGTCACCGGATCCTACAGCCAGCTGGATATCCTTACCCATAGCACCATCCGTCACCTCCTGCCCTGAGGCAAGCAAGGCCAGACTAACTGCATCTTCTGGCTGAGAGAGAGGAAGCAGGTCCTCCAGAGACAACTCACAAGCTGCCATGCAAGAATAGAATCTTGAGATGAGGCACCTCACTTGCCACAGGTCAAATAATGTTTCCTGGAAGAAGAGAGAGTTAAGGAAAGTATCACAAAAGTGCGTGCTAAGGCTGTGGCGGCCCAAAAGTCACACGTTAACTGTACTTTTATTGCAACACGTTACAGGTGCTAGGGAAGGAACACACGTTGGAGCCACTTAGGTGGAATGTGCGCTAGGACCGCGCTATCACCAGGCACACAATAGGTAAAAAAAGCTACTAATGTGTGCAGAAAATGGTAGGAACCCCCCCCCCCCACACCACACCAACAGTCACCGGTGGTGTACCCCGATTTGCATCCCAGGAAGGCAGAATCGGGACCCTCCAACATGAACAATGACGAGGTCAAGCCTTGGTACTCACACTTCAAGAGCCCTGGGCAAAGAATCCATGCCGGGTTTAGCTCTACTCCCAGGAAACTGTTTTACTGACTTTTCAGGCACTGCTTTTAAGGTGACCGACAGGCAGATTCCTCAAAGACCCTTCTGCAATCTTCAGGAGAGAACAGGGGGGGGGGGACAGAGGAGGAAGGAGGGGGCATTGCTGTTATGTGAGGCTGCTGCACTCTTTCAGATCTTCCAATTTCTGGCTGCTTAGCAGACTCTTATCATGATAAAAGCGTGGAGCTGAAAAAATTTTCCCTCCTCTTATGGCTACAAAAAAAAGACTAGTCTAGTGAAGCCTCCCATGTTGCGCTCTAGTGAGAGTCACCCTCAAAGTGGTCTGTCACGAGCATTTTTATCAATCTTTTCCTCTCAATTCTTCAGATTTTCTTCTTCAGAGAGGAGAAAATCCATCCACCATCTGCTGGAGACAAAGAAATACTGAAGGGACCTCTGGTGGCTGAGGTGAATAGAGGCATGAGTGTGTGCTTTGAGGTCCAGGCAGTAGTGTTTCTGGAAGGTGAGCACTGAGGACCAGGTAGCAGCCTTGCAGATGTCCTTTACCGGCACCAAGCACAGGTTTGTGATGGTGATGGCCAGCGCCCAGAGCTGGTGCGCCCTGACTTTAGTCCCCATCTGTCCACCTGCCCTGTTGTGGCAGTAGGCGACACAGTCCCATACTCATTGTGACAGGCCTTCATGGCCTGTTGGGATTAAAGGACACGAAGAGTTGGGTCCCTTGCTGAATGGTTTCTGTCCTGTGGATGTAGGTGAGGAGGGCTCTGACACAGTCGAGAGTATGTAGCCTCCACTCTTCGGTGGATGTATTGGGGTGAGCTGTTGAAGGACCTGCATGACTGGGCAAGAGGTCGGGTTTAGCCCACGGGCAGCACATCAGATGTTAAAGCACTTCAATTTGAGTCCATAGGATTTCCGTGTGAATGGTCTTCTGGCTGCTAGGACCATGTGCTGTACATCCAAGGCAAGTTGAGGGCTGAGAGGTTCAGCCACTCAATCTCCAGGCTGTCAGTGTGAAGGCTTGTAGGTTGGGGTGCAGCATGCTCCCGTTGTTCTGGGTGAGGAGATCCAGTCTCTGGGGAGCCGTATCGGTAGTTCCTGGGCGGGACAGAGTAGGAGGGAGAACCACATCTGACAGGACCAGTGGGGTGCAATCAGGATGACGTGAGCTTTGTCCCTGATGAACCGTTGCAGGGTTGCTGAGATCAGTGGGTGGGGGGGGGGAAGCGTATGCTAGACACCACTCCCCCCCAGCACGCGTCAAATGCATCTGTGGCTATGCTGTTGGCCAATGGGCGCTTTGAACATAAGAGAGGACACTTCATATTCTGTTCTGTGGCAAACGGGTCAAGCTGCAGTGTCCCCCATTGCTAGAAGATGGAGTCTGTGATCCCCGGGTGCAGGGTCCACTCATGGGGCTCCAGCTGATGGCTTAATCTGTCGGCCAGGGGGTTCTGTTCACCTGGAAGACAGGAGGCCTGTAGCTGACAACTGCTGGAAAGTGCAAGGGACCAGGTCATGAACGCCTCCCTGCAAAGGGAGCGGGACCCTGTTCTCCCTTGCTTGTTGATGTAGAACATGGCCACTTGATTGTCAGTCTGGATCAAGATGTTTTCCCTTCTAGATGCATATGGAAGGCCTTCAGCGTGTACCTGATGGCCCTCAGTTCATGTAGGTTGATGTGGAGAGTCCTCTCTTTCATAATCATGACCCTTGGGTGCTGAGCTGTAGCAGGTGGGTTCCCCACTCTGTGGAGGATGCATCCATGGTCACCACGATGTGATGGTTGTATTGTCAGAGATCCTAGCCCTCTGCGAGGTTGTCTGGCTTGGTCCACCAGTGGTGGCCTTTCACTACCTGAGGGTCCAAAGGGATGCGGGTGGCCAGGGATTAGGAGTGCTGTCTGCACTGCATGCATAGGTGCCACTGGAGGTTGCGCATATGCAATCTCACTAGTGGAAGGACTGGTGTTGATGCCGCCATGTGTCCCAAGAGACGTAGGATGGATCGTGCGGTAGTCTGTTTGGCTGTGGAAAGATCTCATGCAAGAGAGATGATCGTGCTCACTCGCTGAGCTGGAAGGAAGGCTTTTGAGGAGCAGGTGGTGTCGATGACTGCACCGATGAACTCCAGACATTGGGATGGTTGCAACTGCAATTTTGCGTGGTTCATCAAGAATCCCAGGGTGGATAGCAGAGCCATGGTCCTCTGCACTGTTGCCTGGGTCTCTTGAGATGACGGTGCAGAGAGATGCCAATTGTTCAGGTATGGGAAGACATGGATGCCCTCTTTGCGGAGGTGCGCTGACACTACAGTCACACATTTTGTGAAGACAAGCAGAGAAGGGGACAGGCTGAAGGGAAGGACCCGGTATTGGTAGTGATGACCCATCACATGGAAACTGAGGTATTTCCTATGAGCCCTGTGTATGGAGATATGGGTGTAGGCTTCCTGTAGGTCCAGGGAGGCTAGCCAGCCACCAGTATGTATGAGCAGTAGGACGGAATTAAGAGAGTACATCCTGAATTTCTCCTTGGTTATGAATCTGTTCAATTTGCAGAGGTCCAGGATGGGGTGTACCCCCCCTGATTTCTTGGGAATGAGGAAGTACCTGGAATAGAATCCAGTGTTGATTTCATCTGCAGGCACCCGTTCTATTGCTTGGGATGCCAACAGATGTATGAGTTCTGCCGTCATGGGAGGCACAAGGTGTGATGGCATTTTGCTGACAGGTGGGGAGCGTTGACAGCGCGGAGAAGAGAAGCGGATACAGTATCCCTCCTGGATTATTTGAAGAACCCACTTGTAGGTTGTGATGGCTTCCCAAACTTGCAGAAAGGCTGCAGGCATCCCTCCACAGGGAGGGCAGCCTGACGCTGTCTGTCAAAAGGAGGCAGCACTCTTCCCTGCGTGAGGGGCCGTTGACTTCTTTTGTTTGCGCTCCTTCTGTTGATGCCTCTGGTGGGAAGGGCCTTGGTAGAAATGTTTGTATTGTGAGGCCTGCCACCTATGGTTGGCGGTGTATCTCTTGGAGGGGTAGTAAGGTTTGTGGTGGTAGCTGCCCTTTTGGGAGTTGGAATGACTCTCAAGCCCATCCTCTGCCAATGTCTGCAAGGTGGCGCAGTGTTCCTTCATGTCGTTTATTGTGTCAGTGACTTTGTCGCCAAAGAGGGATTCACCCATGCAGGGGGTCATCTGCAATTCTGTCATGGGTGTTGGCCCATAGCCCAGATGCCCTTAGCCATGCCCATCACCTGGGCCAGCAGTCTTGATGGCTGTGTCAAAGGCATCAAAGGCCATGCTCACCAGGTGTTTGCTGCACTCGGCGAGGCCCGAGTGTGGCAGAGGCTGTTGCTCGGGACTCCTCCAGCAGGGCCGAGATGGAGCTTCTCAGGTTTGCCATCAGCATGTCCTGAAAGAGGACATGTTGGAATTGATGCACCACAATCCTGGCACCAAGCATGGCCCCTTGAAAGACCTTCTTCCCAACATCGTCCAGGAGCTCGGGGTCCAGAATTGGTGGGTTGTTGGCATGTGCATGTGAGGATTTTACTCTTTTCAGGGCTGAAGATACGACGATGGACTGGTGGGGAATTTGCAGTGTGAGCTGGTCCTAGTACTTGGTTTCCAACTTCCTAGAGCAGGCATGGCCCGAGGCGGGCATCTGCCACAGCTTCACTTGCTTGTCCTGTAACATCTGGTGGATGAGCAGGGCAGTTGCTGGTTTTGGCGCGTTGAGGTACTTAAGAACCTATGGTTCCTTTCCCCCTGACATGTCCATGGTTGCCAGGGCCAAGAATGCAGTTACCTTCCTCAGAAACCTTGGCTAGGTAAAGGTCCTTGGCAGGGGGGGGGGGCGCTGCTGGTTCAGCTGCTCCTCCATGTCCATGGCTGCAGGGGTTTCCTCCCGGGGGTTGCCCATTGTGGAGCTGGAGCCCAGGGCGGCTGCTTCCATCTCATCCTCTCCACTCTCTTCTGTATGGAGGTCCGGGGATTGGGGGTCAGGGGAGAGTGTCCGGACGAGACTTGGAGCATTAAGGACGGGTGGAGATAGGCACGAGGCAGCTACGTCAGAACTTATTTTATTTATTTGTATTTGTACATGAGCAGAGCGTGGACGGTCTGCCATGATGGGGGTGGGGATAGGGTTGCAATCTGCTCCACTAAACAAGTGAGGAGTTGCAGGATGGCAGTAGAGTTATCAGCGCCCACCAGATCCTGGCGACGGTGCTTCCCATGTCTGTTAGTGGAGCTGGAGGAGCTGAAGTGGCTTATAGCCCTCTGTCTTCTCCGCTTCTGCCACTGCTATGTCTGCTGCTGCCCCTGTGTCTGTGTTGGCTTCTGCTGCTTTGGTACATGTGGTTTCTGCTCCGGTTACTGCTACTGCTGCTACTTTTGCTGCTTCAGCCCTGGCTTCTGCTGTTGCTTCTGCTGTCTTTGTCCCGATTTCCACGGCTGCTTTTGCTTCTGCTGCTGTTTCTGCCCCAGCTCCTGCTGCAGCTGCTTTTGCTTCATTGGGCTGTTCGGTGCAGGGGCTTCCACTCTGTGCTTCTGCTGCTCCTTTGTGCTGATGGGGAGTCCCTCTGTTGGCACGGTGATGTTGGTGAGGGCTGTTTGCTGGGCTTGTGTCCATTCTTCCCCGCAGATGGGAGATTCCTCCATTGGCATGGTGACGTTGGTGGGGACTTCCTGAGGTCCCACAACGATGGCCAATCTTGTCCCGGGCTGCTCCCTCATTGCTGGGCAATGGAAGTCCAGAGGGTGGAGTCAGAAGCGGCCATGTTGTTGGTGCCACAATGGCATCTTGCCAAGCCAGGAGATCGGAGGCTGCGGGAGCCACCGCTGAAGGTTGGACAGAGGCAGGGGGTGCTTCTTCCACCGAACAGCCAGGGAAGGAGGCCCTAGCAGGTGCATCCCATGCCGGCGAGGGCAGCACATGGTCGAAGGCCTGATCTGGAGCATACAGGGCATGTGGTGAGGTAAGGGATGGTCCCAGAGAAGGCAGGTTGGATTCAGCAAGCTGGTTTGCAGCAGCAGGTTGGCTTGAAGTGGCCAGGTAGCCCTTCAAAGCAGGGCTCCTTGACTTTCTTGCTCTGGGAGACCTCGCAGTGGGTGCAGTCTTCTACCAGATGACTGGCTCCTAAGCACCGGACCCACTGGTCGTGTGCGTCTGTGCTGTTCATTTTCCTCCCGCATCGCAGGCATTTTTTAAAGCCAGGTTTAGGCATTTTCTTCTGCAGCTGATGTTTTCTTCTGTATTATGGATGTTTGGAGAGTTGTGCAATCAGTCTTGCTGGCAAGGCGAAAGAAGAAAGACTGGCCTGGCTAGGGGTGGGCCTACCTACAGATGCTCAGACACTTTTGGATCAGACACTTAGTTCCTGACCAATCCTTCCCACCCTCCAGAGCTCTCACTATGTTCCTTGCTCCCCTCACTGTTACCCCCAGATTTGAACCATACATCACAACTTGCTCTATTGCCTGCTTTGTTAAAAGTTAAAACATCAAATACTAATGCCCTTCCCTACTATCATGCTATTCCTCTTCACGTTAGAACCACTAGTTACCTGTTAAAAGTCAATTTACTCACATTCCATAAGAACATAAGATATGCCAAACTGGGTCAGACCAAGGTCCATCAAGCCCAGTATCCTGTTTCCAACAGTGGCCAATCTATGTCATACGTACCTAGCAGTATCCCCAAGAGACACAGGTTCCACAATGCTTGTATTGGGTCAAGCAGTGATATCTCGGCTCCCTTTTAATAATGGTTTATGGACCTTTCCTCCAGGAACTTATCCAACCCTTTTTTAAACCCAGCTACACTAACAGCTTTTACTATATCCTCCTATAACAAATTCCAGAGTTTGATTACACATAAAAGAAAATATTTTTTCATTCAATTAGTCTTAAATAGGTTACCCTGTAGCTTCATTGCATGCCCCCTAATCTTTCTATATTCTGATGACATAAGCAATCGATCTATGTTTACCTATTCCACTCCATTCATTAATTTATCGACCTCTATCGTATCTCCCCTCAGCCATGTAATGTTATACTTGTTCCCTGTACACTGCTTGACTGGTAGATACAGCGGTATAAAAAAAAGTTGCTAAATAGATAAGAAATAATGCAAATACATTTACAAATCCTAAAATACAAACGCATACCATAAAATACATTGAAAAGTGCGCATTTGAGCAGCTTCATTACTTGCCTGGTGTTTTACCGGTGGTTCCTGGACTCGCGTCTGATTCTGCACCCGATTGGCTGCCTATTGGGGGAAGGGCCATAAGAACACGGCTCCTACGCGGGACGCGGAGCGGGCGCGCGTCCGAAGGGGCGTGTCCAAAGGGGCAGGCACGCCCCTTTGGTGCCTGAGGTGTTCGGGGTGCCGAGGGGGTCCTTTGTGATGGGAAAGAGAAGGAAGCATTACCCGCAATCTGAGCAGGCGAAAGCAGTTAAGGTGGTGGGCCCTATGGATGCTCATATTCGGGTGGATACTGCTGTGCCTGTTGGGGGTCTGTTATCATCAACCCCAAGTAACACCTCAAGTGTGAGTACTGTTTCTTCTATCCCCTCGCCCATGTTGGGTTTGGCTCAGCCCTGTCAGGAGTTGGATGTATTAGTCAGTAAATCCCCTCCGTCGAATGGTACGCAGATAGAGGGTTCTGGCTGTGATGTGCTTCCAGGTTCCTTTTTACAGCTGGAACCTGCCTCGGGAAATCTTTCCCCTCCACTTCCTTCTGTTGTTTCTTTTCCTTCTGTAGGGCAACCCTTGTCTCCTCCATCTGATGTTTCTATTAAAGATCTTTGGATAATGCTTTCTCGTATGGAGATGGCTTTGGGTGTGTCCCTGCAGAAGGTGGCTGTGTTTACTAGAGAAACGGTCACTAAATTAGCTGACCACGATGCTCGTTTATTAGAGTTGGAAAAAGGGTTTACCTCGCAGAGAGATCAATTATCCTCCCATCAATCTATTTCTGCTAAATTTGTTCAGGATTTTTCTTCTTTGCATCAACAAGATGAAATGTTAGAAAATGCGGTACGTTCTAAGAATTTGCGATTGTTAAATTTTCCGAAAACGCATTATTTATCACCACTAATTTTATTTCAGAAATATCTTAAGGATATTTTATTGATTAACGATGGGAGTGATATTTTGGTCTCTCAAATATACTATGTCCCTAAAGGGAAAGTGGTAAAAGATGTAGATCAAGGGGAGATCTCCTAGATCAGCAAGTTGCTTCTTCCACTTTGGATATTTCCAAATTTTTGGAATCTTTTATGGATGAAATCTCCTCTAGGGACACGTTATTGGTTACCTTTGTATTACATATGGATAAGGAGAGAGTTTTGAGGTCATATTTTAAACAGAAATCTATGAAATTTTGTGGCCAACCTATTCAAATATTTCCCGATGTTTCCAGGGCTACTCAAGCGCGTCGCAAAGCCTTTTTGCAGTTGCGAGCGCAAGTGTTGTCCTTGGGAGCTTCCTTTTATTTGAAGTTTCCCTGTAAATGTCAGGTTTTATTTCAAGGTAATCGTTTTGTATTTTCTGAGGTCGAGCAATTACAGAATTTTCTTAGAAATAAATAATGTAAATTTTGGATAAATTCTTGATTTTCCTGATTCTCCTGACAATGTATTTGAGCATATGATTCTATTTTCAGGTCCATTTGGATGTTTTGTAATTATTTTTCTTTGTTATAATGTGGCTCTCCTTAATGTGGACTAAATTATTGCCTTTTTCCTTTTGATAATAGTATTGTGAATACTGTTTTGGTGGTATTTTTTTTTCCTTGTAATGTTGTTAAATTTATAAATAATAAATAAAAAAAAAAAGAAAAGTGCGCATTTATGATGCGACACACAATGGTGTGTTTCCCTTTACCAGAAAGGAAACCAAAGGAGCAGGGTGATGAACATCGTAGAATGATCAAAAAACTCTTGTTTGCCCAAGAGTCCCACCCCACATGTGCCTTGTTTCGACTAGTGGGGGGGCTTTGTCGGGGGCTATGGGACCTTATTAAAAAACTTAACCGACCATAATCTTGATATTCTTTGCCTTACTGAGATATGGTTCCACGAAACTGACAGTGCTTATAAACCATCTCTGCCCCCCTACTCACTCAATCCACAACTGCAACCAGATGACTAACAGAGGTGGAGTTGTCTCTGTAATATCAAGAAAAGAATTAATCTACCTCCACCCAGGCATGGACTCTATCAAATTCTCTAACAGTACACTCTCCATGTGTCTGTTATACAGAGCACTGCAAACAGAGGATCTAGACCTCTCCACAATTCTTGAATCAGCCTGTGCCTCCCAAACCCCCACACACCCTCTCATCATCTTAGGAGACTTTAATATCTCCTCAACCTCATAGAAACAGGCATCTTCGTTCCTAGATGCCATGGAAGCCCTACACTTCTCCCAGATCCTCAAATCATCAACCCACAATAAAGGAAATATCCTTGACCTGATCTTCATGCCCCAAACAATAATAGCAAATGCATAAACCTCACGCTCTGTCCATCCTGTACCATGGTCAGACCACTCACTGATACTGTTCTCCTTCCCTTCCCAACACGAAAACACACCCACCCCATCACAGATGACCCGTAGATTCAAGCAATTAGACATCAGCCTGTTCCTTAAACAGGTTACACCTCAACTAGATATACTTAACAATGCTAGCTTAGTAACCCAAATTGAAGGATGGAAAAAAATTATGACCTCTGCGGCCCAAGCACCTCCCAGACCGTCTCCAAAGAAACGCTGTAAAAGAGCTCTCTGGTTCTCTACCTCCCTACATGAAATGAAGATCGATCTTAGACGACTGGAATGCCACTGGCGTCATTCGAGACCCTTCCATCTATACCACCTACGCTGAAAAGCTCCATGCCTATTGCACTGAAACAATAAGACAAAAGAGAGAATACAATGAAAATGTCATCATGCGCTCTATAAACAAATCTAGGGAATTATTCTCCATCACCAAATCTCTATAAATAAGCCATCAAAACAGGGGCTTGATATTAAAATATCCCCACAGACAATAGCTGACCACCTTCGCTCCAAATACTGTTCATCCCAGCCTCGATTAGCCCACCAGTCAGATCCACTAACCCCTACCCAAGGTTGCCTTCTAATCTTCCTCGATATATCGTCCGCTTTTGATTCCCTTCTTCATGACCAACTTCTGGACAGACTGCATGACATCGGACCGATGTCTTAGAGATACTACATTGAACTAGTTCCCCTCCTACCTTGAACACAGGATTCAACAGATAAGAATTGGTGAAAAAACCTCCCAGCCATTCACAATAACACAAGGCTGCAGCTTATCTGCATTCCTTTTCAACATCTTTCAATACCACAACATCCAATACCAACTCTATGCAGATCACATTATGTTCTTCACCCTCTAACATATCAACACCCAACTTTACCAATGTTAGCAAATGCTTCATGAAGGTCAGAAACTGGCTCCACCAACACAGACTCCTCATTAACCAAGCTAAAATGGAAGCACTTTATATTTCCTCCAATCCATCTTATTCCCCCCCCCCCCAACACTTTTCCTCGATGACTACACTATCTGTGTAAAAAATGAAGTTAAATATCTTGATATAATTGACCAGAACCTTACCTTCCAGGAACAGATAACAACTAAAGCCATTTACACCAAGATCAGAAGTCTAAGAAACCTCCGCCCCTTATTAAACTCTGATTCCTTCCGTACCATCTGCCAAGCCCTAACCACCCCATCCCTTGACTACTGCAACCTCATATCATGGTCTCCCAAAACAAAGTATCCACACTCTCCAAATGACCCAGAACACAATAGCACGCCTAATTACTAACGCACCCAGATGAGCCCATATTACCCCTATCCTCCAAGTCCTCCACTGGTTACCTATACTAGCCAAAATAAAATTTAAAACCCTCACACTGAATCACAAAGTCATACACAATGAATCTGCCCTTTGTCTCCTCTCCCTTCTCTCTAGGCCTAATAACTCCAGATCTCGTAGACCCAACACTGCAAACCTCCTAAATATCCCAACACAAAAGAAAAAAAGCAAACAATCTTCCTACAACCAAGCCTTCTCTCTCTTTGCCCCTCAGAATGGAACGCCCTCCCATCTGACTTACGAGGATGCTCCGACCATGAGGAATTCCAAAAAAGGCTCAAAATCTTCCTCTTCCAAGAACACTTTGCACTACCACCCTAACCACAGCCACCCTAATGTAACTCAGTCCCTTATCCTTAAGCTAAAGCATTCTGCCCTGACCCCCCACCCCTCCTTGTGCTCCTCTACCCCCCACTGTTCATTATCTAACCCTCCCCTCTATACCCAACTCCCTCCCTGACTATCATTTCTGTTAATATGTAAAGTTATAGTTGACTGTTAAACGTTCCTTGTTTATCATTTTATCCTTTTATGTTTTTGTTCACTGTACAACAGATCTTCACACACTATTACAAGTTAAATTTCACGTAAACTGTCTTGAATTGTAGAAAGCCAGTATATAAAAAGTTAAATAAATAAAATATTGAATATAGATAAAAAGTAAAAAGTAATACATATAAAAAATACAAATAAAAGTCAAGCTTGCTGGTAATATGGTGGACAAAACAAAAATAAAATTAAAGCACATCAAATATCAATTACATTTATAGTGCATAAGAACAAGGAGATAGGACATATGTCTAAATAAATCAATGCTAACTCAAACACTCATACAAGGGTACTTACTTAACAGAGTAAAGGGCACTTGTGCTAAACACAGAACTTAAATAGCAGCTAAAAATGTAGATAATAAAAAGAAAGGTCATAAAAACCATAAAAACATTAAAATATAACTAAAAAGAAGGCATATGAGGAACTAAATGTGACATAAAAAGGTGCCATACACTGTGGTTTTAGTGGTGGGGAGTAGAATGGATAAAGCCTATGGGGGAGATATATTGTGTCCAGAGAGCCATATAAACTATAATAAAAAACTACATAGTGTAAGGATCAAGTGGTCAATGACAAAAACTAAAGAAAAAAAATCTAAATCAAAAACACACTATATGTGGAGTGTTGTACTGTGAAAAATAACATTAAGAAGTGCTGTGGGAGCAGAGGCAAAAACACTAGTGAGAAAGTGCTCCAAGGTGATTACGGTGAATCTTATGCAAAGCAGGCAGAAACTCAAAATTAAAAAGAAAGAAACGAGGAACTTGTATTACATATAAAATGAGAAAATAAATTACGCATACCTAGTGGGAGCCAATCTGTAGTCACTTACAGCGATAAGGCAAAAAACAAGCACTGCTCTCACGGTGGCCATTTAAAAGGGAAGAAGCTCGCCAAAAGTTGTAATGGTGAGCACCTGGCAACGATAAACACTTTTGCCATAGTCTCATGAAAACAAAGCAAAAAATTCCAATAATACAGAATGGTGAAGCTGTAAACCGCATGGCCCATGTGGGGCGGGACTCTTGGGCAATCAATGAAAGAGTTTGTTGATCTTTCTAAGGTGTTGTTCGTCACCCTATTCCTTTGGCATTTCCCTTTACTTTCATTCGCAGGTTCAGGCATGTCTGTGTAGGAATTTGCCTGGTTCTCTCTCCATACAACCCCCTCCTTGGGAACTCTGCTCTTATCCAGGCTTCTCTCTTCTACGGCCAACAGCTGACTCTGCTTGTTCCAGTCCTCTGTCTTGAATAGATTCTAAGCTCTCTAAAGCAGGGACTGCCTCTGTGTATGCCTTGTGGCGCTATGCAAATGATTCGTAGTAGGAGCAGTGTCTCAGTAGGGTTGCACAGCATGTGTGAACGGGTATCTAGGAATAGTGTACTTGAAGTATGTGTGTGTCTGTGAATCAGCACTATTAAGTGTGCATCTGTTCCCATCAGGAAAGTTATCTGTCTACCTGTGGAGAGATGAGGGTTGTATGTCATTGGGGGTGGTGTGTGGCTGTGAGCTTCTCTCCTCCTTGCATTTTCAGGATCCTCCAGCACTTACTTTCTGTACCTCCCACCCTATTCCCTACTTCTCCATCAGGGCAAACTAGGCAGACATCTAGGATGGCAGCGAGCAGGAATTCAAAACTAAACAATAGATTCTGACAGCCAGGGATGTGTAAGGCTTAATGTTTGCCTGCGGTGCCAACACCATGAACCGAGTCGGGAGCCGATCCTGCTATCCACTGTCCTTCCCTTGCCAACCTTCCTTCTGTCCCTGCTACCCCTCTCATTCACTCCCTTCCTCCACTCTTGCTCCCTTCCATACTTTTTAGTCTCCCAGTTCCACCCGTCCCTCTTCCTTATTCCCTCATCCCCCATCTCCTCACAACTTGACCCTTCTGTCCATTTTCCATGGTTGCACAATGCATGATTGAGTGTATTCTTTGAGTATCTTTAAGTTAGTGAGTTGGGGGGTGCTAAAAGCAGCAAGTGGATGGGGGATGGGGGATGGGGGATGGGGGGAGCCGATTCACTGAATGGGAATCATCATTGACTGGCAGGATTAAGTGCGTGAGTGGGGTAGAGTGACGGTAAGATGGGGTGCTTTTTACATGTGGTTAGAAGTTTGATGGGGCTCTTCAGATGAAGACTATGGTGCACGGGAGATGCAAGAGCAAGGTGTCTGGGGGATGAAGCTGGAGTAAAGAGCAAGGTGTCTGGGGGAGGGGGAGAGCAAGGTGTCTGGGGGATGAAGCTGGAGTAAAGAGCAAGGTGTCTGGGGGAGGGGGAGTGCAAGGTGTCTGGGGGAGGGGGAGGGGTAGAGCAATGTGTCTGGGGGAGGGGGGGGGGGAGTGCAAGGTGTCTGGGGGAGGGGGAGTGCAAGGTGTCTGGGGGAGGGGGAGGGGGAGGGGGGAGGGGGAGTGCAAGGTGTCTGGGGGAGGGGGAGTGCAAGGTGTCGGGGGGAGGGGGGGGAGGGGGGAGGGGGGAGGGGTCTGGGGGATGGCAGTTACGAGATTTGTGCCTTTGCTATGACTGCAGATGGTAGGAGCATGTGAGTATATGAAGGTCTGTGCGAGCCGCAGGAGTGTGGAATGTAAATCCTGGAGGTTTACAGGATCTGCTTTAGAAACATAGAAACATGACGACAGAAAAAGACCACATGGCCTATCTAATCTGTCCTTCCATATCAACAACTACAACAGTCCACTTTTTACCTTTAGAGATCCTCTGTGCTGGTCCCATGCTTTTTTGAATTCAGTTACTGTCCTCATCTCTACCACCTCCACTGAGAGACTATTCCACGGATCCACTACTCTTTCCGTAAAGAAATATTTCTGCATATCACTCCTGAATCTATCTCCCTTCACCCTCATCCCATGTCCCCTCATAGCAGAACTTGCTTTCAATTGAAAGAGGCTCTCTCCCTGAACATTTATGCCACAGAGGTATTTAAACATCTCAATCATATCACATCTATCCTGCCTTTCCTCTAAGATGTACATATTAAGATCCTTAAGTCTGTCCTCATATGCTTTATAATGAAGATGCTGCCTACAGGATTCGACCTTTACACATGCCACAGGTCTACTCAAAAAGGAGGCGGAACGTTAATCCTCGCCAAAACTGACCTCAATTTCAAGCTATGCAATTCCTCCAGCTCAACTCATCTTGACTCCCTCTCTATATCTAATGAACTATGCTCAATCAACCTGCTTTATAGAGCACCATCCCCATCACCTGACGATCTTCCAACAATAATTGAACTCGCATGTTCAACTTCCTCTTCACGATCTCCAAATTGGCTAGTTGGAGACTTTAACCTCCCATCTCTCCATGATAGCCAATCAGAAGCATTCCTAGAAGCACTAAAGGATCTAGGTCAGCGATGGCGAACCTATGGCACGCGTGCCAGCTGTGGCACGCGAAGGCCTTGCAGCTGGCACGCGGGCCATAGGTCCGCAAAAAAAAGAAAAAGCTGTCTCTGACTGCGGACGCGGCAAGGGCAGAATGCAGCGTCCCGCGGGGCCCCCTCCGCCCGCTAAGCCCCTCTGCAAGAGCTTTCAGATTCGCGAGGGAGAGCGTCTCCCTCGCGTCTCTGTTAAGCCCGCAGGGGCTAATGGGAAATTTCCCATCAGCCCCTTTAGACGCGAGGGACTGATGGGAAATTTCCCATTAGCCCCTGCGGGCTTAACAGAGACGCGAGGGAGACGCTCTCCCTCGCGAATCTGAAAGCCCTTGCAGAGGGGCTTAGCGGGCGGAGGGGGCCCCGCGGGACATTGCACTCTGCCGCGGAAGCAGCCAGTGCCTGCTTTTTTTTTTTAAAAATTTGCCGGGGGGGTTAGGACTGCTAATGGGCAGGGGGGGGGTTAGGACTGCTAATGGGCAGGAGGAGGAGGGGGGGGGGGGTAAGGACTGCAAATGGGCGGGAGGAGGGGGGTGGTTAAGAATGATAATGGGAAGGAGGGGGGAGTTAGCACTACTAATGGGCAGGAGGGGGGGTTAGGACTGCTAATGGGCAGGAGGGGGGGGTTAGGACTGCTAATGGGCAGGAGGAGGGGGGTTAGGACTGCTAATGGGCAGGAGGGGGGGGTTAGGACTGCTAAAGGGCAGGAGGGGGGGGTTAGGACTGCTAATGGGCAGGAGGGGGGGTTAGGACTGCTAATGGGCAGGAGGGGGGGTTAGGACTGCTAATGGGCAGGGGGGTTAGGACTGCTAATGGGCAGGAGGGGGGTTAGGACTGCTAATGGGCAGGGGGGAGGTTAGGACTGCTAATGGGCAGGGGGGGAGGGGGTTAGGACTGCTAATGGGCAGGAGGGGGGGTTAGGACTGCTAATGGGCAGGGGGGGAGGTTAGGACTGCTAATGGGCAGGGGGGGGAGGTTAGGACTGCTAATGGGCAGGAGGGGGGGGTTAGGACTGCTAATGGGCAGGAGGGGGGGTTAGGACTGCTAATGGGCAGGAGGAGGGGGGGTTAGGACTGCTAATGGGCAGAGGGGGGGGGTTAGGACTGCTAATGGGCAGGAGGGGGGGTGATAGGACTGCAAATGGGCAGGAGGGGGGGGTAAGGACTGCTAATGGGCAGGAGGGGGGGTTAGGACTGCTAATGGGCAGGAGGGGGGGGGTGGTAGGACTGCTAATGGGCAGGGGGGGGTTAGGACTGCTAATGGCAGGAGGAGGGGGGGTTAGGACTGCTAATGGGCAGGAGGGGGGGGTTAGGACTGCTAATGGGCAGGAGGGGGGGGGTGTTAGGACTGCTAATGGGCAGGGGGGGGGGTGTTAGGACTGCTAATGGGCGGGCGGGCGGGCGGGGGGGGTAGGACTGCTAATGGGCTGGGGGGGTAGGACTGCTAATGGGCTGTGGGCTGATGGGGGCTGTCTGGAAATGGGGTGATGGGGGTTTAGGGCTGGAAGTGAGTTGATGGGGGGGGCTAGGACTGGTATTGGGTTGGGGGGTTGCTAGGACTGGAAATGGGCTGATGCAGGGACTAGAAGGGAATGGATGCTGGGTGAGGCTGGAACTAGAAGGGAGCTGATGTTGGGGGAGGATTAGAATGGGATGGGGCTGGGAGAGTAAAATGGAGAGGGGAAAAATATTTTGTGTGGGAGGGATAAAAAATCTACAATTGGCCGGGTATTGGGAGAGTAAGTGGGGATTGAGGATGGAGGGGTAAAATTTGAGTGGATGAAATAGGAATGAGGAAAGAGCAAAAGGAGAAAGATTAGTATGTTAAAGCAGATGTAGAGAGAGAATGGAAAAAAAACTAGAAGAGAGAAGAAAGGACAAATGGACAGCAGATGATGGAGAGTTAGCAGAAAACATGAAGAAACCAGAAGAAAGTGGCTGGAGCAATTGCAACTGTGTAACTGAGCTGAGGTATTCTATTTTATTTATTTATTTATTTAGTAAGGACTTATATACCGCTCCTTCCAGCGATCAGAAGCGGTTTGATTACAATTACGGGATTTGTCATAAATTACAGACAGAATTATTTGGGGATTAGATAGAGAGAGCAGGGGGATACACAGCACACATATGCGGGTCCATATAAAGACCTTAGTTATTATCATACATTTACACAGGCACTAACCACCATATATTTACATTTGTACATACTGCAATTCAATTTCTTTTGTCCTTTTGGATTTTCATCTGGTATAATGACAATTGAACAGGTGCGTCTTCAGTTGTTTTCTGAAATTGCTTATGTCTTTAATTTCTCTCAGCTCGTGTGGGAGCTGGTTCCATAACGTGGGGGCAGATAAGGAGAACGCTCTGCGACTAGTACTGACCTTTACGTGTCTAAAGCTGTTTGGAACTCTTAGTGTGTCAGAGTTCATGGTTCTCCTGCTTCTGGTTGCAGGTTGCATGGAGATCAGGGTGGAGAGGAATGAGGGGGCCAGGTTGTGAATTAACTTGAATGTAGTTACCAATGTTTTGTATTGAATCCTTGCAACGACTGGAAGCCAGTGTAGTTCCATCAATACAGGTGTGATATGTTCGGTGACGCGAGTTCTCATGATGATCCTTGCTGCTACGTGTTGGGCCATCTGTAGTATGTTGGTTGTTTTCCTTGGTAGCCCCTGCAAGATGGCGTTGCAGTAGTCCAGGTGGGGCATGATGAGAGCCTGAGCAACTGATCGGAAATCGCACGGATCTAGTATGTTCCGCAGGGGTCGTAGCACTTTAAGCTTGTGGAAGATGGCTTTGTTGGTGTTGTTGAGGTGTTTTTCCATTTTCAGTTTGTTATCAATTGTGACTCCCAGATATTTTATTTCTTTCTTAGTATTGTATGTATTGTTGCACAATGTGATTGTTGGAGGTGGTTCGAAGCCCAAGGTATTTGATATAAACATTACTTCGGTCTTCTTATGATTGATCGACATGTTATTTTGTTGTAGCCATCCCGACATCTCTCCCATGCAGGTTTGAAGCTGGTCGTAGTTCGGGTTGGTGGTCTCTAGTTGGGTGTACAGCATGATATCGTCTGCGTATATGTGGTAGTTTATGCCATATTTCCTGAATATTTCACTGAGTGGTTGCATGTAAATGTTAAAAAGTAGCGCCGAGAGTGCCGAACCTTGAGGAATGCCTTGTGTTTGGATGAACGGTTCAGCTTTCTCTCCGTTGAACTGGACCTGTGGCTTTCTGCCCGTTATATAGGAGGAGAACCATTTCAAGGCGGTTCCTATAATTCCAATTGATTCCAGCTTGTTCAGGAGGGTTAAGTGATGGACAGTGTCAAATGCAGCGGATATGTCGATGAAAATGAGGATAAACATTTTCTTCCTGTCTTCCAGCCCCTTGAGGAGGTTGTTAAACAGGGCTAAAAGCAGGGTTTCGACCCCATGATTTTTTCTGAATCCGTATTGCTGTTTGTCCAGTATATCGTTGTCTTCAAGGTGTTCTTGCAGTTGGATGAGGGCTGCTTTTTCAATGATTTTTGCTAAAAACGATATACTGGAGATTGGACGGTAGGAAGATGGATCTTCTTTGTTTAGCGAGTTGTTTTTTAGTATTGGTCTTATTATAGACTTTTTGAGCTGGTTAGGCATGATTCCTTGGGACAGTGATTGGTTCACAATGTGAGCGACTTGGTGGCCAATGTCCTTTTTTGCCGCTTTAATCCAGGTAGATGGGCATGGATCAAGCAGTGAGGTGGTGGTATTTATGCTGGTTATTATTTCCACTGCTTGCTTATCATCAATTTTGCAGAATTCGTTCCATGTCTGTTCATGCTTCTCTACAGTTGTCAAGTTGGGTTTGGCCAAAGATAGCGTGGTTGCAGTTGTGGTCAGCTTGCTTGCGTAGTGGTTAGCTAGGGTTTGGGGCTGAATGGTATCGCTCTGCTGTTCTGGTTGGTTTGTTTTGGTTAGTGTTTTCACTATTTGAAATAGTTCCCGTGGTTTATTGATGGCTTTATTCAACAGGTTGTTGTGGTGTTTCCTTTTTGCATCATCTACCTCGTCTTTGTATTTTCTGAGGGTGTTGAGGTATTCAGCTCTGAGTTCCGAAGTTTTGTTGCGTCTCCAGTTTTTTTCACATCTTCTTAGTTCCCTCTTCCTTTTGGACAGCGTAGTCGTGTACCAGGGCTCTGACCTTTGTTTGTCTGTGCATGCTGTGTTTTTCCATTTCGGGTTTGCTGATGCCTGGATCCCTTCATTCCAGTTATTTGTTAGGGCATCGAGGTCTGTAGACTCCAAATCGATGTGCGCTTTGATGTTACTCGCGAGATTATCCAGTTCAAGCTTATTGAAAGATCTCTGCTGACGGGTTTCTCGTTGGGCTTCTGCATTCTTTGGTGCCAAAGGGAGTTTCATCCGTAGGTCTATTTGGTGATGGTCAGACCAGGGTATTGCTTTGATTTTAATCAGGGGTTCAACATGGTTGGTTGGCTTGTTTTTTGGAGCAAAAACCATGTCCAGTGTATGTCCCTTTTCGTGTGTCGGCTCCTTTATTATTTGATGATACCCGAGTTGTGACATAGCTTCGAGGAATGTGTTGGCGTGCACCTCTGTTGTTGATGCTAGGTTTAGGTCACCGAGGATGATTTGGACTTTCCTTGGCTGTGTTGAGGATATGTTTTCCAATGCTGTAGCAAGTCCTTCATGATTCGGTGAGGGGGACCTGTATATTAGGCAGATGGATATTGCTGAGTTCTCCACTTTGATCAGGTCTATATCCGGGTTTGAGTCAAGGGACGTGCATGAGAGTTTCAAGTGTGATCGTGCAATTATGATCACTCCTCCACCTCTTTTGTTGGAACGTGGACAGTTGTACAGGTTGTAGCCTGGTCTGTCTATCTGGTTCAGTAAGGCAGTGTCGGTATTTGATATCCAGGTTTCTGTTATGCAGAGGATGTCAGGTTGTTCATCTTTGATTAAGTCAAAGATAATGTGGGTCTTGTTTCTGATTGATCGGGCGTTTATGAGGGTGATGCTACAGATCACTGAAGGCTCTGATTGCGCAAGGTTTTGTTGAGCAAGGGGTCGGCGGGGTTTCTGCATCCGTTGCCTTTTTGATTTTGGCTTGTTGCGCTTCGGTGCTCCCGCGTGTTTTCTGCCTGTGTGCCCTTGATAGGTCATGAGTGATGGTCCTATATTGGTAGTGAGGTAGGTTGAGGGAGGGGGTTCATGAGGGGTATGGATGGCATACAGGATGTATATTGGGCCACATATAAGTGGGGTAGGTTGGTAGATGTTTCCTACAGTTGTGTAAATTGAGATTAGGGTGATCAGGCTAATCCCTAATATCAGTTTTAGTAGATGCATGTTTAGGTGTGGGTGTGCAACAGTGCAATACAATTTGCTTATTATCTAATGCTAATCGTAGGACAGATGTAACGGTTGTGGTATCAGTAGGTAAAACTTGGTACAGTGGTAAGTGTTATTGTCTCAGCACACAGTAGAACAGCAGCAGCATGTAATAGATACAATATCACATGTAATAGTTACAGTAGTACAGCATCAGTACATTTGAGTAGTTAGAACATGTAACAGGGAGTTAAGTAACAGTAAGCAAACAGCCCTTAACATTGCCTGGTTATAGGTAACACAATATACGCAGCAGTGATCTATTCAGAGTAGCTAATATTCAGTTTTTTAAGATATCAGTCAGGTCAGCAGTTGCCGGTCGTGATCTGAGTTAACAAGTAATAGTTGTCTACAGCGTCCGGGGCTGCCCTTCCAGTCTACTAATAGCCCGGATTTGAGTTGACCAGCTAGGATCGTGTCCTATCCATTGATTTTCTGGAGCGTATTCCGTGTGTGATTATTTTTGTGTCTCTTACCTCCTGGGTACTGCCTCCTGTTATCGCATGCCTGTTGTAGCTTTCAGTTGGCGTGTCTCTCGGTGCTCCCGCGTTGCTGCACCTAATGTTGGCGAGCTCGACCTGGTCATAGGGAGCTCCAGCCGGGCAACAGAGGGGTTTTTGCGGATTTCGGGTGTACTTAGAACGACTGTGAGGGCGATCTCGAACCCATTTAGGGGAGCTCTAGCCCGACGTAGCTGGGGTTCCTTGTTTGGTTTGTCCTCCTCAGGGCGTTGGTTTGTTGCAGCAGTATTATCTCTTCCTCGCCTATCGGCCCTCGCCTAAGGGCCACGCCAAAGGGCCCTCTGGCGAGGCCCTCTGGCGAGGCCCTCTGGCGAGGCCCTCAGGCGCGGGCCCGCCAGGCGCGGGCCCGCCAGGCGCGGGCACGCCCTGCAGGGACGCCGCTTAAATCGGCTGCGGGTGCCTGGTCACAGCTGCTCCCACTGTCCCGATTGGACAGGAGCCCTCCCACTGCCCGGATTGGGCAGGAGTGAAGCTGGACGGCTGCGGGGGAAAAAGCGGCTCCCTCGGAGCAGGGACGCCGCTTAAATCGGCTGCGGGTGCCTGGTCACAGCTGCTCCCACTGTCCCGATTGGACAGGAGCCCTCCCACTGCCCGGATTGGGCAGGAGTGAAGCTGGACGGCTGCGGGGGAAAAAGCGGCTCCCTCGGAGCAGGGACGCCGCTTAAATCGGCTGCGGGTGCCTGGTCACAGCTGCTCCCACTGTCCCGATTGGACAGGAGCCCTCCCACTGCCCGGATTGGGCAGGAGTGAAGCTGGACGGCTGCGGGGGAAAAAGCGGCTCCCTCGGAGCAGGGACGCCGCTTAAATCGGCTGCGGGTGCCTGGTCACAGCTGCTCCCACTGTCCCGATTGGACAGGAGCCCTCCCACTGCCCGGATTGGGCAGGAGTGAAGCTGGACGGCTGCGGGGGAAAAAGCGGCTCCCTCGGAGCAGGGACGCCGCTTAAATCGGCTGCGGGTGCCTGGTCACAGCTGCTCCCACTGTCCCGATTGGACAGGAGCCCTCCCACTGTTTGGACAGGAGCCCTCCCATTCTGTTTATGTAATTCCTTTTTGACATTGCCACTTGTTCTCTTTCCCCAGTAGGTCATGTATTGTTATTGTCTGAAATGTATTGGTTTAATATTTGCAGTGTTGTCTTTTGATAGGTAGGGTATAGTGCTTTGTGAGTCCTGGTCGTGCTGTTAGGATACGGCGGGTTTGCTATTGGTTCTAAATGGGCAGTGTTTGTAGTAGTTCCTAATGTGCCTGGCGGTTGGCACTGGATTATAGTAATGTAGAAATCTTTTAGTCTGTCTTTATCCATGCACTCATTAAGAGACATGTTTACTAAAAGTTAGTGTATGTTAGCATTATGCAAATATTTATGCAAATTGACGTGCTGGCACTTTGAGGAAATTCTTTGGTTTTGTGCGGCAGTTTGGGCACTCGGGCTCAAAAAGGTTAGCCATCACTGATCTAGGTTATAACCAATACGTTGACTCTCCTACCCACATTAAAGGAGGTAAACTAGACCTAATATTCGCACCTTATCTCGACACCTTATCACAACAAGCTCTGGATCTGTCAGTTATACCAGTGCCATGGTCCGATCACAACCTTATTCAATTTAATATACCCACCTATACCTCGCATATGAGCCAAAGACCATCTAAATCACCTGAAACTCACTCAGCCCGTTATCAACCTCTCAACCGTGAAAAGGTCCTAGAGAACCTTCGACCTCTCATGACTAACACTTCCCTCAACTTAGATGACCTAATAGCCAAATGGAACGAGAACCTCAGAGCCGCCTCATGTCCTCTGCATAAAGATAAGAAAAGAAGGAAAACGAGAACATGCACCATGGTTCTCAACTGACTTGCGTTCATCTCTCATTCATCTACGCAAACTTGAAAGACAGTGGCGTCGAACCCACTCTCCAGAGGCACTTGAAACATATAACTCACACTTAACTACACACCGTGAGAAAATAACATTGAGTAAGAAGATCTACCACACAAACCTGTTGAAACGTGCCATCAATAAACCTCATGCATTATTCAAGTTAGTAAAATCCATAACAAGAGAACCAGTCTCAGATCAACCTGCAATGCCGCAGCCTGAGGACTACGCAAATTACCTGCAATCAAAAATGATTACAGCTAACACAAGCATAAATACCAACAACCCTTCTGCATCACCTAAGAAATCCCATATAACACCTTTTTGCAACTTCAACACTATATCTACTAGTGAAATTGTAAAAATTATCGCCTCCATCAATCCTAGCACAGCTCCCAATGACCCATGCCCAGCCAGCTGGATCAAAGAGTTACGTCATGAGCTAAGTCAAATTCTGTGCCTGTTACTGAACCAGTCCTTCCTAACAGGCTCATTCCCAAAAAGTCTGAAACACACCTCCATCAAGCCTTTACTAAAAAACAGTAAGCTTGACTCATCCAAAGTTGAATCGTTTAGGCCAATCTCGAGCATTCCCCAACTTGCAAAAATTATCGAGAAAGCTGCCCAACAACAGCTCCAGCAGCATATTGACACTGAAGCGCCTCTAGACAAATCACAACATGGTTTCAGAGAAGCACATGGAGTTGACACAATCCTTACAACCTTATTCAATGATCTTATCACGGGAATAAACAACATTAAACAGGGATTTGTGCTCATATTTTTAGACATCTCCGCTGCCTTTGATTCTGTAAACCACAACATACTGCTGCAACGTCTGAGTGAGAAGGGAATTCAAAGCACAGCACTTGAATGGTGTAGATCCTACCTTTCCAATAGGTGGCAACAAGTTAAAACAGGTCAGGAATCATCAGAGCCATTCCTACAGTCTCAAGGTGTACCTCAAGGATCTTCATTATCAGCATTAATGTTCAACATTTATATGCAGCCGATATGTGAGTTGATCCGATCCTTCAACGTGCAATGCCTGGCATACGCAGATGACATCCTCATATACATGCCGTTTAATACTGACCAACCAGTGTTCACACCAATAATTAATTGTTTTGGTGCAATAGCCGAATGGCTGTTGACACAAAACTTAAGAATAAATCACAGCAAAACTGATGTATTATTTGTCACAAGAAATCGCAAGTTCATACCCCCTCCGTCGCTGCTAATCAATAACATAGAACTGACGTCAAAACCCACTATCCGATACCTCGGCATCACATTGGATCAACACCTAGATATGACAACGCATGTGAAGAATGTGACAAAGAGGATATATCATAAGATCAGAACGCTACGCCACCTCCGACCACTACTTGACTATACTGATTATCGTTCAATATTCCAGGCACTAGTCATCCCACACCTAGATTTTGCGAATATCATCCTCCATGGCCTCTCTCAATCAACCTTAAATCCACTTCGTCTGGCTATGAACGCAGCTGCAAGAGTCCTCTCTGGGTCACCAAGAGCTGCTCACATAACGCCGATCATGAAGGACCTACACTGGTTACCATTACAAGCCAGACTTACATATAAGTCACTAGTTCTGACCTTCAAGGCCATGAATAACTACCCTCCGACACCAATTAGCAAACTAATACATAACACCCTCGAAAATAGAAACAGAAGGACCACTGCTATGAATACCTTAATAGTTCCCAAGATGATGACATCATGTACTAAAGCTACATCGAACAGAGCTTTCTCTTTATTTGCACCCCTGAACTGGAATTTACTTCCTCACGAAATTCGTTGTATCAAAAACCTTTTACAATTCAGGAAAGCCGTGAAGCATCACTTATTCACAAAATTCTACCCAGAAGTGACCTCGCATGTTCACTCAAACAACAGACCTCCAACTTGCACTAAACACCATATTACCTTAATTCAACCAGAAAATGGTTAAGCTCCACGATAGCTCCACATCCTCTCTGTTGATTCGCGCCTCCTACATAAATTACGCAGATAATCTCCACTTGAGCTAACATATTTATATAGTAAAAAACATATACATATATGATGTTGACTGTACATAGTTTTCCCTGTTAATCCATGTTATATATTCCCATGCTCTATGTAAACTCAATGTTACTTGCATACATTGTTGTATATTTTGTTCAATGTACACCGCACTGATCTTAATAGCGCGGTATAGAAGAAATGTTAAATAATAATAATAATAACCATTTTAGTAGCCACCCTCTGCACCGACTCCATCCTGTTCACATCCTTTTGAAGGTGCGGTCTCCAGAATTGCACACTATACTCCAAATGAGGTCGCACCAAAAACTTATACAGAGGCATTATCACCTCCTTTTTTCTGCTAGCCATCCCTCTCCATATGCACCCAAGCATCCTTCTAGCTTTTGCCGTCGCCTTTTCTACCTGTTTAGCTACTTTAAGATCAGACACAACCACGGCTAGGTCCCGCTCTTCTTTAGTGGACAAAAGTACTTCACCTCCTATACTGTATTGCTCCCTTGGATTGCTGCAGCCCAAATGCATGACCTTACATTTTTTAACATTAAATCCCAGCTGCCAAATTCTAGACCATTCTTCAAGCTTAGCTAGATCCCTCCTCATGTTATCTACACCTTCCCCCTTTGAAATACAAAGGGGTGGGCAGGGAACGAGCAAGCTGTAGGTGTGGAACTATCAGCTTCATCTTTCTTTTTTCTATCTCTTCCTCTGCCCTCTCACCAGTTACCATTTCCTGCCCTCTCTTGTCCAGCCCCTTGCCTTATGCTCCACCCCTCAGCACTCCCCTTCCCTCATCTGCTCCTCACTAATCCCGCCCCTTCCCTTATGCTCCACCCCTCAGCACTCCCCTTCCCTCTTCTGCTCCTCACTAATCCCGCCCCTTCCCTTATGCTCCACCCCTCAGCACTCCCCTTCCCTCTTCTACTCACTAATCCCGCACCTTCCCTTATGCTCCACCCCTCATCTGCTCCTCACTAATCCCGCCCCTTCCCTTATGCTCCTCCCCTCAGCACTCCCCTTCCCTCTTCTGCTCCTCACTAATCCCGCCCCTTCCCTTATGCTCCACACCCCTCAGCACTCCTCTTCTCCTCTTCCCTCTGCTCTCACTAATCCCGCACCTTCACTTATGCTCCACCCCTCAGCACTCCCCTTCCCTCTTCTGCTCCTCACTAATCCCGCCCCTTCCCTTATGCTCCACCCCTCAGCACTCCTTCCCTCTTCTGCTCCTCACTAATCCCACCCCTTCCCTTATGCTCCACCCCTCAGCACTCCTTCCCTCTTCTGCTCCTCACTAATCCCACCCCTTCCCTTATGCTCCGCCCCTCAGCACTCCCCTTCCCTCTTCTGCTCCTCACTAATCCGCCCCTTCCCTTATGTGCCGCCTCTCAGCACTCCCCTTCCCTCTTCTGCTCCTCACTAATCCCGCCCCTTCCCTTATGCTCTGCCCCTCAGCACTCACCTTCCCTCTTCTACTGCTCACTAATCCCGCCCCTTCCCTTATGCTCCACCCCTCAGCACTCCTCTTCCCTCTTCTGCTCCTCACTAATCCCGCCCCTTCCCTTATGCTCCACCCCAGCACTCCTTCCCTTCTCCTCAGTAATCCCACCCCTTCCCTTATGCTCCACCCCTCAGCACTCCCCTTCCCTCTTCTGCTCCTCAGTAATCCCACCCCTTCCCTTATGCTCCGCACCTCAGCACTCCCCTTCCCTCTTCTGCTCCTCACTAATCCGCCCCTTCCCTTATGTGCCGCCCCTCAGCACTCCCCTTCCCTCTTCTGCTCCTCACTAATCCGCCCCTTCCCTTATGTGCCACCCCTCAGCACTCCCCTTCCCTCTTCTACTGCTCACTAATCCCGCCCCTTCCCTTATGCTCCACCCCTCAGCACTCCCCTACTCCTCCCTAATCCCGCCCCTTCCCTTATGCTCCACCCCTCAGCACTCCTTCCCTTCTTCTCCTCAGTAATCCCATCCCTTCCCTTATGCTCCACCCCTCAGCACTCCCCTTCCCTCTTCTACTCCTCACTAATCCCGCCCCTTCCCTTATGCTCCACCCCCCAGCACTCCTTCCCTTCTCACTAATCCCGCCCCTTCCCTTATGCTCCACCCCTCAGCACTCCCCTTCCCTCTTCTGCTCCTCACTAATCCCACCCCTTCCCTTATGCTCCGCCCCTCAGCACTCCTTCCTTCTGCTCCTCACTAATCCCGCCCCTTCCCTTATGTGCCGCCCCTCAGCACTCCCCTTCCCTCTTCTGCTCCTCACTAATCCTGCTCCTTCCCTTATGCTCCACCCCTCAGCACTCCCCTTCCCTCTTCTACTCCTCCCTAATCCCGCCCCTTCCCTTATGCTCCACCCCTCAGCACTCCCCTTCCCTCTTCTGCTCCTCACTAATCCGCCCCTTCCCTTATGTGCCGCCCCTCAGCACTCCCCTTCCCTCTTCTACTCCTCACTAATCCCGCCCCTTCCCTTATGCTCCACCCCTCCGCACTCCCCTTCCCTCTTCTACCTCACTAATCCCGCCCCTTCCCTTATGCTCCGCCCCTCAGCACTCCCCTTCCCTCTTCTGCTCCTCACTAATCCCGCCCCTTCCCTTATGCTCTGCCCTCGTGTCTCTTCAGCTCCATCTCCCACCGGCTCTTTAAACCGTGTGCGGCCACCGCTGCTCCTCTTCCTTTACTGGCAGGACCCAGCAACTCCTGCTGGCTCTTTCATTTGTGCAGGATGCCGCGCTGCCTTCTCTTTGCTGGCGGGACTGGGGGACTCTCACTGGCTCTTCATGGACTGAAGCCATATGCGGCTCTTTGCGAATGTGCAAGCAAAAGATGGGCAGACAGACAGATAGCTGAGTAACCCATGACGCTAGGCAATGCTGCTGAAGTGAAATGCATCCAATACAAAACATAGGAACAGTAGTAAATAAAATTAGGTGCTGCAGCTCATACGTCCCTGACTCCTGGTGACCATCCACCACTAATAAAGCTCTGAACCAAAGAGCCATTGCACTAGAGATAGAGCGCACCTCCTTTAGAAACGTCTTTCTGCCTTCCCCTGGGTCAGACACACCTCAGGAAGGCTAAATAAATTGGACTTTGTCTCCTGTTGACCTTGGGAATAACTCAGTAAGACCAAACACTGCTGAAACATGTCCACAGGGCAGAGCAGGGACAGAAGACACTTACCATAAAGAGTTTTTGCTCTGGTTTTGTCACTTGGTCCTTTCTCCAGTGGAGCAGATGGCAAAGATCCATAACCACTGAGGGGGGGGGGGAGAAAAAAAAAAGGATTTGCTTTAATATTTGCTTCACAAAACACATCAGGCTCTACACAGGCAGTGCTTTAGATATTCTTCTGCAATGTTGGTCATTATTTGTGATTTAATTTTATTTATTTTAGGTTTTTCTATACCGCACTCTTTAAAATCAGCTCGGTTTACATTAGAACACTTTTGTACAGTGCAGACAGCATCTGAGCTGTGCTTACAAGGAACAGGGTTTACAACTTGGCTAACTGGGGGAACTATGTACAGGCTACATAGCAGCAGGCTACTTAGTTAAATGGCTATATACAGGCAGAACGGCCAGTTCAGCGAAGGAGGGTGGGGACATGACAGTATGGTGGTTACTTACAAGCTTGTGCGTTATATACAAGCTTGTGCATTATATACAAGCTCGTGCGCTATTTACAAGCTCGTGCGTTATATACAAGATTGTGCGCTATATACAATTGCTTGCCAGGTGCCTGGCCGCGTAATGACCATTTCTAGGTAATTCATATTTTAGTGGGCAGAATTTATTTATTATGACTCATCAGTTAGCATAAAAACTGCCCAAAGAAAGGATCCATGAAAAGCCCCCTCCCCCAGTCGTGCCCATTCTCCGATCATAGTCCGTCCAGAGTCTCTAAAGCCAGAGGCCTGAAGGGAAACTTCCATTTCCTGCTCTCGCTGTAAGGCGGAATATGAAATCAACTGTGCAAGTCTCACAGCCCCTAATGTATTGTATTTTATCACATTTCTCCCTCACGTTATGCCAAAACACTAGGCAAGTTACAGTCTGATGTTATACATTTCATTCTGTTGAGGAAGTGCCCTATCCCTACATAGACCCTTAGGTATGATGGCTACTTCCTAAAATCAGACATCCAAATATTTGCTAACCTTCACTCAAGGACGACAGTCTTCATATCCTCCAACGTTTTTTACATTCTGTCTAAAATATACAATTCGAAGTGCATTAAAGTAGGAGTCCATTTCAATGATCACCACAAAGTCTACAGAAAACCTGTGGCAAGAACGCGAAGAATACAGTCTTTATTCTTTATTCGCAGAATTTGATAAACCGCCCAGGCCAAAGCGTCAGGGCAGTGTACAATACAAAAAGGTAGGCTACCGAAAACAAAGTCAGAAAGGAACGCCAAAAAACAATAGGACAGGGAGAGACAGATAAGATAGAAGACCGGAAAGGCCCAGAGAGGGGTGAGATGACGGGAAATGGGAGGGAGAAGGGGAGGTAGGAGAGGACATATGGGGAGGTGTTATGAAAGGTGGGGGGCGCGGCTGGGGGATGAAGCACCATCAGCAGGGGGTGGGAGATCAAAGGCCTGACAGAAGAGATGGGTTTTGAGGAGAGCTTTAAAGCGGGGATAGGACAGTTTGGTA
This sequence comes from Ichthyophis bannanicus, assembly GCA_033557465.1. Classification (NCBI taxonomy): domain Eukaryota; kingdom Metazoa; phylum Chordata; class Amphibia; order Gymnophiona; family Ichthyophiidae; genus Ichthyophis; species Ichthyophis bannanicus. The sequence continues at coordinate 530,071,750 of CM066037.1, read as the reverse complement.
CGGAGAGATAGGGGAAGCGAGTTCCACAGGGCAGGGCCTAAAAAGAAAAAGGCAGAGTGGCGGGTGAGTTCCAAGTGGGCCTGGGCAGGAGGAGGGAGAAAAAGACGATTGCCGTGGGCCGAGCGGAGAGGGCGTGGAGAAGGCTGAAGGTGAATGATGTCGGCCAGATACTGGGGGGAGCTAGTGTGAAGAGCCTTGTGTGATGATGAGCAATTTAAAGATAAACCTAAACTTGACCGAGAGCCAGTGAAGGGTGAAGAGACGAGGAGACACGTGGGAGCGCGCAGGGGAGCAAGTGATGAGACGGGCGCCAGTATTTTGTACTAATTGGAGACGGCGGAGCTGGGAAGAGGGGAGGCCTGCATAGATAGCATTACAATAATCTAAACGGATAATCACCAGAGAGAGGACGAGGGTGACAACGGAGGGAGGGGGAAGAAGTGATCGAACAGCCCTTATTCGACGCAAATGGAAAAAGGAGGTACATACGACAGAAGAAATATGTTCATGAAAAGAGAGGGAAGAATCTAAGGTGACGCCCAGGTAACGGAGGGTCGGCACCAGGGGAATGGAGTGGGAGGACATAACAGGTGACAAACTGGGAGGGGTGAGTCCAAAAGAAAACCAGATTGCAGAGGATTTAGCAGGATTAACATGCAGAAAGTTTGAATCAAACCAGGAGGCAACGGAGGAGAGACAAAGATTGAGTGGGACGAGATCGGGGAAAGAAGAGGAGGTGTGATGAACCAAAAGAATGTCATCGGCATAGATGTAAGTGGAAATACCGGACTGTTGGATGAGCAAGGCTAGGGGAGCGAGGAAGACGTTGAAAAGTAGGGGGGCGAGAATGGAGCTCTGGGGAACGCCACAGATTGAGGGGGATGGGGGGAGGCGGAGGGGCCGGAATGAACCGAGAAAGTGTGGGAAGAGAGAAAAGAATGGAATCACTGCAGAACAGTTCCATAAACACCGAAATCAGACAGACGGGACAGGAGAGTGCGGTGATCAACAACGTCAAAGGCAGAGGACAGATCCAGAGACACCACGAGAGAGAAATCGCCACGGTCGTGGGCGCAGTGAAGTTCAGAGAGCAGTGCTGTGAGGATTGTTTCGGTGCTGTGGCCTACACGGAAGCCGGATTGATGGGGGTGAAGAGTAAAGGTGGAGTCGAGGTGAGTGGCGAGTTGGGAGAAGACAAGTTTCTCAAGGCAATCGCCAACCAACCTCAAGAGCTTGAGCTAGTCTGCCTCAAAAAATGAGCAAAAACTGCAAAGTTGGTGGACATTTATCCTGTATGGCTTGCGGCTATTACTGTTGAAAAAGGGGCTTCCACAGAGCATCGAGTCAAGGGATGCGAAAACCTGTCCACCACACCATTGGCGCGAGAGTTACCTGTGTACAAATGGCTGTGCAGATAACTGCATGGCGCCAATTAAAATCAGTTGTACTGTATCCTCTTCAATGTAAAAACTTGGTTTTGTTAATTATAAACTACGCTGACCGGTATAAAATAATAGTCAAATAAATAAATAAATAAAAAATAATGAGCTATGTATTTTCAAATGGCATGCTAATGAGGTCATTAGTTATTTTCCTCTGATGCCAAAATGTGCGCTGAATACCAAAAGGCCGAGAACAGTTCGCTAGCACCATTGTTCGAATGCCTGATCAGAGGTAAAGTAAAATGTCAGTGCATGAAGACAAATAAAATTTTGGCGCATATAGGAGAAAACAGATCATCACATAGGAGAACAAATGTTTTCTAGCGTGATTTACCCACTGGTGACTTTGCAGCGGAGTCCATTGCTTACCATGCCTTCCACAAACCTTTGTTTTGGGCACTAAAGTTCACACAACTTCCCCACCACCATTATTGGTAAGATATTTATTTAACCATATTTTTATACCACCTTATCCTTCAGTCAAGGTGGTTTACAATGCAACTCAACAGTATAGATGGAACATTTAACCAGTGTACAAATGACACTTAAACAAGGTAGGGGGAGGGGGAGGTTAGCAACATGATTAATTATGTGCAGTGTCATGTGTGTATGACAAACTATGTACAGTTCAATGTGTAGTGTTAAGGATGAGTGGTTGGTCCATGGGGGTGATTTTGGGTCTTATCGTCGGTCAGGTGGTTAAGTGTTGTGCCCTAGGTGGTTTGCAAAGAGGAGAGAGTTTTCAACTTCTTCCTGAAGTTTTTGATGTCAGTGGTCGCTCGCATGTCGTCTGGGAGCGAGTTCCATAGTGACGGAGCATATAGTGAAAGCGCTCTTCCAGATGTGCATTGGTTGGTCCTTTGGTATCCATGGGGTATAACAATCATATGCTTGTTATTATTTTTCCTGGGTCAAGTGCTTGTGTCTCTTATTATGCAGTCTTGTAGGATGTCAGCTGATTGGTGGATGATTTTGAAGATGTTTAAGGTTGATTTGTATCTGATGTGGGAGTGTATTGGGAGCCAGTGTAGCTGGCCAAGTATGGGGGTGATGTGTTCTTGTTTGGGTGTTCCTGTGATGAGTCGCACTGCTGTATTTTGTGCTATTTGGAGTGGCATGATGGTTTGTTTTGGGAGCCCCTGGTAGAGAGAGTTGCAGTAATCAAATGTTGGGGTGATAACTGCCTGGCAGATGGTGCAGAAGTGATCTTGGTCCAGAAACAGTTTTAGCCTCCTGATTACTTTCATTTTATGGTAGGCCTTAACAGTAGTCTTTATGTGAGGCTGCATGGTGACGTATTGATCCACGGCGATTCCTAGGTATTTGATTTCTTTCTTTACTCTTATGGCCTTTTGTTGTAGGATGATTGATTGTGGTGGGACAAATGAGGTATCCCTTGTGACAAAGAGTGCCTCTGTCTTTTTGTTGTTTATGGATAGGTTATTGCTGAGCCAAGTTATGTCCTCCAAGCATGATGTTATGGTCGAGAGGTCAGGCTTGTGTATTTCGAGTGGGGTGTATACCATGATGTCGTCGGCATACAATCTGTACTGGAATTTGTGGTTTTTGATGATTTCACATATGGGCTGTATGTAGATGTTAAATAAAAAAAAAAGAGATGAGAGTGATAAGCTCTACGGAACTCCTTGGTTTATGGGGAAAGGTGTTGATTTGTTTGTTCCGCATTTGACTTCTTGTTTCCGGTTGTTGAGGTAAGATTGAAACCATACTAGCATGTTGTTATGCAGGCCAATTTCTTGAAGGCACCGTAGCATGATGCTGTGGGAGATGGTATCAAAGGCGGAGGATATGTCCATGCAAGAGGAAAAATCCTGTTTTAGCATTGTCTATTACTCAGATGATACTGTCAAATAGAGATATTAGCAGTGTGTCTGTGCCATGGTTGGGTCTGAACCCATGCTGGTGTGGGTCCAGTGGTGCATGCTGGTCTATGTGGTCCTGGTATTGTCTTTATACCACCTTTTCTATGATTTTAACGATGAATGGTAAGCTGGAAATTGGTTGGTACGCAGCTGGGTCATTTTTGTTGAGGGACATGTCTGAGTATAGGTCATATGGTGGCCTGTTTGATTGATGTTGGCATGTATCCTTGGGGGAGTGACATGGTAGCTATTTTGTGGATAAAGTGTTTGAGTTGTTCTTTCATTGCCTTTATCCATGTGACAGGACATGGATCTGAGGGTGACGTGGTGGTGTTAAACGAGAAAATGACGTCTGCTATTTGCTGGGTTGAAGGGACACAATGTTCCCCATAGACCTTCATGGATTGAGTCCTGAGATTGTTGTGTTGTAGTCGTGGTTGTTTGGTTCCGTTTGGTGTATTTTTCTCTTAGGTAGTTCGCTATGATTTAAGGGTGTACTTCAGGAGCGTTGGTTGTTTTAGTGGGTCTCCGGCGAGTGTGCTGATGATATTGAACAGCTCCCTTGATTTGTTGGCTGATTTCATAATGAGATTTGTATGAAGATGTTTTCTGCATCGGTTGATTGTGTTGGTGTATTTTGTCTGTAGGGTTTTGTATTGATGTAGGATATCTGGATTGCCCAGAAACGCAGAGAAGCTAAAGCCAGAGGAGAAAGAAAGACAATCACAGAACTCAACAGAGATTTCCAACATGCAGCAAGACAGGACAAGGAAAAGTACTACAATGACGCATGCAAGGAAATAGAAGCAGAAACTATTAGAGGAAGAACAATATCAGCTTTCCTAAAGCTAAGAGAGTTAAAGAAAAAGTTCTAGCCTCGAATTGGAATGTTACAAGATGCTCAAGGTTCTATGTTGAATGATGCTGAGAAGATCAAGAAAAGATGAAAGGAATATACAGAGTTTTTATATGATAAAGATCAAGTGGACCAACAGCCGTTTCAACCTGTACCTTATGATCTGGAACCATTGGTGATGAAAGAAGAAGTTGAAGCAGCATTGAAAGCCTTATCAAAGAACAAAGCACCAGCCATTGATCGCATTCCCATAGAAGTATTACAGCAATCTGATGCAGCTGTTACCATACTTACAAAGGCTCTGCCAAGAAATATGGAAGACAGCATCATGGCCAACTGACTGGAAAAGATCTGTGTTTATACCAATACTAAAGAAAGGTGATCCAACTGACTGTGGAAATTATCGCACAATCGCTCTGATCCCACATGCCAGCAAGATTCTACTGAAGATTATTCAAAAGAGACTACAATCATACCTGGAACAAGAACTACCTGAAGTGCAAGCAGGGTTCAGAAAAGGGCGAGGAATGAGAGACATCATTGTGGATGTGAGATGGATCCTTGAAAAGACTAAAGAATACCAAAAGGATATCTATTTGTGCTTTATCGACTATAGCAAAGCTTTTGACTGTGTAAACCATGAGAAACTCTGGGCCACATTAAGAAGCATGGTTATACCAGAACACCTGATCGTTCTCTTGCACAATCTGTACATTGATCAAGAAGCAACAGTTCGAACGGAACAAGGAGAAACAGAATGGTTTAAAATAAGCAAAGGTGTAAGACAAGGCTGCATACTTTCCTCCTACCTGTTTAATTTATATGCAGAACAAATCATCAGAGAAGCAGGATTGTATGAAGACAACAGAGGTGTGAAGACTGGTGGAAGACTCAACAACCTTCGCTATGCTGATGATACCACATTACTGGCGGAAAGTGAAGATGATCTGAAACATTTGCTTCTCACAATCAAAGAACATAGTCTCAAAATGGGCCTGCACCTTAATGTAAAGAAGACAAAGATCATGACAACTGGCATAATCAACAGGTTCATCGTCGAAGGAGAAGAAATTGAAATCGTGAATAACTTTAACCTACTTGGATCAACTATCAATAAAGAAGCAACAAGCAGTCAAGAAATCAGACGACGCATTGCTCTTGGCAGAATGGCTATGAAAGACCTAGATAAGATTCTCAAGAGCAGAGATGTCTCTCTCCATACAAAGATTCAACTTGTTCAAGCCATGGTATTTTCAATAACATCAAATGGATGTGAAAGCTGGACAGTGAAAAAGATAGACAGGAAGAAAATTGATGCCTTTGAATTATGATGCTGGCGGCGAATACTGTGTATACCATGGACTGCCTGAAGAACAAACCAGTCTGTACTAGAGGAGATCAAACCTAAGCTTTCTTTAGAAGCTCAGATGACAAGACTTCGACTTTCATACTTTGGACACATCATGCGGAGAGAGAGATCATTAGAGAAAGACATCATGCTTGGCAAGATAGAAGGTCAACACAAGAGGAAGGCCAGCAATGAGATGGATCGATACAATAACAGCAGCTACGGGTACCAGTCTGTCAACAATAAGCCGCCTGACTGAAGACCGAACACAATTTAGGATAGCTATCCAGAGGGTCGCCATGAGTCGACTCAGACTCGACGGCACTTAACAGGATATCTGGGGCTTTTATCTGTCTCCATTTTCTTTTGAGTCTTCTTAGAAGCCTTTGGCTGACCTGATTTCGTTGGCGTACCAGGGTGCTGTTTTTGATGTGTGTACAGTTAAAGGCTTTTTAGTAGACACCTTTGCTGCTGCACTTAGGGAACTGTACCAAATATCAATAGCGTCATCAAGGTTATCTATGTCTTGCTTTAGGATGGGTATAATTTCGTTCAGGAATTCATCTTTGTTGACGCTTTTGAATTTTCTGCACTTGTGTTGTGGGGGTTCCTTTACAGATGGCCGTGTGATGTGTAAGGTGACATTTATTAGGTAGTGGTCTGACCATGGTATTGGGGTGTTTGTGGGGTGTTACATAGTTATGGTCTAGCATTGTTTGGGGGATGAAGATAAGGTCAGGAGTCATGCCTGTTTGGTGCGTGGGAGTTTTTAGTACTTGGTGGTAGTGTAAGTATTCCATGGCATTGAGGAAGGACCTGGCCTCCTTGTTAGGAGAAGTTACAAGGTTAAAGTCTCCCAAGGCTATGAGGTGTTTTGGGGGTACTGCGTGTACATACTGATTAGAGAACTTTGAATAGTTCATCACTCTTGGCAGTAGGGGCTCTGTAGATGAGGCTCAGTGTGATATATTAATTGGCTATGGTGATTATGTTTGATTCATCTGAGCTGCTAGATGTGAGGAACCTGAACTTAAATTGTGTTTTAAGCTAGTACAAGGACTCCTCCTCTTCTGTAGTTTCTGGGGCAGTTGAAGGAGAAGTAGGTGGCCGGGGTGATTTGATTGAGGATGACCTGGTTGGTTTCAGTGGTGCATACTATATCTGTTTTGTGCATCTCTAGGTAAACAGTGATCGTACATGTTTTGTTTCATATAGATCTTGCGTTGATAAGGGTGCAGGTGATGGGGGCGTCTAGCAAGGGGTCGGTGTGTGGTGATTGTTTGTGAGGGGTTGTTTGATGTGTATAAGGGAATGAGCTTTCCTATTATTTTGGAAGTTAAGGGGAAGCCAGGGGGTGATATACCAAGTGTGGGTTGGTGGGAGGAGTAATAAGGTCCTTTTATAGCTTTGGCTAGTAGTGGTATGTCTTTGCAGCAGCATTACTATTATTAGGGCACAAAGGAGGTATTTGTAGCGAGCCATTATAGTGTTGGGGGATTCAGGAGAGTGGGTGTTACCTTGAATGGTGTGTGGGTGTAGTGGTTCCACCTGGATCCTGTACTGTAGTTTGTTTGTTGGTGGCCAAGAAGTTGGTGAGGCTGTATGTTTGCTAGTTGTTTGTCCTCCATTGTTGGCTTCCAGTCGTTGCTTGTGCAGTGGTCAGTATTTCGCCTAAGTTCCCCACCTAAGAGCCACGCCAAAGGGCCACGCCAAAGGGCCACGCCAAAGGGCCCTCTGGCGCGGGCCTGCCAGGCACGAACACGTCTGAGCACGCTTTCAATTTTAAAAGGTCCAGTGTGGCTCCAATCCTGCATCCTGCTCCCCTGTGGCCAATTGCCAATCAGGGCTGTAGCAGAGATGGAGGAGAGGTGAAACAGGTTATGAGGAGGTTTGGGGAGAGGGAATATATTGGAGACTCATGCTGGCAGGGAATTTGAGGGGTGTCCTTACTGAGGCTGTTGAAGACCACTTGGGATTGTGGGGATTATGCAGATCTACCACATTGAGTGGCATTTGAATACATTTTGGATGGCGTTGTAGAACAAAGTGCTTATCCATGAAGCCCTTGGCAGAAAAAAAATAAGAAAGAATGGGGACATTATGGGGGTGGTAGTTAAAGGGCAGAAGCATAACATAGAGTTTTTTACAGACATTTTGTTGTATGTTGGACATCCACTAGTAGTTATAGCTGAATTCGAGCAGTTACAAAGGTCCTTCCCTTTTAAGTGGGGAGCAAAGATTATACGATATCCTGTGATTCAATTGGGATGGGTTTGTGGAAATTATTTCAGTATAAGCACTGCGTACACCTTGTGGTGCTATATAAACTGTGCACGTAACCATGTAACTATATAACCATGTAACTATATAACCATGTAACGTAACTATATAAACTGTGCACGTAACCACTGCGTACACCTTGTGGTGCTATATAAACTGTGCACGTAACCATGTATATAGTTACATTAACTGGCCTGTATATAGTTATTGTTCTCCCTGTTAAGAAACTTGTTCATTGTACATCCGAGTTATTTTTACCTGTTTATTGTAAGCACAAATCACTAAACTGAGATGTGTAGATTCAATGTTTATTGTAAACCGCACTGATCTTAAATAGCGCGGTATAAAAGAAAATGTAATAAATAAATAAATAAAAAATAAAATAAATGACTAATAATAATACAGTAGTAGTAGTATAATTATGGGAAAACTTTGCAGTTTTTTTATAACACTTTACATTATAACTTTAAACTTGGTAATGTACATTAAAACAGGGACATTGATAACTTTGATTTTTCTGAGACAATGGAGGGTTAAGTAACTTGCCCAAGGTCATAAAGAGTGCTAGTGGGACTTGAACCCTGGTCTCTTGGTTCCCAAGCCAGTGCTCTAACCATTAGGTTACTCCTCTTCTCTATCACACTCCTATGCTTCTAGTCACCTCAGCCACCAGAGGTCCCTTCAGTATTCATCCCAAAGCATATGGTAGAAACATGGCAAACCTCACACAACCTTAATCGTGAACAAAGAGTAACCAACAGTAGAGAATGTTGTACAGGAAAGCCTAAAACAGAAGGTTGTCAGTAGAAGATGGACCTGCAGAGTCAAGTATAAAAATCATAGCGTACTCAAGGGTACTGCAGCAGAAGAGTAGAGCAAAGCAAATTGAGTTCAGGGGCAGGCCCTGGACTGGTCTAGCAGGACTCAAGGAAAGGACATTAACCAGTAAGTAAAATGTCATCTTCCATATCATCCTGCTACACCAGTCCAGACAAGTGGAACGTACCAAAGTTACAACTCCACTGGGCAGGAAGAAGTCACCGCAGCTTGCAAAACCCTTGAACCAAAGGCCATGTATGCTTGCATGTGGACATCCAAGGGGTAATGCTTGACAAAAGCGGAAAATGATGCCCATATTGTTACCTGTCTGCAGGGTCCTACTGAGCTCTGCACTGCCCACAAGGGCACTTGTGCTTGGGTAGAATGGGTGCGCAAACCTTCTGGAACCGGCCAGTTCCACAACAGATATGCTGAGGCAATGGACTCCTTAATCCAGTGCCCCAAAGTTGACTTGGCTGCATCATCACCCTTGCGCAGGCCAGCAAACAGCACAAAAAGATGGTCGGACTTATGAATGGAATCCATAACCTCCAAGTACCAGAGAAACACCCTCTGGACATCCACAAGACGCAGATTCTTATCCTTCCCCGACAATGCTCCTTTGAGAGGGAAGGCAGGCAGACTGACCACCTGGTTCAAGTGACAGGGAGAAGCATCTTAGGCAAGAAGAAAGGCAGAGGCCAAATGGAAACAGCCTCCTTTGAAAGGGACAGATAAAGATCTTGACAAGACAACCTGCAGCTTGAAAATCCACCTTGTGGAACAAATTACAATGAAGAAGACAGACAGTCTTGAGAGTCAAATCCTTCAAAGTAGCATGCTTCAATGGCTCAGAAGCATCATGATCAGGGCCCTGAGCACCAGACACAGATCCCAAGCAAGGATCACAAACCGAAGGGGTGGACGCAGACATCAAATCCCATGGAGAAAGCACGAGACGTCTGGGTGCAAGGCAAGAAACTTACCAGCCACCGGACCTCAGAAATAGGACAAAGCTGCCACCTGAACTTTCAGGGAGCTAAGGGAAAGGCCCTTCTCCAGGCCATCCTGTAGAAAACCAACAGTGATGGCCCCTTGGCCGCCCCAGGAGCCAACTGTCGAGTGCCCCACCATCATTCAAAAGAGGCATCAGATCTGCACATATGCCAGCATAGTAGACCACCTCCGGGCTCCGAGCAGAGTAGAAATCACCACTGGAGAATGCCCCTTACATGCTAGCAGTCTCCTTTCAAGAGCCAAGCCACAAGTGAGAAGGCAGCCTATTCCTCCAGAACAAAAATCAGTGCCTTCCCCAATAGGCCCAGAGCCGAGGCAACCGAAGAGGCGGTGCCTGGAGGAGCCGCATTGGGTCTCTGAAGCACACTCTCCTCCGCCAATTCAGCGTCACCAGAACAATCCTGCCTGGAAGGCATTTTATATGGTGAAGCACACACCCCACCAGAAGTCACAGAGGAAACACATACAGCAGTTGCTGACTTGGCCAAGATTGGGTCAGGGCAACACCACCCTCAGACCTCATCTCTCTCTCGCAACTCAAGAAGCAGAAAACTTAGCATTGGAGTGGGGTGCTATCAGATTCATTTTGGGATGACTCCAGGAGGTGGAGAATCAACTGAAATGCTTCCTGAGAACTCTCGCTCTCCAGGATCCAGAGAGTGTTGGTTGAGGAAGTTTGCTTCCACATTACCCACTCCAGCAATGTGCAGAGCCAACAACGCTAGGAGGTTCTTGTTCACCCAGGCAAACAGGAGAGGCATCTCCAAAGCTACCCCAGCACTCTTCATGCTGCCTTGCAGACTGACATAAGTCTCTGCCATGGCCTCGTCTGAAAATACTCAAACCAACTGGTCCTCGACTAGGGCACGGAAACGCTGAAGAGCCCTCGCTTCAAGGAGATTGATGGACCACACTGCTTCCCTGCAGTTACAACAGCCCTGTGTCATATGGTCCTGGCAGTCAGCTCCCCAGCCTGAAAGACCGGTATCCGTCATTAGGAGGATCCCAGAGAATTGTTCAGTGGCACACCCTTCCCCAGAAGACAGAGCTGCTGCCATCATCGCAGGCTGAACGTTACCATCAATGGGAGCGGGAGCTTAAGAACTCAGGGACCACTGAATCATCAAGAACCACTGGACCGGTCACATATCAGCATGCACACACAGCACTATCTCTATGGTCACCGGCAATCCAAAGAGCTGAAGATAATACCAGACCCTGTGAACCCTGCCAGGCAACCAAGTCTTTTGACTTTCTCCTGCAGGAAAACTCTGCCTATTAGGGTATCAAAACGTGCTCCCTGAAACTCCAGAAACTGGGAAGGGAACAACTGGCCCTTTCCCTGATTGATCACCCAGCCAAGGCCTTCTAAAAGGACATCACTTGGGTTGCCGCTCAAAACACTTCTGGAAGGGAATGGGCCCAGATGAACCGGCTGTCCAGATATGGATGGACACAGATGCCATAGCACTGCAGCCACCACCACTATGACCGTGGAGAATATCCTTGGGTGGTAGATAGCCAAAAAGGGAGGGCAGCGAACTGATAGCGAGAACCAAGTATTTATTTTATTTATTTACACAGTTTTGTATACTACCTTATCCTTCAATCAAAGTGGTCACAACACAATTGGGGGATACATTTAACACGAGGGGATATGAGACACATGTGCTAATAGTTACAGGTAACATGGGCAATGGAGGGTTAAATGGCTTGCCCAAGACCACAAGGAGCACCTGTGGGACTAGAAGCCCCAGTCTTTCCAGCCCAAGGTTACTGTCCTCTAGTGGGATTTGAACCCCCGACCTGCCGGCCTGAGGTACCTTTCCCCACCCACTAGGCCACTCCTCTATTGCTTTCTCCTGTATGGCAAAAACGCAGATACTTTGCTGATTCAACCAGATTGGGATATGAAATATGCGTTGGCCAGATCCAGAGAAGCCAAGAACTTTCCTTGGCACATTGTTTGAATCATGAAATACAAATGTTTCCATCCGTAAGTGCAGAACACGCCGGTGCTCGTTGATCCCTTTGAGATCCAGAATGGGCCGGAAGGAACCGTCCTTTTTAGGCACCAGGAAATAGATGGAGTATCTGCCCCTGACCCATTCATCTGGTGGGACGGGCACCACCGCTTTTGGGCACAGCAATTTGTCAAAGATGCTTCACATAGCGGCACTTTTTTTAGATTTATCGCAGATCCACAAGGGCAGAAGACAAACACATCCAGCATCGGCTCTTTGCATTCCAGGACATAGCAGAGCTGAATGACATCTAGGGCCCAGCGCTCCTTGGTAACCTGGGCCCATTCCTGAAAGAAAAGGCGAAGCCTGTCTACAACCAGAGGAATCAGGGAATGGGCTCTCAAACCTTCATTGTGCAGACTGGGAGGGTCTTCTGGAAGGGACAGAGTCCCTGGGCCCTCACACTCTACAAAAGGACACAGAGAACGAGCCAGAAGGCCCAGAAGCAGGTTGGTGATGACAACAGTCCCAAAACCGGCCAGCACAGCGGACGGATGGAGGTTGCCAAGAAAGGGTCCCTTGGATCTGTCTTCTGGAAGTCTATAAGATTGTGTCTCACGGGTCACTGTTGCTATGAGGGCATCCACCTGAGGCAAGCACAATTTCTTTTTCGGGGGAATTGGGTATAGTTGCACCATACTCCGACCAAAGTGCAAGCCCGCATTGGGAGTGTTCCACTCCTCCGCTATCATCATCTTCAGAGTCCTATGGACTGCAAAGGAATGCAGAGGCTTTTGGACGCCCTCCATCAGTAGGTCCTCCAAGGACTCCGACCTAGGCTCCTCCACAATCAGCAAAACAGCCAGGGACTCCGCAAATAAGAGGGAGAAGATCTCTGCTGTGGGATCCTCCCCCACTAGGAGCTCCTCCAGCTCCTCATGTGAATGCTCCTCCAGGAGGTCTGCCATCCCTACTAAGGGGTCCATAGAATCGAAGGACCACACGGAGGTGAGCTTCAAGTCCTCATCCACTCTGTCCTTATGCAGATGCTTAGTCCCTGCTGAAAACACTGGCCCTTTGCCCAAGGAAAACTTGGAGGGGACAGGGAATCCTTCCCACAAACCCTGCTGCATGACAAAAGCTTGGTGAAGTAAAAGAATGAATTTGGGAGAAAAGGGAGAGTCCCTGGTTCCCCACTCTCTCCCAACACCACCACCAATGTTCCTGACCTCGGAAATCTGTGCTCTGTGGCTGACGCAAGCAATGCACCAGCCGCACTCCATATCCCCGAAGCCCCTTCCCCATGCTGATATGCACTACCCCGGTAATGATCCCGGGTCTTACCTGGTGGGCGCTGCCCTCACAGACTGCCGCTGCTTCAGTGGCCAGTCCCCAGCACCGTCTGCTCCTGCTTTTGCCTGTTCTGCTTAATTGTTTCTTTTTTTCTTTTTGCTTTAAATGCGCAGATGTCTGCTCTACACCTGGCCCCCTCCCAAGGGTTAGGGAGGATGACAAAGGGAGCCCACTGGCAAGGAGCAGCTGGGGGAGAAGGGGAGGGGACCTGGCACCATCAAATTTTGCACCCCAGGCCTGCAATACTATAGTCGGCCCAAAATCAACGCCAAGCTGCACAGGCTGTGCTCCTATACCACCTGCTGGAGACTGAGAATACTGGCTATTATCAGTGAGCACAAGCTACCTAGGCACATTTTGAGTTTGTGTTCTCAGTCTCCACCTGCTGGTAGAGGAGCATAATCTACTTGTCTGGACTGGACTACGAGGACGATCTGGAAAGGTTAGTCTTTTCTTGGATCATATAAGACTGTTAAATAACAAAATGTGTATGTAAATGCTGCATTTGTTCTTTATCAAAATTTAATATACATTACAGTTAAAAAAAAAAATCTATTTTTCTCCCACTTGAAAAAATAAATATGCCTCTTACTTTATTGGGTAAGAGAAATTTCCAAAGCTTCCAGGATGTGAAATGTGCCCATTCATTCTTGTTTCCAGGATGATATCCTGAAAGAAAATAAGAGATTTGTCAGATATAAGTGCTAAGCGGGAAATCATGCTATTCCACAATGCTGGCGGCACCCTACAAACTAAGAAAGTTGTTAAGGTGTAAGTTCTTGGGGATAAGCCCACCTGCAGCTCAATCTCCAGGAAGAATTTTGGTATACTGGGGTCAATAAAGAAGGGTTATCAATACCTGAAAATCTGCCAGTCTTTGGTACCATCTCTGTTTTGTCACTACTTTGTTGCTGCAGGTACTCTGTTTGGTTAGACTATGGTACTCCTACAAACTGATGGATGTTGATACAGCCAATATGACTATCAAACTTTCCCAGTTTATTCTCATTACTTGTATCTACAGGTCAATGGGTACCCTACAGCACGCAGACCTTTTCATGCCCATCTTAGAGCAAGGATTCCTCCATTCTTACACTGATAACATTTCAACACGTAAACCCAAACAAGCCTTGGAGACATTTTGCCAATATTTTAACCATCTCCATCCCACCATTAACCAGAGCCTAGAACAGTCAATACATCAGGTTCATTTTTTGGATATTACTGTGCAACAGGACAAACACATAAGAAGCACTTTATGCCAGAAATCGACTGTTCAGACATTGCTATGTTGTCAGTTTCCCACCATCTGCTCCATTGACTTCAAACCTAGAAGTATAATCACATTTACTGAAGTCACTCCAAGAGGGGCTTGCATCTCAAAAGGGCTACAGCAGACATTTCTGAAACTCTACTACTACCCACCAAACAAAGCGAGAAAACAGACTAGAACCCATGAACTAGTCCCACAGGTGCTCCTTGTGGTCTTGGGCAAGCCACTTAACCCTCCATAGCCCATGTTCCCTGTAAAATAGTTATCTCCAAGTTATAATGCCCTGTTCAATGTAATTTCAGTTTGTTCAATGTAAACCGCACTGATGCAGAATAGCGCGGTATATAAGAGAATGTAAATAAAATAAATAAATAAATGAACTAGCCAGGAACAAACTACTACTGGACCACTGCTAAAGAAAGAAAAAACAGCAGCTATGAAATACAATGTTTTTTAAAAAAATCTCCAAGTCAGCAGGGTGTCCCCTATCAGTCTAAGCCAATTCAATCAACATTTCAAATAGCAAAAAAATACACAAATCCTAAAACAGAGCAAAGCTAATATAATTGCTAACTGCCTCCATCCTTATAAAGAGACGCTTCAGTCTTAGTCTCCTGCTGTAAATAGAAATAGGATTATTTGAGCAATATCTGTCATCTAAATAAGCAGATGTCCAGTGAAGGACCTCGAGAAGATTCCTCTACAGCTGAGGAGCGATGCATAAGAAGGGCTCCTTCCTGCTTTCATGTTCCTGGAGTTGGCCTCAATGTTTGCTTTATATCCATTTCATTGCTCTGTAAGGTATCACAGGCCAGTCTCTACTATTACTTGGAACATTAATAGCAAATGCTTAAATCAAGCAAAGATGGGGCAAGAACAGAGGATCTTTAAAAGGAAGGGCTTGTAGAGCTGAGCAGGTAGTGCGTATGGACCGAGACTGGATAGACCTTATTTATTGTGATGCATTAATGGTCTCCATAGAAAGCTGAAGACAATTTACAAAACCAATGAAACACATATCCAGTTCCTTCCTCCGCTCCCAACCCCTGACTTTGGACCTAGATACCAGACGATGTGGTAAAAGCAGTTAACGTAGCTGGGCTTAAAAGAAGGTTTGGATAAATTCCTAGAGGAAAAGTCCGTAACTTGTTATTAGGGTAAATCTGGGGAAACCATTGCTTAACCCTTGGGATAACTTGTGACCTGGATTGGCCACTGTTCAACACAAGATACTGGACCTTTGTTCAGACCCAGTATGGGCATTTTTATGTTCCTATGTATGGTCAGTTACAAAATTACCCTCAATGGTTAAACCAACCATACCCAGCTTAGTCACATGATTCAACAGAATGGAGTGGCTGGCCACAGAAACTGCAGAGGTCAGGTCCAGGGGAACAAGTAATGCAAAAGCCTGATCACAGACTCCCAAAGGGTCATCCATCAAAGTTTCTAGCACTCTTTCAGTTCTATGCCTGCTTTTAACCCGATCGATGCAGGTCTAATCCATTATCATCTTCAACAAATGTTTGTAGTTGATGGGCTGCAACATATTCAAGCATCTTAGCCAAACAAAGTCAGCTGGCAACTGGCCTAAAATTATTGCAAGCAAGTGATGTTTTTGAAATAGCTTATGGGTAATTCTTCAGCACTGGCCGGTATACTGCCATCAAGGAGCGGCATTAATGATCCGCACACTAAAAGGTGTCAAATTATTTCAGCACCCAGGATGGGCAAAGATCTAAAGGACGCAATGCAATGTGTGTGTGAGTCAATGCTGATCCCTGACGATCCAGCACCTCCAGGGTTTTCTTGACAGTGTGAATGGAAGTAGATTGCCAGGCCTTTCTGATGACAAAACTTCGTGGTCTCCTTTCACAGTGAATACTTCACAGTAAATATTAAAAACTTAATTCACTCAATATCTCACTTTGGTTCAAGTTTCCAATAAAACATTTTTTGTCTTTTTTTTTCTTTTTCTTTCCTAAATCAGGTCTCAGACAAACAACGGCAGCAGTTGTTTCTGAGGCAATGGAGGGTTAAATGACTTGCCCAAGGCCACAAGGCACTTTCTTCTGAGGCAATGGAGGGTTAAATGACTTGCCCAAGGCCACAAGGAGTGCTAGTGGTAATCAAACCCTGGCCTCTTGGTTACCAAGCCAGTGCTCTTGTGGATTTATTTATTGCATGCTTATCTGCTGCTACACTCTAACCATTAAGCTACTCTTCCAAGCCAAAACTTTCCTAATATTAGCTGTCTGATGGAGGACTGTCCTAGTGGTTGGGGCAGGGTTCAAGGTTCAAATCCCACCGTCTCTCCTTGTGGCCTTGAGCAAGCCACTTAACCCCCTATTACCTCAGCTACAAACTTAGATTGTGAGCCCTGAATGTAACTCGCCTTGATCTTCTCCTGGAAAGGCCCGAGCTAAATACTATCAGAAAACAACCTAAAATGTCTGTAAAGGGATTAATTCATACCGAACTCAAAGGCAGTCAAATAGAGCGGTCAGTGGGGCCATGGCCTGACCAACATCTGCCCCATATGGTAAGAGCAACTACAAAACCTGGGGGGGGGGGGAAGGGCAGAAGAGGCAGGATTTCTTTGACCCCATCCCCTCAACTAAAAGGTGTTCTACTGCCCCTGACCAGCTTGCATGGGGGATGGGCAGAGCACTGCATGTAATCAACTTCTGAGCATAATCTAGTCTTCAGTAAATAGATGTTCACAAGAAACGAACCCAGTCCCAGCATCAGTCCCTATTTCCTAGAGCAGCCCATGCTCCAGCTCCCTCACACCCCTCAAGGGTTTCCTGGAGAGGTCCAGCCAGCATTCAATGGTCATGTTTTATTTCTACATCGCTGTCCAGCATTCAGACACGCCTACCTGGCTTAGTCCCTGCCTAGTCCTAATGAATTAGAACATAAGAAATGTCATACTGGGTCAGACCAAGGTCCATCAAGCCCAGTGTCCTACTTCCAACAATGGCCAATCCAGGTCACAATTACCTGGCAGGTTCCCAAAAAGGAACTCAGGTTCCACAATGCTTGTCCCAGGCTAAACAGTGGATTTCCCAGGTCCTTTAATAATGGTTTATGGACCTTTCCTCCAGGAACTTGTCCAAACCTTTTTTAAACCCAGCTATACTAACAGCTTTTGCTACATCCTCTGGTAACGAATTCCAGAGTTTGATTACGCGTTGAGTGAAAAAATAATTTTCTCTTGTTACTTTTAAATGGGTTACATTGTAGCTTCATTGCATGACCCCTAGTCTTTCTACTTTTTGATAGAATAAACAAACTTTCTACGTTTACCCGTTCCACTCCATTCATTAATTTATAGACCTCTGTCGTACCTCCCCTCAGCCTTCTCTTTTCCAAGTTGCCTTAACCTTTTAAACCTTTCCTCAAAGGTGTATCCTTCCATCCCCTTTACCATTTCTGTCGCTATTCTCAATATTGTTTCTAATTCTGCTACATCCTTTTAAGATATGATGACCAGAATTGCACCAGGAAACGATACAGAGGTGCAATGGAGTGGAGGAGAAGCCTAGTGGTTAGAGCACTGGCTTGGTAACCAAGCAACCAGGGTTCGATTCCCACTAGCACTCCTTGTGGCCTTGGGCAAGTCACTTAACCCTCTATTGCCTTGGAAGAAAGGCCTGGCAATCTACTTCCAGTGACACTGCCAAGAAAACCCAGGAGCTTCTGGGTCGCCAGGAGTCAGGACTGACTTGAAGGCACACATTGCATTGACCAGAATTGCACCATGAAACGATACAGAGGCATTATAATATCCTTTGTTTTATTTTCCATTCCTTTCCTTATGATGCCTAGCATTGTATTTGCTCAATTGGCTGCCGCTGCACACTGGGCCGAGGGTTTTAACATGTTATCCTCGATAACGCCTACATCTTTTTCCTGGGTGGTGGTTCCTAACGTGGAACCCTGCATCGTGTAACCATAGTTTGGGTTCTTCTTCCCTAGGTGCATAACTTTGCAATGTCCACATTAAATTTCATCTGTCATTTGGATGTCCAGTCTTCCAATTTATCAAGATCCTCTTGCAAGTTTTCATAATCCTCTTGTATTTGAATAATTTTGTCTCATCTTCAGATTTGATAACCTCACTCGTTATTCCCATTTCCAGGTCATTTATGAAGATGTTAAAAAGCAGCGGGCCCAGCACAGATCCCTGGGGTACTCCACTATTCACCTTTCTCCATTGGGAAAATTGGCCATTTAGCCCTACCCTCTGCTTTCTATCTTTTACTGTTACTACTAATTATTTGTATAGCACTACAAGGCATACGCAGCGCTGTACAGGTACATGTAAAAGACGGTCCCTGCTCAGCAGAGCTTACAATCAAATTAAGAAAGACAACACAACAGCTGAGGACAGGAATACATCTAGGGGTTATGGTAAGGAAACACACAGGAGACTAAGTGGATCAGGATTCAAAAGCAGCCTCAAAGAGGTGAATTTTCAGTCTGGATTTGAAAAGGGTTAGAAATGAAGCCCGACATACAGACTAATGTAGTTTGTTCCAGGCATAAGGAGCACAAGGTGAAAAGATCAGAGTTGGCAGTGTTAGAGCAGGGCACCGACAGAAGAACAGAGTTCCCAAGGAGGGGTGTAGGAGAGACAAGAGACAAGGTAGTGAGGAGCAGCAGAATGAGGCACTTATATGTCAGCAGGAGAAGTTAACTGAATATGGAAATGAATAGGGAGCCAATGAAACAACCTGAAAAGAGGCGTTACTTTAGCATAAGACGACTGTTGGAAGATTAGCCGCACAGCTGAGTTTTGAACAGATTGAAGGGGAGAGAGATGATTCAGTGGAAGACCAGCAAGGAGGAGGTTGCAAAAGTCAAGATGGGAGGTGACTAAAGAGTGGATACGTGTCTTTGTAGTGTGTTCAGAAAGGAAGGGGCAAATTTTGCTGATGTTATAGAGAAAAAAGAGACAGGTTTTAGTTAACAGTTGGATATGTGTGGAGAAGGAGAGGGAGGAGTCAAAAGACCCCAATGTTACGAGCAGAGGAAACAGGGAATAGTAAAGAGTTGCCCACAGAGAATGACAAAAGAGGAAGGGGGAGGTGGGTTTAAGGGGGGAAATAAGAACTCATTTTTGACCATGTTCGATGTCAAATGCCGGCGAGACATCACAGGCAGCAATGTCAGGAAGGCAGGCAGAGATCCGGGCCTAGATTGCCGGAGAGAATTCAGGTGTAGAGACATAGATCCAAGAGTCATCAGCGTGAAGATGAGAGCACCAAGGGACTAAGTATAAAAAGAGAAAAGGAGTGGGCCCAAGTCAGACTCTTGGGGTACACCAACTGAGAGTGGGATAGCAGCAGAGGAGAATCCAACAGAACAAACACGGAAAGTGTGATGGGAGAGAAGAAGAGAACCAAGATAGCACAGAGCCCTTAAAACCAAGCGAGGAGAAGGTGTCGAGTTCTTTCCTGATCCACAATAGTGCACTGCCTCCTATTCCATGGCTTTTTAATGTCACCAAGAGTCTCTCATAAGGGACCTTGTCAAAGGCTTTCTGAAAATAGACATATAGTATATTAACCGGCTCACCTTTAGCTACCTGTTTATTCACACCTTCAGAAAACTATAACAGATTAGTAAAACAAGACTTTCCTTGGCTAAATCTGTGTTGGCTTTCTCCCATTAAACCATGGCTGAGGGATTTAGGAAAGATGCTCTCACAAAAGGATTGGCAGCGGATAGTGGATCAGATTAGACAGACCCTCCTGTCAATAGCTACTAGAGAAAAGTGCTCTAAGGTGTTAATGAGGTGGCACTACACACCAGAGAGGCTGCAACAGATGTTTCCCTTGGTCTCTCTGCAATGCTGAGGGGATGTGGTGAGAGGGGGTCATTTAGGCACATATTATAGGCACTGATTATAATAGCGCGGTATAGAAGAAATGTTAAATAAATAAATAAAATAAATAAAACATATGGTGGACCTGTCCTATAATTCAGGAGTTTTAGACATTGATACAGGGCTGGATAGATACGATGCTGGAGATACAATTAAACCTGAAGCAGGGATATTTTCACTCTTGATGGGGATAAAAAGAGAAAGAGGGGAGGGGAAAGGCGACTCTTGCCTGCTTGTGTGCAGCATGCTGTGAGGCGGCTGCCTGTGAGGCCCAAGTTAGACACGTGGTACTGATGGAGCATCTGACAGTGCACAGGAGACATCGTCTGAGACCCCTGAGAAGGACTGGAAAGAACTGCTTCAGCCTTGGTGGGGGTCGGGGGTTTGGAGTGGAGGAGTGGCCTAGTGGTTTGGGGCAAGGTACTTCGGGCCGGAAGGTCGGGGGTTCAAATCCCACTAGAGGACAGCAACCTTGGACCGGAAGGACTGGGGTTTCTAGTCCCGCAGGTGCTCCTTGTGGTCTTGGGCAAGCCACTTAACCCTCCATAGCCCATGTTCCCTGTAAAATAGTTCTCTGTGTGCTGTGCTTTCCTGTCTAATCAATGTGTTTATACCTCAAAAATTTCCTGTCATGATTTGACAATTTCCAATCTGTAATCAAACCGCTGCTGATCGCTGGAAGTAGCGGTATACAAGTGTATACTAAATAAATAAATAAATAACATGAGGTACCTGAAGGGAGATGTCTCAGTTGGGGATAGGGACTGAATGACACGGTTTTATTATCATCTGATTGTCTTTGTGCTTGAATGTTTGCATATTACGGGAAAAACATTTGTCATGGTTTTTATAATTTAACTTATCTATATGTTCAGTAATTTTATTCTTTATAATGGTTTCTACCATTTTGCCCAATACTGATATCAGGCTCACTGGTCTGTAGATTCCCTGATCATCTCTGGAACCCTTTTTAAAAATTGGCATTACAATGGCCATTCTCCAATCTTCAGGTATTATAGAAGATTTTAATGATAGCTCACAGATTACTAATAGCAGGTCTGCAAGTCATATTTCAGTTCTTTCAACACCTTTGGATTTATACCATCCATTCCAGGTGATTTGCTACTCTTCGGTTTATCAAATAGTTGTAATACATCTTCCTGGTGTATCAATATTTCTTTCAATTCTTCCAATACATCACCTTTATATACCATTTCAGACATGGGTAACTTCCCTATATCTTCATTAAAGACAAACAAAAAATTAATTCAGTCTCTACGCTATGGCCTTGTCCTCCCTTAGCGCCCCTTTTACCCCTCTATCATCTAAATGGTCCAACTGACTCTCACAAGTTTTTTGTTATGAATGAAATTGAAAAAGTTTGTGTTTTTGTTTCCTCAGCTATCTCTTTTTCAAATTGTCTCCTTGTCTGCCTTATCAATGCCTTGTATCTAACTTGCCAGTGCTTATGTTGTTTCCAGTGTTCGTCATTTGGCTTCTTTTTCCATTTCCTGAAAGATGTTTTTTTGGCAACAGTCACCTCTCTGACCTCACTTTTAAACCATGCTGACAGCGTTTTGGCCTTCCTTCCAGTTTTCTTAAAGGATGGAATACATCTCATCTGGGCTTCCAAGACAGCATTTTTAAATAATGCCCATGCTTGATGCTCCTTTTAGTTTTTTTCTTAACTATTTTCCTCATTTTATAAATCTCCCTTTTGAAAGTTAAAAGGTAGTACTGTTGATTTTCTTGCTGTCCTTCCTCCATTAAATTAAATGTGATCACGCTATGATCACTATTGCCAAGTGGCCCCAACACCCTTATCTTTTGTTAGCTTCCCTGATTTTATTTTTTTTTTTTTTATCATTTCACTATCCATCTGCTCATTCTAGCCAAGTAGTCGGTAGTACACCCCCACTGCCATTGCCTTCCCCTTTTTACATGGGATTTCTATCCATAGAGATTCTACAGTGTATTTCGTTTCCTGCAAAACCTTTATCCTATGTAACTCAATGCCCTCCCTAACAGAGCGCAAACCCTCCACCAATTTGATCAACCGTATCATTGCGATATAGTTTGTATTGAAGTATCAGTGTCCCATTGGTTGTCCTCCTTCCACCAGGTCTCTGAGATGCCAATTATATCTAACCTTGGATTTAATGCTATATATTCTAACCCTCCCATCTTATTTTT
The DNA here is from genome assembly GCA_033557465.1 of Ichthyophis bannanicus. Classification (NCBI taxonomy): domain Eukaryota; kingdom Metazoa; phylum Chordata; class Amphibia; order Gymnophiona; family Ichthyophiidae; genus Ichthyophis; species Ichthyophis bannanicus. Next base: position 530,049,429 of record CM066037.1, on the reverse strand, counting down.
TAGACTTTTAGCATTTGCATACAGGTATTTTAGAGGTTGTATTTTATTCATATTAATCTGGTTATCAGTAGACAGGGGTAATTTGGAATCTGTCTGCTCTGTACTTAAGGACATCTGGGTTACTTTTATCTTTATTGGAACCTCTGTTGGGTGTGCCCCCTTCCCCGAATCTCTCCCATACTCAGATTCCTGCCTTGGCTTGGCACTCATCTCCCCTTCCGCATACACATATACATTTCTTGAATCACACACGTTTCCCAGTGCTCACATATGCTTCACACAGTTTCCATCTGCAGGTAAGCAAGCACCAGAGTGAGCTCCGCTGCCCTTCTGAAAAATCTTTCCTAGGGTACAATAGATCAGAAACGAATGCGGATTATATATCAGTGCTGAAACTCTGATACGGATCAGTCTGGAAGCTTTTCATCATGTGGACAGGACCTTATTCACTTCCTAGAGGCTGAAAAGCCACAAACTACACAACAGTGACACCAGACACCTGCTGTTAGGCTGAGATAAAAGTTAAAAGCAACAGTAACACAATAAAACCTTTTTTCTGCTCCAGTGACTCAAGCCCAGCTATTTGTGCAGTCATTCAATAGTGCTAACATTTAAATAATCACAAGCAGAAGTAGACAAATATCTCGTAAGCAGAATGGGGAAATTCACACCTGCTGGAGTTATCATAGACAGCTGCATACAAAGACGGAAATGCTTCAATTCAACCAGACTGAAATCATTCACACATTTCTTTTTGATTTTATATTTGTGAATATATATTGCTTGATGATTCAAATTTATATGTAAAGAATAAATATAAGAGCTAAGGAAAGCCAAAAGCAAATGAAAGCATGTTGAGAACGGAGGTAATTTTATGAAGGGATATGCCTGTAGATGCCAGACTACGGTGTAAAAGCCTCTAAAGAAATTACCTCATGCGCGAGTGCGATGCCGTTAGATGCATCCTTTTATGCAACTTTAGTATCGGCGTGTTCAGGGAAGGACAGAGTCGTGATTTGCATGCTTACTTTATCAGCTCCACCTGCTCCCGAACATGCCCAGACGCCCACAGCTTCGATCTAGCCGCTATTTTTGCGGGATTTGTAGTACTATTTTCTGATGACACAAAGGTGTCTGTCTTTATAAAATAGCCTAAAGATAAGTGTCTATATGGCTTCACACATATGCGACCTGTTATAGAACTACCATCAATAACGTGTTTTTGCTGTGTGCTATGGGAGGGGGGGGAGTGGAGGAGTAGCCTAGTGGTTAGAACACTGGCTTGGTAACCAAGCAACCAGGGTTCGATTCCCACTAGCACTCCTTGTGGCCTTGGGCAAGTCACTTAACCCTCCATTGCCTCGGAAAAAAGGCCTGGCAATCTACTTCTGGTGACACTGCCAAGAAAACCCAGGAGCTTCTGGGTCGCCAGGAGTCAGGACTGACTCAAAGGCACACATTGCATTGTTGCATGGGAGGGGGGAGGGGGGAGGAAGGACTTCCCTCTTTTTGTTGGGGCAGAATTGCACACAGTATTCAAGGTACGGTCGAACCATGGAACGATACAGAGGCATTATAATAGCCTTTGTTTATTCTCCATTCCTTTCCTTATGATTCCTAGCATTCTATTTGCTCTCTTGGCCGCCGCTGCACACTGGACAGAGGGTTTCATCGTATTATCCATGACAATACCTAAATCCTTATCCTTGGTTGTGGCTCCTAATCTATATACAGATGCTAGAAGCCTAAAAAATAAGATGGGACAGAATATATAGCAATTAATTAAGGAGGTAGATATAAGCAGCATCTCAGACACCTGCTGGAAAGAGGATAATCAATAGGATACCAATACTATGGAATAAATTACATCACAATCATAGGATAGAAACATAGAAACTTGACATAAGAGAAAGACCACATGGCCTATCTAGTCTGCTGTTCCACATCAACTACTACAATAGTACCCTTTTTTCCTTTAGAGATCCTTTGTGTTTGTCCCATGCTTTCTTGAATTCAGATCCTGTCCTTCTCTCTACTATCTTCAATGGGAGATTATTACACGCATTTACCACTCTTTCCATAAAGAAATATGTCCACATGTTACTCCTTAGTCTATCCCCTTTCACCCTCATCCTATGTCCCCTTATAGCAGAGCTTGCTTTCTATCGAAAGAGGGTCTCCTGCTCATTTATGCCACGGAGGTATTTAAACATCTCAAATCATATCACCTCTATCCCGCCTTTCCTCTAAGGTGTACATATTAAGATCCTTAAGTCTGTCCTCATATGCTTTATGATAAAGCCCACTAATCATTTTAGTAGCCACCCTCTGCACCGACTCCATCCTGTTCACATCCTTTTGAAGGTGCGGTCTCCAGAATTGCACACTATACTCCAAATGAGGTCGCACCAAAGACTTATACAGAGGCATTATCACCTCCTTTTTTCTGCTGGCCATTCCTCTCCGTATGCACCCAAGCATCCTTCTGGCTTTCACTGTTGCCTTTTCTGTTGAGCCACTTTAAGATCATCTGGAACAATCGCGCCCAGGTCCCGCTCTTCTTTTGTAAGCAAAAGTACTTCGCTCCTTGGATTTGTGCAGCCCAGTGCATGGCCCAGGCATAGATCACATTGGTGCAGGGATGGAGCTAACATATTAAAGAGGAGATTGAGTCCAGACAGGAAAGAGACTGCATATGGAATCTTTATGGACAGAAACCACAGGTGTGAAGGGAAAGAGAATAATGGTGGTGGTACATTGTCATCTGCCTGACGACGATGAACAAACAGATGAAGCTTTAAGAAAAATGAGGGAAGCAAGCAAGTCAATTTTTCAAAATAATGGCTAATTTTAATTACGCCAGTAATGACTGGATAAATGTCACGTCAGGATATGCTAGGGAGGTAAAGTTCCCAGATGAAATATATGATTGACTGCTTTATGGAGCAGTTGGTTGAGGAACTGACAAGAGGGGGAACTATTTTACACCTAGCCCTCTGGCGAGAGTGTTGTGGCCGCTTGGCAAAAGGGCGCATAACAATCAAATTGAACTTAATAACCGGAGTGAGCACACTATGCTAATCGACTGCATTAGCATCTCATTTTCAAGGGCAACTATGATAAAATAAGGAAACTGGTTAAAAACAAAAATACTGGAAGGAGCAGCTGTTAAGATTCAAAGTTTACATCAGGTATGCAAAGTGAAAGCCCCAAAGGCAAGGTGAGCGGGGCTTAAATAGCCAAAAGAACATCTTTCAAAACTGGAAAAGACCAGGATGCAGAAAACAGGAAACAGCTTATACACGGATAAAAGGTTGATGCAAAATACTGATAACAAAGGCAAAACAAGAATTTGAACAGAAGCTTGTCATAGTGGCAAAAACCACGACAACGTTTTCAGTACATACAAAGCCAGTAGCCTGTGAGGAAGCCATCTGGACCATTAGGTGATCATGGGGTAAAAAGGGACACCCAGGATAAGCCAGAGCTGAAAGACTAAATGAATTCTTACTTTGGTCTATACTGAGGAAGATAGAAACAAGACGACATAAATAGACCACATGGCCTATCTAATCTGTCCCTCCACATCAACCACTACAACAGTCCCCTTTTTACCTTTAGAGATCCTCTGTGTTGGTCCCATGCATTTTTGAATTCAGTTACTGTTCTCATCTCTACCACCTCCACTGGGAGACTATTCCATGGATCCACTACTCTTTCCGTAAAGAAATATTTCCGCATATTACTCCTGAATCTATCTCCCTTCACCCTCATCCCATGTCCCCTCGTAGCAGAACTTGCTTTCAATTGAAAGAGGCTCTCCCCCTGAACATTTATGCCACAGAGGTATTTAAACATCTCGATCATATTATTTATTTATTATTTATTTATTTACATTCTCTTATATACCACGCTATTCTGCATCAGTGCGGTTTACATTGAACAAACTGAAATTACATTGAACAGGGCATTATAACTTGGAGATAACTATTTTACAGGGAACATGGGCTATGGAGGGTTAAGTGGCTTGCCCAAGACCACAAGGAGCACCTGTGGGACTAGAAACCCCAGTCCTTCCGGCCCAAGGTTGCTGTCCTCTAGTGGGATTTGAACCCCCGACCTTCCGGCCTGAAGTACCTTGCCCCAACCACTAGGCCACTCCTCCACTCCTATCACCTCTATCCCGCCTTTCCTCTAAGGTGTACATATTAAGATCCTTCAGTCTGTCCTCATATGCTTTATAATGAAGACCACTAACCATTTTAGTAGCCACCCTCTGCACCGACTTCATCCTCTTTGTATCTTTTTGAAGGTGCGGTCTCCAGAATTGCACACAATACTCCAAATGAAGTCACACCAAAGAGACTTATACAGAGGCACTATCACCTCCTTTCTTCTGCTAGCCATTCCTCTCCGTATGCACCCAAGCATCCTTCTAGCTTTTGCTGTCGCCTTTTCTACTTGTTTAGCTACTTTAAGATCAGACACAATCACGCCTAGGTCCCGCTCTTCTTTAGTGAACAAAGTACTTCACCCCCCTATATCGCTCCCTTGGATTGCTGCAGCCCAAATGCATGACCTTGCATTTTTAACATTAAATCTCAGCTGCCAAATTCTAGACCATTCTTCAAGCTTAGCTAGATCCCTTCTCATGTTATCTACACCTTCCTGGGTGTCTACTCTATTGCAGATTTTGGTATCATCTAGAGAGGCAAACCTTACCCAACAGCCCTTCTGCTATATTACTAACAAAGATGTTAAAAAGATTTAAGGGAGCTATCCATGCCAGAAATTGTGTTTAATGGTGGTTATCCGAAGGACCTGAAACAAATCTCAGTGAACATGGAAGATGTAAGACAACAAATCAAATCACTTGGACCAGATGGTATACACCCCAAAGTGCCAAAAGAATTCAGAAATGAAATTGCAGATATAGAATTAGTAATGTGTAAACTGTCATTAAAATCTTCTATGAAACCTGAATTGAGGGTGGCCAACATAACACTTATTTTCAAAAAGAGTTCCAGGGATGATATGGGAAACAGATGGGCAAGCCTAACATCAGTGCCAGGCAGTGCAATAGGAAGGTCTGGGCCTCACAGAGGGCCCTTGGTATAAACAACCAACCAGCCACTGCACCTTCAGTTCAAATAAAGTAAAACTTATTTCTAAAAAAAATAAAATAAATCCCTGACTTACTAGTTGTAGGTTAACTTACATATACACCATGCAAACATACTGCTTAGGCCTGTCCGGGCCCCCCTTCCCTCTCTGGGTGAGGAGTTTTTAATGTTTTCCCTGAGCCTAACCTATCACTCCCAGTTCCCTGCTGGTGAGCCAGCTTTGAAAAAGGGCTGGAGAATTCCGACATACGCTCCTTTACAGGTAGAAACTATTATAAAGAATAAAATTACTGAGCACGTACACAGATGTGGTTTAATCTGACAGAATCAACATTGATTTGGACAAGAAAAGTCTTGCCTCACCAATCTGCTATGGTTTTATGAAGATGTGAATTAACATGTAGATAAAGGTGAACGAGTTGATAAGAATATATCTGGATTTTCAAAAAGTGTTCAACAAAGTCCCTCAGGAGAGATTCCTGAGGAAATTAAAATACATGGGATGGGAGACAATATCCTGTCATGGATTGTGAACGGTTTAGAAAAAAAGGAGTAAGCCAATTTAATCAATGGAGGAAAGTGAATAGTGCAGTGTCCCAAGGATCTATACCGGGCCCAGTGGATTTTAACATATTTATAAACAATCTGGAAATGGGAATTAGGGAAGCGAGATGACAAAATTATTCAGAGTTGTTAAATTGCGGGAAATTGCGGGAGGACCTCGCAAGACTGGGAGACTCTGCAGACAAATACTACTACTTAGCAAATGAAATTTAATGTGGATAAGTGCAAAGTGATGCACATAGGGAACAATAATCCAAATTATAACTACAGTGGTGTGCAAAAGTCTGGAATCACTTGTAAATTTGACGTTTTTTTCAACTTTGTGACCTTATATCTTAATTTCTTTTTCCTCCTAGTGGCTTTTTCTGTGTATCTCATGATAAGTGATAGATTTGGCTATTAGGGCCATCTTTTAGTATTGGTTTGGCCCTTATTTTCTGAGTTTGTTCCCCATAGTTGTCCTGTTGATAGATTTTCTGTGAAAATCGCGTAATGTACATCATTGGCCAACGATATATTATTGTAAGTATGCTTTAAAATATTATGGACGCATGCCAGGTTTCCTTCAAATTAATGTATGTGGCCTTGAAAAAGGCCGTTTTTATGTGTCGGTGATGGCTCAGTATTTGATTGGCCACCCTTTATTCTTGATCACCTGACTGCACCTTGTCGGCATTGAATGAACCAGTCTGACAAGGTGATCATTGGTGACAAAGCGGTTCCAAGCTGCAATGAGTGACTCAATCAGCTCACGCTTTGATGTCGGATGCCTCTTGGATATTTTCAAGGCCACCTTGTGCCACAGGTAGTCGAATGGATTCAGATCTGGAGACTGGGCAGGTCAGTTCATTGACTTGATGTTGTTCCGCTGCTTCCAGCTGATCACCTGTCTGGAGCGATGGCAGGGTGTATTGTCATCTTGGAACAGGAACTGGCCAGGAAACAGCTGGTGTGCTGATAGCACCATGCATTTCTGCAGTATGGTGATGTACTTGGCCCCGTTGACTATTCCATCGACGATGTGAAGACGTCCAACGCCACTGGCAGCCATGCAGCCCCAGACCATGGTCTTCAAAGGATGCTTCACAGTGAGGTTGAGACACTCAAGCTTGAATTCCTCTCCAGAAAATCTCCTCACATAGGTGTGGGCCTGGTTATCAAACAGGCAGAAGGTGCTTTCATCGCTGAATAGCACCTTTTCCCACATTTCAGTCAACCAGGTTGAGTGCTTTCTCGCCTACACGATCTGGTTGCACCTTTGAATGTCAGTCATCAGTGGCTTATTCCATGCTTTGCAGCCCTGGAGACCAAACTGCAGGCACCAGCGACGAACTGTTGATGAGCTGACACCGATCTCACTTTTGTCTGACCACTCTCGAAGTAGCTGAGGAGAGGTCAACTTGCGATTAGTCAGTGAAATGCATTGTAGTGCACAGTCCTGGCGTGATGTTGATGCATGTGGACAACCTGAACGAGGCTTGTCCAGCACTGAACCCGTTTCTTTCTTCTTCTGTACAATCTTAACAAGAGCGCTCTGAGTGCAGCCAACTTTCCTGGCAATCTGATGACTTGAAAATCCTTCCTCGCTCATAAAGGACACACGAACATGCTCCTCCAAAGCATTTCATCTTCATGGTCGATACAGAAAGCGTATGAAATTCAAAAATTCCACGCATTTTTATAGCTGCACTGTTGTCTAGATATCTGCAATGTGATTGGTTAGTGAAACCAGCCTCCTGATTGGTCAGAAATAACGTGTGCATATTGGATAATCTCGATCCAGTTTTGATGCAGGATCCACAAAAATTGCAGTAGCCATCTCCCAGTGTCTGTAAAGTATTTACATTGGAAGCAAGGAATGCAAAAAAAAGTCAACTCTAATAGCCAAATGTATCCCTTTTAACATGGTAGAAAGATGAATATGCTGGGCTAACGCAAAATTAAAAAACACATTAGAAAGTACGAAAATTGCAAAACTCACAAGTGATTCCAGACTTTTGCACACCACTGTACACAATACTAGATTCCACATTAGGGAATCACCACCCAGGAAAAAAGATCAAGGCATCATCATGGACAATATGCTGAAATCTTCTACTCAGTGTGAGGCAGCAGCCAAAAAAGCAACAGATTAGGAAAAAGAATTGAGAATAAAAACACAGAATATCATAATTATCCTTGTCAACCGTAAATACAAATAAAAAACATGTTATTACACTATGGTGCAATTGTACCTTGCGTACTGTCTGCAAGTCTGGTTGCTGGGTCTCAAAAACAATCGAGCTGAGGGGAAAAGCAAAAGACGTTAGGGCTCTTCAGCTTGGAGAAGAGACAGGCGAGGGGAGATATCAAGTAATTCGACATGACTCAATATTGTGACAGGGAGTTCCATTAACAGGGGGGAGGCGTAGCCTAGTGATTGGGACAAGTTACCTCAGGCCGGGGATTTGATTCCCGCTCTGGGTCAGCAACCTTGGGCCAGAGGGACTGGGGTCTCTAGTCCTATAGGCGCTCCTTGTAGCCTTGGGCAAGCCACTTAACCATCTGTTGCCTCAGGTACACATATAGATTGTGAGTCCTTTGAGGACAAGGGAATGTTTCCAGTACTTGCTTGTAAACCGCTTAGATTGTGTTCACAGAAGGGTGATATATAAATGCCTTAATAGAACAGCGAGAGAATGCCAAATGAGGCATGAAAGATAAACGAAGATCAGAAATCAATGCAGACAGAGTAAACTTGAATTGGGATTTTCAGACAGATTAAGTGATTCTCCTCAAACTACTCAAACAATACAGAGGATCTTAAATTTGCATCTGAGTCTTTCACACCATGGGTAATGTGATCATAATGCTTCATTCTTCTGAAGAGGAGGAGCTGAAATTCCCTTCAGATTTAGGTAATGCCTGAAAGCAGGAATTACAGTAATCTAATCTACTAAAAAGGGCATGGGTTACCAATGCAAGATTGGCAGATCTTGGTCTTGTCTATTTTCTGCTAAACATAGGAAATAAAAACAAAGCTCACACGTTTATTAATTTGAGACTTCATGGGAAACTGTCTCAAACCCGTCCTAAACTCACTAGGCTGCCCTGCACGTGGAGAGAAACACAACTCACAACAGAGCAGTTTCAAGAGAATGATCAACTCTGGACACCCATAAAGCAAATTGAGCTTGTTTTTAACCAAGCAAAGCCTTAGCAAGTCAACCAGCAATGGCTTTAAAATAGCTGTTTAAATTATCCATAGCTCCAAACTGATCCTCTGCAAAAAACAAACAAACAAAAAAACCCCACAATCAATTGTATACCATCTGCAAAGAAACAGAATCTTGGGCCAAATTCTGCCTTAAATGAAACCCCAAAAGCCAAATACAAATGGAAGAAAGTAGGCAAGAGCAGTAATCCTTGGGACACACTACAATGTGCCGAACAAAAACTGGGCAAACAGTCCCGCCAACAAGTAGCCTGAGTATGATCTGAGAAATAAGATGAGAACCAGGATAAAACCCGATCTCTCATCTCCAACCCATTTAGTTGAGGAACAGTGTCAAAGACAGTAAAAAGATAATTATATAATTAAAGCATCAAAGCCTTGATCCGCCTTCACTCCGACACTGTCCACTATGAAAAATGGCACGTTAAGTCTTCTTGACCCCTACCTCTCTCCCCCTAATGCAGATCAACATATTCCCATTGCCCCTCTACCAAAGTTTGACAGGGGGTCTTAGATGATGCACTTAACTCTTAGACTCATATTTCAAATACTGTGAAGGTCTGTTACTTTGGCTTTACATCTTACCTGATCCATTAGGTCTATACTTAAAACTAAGGACATTCGAGATTATTTTTCAAAGCCCTATTCGTGCTTTGAAAACAGGCACAGAGGGCTCCTAAGCACAGAGATGTCCCTGGGGCCATTTTAGAAGCCAGGTATGTGTGTGTCTCCAGCGTGAGCATATCCAAATTAGAACAGGAGCATGAGGCAGGCGTGGCAAGAGGGTTACCAAGAACGTGGACATCCTTGCCAGATTCAGAAAAGCTTTGGATGTCCTGAGTCATGTCAAAGGTAATACCTGCTCCAGGCACAGACAGACAACTGAAAAGTGCTCATTTTGTCAAGCTAATGTCTGGAGGGTGTGGAGAAGGAGCGGTACACTCATAATCCCCTTTAGTTTACAATTGGACAACAAGCACAGACTAGGAATGAGAGCTCATGGTCATCCCCACCCCATGATTTCATAGCAGGAACATCTATATGGGCACCGGCATGGGCATCCATGTCAGGGGCATCTAAGTTTCTAAAATTAGGCCGAAACAGATGTCCCTGGTGTTTTTCCCCACACATTCTGCCCTGGATATCCCAGGCTACACTTGGACATTCTTTCTAAAATGCCACTTCCCTTTCTCACTCTGGTTATATCAGTGGATTAAATTCCAGTTCCCTGCACAAACTACACTTAATATAAAATCCAGCAGATACATTTAGAATAGGACATTGTCGCTATGATCACATCACACCTTTAGATATTGGTTAGGTATAAGATTCCATACAAGCCTTTTATCCTGACACACCAGATTTTCTATTCTGAACTTCCATTTTTTTTGCAAGTCTCCTTATTCCATATGCTCCAACCAGAGCATTGCATTCTTATTTATTTAACATTTCTTATATACCGCCTTTCATATCAAGGCAGTTTACATTGAACTGAAATTACATTGAACAGGGCTTTATAACTTGGAGATAACAATTTTACAGGGAACATGGGCTATGGAGGGTTAAGTGGCTCGCCTAAGACCACAAGGAGCACCTGTGGGACTAGAAACCCCAGTCCTTCCGGCCCAAGGTTGCTGTCCTCTAGTGGGATTTGAACCCCCGACCTTCCGGCCTGAGGTAAGTTGCCCCAACCACTAGGCCACTCCTCAATGAAAGTTACTCGTATTCCCCTCCTATCATCAAGTAAGCTTAGAACAAGTCACCATGCCACAATTGAGGTAATAGCTCCTAATCTTTGGAATGCAATCTCTCTCTACATTCCCTCAGACGCTTCTTATACCAAATTTAAAGTTGCCCCAAAAATGTACTACTTTGCTATTGCTTTCGCTAATGAATCCCTTTTGCCTTCTCATTGACCGGCAGGTATGGCAAAGGTCGACACAGATGAAGCCCATTACTTACTTTCTTTTTTTTATCATTGTTTTGTTGTATACCTCTAATCCATTTATTCAGTTTTATTTATTCTTTTGTATTTTATCACTGTATCTCTTATTGTACTAACATGCCTCTAGGTACCTTGCTTAGATAATTTTTTTAATAGGTTTATGAAATAAAGCTGAAACATCATCTTTGCACTGTGATGATGGCAATAGTTGGAACGTTCAGGTTGAATGATTGTGAATAACTTTATTTTAAAAAAAAAGAGACACACTTTTTCCAGTATTTTGGTCAGGACAGAGAGATTAGAAAAGTAGGTGGGAAGACAGTATATGATGGCAGATAAAGACCAATATGGTCCATCTAGACTGGCCAGTAAGGTGGTTAGAGTGGTGGTAACGGTTCATCCCCCTCACGCCTGTGTTTAGGGTTGTACCTGCTACTCTGCGCAGGTCAGCCCCCCTCTATTAAAAGATACTTAAGTTTGCTTTGATTTCATCCTCCTGCTATAAAAAGGGATCCACTGTGTCTGTCCGATGTCATTTTGAACTCCGTCACTGTATCTGTCCCCATCAACTCCACGGGGAGGTTATTCCATCGGTGACAAAAGTACTGATGCTCCATTGTGTTCCTTTAGCAATAACTCACTTTAATTCTACTGGTAGCCAACTCTCAACTAACAAACAATTATAAATGTCATAACAGGTGATAACGCAATGCTAAAACTGTCTAATTCCAAAGATGCTGACCATCCTTTCTTCACCGACAGGGCATTACGACCTTCTACAGTGCTTTATTGGGATGGAATTTTATACAGGGCTGGTATGTGATTAATGCTTAAAGTTCACTTATTCTTCTGGCCAATATAACTGCCACAAGAAAACCACCTTCCAAGTGAGATATTCTGAAGGTGAAGATTGCATTACTTGAATCGCATTCAGATTGCGTGGAACTGGTGACTTTTGCATTGAAGGCTTCATGTGAAGAAGGACTTTATGAACCTGAAAACAAGTAGATGCTCTGAAGCCACAGTTCTGTCTACAGGAAAGGCAGATGGAGCAATAAGGTGCTCTCTGACAGGCGTGATATATGTACAAAGTAAAATGTCTGGTCCTGGCCTCGCATGGTTCACCAACTAGAGAATCTCTTCCATTTAACAGCATAGGATCTCCTCATGCAGACTTTGTGTTTTCAATGAGAGGTAGCAGAACCAAGGATGCAACTAGGTGCTGCTCACCTTCCGGGCCATCAGAGGCAGGGGACGAGATTGGGATGCAGAAGTATGCTTTTGTTCTGTGTTTTCAAGACTAGAAAAAATGGAGGCTGAGTGGAGTCCCAGGTACAAAACTGGCTGGCTATAGTGATGTCCCTTTGCAACAAGACAAACAGAGAAAGCACAGTTACTTACCTGTAACAGGTGATCTCTGGGAACAGCAGGAATAAGTCTTCACATATGGGTATCGTCGGTACCGACGGAGCCTGCGCGGGAACGCTCCCCAGCATCCAGTAAGAAAGCTTTTGGGAGCATCCCACAGCGCCTGCGCGCTGCCTTCCGCCTTTCCCAACCGCCTCTCTCCAGTTTGAGTTTTAAAGCTGAGACAAAGAGAGAGAGAGGAAAGGAAAGATAGATAGAGAGATACAACTCCTAGGGGAGGTGGGTGGGTTGTGAAGACTTATTCCTGCTGTTCCCAGAGATCACCTGTTACAGGTAAGTAACTGTGCTATCTCCAGGAACAAGCAGGAATGAGTCTTCACATATGGGGACTCCCTAGCTGCAGATGCCAGGGAGAAACCCCAGGTTGTGTGTCCTTGAAAAGGACTCTACCTCCCCCCATGGATCTCTGGCATCCGACCAGGGTAGGTGGGTAGGAGTTGATTAGGAATGGAACAGGTGTTTGAGAACAGCCTGACCAAACGAGGCATCCCGGCGGGAGTCCTTGTCCAAACAGTAATGGCCTGTGAAGGTATGAACCGAGGCTCAGGTGGCCACTCGACAGATTTGGTCGATGGACACAGAGTTTAGATGAGCCATTGAGGCTGCCATGGCTCTCACATTGTGAGCTGTGACATGGCCCTCCAGAGAAATGTTCCTACTCTGGTAGGCAAAAGAAATACACTGAGCAATCCAGTTGTACAGTGTTCTCTTAGAGATTGGAAGTCCTAAATGAGAAGGATCAAAAGCAACAAAGAGTTGAGAAGACTTTCTATGTTGCTGTGTTCTTTGTAAGTAAAAAGCGAGAGCTCTCTTACAATCCAAGGTATGAAGATTCCTCTCTGCATTTGATGCATGAGGTCCTGGAAAAAAAGACAGCTAAATATACCACTTGGTTCAGATGAAAAGGTGAGACCACTTTAGGCATAAAGTGTGGATTGGTCCCGAGGACTACCTTATGATGGAACCTTGTATAAGGAGGATTAGCCACCAAAGCTTGCAACTCACTGATGCGGCATGCTGAGGTGACTGCAATGAGAAAAATAACTTTCCAAGAAAGGAATTTCAAGGAGGTGGTGGCTAAAGGTTCAAAGGGTGGCTTCATAAGCTGGCCTAGAACCAGGTTTAAGTCCCATGCCACTGGAGGTGGTCTAATGGGAGGTTTAGTTAAAAGAAGGCCTCTCATGAATCTTGCTATAAGAGGATGAGAGGAAATAGGTTGCCCATTGAGAGGCTTGAGGGACGCTGCAATAGCACTCAAATGGACTCTTACTGAATTTGTTTTCAGACCTGCATGGGATAGATGCAGGAGATACTCTAGTAGAGAATTCAGAGGTATTGCAAGAGGGTTTAGACCTTTCCCTGAACACCAAATGGTAAATCTTTTCCATTTGAAAGCATAGGAACGTCTAGTAGAAGGCTTTCTAGAGGCATGAATAACATCTCTGACTTGCTGAGAGAGATGAAAATCTTGAAGGTCTAGGCCCTCAGCAACCAAGCCCTGAGATGGAGCGACTGGGGGTTTGGGTGCCACAAAGTTCCCTCTTCCTGGGACAGAAGGTCTGGTGCAGAGCCCAAGTCCAGGGAAGGAGCTTGAGAGAGATGCAGAAGTAGAGGGTACCACACTTGGCGTGGCCAATGTGGTGCTATGAGGATCACGGTCCCTTGATCTCTTTGAAGCCTGAATAGTGTCTTGGGAATTAGGGGAATTGGTGGAAAGGCATAAAGGAAGTCTTGACCCCAGTGAAGGAGGAAGGCATCCTTGGCCTGAACTCCCTGACACGGAATTCTGGAACAGAACCGGGGAAGTCTGGCATTCCACAGACTTGCAAAGAGGTCTATGTCTGGGGTTCCCCAAATTTGAAAAATCCTGGCTACCTGGTCCATGTGGAGGGACCACTCGTGTGGCAGCAGAACTCGACTGAGTCTGTCCGCCCAAGAGTTTTGAACGCCTGGAAGATATACTGCCAGAAGATGGATGTGATGCTCTCTGGCGAAGGCCCACAGTCGCAAAGCTTTGTTGCAAAGCGACAGAGCCAGTCCCGCCCTGCTTGTTTACATAGAACATGGCTACTTGGTTGTCCGTATGGATGAGGACTGTCCTGTAGCTGAGCAGGGAATGGAACACTCAGAGCTAAGAATATTGCTCTGAGTTCCAAGAGATTGATATGCAGAGAAGTCTCCTGTGGAGACCAGATGCCCTGAGTGGAGAGATCCTGCAGATGAGCTCCCCAACCCATTGGAGAAGCATCTGTTGTCAGAGTTGCTTGGGGGTAGCGACTGCTGAAAAGGGGACCCCAGCAACAGATTTGGAGGGGACTTCCACCACTGGAGAGACCAAAATAGGCGACGGGAGTTTGCTATTTTGTCTGACAGGCAACCTGATGCCTGAGTCCATTGGGTGGACAGAGTCCATTGAGCTGCCCTCATGTGAAGGCGAACATATGGAACCACATGCACGGTGGATGCCATGTGGCCTAATAGTTGTAACATCTCTCAAGCAGTTAAATGGGAATTTAACTGTATCTGGGAGGCTAACTGCACCAAGCGTAGGCAACGGGCCTGAGGAAGATAGGCCCTTGCAGTTTGGAGTTTATAGGGGCCTTGCTGGATACCACAAGACTGAGTAGGGGTGAGATGGGATTTTGGGATGTTTATTACCAGTCCCAAATACTGAAGGACACGCATTGTGCAAGTTAGAGAAATCTGGGCCTCTGACTGGGATAGAGCTCGAATGAGCCAGTCGTCCAGATATGGGAAAACGAATATTCCTAGAATGCGTAGAAATGCAGCTACTACTGCCATGCATTTTGTGAACACCCTTGGTGCAGAGGCCAGACTGAAAGGAAGCACCCTGTATTGGTAGTGCTTTCCTTGAAAAAGGAACCGAAGGAACCTTCTGTGTGATGGATGGATGAGGACATGGGTGTACGCATCCTTGAGATCTAGAGAACAAAGCCAGTCCTGACTCTGAAGGTATGGCAGCAGAGTACCGAGAGAAATCATCTTGAATTTCTCTTTGAATAGAAACTTGTTCAATTCTCTGAGGTCTAATATGGGTCTGTAGCCCCCTGTTTTCTTTGGAATAAGAAAATAAGGGGAGTAGAACCCTGAGCCCTGTTGAAGAAGGGGTACTTCTTCTATTGCCCCTTGGGCAAGAAGGGTAGCAATCTCCTGACCCAGAAGGTTGAGGAGAGATGTTGGAGAATTGAACTGTCTCACCATGGGAAGGAAGGTTTAAGAAATGAAGCTTGTACCCTTCCCTTACAATGGAGAGGGTCCATTGCTCTGCTGTAATTTGCTCCCATCTGGGAGCAAAGTAAGCCAACGTTCCTGGAATGGTGAGGGGATCTGGTTCTTCCAGAGCCAGAAAGACTAAGTTCTCTAGTTGCAAGTCAAAGGCCCTGGGGAGGCTGAGGCTGCTGAGCCGTGGGAGGCCTGGCAGCCTTTGACTTGGCCTGTTTAGGTGGTTGCTGACGCTTTGCAGCAAAACAACCTGCAGAAGATGCCTGCTGACCATAAGCAGGATAGTATCTTCCCTTTTTAGAAAAAGTTGTCTTTTTGAACAACCTTTTCTTAGCAGGAGCAGAGGTAGACTTTGAAAGTCGATCCAAAGCAGAGTTCTCAGCATCCATCTGAGTGGCCTTTGCTTTCCAATCCCTGCCAAAAAGGTTTTCACCTGTACAAGGAAGATTTCCCAGTTCATCTTGGACCCAAAGTTCCAAATCAGAGGCTTGTAACCAAGCAATTCTGTGTGCACCTATGGCAATAGCCGAGGCTCTGCTTACACACTCAAAAGAGTCAAAGGCTGCACGGTTGGAAAATTTGGAAACATCTTGGGCATGTTTAAGCCAAGTGAGAAATTCCTGCCTTTTATCTTCTGAAATAAAAGGGGCTAAAGTCTGCAGATGATCTGTGACTTCTTTTAGAAACATCCCCATATAGAGACTATAGGAGTTGATTCTGGCAGCAAGCATATTAGCTTGGAAAACCCTTCGGCCAAAAGCATCAAGGGTCCTGCATTCACGTCCTGAAGGATTAGATGAGTGTCTCTTTGCACTCTTTATTTTCCTCACGGCAGACTCTACCACAATAGAGTGGTGAGGAAGCTGAGACTTATGAAAGCCAGGACAAGGAGGGACACGGTACATGGTGTCTAATCTACGAGAATGAGGAGAGGTGGTAAGAGGAGTCTCCCACATGCTCAACATGAGATCATAGAGAATCTCATGAATAGATAAAGTAGCTGCTTCTTTAGGAGCCTCAGGATATTGCAAAATATCTAGTTGCTTAGCTCTAGGCTCTGACTCAGGGGCCACTGTAATGGAGAGGCCCCTAGCCACTTCCCTAATGAAGTCCTGAAAAGACAAGTCTTCTGGAGGAGACATTCTTCATTTTGGAGAATCAGACTCCTGAGGAAGAAGTACCGGTGCATCGACAGAAACCTCCGACTCATCAGAGTCTTCGGAGGAATCGAAGTATCGCCTGTATGGATGCTCCTGTAAAGCCCGATAC
Source organism: Ichthyophis bannanicus (assembly GCA_033557465.1). Classification (NCBI taxonomy): domain Eukaryota; kingdom Metazoa; phylum Chordata; class Amphibia; order Gymnophiona; family Ichthyophiidae; genus Ichthyophis; species Ichthyophis bannanicus. The sequence goes on along the minus strand of CM066037.1, from coordinate 530,032,643 downwards.
GCGTACAGAGTGGGATCGACATCGGGAGAAAGCGGTACCGATGGGCATCATAGGACAGGGTACCGTTGCAGTCGACACCGAAGCCGATGTCGATGCAAATTGGTACCGGCACCGGGAATGATGCCGGTGCCAGAGTCGGTACTGGCAACGGAGACTGTTGCAGTACCGGAGGCGTCGAAACCTGCATAAACATAAACATACATTTGACTAATGTAAATATTAGACTGATGTAAATAATTACAGCATTTGTATAATTATATGTTCCATGTTATTGTTCATGAAAAGTTAATTGTACATAGTTTGAAAAAATACGATGTTCCATGTAAAACCATGTTCATTATGTTAATTGTAAACCGCCTTTGATCTTGGGAAAAAGCGGTATAGAAGAAAAGCATAAATAAAATAAAATAAATAAATAAAATAAAACGCCGTTAGGGTGCGCTGCATGGACAGAATCTTCTGATCCATCGACGCCACCAGAGTCTGGATGTCGGTACCAGTGGAGGCCACCGGTACCCCAGAACACGGCAACAGGTGATCGGTCGAGGCCGAGCCATCGATGTCAACCTGTGACCCCATAGACAATGCTTTGGAAGCCAGAACTTCCCGCCGGGGTAATTTTGCCGGTGCGGAATCTTCGAGGACAAGCCCGGAGGCATCTCGATGCTTAGAGGGAGATTTGCCCTTCGAGGACCAGCTAGATTTATGTTTGGTTACCTGAGATCCACGGGAGGATGAAGCAGCCCTGGAAGACGTCGATGCCAACGAGCCTGCATCAGAGGAAAACAGGGTACTGAGCTTGGCTGCTCGGTTCTGCCGACCTTTTTTAGACATCATGGTACAGGACACACAATCCGTGATGGAATGGTCAGGACCCAAACATTTTTAGACACCAGTCATGGGTGTCGGTGACAGAAATAGTACCGCCACACTTCGTGCACTTTTTGAACCCGGAAGCGGGCTTCTCCATGAGGAGAAAATATGTTCAGGCCTATGGCCCAAACCGAAAATGCACAGTTGAAGAAAGAAAAGTTGTTGTTGGTTTTTTTTTTTTTAAGAAAGAAAAGAAAAGACCGGCGGTACCGGTCTGACGTCGAAGAAGGCAGACGCGACACAGAAAAATAAAGAAAAAAATAAAGAATTCTTCTGCGGTGACAGGAACACGACCTGCTGGCTCCGCGGAAAAGAAGAACTGGAGAGAGGTGGTTGGGAAAGGTGGGAAGGCAGCGCGCAGGCGCTGTGGGATGCTCCCAAAAGCTTTCTTATTGGACGCTGGGGAGCGTTCCCACTCAGGCTCCGTCGGTACCGACAATACCCATATGTGAAGACTCATTCCTGCTTGTTCCTGGAGATAATGATGAAGTGCATTGGCCTCATTTAATCTACCGTTTCACTGCTCAGCCCATCTCCGCCTTTCCCCTTACAGAAGGAGCACAGTATGGGCAGCAGCAATGGAAGCTTCCCACGTGCACACACTGCCCTCTGCTGGTGGGTTCCATTCTTCTCATGGCTCATAGATCTCAAGGTGCTTTTAGGGTGTGAATATCTGAGATTTCGTTTAGTTTAATTTACAGGCATATTTTCCATCTTTTCTCTCTCCAAACATACAGTGTACATAAAATTAAACCATTCACAGAATATAGATAAACACCTAGCAAAAAGTGAACACACCCTGCCAGATTGTACCATAACACACTGTAATCTCACCACCCAAACTCCGCTTATAACCATGCTTTTAAGATAAAACAAAAATTTCTCTTGCTGTAGGCTCAGTCGTAGTGAATGCCAGAATGATGGAATTACACCACAAAGCATCTGTATTGCAATGTTACTAAATAAGACGCCTTAAGCACCACTCATTCAAAATTACAACCTTGGCTACTTCATCGAGTAGTCAACAGTCTATATCTGTTTAATCTCTCAAAGATGGTCCAACAATCCACAAGGTCACCCACTTTCGCTACAAGGATACATACCACCTGTACTCAAAATGGCTTCCATCCGACAAATAAGAAAGGGAACCACCAATGACATTAACCAACCAACATCCTACAGGTCCATAGCCAGCCTTCCATTCATGGCCAAGATACCAGAAAAGATTGTACTCCACCAGTTCCAGGATCTCATAGATGCACACTCACCACTTGACCTCCAGCAATACAGCTTTTGACCCCACCATGGAGTTGAAACCCTCCTCACAGCACTATTGGACAAGCTAATAATAGGCACTAACAAACCAAACACAGCCTACATACCGATTTTCTTCGACATTAAGGCAGCATTTGACTCAATACCTCACACATCAAGTGACTGCAAGCAATCGGCCTAGCAGACACCCCTCTAGACTGGTTCAGCTCCTACCTGTCAAACCAACGACTTCAGGTAAAAATCAGGCTCTACAAAGTCAACACTATACACCCAAAAGCAAGGATTTCCACAAGGCTCAGCCCTCTCTGCACTGATATTCAGCATTTTCATCCAACCAATCTGCAAAGTCATACAAGCATGTAATGTTCTTTTGCCACATTTACACTGACGATATCATGACCTATGCACCAAACACACTTAAGCCGGACATCACAAGCATATCAAACTGCTTCACCTCCATCAGCTCATGGCTCAACACTCACATGACTATAAACTTCAAGATAACTGAAGCCCTATACATCACCAGGGACAGCAGCTTCACCCCGCCAGACACCATAAGCATCAATGGAACCCTACTGCAAGTAAAACAAGCGGTATGATATCTGGATGTCACACTCGATCAGCGCCTATCCTCCTACACTCACATCAAAATCATTACCAGGGGCATCTACTACAAACTTAAGACAGTTCAACAATTCAAGCCTCTCTTAACTCACCACGACTTCCGTACAGCCCTCCAAGCCCTCATTTTCCCACATCTGGACTACTGCAATCTCATCCTCCAAGGTCTACCGAAGGCAGGGCCGGCCCGTCCATTGAGCGAGAATGTTTTTTGCACAGGGCCCCGCGTTTCAGGGGGCCCCGCGCAAAAAACATTCTTTTTGAAAAGTAAAATTGAAAAGAAAAAAAAAAACCTGTCTGCTGCCGCGGTCGGGGCCGCCGCGGCAGAATCGAGCGTGCCGCGGGGCCCCCCTGTGCACGGCAGAGCCTGCCCTCCTTGTAGCAGCTCTCTTTGGAGCTGAAAAGTCAGACGCGCCGGCTTGCAGAGCAGAGCGCGAGGGAGAAACTCTTCCCTCGCGCTCTGCAAGCCGGCGCGCCTGACTTCAGCTCCAAAGAGAGAGCTGCTACAAGGAGGGCAGGCTCTGCCGTGCACAGGGGGGCCCCGCGGCACGCTCAATTCTGCCGCCGCGGCCCCGACCGCGGCAGCAGACAGGTTTTCTTTTCTTTTAATTTTCGCTGGGCTGGGCTGGGCTGGGCTGGGGGGGGGGGTTTAGGAGTGGTGCTGGGCTGGGCTGGGGGGGGGGGGTTGGGTGTGTTGCTGGGCTGGGCTGGGGGGGGGGGTTTAGGAGTGTTGATGGGCTGGGCTGGGCTGGGCTGGGGGGGGGGTTAGGAGTGGTGATGGGCTGGGGGGGGTTAGGAGTGGTGATGGGCTGGGGGGGTAGGAGTGGTGATTGGCTTGGGGTGGTTTAGGAGTGGTGATGGGCTAGGGGGGAGCTAAATCTGTATATGGGCTGATGGGATTAGGACTGAAAGTGGGTTGATGGGGGGTTAGGACTGGTAATGGGCTATGGGGGGGCTTAAACTAAAAATTGGGTGATGGGGGATTAGGACTGGAAATGGGCTGGTGGGATTAGGACTGGGAGTGGGCTGATGGGGAGGTTAGGACTGGTAATGGGTTGGGGGGGGGTTGCTAGGACTGGAAATGGGCTGAGTGGAAGGGGGCTTGAACTGCAAATAGCTGATGGGGAGGGGGGCTTGGAATGGGCTCTTAGGGGAAGGAGCTAGGACAGGAAATGGGCTGATGGAGGGGCTAGGATAGGACTGGGAATTGGGTGTTGGGGGAGCTAAGATTGGAAATGGGCTGTGGTGGGGGCTTGGATTGAAATGGACTCATGGAGGGGCTAGAACTGGAAGTAGGTTCATGGGGGGCTTGGATTAGAAATGGGCTGAGTGGAGGGGAGCTAGGATTTAACATGGGCTGATGGTGGGGCTAGGAAAGGACTAGAAATGGGCTGATGGGAGGCTGGTATTGGAAATGAGCTGATGAAGGGACTCGGATAGGACTGGAAATGGATGGGGGAGCTAGGACTGGAAATGGGCTGATGTGGGGACTAGAAGGGAGCGGATACTGGGTGGGGCTGCAACTAAAAGGGAGCTGATGTTGGGGGAGATTAGAAGGGGATGGGGCTGGGAGAGTGAAATGGAGAGGGGAAGAATATTTTGTGTGGGAGGGAAGAAAAATCTACAATTGGCCGGGTATTGGGAGACTAAGGGGCTTGTTTACAAAGCCGCGGTAGTGGTTCGCGATCGCAGCCGCGGCCCCATTGAAATCAATGGGGCCGCTGCTCCGATTACGATCGCAAACCGCTACCGCGGCTTTGTAAACAAGCCCCTAAGTGGGGATTGAGGATGGAGGGGTAAAATTTGAGTGGATGAAATAGGAATGAGGAAAGAGCAAAAGGAGAAAGATTATTATGTTAAAGCAGATGTAGAGAGAGAATGGAAAAAAACTAGAGGAGAGAAGAAAGGACAAATGGACAGCAGACGATGGAGAGTTAGCAGAAGACACAAATAAACCAGAAGAAAGTGACTGGAACAATTGCAACTGAAAAAAAAATGCACAAAAGGTACAAAGATATCTCTTTATTTTGAATTTATTAACTGGAATATGTCAGCTCTGGGAAATGTGCATCATTAATGTCGGTGCTTTGTTTAGTACAAGAGGAAATTAATTTATAGTTTTATTTCAACATTGTTGTACATTCCAAGTTTGGCTTTTAGGGTTCCCAGTTTAATTATTGTCTTCCTGTTTCTAAATTGTGATTACTTGATTGGTGATGGTCTATGTTCTGCATGTGTAACTGAGCTGAGGTGTTCTGTTTATATAATTCCTATTTGACATTGCCACTTGTTCTCTTTCCCCAGTAGGTCATGTATTGTTATTCTCTGAAATGTATTGGTTTAATATTTGCAGTGTTGCCTTTTGATAGGTAGGGTATGGTGCTTTATGAGTCTTGGTAGTGCTGTTAGGATACGGTGGGTTTGCTATGGGTTCTAAATGGGCAGTGTTTGTAGTAGTTCCTAATGTGCCTGGCGGTTGGCACTGGATTATAGTAATGTAGAAATCTTTGTCTTTCTTTATCCATACACTCATGAAGAGGCATGTTTACTAAAAGTTAGTGTATGGTAACATTATGCAAATATTTATGCAAATGAGGCCCCTTATGCAAATGAGGCCCCGCACCGAGTCTCCGCACATGGCCCCGCACCCCCCTTGGGCCGCCCCTGACCGAAGGCAAACAATCCACCTGCTACAACTTGCTCTAAACACCGCAGCGCGTACCCTCTGCAATGCACACACAACCGAACACATAACCTCCTTGCTCAAACACTTCCACTAGCTACCCATTTATTTTATTTAACAGGTTTTATATACCGCTTTATCATTTCAATCAAAGCGGTTTACACAAACTTAAAACTTGGTAATATACATTAAACAGGGACATTCATAACTTGGATTTTTCTGAAGCAATGGAGGGTTAAGTGACTTGTCCAAGGCCACAAGGAGTGCTAGTGGGAAATGAATCCTAGTCTCTGGGTTCCCAAGCTAGTGATCTAACCATTAGACTACTCCTCCACTCCATTATGGAAGCACACAAAATTCAAAGCCATAATGTCAATTTTCAAGGTTCTTAAGGGCCTATTATCCATCCACTTACAAACACTAATTACAAACTAAGTGCATACTCCACTCACTTGCAAGCCCACCGAAGAAAAACCATGGAAAAAAGAAAGCTGTATTACTCAGAACTACTAAAGCGATCACTAAACAAACCTCACGACTTATTTAACATAGTAAAGTCACTAACTGGCGATCCAGCACTAGCCCAAACAACCTTGCCCCAGCCGCAAGACTATTCTACCTACCTTCAATCTAAGATGATACAAACCAAGTACAACATGAATACATCCATATTATCTACCTACACCTCTCACAGACCTCCCCAACCACCCTCTCTACTGTCATTCTCCAAGGTATCCAACAAAGAAATCTCAGATATCATCACATCTATTAACCTCACCACCGCCCCCAATGATCCCTGTCCTGCTAGTTGGATTAAAGAGTTGCGCCATGACCTCAGTCCATCTATATGCAGAATCTTGAATCAATCATTCACAACGGGATCCTTCCCTCAAAGCTTAAAATACACATCAATCTGCCCCCTGTTAAAGAATAGTAAACTTGATCCATCTAAAGTTGAGTCCTTCCGGCCAATCTCGAGCATCCCACTGCTTGCCAAAATTATGGAGAAGGTAGTCCAACGGCAAATCCAACACCATGTTGATACTGTTGCGCCACTGGACACATCCCAACATGGCTTCAGGGAAGCTCACGGAGTGGACGCCATCCTCACAACCCTCTTCAACAACCTAATCACAGGAATTGACAATATCAACCATGGATTCGTCCTCATTTTCTTAGACATAGCAGCTGCCTTTGATTCAGTGAATCACGAAACACTTCTAGATCGCCTCAAAGATAAAGGTCTGCAAGGCTCAGCACTAGCCTGGTGTGAATCCTATTTATGTAACAGATGGCAACAAGTCAGAGCAGGTTCCAAGACCTCTGAACCATTCTCACTGAAGCAAGGTGTACCTCAGGGATCATCCCTCTCTGCATTAAATGTTTAACATATGCATGCAGCCCATTTGCGCTTTAATCCATTCCTTCAATGTCCAATGCCTTGCATATGCAGATGACATCTTAATGTACTTACAATTTAAAATTGATCAAGCAGATTTCTCTCCAATTATAAGATGCTTTGAAGCGGTAGCAGATTGGCTCCTCTCTCAAAATCTCCACATTAACCATAGCAAAACAGATGTACTATTCATCTCGCGAAACCAGAAGTTCACGCCACCTCCCTCACTTCTAGTCAATAACATTGAACTAAAGTCCAAATCTACAATTCGCTACCTGGGCATCACCCTCGACCAGCGGCTCGACATGTCAGCACATGTTATAAACACAACTAAAGCAATCTATCATAAGATCCGATCACTACGCCATCTCCGCCCACTGCTTGACTTCCCTGACTATCGCTCAATATTCCAAGCCTTAGTCATCCCACACCTCCACTTTGCCAACATTATCCTACTGGGACTCCCACAGTCGACTCTTAACCCGTTACATCTTGCCATGAACTCAGCTGCAAGGGCACTGTCAGGGCTCTCAAGATCAGACCACATAACGCCAGTTCTAAAGAACCTACACTGGCTCCCGCTGCGGGCCAGAATCCACTTCAAGGCTCTTGTCATGACGTTCAAGGCCCGTAAGAATCATCCACCCACACCCATCAGTGATCTTCTCAACAGCACTCCAGACAATAGAACTAGGAGATCTACTTCGTTGAATAAACTCGAAGTCCCAAAACTGTTGATAAAATGTAAGAAAACAACAGCAAGTAGAGCCTTCTCCATTTTTGCACCTATGGCATGGAATGCCCTCCCAGCCGAAATCCGGGCCATCTCAAACCTGGCACTATTCCGAAAAGCCCTCAAACATCACCTATTCTTACAATATTACCCTGACACCATTCCCGACACTTACACTGCCCCCACCTTACCTCCCTACCTAGCCCGTCCCTCAGATCATCTTCCTGTAGATAACGGCTAACCATTATCTCTCCTTACTGGCCTCCTTGACCCTCCAGCCAAGCCTCTAGGCAAATGTCTTATCTTTATTTATCTGTAAGAGTATTATAATTTGTATATAATGTGTACATAGTTTTTTCCTCGTTTTTTCTCCATGTTTACATTCCCTGTTCAATGTAAAAAACTCGATGTAACTTGTTACATTCTTGTATGTTCTGTTTCAAATGTAAACCACACTGATTATAATAGCGCGGTATATAAGAAAAATAAATAAATAAAATAAAATAATTCATGAAACCAAAGACTGCACAAGACGAACCATATCCCAGAATACCCTAAAGCACCCCAGCGCTCTTCACCAAATCCAGCACCACCACATCCACAAGAGCCTTCTCTCTATATCAGTGATGGCTAACCTTTTTGAGCCCGAGTGCCCAAACTGCCGCACAAAACCAAAGAATTTCCTCAAAGTGCCAGCACGTCAATTAAAGCCTCATTTGCATAAGGTGCCTCATTTGCATAAATATTTGCATAATGTTACCATACACTAACTTTTAGTAAACATGCCTCTTAATGAGTATATGGATAAAGAAAGACTAAAAGGTTTCTACATTACTATAATCCAGTACCAACCGCCAGGCACATTAGGAACTACTACAAACGCTGCCCATTTAGAACCCATAGCAAACCCGCCGTATCCTAACAGCACTACCAGGACTCACAAAGCACCATACCCTAACTATCAAAAGGCAACACTGCAAATATTAAACCAATACATTTCAGAGAACAACAATACATGACCTACTAGGGAAAGAACAAGTGGCAATGTCAAATAGGAATTACATAAACAGAATACCTCAGCTCAGTTACACATGCAGAACAAACCATCACCAAACAAGGAATCACAATTTAGAAACAGGAAGACAATAATTAAACTGGGAACCCCAAAAGCCAAACTTGGAATGTACAACACTGTAGAAATAAAACTATAAATGAATTTCCTCTTGTACTAAACAAAGCGCAAAAATTAATGATGCACATTTCCCAGAGCTGACATATTCCAGTTAATAAATTCAAAATACAGTCAAACCTCGGTTTTCATGATTAATCCGTTCGAAAAAGTCTGACTAAAACCGAAACGTATGAAAACTGAAGCAATATTTCCCATAAGAAATAATGTAAATCCAATTAATCCGTTCCAGACACTCAAAAATATTCACAAAAAATACATTTTATAGAGAATAACTATATTTTTACATACAGAAAACAATGAGAAATAAATATAAATGACTAATGAAATGGATAAATGAACATTTAACATCACTGAAAGCAAGCTAAGTACAGTACTGTACAGTACAGTATGTTAACATCTGGCCTTAGCCACCCCTGACAAGCTGCTGTGCCCAGCTCTCTTCGGAATCACATTGAATTCAGTCCATTAAAATACCTTTACATTATCTGCTCAATGCTTCAGAATGGCAGAAAATCTTAATGATATAGCTTCAGACGTACCCTGCAAGAGAAAGAACTGCCTCCCACATTCATGCAACATCTCCTGCTTACATTGACAGCTTTTCTTCCCTGCTACCGGGACAAAATCTCAGTCAAAAGACGTTGAAAACCGAAGCAATGCATGAAAACCGGGACAAAATCTCAGTCAGAAAAGACGTTGAAAACCGAAGCGTATGAAAACCGGGGCAAATGAAAACCGAGGTTTGACTGTAAAGAGATATTTTTCTACCTTTTGTGCATTTTTTTTCAGTTGCAATTGTTCCAGCCACTTTCTTCTGGTTTCTTCGTGTCTTCTGCTAACTCTCCATCTGCTGTCCATTTGTCCTTTCTTCTGTCTTGTTTTTTTTTTTTTCCATTCTCTCTCTACATCTGCTTTAACATACTAATCTTTCTCCTTTTGCTCTTTCCTCATTCCTATTTCATCTACTCAAAATTTACCCCTTCATCCTCAATCCCCACTTATTCTCCCAATACCCGGCCAATTGTAGATTTTTTATCCCTCCCACACAAAATATTTTTCCCCTCTCCATTTTACTCTCCCAGCCCCATCCCATTCTAATCCTCCCCCAACACCAGCTCCCTTCTAGTTCCAGCCTCACCCAGCATCCATTCCCTCCTAGTCCCTGCATCAGCCCATTTCCAGTCCTAGCAGCCCCCCAACCCATTTCCAGTCCTAGCAACCCCCCAACCCAATACCAGTCCTAGCCCCCCCTCATCAACCCACTTCCAGTCCTAACCCCCCATCACCCCATTTTCAGTTTAAGCCCCCCCTATAACCCATTACCAGTCCTAACCCCCATCAGCCCACTTCCAGTCCTAACCCCCCATCAGCCCACTTCCAGTCCTAACCCCCATCAACCCATTTCCAGTCAGCCCCCCATAGCCCATTGCCAGTCCTAACCCCCCCATCAGCCCACAGTCCATTACCAGTCCTAACCCCATCAACCCACCTCAAGTCCTAACCCCTCCCCATCAGCCCATTTCCGGTCCTAGCCCCCCCCCCATAGTCCATTATCAGTCCTAACCCCCCATAGCCCCTTACCAGACCGCCCCCATCAGCCCACAGTCCATTACCAGTCCTAACCCCATCCACCCACCTCAAGTCCTAACCCCTCCCCATCAGCCCACAGCCCATTACCAGTCCTAACCCCATCAGCCCACCTCTAGTGTTAACCCCCCATCAGCCCATTTCCAGTCCTAACCCCACCCAACAGCCCACCTCAAGGCCGAACCCCGCCCCATCAGCCCAGTTCCTGTCATAGACCCCCATAGCCCAGTACCAGTCCTAAGCCCCCATCAACCCACTTCCAGTCCTAATCCCATCAGCCCATATAGACTTAGCTCCCCCATAGCCCTGCCCCCCCATAGCCCATCACCACTCCTAACCTCCCCCAGCCCATCACCACTCCTAACCCCCCCATCAGCCCATTTCCTGTCCTAGCCCCCCATAGCCCAGTACCAGTCCTAGCCCCAACAGCCCACAGCCATTACCACTCCTAACCCCCCAGCCCATCACCAGTCCTAACCCCCAACAGCCCACAGCCATTACCACTCCTAACCCCCCCAGCCCATCACCACTCCTAACCCCCCCATCAGCCCATTTCCTGTCCTATCCCCCACCAGCCCATCACCAGTCCTAACCCCCCAACAGCCCACAGCCATTTCCACTCCTAACCCCCCGCAGCCCCCCAGCCATCACCAGTCCTAACCCCCCAACAGCCCACAGCCATCACCCTTCCTAACGCCCCAACAGCCCACAGCCATTACCACTCCTACCCCCCCCCCAGCCCATCAGCTGTCCTAGCCCCCCCCCCAGCCATTACCACTCCTAACCCCCCCAGCCCATCACCACTCCTAACCCTCCCCCCCCCCAGCGAAATATTTTTACAAAGAAAGCTGTCGCTGCCGGGGCCGGGGCAGGGGCCGCCGCAGCAGAATCGAGTGTGCCGTGGGGCCCCCCCGCCCAGCAGAGCCTGCCCTCCGTCCCCGGTATCACCTCTCTGAGTTGCCTCCAGTCACACGCGCCGGCTTTCAGAGCGCGAGGGAAGAGTTTCTCCATCGCTGCTCTGTTAAGCCCGCGGGGCTGAGGGGCAGTTCCCATCAGCACCCCCGGGCTTAACAGAGCAGCGAGGGAGAAACTCCCCTCGCGCTCTGAAAGCCGGCGCGTGTGACTGGAGGCAGCTCAGAGAGGTGATACCGGGGACGGAGGGCAGGCTCTGCTGGGCGGGGGGGCCCCGCGGCACACTCGATTCTGCCGCGGCGGCCCCGGCCCCGGCGGCTTTTTTTTTTTTTTTTTTTTTTTTTAATGCCGCATATTTTGATTGCGGACCTTCCCGCGTGCCAGCTGCAAGGCCTTCGCGTGCCACAGCTGGCACGCGTGCCATAGGTTCGCCATCGCTGCTCTATATGCTCCTTCTCTCTGGAACTCGTTACCATGCAAACTCAGCCACAAGAGACGTATTAAGACCCTCAAGACCCACCTATTTACAAACTACTTCATTGAAGACAGGACTTAACACCATCATGCATCACCCTATTTCCCCCTCTCCCTCCCCTTTGTCCCATATCCCCCTGCTCCGTGACCCTCTCTCCCTTCTTCCCCATCACATTAAGTTCTCTCCAAGTTCATTACCCCGTTGCAATGTATTGAGTGCTGTTATAATATAAACAATCTTGACCATGGTCAAGGCGGTATAGCAAAGATGTTAAATAAATAAATATAATGAAAAACTTCAAAGACCAGAGATTTGATGCCTGACAGATAGAAAACTGCTTTTTTGTCCTAAAACCTGTCAGTTGCCACTGTCCTGAAGTATTTTCTCTCCAGTTTCGCATAATACAATTGTTTTAGTTTAAGAAACTGAGGAACAAGAGACATGCCAAACCTAGTGAGCAACACTAGGGGGATAAGGCGGGAGACACACACAGAGGTTAGCAGTCCAGGTTCTTTAGTACATCACACTTAGGGTTGCCAACCAGACGGTTTTCAGCCGGCCTGGCCGGTTTTTCCATGGCCAGGCCGGCTGCCGGCACAGATGTAAAACTGGCCGTTGAAAAGCCGGTTTTTTGCTCTGGCCGCAAGATCGGGAGCAGCCAGAGCAAAAAACCGGCTTTTGTGCCGAAGTCCGCGGCACGAACGCGATTCCCCATAGCAGTGCAGCCGCTGCTTATGCTTTGTACAGAGCAGCGGCTGCAATACACTTACATTGAAAACTAAAGATAAACTGTGTGAGGAGCCCTCCGGTCATCGCAGAGCCCGAGGAAGTGATGTCATGGGGGCGGGCTCCTCACAGGTTGTCTTTCCTTTTCAAATTAACTTTAGCTGCAATAAAGTTAATTTGAAAAGGAAAGACAACCTGTGAGGAGCCCGCCCCCATGACATCACTTCCTCGGGCTCTGCGATGACTGGAGGGCTCCTCACACAGTTTGTCTGTACTTTTCAAAGTAAGTGTATTGCAGCCGCTGCTCTGTACAAAGCAGAAGCAGCGGCTTGGGCGGGGGGGGGGGGTGAACCAGCAGGAGAGGGGGGTGATGGGGTGAGTGAACCAGCAAGGGGGGGGGGGTGGGGTGATTGAACCAGCAGGGGAGGGGGGGGTTGGTGTGAGTGAACCAGCAGTGGAGGGGGGGGTTGGTGTGAGTGAACCAGCAAGGGGGGGTTTGGTGTGAGTGAACCAGCAGGGGAGGGGGAGGGTGAGTGAGTGACCCAGCAGGAGGGGTGACAAAGTGACAGGGGGGTGGGTGAGTGAACCAGCAGGGGAGGGGGGTTGGTGTGAGTGCACCAGCAGGGGAGGGGGTGAGTGAGTGACAGGGGGGTGGGTGAGTGAACCAGCAGGGAGAGGAGGGGAGGGGAGGGGAGGGGTGGTGTGAGTGAACCAGCAGGGGAGGGGGGGTGAGTGAATGAACCAGCAGGGGAGGGGGGTGAGTGAGTGAGCGAGTCAGCAGGGGGGGTGAGTGAGTGAACCAGCACTGAGGGGGGTGTGACTGAATCCTCGGTAATTTTTGTGGGTGGGGCTGGGGCGGGGCAGGGGTGGGACTGGGGGCAGAGAAAGGGTGGAGCATGGCAAGCCACAGGTGTCGGGTTTTTGTCGGTGAAAAAGTTGACAACCCTAATCACACTCTGTGGAATTATTCTTGAACCTGTCCATGCCTGCACCCTCAGCATGGGGACATTTGACTGACAACCTTCAGGTAACAATTAACCTACAGAATCTCACATGTCTTACTGCCACAGTCTACAGCTGTGAACACCTCATAAAGGACATGACTGTGCTAATATGTACTACTGTTTCTGATCATCTTACCCACAGGCCTGCATCAGAAGCTCCCAGAGGTCGAGAGAGAGTTGGACAAGAAAGATGTCTGAAGAAATGGTGATAAGTAGCTCCTGATGCAGGGCTTTATATGGGGTGGTCTGACAGCATTTGAAGGAACTATTATAATTATTATAAGTTAATAAAGATTTTGAATTCAAAAGTGAAATAGTATAGTTGATTTTAACAATGATATAAATTAAAATAGACATACAGATCTGTGGTGCAATATTTTACTCATATAGTAATTTAGGAGTCCAACAAAAAGGTATATTTACCCTTCAGAGGATCCCTTGGTTGGATGGGCATAAAAGCTCCTATTCTGGAATCATCTTATGTAACCAGTAACCAGTCACATGCTTTGCGCTATTCTGCTTCACAGCTTTAGTAACAGTGGAGTAAGAATATGTTTCCTTAGATGACACAGGGACGAGTGTGTGTCTGACAACTCATTATCTAAGGATGGCCTGTGGGAGAAAATGTTCCCAAGTATCTTCATGGTTGGTAGCAATCTGATTACCTGAACTATCGCGTGCTTCATCTGCAGTCAATGCATCCTCTGTAGTGCATCTGTCTCTAGCATGGCTTCCAGAATGAACAGGCGGCCCCTAAAAAGATAACCAGATATGCATCAGCCTAGTCTCCTCCCCATAAACCAAATCCTCTGGGCAATTCGACTTTCAGAAAGCAGCAATACAGTGCACAGTCGTGCAAACCCCTTCCCAGAGGCAGACCCAAGCCCACCACATTAAGGGACTAGCAAGTAGGACACTACTACAGAACAGGTACAGTACAGGCAACCACAGTACTATTTAAAGGTTTTCAAGGTCATTTTTCATATATGTAAGTGCTGTCTATCTATTTATAAACGATAGAAACATGACTGTAGATAAAGCCTATCCAGTCTGTCCTTCCATACCAATTCTAGGCTTTGCACCATACAGCAAAAATATAAAAAACTTTAAATAACATTACATAGAAACTATGTTAAAACTGTATGTAAATGGGAGCCAGCCTCCCAAGACGACATTAAAGAAAGAGCAGAAGGCAGGTATTGCAGAACCATGATCCAGTGACTGAAAAGGGGCAGGAACAGACCAAATATTTTGTCAAGCTCTTAGCAAATGGAACTGTCAGAAGTCCCAGAGATCGAAGCACAGACTACAGACGGGCTGGTGCTAAGTGAGAACAGATTTCAGCGACAGGGGAGCCAGGTAATGTAACGTTATGGAGGAATTGGCTGCAATGAAGCGCACCACTTCTAGGATACAAACTGAACAAAGTCCACCACCGCTCCCACAAACAGTCAAACATCACAGGAACAAATGGATCACAGTGGGTTCTGGTAGATTGCAACCTGTAACGCAGAGACATCCTATACATCAAGAGATGTCCCTGTACAATGCCTTCTCTGCCTTGGCTAATGAGGACGTGGAACGCAGGGAGGAACTGGCTGCAATGAAGCGCACCTCTTCTAGGATACAAACTGAACAAAGTCCACCACCGCTCCCACAAAGAATCAAAAGCCCCAGGAACAAATGGATCACAGTGGAGCCAGGTCATGTAAGATTATGGAGGAACTGGCTGCAATGAAGCGCACCTCTTCCAGGATACAAACTGAACAAAGTCCACCACCGCTCCCACAAAGAATCAAACATCACAGGAACAAATGGATCACAGTGGATTCTGGTAGATTGCGACCTGTAACACAAAGACATCCTATACATCAAGAGATATCCCTGCACAATGCCTTCTCTGCCTTGGCTAATGAGGATGCCCAATCCAAAGAAACTGAAGGGCCCTTAAATGAGTCAGACAATGCCCAATCTCCTGCTAAAGCACCAAATATGAAGAAAACCTCACCAAACAGAAAACTATTACTACTTGGAGATTCCATCATCAGAGGCACCAACTTGGGAACACAGTTAAAAGGAGAGAAGATAGTCAGGTGCCTACCAGGCTCTTCAGCCAGCAGGAATACAAACCAAGTTGTTGAAATACTTAGCGCAAAAAGTGAACACTCCAAACCTGATGTTATTATCCACTTGGGCACAAATGACCTGGCTAGAAACAGTGCCTCTAAAGCCCAAAAGGACTTCCAATCTCTGGGAGAGAAACTCAAGCCCACTGTTAACACTGTTGCATTCTCAGAAGTTCTACCTGTTCTTGGTAAGGGGACAAAAAGGCTGCATCGCATTAACAGCTTTAATACATGGCTCCAGACCTGGTGCAAACAAGAAGGATTCAGATTTATTGGCAACTGGGGCAACAGATGGAACAAGAGACTATACTGTGCTGATGGATTACATCTCTCTGTCGCAGGGAAAATAAACCTACGTGAAAAATTCAGGCAGTATGTGGATATGCATTTAAACTAGGAAGAGGGGGTGACGGATGTGGAAGGTCAACATCTGCATGCCACCCCTGTAAAAACAGAACATCAGAAACAGCCACACTTTTAAACCACAAATCAAAAACAAGTGGGAAGAGGTGGGCAGAACAAAATCAAAGCAAAATACACACGAGCCAGGTAAATGCTGGAAAGCAATGAGCACAAATGCTCGAAGCTTAGCCAACAAAATTCCAGACCTGGAAGCCCTAATGGTGAAAACGGATTTGGACATCGTGGCCATTACAGAAACATGGTTTAATGAATCGCACGATTGGGATATAGCCATAGCTGGCTATAATCTATTCAGAAGAGACAGAGAAAATGGAAAAGGAGGAGGAGGAGTAGCAGCCTTGTATGTCAAAAGCAATATTAAAACTTAGACAAACTCTCGGGGTGATTACTATCAAGTAACTTCAAATACATTAACCTCACTCCCAATGTCCCTTAGGTATGGTTTTCCATGTTTATATTGATAATCATGTCCCTGAGGTCTCAGACAACATATGGCACTATTGTTTGGACCAATTACATGTCCTCATTCTGTGCCCATTGACATCAATGACCTCACAAACGGATATGATCCAATTTTCAAAAAACTTATCAAGTCATAACTGGAGAACTGTTTAGGGAATGCTTAAACTTCTCTCACTTAGCAATTTGTAATGAGAAAGCTCACTGCAAATGTTTTCTTCTTATTTTCTTAGTGTAACTCCTCTTCAATTAATACTATCCCAACACTATTGAGACTTCCCATGAATCTATTGAAAAGCTTCCCTTCATCAAAACTTTCCCAACGCCATTATCTCAGGCGCCTTCGCGTTTCTCTTAAAGCTGGTTCTTCAGGGGATCTTCTATTTGTTCTCTCTTCCTAAAAAGAAAATCAAAACAACTTCCTTATTACCAACCCTCTCTACCTAAAAAAATCCACACTTATTATCAAACCTTCCAAACGATGCTGCACACGTGTGCAGCATCGTTTGAAAGGTTTGATAATAAGTCTATAATGTGTGCATTTTTTTTAGGTAGAGAGGGTTGGTAATAAGGAAGTTGTTTTGATTTTCTTATTAGTGAGGTTAATGTGTTTGAAGTTACTCAAAAGCAATATTAAAGCTACTGAAATGCAGGGGACATGGGGAAAAGAAGAAGCGCTCTGGATTGCGTTGGAAAGAGGAGATGGCACTGTCATCCATATTGCTGTAGTCTACAGACCTCCGACTCAAATTGAAGAGAGAGATAACGAATTGATTAAAGATATTGCCAAGATAGCAGCAAAGGGGGAAGCGATCATATTGGGTGACTTTAATCTACCTGATGTGGATTGGATTACTCCTTCTGCACATCTGGAAAGAAGCAAAAAAATTGTGAATGCTCTCCAAGATGCATTACTTAGACAAATGGTGATGGAACCAACCAGGGAAAGCTCAACGCTGGATGTAGTGCTCACCAACGGTGATAGTGTGTCGAATGTCTGCGTGAGTGCCCCTGTGAGCAACAGCGACCATCACACGGTGTGGTTTGAGATAAAAGCCATGGTACAGGCTAATCATAGCAAGCTCAAAGTCCTAAACTTCAAAAACACTGACTTCAATAAAATGGCCGAGTACTTATAGGAGGAAATGACGGGGTGGAAGGAGATAAGGGAAGTGGAATTGCAATGGGCTAAACTAAAGGCGGCAATAAAAGGGGCAACAGATAAATATGTAAGAAAAGTAAATAAAAACAAGAGAAGGAAACCTATTTGGTTTTCCAAAGATGTGGCTGCTCATATAAAGGCAAAAAACACAGCTTTCACAAAATTCAAAAGCTTGCAAACAGAAGAACACAGAAATGAATACAGGATCAAGCTCAAAGAGTCTAAAAGAGAAATAAGGATAGCAAAATCAAAGGTAGAGAAAAAGATGGCTAAAGATGTTAAGGGTGGCGACAAAACTTTCTTCAGGTATATTTGGGAAAGGAAGAAGATCAGAGTTGGAATTGCAGGACTCAGAAGTGCTGGGAAAGGACTCGTGGAAAGTGACACTGAAAAAGCGAAATTGCTAAACAAATACTTCTGCTCTGTTTTTACTAAAGAAGATCCTGGAGATGGACCAGCTGTGACTCCCAAATATAAAAATGGGAATGAAGTAGATACCACACCATTCACAGAAGATGAGGTGTTAGAACAACTTGCAAAACTGAAAGGGGACAAAGCCATGGGAACGGATGGGATACATCCCAGGATACTGAAAGAGCTCAGGGAGGTTCTTGCAGGGCCATTAAAGGATGTCTTCAACAGATCCTTGGAAACAGGAGAGGTTCCTCAGGACTAGAGAATGGCTGATGTCGTACCTCTACACAAAAGTGGTGACAGGGAAGAAGTGTCAAACTACAGGCCCGTGAGCCTTACCTCGGTGGCGGGAAAAGTAATGGAGGCGCTCCTGAAAGAGCGAATAGTGAACTTTCTCAAAACCAACAGGTTACAAGATCCGAGGCAACATGGTTTTACTGAAGGATGGTCTTGCCAAACAAATCTGATTGAGTTCTTTGACTGGGTGACCAAGGAACTAGTTCAGGTGCATGCAATGGATGTCATCTACCTGGATTTCCGCAAAGCCTTTGATACTGTTCCTCATAGGAGGCTTGTCAAAATCAGTAGCTTGGGGATGGGTCCCAAGATGGTAAACTGGATTAGAAATTGGTTGACTGACAGACAACAGAAGGTGATGGTACATGGAGCTCACTCGGATGAGAGGAAGGTGATTAGCGGGGTGCCCCAGGGTTCAGTCCTGGGCCCGGCACTGTTCAATATATTTGTGTGAGTGATATTGCTGAAGGACTGAATGAAATGGTCTGTCTTTTTGCAGATGACACAAAAATTTGCAACAGAGTGGACTCCCGAGGGAGTGGTTAACATGAGGAAAGATCTACAAAAGCTGGAAGACTGGTCTAATGATTGGCAACTACGATTTAATGCGAAAAAGTGTAGTGTCATGCACTTGGGTAGCAGAAATCCAAGGGAAATGCACACGATAGGGGGTGAGAGGTTGGTGTGCTTGGTTCAGGAGAAAGACCTTGGTGTGATTATCTCTGATGATCTCAAGGTGGCAAAACAGTGCGACAAGGCGGTGGCAAAAGCCAGGAGGATGTTGGGCTGCATACAAAGAGGAAATACCAGCAGAAAGGAAGAGGTACTTATGCCACTGTACAAGTCACTGGTGAGGCCTCACTTGGAATACTGTGTTCAGTTTTGGAGACCGTATCTTGCAAAAGATGTAAAAAGACTGGAAACTGTTCAGAGAAAGGCGACCAAAATGATTTGGAGCCTGCGTCAGAAGCCTTATGAGAAGAGACTTGAAGACCTAAATATGTACACTTTGGAGGAGAGGAGGGACAGGGGAGATATGATTCAGACCTTTAAATACTTAAAGGGAAATAATGAACAAACAAACCTCTTTCAAAGACGGGAAAGCTGTAAAACTAGAGGGCATAACATGAAGCTGCAAGGGGGTAAATTGAAAGGCAATGTCAGGAAATACTTTTTCACTGAAAGGGTGGTGGATGCTTGGAATGCCCTCCCGATGGAAGTGGTGGGGACAAACACGGTGACAGAATTCAAAATGGCATGGGACAAACACAGTGGATCCCTTTACAGCAACAGGATAAAAACAAAATGAACGGTACCATCTAACTTCTGAACCATCTAAAATTCTCAACAAATAGGGTTGTCCTACATGGAGTGGTGGGTTCACCCCTAACAAAAACATGGGGAGGGATGGCCTGCACAGAGCGGCAGGTGCAACTACTCTTGCCATCATACTGGGCAGACTAGATGGACCAGGCTGGTCTTTATCTGCCGTCATTTACTATGTTACTCTGCTGCTTTACAGCGCAATAAACCCAAAGGCCCGAGTGTTTAAGAGCTTTCCCAGGTGACTAAGCGGGAGGAACAGTAGCCTAGTTTAGGCGTTGACCATGCCCACCTCAGGTACCTTCTCCCTATTCTTTTTTGCCTACTGGAGGGAGAGGGAAGATGGGGTCAGTAGGAAACGTCTTTCCTCACACACTGCCCAGCACAGGTAATAGCAATGCAAACGCTGCTCACACACATACTGGCCTGAAATGTACTACAGATTCATGTGTCTAAACACCCTCAGCATGTACCAAGTGGACATCTGTGGACTCTGAACAATTCCCTCCAAAGTGCATAGAGAGGCTTTCACCTGAGTCATGTTTAGCAGAATCCCCATGAACTCCAGCTGAGAAGAAACTTAGACTAGACATGCAAACTCCAACACTCAAATGGTGGCAAACATGTCTTTCTTTGCACCTGCCTGAGGCGCACTCTTAATCAGTCAATCGTCCAAACAAAAGGCTTCCTAGAAATGTTTTGGCAGCTACTAACTAGATGTTGTAAATACATACAAGGCCGATAGTAGGCCACACAGAAATTCAGAGTTGCCAAATTACCCAGTGCCAATAGTGAGATTTTAAGCCAGTCCCATCCTGATGCATTATGGGACCTGCAGCACCGATTCCAATGGGTAAAATCAGGGACTACAAATACCATACTGCATTGCAAGGCAAATGTAAAACCAGAACTGGCAAAGAATCTCACTCCTGGAACTGAGTAACTTGGCAACTCTGGAAATAGCAGGGGTGGTGGAAGGGGCTTCCTGTGACACAGAGGAATGCACGCATCCTTCATTGTGTACCCTCCTACTCCACACACACTCGGAGCCACAAAGGGTTACTTTTTAATTGCAGCTTTATTAGATTTGGCACTTCAATGCATGCTAAATTATAAAAACAAATATTTAGGCTTAGTATTGTCTATCTATCAGTTGTGTGTATCTTCCTGTAATCCAGTGGAGCTGCTGAGGTTCTCTGAAGCTAAGAGGGCTTAGTCCTGGCTAGTCCCCAGAGAATGACCTTTGCTCCCATCTTCCCCTTGTGCTTCTCCAGCCTCCCATCATCTGGCAACCATGTCTATGCTTACTCGGGGGGGGGGGGAGGGGGGGAGAGGAAATCCCCTCAGGCTCTTGCTTTAAGTCCTAGCAGCCTCTGAGTACCAGAGGGTTCACCCCAAAGGTAAAGGGAGCTGTTATAGCTGAACACACAAGACGCAGGTCCTCTGATATTCCTTGTGGAGGTGGAACTGATTGTGACAGTCACATTTACGCTGCACACCTCCATAACCCCGCACAACCCCCTCCAATCCCTTTGCTCACCACCTCCATGTCCCTTTCAACACGCCAGGCATAAAATGCAGAGGGACATGGGGGGGAGCCAAGGGGACAAGAGCGATTATAAAACTTTTTTGGCTTGTTTAATTGGTGGAGGAGAGAAGACACATTTAAAAAAACACAATTAAATGCCTCAACCCCCACAGGCCTCAAGAGGAACGTCCAGTCACACATGGACAAGTTGACTATTCTGTTACATCTTACGAACTCCAGAAGGAAGCTCTCCTTAGCAATACCCTTGATATAGTATTCAGTACTAGGAACATCTAAGTGATACACAGCAGTGGTGCAAACACAAGACAAGTTTCTCAACACCACACAAAATATCATTGCGATTGTGGAGAGCACTGAAGGAGGAGTATCCTCTTCAATACCTTGCAGATGTTTTAGGACCCAAACAAGCACTTTCCTGACGCCTATTCATGCCTATTGCAGGTCTAAACTTGGATGCGGTCACAGATGTCCCCAAACGTTCTGAAACCAATTGGGGATTTATTTAACAAGTCTTTTTTTTTTATATTGCTTTATCATTTCAGTCAAAGCGGTTTACATTGTAACTTAAACTTGGTGATGTATATTAAACAGGGACATTGATAACTTGGAATTTTCTGAGGCAATGGAGGGTTAAGTGACTTGCCCAAGGCCACAAGGAGTGCTAGTGGGAATCAAACTCTGGTCTCTGGGTTTCCAAGCCAGGGCTCTAACCATTAGGCTACTCCTCCACTCATATGTCATTGCCCCACCCTAGAAATGCCTCCAGCAAACCTCTTGCCTACTTGGACATCTTCAAACACCGTTTGTAAAATGGATCTGAAGAAGTCTTTGCGATTTTGGCATTCACATACAAGGTTTCATACATTCAAATTATGAATAAGGCTTCTAAAATGACCGCCACTATCTCCAGTGATGAGAAGTAGATCCAGCATTGATCCTTCCCTGGTGGGTTCCATCATTATTTATCTAAGCAAAGCCTCTTGTAAGGCATCCGCAGTCTTTCCAGATATACAGATGGAAAATTGCAATCCACATCGGTTAGATTAAAGTCACTCATTATCACCACTTCTTCCTCCTTTACCACCTTTGCGATATCATTGATCGCGTCTTTGGCCATGTCTTCTTTTTGAGTTGGAAGTCTCTAGGCTACACCATTGTGGCTGGAAGTGCTAGCTCCTCCTATGATCCACAGCGCTGCTTCTTTTCCCCATGTCCCCTACATGTCAACTGCATTATTGTTTTTCGAAGGGTTACTTTTCCTCCTTTTCTGCCCTCTCTGTTCCTCCTAACGAGATTATAGCCAGGTATGATAATATCCCATTCATGATGCTCACTGAACCATGTTTTCAGAATGACCGAATGTCCAAATCCATTTTTACCATCAGGGCTTCCAGGTCAGGAACGTCGCTGCCTAGACTGTGAGCATTTGTGCACATTGCTTTCCAGCAATTTTTGGATGACTTGCTTGTATTTTGTTATGGTATTTATTCCCAACTTCTCTTCCCCCTAGATGATGTCTCTTACTATTTTTAGCATTACTGTAATGCTTTTGCTGGGGCGACAGCCTGAGTTTGTTTTCCTCCATCCGTCTTCTTCCTATCCACATAATATCTGAATGTTTCTCTTAGGATTTTTTTTTCTTGCCACAGACAGCTGTAGTCCATCAATACAGCAGAGCCTCTTGTTCCATCGATTGCCCCAGTGGCCAATATATCTAAAACCCTGCTTGCATCATATTTGAAGTCATACATTGAGTTACGTAGTGCTGAGGACTTAGAATTTCCTTCCAGAAACAACGGTGGGTTCAATGACTTGCCCCAGATCACAAGGAGCATCAGTCGCAGGAAATATTTGAACCCTGGCTTCCCCGATTCCCAGCCTGCTGCTCTCAGCACTAGGTTAGTCCTCCGCTCCTCTAATTCCACTGTTAACGAAGACAAAAATGTAGATTCTATTTTTATTCAGATTTTTACCTGAATAAAATGGAGATGGTTTTAAAAACACTCCTTTGCCATTTGCAGCAACATGAATCTAAGCAAATTGGCTGCTATAGCGATGGTTGAAAGCTGGCCAGGAAGCCGCACATCTGGAACGCTAGTAAATGTTAAGCAAGAATACAGTTTATATAGCTTAGGAAGCCGAGATCTGCACAGAGGTGGAGAGGTTAAACACACCTGCACGTTCCTGCTTTTACAGGTACAGCAGAGGTTCAAAAGCCCAGGTACTACGCCACCTTATCTGCCATTAGTCTCTTAAAAAGCATCATTGCAGCCTACAAAAGACGGCCTTTATACCCAGGAGACAGCAAGCTACTAGAACAGACTTTTACTGTGCACTAGATGTGATAGATATTTGGACAGAAGAACAAAAAGAAAGAGAGACATTGAGGATTAAAATATATTGCGCCCAGTCTCCGAGCTTTGCATTCATCGTCTTTTTTTAAAGCTACTTTTGGTTGTTTATAAAAGCAGTGAGCAATATGGCCCCAAGACAGCTACGTGGCCCCCAAGTCCTCCTTTGTGTTGCACTTATCTTGCACTATTACAGCTGCTTTTGTACAAGAATGCCTCCGTAGTTCGAGTGAATTTGCATATCCCACTCAGGTATTTGCTGCTGTCTTAATTTGATGTATAAGCTATTATTACTAATTCTAAATAGCTACTCACTTGAGAACTAACAAATTATGTACAACCCATGATTAACATAAAATTGTAATTTAAGTAAGGAGTTACTTTCAAATGAGCTATTGTTTATTGAAAAGTATATATTATTTAATTTGCAAAGAGTGGAAACAATTTTGAATCCTTAATAGATACATTTTGGCTACAAGTAACACATAAAATAGCAAAGACCAATTACTGCTACACAGTTTATACAAAGTATCAATCTCATAACCTCTCAACCCTAGCTGCTACACAACACACCAAAAGCAAATCATGGAATTCCTTAAAATACTACTAATCTCTTTACTATGTGTTTTCCTATATGCAAAAACATCTTCAGCATACCTCTATACATATCCTATATATGCTTCCCCAAGCCATACTCACATTTATCAACTAGCACAATGTACTCACCGGTCACTAAATAAGAGCAAATCTATGATACACCAACATAACCCCAAAACAATGAAACCACGCTCAAGACTAATCACAATTAAAACTACCCATATGACTCCACCCTATAAACCTAACACACTAATCCCCCAAACATGCATATTAATAAATACAAGGTCCATCAAAAACAAAACACATATTATACAGGACCTAATCACTGACAAAAAGCCAGATATTTTATGTATCACTGAAACATGGTTGTCCGAAACAGATACTGCCCACCTCAACATACTAAGTGCTCCAGGATACAGTCTATTTAACTGCCCTCGTACTAATAGAAGAGGAGGGGGAGTGTTAATTATTGCAAGAGACAGGCTAACACTATCTTACAGTGCTCAAAAATCATTTGAAGGAATAGACATACTCAAGGTGGAGAATAAAACCTTTGCTATCTCCCTCATTTACAGACCGCCTTCTACAAAACATGAAACCCTAGCAACAGCACTTGAAACAATATGTGAGACCTCAATAAAAAATACCAAATGATATTGGGGGACTTAAACCTTGCATCACTTACCAATAC
The DNA here is from genome assembly GCA_033557465.1 of Ichthyophis bannanicus. Lineage (NCBI taxonomy): Eukaryota > Metazoa > Chordata > Amphibia > Gymnophiona > Ichthyophiidae > Ichthyophis > Ichthyophis bannanicus. The sequence goes on along the minus strand of CM066037.1, from coordinate 530,007,771 downwards.
ACACAACACATTCATCGAAGCCATGGATCAAATGGGTTACCAGCAAATAATCAAAACACCCACGCATGACAAGGGAAATGTCCTAGATATGGTATTCCTTCCCAAAAAAACACTCAAACAACTTAGTAACAATCTCATCACCAAAAATAATGCATGTGCCTTGGTCAGACCACCACTTAATACAATTCACATAACAGTCACCTAATTTAGAAGCTAATACCAATGCACAAAAAAGCCTTTTTAAAACGCTAGACAAGGAAATGCTAATAAAATCAATATTTTCCCATGTAAACACAGAAACTTCAAACCTAGATGATTTAATCAAACAATGGAACACTGGAATAGAAACAATATCTAAACAATCACCCAAAACCACAACCAAAGAAAGTAACAAACTAAGAAGAAGAATTGAACCATGGTACACATCAGACATAGCCAAAGCAAAGAAGGATCTCAGAAGAATAGAAAAAAAATGGAGATCTAAGAAATCAATAGAGATCAAAGAATAATACATAATATTACTCAAATCCTATAAAGAAATAATAAACTCAGCAAAAAAGAATTACCACACAAAAAACTAAACAATGCTTTAAATAGGCCAAGAGAATTATTTGAGCTTGTAAAATCCCTTACTAAACCCCCAAGGGAGGCCAATACAAAATATCCGATAAATGCACAAATACTTGCGGACCACTACGCTAAAAAACTAAACCCTAATGAAGAAATAATCACCCATAAAATTGAAATCAACACATCTCAAAAGGTAATACAAAATATTAATTCCATAAAATGGGAAGACTTTCACATAATAGATAGCAGACAATTACTGAACACAATTACAAGCATAAATACCACGACTTCCCCACTAGACCCCTGTCCAGTTACCTGGATCAAGTCTACAAAAACAGAAATTGCACCCATAATACTAAACATAGTAAATCAATCACTACTACAAGGAACCATGCCAGCAGAACTAAAATGATCCCTTATACGCCCTATACTAAAAACCAAATCTCTAAACAAAGCAGACCCATCTGCTTACAGACCAATATCAAGTATACCTTTTATAGCCAAAATCATTGAAAAAACCATACAATATCAATTACAAGATCATATAGATATCACAAACGCACCTGATGCTCATCAATATGGTTTTCGACAATCACACGGAGTAGAAACACTCCTACTCGTACTATTTGATAAACTTTATAGAGGCATAGAAAACTGCAAGAAAATGTTCGTCTTAATATTCATTGACATAACTGCAGCCTTTGATTCAGTGAATCATAAGACTCTTTTAACAAGATTGGAATCAATAGGAATAATGGGAACTCCCTTAAAATGGTTCTCTTCCTATATATCTAATAGGTTACAACAAGTATACTTTGACCAAAACCTATCCAATACCTTCCCACAGACACAAGGTATTCCTCAGGGCTCGGCACTATCTGCCATGCTATTTAACCTATACCTAAGGCCTATCTGCACAATATTCCAAAAATACAAAACTGACTATCATCTATATGCAGACGACATAATGCTTTATACCCAACTCGATATAGGCAACCCAGATTACAGCCACATTGAAGCTTGTCTCAAAGAAGCACAACAATGGCTCCAAAGTAACAGCATGAATATCAACCATAAAAAAACAGAGGTAATGTTTATATCTAAAAACCCAGAATTTATACACCCTCCAACAATCACCCTAAATAACACAGCCTACAACATTAAAAAAGAGCTAAAATACCTAGGGGTCACCCTTGATACAGCACTTAACATGGAAACCCATCTCAGACTATGAAATAGAACGATCTTCTACAAACTAAGAACCTTACAGCCTTTACGCACCATTATAGAACTTCCAGACTTTAGATCAATAATACAAACACTCATCACCCCACGTTTGGACTATTGTAATGGCATCTTACAAGGTCTCCCTAAAAAAACAACCAACATACTCCAGATGGCCCAAAATGTAACAGCGTGAATCTTAATGAATGTACCACTCTCAGATCACATCACACCCATACTAAGAGAACTTCACTGGCTACCCATACAAGTGCGCATAAGATACAAAATAATAATTACAACATTCAAGTTAATACACAATATCGCCCCATCCTACCTCGCCACACTCATTGAAACTCAACCTCCTGACAGAAAAAGACGGACACACAATTTAAATACACTACAAATTCCACCTTCTATCTGCAAAGTAAAAATGAACACCAGCAATAGAGCATTCACATACTTAGCGCCCACACAATGGAACAAACTCCCTGACACACTAAGAGCTAATAAGGACCTCTTATCATTCCGGAAAAACCTTAAAACACACCTTTTCCAAGAATACTACAATCAGTCCGAAATAACAGAGCAAAATTTACACACAAAACAAATTTGATGAAGTGTAACCCATCTATTATCATATGAAAATTACAAACCACCACTGAACTAACTGTAAATCCTACATGTATGTAATTTGTTTACTGTACCAATTCATATACATTGTATATAGTTTAACCATATATGTATCATCATATGTGTTCCCTTATTATGTTAATAGTTTGAGTTTCAAATTTAATTACCTTTTCTACATGTTCAATGCACCCTACTACAGTTTTTATGTAAACTGCTAATTTTTGTTTTATGTAAACTGCTAATTTTGCAGAGTTAAATGTTTAATGTGAACCGCTGCTGATCACTGGAAGGAGCGGTATAGAAATGAGTTCAAATAAATAAATAAATAAATATGATTTTGCTAGCTGGCTCTGAATGCTGGCACGCTCTTCTTTCTACATGAGAATTTACTTAAAGGTTAAAGGCACATTTTGTAAATGATATCCGGGTCAAAATGTATGTAAAAAGGGTCAGCCACAAGCAAGTTTCAGCTCACTTTAGAAAAAAAGTGTACGTGCCCAAAATGGACAGTGGGAGCCCCAGCCACGGCCACACAGACATCCCCATGACAATATCAGGACGGGGACGTCTGTCCCATGCTGTGCACACGTCCCTACTTGCTCTTTCGCCTGCGGAGATGTCCATTGTCCTACCTCAGAACTAGTGTCCATCTCTCCATTTTTCTTACAGTTGTGAAAAGTACTGAAGATATCAGAGGAGCTTCTCCTTTACTCCTTCCAGGTTTTCAGTGGTAGAACGAGAGCTTCTCCGATGCCTGTCCATGCCCTGGAGCAGGAATACACGTGGACAGCACCCAGGCCCAGTGCTTCAATTAAGCAAATTAGGCGGTCGTCTAGAGCACTGGCCTTTCAGGTGCACCACTGCCAGCCCTCTCCAGGGCATACAAGGTGGCAGCAATGGCCACAAACAGTCCCGCAGTGCTGAAGCTTAAAGGTAAGCATTGCAGGGCTGTTTGCTTCCGCTACGTCTCTGACGCATAGTGCAGACTTCCTGTTTTGGGATCGAGCAGGGGCTGCCACTGTTGCCCCTCTCCAGGATGAACAACGATGGCAACAATAGGTGCAGCACAGGGGGAGAGGAGGAGCTGGGCAGGGGGCGCAAGAGATGAGGTACGCCTAGAGCACCTTACGCCCTCGCGTCGGCCCTGACAGCACCGCTGGAGAGTTGAGACGTGCTGGCCATTTCTGAAATCTGCTGCACATGGCATATTTTACGGAATGCCCTGGACATGCCCCCGTATGACAGGGACATGTTCACCTCCGAGACATCCATATCACCAACTTTCTAAAATGGCTCCAGGGACGTCTTTGTGACTTACACATCTGATGCCTCTTTTCTGATGTCATGAACAGAATGTCTAAAACAGGATACAAAGAGTTACATAGTAGCATAGTGGATGATGGCAGATAAAGACCAATATGGTCTATCCAGTCTGCCCAGTGGGGTTACTAGGGCACAACCTACTACTACTACTGATCACGTGCATAGCATCACAAGGTGTACACAGAGCTGTACATATAGATGCAAGAGACAGTCCCTGCTCAGAGCATACAGACTAATCAAGACAAAACACATAGTGAACTGGGGACTAGAGTACGGTAAGATACATATAAGCAGTGGGCAAGAGAGTGAGGGGTCTCAGGATCCAAAAGCGGCTTCAAAGAGGTGGGTTTCTAGCCTGGATTTGAATAGGACCAAAAGGAGTCCAACACACTGTCTGAGGTAGTTTCTTCCCGGCATATGGAGCAGGAAGGTCTAATGGACGAAGTCTGGAGTTGGCAGTGGCAAAGAAGGGCACAGATAAGAGGGATCTGTCAGAGGAGATACGAGAGGAAAGGTAGTGAGGAGCCACAGAGTGAATGTAAGTCAGTAGGTGAAGTTTGATCTGGATGAGGAAATGGACATGGAGTCAGTGAAGTGAGGCTACATGAGCTTAGCGGCAGTGCGGCACAGTGCAGGGTGCTTTCCCCATGTCCTTTTTTGCTGAGGAGGAGAAGAGGGAAAGAGGTGGGAGGGTTGTACCTGGCATGCAGTACAGGTTATGTTCCCATGGTGCCAGCCAGACTGTCGTCCTTTCTGCAAACTTGAAAACAGCCAAGGAGCCCAGCCGGCACCAAGCAGCACATTTTATGTTGGAGCTGCACCTGCCACGTGGTGCAGGAACCGTTTCACATCTAAGAACCGACGAGGGCGGTAATCTCACATCCATGCCGAGTTTATTCTCGATGTTGCCTTTAATTCGTGTAACTTCGTATCATGCTCTCCGTTTCACAAACTCGTTTTATTTTCTGAGGCATTTGATGCTGAGCTTATTTCAGGTCTGGATTTTATTTGTTCTTTATTTTAACAATATATTCATTGTGCAGATTACTGTGTGTGGGTTGTTATGCATAAGGCATATATTGTTTGGCAATTGACGTTATTAATTTCTGATAATCACCTGTTACCTGCTTAGGCAAGCAGGATATAAATGTGCTTAAATTAATAAAAAGAAACAGGAAGTTGAAAACTGATATTCTCTGGGGGATCTCAATAGTAGGGAGGATGGCAGAGAGAAGGCTCCAGAGAATATTCGGCCACTGCTCAAATATTACCCAACCTCCTTCAAAAAGAGGTATCACAATACAATTTATTCCCGTGCCTTTGCCCCTCTCTCATGCAGATAAAGAAAACCCCATTCCAACATCCCCTAAAATGCCACTGCTACTCCCCAAAGAGAGCACCACCATCCCAGCATCTCTCCGAATAAAACAGACGAGAAAGAAAGTGGCTCCATCCATCAGATGCCCTTAGTCCAGAGAAAGGTCTTTAACGGTAATGCAAACTGTGAATCTAACATGTGCTGTCTGTGTTTAAGGCCTGGCTTACATTGTGGAAGCCTAACATTTTGGGATGTACAATTTTCACAAAAACACAATTTAAACAGACTTACGGATCAGCTGCCTCTCTAAATTTTCTTGCTTGCTTCCCAGCCACAAGTATTTGAAATTAACTCCACCATTTAGGTAAGACTAACTTGTACTACAATGTACAACTATAAGGAGGAGGGAGAATGATGAAAGGTAAGTAGCAGACCTCTTCTCCCTAGATCTGCATGAAACCCTTCCATTATGTACTGGGGCAGCCTGTATGCGAGACCTAGGAGTGAGAACAGAGGAGAGATTACAGAAAATAACCCGGAACCAAGTAGGACAAAAGCTCTGGCCCCAGATGGAGGGCCCCCCATGTCTCCAAGGGAATGAAAAGCTGCAGCACTGAGCTCTAAGACCCCCCCGCAGTGAAAGGGATGGGGAGGGGGGTATTCCACTGCAAAGCTTACCTGTAGCAGCTGGGACATAGAAAGCAGCCTGGGGGTGAGGTCGGGTGAACAACAAGAGCAACTCTGTCATTCCTCCCCCAGCAGAGCCGGCCGAGAACGGCGAGAGAGGCCTTTAGCCCAGAAATCCTGCTCCGGGAAGGAAATGTAGGAGATAAGGCTCTCGGAAATGCCAAATGACCTTTAGAGAGAGAGAAAAGGGAGGGCTCCTGCGTCTCAAGTCAGGCATTGGACACAGTTTCACCCAGGTTTGTTCTAAGGCAGGGTTTCCTTTTTCTACTCAGTATGTAAATATTGATTCAGTGCTGTAGGTTTTGGACACAGCAGGGAATTTGCCTCACATTAAAGCGAAACTACACCAGTAGCATCCAGCTTCTAAGCCCTGAGGCAGACTGTAACCGGTAGGGGAGGGCACAACTCGCAGGGACAGGGCTGCTGGCTTCTCACATACTGCCAGAGGGTAGGAGGGCGCAGGTAACCTGCAGGACTGCTGCTGCCTCTAATGCTTAAACACAAACACCTGACCACAAGCTAAGTACAGGCACAGCACAAGCTTCAGACACATAGGAAGCAGCAGTGCAGTGCAGGCTTCCCACACGTACACACAGACTGCCTGGCCAAAGGACAAACCACAGCAGCAAGGCACAACACTGCAACCTGCGCAAACCGGAGCAGCGCCAGGCAGGAACAGTGCAAGCTACACACACACACACTCTCTGTCCCTCCGTAAGTCACAGTACCCTACAGGCAGGAACAGTGCAAGCTTCTCAAATATACACATTTCTGCACCAACAAGCTTCACTCTAGTTAGTCCTAAAAATCTAATTTTCTGTATGGCAGGGGCGGCGCCCGTAACATCTCTTTCATAGCTGCCTTGAGGCACACCAGAAGGTTCTGTGACCGCCATCCTGCACAGGTGTGCTTACCACATATCGCCAAGTTTGGGGGGCTGTCCCTGATTTTAGAGCATGTCCCCAATTCCCACCTTCTTGGCAGCCTCCTGTCCCCAATTCCAGCAATGGGGACAGAAGGCAAAGCAATGTGTGCCTTCGAGTCAGTCCTGACTCCTGGCGACCCAGAAGCTCCTGCGTTTTCTTGGCACTGTCACCAGAAGTAGATTGCCAGGCCTTTCTTCCGAGGCAATGGAGGGTTAAGTGACTTGCCCAAGGCCACAAGGAGTGCTAGTGGGAATCGAACCCTGGTTGCTTGGTTACCAAGCCAGTGTTCTAACCACTAGGCTACTCCTCCACTCCAGGGGACAGAAGGAGAAGATAGATATTCATTTTCAAATTTAGTGATCCGAGTATGTCAGTTTTTAGATTTAATTCCATTCCATTATCTTTATATTTTGTCCAGTATGCGGGAAATGCATCACTGCTTCTATTTCTCTGTCAATTTATGTGCTTGGACGTGATATTGTTGCTGTGATGCGATGGCTGGGGGGGGAGGCAAGGTAATGACGCCGCTTCCCTCCTCCATGCCTTGCTGTTCTAATCTGGGACTAAGGGGTCCCTTCCCTCCTTTACCCCCAACACACACTTTACATTAAGTGTCCCAAACTTGCCTGCAAAAAGTCTGGTAATCTTATACACAGATCTACTGATGGCTCTGTAACATGGGATGCAAGAGAAAGGGAACCAGATTGAAACAGGAGAAACTACCAACACTATTTGTGGTCCCACCTTTAGAAAAGCAAGATGGCAACATAGCAATTTGCCCCTTGAACAGTGAACGAAGCTCCTTCGGATTACTGGGGTGCGGGCGGCAGCGAGATATAGTGGACACTGACACCTACTGGCAGCAAAACAGGTCAACTAAGAAGTGAGGAAATACAGGAAAGCTGGTATCTTGAACATTACAGCAGAGTGCGCTGTGGAAGGATAAGATGCCCAATATCACAGTAACTGGCAAAAGAACTCACTCTCTCTATAAAAACAAAAAACTGTTTCTCTATTGAAAATAACACAATGCTTGTCCTTGAACTATCACAAACCAAGGTCTCAGCATTCACGGGCATATGAATCAAGATCCCTACCAGAAAACATCAAGGACCTTTTAGCATGTTTCAAGCAGCCAACATTATCCAAGAAAAATCACTTAACTTAAAAATGTACTTGGAGTAAATAGCCAGCCGCTTCCCCAAGGGTATTACAGCTGAGCACTCTGGGGAGGAAGAAGTGCACAGTAGAGAGAACACTAGGGAATTTTGCAAAGCCTGAATGCCACCCATGAATATGCAACTGTGCAGAGCAGAACCCCCCCCCCCCATACAGAATATAGCAGCAACAGCAGAAAGCTGCAACATGGCTTTTAGGCCATTAATGATATTGCTCCCTCCTAACCCACGTGCCAGGCTGTTCCTTCCTCCTCTGTGCCCTGAGCAGCACACACAGTAACATAGTAGATGACGGCAGATAAAGACCAGTATGGTCCATCTAGTCTGCCCAGAAAGATGGCAAGAGTGGTTGTAATTGCAGCTCTGTGCAGGTCACCCCGCTCTATGTCTTTGTTTAGGGGTGAACCCACCACTCCATATAGGTCACTCCTATTTGCTAGGAAATTAGATGGGTCAGTTTATTTTGATTTTATCCTGTTGCTGTAAAGGGATCCACTGTGTCTGTCCTATGCCATTTTGAATTCCGTCACCGTGTTTGCCCCCACCACTTCCATCAGGAGGGCATTCCAAGCATCTACTACCCTTTCAGTGAAAAAGTATTTCCTGACATTGCCTCTCAGTTTACCCCCTTTGCCCTCTAGTTTTACAGCTTCCCCATCTTTGGAAGAGGTTTAAGTATTTAAAGGTCTGAATCATATCTCCCCTGTCCCTCCTCTCCTGCAGCATATACATATTTAGGTCTTCAAGTCTCTTCTTATAAGTCTTCTGACGCTGGCTCCAAATCATTTTGGTTGCCTTCCTCTGAACTGCTTCCAGTTTTTTTTATATCCTTTGTGAGATATGGTCTCCAAAACTGAACACAATATTCCAAGTTAGGCCTCACCAGCGACTTGTACAGTGGCATTAGTACCTCTTCCTTTCTGCTAGTAATCATACCTTGAAGATAGACAGCAGACAGTAAAATCTGGGAACCTCACCTCAGAACCCTTCAATACAACTCAAGGAGTTCCCAAGGCTCATCATTATCAGCTCTCCTCTTCAACATCTATATTCAGCCCATATGCAAAATATTTAACAAACACAAGATACAATACACCATCATGGCATATACCCCTATTCAACTGGACTCCCCAGACTATCCCACTATATCAACCTGCATTAAAGAGATAACAACCTGGCTAACAACTTAAAAGATGGTATAGTAAATATCAATCTACTTGATCTACATATTCCAAAAAATTATTATTATGGTCATAAAAGGTCTCAGAACTTGGGCTGCTGCTGATCTAATGTATCAAGCAGCAGACTAAATGCCTCCAATACATCAACGACCCTTTTAAGATAGTAGAGTCTTGAAACTTTTTAGAATTGTAATTTGAACATATTCAAATCCGCTGTGTAACTTCGCGTTTTTAACTTTCAATTCACAATTTCAATAAGTGATACAAAATCATGGTAAAAATTCAGTGCTTAGCTTTGTACAGTAGAATTCAGCTTTTTATATCTCGAGCAGTGGAATTCAGCTTTTATATATCCCGACGCTGTCAGGTGCGCTATCCTTAGCGTTTCACCCTTACAGGTTTCCTCAGGGGAGATATCTAAGCACTCGAGTCCATTACAAGTTTCTCTCATGAAACACACTCATGCTGCTCCCAACGACCAAGTGTGAAGTGGTAACTAACAACTTAAACATCAACATAAAAAAACTGAAGCAATTATCACGAGACACTCCACATTCCTTCCTCCTACCACTATCAACATATCCGATACACCAATTACAATAAAAGATGAAGTCAGATACCTTGGAGTGATTCCAGACAAGCAACTCACCCTCCAACCACATATCAACAAGATATCTAGAACAGCCTTCTTCAAACTCGCAACACTCAAGACTAAAACCCCTCCTCAATAAAGAACATTTCCATACAGTATGCCAGGCCATCATTACACCTCTGCTGGACTACCGTAATATACTATTCCAAGGTCTGCCCAAACAAACCACCTGTCCCCTACAAATAGTCCAGAACACTGCTGCCCGCATTATTACTAGCGCTTCAACACAAGACCATATAACTCCAATACTACAAGATCTACACTGGCTACCAATCCCCTCACGGGCAAAATATAAATCAGCGCTTACCATCTTCAAAATTAAAAACATCTCAGCAGGAATGCTACAGGAACTCATTGGAACCAAAACAAGCAAAAGACCAGACAGAAACAGCACCAAAAACAATACACGAACACCTACTCTATTTACAAAAACAAACAAATCCATATCTATGCAAGCCTTCTCTTTTGCTGCCCCCGCAATCTGGAATGTCCTCCCAGATCATCTAAAATCAACAACAGATATAAAAGAATTCTGGAAGCTACTTAACACCACCCTATTCATTGAACAATTTAATGAAGACCACCAATCCACCCTAACCACCCCACAAAATGAGCTACACAAGACATGACATCCACAACATAAAAACATCTTACCACTCTCATGAAAATGTATATAGCCCAATGTAGAAAGTTCAACCTGTATATATTGCACCTGAAATCAAGATTTACCTATCCACACACTCATGAACACTAAATTCACAGCCACTGTATGCCGACACCCCCGCACTACCCTACTTGATTGGTTTGCAGTGAAATCCGCTTTGATTCAAGGATAAAGCAGAATATAAATACTTTTAAATAAATAATTTTTTTGTATGCAACCCAGCATCCTTCTGAAATTTTGCCACCATCTTGTCACACTGTTTTGCCATCTTGAGATCCTCAGAAACAATCACTCCAAGGTCCTTCTCCTGGTCCATGCACACCAACCTCTTGCCCCCTATCGCATACAATTCACTTTGGTTTCTGCTTCCCAAGTGCATGACACTGCACTTCTTCACATTAAATCTTGACTGCCAAGCATTAGACCATCCTTCCAGCTTTTGCAGATCGTTCCTCATGCTATCCACTCCCTCAGGGGAGTCCACTCTGTTGCAAATTTTTGTGTCATCTGCAAAAAGACAGACTTTTCCATGCAGTCCTTCAGCAATATCACTCACAAATACATTGAACAGTACCGGGCCCAGGACCGAACCCTGGGGCACCCCGCTAATCACCTTCCTTTCATCCGAGTGAGCTCTGTTTACCATCACCTTCTGTCATCTGTCAGTCAATCAATTTCTGATCCAGTTCACCATCTCGGGACGCATCCCCATGCTGTTGCATTTATTGATAAACCTCCTATGGGGAACAGCATCAAAGGCTTTGCTGAAATCTAGATAGATGACATCCATCGCATGCTCTTGATCTAGTTTTCTGGTCACCCAGTCAAAGAACTCAAATCTGATTTGTTTGGCATGATCGTCCTTTGGTAAAACCATGTTGCCTCAGATCATGCAGTCTATTGGTTCTGAAGCATGATACAGACTCACAGTTCAAACTAGCAGTTGAACTCTGAGCAGTGGAGGAGAACATGTCTGGATCAGAGATGGTTCCAGGTGCTGGCACCTGGGCAAACCATAAGCCTTCTGCCCCCTCCCCCTGTCAGAATGTATTGTTTAGCTTTGAATGTCCTGCTCTATTCTGTCTCTCCCCCAGAAGCTGTAACCTAGGTGACCACCCAGTTTCCTTAATGGGTGTACCAGCCCTGGTCTTGATATGCAGCCACACGCCCCTTCCTCTTGTCATAAGCCTGTAGGAGAGGGGCCTAGAGGAACTAGGATGGAGAGAGATCAAGTACAAACTGGGGGTTGTGTGTCAGTCAGGGGGGTTAATAAAGAGAAAAGGAGGGAGAGCTGGTGGTCAGAAAGAGATATGATGGTCTTTTGGGGAGGGGACAGAGAGCTAAAGGGGCTTTGTGGGGGCTAGGGAGAGACAAACAGGGCAGTAGGGAGATGGAAAGAAAGCTGAAGGGATGGAAGAAAGATGTAGGGGCAAAGAAAATTGGAGGTTGAACTTGAGGGAGGGGGAGGGGGAAATGCATTCAAGTTAAATTGGGGAGAAAGAAAGCGGAGGAAAGGCGGAGCCTGAGGAGGGGACAGGAGGAGCCAGGTCTTATGATGGAGGAATTCAACAAATCTGTAAAAGTTTTGAGCAGCAAGCAGGATTGTACCAAGCTAAAAATGCACTCTGTGCGACTAACGAATCAGGTGCACCGCCCCCCCCCCCCCCACCGACAGCCAGCCACAGCCAGTAACGCACTCTTTTTTGAGCTTCCCGTAAGCGCAGTGATTATGACAATAGTGCCCCTTCTGTACGGCGGTACCACTAGCACAGCCATTGGTACGGCTCTGGCCAGAAGTATTCAGAATTTAAAAATCTTCAAGATTTCTGCACATTATTCCTCCAGGATACAATTACAGCACCATTTAACCTCACAAGAAGTGAGCTGGTCTTTGCCCTAATTCTAGCCAGTATGAAGAAATGTAGCCTTCTGCCAATGTCCATCAGGGGTCAGATTACTACGGGATAGGGGCTTCTAAGGGGTTCCTTTGCAGAAGGGATGGTGGAGGTATGATACAACCTTAGTGAAGGTGGTGGTGAACAGGTCTGTATTTGAATTGAAGAAAACATAGGGCAAGCACCGAGGATCTCAGAGAGAAAGAGGTTAAAGAGATTTGTACTGTATAAGTTCTTAAAAAGATGAAAGATTAAAAAGTCCAAAGTGAACAAGTCATTTGACGCAGTACAATAAAATAATAAATACATAAAATTACAATCCATAAAACATACAATAAACAGCTACAGTAAAAACTGAACCTCTTACTTCCCCGAAACTAAAAGAAAACTGCAAACCACTAGCCGGGAAGAGACTTTAACCTCTTACAAAAACTCAAATTCATCTTTATGCTCATTGGTATGGAAGCCTTTTACACAGCATTGGTGCCTCTGCTTTGAATGGGCCATACGGTCTTCATCTGCTGTCATTTTTTATGTTTTGTAATCATGGAAAATTGCTGTGCTCCCTCCGAGTGCGGCCACTCCACTGTTACAGCCGAGGTGTAAAAGTGCCTCAGATTCTCCATCACAATATAATAAAAAGAAATCCCCTAATTTTTACTACATCATGCCACAGCCAGGGCAGCATAACATCACTGTGTCATCTGACTGCGTCCAGTTTGACTCTTCATTTTGGGACTTGATTTGAAGTCTCCTGGGTCATACAGATTCCAAAATCACTGCATTAACGATGCAGCCCAAGAAATTCCACCCAAATCCAAACTGCCTAAACACATTTCTACCATCTGCCTCCATGTCTCACATTACTGCTGCCATACGATGCTAGTTTATTGCCGCATCTCATCTATCACCTCTCTCACATCAGCATCAGTGCTGTGCACAAGCCAGACATCCATCATAAACTACAAGACAACCAGGCAGACCTAGAAACAGTCAAATGCATTCTGCAAGCCGCCTGCTTATTTATGCATTGCGATAAGCCAGTCCACTCTCGATATATAAATATAACACTATAAAGACATACGGCACAATATATAAAAATACTGTATATGAGAAATGAAATATACCGAGAAAACTAATTGTGCACGATGCACTATATACAGAACTACAGATGGTATAACCAAAATTCGATACAAAAGCAACACTTAATGTGAAAAGTGTTTAAATATCACATGTAGAACAGAAACCAACTGGTCTCAAATCACCACAAGTCAGAATTGCCAGTATGTAAGCCACAGGATATCGTACATCAGCAGACAGGTGACGGATATAAGGAGAATGACAGGTACCAGTGCATCCAGTGGTCAGCAGCAGATGGTCACCTCGCTCCATGCATTGCTCAGTTTCTCACAAGTCCAGGCTTTGCATAAGGTGCTAGTGAGCCGATGCCCTCCCTCTGCGCCACACAATGTAACATCCAGCGTTAGCCCCGAGACTTAGAACGGGCCAGGAATCTTTACCCATTCCAAGCACTCAGCAATGCCCCAGTCTGCATCCTGGCAGAGGGGCGGACGGACGGGAGCTTACAGCCTCCCTCCTCTCCAGCTGGCACACAGACGGCAAAAGCTCTTTCATCACCATGGCAACCCCTCACAACAAAGATGGAGGCCGGGCCTACTCACAGAGCTCAGAACAGTTCCTCACAAGCTGACAACAGATCTGTCAGCTAAAGCACATTTCCTGGATATAAAAAGAGTACCTACATCAACGACGACATTAATTTACTCCTGGCTGGTCAGAGAGGAAGATCAGTCTCCCATCTGGGAAGGCTGCAGGGCACAATCATAAGCTGGGGAGGAGGAAGCAGCTGTAGCAGGAGTGGAAGAGGGGACCTCTCGGTTCAGTCGCAAGCCTTCCCAGCACCAGCCCAACCACTAGGCAAGACTACTGTAGGTGGTCACCCAGGACAAAAGAGAGCAACAGTCAAAGCAAACTATAGCTCCCGAGAGTCAGACATACTCAGAGAGCCATCAGCATAGGAAGAACAGGCACAAAGCAAAGTTTAATATCTAAGAGCATGATATCCAGTTATGCATTTTTACAGGACTGTTGCTGGAAGGTGGTGCTTAGATCATTAATGGTTGAGTTTAATTATCAAAATCTCGGGGGGGGGGGGGGGAACACATAAGGCTAGCTTAGGGCCCCCAATATCCTGCACCAGCCATGGGGTCATCTCTGCCCCCACAGCCACAGAACAGCAGTGAAGGAAGATCTTCTCAGCACAACCTCACAGAAAGGAATCAGAGGAAACACCATGTTCTTGCGCTGGCCCAGTACCAAAAGCTCCACTTACCCAGCAGCATGGTACCTGGCATCGACACGTCCATTAGACATTTACCATTCAATGCGATGCTGATACCCCACCCGAGCAGCACCTGCAGCACACAGGGCCCCCAGAAAGCTGCTAGCCAATCATAGCAATGTAGTTCTTACAGATAAGCGCAAGCAAGGTTACTGTTCTTGGCAGGACTTTCTACCCCAAAAGCTTAAAAGTAAAATCATATTACTTCAAGGACATTTGTATTCCTCTCCTCCTTCTAAGTACACTTGAATGCCTGAGTGATTATAAACGAAATAAGGAAGCGAGACTAGCTAAGTGAAATATGTCTGACAGAATTTCCTAAAACAACGTTATTACATGTGCTCCACACCATGGTCCCTTTCACCATCAGCACATTTTTGTACAAAGCATCCAAGAACACACAGAGAGGCCCCTTTAGACTTGCTTGGAGAGTTTAGTCCCCAGTCATTGCTGGTAATTCAGAAACAGCAGCAGTGCTGATGACAGATAAGGAGCAGCTGCCCTGGGCCCCTGCACAACGGGGGCCCAGATGTGCTGCTGCCCATAGATAAAAGCGGCCCTGTTCTCCCTTCTGTTCCCTCAATGAACAGACAGACAACTTTCTGCTCCCAGTCTGTTCACTAAAGTGCAAGTGGAGCAGAAGGGAGGAAAAGGGCCGCTGACCAATTCTCCTGCTAAGCAATCGCATTGCACCTCAACCCAATGGCAAGAACGCTGGCGGAGGATTCCTGCACAGCTTCAAACTTCTTAGTGGGACATTGCCGCTGACTGTGCTGTGCGAGGGGAGGGCATTCTGGAAAGTTTGCCCAGGGCTCCATAAAGGGGTGGAAGCAGCCCTGATAAGGAGCAATATAGCCCATCCAGTCTGTCCTATAGGATGGCTGAGGTTGCAACTGCTGCTCCAAGCAGATCCCTCCACAAATCTTATAGCAAGTGCAAAAAATGTAATTTCACTGCTGTATGGAGCTGCAGCGCCCAGTACTTGCAATTAAGATGTTTCAAGTCATTTTAATCTTCATTTTGCTCCAAGTCTATGTCCTTGTGCCTTCGTATCATGTTCTGGTTCTCTCGTGTTAGGTTTTCCATGCCCGAGTAGATGAACTCATTTCTCTTTTCAGCATAACACAAAGAGTTTTTATTGCAGAACATAAAGTAAACAAAATCGGACTCAGGCTTTGTCAGGTACCAAGACTAAGGACATCAGAAGGGAGCATCTTGTAACCTGAACCTCCTGGGATAATTTCCAACAATGCAGTCAAGTTGAAACCAATTTACCCTCAGGCTCTTATCTGCACCTCCATCTCCATTCACTTTCCTCTTCAAGGGAGGAAGAAGGTAGGCCAAGACCATGGCAGAAAGGCTCCTCAGGACGTTGCAAATCTCAAAAATATTTTTGACTTTAAGTGTTGTCATGATAGCAATTTTAGGAAAGTTAGTTGAAATAAGGATCGAACACACTGCAGGTGAGACGTTACCTATTGCTCTAACTTAATTTATCTTTGACAATCTTCCAAGGGCTATCTTCTCACGAAAGAGAAGGTAAGTAAAGTAGAAGGTTCCTGCTTCTTCTATAGTCCTGCCGTAACTGCCTTAGTCGAGAATATCGAGTTATCTTTAATTAGAGTCATATTAGTGGCCTCTGAGGTACAAATATTACGCTACTCTTCAGGCAAAGATGACAGATAAAACGTGTTGCCAGACCCCAGTTTGACACAGGATCTTACTGTATTATTCATGGAGCTGAAACAGACTGGAAGAGGCATCTCTAGAGAGCAATCCACTGGCCAGATTTCACCAGAGAGGCACCCTAGGGAGCAGTGGGAAGGGCACTGAGCAAGCACAGTCTGGATTGGAAGACGCAGAGGACCAGAAATCAAATTAATAATAGCTTCTAATCAATTGTTCAAGGTTGCCAGGCATACCTCACTCCAATTCGCCCACCCTCCAAACCCTGCAACAGGCAGACATCAGCATGCAACAGCAAGATTACAATTATTGCTCTCCAGGGTCTGGCCAGCAATTTTATTCAGCACCTTGAAAATTGATGCAATGTCATCCTGCACTAAGCCTCCCACCTGCGTATGGGGGGGGGGGGCGGAGGGGGGTCCTCAGAGCTAAAGGACACCTACCTGAGGGCTAGTCAGGCTACTGTCCATCTTCTCCGTCTGGCTCTTATTCCCAGATATACTCACAGAGCTTCCAAGTGTCTGCTACTTGGATTTGAACTTGAGACTTATTAGTCAGCTTTGTGAGTTACACATTCAGGTACGTGAGCTATTTCCCCATCTGGAAGGATTTACAGTCTAAAATGTACCCGAGGCAATGGAGGTTAAAGCGAGTCCGTGGTAGAAGTGAGATTTAAACTCTGCATTCTCTTCTTCACCATCTGCTTCTCTAATCATTGGTTCCCCCCACTCAAGGGGTCCTTTCTGATTCCGTTGCTTCGGGGCCCCTTAATTTGAACTTACACCATTGTCTACTGCTTTACTGTGATAAATTTCAGATGGATGCGAGGTAGTTGTGTTAGTCTGACTTTCCCAGTATTAAATAAGTAATTCTGTACGTAGCACTAGCAAGCAGGCAGCAGGCTTTCTCTATTCTTACTGATGCACGAAATGCTCTTACATTTTACGCTATATTGTATTACGGCCAGAGAATTAGATGATGGATGTGACGCATCTGGATTTCACCAAAATCTTTAATCCTTTTCCACAGAGGACGTTCATTAACAAATAGTCTAGGGCTGGGCCCCAAGACTGCAAATAACTGCAGGGACGGAGCCAAATCAGCTCATGCCTCCCCCTCCCTGTGAGCAGAGAGTGGAGCTCATGGTGGTTTTTGGCACCCTCTGCTGTGCTGACTGCATTCTGTGTTGTGCTAGCCCCAATTAACACAAGGTGGTGGTAAATGGAATTTATTCAAGTTGAAATAAAGGTGATCATTAAAATGCCTCAGGGATGTGTTGAACTGTTTCTTCAGTGATATTATAGACCTCTGGCAGATAACATCAAGATCTCAAACCAAGAGAACAAGCCTCAGGGAGCAGACAATGAAAAAGTGGCCTAAGCACGCGCGAGTAGTGGCCAGGTGCTTGCAGCTACGTTTCAGCACATACAAGTAAACTGCTGAAACTCCAGAAACCTCACAGGACTGGGAAAAGCTGTGCAGGAAAAGGTAGGAGCCAGAGGAATGCCAAGGTGCCCTGTGCCCAGCAGGGTTGGCCCAAGGGTAAAGGATATCCTAGACCAACCTTCAGCTATGTGCCCTCCCCCACCAGTATAGCTTAAAGGACTTTCATACCTGGCAGCCAACATCCCTCCTTCCCTCCATCACCAAAGATGTCCAGTACCCCCCCCCCCCCTTCCCTTCTCCACAAATTGTGTAGAGCATCCACCCTTCCCTTCTCCCCTCAAGGTATGCAGCTGTCACCCTGTGGCAGTTGCTGCTCTGCACCGCCTGGGCCTATTGCTCTAAAGCAGAGTCAGTGTGGCTATCATTGGCCCTTGTATATCGCCATGTCCCACCCCCTCCGAACTTCCCGAGGGGGTGGGATGCCTCAGGCCTGAGCCACACGGATACTCAAGGCCTCACACTGGCTACTTTAACTCCATTAAGCCCAGCACAATCTCTGATGTCTGCTGCCCCCCCCCCCCCAAAAATAAACTGTACTGACCTAGACAGATGCGTAGTGGTCTGGCCAGCCCTGATGCCCAAGAAAATGACTAACAGGTAGACAATGTGATAATGTCTCTGTAGAAGTCACTGGTGAGATGTGCCCAGTTCAAAAGATTAAACTTCCCAAAGGAAACAATCAGAACAGAGGGCTCCAGCCTGTCCTTTCTAAAAGGAGTTTGTGGACCAAAATAAGTCTACCGAAGAGGAGGGTGGATATGATCATGACATTCCAATAAAGCTATAACGTACGCACTGGATGCAAACCACCTTCAGTGGAAAGAAAGTTTAAAGAATGAAAACTGTGGCGTAACATTGGAAAATATTTCTTTGGATAGGATGCTGTAAAGGTGGGGGTAAAAATACTAATGGAGAGGGCAAGGTAGCTGCCGAAAGCCAGCTGTTGATCTAGCTAATCAGGAGGACCTGAGGCAGACAAATACAGGGGCGACCTCTCGGACACAGCAGAGCAGTCCCACCTCCTCTCTAGCAGCCTCTGTGCAGCTCTGGTAGAAAACAGTCATCAGGAAAGAGACAGCAAGTGATCCTACAGCTAGGACCTGCTTGCCAGGTGACTTACTGTCCTCTTACACCAGGAACCATCAAGTCTGGGCTCCAGCACGGGAAGGAATAAAAGTGACATTTTACTTACCAGTTAATGTCCTTTCCTTGAGTCCTGCTACAGCAGTCCAGAGAAATAGGTTGTGTTCCCCTACCAGCAGATTGATGAAGGCAAAGAACCAATGAAAAGTCCAGGTTTCAACAACATCACTCCATGCTTCTATTCGCCTCAGCCCCAGAGGTCCCTTTAGTATTCGTCCCAAACCATATGAGAGAAACATGGCAAGCCTTACACAATCTCAACGTGGGCAACAGTAGAGAACTATGTATAAGAAAAAATGAACAGAAATCTGACCACAGAATATTGGACCTGCAGAGCCAAGTATATAAATCATAGTGGACCCAAGGGTACTGCCGCAGAACAACAGAGCAAACTTCCAGGGGGTGGACTCTGGACTGGTCTGGCAGTACTCAAGGAAAAGATATTATCTGGTAAGTAAAATGTCAGCTTCCTGCTAAACCAGTCCAGACAAGTGGGACATACCAGAGTTATGCCTCCACTGGGCAGGCAGAAGACACAGCAGCTTGCAAAACCTTAGAGCCAAAGGCCATGTCTGCCCGAGCATGGACCTCAAAGGGGAAATTCTTAACAAAAGTGGAAAGTGATGCTCACATTGCTGCCTGACAAATGTGTGCAGGGGCTACCGAACATCCTCCATGAGGATGCTTGTGCTCAAGCAGAATGGGTGTGCAGGCTCTCTGGAACCGTCCGGTTTCGCAACAGATCTGCCAAGACAATCACCTCCTTAATCCAGCACCCCAATGCAGACTTAGCCGCTGCGTCACCTTGCATGGGTCAGCAACCAGCACAAAAAGATGGTCAGACTTATAAAAAGCATTCGTAACCTCCAAGAACTGGAAGAGCACCCTCCGGACATCCACAAAGTGATGATCCTTACCATTCCCCCCCCCCCCCCCCAACACTGCTCCTTAGAGATGGAGAGCAGGCAAACCACCTCGTTCACATGAAAGGGAGACATCGCCTCAGGGAAGAAGAAAGGCACAGACCAAATGGAAACAGTCTCCTCAGAAAAAGATAGGTAAGGATCTTGGCAAGACAGAGCCAGCAGCCCAGAATCCTCCTTGCCGAACAACAAAGAAGACTGTCTTGGGCATCAATCCTTCAGAGTAGCACACTTCAACAGCTCAAATGGCTCCGATATCTGGGCCCTCAGCAACAGATACAGATCCCAGGAAGGGACCGCAGACCAGAGGGGAGAACGCAGATGCTGAGCCCCCCTGAAGAAAACATGAAGCATCCGGGTGAAGGGCGAATGCTAAAGACTTACCAGTCAACGGACCTCTGAAACAGGCCAAAAGCTGCAACCTGAACCTTCAGGGAGCTAAGAGAAAAGCCTTTCTCCAGACCATCCAGGCCAACTGAGACGGCAACTTAGCTGCCTCAGGACCCAGCTGCTGTGCACCGCACCAGCAGTGCACTTATGCCAAGTTGGTAGACTTCCTCTGGGCTCTGAGAAGAATGGAAAACCGCTGCCAGAGAGTAGACCATACACACCAACAGTCTCCTTTCAGGAGCCAAGCCGTAAGTGAGAGGGGAATCGGGTCCTCCAGGACAAGCGGCCCCCGAGATGGAGGCAAATGAAGAGGTGGCACTCACAGGAGCCACATCAGATCTCCGGATCACGCTCTCCCCTGCCAATCTGGTGCCACTAGAATAATCCTTCCTGGGTTGCGCGCCATACACTGAATCACATGCTCCACCAGGGGCCATGGAGGAAACACATACAGCAGGTGTTGACATGGTTAAGGTCGAGGCAGGGTGCCGATGCCCTTGGACTGCATCTTCGTGCGGCAACTGAAGCAGCAGCACACTTTTGACACTGCAGTGGATCAGATCTCTCTCATGGAGACCCCAGCGGCATAGAAACAACTGAAACACTTCCTGACTCAACTCCCAGTCTCCTGGAACCAGAGAGTGCCCGCTGAGAAAATTCATTTCCACAGTATCCACTCTGGCCAAAGGAGAGCCTTCTCCAGGGCTACCCCAGCACTCCTTATGCTGCCTTCCCAACTGACATAAGCCACCACACCAGGGCATTGTCAGAGAACACTTTAATCACCCAGCCCTCAACCAGGGGCCAGAAATTCAGAAGAGTCAATCTGATGGCCCTCGCCTCAAGGCAATGGATGGAGTACACTGCCGCCCTGTGGTTCCAATAGCCCTGGGCTCCCCCAGCCTGAGAGACTGCCATTTGTCATCAGAAGGATACAATCTTTATCTTTATCTTTATTTTAGCATTTGATAGACCGCTTTTCGTCGAAACATAAAGCGGTGTACAATAAAAGGTTAGCAATGCAAAAACATGGAAAAGAACGCCATAGTAAGATAGGAAAGCAAAAGTACAATAAAGCATAGACAAGTAAAATAGACAACTGGGCCAAGACTTCCATAAAACATACTAACAAAACAAGGTAACAGGCCCAGACAGGGGAGGACAGGACAATGTATAAGCAAACAGACACACACGGCTAACGGTAACGTTAGGGGGGAACATCGGGAGAGAGATTAAAGGCTTGTTGAAACAGATGAGTTTTGAGTAATATCTTAAATTGAGGATAGGAAGATTCTAACCGGAGTGGTGGTGGTAGTGCATTCCACAGTACAGGACCCAGAAAGAAAAAAGCTGCATGGCGGGTTTGTTCGAGATGAGCTTGTGACGGAGAGGGTAATGACAGGCGGTTAGTATGGATAGAACGAAGCTGGCGGTAAGGGGTATGACGAGAGATACGATCTGCAAGATATAAAGAGGTATTAGTGTAGATAGTACGGTGAGTCAAAATAAGGAATTTATAGTGAAAGCGATAACGGAGGGGTAACCAATGCAAGCGGAAAAGAATAGGAGTGATATGATCAAAGCGATGGGAGAACGTAACGAGATGGGCGGCAGCATTTTGGATACGTTGCAGACGTTGAAGTTGAAAATTTGGGAGATTAGCAAGAAAGACATTGCAGTAATCCAAGCGGCTTATGACCAAGGCCAAGACAAGAGTGACCAAAGAAACTGAGGGAAGAAGAGAACGGACAGCCCTGATCTGACGTAAGGCAGCAAATGAGCGACGGATAAGGGAAGTTAGATGATTATGAAAGGAAAGCGTGGAATCAAGAATCACTCCGAGATAACGGAAGGAGGACACAAGCGGAAGAGAAAAGTTGAACCAATCAAGGGGGCGAGAGTGGGGCAGGAACCACTCAACGAGACCCACATAGCTGTGGACTTGGATGGGTTTAAATGTAAAAAATTCTGTGAGAGCCAGGAAGCAATCTGGGAAAGACAGAGGTTAAGTTGGGAGATATCCAGGGTTAGTGGAGAAGTATGGAAAAGTAGAATAATATCATCTGCATATATATAAAAAGACACAGGATACTGTTGAATCAACAAGGGTAAAGGAGGAAGAAAAATGTTGAATAGCAGCGGGGAAAGGACAGAACCCTGCGGTACACCACAGGTGAGTGGGAGGGAAGTAGAGGACTGGCCATTAGAGTGAACAGAGAAGGAGCAAGCTGTGAGGAAGGAGCGGAATCACTGCCATACTGTACCACGGAGCCCAACATCAGACAAATGAGAAAGAAGGGTTCGGTGATCAATCAAGTCGAATGCTGCAGAGAGATCGAGGGAAACGAGGAGGGTAATGTCACCGTGATCATGAGCAACATGTAGTTCATTCAAGAGTGCCAGAAGAACTGTTTCAGTACTATGCCCGTGACGGAAACTGGCTTGACGGGGGTGAAGAGTGTTAGTGGATTCAACGTGAGGATTAAGTTGTTCAAAGACAAAACGTTGCAGAAGTTTGGCCAAGAAAGGAAGGTTCGAAACAGGACGCCAATGGGATAGAACAGAAGGATCAAGAGAAGGCTGCTTCAGAAGGGGGCAGACAACAGCCGATTTCCAGGATGATGGGAACTGGCCAGATGAAAGACTAACGTTGATGATGGTGGTGATGATAGGTATGAGCTGTAAAGAAGGCTCAGTCAGCCAGCAGGACGGAATTGGGTCCAGCTGGCAGGTGGTTTTACTAGACTTGGATAGCATCTGTAATACTTCAGCAGAAGTGACCGGGTGAAAAGAAGACCAGGTATGAGCTAGAGCGACATTCGGTGGCGAGAGGGGCGGTGACAGCTGATTGGCATCAATCAATACAGCAGGAAAGACAGAAGACAAGGGGGAACATGGTGAGGATAGGGGCAATGGAGGGGAAGGATTCGAAAAGGATGAGCGCAAGTTGAGTATCTTGTCAGAAAAGAAAGTGGCTAGAGACTGAGGGTCTGGAACCAGGGTCACTTGCTTACAGTTAGGGCCAACAGTGGAGAGCTTACGTAAAATTGTGAAGAGTTGTCTGGAGGAGTTTGCAGCGTCAGAGATTTCAGCGGCATGATAGGCACACTTGGCGGATTGAACAGCTAGGCGATAATCAGAAAAAAGCTGCTTGAAACGGAGATGCAGTTCAGAAGAAGGATGGTGAGCCCAACGATGTTGTAATTGCCGGAGATGGGTCCGCTGAAGACGCAAAGCGGGATGATACCATGGGGAATGGGCTGAACTAGAATGATTAGACACAGGATGAAATGGGGCAAGGTCATCTAAAGCATTGGTAAGGAGAGAGTTCCAAAGGGAAACCTGTTTATCGGAAGAAAATGAGGCGAAATCAGGTGGGAAAATAGAGGGAGCAGGCGGGAAGACATTAAGGGTTTCAGGAGTAATGCGACGGCGAAGAGAAGGAAAGGGAGAGGATGCAGGCGGATCAGTAGATGCCACGGAAGAGTAGGAGACTGAAAAGAGAATACAAAAATGATCAGACCAGGGGACGCTAAGCATAGTAGGAGAAGAGATCACCTGTAACAATGTGGCAGGAGAAAGAACTAAATCTAAAGTATGTCTGGCTAATGTGGGTAGGGCCATGTACATGTTGTTGAAGAGGAATGTCATGTAACAGATTTAAAAAGGAACGGTCTTTTTGCCTGCTGGGGTTATCAACGTGGACGTTGAAGTCCCCCAAAATAATGAGATTAGAAAACTGAACAGTTGTATCAGAAATAGTCTGAAGAGCCGCATCCCAGCGTGCAGCAGTCAGAGAAGGAGGCAGATAAAGAAGGAGAAAATAAAGGGGAGGAGAGGAGCGAAGGCGAAGAAGAAGGGAGTCAGGGAGCAGGACAGAGGAGGAGGAGGAGATTTCCTCAATATCAATAGACGTGCGGTGAAGCAGGGCCACTCCACCACCGCCTCTCCCTAACCTGCGAGATGAAATCGCTGTAAAGCCGGAGGGAAGAGAGCTAGATAGGATTGGACTATCACCTTCCTTGAGCCAGGTTTCCGTAAGGAAACAAAGGTCAAGTGAATGATAGGAGATAAGATCATGAACCAATAGGGATATTGACCGAAGAGATCGGCAGTTTAGCAGAGCTAGGCTAAGTGTTACAGTAGAGGCTATCGAATGTAACCTAGGGGAGAGAGGACGCCTGGACTGAGGAGCAGTGCAACCGCAAGAGATCAGGTTAGAGGGGCAGCGTGCTGAAGGGCCAGGAGGGACAAGGGCGCAGGACGCCGACCCCAGAAGACCGGGATAGCTGACAAGTAAGGCCTCTCCAGCTAATTCTACAGAGGAATTATCACCGCCTCTCTTCTGCCACATATGCTTCTCTGTATGCAGTCTAGCATCCTTCTGGCTTTGGGAAAAAAGATGGCTGAGGGGAGATAAGGAAGAGGTCTGTAAAATGAGTGGAGTGGAACAGGGAAACGTAAATCAGCTGTTTACATATAACCTTATATGGCAGTCTGACTCACCCGGCGCATCCCAGGCGTGCCATTTTACAAGATGGGGGACCAGAGCGGGAGTGCATAGGCAGCGCTCCTGCCTATTTTAAGGTATGGGGGAGGGGGAGTTTGGGGCTGCTAGACCACCAGGTAATTTTAATTTTACTTTGAGGGGTGGGGAATTCAAGGGGCCACTAGACCACCAGGTACTTACTTTCTGTCAAGGCACCGGCCCCCAACAGTGTTTTGATGGCATTGGGGGCTTTTCCCAATGCCTGCTCATCTGAGGAGAAGATGATCTAGGCACTGGGGAAAGCAGCTGATGCCAAAGTTCCGTCAGGTTTACGTCTACTCAGACCCTGCAGTAAACATTTTGGCATTATGGCTGGTTGCAAAATTCTCTACACCTGTCTCTGCATCGGCATAGCATGATTTGCATACCATGCAGCTGATTAAAATACATTTAAATGATTAAAAGTTCATTTAAATAGATTTAAATATGCATGGCATTAGTTGGGCACTAGCTTTTCCATCGGCATTTACATCTGTTTTCTGCATTTAAAGGATCGTAAAGTGTGCTTAAACGTGGCGTTAAGGCAATGCAGAAAGCCAGCGCGGGCTTTATGAGCTCCTGTAATGTAATGTGTGCCTTCGAGTCAGTCCTGACTCCTGGCGACCCAGAAGCGAACATGCCCCAAAGGAATATATTTCATTCCACTGGAAAAGGTACCCAGAATGCAACCTGTGGCCATGAAAGACGAGCTAATTACCTGGAAAATTAACACCTAAATGTACAATTTATATTTAAACCTTCTTACTGATGTTATTGTTGTATGTGAATTGATGTGCCTTGTCTTCCACCCTGAATCATAAATTACTGGTTAAAGCCATTGTAAGTGCGATTTTAAATTAAAATTAAATTGAAGAGGTAATGATTTATTGTGGATCAGCAACCGATTAAAAGGTGGGAAGCAGAAAGTAGGAGTAAATGGTTTGTGGAAATCATGGAGTGCTTCAGGGATTGGTCAGGAAAAGGGGGCAGTAAGTGAATTGATCAAATCTGCAGAAAACACAAAAATATTCAAAGTTGTAAAACTCGTACTATGGGGAACTGCAGCATCTAAATGGCAGATGAAATCTAATGTGAACAAATCCAAAGTGACCCAAATAGGGTGAAAGATTTCTAACTACACTTATACAATGCAAAGTTCAACATTAGGAGTCATCACCCAGCAAAAGGCTTTTGGAGTTATTGTGAAATGCTTAACTCAGGATATGGCGGCAGTCAAAAAAGCAAACAGAAAGTTATGAATTATTTGGAAGGCAATAGATAATAAAAACAATACTGTAATGCCTCTGTAATGATTCACGTTGTAATCACAAGTTCTGGTCACCCCATCTCACAAAAGACATAGTGGAACTGCAAAAGTACAGAAAAGTGTAACGAAAATGATGACGGGGTGAAGACTCCCCTTAGTAAGAAAGGCTGAACAGACCAGAGAAGAGGTTTATAAAATCCTTAGCAGAGTGGAACAGCTACATAGCACATGGTTATTTACGTCTTCAAACGGTACCAGGACTAGGGGATACTCCATGAATCTAACAGGCAGCAGATTTACAACAAATTAGCAAAGTATTTTGCACACAATGAACACTGAAGCTGTGGAATTCATTATCAGAGGATGTGGTCAAGGAATCTAACATAAGAGAGTTTTAAAAGGGGTCTAGAGAAATTCCTAGAAGTCAGGTCCATAAATGATCCTGGAAAGATTGCTGTCATCCCTAGGAAGGGGCTACTCTTTCAGATCTGCCAGGTACTAGTAGTACTCACTCCTTTCGAGGTGATGATCGAGATGAGTACCTGAATGCCTTACCCTGTTCCCAGAAGGCTCACAATCTGTTTGTACCTGAGGCAATGGAGGGTTAAGTGGCTTGCCCAAGGCCACGTGTCAGTGGGATTTGAACCCTGATCTTTTCAGTTCTAGGCTGCTGCCCTAACCACTAGGCTACTCCTCCACTCTAGGTCACCAGGTACTTCCTAGTGACCTGGACTGACCATTGAGTCTTTGGTCTGACCCATCCTGGAATGGTTATTTGTAACTTACATACTAACAACATATTTAAGAAATAAAAACTAAACACAAGAGAGCTAGAAATAAGCAGGAAGGGGCCTTGATTCCCCTAAAAAAATTCAAATGTAGCCCTAGTGGCCCCATCTTCCACTCCTGAACCCTACTAAAAAATACTGGCAACCCACAATTGCCTTATTGGGCAGACTGGCCCCTGTGATTCATCCTGCTCAAGGTCAGGCACCAGCATGTTCCTAGATGGTATCACAGAGGGAGGTGTGTGTGAGCATTGTTCCTGCCTCGCAATAAGATAGGGGATGGGGGGGAGGGGCGAAGGAGAATTGGGCCTTTAGGGCATGATGAGGGTTGGGGAATGTAGCAGCCACTTGGGCCAGCAATGGATTTTTTTGCTTGCATAGCCAATGTCTAGAAGTGAAGGAGAAGCCTAATGGTTAGAGCACTGGCTTGGAAACCCAGAGACAAGGGTTCGATTCCCACTAGAACTCCTTGTGACCTTGGACAAGTCACTTAACCCTCCATTGCCTCAGAAAAATCCAAGTTATCAATGTCCCTGTTTAATCTACATTACCAAATTTAAGTTTCAATGTAAACCGCTTTGATTGAAATGATAAAGCGGTATATAAAACCTGTTAAATAAATAAATAAAATAATATGGACTGATGCAACGTTGTTTATCCAACACATTTTACAATGCTACACTTCAGTGACCTAAAGGAAAAGAACTGTAGAGCTTAGTGGTTCAAATGGAAGGGCAGATAAGCCGTATGGTCTTTATCTGTCATCCTGTTTCTATGTGACCTATATTGATTCTCTTTTCGGGAGGCTGGAGAAGGAAAGAGATTTTGGATTTAGCTCATACCTTTTTCACTAGTGCATCAAGGAAAATTACATTCAGAGACTGTTGACATTTTCCTATTCCTGGGAGGGTTTACGATCTACACTTGCACCTTGTGGCAATAAAGGGTTAAGTCACTTGCCCAAGATCACAGGGAGTGACAGAGGGATCTGAACTGGGCTTCCTGGTTCTTAGTCTGCTGATCTAAGCATTTAAGCCACTGCTCCACATTTTAGGTGTCTAGATGGCGTAACAATCTCTGAAGTAGGAAAGAGGAGGATGGTTACGAGCGGCACAGCTGGACAAGTGACATCTAGATCAAGACCCGGGTCAACAGAATTCAAGCCTGAAGCCTCTATGACCTTATAGGTAAATATTTCTAGCCGTAGGTGCCTCAAAACCATGCTGCTAGTATTAGAAAGTGGGCAGTAGCCAACGTGTATCCCTGCCAGCTACTGTTTCTCCCAGCATTATACCGTTTTTCCTGCTGACTCTGGTGGGACGTCTAGGGAAATAGGTGCCTTAATCTTTGTATTTGTACAGGAGAGGAGTAGTGGATTCCTGTGTTTGTGGCTATTTCCGCGGTGTTATCTTACATACAGAGCCAGTTCAGTTTCTACTTCCAACCTGCCGTGTGCATGGCCGAGAGGAGATAATCTCTTTAGATATTTATACAGTTCAGCAGGCTTTCTTTTCCTGCTCCTCCCAACAGGTGTATTGGTGTTTAAAGCCCTTAGCAATAGTTCCACTGTTGCCTTTTCACAGGTAGGAGTTTTACTGCTTGTCTCTATGGTGTTTGTGGTTATGGGATAGTAGGTTTGCTCAAAAGTGAAGTGTGTTTTTTTTTCTCAGAATTTGTTACTTCATAGAGTGCTTGGTAGCGTGGGGAGGTTCTCTTTTTGTTCTTACCGAGTTGACACCAGGATTGTTCTGCAGATAGAGTAAGGTCTCTTAAGAAAAGCCCCCACCACAGCACTCTTAGATGTATCTATTTTAACCTTGGTTGAATGCAGGTACACAAACAAGAATCTCGGAGGGGGTCCCAGCTGCAAGCTGCAAATTGCAAACCCTGAGGTGGAAGCAACTGTCCAGGTGCAACTTGCTGAGCCTAAAGTTTCCTTTCCTGATCACACAGAAAGGGAATAACAGTCCACTCCAGCAGCACAGCAAATCCATGTATTTAATGGATCAAGAGGCTGGAATCACTTCACTATCTATAAGCAAGTGTCCTGCCTTCTGCTTTATTCCTGGATTGAACTGTCAGCTCTACAAAAGAGGGTGTAAGGAACCCTCTCTCATTATACTCTGATTTCATTCTGAAGCACAGACTTTGTGAGAACCACCTCTAAAAGCTCACTTAATTACAACCCTTCACCTTCCATAATCTTTCACCCACAAGTACCTCAAAGGTGCTCAATTGGCACTCATATCCCCCAGTGTCCACAGTTCAAAGTGGGCTTCAGAAACCTCTCCACAAAACAATTCCAGTGTGGTTACTCACAGTTCCAAGCCGTTTCCAGAATCCCTTTGCAAGAAACAGCAGGCACTTTCTAACTCCCCTCCCAACAGCCTGTCACACCCTTCTGAAGGGTGCTGCTGAGAGCCTCCAATCTCCCTCTCTTCAGAAGTTCCTCCCCAGGACTTGTCAGCTGACTTCTCTCTTCAACAAAGCTCCTGGGAAATGTAGTTTCTGCTCTTATTTGCTGTCCTGGGAGATCTGTAGTATATCTGCATTTGGCTCATAACACCGCTGATCATCTAATGCTGCAGTGGACTCCACTGACCCCCTGAGCTCTGGTGCAGAATCAGCTCCTCTCACAGTATAATGCCAAAGGTAAGTAGTGGTATCTCACAGCTTTCTATGCCTCTTTTTTGGCCAGGGCGAAACACGGTGGCTTACAATCAAAATATAATAGAGTACAGAAAGATAAATGGAAAAGTGGAAGTAAAGCTGAAGCCAACTGGCATTAAGGCCGTCTACCCACCCGTAAGTGACATCACTTTTCTCCAAAGGACCAAAGAAACAAATTAAGGTTGCCGTAAAATTCAGTAAATTAGTTTCACTTCTCAAATGGGGGGGAGGGAGGGAGGGAAGAGCGTTCCAAAGATTTGGGCCAACAAAAGGAAAAGGAGGTATGAAGATGGAGGACGGACCTCAGTGGCTGGAGTAAGAAGCTCGGAGAAGTAAAGTGAAGAGCTTCAGGAATCACAACAGCTATAATTTCTTTTTTTTTATGCCGCCTTATCAAGAATCAAAGCAGTTTACAGAGAACGAGAACAGTGAACAACTAAAATAACTACAATATTGAATCACATTTAGTACATGATAATTTGTAGAACGTTATTTACACACAAACACATATTTACAGAGAGATTATGAGACAGCTTACAGCAATACATTGTTGTGTGCAGGAGAGCAGGGCCGGCCTGTCCATTGTGCGAGAATGTTGTTCGCACAGGGCCCCGCACCAACAACATCCTGCATTCAGTACCGGGAGGCAGGGCAGCTTTACAGGAAGCTGGAGAAGCCCCGGCTCACCTCTAACAGCTGCCGAAGTCAAGAGCATCTTCTTTTCTTCATTTCGGCAGCTGTACTGTAGTTTAGGAAGCTGCTGCGCTGTGTGCCGGGAAACAGGAAGTCCACTTTGACCTCAGCGTCAGTGAAGAAAAAAAGGCGCTCTTCACTTTGGCAGCTGTAAGAGGTGAACCGGGTCAGCCCCCTCTAAAGCTTTTTAGACAGTCATAGGGCTCTTCGGTCGGTGAGGGGGGGCTTGGACTGGAAGTGGGCTGTTGGGGGGGAAGCTAGGACTGGAAATTGACTGAGGGAGGGCTTTGACTGGAATGGGCTGAGTGGGGGGTGTTTGAACTGGAAATGGGCTGTTGGGTGGGCTTGGATTGGAAATGGGTTGAGTCGGGGAGAACTAGGACTGGAAATAGCTGATGGGAAGGGGGGCTTGGACTGGAAATGGGCTGAGTGGGGGAACTTGGACTGGAAATTGGGGGGGAGCTAGGACTGGAAATGGGCTGGTGGTGGGCATGGATCTTAAAAAGGATATAGCGTTATTAGAAAAGGTTCAGAGAAGAGCCACCACAATGGTAAAGGGGATGGAAGGATACTCCTATGAAGAAAGGCTAAAAAGGTTAGGGCTCTTTAACCTGGAAAAGAGACGGCTGAGGGGAGATATGATAGAGGTCTATAAATTAATGAACGGAGTGGAACGGGTAAACGTAGATCGATTGTTTACATTATCAGAATATAGAAAGACTAGGGGACATGCAATGAAGCTACAGGGTAGACTATTTAAGACTAATAAAAGAAAATATTTTTTCACTCAATGTGTAATCAAACTCTGGAATTTGTTACCAGAGGATGTAGTAAAGGCTGTTAGTGTAGCTGGGTTTAAAAAAGGTTTGTATAAGTTCCTGGAGGAAAGATCCATAAACCATTATTAAGAAGGGACCCAGGATATCAATGCTTGACCCAGTACAAGCATTGCGGAACCTGAGTCTTTTGGGGAAATGCCTAGGTACTTATGACCTAGATTGGCCACTGTTGGAAACAGGATACTGGGCTTGATGGACCTTGGTCTGACCCAGTATGGCATCTCTTATGTTCTTATGACTGATGGAGGGGCTAGGACTGGAAATGGGCTGATGCAGGGACTAGAAGGGAGCTGATGTTGGGGGAGGACTAGAATGGGATGTGGCTGGGAGAATGAAATGGAGAGGGGAAAAATATTTTGTGTGGGAGGGAAGAAAAATCTACAATTGGCCGGATATTGGGAGAGTAAGTGGGGATTGAGGATGGGGAGGTAAAGTTTGAATGGATGAAAAAGGAATAAAGAAAGAGATGGAGGAAAGAGCAAAAGGAGAAAGATTGTATGTTAAAGGAGATGTAGAGAGAGAATGGGAAAAAAAACTAGAAGAGAGAAGAAAGGACAAATGGACAGCAGACAATGGAGAGTTAGCAGAAAACAGAAGAAAGTGACTGGAGCAATTGAAACTGAAAAATAAAATGCACAAACAACAAAAGGTAGAAAAATACTTTTTTATTTTGAATTTATTAACTGGAATATGTCAGCTCTGGGAAATGTGCGTCTTTAACATCTGCATTTTGTTTAGTACAAGAGGAAATTATAGTTTTATTTTTACAGTGTTGTTGTACATTCCAAGTTTGGCTTTTGGGGTTCCCAGTTTAATTATTGTCTTCCTGTTTGTAAATTGTGATTCCTTGTTTGGTGATGGTCTATGTTCTGCATGTGTAACTGAGCTGAGGTATTCTGTTTATATAATTTCTATTTGACATTGCCACTTGTTCTCTTTCCCCGGTAGGTCATGTATTGTTATTCTCTGAGATGTATTGGTTTAATATTTGCAATGTTGCCTTTTGATAGGTAGGGTTTGGAGCTTTGTGAGTACTGGTAGTGCTGTTAGGATACGGCGGGTTTGCTATGGGTTCTAAATTGGCAGTGTTTGTAGTAGTTCCTAATGTGCCTGGCAGTTGGCACTGGATTATATTAATGTAGAAATCTGGTAGTCTTTCTTTATCCAGACACTCATTAAGAGGCATGTTTGCTAAAAGTTAGTGCATGTTAACATTATGCAATTATTTATGCAAATGAGGCCCCTTATGCAAATAAGGCCCCACACCAAGTCTCCGCACATGGCCCCGCACCCCCCTTGGGCCATCCCTACAGAACAGTGTGCCTGTAGGGTGAGGGTTAAGCATTTTATTTATGTTGGTAGGGCATCTGTTTCTGTTTTGTATCTTTCCATAATACTCTGAAAAGAGTAATGGCTTGATCCTTTTCCGAAAGTGGATAGGTCATTTATGTTATTATGGCTTTGAGGATGTTCCCTAGAAAGAGAAGGCTCTGTTGCTTGTTGACCGATTGGTCTGTCTAAATTCAGTTGGGATGGCCAGAGAGTTTTGAATAATTTCTCTTCTTTTCCTGTTATTTGGGATCTTGTTGATTAGAGTTGTGAGGTAAGATGGGCTATGTCATGGATTAGTTTGAAGGTGATGATCACGTTTTTGTACTGGATTCTTCTGTGTATGGGGAGCCGGTGTAGTTGTCTCATAATGGGAGTGATATGTTCAGATCTGCGAGCCCTTTGTATTACACAAGCTGCTGTGTGCTGTGCCATCTGCATAGGCAACAGTGTGTGCTTAGGTAGTCCCTGTAATCTACTATTGCAGAAGTCGATATATGAATAGGTCACGGCTTGTAAGATCGAATGGAAGAATGTGGTTCCAGCAAAGGCCTCAGATGGTATAACATTCTTATTTTTCTGTAGATGGCTTGGGTTATGTTTCTAATGTGGGATGTTAGGTTTAGGTTTTGGTCTAGAGTGATACCTAGGTACCGTACTTCATTTTTTGCTTCAAGGGTGGTGTCTTTTACTTGTATTTTTTGCGGGGGTATGAATTCTCAAATAAATTTTGAATAATGATGGAAGCTTTCAAGATAGCAGTAATATGATCGCATCTTGGTGCCAGTGATAAGTCTTGCGGCAGAGCTAAGACCTGCCGTTTCTTTCTCTATAACTTCAGCAAAATCCACCCTTTTCTTTCTGAACACACTACTAAAACGCTTATCCACTCCTTAATCACCTCCTGTCTTGACTACTGTAACCAACTCCTTGCTAGTCTCCCTTTGAATCATCCCTCTCCCCTTCAATCTGTTCAACACTCTGCTGCGTGGCTAATCTTCCGCCAGCCTCATCATGCCCATATTACTCCTCTTCTCAAGTCACTTCATTGGCTCCCTATCCATTCCCGCATCCAGTTCAAACTTCTCCTGCTGACCTATAAATTCATTCATTCTGCAGCTCCTCACTACCTTTCTTCTACCTTTTCTTGGGTGTTGTTGAAAAATACTATCTTGGAAGCCCAGACCAGCTGTATTCCACGCTTTAAGAAACGTGGAAGGAAGTCCAAAAAACTGCCAGCATGGTTTAAAGGTGAGGTCAGAGAGGCTGTTGTTGCCAAAAAAGCATCTTTCAGGAAATGGAAAAAAGAGCCAAACGACGAAACCTGGAAACAGCACAAGCACTGGCAAGTCAAATGCAAGGCATTGATAAGGCAGGCAAAGAGAGAATTTGAGAAGAAGCTTGCTACGGAAGCAAAAACACGAAATAAAGACCTTTTCAAGTACATTCGTAGCAAAAAACCTGTGAGAGAGTCAGTTGGTCCATTAGATGATAAAGGGGTTAAAGGAGCACTAAGAGGCGACAAGGCAATAGCGGAGAGACTGAATGAATTCTTTGCTTCGGTCTTTACTGAGGAAGATGTAGGGATGTTACCCATGACTGAAGTGGTATTTAAAGGTGCGGAAGAATTGAAGGAAATATCGATACATCGGGAAGATGTCTTACAACTATTAGATAAACTGAAGAGTAGCAAATCACCTGGGCCGGATGGTATACATCCAAGGGTGTTGAAAGAACTGAAATATGAGATTGCAGAACTGCTATCAGTAATCTGTGCACTGTCATTAAAATCATCTCTAATACCTGAAGATTGGAGGATCGCCAATGTAACACCAATTTTTAAAAAGGGTTCCAGGGGTGATCCGGGAAACTACAGACCGGTGAGCCTGACGTCAGTACCGGGAAAAATGGTAGAAACCATCAAAGAATAAAATTACTCAGCATGTAGATAGTCACAACCTAATGGGAGACAGCCAACATGGCTTTAGACAAGGAAGATCTTGTCTTACTAATCTGTTAAGTTTTTTTGAAGGAGTGAATAAACAGGTGGACAAAGGTGAGTCGGTTGATATTGTGTATCTGGACTTTCAGAAAGCCTTTGACAAGGTCCCTCATCAGAGATTTTTGGCAAAACTAAAGAGTCATGGGATAGGAGGCAGTGTACTATTGTGGATCGGGAACTGGTTAAAAGATAGAAAGCAGAGGGTAGGGCTAAATGGCCAATTTTCCCAATGGAGAAAGGTGAATAGTGGTGCATCCCAGGGATCTGTGTTGGGTCCGCTGCTTTTTGACATATTCATAAATGACCTGGAAAGTGGAATAACGAGTGAGGTTATCAAATTTGCAGATGACACAAAACTATTTAAAGTTGTTAAAACCCAAGAGGATTGTGAAAAATTGCAAGAGGATCTTGATAAATTGGAAGACTGGGCATCAAAATGGCAGATGAAATTTAATGTGGACAAGTGCAAGGTTATGCACCTAGGGAAGAACAACCCAAACTATGGTTACACGATGCAAGGTTCCACATTAGGAACCACCACCCAGGAAAAGGATTTAGGCGTCATTGTGGATACCATGTTAAAACCCTCGGCCCAGTGTGCAGCGGCGGCCAAGAGAGCAGGAAAAAGATTTAGGCGTCATTGTGGATACCATGTTAAAACCCTCGGCCCAGTGTGCAGCGGCGGCCAAGAGAGCAAATAGAATGCTAGGTATGATAAGGAAAGGAATGGAAAATAAAACAAAAGATATTATAATGCCTCTATATCGTTCCATGGTGAGACCGCACCTTGAATATTGTGTGCAATTCTGGTCACCGTATCTTAAAAAGGATATAGCGATTTTAGAAAAGGTACAGAGAAGAGCCACCAAAATGGTAAAGGGGATGGAAGGATACTCCTATGAAGAAAGGCTAAAAAGGTTAGGACTCTTTAACCTGGAAAAGAGACGGCTGAGGGGAGATATGATAGAAGTCTATAAATTAATGAACGGAGTGGAACGGGTGAACGTAGATCGATTGTTCACCTTATCAGAATATAGAAAGACTAGGGGACATGCAATGAAGCTACAGGGTAAACTATTTAAGACTAATAAAAGAAAATATTTTTTCACTCAACGTGTAATCAAACTCTGGAATTTGTTACCGGAGGATGTAGTAAAGGCTGTTAGTGTAGCTGGTTTTAAAAAAGGTTTGGACAAGTTCCTGGAGGAAAGGTCCATAAACCATTATTAAGAAGTGACTGAAGATATCAGTGCTTGACCCAGTACAAGCATTGTGGAACTTGTGTCTCTTGGGGAAACTGCTAGGTACATATGACCTAGATTGGCCACTGTTGGAAACAGAATACTGGGCTTGATGGACCTTGGTCTGACCCACTATGGCATATCTTATGTTCTTATGTTCTCTTATCTCTCCTCACAACCCCTCTTCAGGAACTCTGCTCTTCTATCAAACTGCTCCTATCTGTGCCCTTCTCTCCTACTGCTAACTCCAGACTTCGCTCCTTTCACCTCGCTGCACCTTACGCCTGGAACAAACTACCTGTGTCTGTGCGCCAGGCACCCTCTCTAACCCTCTTCAAATCCAGGTTGAAAACTCACCTCTTCACTGCTGATTTTGGATCTTGACTCACCTGATCTCCTTTTTCTTTCCTTTCCCCCTTGTTTTATCCCTGTCTACACCTTCTGTGTTTGCCTTGACTAGATTGTAAGCTCTGATGAGCAGGGACTGTCTCTTTCATGTCTGTGCAGCGCTGCGTAAGACTTGTAGCGCTATATAAATGCTCAGTGAAGAAACTGCAGATGATTCAAAGATGAGCGTTTTACCATAGTACTGAGAAGTACAGTAATCAAGACAGCTTAGAAGCAAGGCAAAAGTGAGCATTTTAAGATCTTACAGGGAGAAATATGGTTTTATGAGGCGTATTTGGTGGAGAATCATGGAGCCAGTCTGGATAACAGAAGGAATTTGCAGTTTCATGGTAAGAAGAGAATCTAATTTAACTCCTGGGATTCTTAGGCAGTCATGGAGGGGAAATGTAACTCTCTTACTGACAGGAGCTAGGTTCGGAGTGGGCACCGACGCACATAGCCTTAGATTTAGTTTCAATTCATTTCCTTCTAGCCAGTTTGCAATGTGGTCAAGGCCTGAATTAAGGACTGTAAGGTTCGGAGCTATGAAATCTGCCCAAGGGACTGGATTAATGCCGGTCAATGGAGAATTTAATATACTAGAAAACGGCAGGGGCAGGAAATGTGCCTTGGGGAACACCAACATCTGATAAAAGTGTCCTGAAGCAAATAATTATCCACAGCTGAGTGTGTGCACTGTCAGGCAGGATGGAAAGCACCTCAGTCCCTAATCCTGCACTTAAAAAGTTGGGTTGCAAACTGTAGTCATGACATAATTTGACCACTGTAATACTATTTATTTGGGGATACCAAAGAAACATTTGGTTTGCTTGCAAACGTTACAAAACACTGCAGCAAAGATGATTTTATGTGGGAAGAGAGGAAAGATCAAGATCATTGCTTATCAAATTACACTGGCGTCTTTTCTATAGGATCTCAGAAGGGCAGACTAGAGAGGCCGTCATGTTTCTATGTTGCTAAACTGTTGCCAAGGTGCATTTTAAATTACTACGCTTTGTTTTTAAATTTTTTCATGGTTGCTCTCCAGTTTACATGATGTCAGTGGTACAAATTTCCTCTAGTTGAAGACTTCTCCAAATGCAATCAAACAATATTTGGATGGTACAGTACCATTTTGCAGGAATTATATCTAAACGTTCTGTAGATATATTATTTAGGTACAAATGGACTTCCAGAGGAGGTTAGAAG
The DNA here is from genome assembly GCA_033557465.1 of Ichthyophis bannanicus. NCBI lineage: Eukaryota > Metazoa > Chordata > Amphibia > Gymnophiona > Ichthyophiidae > Ichthyophis > Ichthyophis bannanicus. The sequence continues at coordinate 529,970,620 of CM066037.1, read as the reverse complement.
TCTATCAAGGCTCGTCACTGAATAGAAATGGAATCTTCAGGGAGATTAAATGTCTGTTAAACTATCTAATGAATAAATGATTAAACTGTCTATAAAAATGTCTAGAGGAAGCTATTTGATCGAATGGCTATGTATACACTTGTCTTTTAGTTGGTTTGAATTGTAATCCACCTAGAACTGATGGATAGGCAGGAATCAAGATGGTAGTAATGCGTGAGCAACCACGTCAAAGCTGCATCTCATGCAAAATTACTGAACAATGGAGGCGATTGTGAGAGAGAATTTACAGTGTCGCTGAACCCCAGGGAACAAATATGAGGTTATAATCCATTCAAAGTCAAGTGGGGGCACAGGGTCTGTGGGCGGAGCACAGGATGCGCCACAGAAGCAAACAGATGTCAGCCACCTCGACAAAAGACACCGTGATAGGTGGCCCTGTAAGAAGCTTCACAGATACTGGACCATGATACAAAATTATCTGGCAACTCTACTGGGCAACCTGTTCAGTGGACAGCCGCTTTGGTAGTATTGATGAATCATCCCCATCTGGACCTAAGGGATACTGGGCCTGTCTGCTGGGGTGGAAGGCGTGATTGATTGGTAAGCAAATTCTGCTGCGTCACTGGAGGGAACCCATGATCCCATCTCACTGACAATGGCGCAATGTCTTTCATCACTTAATGCTGCTGGAACAAATGGCAGTCAGGGGTAATGCCAGGCGTCAGATAAACGTTTTGGCATTGTGGGGCAGGTACAATGATACTTTAACTTCAGTTTCCCGCAATGAATTACTGACCTTGTAAAACTTCAGTGACGGAACATGGCGGCAGGGAGGAGCGCAGCCCCTCTCCCCCAGCCATGTTCTATGATCACTGATATCTAGCTAGAGAGACCTGGTCAGGTCTGTCTGCAGAAGGGGCTGAGGGCGGGGGGAGGGAAGGGAGAATGGGAGGGGGTAAGGGGAATAGACTGAAATCACTAGGTGAGTCTCTCAGGATAGTAACAATCAGAGGTTCAGAACGTGATGTAAGAACCACCAGGGAGCATCAGTGTTACAGCTCTTTCTAAGACCTGAGAGAAACTAAGATTTAAGGGGGGGGGGACGAGTTAGAGGCAGGGGGAAAATCTAACACAAAATATTTGTTGAATGTACACAAATCTCATTGTTAACATATCTAATTGGTACCATATGACCTTCAAAGCTATCAATGGGCTCTTCTCCTCCTCACTAACAGACCTCATCCACACCATAGCCCCTAATAGATCAAGAAGATCCACAGCAATAAATATGCTAATAGTCCCGAAGGCATTAACAAATTGCACCTCGACAACAACAAACAGGGCCTTCAGTCTTTACGCTCCAAGATGCTGGAACGCTTTACCACCAAACATCCGGGCCATCACTAACCTAACCCAGTTTAGGAAGGCCCTCAAACACCACCTCTTCCTCAAATACTTCCCTGATAACAAGGAATCAATTCACTCAATCGAATGTATCTACACCAGCATACCTAGTCAGCCGGACTAACACTCTTATCAAGATATCCTGGATTACTGAGACCTATGTCACATATTATTAATGTTACCCGTATGTAAATAGTTACCCACTTTGTATATTTTATCCTATGACACCTGTGTGTAAATAGTTACCCCATTGTTATCCAAGTTCGCTGTCCTGTTAATTGTAAACTCAGACCTGTTATCATGTTTTGAGAGTTTTAGTTCCATGTAAACCGCGCTGATGCCGAATAGCGCGGTATAGAAGAGAAATAGATAAATAAAATAAATAAATATGTTGAATTGTTGTTGTTATGTATAGTGTATTATCTTAATAAACAGAATTATATTAAAGAAAAAAAACACCACAATAAAGTCATCCTTAGGAGGCGGCAGTGTGTCCCCCTCCGTCCCGACTGTCCCCACATTTGCAGAGGGAGGACACAACTCTCGTGCAGGCTGCTTTTAAGCAACATATTTCTCTCATGAAGATGTGCGTGCAGGGCCACAGAGATGTGGCCCTGGAGAGACAGGAAAGGGGACAAAAAGAGAGAGATCACACTAGATCAGAAGACATTAAAGCAACTGCAGTGCATGGGGTGGGAGAGGTTATCTTGGAAAACGGCAACAGCACTTCTGCTTAGACAGACCTACAGTACAGGCAGAATAATGGGAGAGATCAAATGAAAACCACACATAAGATGGCAGTGAGAGGGCACCTTAATATGAGATCTTCATCTACTGGTGGTGCTTGGAATATCCTGTCTGCAGAGACAGCTCAAGACCCCGCGGGCAAATGGACCTGGTATTCATCTCCTGAACAGGGAAAATGTTTCTGAGGTCCTGGTAGGAGGTCGCTGAGCTCCAGTGATCAGTGTGGTTTCATATAGGGACCAAAAATGGTCAAGGTCCTGCAGTAGGAAACAAATGTTGTGAAGATGGGGAATGATCTTTGTGAGGCAGAAAAGAACTGGAAAATACAGAACGCTGCTAAGAATAGCAAATCTTTGTTAAGGAAGTAGGAGGAAAACCATCAGTAGAGTTTTCAAAGCAGGACGCTAAAAGCTGAGAGAAAAAAGGTTTAGCATTGAGAAAGTGGAAGGGACCTGAGTGAGGTCAGGACATAAAGGAAGAGCTGGGAAAGCTGATGTGGGACATTTCAGAGGTATTTCCACAGTAAAGCAGTGCTCCACTGGCAGACACAAATTTTTATAAAATTGCCCACCCGATAGATTATATTCCTGGAGGCACGATAGCAGAGAAGATTGCATGCTTGAGTCAGTATTAAAAATATAGGAAAGGATTTTGAATCAAAGGTAGTGTGATTTTATCAGAAGGAGGTTATGTCAAAAAATAAGATCAATTTCTTTCATTTGGTGGCAAGAAATCAGATGGGCATATAGTGAACACGGTATAACTGGATTTCATTCAAGCTTGGCAACGCCCCACTGTGGAACCTGAAATATACTGGGGCACGTAGGGACAGGACTGTACCAAGGACTGTGAGCACTGCGGCCATACGGGGCGCAAGCATGGAAGGAGGAGCTAATATCACTGGGCTTCCAGGAAGCTCAAAAAGAAAGAGTTATTGAACGGGACAGGGTGGAGGGGGCACCGGATTCGTTAGTTGTACAGGGCGCATTTTTAGCTGCTTATGGTCTGGTCTAGGGGTACACTCCAAGGTGGTGGACGGTGTTAGACACTAGTTAAGAGGCAGACAGATGGTATTGGTAAAGAGAGTTCATACAAAGGAAAGAGGAAGGTCTTCATGACAGATGCTGGGAAGTAGTGCACAAACCATCTGGCTTTTTGCAGAGGATGTGAAGATCTGCAAAAGACTGAACAACGCTGAGGGAGAGGGAAAATCCACAGCATGATCTAAAAAAATTCAAGGCATGCTCAAGAGCTTGGTGGCTAAGATTCAAAGCAAAAATTGGAAAAACCATTTCTAGAATTATAGAGATCATGATGCAAGGTTGAAAGAGAGGAGACTGTCATATTACCAAATGATCCACTGTACTTGGTCTTGAGCACTTCCATGGGAGGGCAAGAAATTAACTTTTAAATAAAGCTACATTGGATGCACAGCAAGTGAAGATGGTGGAGGCAAAAACCAGTAAGAGAAATAAAGAAAGATCAAATGCAAGAGGAAGGAAAGAGGACAGAGAGGAGATAGGAACTAAGTCACACACTGGAGGTCGTCCAGCAACGAGCCACCTGCAGAAGAATGCATTCTCACCAAGGTCTCAATGTGAGAGCAGCGTCTTTAGGGAGCACACTTACCTTATCATTTTATTCTGTGAAATAAGAAGATCCCCATGAGGTGTAAAACGTAATTTGCTGCCTTTTACAAAGACGTCTGGAAACCTCAGCAGTCAAAACATGGGGAATTTATATGTGCAAGTATATATGCACAGTATACAAACGTATAGCCCCCTATATGTGCAAGTATATATGCACAGCCTAAGAACATAGTGTCTAAGATACTTTTGTAACCTATTTAAGGCTAATAAGAGAAAATTATTTTTTCACTCACCGTGTAATCAAACTCTGTAATGTATTACCGAAGCAAGCTGTAAAAGCTGTTAGTGTAGCTGGGTTAAAAAAAGGTTTAGACAAGTTCCTGGAGGAAAGGTCAATAAACCATTATTAAAGAGGACCGGGGAAATCCACTGCTTGCCCCAATACAAGCATTGAGGAACCTGTTTCTTTTGGGGAGACTACCAGGTACTTATGACCTAGATTGGCCACTGTTGGAAACAGGATACTGGGCTTGATGGTCTAACACAGTATGGCATATCTTATGTTCTTATGGTCTTATGGTACAGCAGCCCAAGAAATCCTCACATGCTTATGCATTTTCCACATTCTTCCATCTAAAAAATGCAATTGAGAATGCATTAAAGTAGAAGCCTGTTTCACTGATCTGCAGAACACTTTCAATGTGAAAGAACAGTTATAAAAATAAGAACATAAAGAGGCCCAGCTGAATCACACCATGATCCATCGAACGCAGCATCCTGTCTCCAACAGCTACCGGTCTGGATCACAAGTACCCAATAAATCCCAAAAGGATGATCCATTCTCATAGGTCATTTCTAGGGATGACCAATGGCTCTCCCAGCTTTGCATGGCTAATGTTTTTTATAAATTTTTCCTCCAGTAACTTGTTCAAACCTCTTTTGAATCCTGCCACATTCTCTGGCAACAGATCCTATAGCTGGATTATGTGCTGTATGGAAAAAACAAACTTTCTACGATTTGCCTTCAATCTGCTTGTCATACTGTTCATGGAGCAACCTCTTGTTTTTTGTTTTATAAAAAGTTAAGCAACTTTTCCACTTCTATCATATCCCCTCTCAGCTGTCTTTTCTCCTTCAAAGGGAGGTGCTCTATCGCTGTTTGTTGCCTTTCTCTGACCTCGTTCTAGTTCCATCACACCTCAGTCCACATAGTAAAGTTTGAACGCTGGTGTCTATGGCTTTCTCTGTGTAGCAGCTGTTAGAAAGATTCTACATGTTATCTACCAAGGATACTCTTTACAAGTTGAGGCAACTGGCCTTAGTCTGAATAACTGTTTGGCCGCAAGTGTATCTTTAAGTAAATTGGACCGGTTATAAGCCTGCAATGCAATGCCAACTCCCGGGCCCAAAGCCACAGGAAGTGCCAGTGGGAATCAAACCCTGGCCTCTTAGTTTCCAAGCCGGTGCTCTAACCACTAGTCTGCTCCTCCACTCCTAATGCAATGTGGGTCTTCGAGCCAATGCAGCTCCTGGGTTTTCCTGGCAGTGTGACCGGAAGTAGATTGCCAGGCCTTTCTTCCGAGGCAATGGAGGGTTAAGTGACTTCCCAAGGCCACAAGGAGTGCTGGCGGGAATCGAATCCTGCTCTCTTAGTTGCCAAGCCAGTGGTCTAACCATTAGGATACTGCTCTACTTTTATAAGCCTGAAAGATGAAAAATATTTTGAAATGTACATTGTAAGAAGATGAGAAGCATAGCTGGCTCAGTAGCAATTTACAATTCTTACTGTATTCTATGTGATCTTTTAGCCTCTATTCCAAGGATACACCCAGCTACTTCCCACCCCGCGCCCCACTCTCTGAAGCCTGTTCACACATTGGAATTTAAATTTCCCCAGGAGCCTCCTGAACAGTTTCACCCTGCATGATCCTAGCTGTAATCCAAGCCTGAGCTACAGAAATGTCAAAGATGCTCTCCACTAAAGGCAGACATTTATAAAGTGCTTGGATTGAATTAAATGAGAAAGATGATCTGACTGACAGGAAATTAATCACACAATTGCTCTGATCCCACATGCAAGCAAGATTCTACTCAAGATCACTCAGCAGGGACTACATACCTGGAACAAGAACTGCCTGAAGCGCAAGCAGGGTTCAGGAAAGGGCGAGGAACGAGAGACATTATCGTGGATATGAGATGGATCCTTGAAACGACAAAAGAATACCAAAAGGATATCCATATGTGTTTTATTGACTACAGCAAGGCCTTTGACTGTGTAAACCATGAGAAACTGTGGGCCACATTAAGAAGCAGGGGTACACCAGAACATCAGGGAGAGAGCCTCTTTCAATTGAAAGCAAGTTCTGCTACGAGGGGACATGGGATGAGGGTGAAGGGAGATAAATTCAGGAGTGATATGCGGAAATATTTCTTTACAGAAAGAGTGGTGGATCCGTGGAATAGTCTCCCAGTGGAGGTGGTAGAGATGAGGACAGTAACTGAATTCAAAAAAGCATGGGACCAACACAGAAGATCTCTAAAGGTAAAAAGTGGACTGTTGTAGTTGTTAATATGGAAGGACAGACTAGATAGGCCATGTGGTCTTTTTCTGTCATCATGTTTCTATGTTTGTATCTGATTGTTCTCTTGCACAACCTTTACATTGATCAAGCAGCAACAGTTCGAACGGAACAAGGAGAAACAGAATGGTTTAAAATCAGCAAAGGTGTACGACAAGGCTGCATACTTTCCCCCTACCTGTTTAATTTATATGCAGAACAAATCATCAGAGAAGCAGGATTGTATGAAGACAACAGAGGTGTGAAGATTGGTGGAAGACTCAACAACCTTCGCTATGCTGATGATACCACATTACTGGCAGAAATTGAAGATGATCTGAAACATTTGCTTCCAGAAAGGGTCAAAGTGTCTTTCGCAGCAAACTGGCTAACCTACTGAAGAGGGCTTTAAACTATGTTCATTAGGGAAGGGTGAAGAGAGCCCCCAGGTATGTGACAGCCTTCAGGTAATTAAATACTTCTGTTGAAATGGCTAAAAGGGGCAACATCTGGATTATATAAATGTGCGTAGCATGGAAAATAAGATCCCAGATGTTCAGGCTTTAATGGAAGAGGCTAACTGGGATTTAGTGGGAGTTACAGAAACATGGTTCACAGACATCCATGGCTGGGATGTAATTATATCGGGCTATACATAAGAACATAAGACATGCCATACTAGGTCAGACCAAAATTCATCAAGCCCAGTATCCTGTTTCCAACAGTGGCCAATCCAGGTCACAAGTACCTGGCAGTTTCCCAAAAAGCCACACAGTTTCCCCAATACTTGTCCAGGGGCAAGCAGTGGATTTCCTGGGTCCTCTTTAATAATGGTTTATGGACCTTTCCTCCAGCAAATTGTTTAAAACGTTTTTAAACCCAGCTATACTAACAGCTTTTACTACATCCTCTGGTATTGAATTCCAGAGTTTGATTACACATTGAGTGAAAAAATATTTTCTCTTATCAGATTAAATGGCTTATGTGGTATCTTCATTGTGTGTCCTCTAGTCTTTCTTTGTGCTGTCGTAAACAATCGATCTACGTTTACCTGTACTTTATTCAGGAACAATAGGGTAGGAAGAAGGGGAGAAGGAGTGGCACTATATGTAAAAAATAATATACAAACTATGGAATTACAGAGCTTAAAAGGGAGTGAGGAAGCACTGTGGGTTGAACTAGAAAAAGGGAACGGGAAATCCATTTGCATTGGGGTGATATACAAACCTCCTTCACAGAGAGAAGAAGTGGATGGAGATTTAATAGAGGACGTCTGCAGTATTGGCATGAAAGAAGGAGGAGATAGAGCAGCTTTTTAAACTAGATAATAGGGGAAAGCCAACAGATACCCCAGAGCGGATGGTTCGGAAGAATGTATCCTTGAAGGATACTACCAAAAGCAGAGAGGTTCCAAAAAAGAGTAAAGTAGCCCAAATGCCCTCGAGTATGGAACAGACAGAGCTTAAAGATCCCAAATTACACATGTCTACCAACAGCCAAACTAATATGAATAAAATACAGTCTCTAAAATGCTTGTATGCAAATGCTAGAAGTCTAAAAAATAAGATGGGAGCGTTAGAATATATAGCACTAAATGAGAGGTTAGATATGATTGGGATATCAGAGACATGGTGGAAGGAGGACAACCAGTGGGACACTGTGATACCTGGATACAAACTATATCATAATGATAGAGCTGATCAAATTGGTGGAGGGGTTGCGCTCTATGTTAGAGAGGACATTGAGTCAGAAAGGATTAAAGTTTTGCAGGAAACAAAATTTGCTGTAGAATCTCTATGGATTGAAATTCCATGTAAAAAGGGGAAGGCGATGGCAGTGGGGGTGTACTATCGACCGCCTGGCCAGAATGAACAAATGGATGATGAAATGCTCAAAGAAATCAAGGAAGCTAACAAAAGTTATAGCGCAGTAATAATAATGGGTGATTTCAATTACCCCGGTATCGACTGGGTCAGTGTCACGGCAGGACATGCTAGGGAGATAAAGTTCCTAGATGACATAAATGACTGCTTCTTGGAGCAGCTGGTTCATGAACTGACCAGAGGGGAAGCCATATTAGACCTAGTCCTTAGTGGAACACCAGATCTAGTGCAAGAGATAAGGGTGTTGGGGCCACTTGGCAATAGTGATCATAGCATGATCACCTTTGATTTAATTAGTGGAGGAGGGATAGTAAGGAAATCCACAGTACTAGCTTTTAACTTTCGAAAGGGAGACTATGATAAAATGAGGAAAATAGTTAAGAAAAAACTAAAAGCAGCAGTTGCAAAGGTTAAAGACTTACATCAATCTTGGGTGTTGTTGAAAAATACTATCTTGGAAGCCCAGACCAGCTGTATTCCACGCTTTAAGAAAAGTGGAAGGAAGTCCAAAAAACTGCCAGCATGGTTTAAAGGGGAGGTCAGAGAGGCTGTTGTTGCCAAAAAAAGCATCTTTCAGGAGATGGAAAAAAAGAGCCAAACGATGAAACCTGGAAAGAGCACAAGCACTGGCAAGTCAAATGCAAGGCATTGATAAAGCAGGCAAAGGGAGAATTTGAGAAGAAGCTTGCTGCGGAAGCAAAAAACATGAAATAAAGATTTTTTTCAAGTACTTTCGTAGCAAAAAACCTGTGAGAGAGTCAGTTGGTCCATTAGATGATAGAGGAGTTAAAGGGGCACTAAGAGGCGACAAGGCGATAGCAGAGAGACTGAATGAATTCTTTGCTTCGGTCTTTACTGAGGAAGATGTAGGGATGTTACCCATGACAGAAGTGGTATTTAAAGGTGCGGAAGAATTGAAGGAAATATCGATACATTGGGAAGATGTATTACAACTATTAGATAAACTGAAGAGTAGCAAATCACCTGGGCCGGATGGTATACATCGAAGGGTGTTGAAAGAACTGAAATATGAGATTGCAGACCTGCTATTAGTAATCTGTGAATTTTCATTAAAATCATCTGTAATACCTGAAGACTGGAGGATCGCCAATGTAACGCCAATTTTTAAAAAGGGTTCCAGGGGTGATCCGGAAAACTACAGACCGGTGAGCCTCAAGTCAGTACCGGGAAAAATGGTAGAAACCATCATAAAGAATAAAATTACTCAGCATGTAGATAGTCATGGCCTAATGGGAGACAGCCAACATGGTTTTAGATAAGGAAGATCTTGTCTTACTAATCTATTATGTTTTTTTTTTTTTAAAGTGTGAATAAACAGGTGGACAAAGGTGAGTCGGTTGATATAGTGTATCTGGACTTTCAGAAAGCCTTTGACAAGGTCCCTCATCAGAGACTTTTGGCAAAACTAAAGAGTCATGGGATAGGAGGCAGTGTACTACTGTGGATCAAGAACTGGTTAAAAGATAGAAAACAGAGGGTTGGGCTAAATGGCCAATTTTCCCAATGGAGAAAAGTGAATAGTGGTGTACCCCAGGGATCTGTGCTGGGTCCGCTGGTTTTTGACATATTCATAAATGACCTGGAAAGTGGAATAACGAGTGAGGTTATCAAATTTGCAGATGACACAAAACTATTTAAAGTTGTTAAAACCCAAGAGGATTGTGGAAAATTGCAAGAGGATCTTGATAAATTGGAAGACTGGGCATCAAAATGGCAGATGAAATTTAATGTGGACAAGTGCAAAGTTATGCACCTAGGGAAGAACAACCCAAACTATGGTTACACGATGCAAGGTTCCACATTAGGAACCACCACCCAGGAAAAAGATTTAGGCGTCATTGTGGATAGCATGTTAAAACCCTCGGCCCAGTGTGCAGCGGCAGTCAAGAGAGCACATAGAATGCTAGGTATCATAAGGAAAGGAATAGAAAATAAAACAAAAGATATTATAATGCCTCTGTATCGTTCCATGGTGAGACCGCACCTTGAATATTGTGTGCAATTCTGGTCGCCGTATCTTAAAAAGGATATAGCATTATTAGAAAAGGTTCAGAGAAGAGTCACCAAAATGGTAAAGGGGATGGAAGGATACTCCTATGAAGAAAGGCTAAAAAGGTTAGGGCTCTTTAACCTGGAAAAGAGACGGCTGAGGGGAGATATGATAGAAGTCTATAAAGTAATGAACGGAGTGGAACGAGTAAACGTAGATCGATTGTTTACGTTATTAGAATATAGAAAGACTAGGGGACATGCAATGAAGCTACTGTTTGGGCTTTTCTGGGCTTCCCTACAGGGTAAACTATTTAAAACTAATAAAAGAAAATATTTCTTCACTCAACGTGTAATCAAACTCTGGAATTTGTTACCAGAGGATGTGGTAAAGGCTGTTAGTGTAGCTGGGTTTAAAAAAGGTTTGGACAAGTTCCTGGAGGAAAGGTCAATAAACCATTATTAAGAAGGGACCCAGGATATCAATGCTTGACCCAGTACAAGCATTGCGGAACCTGTGTCTTTTGGGGAAACTGCTAGGTACGTATGACCTAGATTGGCAACTGTTGGAAACCGGATACTGGGCTTGATGGACCTTGGTCTGACCCAGTATGACATATCTTATGTTCTTAATCGCTTCTGGTTTCAACATGCCAAATATTGATTGTCACATCCCTGCTGCGGTGTCATCTAGAAGTAAGGAGATCCTGGATTCTCTGCAGGGAGAACTATTCCGGCAACTGGTAACAGAATCCTCACATGAAGGAGCCATACTGGACTTGGTGCTTACCAATGGGGAAAGTGTTTCTGAGGTTATAGTGGGAGATCGTCTTGTATCCCGTGATCAGCAGATGGTGTGGTTCAGTATCAGAACTAGGGCTGATAAAATCCATTCAAAAGCGAGGGTCCCAGATTTTAGGAAAACTAACGTTTAAGAAGTCATTAGTTGGATGGTAACAGCTGGGGGATGTAGAAAAACAATGGGCAAAACTAAAAGGGGATATTTTAAAGGGCAACAAAACCTTTTTGTTAGAAAGGTAAATAAATGTAAAAGGAAAACAGACCACTGTGGTTCTCAAAAGAGTAGCTGAAAATGTGAAGAAAAAGAAGGTGTCCCTCATAAAATACAAGAGATCACAGAGAGAGAAAAGACAAGCATCAATATTTGGAAAAACTTAGAGAAGCTAAAAAGTAGTCAGGAAAGTTAGGATACAAAAAGAAGAGATAGCCAATGCAATAAAATGGAGGGGGACAAAACATTTTTCAGATATGTTAGTGAGAGGAAACATGCAAAAGTGGTATTGTCAGACTCAAGGGGGAAAGGGAGAATTATGTAGATGCTAATGAGGATAAAACAAAATTGCTTAACAAATATTTTTGTTCTATGTTCACAGATGAAGGGCCAGGAACAGGATCTTAGAAAACACCCACAAATAGGAGCAGAGGTAAAGAGGATTTTGGACAATTTTCAAAAGTCTGTGTTCATGATGAACTAGCTAAACTAAAAGTAGACAAAGCAATGGGGCTGGATGGCATACATCTGAGAATACTGAAGGAACTTGGGTATGTTCTAGCGGATCCACTGGCTGACCTTTTCAATGCTTCTTTAGGGTTAGGAGTGGTCTAAGAGGACTGGAGAAAGGCACATGTGGTCCCTTTACACAAAAACAGAAGTAAAGATGAAGTCGAGAATAGAGACAGATTAGTCTGACCTCTGTGGTGAGGAAATTAATGGAAATGCTGCTAAAAAACGGAGTTACTTACCTGTAACTGGAGTTCTCCGGGGACAGCAGGATAAGTCAGCCACAATTGGTGACGTCATCCGACGGCGCCAAGACGGAAGTACTCTCCATAGCTCAGAAGGGCTTTCGCCCTTCTGAGCATGGGCCAACTGGCCCCACCCCCCTGCCCGCCCCTAGCTGACCAGTATGTCCCTAGCTGAGCCTTTTGCCGCTAGGAGGCGGGCACCAGGACGGAGGCCGACCCCTTTCCAGGGGAGGTGGGCGGGTATGTGTGGCTGACTTATCCTGCTGTCCCCGGAGAACTCCAGTTACAGGCAAGTAACTCCGTTTTCTCCTAGGACAAGCAGGATGAGTCAGCCACAATTGGTGCCTCCCAAGCTGTCATGAGCTGTGGTAGAAGGGGGACGGCCGAGGCGCTACTTAGGGCTAGACTATAGGCAAGGTTAGCAGGCAGCCTGTGGCCACCAGAGCATGTAGGCCTTTAGTGGTTAGACTACCGGCTAGGCTAGCAGGTAGCCTGTGGTGAGCATGTTGCTACCCAAGCATGTAGGCCCGTAGTGGTATACAGACGCGAGGGGCGTATATGCGAAGGGTGCAGTAAGGCACGCTGGCCTGGCATGAGCCCCTGTCTGCATCCGGGTAGAATATAGCAATGGGTTCAAGTAGTAGACTGCAGCCCTAACTTCTAGAAGGAGATGCAGGTGGAGTCTCTAGGGGTGCAGTCCGCTGTGACTGGGCAGCCCGGCTAGTGCACTGCTCCGTGTATGTCCTGGGCGTACAGCTGGGTAGGGCTGTCAGACCATATATGCTAGATATCTTTCTTGGAGATCTGTTCCAGGTCATAATGTCATAGACCAGCAGTGGGCCATCAAGGGCAGGAGCCTCATAAGGGGTACTTATAAGCGCAGGTATTGGATGGATGCCTTGTTGGTATTGCTTTGAATTCTTGTCTTTAATTTAATTTAATTTTTTTTATTTTTTTATTTTTTTAGAATCAAGCAATTGGTCTATTATCTCACGGGGATTGAACCAGATCAACTGAACGATGGCACGGTCCATCAACCAAGTGGACTGCCCGTGGAGGTTTTGTTTATTCATTTATTGCTTCTTCTATACCACACTATTCAGTGTAGGTTCCAAGGGGCTTTATATAATGCAGTGGGATGCATAGCATTTACAATACAGAGGTGCTGAACTTGGACACAACTGGGTTAACTTTCTACAAGTTACCTTGGTCCTTCAGATGGGGTAGGAATATCCTGCCATCGTGACTGGAGGGAGCAAGGTTGATCAAGATGTAAGTCCTCCGTGACTGGAGATGACAAGGCCTGTCCTCTTCAGCAGTGAGTGCCTGGTGTCACTTGGCGATAAGGAGCCCTTAGGCATCAGTCAAGTGAGGAGGAGTTTTGCAGTGTGGTAAGTTAAGAGTTATCCAAGACCATGTTAATCTTCAGAATTGCGTATCTAAGGCATATCAAGTAAATGCCTTTGGCCTTCTTATGCAGCCCCCTGCCCGGTTGTAGTGTCATTTTGCATGGAGCGCTGTTACCAATTCATGCTGGTTCTTGTGGAAATAAAATCCTTTTCCCATTTCATATCAGACACCATGGCCTTTCGAAGTAGGCCCTGGCCGTCTAACCTTGTTGGAGGCCCTCGCCATCTGACTTCCTGCTGGAAAGGGATGACTACTGCTACACCTTGCACCCTGCACCTATGCACCAATGGGCAAGGTTCAGAGGCACTGAAGTGGCCCGCGGAGAGGCTTATTAGCCGTGTGTGTGTCCTGCACCCGTCTTTCATCTCGGGAGAGCCTTGGATGGTAGACATAGGCTGTGTGACCTGCCACATGGGCTGTGTGACTGGTGCATCTTCACTTCCTATCAGGCACTGCTTTTCCCTGGGTTTCCGGGTTTAAAAAACAGGATGCTGACCACAGGGCTCCTTTGGAGATGAGATCTAGTACTCTAGCTCCCAAGGTCATTGGGAACATGGACTGCATGATTCACAGCTGGAACCCATACCTGTGTGACCTTCCGCCCTTATACACACCAATTGAGTGTAGCACATCACATTAGAGTGGGAAACTGAAGTAGGGCATAGCTGGAAGGTTTGTGGTAGGGTGATGTTTGAACCTGTGTTCCATGTGGAGCCAGTGTTACCTCTAGAGACCTGCCCAGTACTAGTGAGCGATTACTGGCCGGTAAAGCATTACATATGCTCTTATCCCTCCTTGGCGAGGCAGTTACTGGTCCTGATGATTAGTTAATTGCTCGGCCACATGGCACAGGTGCAGGTCTCTTCACTGCATCTAGAAGAGGGCAGGCTCAAGGGGTTCGGGGCTGCAGAGTATGTTGAGGTGGAAGCTAGTCCTGGAGCTGCCAGGATAGGCCAGATACAAGTGGGCGAGCCTTCGCGGCAAGGTCATGCATGTGACTTCAAGCGTCTTCCCAGGGGCCCCATATAGACCTATGGACACCCTAGTATTAAATATGTGGACTGGATTGGCAGTAGCCCCAGCTGGGCTTTGAATCTGTGACCTTCTGTTCTTTCACACACTGTCTGTGTGCACAGTACCACCGTGTTGCCATTGCTCACGGAGGATGGGAGGCTGGAGATGGGCTCGAGTCGGCCACTGGCTTACACTAGGGGTTTTTCAGGGCTCACCCCTGCCTCTCGAAATGGAGTCTGAGGCTGGAGTAAGGTCATAAATTCCTTGATGCAAGGTCTGTATGCTGCAGATGAGTTCCTGAGCCATGAAATAACCCTCCATGTCTGGAATGTTTAGAGACTCCGCATGGTGGAACCAGGGCTAACCCCAAGGGGTACCCGCCGCATTCAGCTTGTTATTCAAGAGCAAGAAGGGAGCCCAATCAGTGGGCGCAGTGGGGAATAGAACCCAGGAACCTTGCACCATCAGTCAGAGTCTTAACCATTATGCTACACTACTGTTAGGGTTACGACCATGAGGACTCCGATAATGGGGAGTGGGGATAGGTCTCTGTGGTTGCCCAAGGGTGTGGATGCACAAGCCGTACTGGGTTCAGGCCTCTGTGGTTGCCCAGGAGTGTGGATGCACAAACCAGATTGCCCTTCGTGCTCCTGTGCCTTTCCTAATGCAGATAGCCTTTGGCCGTGAAGGTAAAGGCTGGTGGCGAAGGGTCTTGTGTATCGTTTCAGCCTCAAGGAGGGGGCGAGAGCACCCATAGTTAGAGGGGTAAGAGAGAGAGATTCTTCTCAATGAGGAGGCCTGGTGGGCCAGTGTTTGAGGACCCTTGCCATGGGTCGATTGCGTTTGCCGTACTCGTTGAGCAGTAGAGGGCGATGCCCGGAGTCATCTGATCTGCAATGTGCCACTGAAGGTATTGAGTGGACCCAGGACTTAAACGTAAAGGGTGATGCCTCAGACAGCCTTATGCATTAGGCACACTGGGGATCGAACTCATGACCCCTGTACCATCAGTCAGGCCAGGCGGGAGCCACTGTCGTTTTCCTGGCTGACAGGAAGGTGTAGGTTCTGTTTGTGCCTAGCCCTATACCAGGCCCAGTGCATTGTAACTGAAATGAGGAGCCACTGCTGGGACTTGACCCTGTGACCTTCTGCACCTGGACACCGGCTGTGCGTACTGCGCCACCCGGTGGCCACTTGCCTTTAAGGTTCCTCTGCCTGCTGCGACTTCTTTTGAGGTTAGTGAGAGTGCGATGACATCTGTATGCTCTGTGTGACACAGAGAGAGGGCAGGAATTGAGTGCGCGTGACTGCTCGGTGGGGTGAGATAGCACAGGTACGGCGGCTGCTGCAGAGTTAGGCCTGCATTCGCAGATCGGCGCCACATGTAATGGTACCTCCTAAGGGGGCTGGCATCGGCACTGAGAAGCTCCCCTTCACTGCGCTGCCGGGGATTCGCAGATCGGCGTCACGTTGTCATGGCGTGGGGTCGAGTCTGCTATCCTCCTTGTGCGCGACCAGGGGACCGGCGAATCCAGGAGCAGCGGCACCGAGGCTACTGCCGGCGCCAGAATCGTAAGGTCTTGCTACGCCTGCTAGTTACAGGGCATGCCGACAAGGGTTCTGAGGCCCAGTGGAGACCTGGCAGCCAAGCCTGGAAAGCAGGAGGTTACTACTCCCTGAGACACGGGCATTAGTTTAGCCAAGCAGCAGGCAGAACAGCCTATATGTTGCCGAGTGTCCTTTTCGCCTTTACCGAGTGTCATTTTCAGTGCAGAGGCATCGGCAGCGCCTGCTGGCGCGGGAAGGCTCCCTTACCGAGTGTCGCTTTCAGTGGAGGCATCGGCAGCGCCGATGCTGGCGCAGGAAAGTCCCTTACCGAGTGTCACTTTCAGCGCGGAGGCATCGTCAGCACCGATGCTCTGGGCGCTGGTGCAGGAAAACTCCCTTGCCGTTGGTCCCGTTCGGAGAGGCTGTATCCGGGCAGAAGGGCGGTGCCGATGCTCTGGGCACCGGCGCAGAAAGCTCACCTCAAGCGGCACCAGCAGCGGCGCAGATGAGAATGCCCTTTAAGAGTGGCTCCTGCTCCCATGACTGGATCGGCGCCGACCAATGGCGCCGTAGGGGGAGGAGCCTGGCCCATGGTGTAATAGGGCAGATGGCCGCAGCCATGAGGACCTTGAGTCCGCCGGATCGCAAATTTTTCCCAGGACAAGCAGGGCCGGAGCAGAGTTTGATAGGGGCATTTGGAGACTCCAGGGCACCGGAGAGCAGACAGGAGAGAGAGAGACGTTGAAGTACCGGGATGTCCACCGGAGGCCCGCGGCTGGGGATGGAGGCCTAAGAGGCACATCTGGAGCCGCCGCCGACACAAGGGCGGGGAGCTGCCGTCCAGGGAGTCTCTCGACAAGTTCCTCGCTCCCCTTCAATCAGACGAAGCGATGTGGAGAAGCAACGTGGGAATCCTCATGCTACGGGGATCGCCTGCCAGGAGCTGAGGGCGGAATGACGTTGCGATGCTGCGCCGGTGATACAAGCTGAGACCAGAACCCAGTCGCCAGAAAATGGCTGCCCCCATGAAAGCCACAAGGGAGGAAGGAACGGCTGCCGCGAGGGTTCTTACACCCGGAGGATCCTCAAGTTTGAGCCGCGTTGGATATAGGCTTGCTGCTGGGGTTGGAGGCCTTTAGGCACAACCTGAGCGGCGTTAGAGCTGGGGGCTCAAGCCTGTGGCTGGGGTGGAGGCCCTTAGGCACACCCATAGCGGCGGCAGAGCTGGCAGGGATTCTGTCCGGCGAAGGTCCAAGAGCAATGGCGCCTGATTAAGTGCAGCCCTGAGAATTTGAGAGAAGCTGAACAAAGTATTAACGCAAGGTAAAAACTGCAATATATATTGGTAGAGTAAAAGAAAAGCACAAGTTGAAACTGATCAACAGTAAGTGGTTTTATAAGATGTTACATCTGAAGCACATGGCCCGCAGAATCAAGTTCCGCCGGGCCGCTTTGAAAGGGAGCTTTAGAAACATAACCTAGTATCAGAGACAAGGCCTGAATGCAGGTTAGACAGCGAAATACAAACGAGAGGGAGAAAATGCAAGCTGAAACTGAATGTACAGTAATAGAATAATTCATAAGAAGTAGAATCTACAAGGCCCGCAGGAAACAAGTTCGGCTGGGCCAGACCTGAGAGGAAGCTTCAGAACATTTAGTCAAGCGAAACTGTTATATACATACGATTAGCAGGATTAGAATTAAAATTGGTGGAGAGTAGAAAAGTCCGTCTTGCTGGCAAGGCGGAAGAACTGAAACTGGTCAGCTAGGGGCGGGCAGGGGGGTGGGGCCAGTTGGCCCATGCTCAGAAGGGCGAAAGCCCTTCTGAGCTATGGAGAGTACTTCCGTCTCGGCGCCGTCGGATGATGTCACCAATTGTGGCTGACTCATCCTGCTTGTCCTAGGAGAACAGAGGATAGTGAAGTTTCTGGAGTCCAATGGATTGCAGGATCTGAGGCAGCATGGATTTACCAGAGGCAGGTCTTGTCAGACAAATGTGATTGATTTCTTTGACTAGGTGACTAGAGAGTTGGACTGAGGGAGAGCTCTAGATGTGGTGAACTTGGATTCAGTAAAGCCCTTTGACACCATTCTGCACAGGCAACTTATAAATAAATTGAGCACCCTAGGGATGGACCTTAAAGTGACTGACTGGGTTAAAAATTGGTTGAGTGGGAGGCGACAAAGGGTAAAGGTAAATGGATCTCACTCTGAGGAGAAGGTTACCAGTGGTGTGCCGCAGGGATCTGTCCTGTGTCTGATTCTTTTTAACATCTTCGTTAGTGATATTGCGAAAGGGCTGTTGGGTAAGGTTTGCCTCTTTGCGGATGATACCAAAATTTGTAATGGAGTGACACCCAGGAAGGAGTAGATAACATAAGAGGGATCTAGCTAAGCTTGAAGAATGGTGAAGAATTTGGCAGCTAATATTTATTCCTGAAAAATGCAGGGTCATGCATTTGGGTTGCAAAAATCAAAGAGAGCAGTACAGTGTAGGGGACAAAGTACTTCTGGCCACGAAAGAAGAGCAGGACCTGGGCGTGATTGTTTCTGATGATCTGAAAGTGGCTAAACAGGTAGAAAAGCCAACGATGAAAGTCAGAAGGATGCGAGGTGTATAGGGAGAGGAATGGTCAGCAGAAAAAGGAGGTGATAGTGCCTCTGTATAAGTCTCTGGTGCAACCTCATTTATTGTGTGCAATTCGGGAAACCGCACCTTCAAAAGGATATAAAGAGGATGGAGTCGGTGCTGAGGGTGGCTACTATACTGGTAAGTGGTCTTCATTATAAATCATATGGGGACCGACTTAAAGATCTTAATATGTATACGTTAGAGGAAAGGCAGGCTAGAGGAGATATGATAGAGACGTTTAAATACCTCTGGGGCATAAATGCACAAGAGGAAAGCCTCTTTCACTTTAAAGTAAGCTCTGCAATGAGGGGGCATAGGATGAGGATGAAAGGGGATAGACTCAGGAGTAATATGCGGAAATATTTCTTTATGGAAAAAGTGGTAGATGCGTGGAATAGTTTCCCAGTGGAGGCAGTAGAGACAAGGACAGTATTTAAATTCAAGAAAGCCTGGGACAAACACAGAATATTTCTAAAGGAAAAGAAGGGGCTATAGTATTTGATATGGAAGGGGAGACTAGATAGCAGAAAAAAAACCATATGGCCTAACATGTTTCTATGCTTCTCAAGATCAAGAAACAGTCTTTAAATGGACCTGCACCTTAATGTAAAGAAGCAAAGATCCTGACAACTGGCAAAATGAATAAGTTCATCGTTGATGGAGAAAAAATTGAAGTAGCTGACAACTTTAACCTGATTATTGATCCAATCAATAAAAAAACGACAAGCAGTCAAAAAATCTGATGACACATTGCTCTTGGCAGAATGGCTATGAAGGACCTAGACAAGATTCTCAAAAGCAGAGATGTCGCTCTCCATACAAAGTTTCGACTTATCCAAATCATGGTATTTTCAATAACAACATAAGATATGCCATACTGGGTCAGACCAAGGTCCATCAAGCCCAGTATCCTGTTTCCAACAGTGGCCAATCTAGGTCATACGTACCTAGCAGTTTCCCCAAAAGATACAGGTTCCACAATGCTTGTATTGGTTCAAGCATTGATATCCTGGGTCCCTTCTTAATAATGGTTAATGGACCTTTCCTCCAGGAACTTGTCCAAACCTTTTTTAAACCCAGCTACACTAACAGCCTTTACTACATCCTCCGGTAATAAATTCCAGAGTTTGATTACACGTTGAGTGAAAAAATATTTTCTTTTATTAGTCTTAAATAGTTTACCCTGTAGCTTCATTGCATGTCCCCTAGTCTTTGTATATTCTGATAACATAAACAATTGATCTACGTTTACCCGTTCCACTCCGTTCATTAATTTATAGACTTCTATCATATCTCCCCTCAGCCATCTCTTTTCCACGTGAAAGAGCCCTAACCTTTTTAGCCTTTCTTCATAGGGGTATCCTTCCATCCCCTTTACCATTTTGGTGGCTCTTCTCTGAACCTTTTCTAATAATGCTATCTCCTTTTTAAGATATGGCGACCAGAATTGCACACAATATTCAAGGTGCGGTCTCACCATGGAACGATATAGAGGCATTATAATATCCTTTGTTTTATTTTCCATTCCTTTCCTTATGATACCTAGCATTCTATTTGCTCTCTTGGACGCTGCTGCACATTGGGCTGAGGGTTTTAACATGTTATCCACAATGATGCCTAAAACCTTTTCCTGGGTGGTGGTTCCTAATGTGGAACCTTGCATCGTGTAACCATAGTTTGGGTTGTTCTTCCCTAGGTGCATAACTTTGCACTTGTCCACATTAAATTTCATCTGCCATTTTGATGCCCAGTCTTCCAATTTATCAAGATCCTTTTGCAATTTTCCACAATCCTCATGGGTTTTTTTTTTTTTTTTTTTTTTTTTTAAACTTTTATTTTCATTTTATAACAATAACAATACACACAGTAATAAAACAAGGATGATTGCATCAAAATAAAATGGAATAAACCGGAAAATAACCCCATCAACCCTCCCCCCCTATGCTTCTTCTCTAGATAATAAAAAAAAAAGAAAAGAAAAGATATTAACCCAGGCATGGGGTCCATAGCAATTATGTTAGAACATAAACATAACAGTCATGATATACTATGGATCAAGAGAGAGATATAACTAGACAGTCAAGTGCGAGCATTTGGCCGACTGCACGAAATCTGTGAGTAATTTCCATTTAGACACCTGGTAGCGGGCCTGAAGGGAAGGGGTAGCCCTACGAGGAATTTGTTCAAACTTACTATATAGACAGACACAATTCCACCATTCTAGAGGACTCAGTGAAGAGCTATTTTTCCAATATTTCATGATTAACGATATGGCAATACCCATTAGAAAGTCAAGGAGGAAGTAAGCAGACTTCGGGAGAGAGGGGATGCCCGCTGCAGAACGGAGTCCCACTATTTTCCAGGAGAGTGGTTCAGTAAAGTGTAAGATAGATTGAATACGACCCCAGACCCGGCTCCAGTAGTGTTGTAGTGCGGGGCATTCGTACATGACATGAGTGAGGGTGCCTGTAGCTGCATGGCAAGTCCAACATTGATTACTCAGAGTGGAAGTCCATTTGGCCAGTCTATCAGGGGTATAGAAACAGCGATGGGCAAAGAAGAAAAGCGTCTGGGTTAAGGAAGCCGAGCGGGAAACACGAACCACTTTGCTCCAGAAGAGGTTCCAATGTTCAAGGGTTAGAGTTACACCCAATTCTCGCTCCCAAGTCTGCTGTGCAGAAGGGGGGACAGCATTCTGAGGAGCACAAAGAGTTTTATAAAAGGTGGAAGCAACACCGGACTGAGCCCCAATAAAGGAGACCACCTCAGTTATCCCTTGGTCATGAGGAGTTAGTGGGGGAAAAACCCCAGCACTCTTGAGACAGTGCTGCAACTGAAGCAGTTGAAAATAGTATTTAGAAGGAAGGCCAAACTCACAATGGAGCTCATTAATGGACTTCCAGCGAGCATTGTGAAACAGTTGATTGGGAGTCCAGATGCCTCTGGAATACCAGGGACTCCAGGCCACCGGCTTATGTTGAATTTGGAATCGAGCATTATGCCAAATTGGAAGCCTATCTAGTGGGCAAGCTAGGGAATCTAGGGAGCTGATGAGAACATTGAAGGAGCGAAGTGTATCCAGGAGCATTGGTGGATAGTGGGCATCCAGTGGGAAAGTCATTCCAGGGAGATAGCTAAGTGGAATGGGCTTACAGAGGTCTTCTTCTATATCTAACCATATTGGTCTGGACGGGAAAGAAGCGTCCAACCAACGGGCACCCTGTTTGAGAAGAAAAGAGAGGTGATAGTTGAAAAAATCAGGAAATCTTATCCCACCATGTTCCTTATCTGACTGAAGTTTATGTTTCGCTATTCTAGGCGGTTTGTTCTGCCACAAAAATCTGATCAACAGGCCCTCGATATCTTTGTAGGTGTGTCGAGGGAGAAGGCACGGTAACATTTCTAAGACATAATTAACCTTGGGAACAATCATCATCTTTATAGTATCCATACGGCCCCACCACGTAAGAGTAAGTGGAGACCAACGTTGGGTGAGCTCACGGACCTTGGTGATTAAATTTTTGACATTAAAAGCGACGGTTTCTTCGAGAGGATAACAGTAATGTACCCCTAAATATTTTACCATACGGGGCTGCCATACAAAAGGAAAGGTTTGCAAGTCTGCTTGGTGAACCTGGTGGTTTAGGGGAAAGGCGACTGATTTGGTCCAATTAATTTTGTAACCTGAAAGTTGAGAATAGCGGTCAATTAGATCCAGAACAACAGATACGGAGTCTAAGGAAACAAAAAGCATAAGATCATCTGCATACGCTGAGACTTTTATATCCCGACGGGGAAAGGGAGCGCCGTGGATATGTGGAGACTGACGGATTAACAGGATTAGGGGTTCTAACGCAAGATCAAAAAGTAAGGGGGAAAGTGGGCACCCCTGACGGGTGCCTCTTTGCAGTAAAAATGGCTGGGACTTCAATGTGTTGGCACAGACACTAGCAGTTGGTTGAGAGTATAGCACTTGAAGGCAACGGAGAAAATTATCGCCGAAACCAAACCAACGGAGGGTCGCAAATAGGAATGGCCATTCTAGCCGGTCAAAGGCTTTTTCGGCATCTAGGGAAAGGCCAACCAATGGACGTTCGTGGGAGGCCATATTAGTTAGTACATGACAAAGAGTCCTGGCATTATCAGCAGTTGATCTGCCGGGAATAAATCCACATTGATCTGGATGTATTAAAGTGGTCATTTTGTGAGAGAGCCGAGTAGAAAGAATAGTGGCGAAGATTTTATAATCTGCGTTAAGCAGGGAGATGGGTCGGTAATTGGCTGTCAGGTGTGGGTCTCTCCCCTCCTTCTCAAAGACCACTATGTTGGCCTCTGAAAAGGAACCAAGGGAGGATCCGTCGGCTACTAGGGTAGTAAAGTATTGCTGCAAAAACGGGGCCAGATCAGAGCTGAAAGTTTTGAAGAACTCAGCCGGAAGGCTGTCTGGACCCGCAGCACGGCCGGAGGCACATCTTTTAATTGCATCCTGTATTTCCACAAGAGTAAACGAATGATCAAGGGCCGTGCATTCCTCAGCCGAGAGAGTAGGACGCTGTACACCAGCTAACAAGCGGTCGAAATGTTCAGGAACAAACTCACATTCAGATTTATACAAGCTAGCATAAAAATCGCGAAAAAGCTCTAAAATCTCATGATCTTTTGTGACAAGGCCATTCCCAGATGGGCTTCGGAGAGCTGCTACCCGTTTGGCTTCTTTTTTCCCCTTCAAAGCATTAGCTAGTAGTTTACCAGCGCGATTATTTTCCCGGTAATACAATCCCTGCTGGGATGCTATATTTCTAACAGCGGCATTATGCAAAATCTTGTTGTACTGAAAACGGAGACGTTGCAAACGAAGCAGAACACATGGGTCTGTTCGGGACGTAAGAATACGTTCACCAGCCTGTATCTGTTGTTCAAGGATCACCAATTGTTGCCTTCTTTGTTTCCCAAGACGGATTTGATAACTAGTCACCGTGGCTCGAATAGACGCCTTAAAACCCTCCCACCAGGCCCAGTTCGTTGTGTCAAGGGGAGAGTTAAAATGAAAGTAATCTTGTATGGCAGCCCGTATTACAGTTTGAAAATCCTGTTGGTCTAGGAGAGACCTATCAAAAGACCATGCTCGGGGACTTGCATTTTGCGCAGCAGTGTGTATCGTAAAAGATATGGCAGCATGGTCTGAAATGTGCAAGGGGTGAATCTTAGCCATACCAATCTGCGATACCAATGTTTTTGATTAAAAGAAAAAAATCTATTCGGGATTGTGATTGGTGAGGAGCGGAGAAAAAGGTAAAATCCAAATCAGAAGGATTCAATAACCTCCATATGTCCACCAAAGCCAAATCAGCGATCATAGCTGTAAGTATGGAGAGACTCTTGGGTGGACCACAGGTTCTAGGCGGCTGCCGATCCACCAAAGGGTCGAGGACCTGATTAAAGTCTCCTCCCAGTATTAGTGGGGTATGAGCGGAGGCTTGCGCAGCTTGTGCAATTTTAGCAAAAAAACCAGGATTGTCAACATTTGGAGCATAAATACAAATACACGTGAATTCTAGATCCCCCACTTTGAGATGAGCGTGAGCCCATCTACCCTCATTATCTGAGCTAATATCTAGCACGGTGGCCTGCAGGGATTTCTTAAACAAGTATGGCAACACCACAGCGTTTAGCAACAGCGGGAGAATACGCCACAACAGCATAAGGCTTGACATTAAGCTTTAGTGTTTCTTTAGCATTTAAATGCGTTTCTTGAAGCAGTACTAAATCAGCATGCTCAGTATTCAAATAGCTAAGAATTTTCTTCCTTTTGATGGGACTATTGATACCTTTGACATTCAATGATAAGAGCTTACAGAAAGCCATCTAGTAATATACAAAATTCTGAGAGAACATGAAGTTGCACATTATTCCCTAAACTATGCATATTGGTAGCAAATGACTGTACACACGACATGAAATAATAAACTTTTGGTAGAAAGCATAAATAACCCCAAAAAAAAAAGAGACAGGCACCGAAGTGCACTAGAGAAGAAGCAAAACCCCAACTATTACTGGCGACCATGAGTCTGCGGGGGGAAGCCCCAGAGAAGGCCCGATACTGGCCATACTCCCTGCAGCAGGAACAAGTCCCGGGAGCCACCGAAGGGTGCAAAGAAGCAGGATGGCGGTTCAAAGAAGTAGGTCAGGAGAGCAGTCCAACCGCGTCCGCAGCGAAATCACTGCGATAGGCCCCAATGAGGTAGAGATTTAAGAGAGCTTTGAACAGCAACACAGCTTGATGGTAACATCAACGCATCAGTGCAGCTTCTTTAGAGTCCAAAAATGCAGCGAGGAGGTCAGGATCCTCGAAGGTCCTGGTATGGTTATGCAGCGTAACGCGTAGCTTTGCCGGATACAGGAGACCAAATCGGGCCTGCAGTTGCTGAAGGCGAGGGCGATAAAGCAAGAAGCTTCTTTCGGAGGACCATCGTGGGCTTATAGAGATAATTGAAGAAAGACACTTTATGCCCATCTATCTCGAGGTGATGATTAGCCCGGGCAGCAGCCAGAAATTTGCTCAGCTTGTTGATAGCGCAGTAGCCGAAAATGATGGGCCTGGGAGTCGTCCGGTTGAGCGCCATATTAGTGGGGACACGATGTGCCCGGTCTATCTCCAGGTCCTTAAGAAACGTCGTCTTCAATAGAGAGGGTAGAATATTGCCCAGATATTCCCGCAGATCTCCTGCTTCTACGCCCTCTGGAGCTCCAATGAGTCGAATGTTATTGCGACGAGCTCTATTATTGCTATCTTCAAGTTCCTTTTGAAGGAGCAAAATCTGGCGTTCAGCTTTATCGATCTTCCCCATTCGCACCGCGTGCGATTCAAGAGTCTCCGCCATTTTGTCTTGGCGCAACGAGAGGCCCTCGAGCCTTTCCTGCATCATGGTAAGGTCCTCACGCATGGCGCGGATCGCTTCTCCGTTGGATTGTACCAGTTCCTTTACACCACGAATCTCCTCGAGTATCACCCGCTGCATTTCAGGGCTCTCACAGAGCGGCGCCATCTTATGCGGGGAAGGCAGTTCCGTTTTGGAGCGTTTGCCGTGCGACGAAGTGGGGGAGCCGAAATCTAGGCGCTGTGGTTTAGGTCCCGCCATCCCTCCGATGCGCCCCGGCGATTTTAAAGCAAAATAGTGAAGTTTTGCAGGAGTTTAGTCAGGATTCTGTGTAGGCCTCTCGGGAGCTTCAGCACCAGGCGTCTACCCCGTTGGACATCAGGCTCCGCCCCAATCCTCATGGGTTTTAACAACTTTAAATAGTTTGTGTCATCTGCAAATTTGATACCTCACTCGTTATTCCCTTTTCCAGGTCATTTATGAATATGTCAAAAAGCAGCAGACCCATTACAGATCCCTGGGGTACACCACTAACATCATATGGATGCAAAAGTTGGACAGTGAAAAAGATAGGCAGGAAGAAAATTGATGCCTTTTAATTATGGTGCTGATGGTGAATAACATGGACTGTGTATAACATGGACTGGTGAATAACATGGACTGTGTATAACATGGACTGCCCAAATAACAAAGCAGTCATTATTAGAGATCAAACCTAAGCTTTCTTCAGAAGCTCAGATGACAAGACTTTGACTTTCATACTCTGGTCACATCATGTGAAAAGGGAGAACATTACAGAAAGACATCATGCTTGGCAATGTTGAAGGTCAACACAAAAGAGGAAGGCCAGCAATGAGATAGATCGATACAATAACAGAAGCTATCAACAATGAGTTGCCAGACTAAAGACCTAACACAATTTGGGACAACTATCCAGAGGGTTGCCATGAGTCAACACTGACTGACGGCACTTAACAGCAACAACAACAACATGATGAAAGATGTGTGAATGGACAGTGGCCAGGTGTGAATACTTGACTAGCTCTATATAGCTCACAGGTTTCATGCTTGTGTTAATTCAACTCTTTGTATGTTTACCAACCTAATTTCAAATGTTTTCTCTTCTTGCCTACCTTGAGGATTGTGAGGCCGTTAAGGAGACATCTTTCTTTGAGAAATGTTCACCTACTGAACTGAGCTATGGTTTTTCTATAATAGTTTAGGGTAGGTTTATGGAGGTCGATGTGTGTCCTCAATTTTTGGCTCATTTCCCCAGTGTAGCAGCCCTCTTCTCATTTTCTGCATTGGATCATATACGCTACATTCATAGAGGAGCAGGAATGTGAGCCTTTTATTCTGAATGTCTTTCTCATATGGGCAGCTGAAGGGTCCTGTTATGTATACTTGCATCGTGGGGTCTTGTAGGCTTTTGTGCCCTTTTCTTTTTTGGGGGATTCTGTTTGCAGTTCATTACTTGCAAGTTGTTGCTTCACATTAGGTAGTTGCCTGAAGAGTAGAACTTGGGGAGCAGGAAAATTTCTTTCAGTAATTCATCCTCCAGAAATAACAATTTTCTACTACCTAAAAGTGATACACACTCCCTGGCTCTCTTTTTCTTCTATCATAGCAGCCTCTCTTCTTATCTCTCCCATCACACTTTTACTGTATGTTCTGGTGGATCCTCTACTGCCATCCCTCTTTCAGTTGGTGGACCTCAGGGCTTTATCTTAGGACCTCTCTGTTTCTTGCTTTACTCTTGGTCCCTTGGTGCACTTATTTCCTCCCATGGTTTTCAGTACCATCTTTATGCTGACAACTCTCAGATCTACCTCTCTGGCTGAAATCTCTCCAGGAATCCAGGCCCAGGGCTCTGCCTGCTTATCCGACATTGCTGCCTGGATGTCTTAATGCCATCTGAAACTGAACACAGCCAAAATTGAGTTTCTTATCTTTCCCCCTAAACCCACCTCCCCCCTTCTCTATCCCCCCTTCTCTATCTCTGTGAATAACACTATACTCCTCCTCCTCATTTCTTGAGCTTGCAACCTTGGGATCATCTTTGACTCTATTCTCTCTTTCTCTGCACACATCCAACAGATAGATAAAACCTGTCGCTTCTTGCTCTATTACATTGGCAGAATTCATCCCGTCCTTTCTACTCACACTACTGAGACCCTCATCCACTCACTAGTCACCTCCCGTCTTGACTACTGTAACCTGGTCTCCCTTTGAATCATCTCTCTCCCCTCAATCTATTCAAAACTCAGCTACACGGCTTATCTTCTGCAAGTGTCAGTTTCCTTATGTAACTCCTCTTCTCAAGTCACTTCACTGGCTACCTATCAGTTTCTGCATCCAGTTCAAACTTCTCCTATTTACCTACAAGTGCATTCACTCTGCGGCTCCTCACTACCTTTCCTCTCTTATCTCACTTTACCCCCTCCTCGGGAACTCCGCTCCTCTGGCAGATCCCTCTTATCTGTGCCCTTCTCTGCCACTGCCAACTCCAGACTCCGTTTATTCCACCTTGCTGCTCCTTATGCCTGGAATAAACTACCTGAGTCGGTGCGTTGGGCTCCTTCTCTGGCTCTATTCAAGTCCAGGCTGAAGACCCACCTCCGAGGCTGCTTTTGCATCCTGATGCTCCTCATTCTCTTGCCCTCTACTTATGTGTATCTTGCTGTACTCTAGTCCCCATGTCCGCAATGTTTTTTCATCTTGATTAGATTGTAAGCTCTGATGAGCAGGGAGTTTGTCTTGCATCTATATGTACAGTGCTGCGTATGCCTTGATTAGTAGTAGTACTTTCCCTAAGTATTTTAAGTGAAGAGACAGTTTTCTCAGATGATTTTGCTAGAATAATTCAGTTGAGATCATAACTGGGTATAAAAAAAGGTTTGGACAAACTCCTGGAGGAAAAATCCTGAAGTGTTATAAGGTGGACATTAAGAATATCACTGCTTATCCCTGGCGATAAGTAGCATAGAACTGGTTACTTTTGGGATATGTCAGGTGCTTTTCACTTGGACTGGCCACTGTTGGCAACAAGATAATGGGCTTGAAGGACCTTTGGTCTGACCCAGTATGGAAGTTCTTATGATTTTTAGTCTCTATCCTGAAGACTGCATTCTATTTACTATTTAAAAAAATGTTCTTCCCTCCCAGTTCCCCATTCTGTGAATCACCATCATTTTCTCAATGCACTGGATTTCAGGGCTCTGTTCAGTCTTGGTTTTCTTAAAGCGTGAAATACATCTGGTCTGGGCTTCTAAGACAGTATTTTTAAACAACACCCATGCTTCTTGCTGGAAGCCCAGACCGGAGTGGAGGAGTGGCCTAGTGGTTGGGGCAAGGTACTTCAGGCTGGAAGGTCGGGGATTCAAATCCCACTAGAGGACAGCAACATTGGGCCGGAAGGACTGGGGTTTCTAGTCCCACAGGTACTCCTTGTGGTCTTGGGCAAGCCACTTAACCCTCCACAGCCCATGTTCCCTGTAAAATAGTTATCTCCAAGTTATTATGCCCTGTTCAATGTCATTTCAGTTTGTTCAATATAAACTGCACTGATGCAGAATAGCGCGGTATATAAGAGAATGTAAATAAATAAATAATAAATAAAAAAGATGTATTCCACGCTTTAAGAAAAGTGGAACGAAGGCCAGAACACTGCCAGCATAGTTTAAAGGTAAGGTCAGAGAGCCTGTTGTTGCCAAAAAAACATCTTTCAGGAAATGGAAAAAGGAGCCAAATGACGAACACAGGAAACAACATAAGCATGGCACGTTAGATGCAAGGCAAAGAGAGAATTTGAAAAGAAGCTTGCCATGGAAGCAAAAACGCATAATGAAAACTTTTTCAAGTACAGTCATAGCAGAAAACCTGCAAAAGAGTCAGCTAGACCATTGGATGATAGATGGGTAAAAAGGGCACTAGTCTGTCAACAATGAGCCGCCTGACTGAAGACCGAACACAATTTAGGATAGCTATCCAGAGGGTTGCCATGAGTCGACTCCGACTCGACAGCACTTAACAACAACAGCAAGTGAGGACAAGGCCATAGTGGAGAGACTGAATGATTTCTTTGCTTTGGTTTTGTCTGAAGATGATGTAGGGAAGTTACCCATGCCTGAAATGGTATATAAAGGTGATGTATCAAAAGAATTGAAAGAGATAGCGATAAACCAGGAAGATGTATTTACTACTGAAGAGTAGCAAATCACCTGGACCAGATGATATACATCCAAGGGTGTTGAAAGAACTGAAATATGAGATTGCAGAGCTACTTTTAGTTATCTGTGAACTATCATTAAAATCATCTGTAGTACTAGAAGATCGGAGAATGGCTAGTGTAACGCCAATCTTTAAAAAGGGTTCCAGGGGTGACCTGGGAAATTACAGACCAGTGAGCCTGACATCCCTACCAGGAAAAATGGCAGAAACTATCACAAAGAATAAAATTACTGAACATATGGATAATCATGGTTTAACGGGAGAAAGTCAACATGGCTTTAGCCAAGGAAGGTCTTGTCTTACTAATCTGTTATTATTTGAAGGTGTGAACAAACAGGTAGACCAAGGTGAGCCAGTTGATATAGTGTATCTCGATTTTCAGAAAGCCTCTGACAAGGTCCCTCATGAGAGACTCTTGGCGAAATTAAAAAGTCATGGGACAGAAGGCAGTGTAATATTGTGGATTACAAACTGGCTAAAAGATAAAAAGCAGAGAGTAGGGCTAAATGGTCAATTTTCTCAATGGAGAAAGGTGAATAGTGGATCTGTGCTTGGCCCGCTGCTTTTTAACATATTCATAAATGACCTGGAAAAGGGAATAATGAGTGAGGTTATCAAATTTGCAGATGACACCAAATTTTTCAAAATTGTAAGAACACAAGAGGATTGTGAAAAAATTACAAGAGGACCTTGATAAATTAGAAGACTGGACATTGAAATGGCAGATGAAATTTAATGTGGACAAGTGCAAAGTTATGCACCTAGGAAAGAACAACCCAAACTATGGATGCACGATGCAAAGTACCACTTTAGAAACCACTACCCAGGAAAAAGATTTAGGCATCATTGTGAATCATATGTTGAACCCTTCCATCCAGTGTGCAGCTGTGGTCAAGAGAGCAAATAGAATGCTAGACATCATAAGGAAAGGAATGGAAAATAAACAAAGGATATTATAATGCCTTTGTATTGTTCTATGGTGCGACCGCACCTTGAATATTGTGTGCAATTCTGGTTGCTTTGTCTTAAAAAGGATGTAGCGTTATTAAAAAATGTACGGAGAAGAGCCACCAAAATGGTAAAGAGAATGGAAGGCTACTCCTATGAAGAGAGGCTAAAAAGGTTAGGGCTCTTCAACATGGAAAAGAGACGGCTGAGGGGGATATGACAGAGATCTATAAATGAATGAATGGAGTGGAACGGGTAAATGTAGATCGATTGTTTACGCCATCAAAAAGTAGAAAGACTCGAGGACATGCAATGAAGATGAAGCTACAATGTAACCCATTTATTTATTTATTTATTTTATTTAACAGGTTTTGTATACCACTTTATCATTAATTCAAGGCGGTTCACATGGAACAAACATAGCAATAGGCTTTTACATAGAACAGGGAGTAGGAACTTGGAGGAATATATGGGGTAGTAGATACATTTAAAAATGGCTAACTACTGTCATGAGGCTGGTACTAATAAAGGTGCAAAGTTGAAAAGAAACCCTGTTTCTCACAGAGATCTAGATGTGCAATTATCTCAAAGCACAGCTAGAGGGGGCAGGAGTGATCATACAGAAGCTAATGAGGCTAGGAGATCTAACCAGTTGCACCTGGGAATGAGCCCGGGAGATTCAAAGAGAAGATCCCTTTATAAGCAGAAGTTTAATTCTAGCAAAGCAGAGTAGGAGAGAAAAAGCCAAGCAGTAAGGCTGCAGAAAGGGAAGCAGCAGAACAAGGAGCAGAAGGACTTCGAGAAGGAACAAGGAGCACGGCTAAGGAAAGAAGGAGAGACCTGAAGGAAGGAATCCTCCTTGAGCAAGCCCAAGGGAACGGAATTCACGGAGGTGGAGTTCAGAGGGGCCAAGCTACCAGAGCAGCTGTTCAGAGGGAGTCTGCTGGGGAAAGCAGTCAGGCTGGAGAGTGTGCCACTCCCTGCTCAAGCAATGTTCCTGAGTCCAAAGCTGAGAGACGTATCCAGAGAACCAGAGAACCAGGTTTGGAGGAAGACCTGCAATCACTGGAACCTGCTGGAAAGGTTTTATCAGGTACTCGAGGAAAAGGAGTTTCTAGAAAAGCTACTTTACCACTGAAGCATAGAGCTGAATCCATACCAGGTTTTGCTAAGCTGCCAGGAAGCACAGCACTGCCCAGAAGCTACCGGCAGAAAAACTGTTGCAAAGGAGACGTTCTGGGGAGAGAAGGCTCCAGGGAGTCCAGCCAGGGCCGGCCCGTCCATTGAGCGAGAATGTTTTTTGCACAGGGCCCCGCGTTTCAGGGGGCCCCGCGCAAAAAACATTCTAATCCTAAAGTAAAATTTTTAAAAAGAAAAAAGAAGTTGTCTTCTCCGGCAGCCGGGGCCGCCGCGGCAGAATCGAGTGTGCCGCGGGGCCCCCCCCTGCCCAGCAGAGCCTGCCCTCCCGAGCCTGCCCTCCCCTTTATCACCTGTCTTCGCAGCTCTAATCAAACGCGCCGGCTTTCAGAGCGCGAGGGAGAGTTTCTCCCTCGCTGCTCTATTAAGCCCACGGGGGCTGATGGGAAGTTCCCATCAGCCCCCGCGGGCTTAACAGAGCCGCGAAAGGGAAACTAGCCCTTTCGCGCTCTGAAAGCCGGCGCGTTTGATTAGAGCTGCGAAGACAGGTGATAAAGGGGAGGGCAGGCTCGGGAGGGCAGGCTCTGCTGGGCAGGGGGGGGCCCCGCGGCACACTCGATTCTGCCGCGGCGGCCCCGGCTGCTGGATACGACAACATCTTTTTTTAAAAAAAGTTCCCTGGGCGGGGCGGGGCTTTAGGATTGGTGATGGGCTCTGGGGGGCTTGGGGGGGGGGTAGGAGTGGTGATGGGCTATGGGGGGCTGGGGGGGGGGTTAGGAGTGGTGATGGGCTATGGGGGGGCTGGGGGAGGGTTAAGAGTGGTGATGGGCTGGGGGGGTTAAGAGTGGTGATGGGCTATGGGGGGCTGGGGGGGGGTTAAGAGTGGTGATGGGCTATGGGGGGGCTGGGGGGGTTAAGAGTGGTGATGGGCTGGGGGGGTTAAGAGTGGTGATGGGCTATGGGGGGGGCTGGGGGGGTTAGGAGTGGTGATGGGCTATGGGGGGCTGGGTGGGTTTAAGAGTGGTGATGGGCTATGGGGGGGCTGGGGGGGTTAGGAGTGGTGATGGGCTATGGGGGCTGGGGGGGTTTAAGGGTGGTGATGGGCTATGGGGGGGCTGGGGGGTTAGGAGTGGTGATGGGCTATGGGGGCTGGGGGGGGTTTAAGAGTGGTGATGGGCTATTGGAGGACTGGGGGGGTATGAGTGGTTAATGGCAGGGGGGTTTAAGAGTGGTGATGTGCTATAGGGGGGCTGGGGGGGTTAGGAGAGGTGATGTGCTATGGGGGGGCTGTGGGGGTTAGCAGTGGTAATGGGCTATGGGGGCTGGGGGGGTTTAAGAGTGGTGATGGGCTATGGGGGGACTGGGGGGGTAGGAGTGGTGATGGGCTATGGGGGCCTGGGGGGGGTTAGGAGTGGTGATGGGCTATGGGGGGGCCTGGGGGGGGGTTAGGAGTGGTGATGGGCTATGGGGGGGCTGGGGGGGTTAGGAGTGGTGATGGGCTATGGGGGCGCTAAGTCTGTATATGGGCTGATGGGATCAGGACTGAAAGTGAGTTGATGGGGAGGTTAGGACTGGTAATGGGGTATGGGAGGGCTTAAACTGAAAATTGGGTGAGGGGGATTAGGACTGGAAATGGGCTGGTGGGATTAGGACTGGGAGTGGGCTGGTGGGATTAGGACTGGGAGTGGGCTATGGGGGCTAGGACTGGTAATGGGTTGGGGGTTGCTAGGACTGGAAATGGGCTGGGGGGAATTAAGACTGGTGGTGGGCTGATGGGGTTAGGACTAGTAATGGCTGTGGGCTGTTGGGGGGGGGGGGTTAGGACTGGTAATGGGCTATGGGGGGGCTAGGACTGGCACTGGGCTGATGGGGCGCTTAACACTGGAGGTGGGCTGATGGGCTTAGGACTGGTAATGGGCTGGTGGGATTAGGACTGGGAGTGGGCTATGGGGGGCTAGGACTGGTAATGGGTTGGGGGTTGCTAGGACTGGAAATGGGCTGGGGGGATTAAGACTGGAGGTGGGCTGATGGGGTTAGGACTGGTAATGGGCTGTGGGCTGTTGGGGGGGGGTTAGGACTGGTAATGGGCTATGGGGGGCTGACTGGAAATGGGCTGATGGGGGGGTTAGGACTGGAAGTGGGCTGATGGGGGGGTTAGGACTGGAAGTGGGTTGATGGGGGGGGGGCTAGGACTGGTATTGGGTTGGGGGGTTGCTAGGACTGGAAATGGGCTGATGGGGGCTAAGACTGGAAATGGGCTGATGCAGGGACAAGAAGGGAATGGATGCTGGGTGAGACTGGAACTAGAAGGGAGCTGATGTTGGGGGAGGATTAGGGGAGGATTAGAATGGGATGGGGCTGGGAGAGTAAAATGGAGAGGGGAAAAATATTTTGTGTGGTAGGGGTAAATAATCTACACTTAGCTGGGTATTGGGAGAGTAAGTGGGGATTGAGGATGGAGGGAGGGTAAAATGTGAGTGGATGAAATAGGAATGAGGAAAGAGCAAAAGGAGAAAGATTAGTATGTTAAAGCAGATGTAGAGAGAGAGAGAGGAGAATGGAAAAAAAACTAGAAGAGAGAAGAGACAGCAGATGATGGAGAGTTAGCAGAAAACATGAAGAAACCAGAAGAAAGTGGCTGGAGCAATTGCAACCGGAAAAAAAATGCACAAAAGGTAGGAAGATATCTCTTTATTTTGAATTTATTAACTGGAATATGAAAGCTCTGGGAAATGTGCATCATTAACGTCTGCGCTTTGTTTGGTACAAGAGGAAATTAATTTATAGTTTTATTTCTACAGTTGTGTTGTACATTCCAAGTTTGGCTTTTGGGGTTCCCAGTTTAATTATTGCCTTCCTGTTTCTAAATTGTGATTCCTTGTTTGGTGATGGTCTATGTTCTGCATGTGTAACTGAGCTGAGGTATTCTGTTTATGTAATTCCTATTTGACATTGCCACTTGTTCTCTTTCCCCAGTAGGTCATGTATTGTTTTTCTCTGAAATGTATTGGTTTAATATTTGCAGTGTTGCCTTTTGATAGGTAGGGTATGGTGCTTTGTGAGTTCTGGTAGTGCTGTTAGGATACGGCGGGTGTTTGCTATGGGTTCTAAATGGGCAGTGTTTGTAGTAGTTCCTAATGTGCCTGGCGGTTGGCACTGGATTATAGTAATGTAGAAATCTTTTAGTCTGTCTTTATCCATACACACACTAACTTTTAGTAAACATGTCTCTTAATGAATGTTAGCATTATGCAAATATTTATGCAAATAAGGCCACTTATGCAAATGAGGCCCCACACCGAGTCTCCGCACATGGCCCCGCACCCCCCTTGGGCCGCCCCTGAATGCAACGTGTGCTTTTGAGTCAATGCCGACTCCTGGTGACCCAGAAGCTCCTGATTTTTCTTGGCAGTGTCACTGGAAGTAGATTGCCAGGCCTTTCTTCCAAGGCAATAGAGAGTTAGGTGACTTGCCCAAGGCCACAAGGAGTGCTAGTGGGAATCAAGCCCTGGGTGCTTGGCTACCAAGCCAGTGCTCTAACCACTAGGCTACTCCTCCACTCCAGAGCCTGTCTAGTCAAGTGTTAATAGACCTGTCCTTCAGAAACATGTCGCCACCCCTTTAAAAGGTTACAGTGCTGCTGAAACTGATCTTTAATCTTTCATGAAAAATCTGTTCAATCCTTAATGCTTGTCAATAAAAAGAAGTTAAACAATAAACTCTGCTATGCTGTTGCTTTTAACTACATTCTCCAGCAACAAGAGCAAAAGCTTGATTGTACTTCAAGTAAAAAAAAAAAATCTGCTATTTGTTTTAAATGGGTTACCTATTAGCAGGGCCAGCCCCAAGGCTGGGGCACCCTAAGCAAACATTTAGCTTTAGCCACCCTCCCCCCTTGAGATTTTGATAGTTAAACTCAATCAATGTCATCTGAACACCACCTTTCCAACAATCCTATAAAAATGCATAACTGGACATCATACACGCAAAGCAAAGCTTAACATTTAGAAGTATGTGTGTGTGTGTCCCCCGCTCTAGCTACAGGTAAACAAATGTGCCGAGGGCTCAGAGTGTCGACTGTTCAGCATGACCTGCTGCTGCCCTTTGCAGTCCCACCCCCCACCCCCTGGATTAGCCGCCCTGCTGACTGCCTAGTCTTGCCTATTGGGCTTGGCCTGACCCTGCCAATTAGTTTCATGTAGTGTCCTTTAGTTTCTATTTCCACGCCGGTCTGTCATCTCTTCTCCAAGATGAAGGGACGCAACCTGCTTAGGCTTTAACTGACTTGATATGCAGGGCTGGCCCTAGAGCTGGTTCAAGGCATTGGTGCCCTAGGCAAACCTTAAGCCTTATGCTGCCCCCCCCCCCACCCCCAGCTGACAGAATCTACTGTTTAGCTTTCAATGACCTGCTCTTTGTCGCCCTCCAGAAGCTGCCCCCCCCCCCAGGTGACCAGCCCTGTTGATATATCATCTGATAATAAATGGATTTATTGATACTGTTTTAAATATGTATTTTATGGAACAGTTTTCCGTGTTTACTCCATTGTGAAGCTGGTCACTATGTGCTTTGTCTTGATTAGACTGTGAGCTCTGATGAGCAGGGACTGTGTCTTACAGCGCTACGTACACACCTTGTAGCGCTATACAAATGATTAATAGTAGTACATCATTTATAGATAAGCAAATAAAATTGGTTTGATACAGTATTTATATTTGTTACACATCTGACCAACATATGCTCCAGGTGTGACGCATTAGAAAATCCTCCCATAGGAATTATAAAATGGGAATAAGAGAAGTCTCCGGAGCGCCTCATATTCTATTCTGTGTTTATTTACTCTGTTTGCCGAGTGGCACCCCCTGAATAATCCTCCAAGTTTACGTCCCCTGTTCAATGTACATTTCCTGACTCATGTTCTAATGTAAAGCGCTTTCAACATATGATAAGACGGTATAAAAAACTTGTTAAATAAATAAATACATAGAGAACTAAGATCACACCATGTACATTACAGAACACCCCCCCCCCCCGAACCCCAGACTAATACATAGAGAACTAAGATCACACATTACAGAACGCCCCCCCCCCCGAACCCCAGACTATGTTGCGGCAGCAACACTACAGTTGCAGTTGGGACTGAATGGGGGGTGGGGGGTAAGAGCTCCCCCACTATCTCAGCTAGCAGAAGCCAGAAAGTTCCAGACTCCAGGAATCTCATCCGAACACCCTTTTTCTGCAAAGCAGACTGACAGAGCGCGAGTGCTGAACCTATACAGTCCCCCCCCCCCCCCACCAGAGCGGGATTGTGGACATTTTCTCCTTGCTTTTCTTTTCTGTAACATCGTGGAGAGCCCGGGTCCTGTGGCTGAACTCTACTCCTGAGCAGGTGCCCTGGGTCAGCGCAAATTGAATTAGAGAAGAGGTTAACCTTCCAAAATCTTCTCTTTAAGAGACTGCACCTGAGGACACACCCAGCCTCCTGCTCAGCTGACTAAGGTCCCCATTACTCTAATCCTGGGGACAGGGACAGAATTAGCTTTAGCACAACGACACTGCCCTGTACCTGCTCTGAAATTGCTTTGGTTATTCAGTATCTCTTGCACAATTCCTTTCAAGGGTTATTGTCATCACCATCGCAAACCGATGACACAGCTCAACGAGGAGGAGAGCAGGAAGGGGAAGGAGGCGTGCTTACATTAGCTGACAGGTAGCGGTGACCTCATTCTCCAAGCGCAGACTTCGGAGCCATTGGCTAAAGTGTTAGGAAGTATCAAGCACATAAAAATAATTTCTAGTGCTAGGTAAAGTTCAGAAAGGCATTTCCAGGGCAACAGCACGTTGCACACAGCAAACAACTGAATTTAACACTGATTACTCATCTTTTCAAATCAGACAAGCTACATAAAAACATAAGGGATCCCCTGATCTCACCACCTTTTGAAGGCATAAATAACTGATCTACGTTTATCCGTTCCACTCCGGTCATTAATTTATAGACTTCTATCATATCTCCCCTCAGCCGTCTCTTTTCCAGGTTAAAGAGCCCTAACCTTTTTAACCTCTCTTCATAGGAGTATCCTCCCATCCCCTTTATCATTTTGGTGGCTCTTCTCTGTATCTTTTCTAATAATGCTATATCCTTTTTAAGATACGGCGACCAGAATTGCACACAGATGCAGTAGATAGCTCCCTCCACCAGAGAGCTTACAATTAGTTTGTGGAGCGTTAAGTGATTTGCCGAAGATCACAAGAGTGTCCGTACGATGTCAGCCCTGACTTCTCTAACCACGAAACTACTCATCCACATTATGATGCGTGCCTTGAACACTACAAAAGATCAGGAATATCAGTGAAGCAGCATAAACTGCGCATGAAGGAGGATGTCACACAGAGTACGTCTTATGCATTGTCAAGGGGCAGTCACACCTACATGGTCCCTCATCACAAGAGGGGTCAGGACTCAGCACAGTGCCTTTCAGATGAGATTTGGGGGATTAGCACATTGTCACCCATCAGGATGGATATGGAACTGACCGGTCCCTGACAAAACTAGAAGATTAACTTGCAATAGAAAAATTTCAGCTCTCCAAGAGTTTGCACCTGAAAACATAAGAACAGTCAGACTGCGACAGACCAAAAGTCTCTCAAGCCCAGTGTCCTGTTTCCAACAATGGCCAATTCAGGCCACAAGTATTTGACCTATCCCAAAGCATTCTTTTCTTATTTGTATTTATTTATTAGTATTTCACTCACGCCTTTGCCAGTAGAGGTTCAACATAAGTTACATTCAGATACTGTAGGTACTTCCCTGTGCCCAGAGGATTTACAATCTAAAATTACTACCTGAGGCAATGGAGGGTTAAGTGATGCTCAAGGCCACAAGGAGTGTCAGTGGTCTGCCCTAATCACAACGCTATCCTCTCCACTCTCCTGTTCTCTGCTACTTATCCCAAGGGATAAGCAATAGTTTTCTCCTGGACTACCTTAATAAGGATTTATGGACTTTTCCTCCAGGAATTTGTCTAAACCTTTTTTTAAACCCAACTACACTACCTGCTTTTACCACATTCACTGGCAATGAGTTCCAAAGACTAATTATACGTTGAGAGAAAAAATATTTTCTCCTATTTGCTTTAAATCTGGAGGAATAATGTCCAGTCTGAAGCCAGTCTCTAAAAAGATCTGCAGAACTGAAACAGCCAAACTCCTGACTGTAGGACTACTCTCTGTTCCAGAAATCCTTCCCACAAGAGCTCTGCCCTTCTCACCCTGGCCGGGCCAGCCCCAGAGCTGCTTCAAAGTGCTGATACACTAGGCAAACCTTACGCTCTATGCCCTCTATCCTTTAGCTTTAAATGCCTGGTTCTTTGCAGCCCCCAGGCAGCTGCTTAGTTTGTCTCTGGTGGAGCCGGCCTTCTAATGGCCATTATTTAAGTATCTACCCTGTAAATCACTAAAAAAGGGCAGCTGCATGTAACTGAACTGTATGAAATGCCACCTTACTGGTCTCTAATGCATGGGCAGGGGCAGGTCCCAGCTTCGAGCGTGAGCACTCTGGGGGGCCTGCCGTACCTGAATGTAACTTGCCTTGAAAGACTACTGGAAAGGCGCGAGCTAAGTGACATTAAGTCCTATTCATAAGAACAGAAGAAGCGCCATCAAAGGTCCATCAAGCCCGGTATCCTTTGTCCAGCAGTGGCCAATCCAGGTTACATAGCTGTCAGCAGCCCTGGATTAGTGCACAAGTAAAATATTTCACCTTTGAGAAACCCTTTAACCCTTTAAACCTGACAAAGTTTCCGAGGTATCACCAGCTTGTGTGTGGTTAAAACTGCTTGTGACCTTCACAAATCCGGTACAATAACAAGTGCACATCAAGCAATGCACAAAATCTGAGCACTCACCGCTGCAGGATCCTTCAAAGGCCCCAACAACCAGAGAGGCGTGTGCTTTCGGAGAACTCACACCCAGGAGACATCGAACAGAGGCAGTGCGGCCAAACGAAGAGCCCTTAGTCGCCTGGAAAAGCAGTTCCTGCAAACTCCTTATAAGTTCAGCATCTGAAATCTATCCACCAATCTTGGCTCAGTGCAGTGTATGTGTAATCACTGACGAACACTACCCGGGGAAGAAAGAGACCAAAGTACAGTGCAAGACGTACAATAGCTTCAGTTTTAATGTACACGTCAAGAGAGCTGTAGAGGTGCAGCTAGTCTGGGAGGAAACACCATCCCTGGCACCTTACCCAAAGCGCCAACCTTGCCTTGGTGCATTTACGGCGTAGACTAAAGGAAGAGCCGAAAGCTAAAAGAAGAGAAGGACAATAACATAACATCATTGTAAATATGCTATCCCCCCCCCCCCCCTCACTTGTATCTGTTCTATGTACTCTTCACGTGCTGGTTGTAACCGCTTTGACCCAGCGAAAGGCAGTATATAAATATGGCTAAAAAGCTCATTATAAAATTAGACTAAACTCATGGAAACAGATCAAGGCTGTAAGAGCTATTTAGCTTCTCCATGCTTGTTCCTGATGCAAGCTCACACTCACTCATCTTTCTGAGGGGTGAACAGTTTCTGTGCATGAAAGAAAATAGGAATCTGGGGATGATCATAACCCAATGATTAAGGTGGCAGCAAAAGCCAAAAGGATACTTGGGTGCATAGGGAGAGAAGGAATGAGAAAAGCATGTACAGCGGGCTCATGGAATTCTTTCCAACCCGTCTGCGCGTGTGTGTGTCCACGTGTCACACACACACACACACATCTTTGTCTGTATCTGCACTGCATATGTGCGTCTTGTCCTTTCTTCCATGTCGTGTGCGTCTCTTTCTGTTCTGGGCGTGTCTGAGTTTGCGCGGCTTTCTGTTGGTCTGTGATCGAGAGGAGATGAGAGGGGAGGACGATTTGAACAATGCAATTCTTTTATTACAATGTTATTGTGAATCAGGGTATGTTTGCTCCAGCTGCTAGAACTGCTTCTCCCACACAAATGTAAGCCTTTTGGGAAATGGGGTCTTCATCTCTCTTCAGCCTCCCAGCTAGGGAAAGAGAAAAACCTGCCACTTGTTGCTAGCCATACTCCCCCCATGCCTGCCCCCCTGCCCCACCCATAAAGAAATAACTGCAGAGAGGGCAACAGTGCAGGTTTAGCATCTGCAGGCTATATCAAGGGGGGTACAAGAGTTTGTACTCTTCAGCACCTACCTATTCAGCCCCCCAACACAAATATGCTCTCCCATATGGCAATACATCCAAACATATGTTCTGCATCCACCGAACCCCGCCTCCTTCACCAAAAATCTATGCAGAACAGAGCTAGAACCTTCCTCATAATAAAAATCTTAGCATACGAGAAAACATCCCTCTCATTACCAAGCATTTTGTGAATTAATCAGGGCAAGCCCCAGAGTCAATTCAAAGTATTGGCCCCTCTAAGCAAATCTTAACCCATATGTCCCCCCCCCCCCCCTCTCCCGGCTGTCAGAATTTATAGTTTTGTTTTGAATGCCGTACTCTCTGCCAACCCCCAGAAGAACCTCATGGATGGGCTAGTCCTGGAATTAATACAAAAAAGTCATTCAGGACCAGGAGCAAATCAGCCTTGCCAGTACTAACTTCCAAAACTCACACAAGGACCCTACCTAGAAAAACCTGCCTTTGAGTCAGTCCTGACTCCTGGTGACCCAGAAGCTCCTGGGTTTTCCTGGCAGTGTCACTGGAAGTAGATTGCCAGGCCTTTCTTCAGAGGCAATGGAGGGTTAAGTGACTTGCCCAAGGCCATAAGGAGTGCTAGTGGGAATTGAACCCTGGTTGCTTGGTTGCCAAGCCAGTGCTCTAACCACTAGGCTACTCCTCCACTCATAAATAGTGCAGTG
This sequence comes from Ichthyophis bannanicus, assembly GCA_033557465.1. NCBI lineage: Eukaryota > Metazoa > Chordata > Amphibia > Gymnophiona > Ichthyophiidae > Ichthyophis > Ichthyophis bannanicus. The sequence goes on along the minus strand of CM066037.1, from coordinate 529,928,983 downwards.
GGCCCTAAAACATCAATAAACCTATTAGTAAAGCTGATTACTACACACTCTTAAACAGAAATTCCCTGCTAACAGAATACCCAGTCTTGGACTCACACACCCAAAGAAATGCATTTCCCCCTGTATTGTACAAAACAAAAGACAGCGCATGTCAGGATTGGTATTAGGCGGGAAGCGACCAGGGCAACTGCTCTGGGCCCCCAAGCCTGAGAGGGCCTTAGATGTGTCTGAGACTGAAAAAGGGGCAGCTTGCTAGCAGGCTTTAGGGTCCCTTCTTAGATGTTTGCCTTGGGCTAAGCCCCCAGCCATGTCCAACAGCAATCCGGACGCTTGGCAGACGTACTTCCCAAATACCAACATTTTCCAGTTACAAAATAGAAAATAAAATTATTTTTTCTACCTTGTTGTCAGATCATTTTCTTTTTCTAATGGTGCTGGTTCCAGTCTTTCCTCTGTCTTCTCTTAGCTCTCTTTTCACGGTCTCCTCTCCATTTGCCGTTTCTTCTCTCTCCTACTCTCTTCACTTCCTCCTTTATATCAGTTTTTAACACTGATCTTTTCAGTTTTCTTCCATTTATCTTTCTGCTTCTCTATCCAGATTTCATTCTTTCTTCTTATCAACCACTCCTCAATTTCACCCTTTTTACTGTATCTAGCTATAGCTTTCCATCTCTTTCCCTCCCCCAACCCTCCCATTATCCAGTTCTCTCTCCTTCCCCAGCCTCTTATTTCCTAGTCTTTCACTAACACTCCCCCTCTCTCCCCCAGTGTCCCCATCCTGCTTCCCCTCCTCCATGTCCACCATCTTCTCTCTGTGTCCCTAACCCCGATGTCCAATGTCTCCCCACTTTGTCCCTTCTTCCTCCCCTCATGTCCAGCATCTTCTCATGTGTACCTCTACACCCATGCTCAGCATCTTCTCATGTGTACCTCTACACCCATGTCCAGCATCTTCTCATGTGTACCTCTACACCCATGTCCAGCATCTTCTCATGTGTACCTCTACACCCATGCTCAGCATCTTCTCATGTGTACCTCTACACCCATGCTCAGCATCTTCTCACCCCACTTCATATCCATGTCCAGCTGGCTTCCCCTCCCATGCTGGCTGCCCTTACATAGTAACATAGTAACATAGTAAGTGACGGCAGATAAAGACCAGCATGGTCCATCTAGTCTGCCCAGCAAGATGGCAAGAGTAGGTGCACCTGTCGCTCTGTGCAGGCCACCCCTACCCATGTTTTTGTTTCTGTTTAAGGGTGAACCCACCACTCCATGTAGGACACCCTTATTTGTTCAGACGCTAGATAGTTCAGAAGTTAGATGTTCCTTTGGCAGCAGCGGATCTTCAATTTAAAAACAAAAAATAAAAAAACAGCGGGTCTTTGCGGCTCTGTGCTTGGTCTGGCCCATCCCCTCTGACACAAGAAGAAGGAAGTACCAGACAAGCCTTGGAGCACGGAGTAACAAAGCCCCGCCGTTTTTGTTTGGTTTTTTTTAAATTGGAGATCTGCTGGTGCCACCAACAGAACAGAAAACGTGGTGGCGGGGCAAGGGCAGGCAGTGCAGCGGGGGCGGGGCAGGGGAGCAGAGCTGAGCCAAGGCCGATTTTTACAGTCCTGCTGGCCGCTGGCCTCCATCCCCTAAAACCTGCCAGGCCGGCCTAAAACCAGTCGGTTGGCAGCTCTGCCTGTGTCATCCCCAAGCATCAAAGCTTTCTAACATGCTTCCCCCTTCTCCCAACTTACTACCATCTGCCTTTACCAACTTTATTTCTTCCCCCTCCAATCCAGTATATCCCCACTGTCTCCTTATTTCCCCCTCCCCGTCCCTGTGTCCTCTACCCCTCCATGGTCCAGCATCTCCTCCTCTCTTCCCTAACCCCCCCACCCCACTGATCCACCATGTACAGGATTGCAAGCTGGTTAAACATAGGAACATAGACACATGGCCTATCTAGTCTGTCCTTCCATATCAACTACTGCAACAATCCCCTTTTTTCCTTTAGAGATCTTCTGTGTTTGTCCCATGCTTTTTTGAATTCAGTAACTGTCCTCATCTCTACCACCGCCATTAGGAGACTATTCCATGGATCCACTACTCTTTCCATAAAGAAATATTTCCACATATCACTCCTGAATCTATCCCCCTTCACCCTCATCCCATGTCCCCTCGTAGCAGAACTTGCTTTCAATTGAAAGAGGATCTCTCCCTGAACATTTATGCCACGGGGGTATTTAAACATCTCAATCATATCACCTCTATCCCGCCTTTCCTCTAAGGTGTACATATTAAGATCCTTCAGTCTGTCCTCATATGCTTTATAATGAAGACCACTAACCATTTTAGTAGCCACCCTCTGCACCGACTCCATCCTGTTCACATCCTTTTGAAGGTGCGGTCTCCAGAATTGCACACCATACTCCAATGAGGTCGCACCAAAGACTTATACAGAGGCATTATCACCTCCTTTTTTCTGCTAGCCATTCCTCTCTGTATGCACCCAAGCATCCTTCTAGCTTTTGCCGTTGCCTTTTCTACCTGTTTAGCTACTTTAAGATCATCAAACACAACCATGCCTAGGTCCCGCTCTTCTTTAGTGGACAAAAGTACTTCACCCCCTATACTATATTGCTCCCTTGGATTGCTGCAGCCCAAATGCATGACCTTACATTTTTTAACATTGAATCTCCATCTGCCAAATTCTAGACCATTCTTCAAGCTTAGCTAGATCCCTCCTCATGTTATCTACTCCTTCCTGGGTATCTACTCTACTGCAGATTTTGGTATCATCTGCAAAGAGGCAAACCTTACCAGACAGCCCTTCCACTATATCAGTAACAAAGATGTTAAAAAGAATCGGACCAAGGACAGATCCCTGGGGCACACCACTGGTTACCTCCTTCTCCTCAGAGTGACCTCCATTTACCTGTACCCTTTGTCGCTTCCCACTCAACCAATTTCTAACCCAGTCACTTACTTTAGAGTCCATCCCTAGAGCGTTCAATTTATTTATAAGTCACCTGTGCAGAACGGTGTCAAATGCTTTACTGAAATCTAAATACACCACACCTAGGTCTCTCTCTTGTTCCAACTCCCTGGTCACCCAGTCAAAGAAATCAATCAGATTTGTCTGACAAGACCTGCCTCTGATGAATCCATGCTGCCTCAGATCCTGCAATCCTCTCTCCCTACCCCCACATTCAGCAACCGTGGATGCGATAGAAATAATTTTAAAAAATAAAACTCTCACCCTCTTCTCTGATCCAATCACGGCTCCTACATCTTACAGAGCTGTGGCTGCGATAGCAATAATAATTAAAAACAAAACAGGTGTGTAGCTGCTGCGGAGCCTTCTGACCTGCTGCTACATCCCGCTCCCTCTAGCGCAACTTCCTTTTGAGAGCAGGAAGCAGTAGAAGAGGTTCAGTAGCGCAGGATTGGAAGGCTCTGCAGTGGCTGCGCATCTGTTTTGTGTTCTTTTGGTTTTAATTATTATTGCTACCCGCAACTGCGCCTCTGTAACATGCAGGAGCCGCAGGTGGATTGGAAGAGAGAGTGAAGCTGCGGGGGGACAAGGAGAGAGTGACAGAGCCACAACCGTCTCACCAGAACAAAAAAACAGCTTTTTAACTGCCGGTTTTATTTCTCTGCCAGCAGCCAGCCTGGCCGTTTAAAAACCGGCACAAAGTTCACTTCTATAGCACATAGACTTCCCCCAGCTGAACCTTTCTCTTTCTGTGACCAGAGCAACATTCCAGTGCTCCGCCCCCACAGCCTTCCCATTGGCTGGATCCAACCCACAGTCTGTGACTAGAGCAACATTCCAGTGCTCCGCCCCCACAGCTTTCCCATTGGCTAGATCCAACCCACAATCTGTGACTAGAGCAACACTCCAGTGCTCCGCCCCCACAGCCTTCCCATTGGCTGGATCCAACCCACAATCTGTGACTAGAGCAAAATTCCAGTGCTCCACTCCCACAGCCTTCCTATTAGCTGGATCCTACCCACAGTCTGACTAGAGTAACATTCCAGTGCTCCGCCCCCACAGCCTTCCCATTGGCCAGATCCTACCTACAGTCTGTGACTAAAGCAACATTCCAGTGCTCCGCCCCCACAGCTTTCCCATTGGCTGGATCCAACCCACAGTCTGTGACTAAAGCAACATTCCAGTGCTCCGCCCCCACAGCTTTCCCATTGGCTGGTTCCAACCCACAATCTCTGACTAGAGCAAAATTCCAGTGCTCCACTCCCACAGCCTTCCTATTAGCTGGATCCTACCCACAGTCTGACTAGAGTAACATTCCAGTGCTCCGCCCCCACAGCCTTCCCATTGGCCAGATCCTACCTACAGTCTGTGACTAAAGCAACATTCCAGTGCTCCGCCCCCACAGCTTTCCCATTGGCTAGATCCAACCCACAATCTGTGACTAGAGCAACATTCCAGTGCTCCATCCCCACAGCCTTCCCATTGGCTGGATCCAACCCACAATCTGTGACTAGAGCAAAATTCCAGTGCTTCACTCCCAAAGCCTTCCTATTAGCTGGATCCTACCCACAGTCTGACTAGAGTAACATTCCAGTGCTCCGCCCCCACAGCCTTCCCATTGGCCAGATCCTACCTACAGTCTGTGACTAAAGCAACATTCCAGTGCTCCGCCCCCACAGCTTTCCCATTGGCTAGATCCAACCCACAATCTGTGACTAGAGCAACATTCCAGTGCTCCATCCCCACAGCCTTCCCATTGGCTGGATCCAACCCACAATCTGTGACTAGAGCAAAATTCCAGTGCTCCACTCCCACAGCCTTCCTATTAGCTGGATCCTACCCACAGTCTGACTAGAGTAACATTCCAGTGCTCCGCCCCCACAGCCTTCCCATTGGCCAGATCCTACCTACAGTCTGTGACTAAAGCAACATTCCAGTGCTCCGCCCCCACAGCTTTCCCATTGGCTAGATCCAACCCACAATCTGTGACTAGAGCAACATTCCAGTGCTCCATCCCCACAGCCTTCCCATTGGCTGGATCCAACCCACAATCTGTGACTAGAGCAAAATTCCAGTGCTTCACTCCCACAGCCTTCCTATTAGCTGGATCCTACCCACAGTCTGACTAGAGTAACATTCCAGTGCTCCGCCCCCACAGCCTTCCCATTGGCCAGATCCTACCTACAGTCTGTGACTAAAGCAACATTCCAGTGCTCCGCCCCCACAGCTTTCCCATTGGCTAGATCCAACCCACAATCTGTGACTAGAGCAACATTCCAGTGCTCCATCCCCACAGCCTTCCCATTGGCTGGATCCAACCCACAATCTGTGACTAGAGCAAAATTCCAGTGCTCCACTCCCACAGCCTTCCTATTAGCTGGATCCTACCCACAGTCTGACTAGAGTAACATTCCAGTGCTCCGCCCCCACAGCCTTCCCATTGGCCAGATCCTACCCACAGTGTGTAACCAGAACTACATTCCAGTGCTCCACTCCCACAGCCTTCCCATTAGCTGATCCTACCCACAGTCTGTAACCAGAGCGGCATTCCAGTGCTCCACTCCCATAGCCTTCCCATTGGCTGGATCCAATCCACAGACAGGAGAAGACAGACAAGAATAAGACAGAAACAAAGAAATATTTTACAGAGTTCAATTAAAGCAGAAGATAGGATTATCCAAAGAAATTAATGATATTTATTTATTTATTTATTTATTTATTGAACAGTTTTTATATACTGCTTTTCCTTAGACCAATGAAAAAATATATAAACCTCCAAAAAATGTAATGATTCACAGTAAATTAGTACACTTGACACAGGGCTCTTTCATGGGCTCGAAACATGCATGTCGTGTTGTTAGGAATTCTGTTGCTCTTTCTGATGAATGGACATCGCCTTCTACAGGTAAGTGGTTATTGCACTACCTTTAAACTTGCAAAATTTTGAAAATAATAAAAAAAAGACTTCTACCGACACGGAGAGGGGCGTTTTTCTTCTCCCCTTCTCAGGTTGGCGGATCCCGACAGTAAAAAAATCTATTGGTTTTGCTGTAGACAAGTTCAAGGGTTATTATGTTCTGACTTTTTGTTTTTCTAATTTCCTTAGACCAAAGCAGTTTACATTTAAACATAATTTTTAAAAGGTACATAAAACATAATAAAAGAGCAAGTTGCACAAGAAATCAGATGGAAATATTTACCATAGATTCCTGCAACAATGCAACAGCAGAGATGGTGGAAACTAAAACTTTAACTGGAATTAGTTGGAAGAGATACCTAGGGAAGTAGTAAGGGGAGAGAAAGATTAAGAAAGGAGGGGAGGGAGCCGAGTCATAGTTAAAGTATGTTTAGCTACCCAGAGGAAAGAATGTAAAAAAGGAAAGAAAACAAAGTATTCAGATAATAAAATTATAAAGTGCAGGCGGCAAGGCTGGAGAAATCCTTTTTCAGTAGCTCGAGACAAATTACTTTCAGGTACTGTACTATTTTCAGGGTTACCTGACTTGCCTTAGACCAGAACCTGGCATCCCTTGTTCTAGAGACCCTGCTCTAATCATCAGGCTATTTATTCCTGCACGGCCTTATGCAAAAAAATCTCAGTTGCTTTGTGACTCATAAATCTAACAGGAAAAGCCAGAGTGGGACAAAGTACTATACAGGGAGGAGTCGGGAGCTAATCCTCCAATGACTCCTCTTCCTGGTATGCTACAAGCAACACTCCCAATGCACCATGACACTTCCTCCGAACAGCACCCAAACCCCCAACACTCCCTCTACGTACCTCGAAACCCAACAATCCCTCTGCAGAGCCTCCAACCCTCCCCCCCCCAACTCCCTCTACATACCCTGAAACCCAACACTCCCTCTACAGAGCCCCTAAACTCCTCAAACCTTCTACTACATATCCAGAAACCCTCAACACTTCCGCTGCAGAGCCTCCAACCCCTCCAACTCCCTCTACATACCCTGAAACCCAACACTCCCTCTACAGAGCCTCCAACACCCCCCCCCAACTCCCTCTACATACCCTGAAACCCAACACTCCCTCTACAGAGCCTCCAACCCCCCCCCCAACTCTCTCTACATACCCTGAAACCCAACACTCCCTCTACAGAGCCCCAAAACTCCTCAAACCTTCTACTACACATCCAGAAACCCTCAACACTTCCGCTGCAGAGTCCCCAAAACCCCAACATTCCCCATACATACCCAGAAACCCCCAACACTCCCTCCCAAATAAAAACCTCCCTCTAGGAACCCAAAACCCCAACACTCCCTCTGCAGAGCCTCCAACCCTCCCCCCAAACTCCCTCTACATATCCTGAAACCCAACACTCCCTTTGCAGAGCCCCACGAACCCCCTATATACCCTGAAACCCCCAACACTCCCTGCATCCGTCCCGCTGGAAGAGACTAAGCAGATGCAGTTCTTACCGCAGTAGAGCAGCACAATCGAATCCAACATGAACCGAACCACTGGAACCATGATGGCCACTGACGCCCCCCATGCACACAGCGCCACCTGCTGGCAGCTTCCTGCCAAATATGTACAGAAAAGAGGAGAAAGGGAGCCGCAAAACTCAATACAGAGAGACACAACTGAATACTCCCTTCCCCAAAGAAACGTATAGAGAGACTCACACCTAATACATTGAGACACACAACTGGACCCTCCTCCCCCCACCCACCCCCCAAAGAAACATACAGAGAGACTTCTATGCAATATACTGAGAGACACATCCTGAACCCCTCACAAATAGAGACTCACACCCAATACACCCCCCAAATCCTACAGAGAGATTCACAATATAGTGAGAAACACACCCAAACCCACCCCAAAAAACAGAAACTCACTTCCAATATACCCCCAACACTCCCCCCAAACATACAGAGAAAGACTCACATCCAATCCACTGAGATACACCCAGAAGCCTTCAAACAAATATCATACAGAGACTCACACCCAGACCTCCCCAACCCCCGAAAAACAGAGACTCACACCCAATGCACTGAGAGACCTCCCAAAAAAAACAGAGAGGTAGAGAGACTCATATCTACTATATTGACTGACACACTCACTGACATACTCAGACCTCCCAATTCATGTACATACCCCTCACATCCAAAACACACACACAATGGCACACCAATACCTCCTAACACACACACACAACCCAATGCAAAGCACATATAGAACGAGAGAGGTTTCAAACCCAATACACTGCCTGCCAGACCCAGACCATCCCCCAGCCCACCATTACCAATAGATAGAGTCTCAGATCCAATATACTGACACACTCACTGATTCATTCAGACCACCATGACAGCATAGACCCCCAGACCTCTAACACACACACAATGACAGCATAGACTCCCAGACCTCTAACACACACACAATGACAGCATAGACTCCCAGACCTCTAACACACACACAATGACAGCATAGACTCCCAGACCTCTAACACACACAATGACAGCATAGACTCCCAGACCTCTAACACACACACAATGACAGCATAGACTCCCAGACCTCTAACACACACACAATGACAGCATAGACTCCCAGACCTCTAACACACACACAATGACAGCATAGACTCCCAACCTCTAACACACACACAATGACAGCATAGACTCCCAGACCTCTAACACACACACAATGACAGCATAGACTCCGAGATCTAT